>CM051837.1:54196537-55446537 GCA_028451465.1 Erethizon dorsatum | reverse complement strand
GTACTTTGATAGGGATTGGATTATATCTATATATCAGTTTTGGTAATATGGCCATTTTGACAATATTTGTTCTACCTATCCAGGAACAGGGGATGTCTTTCTATTTTCTGAGGTCTTCTTCCATCTCTTTTTTCAGGATACTATAGTTTTTGTTATAGAGGTCTTTCACTTCTTTGGTTGGTTTAATTCATAAGTGATATTTTTGAAGCAATTGTGAATGGGATTACTTTCATAATTTCTTTCTCAATGGTTTTATTGTGGTGTGTAGGAACACTAATGATTTTTTTGTTGCTTTGGTATCCTGCTTCTTTATTGAATTTATTTATTTATTTATTTATTTATTTATTTATTTATTTTGTGGGTACTGGGGGTCGACCTCAGGGCCTCACACACCAGCAGGCGCCCATGCCGCTGAGCGATATCACCGGCCCCTTTTTCGTATGTGGGTTCCGGGAGTCGAACTTGGGCCCTCGCGCTTGCCAGGCAGGCGCTTACGCCGCTGAGCCATCTCACCGGCCCTGAATTTATTTATTTCTAAGATCCTTTAACTCTTAGAAAGGATCATGTCATAGGCAAAGATATTTCAACTTCTTCCTTTCCTATATGTATCCTTTTTCTTTCTCTTGCCTCATTGTTCTGGCTAACATTTCAAGTACTATACTGAACAAGAGTGTTAACAGTGGACACCCTTGTCTTGTTCCTGATTTCAGAGGAAAAGCTTTCAGTTCTTGCCCATGTGGTATGATATTGGCAGTGGTTTGTCATAAACAGCTTTTATCAGTTTGAGATAAGATCCTTCTATATCTATTTTCTTCAGGGCTTTTAATCATGAGTGGATGTTGACTTTCTGTGTCTATTGAGATGATCATGTGATTTTTCCTTGCTTCTGTTTATGTGATATATTACACTTACTGATTTATGTATGTTGCTGGTTATGGTGGCACATGCCTATAATCCCAGCACTAGGGAGGCAGAGGCAGGAGGATATCTGCAAATTCCTGTGCTATATAGTGAGTTCAAGGCCAGCCTGAACTACACAGTGGTACCCTGTCTGAAACAAAACAAAACAAACAGAAGTATTGATTTACATATGTTGATCCATCTTTGTATCCTTGTGATGAAGCCAAATTGGTCATGATGTATGATCTTTTCAATGATTTATTGTATTTTTCCCCATATCTTTTTTGAGGGGTTTTTCCTCTATATTCATTAAGGAGATTGGCTTTTTTGTTAAATCCTTGTCTGATTTTGGAACCAGAGTAGGTCCAAGGAATGAATTTGGTAGTACTCCTTCCCTTTCCATTTAATTGGAGTTTGAGGAGTATTGGCATTAGATCTTCCCTAAAGTTCCAGTAGAATTCTGTGGTGACTCTATCAGGTGCTGGGGTCATTTTTGTTGGTAGATTTTTTATTACTATCTCTATTTTCTTGCCTGTTATTGATGTATTATGAGTTTTTATATGTTCCAGGTTCAATTTTGGTAATTCATATGTGTCTAGGAATGTCTCTGTTTCTCTAGGTTGTCCAAGTTTTAGAATATAAAATTCCAAAGCAGTTTCTTATAATCCTTTGGATTTTGTCAGTGTAACTTGGGATTTTGCTTTTTATTTCTAATTGCATTTAAATGTGTTTTTTCTTTCCTTTTCTTGGGTAAATTTGGCTAAGATTTTATCAATTTTGTTTATCCTTTCAAAGAACCAACTCTTCAATTCATTGGCCCTTTGTGTGTCTGTGTGTGTGTGTATATATATATATATATATATATATTTTTTTTTTTTTTTTTTTTTTTTTTTTTGGTGGGTACCGGGGGTTGACCTCAGGACCTAACATGCCAGCAGGCGCCTGTGCCGCTGAGCGATATCACCGGCCCTTTTTTTGTATGTGGGTTCTGGGAGTTGAACTCGGGCCCTTGCGCTTGCCAGGCAGGCGCTTACGCCACTGAACCATCTCACTGGCCCAGCCCTTTGCATATTTTAGTCTCAATTTCATTAATTTCTTCCCTGATCTTTATAATTGCTTTTCTTCTATTAACTTCGGATTTGGATTGCTCTTGTTTTTCTAGGACCCTGAGGTGCATCATTAAGTTATTTATTTGAGCTTGCTCATTTGTGTGCTTCATACCTCTAAATTTCCCTGTTAGAACTGCTTTCATTCATTGTGTCCCATAAGTTTTGGCACATTGTGCTTCCATAGTCATTTGATTCTAGCAACTTTTAATTTTTTTCCTGATTTCTTCTGTGATCTCTTGATTATTTAGTAATGTATTATTTAATCTCCATGTGTTTGCATAATTTCTGTGGTTGCTTTTGCTATTCATTTCTAGCTTAATTCCACTATGATCTGATAGTATGCAGGGGATTATTTCAATTATTTTGTATTTATTTAGGCATGCTTTATGGCCTAAAGTATGGTCTTTTTTGGAAAAAAAACATATTCCATATGTTCCATATGTTCCATATGCTGCTGAGAAAAAAAAAAAAGTATTCTCTTACTGTTGGGTGAAATACTCTGTAGATATGTGTTAAGTTCATTTGTTCTATAGTATAGTTTAACTCTGATATTTGTTAATTTTTTATCTGAATGACTTCTTTGATTGTGAGAGTAGGATGTTGAAGGCCCTTGCTGTGATTGTATTGTGTCTATCTTTTTATGTATAGTAGTTTTTGTTTTATGAAGATGGGTGCACCAACATTTGGTTCATAGATACTTATAATTGTTGTCTTTTCCTTTTGAATTGTTCCTTTTACAAACATGTAGGGGCTCTCTTCTCTCTTTGGACCAATTTGGCTTGACGTCAGCTGTGTCTAAAAGTAAGCTAGCTGCTCTTGCTTGCTTCTAGGCTCCAGATACATTGAGTATAGTTTCCCATCCTTTTGCCTTTGGTCTATGAGCTTTCTCTTAAATGAAGTGTGTTTCCCATAGGAATTATATGGTTGGATTTTGTTTTCTGTCCCAATCTGCCAGTTTGTGTCTTTTGATTGGGGAGTTACAACCATTGACATTGAGGGTTATTATGGTAAAATGTTTACTGAAAACTGTCATTGCATTATTTTTCCAGTGTTGATTCCTTTGTTTGCTTGTTTGTTTAATTATTCTCCCAGTTAGATGTATACTTTCCTTTGGGCTCTTTGATGCTAGTGGCCTTATTGTCTCTGTCTAGGATTTCCTTGAATATTTTCTGTAATGCTGGTTTAGTGGTCAAGTATTTCTTACTTTCCTTTGTAAGTAACTTGTTTATTTTCTCTAACAGCTTTTAGTATTCTTTGCTTTTGTTGAATTTCTGGAATTTTGATTATGATGTGTCATGAAGAGGTTCTTTTTTGGTCATGACTATTTGGGGTTCTTTATGCCTTTTATACTTGAATATTTAACTTTTCCCTAGATTTGGAAATTTTTCTGCTATGATTTCAGTGAATAAATTTGTTATACCTTTTAGTAATCTTCTAATTTTTCCTTTATTCCTATAATTCTGAGATTTAAAAAAAATTCATCTTGAGCTCTTGGATGCAGCTTGCATGGTGTCTTGTCATTTTTAGGATATCATTGAATTTATGGTCTACTACATCCACCTTGTCTTCAATTTCTGATGCTCTGTCCTCATATTTGTTGAATATGTTAGCTATGCTTTCTGTTGAATTTTTCATGTGTTGTATTTCTACTTGCTTTCTTTTCATAATTTCTAATTCTTTACCAAACTGATCATTCATATCTTGTATTCTATTACTTAAATCAATTAATTTATTTTTTCTTCTTTAAGCTTGCTGAACATTTTATTAGTAAAATCCCTTGTTTAATAAAATCCTCTTTAAGCTTGATAAACATCTTATAAAATTGCTTATATGTTTCTTCTTTAAGCTGTTCATTTTGACTGTTTTTTGAGGTGTTTGCCTGCAATTTTCTCTACTGCAGTGTCTGTGACATCAGCTTTTGAAGGGCTAAGAGTTTTTGTAGGCAACTTGTTGCCTTATTTTCTCATATTTATGTTGTTTTTGTGCTGCAGGTTGAAGATCAGTTAGGGTAAAGAAACTCCATTCTTACTGTGTAAATCTCTGTACTTAGACTCTGTCTTCCTGTGATGTGTTCTTGTGTTTGGTTATGCTTTGGGCTTCCCACCCCTCTTCAACCTACTCAATGTCATATTTGAAGGTTCTCTTAGTGTCCAACCTTCTTTTGGGGGCTAGATCACCAAAACCACACAGAGAGGAGAAAATGAGCCATATAATGTTGATGATACAAAGACAGACATGTAGCATGTAGTAAAAACCAGTTAACAGCAACAACTATACCACCATTGGTGAAGAAAGCAGAAATAATAATAGAGTCAGAGACAAACTGGATATTGCCATACCATAAGAACAAGTAAAACTACACCTGTACCACCCTTATCTGTATAAAAGAAATCTGCATTAATAGTATAGATACAAAGACAAGCCAAATATTGACATATGGTAAATATCTACTAAATACAACAATGATACCACCACTAATAATAGAAAAGAATTCAGCAATTGGTTCCTTGGTTGTTAACGTTGGTTCACGAACTTGATTCAACCAGAATTGTGGAAAGAATTAAGTTCGTGAACCGAGGCACCACTGTATCTAAAAAAATTAATAAAGTATAATTGTAATAATAAAAATGGAGGGGGTGGGAAAAGGGAAAATGAAAGCAATAATATCTGAAAAAGAAAGGAAGATAAGGAAGAGGAGAGAAAAGTTATATAAAAAATCTAAAGAATAAAATAATATTAATAGAGTTAGGTAAAATTAACAGACAAAAACAAAAAGAAAATAAAAATAAGGAAACAGTAAAACAAAAAGCAAAAGAAAGGGGGGAGAAAACAAAAGATAAGGGCCGGTGAGATGGCTCAGTGGCATAAGCGCCTGTCTGGCAAGCGCGAGGGCCCAAGTTCGACTCCCGCAACCCACATACGAAAAAAGGGCCGGTGATATCGCTCAGCGGCACGGGCGCCTACTGGCATGTGAGGTCCTGAGGTCGACCCCCAGTACCCACAAAAAAAAAAAGAAAACAAAAGATAAGTAAACAAAAAAAGAAATGAATCCAAAAAATCTGTCTGTGTTTGGGTAGTGTCTTTTTTTCCCCAGGACCTGTAGTACTGGAATTCACCAGGAACGGTGGAGAGAAAGTGAGTCACAACTAGGGCTTATTTTGTTTCCACACTTTTTGGGGGTGTGTATGTTGAGTTCTGCCTTGCCCTTCCTGCCGGGCAGGGTCAGTCAGTGGGGTGGTTTCTGCCTTACAGTTGTATTCACTCCAGGCGTTCTTAGTGTTTGTGCCCCTCTGTGTGCCTCAAGTTGCTTCTATCTTTGCCTAGCTTCACAGCCTGTGAGTGCCCCCTTGCTCCAGAGGCCTCTTTGTTTCTACACCTTAGGATGTGGTAACCGTCCAAGCTGAGGCAGATCCTTGATCATGTTGGCAGATGGGGGAAGCCAACAGACCACCAAGCTCAGACATGGATATAGGCAGTGAGGGGGAGAGGATGGAGAAGTCCACCAGATTTAATGTCAGCATTTTCAGACACAGCCCCCTCAGAAAATCACATGTGACTGGCCTGGACTCTCACCACAGAGGGCAGAACCACTGTGTCCTTATCAGCCTGAGCTTGCCTGCTTAAACTTCTTAGGGGGTCCGTGAGTAGCCCACCTCTCTGCACAACTGTCCCTTATGGCAGTCTCTCACCCAGGCATTGGTAGAGTGATCCCAGAAACCCTGAAATGTAGTTGCTCTGTAACTTCTGATTCCTGGAGCAGCTCAGTTTTAAACAATTAACCCTTCCCAAAATGGCGCCTGATTAATCACTCCAAAATGTGATTGGTGCTATAGTGTGGCTTTCTTCTCCAACTGTAGCTTAACGTGTGGAAAGAGCCACTCTCCAAGTAAAACCCCACACTGTATTGTGGTGGATTAACTAACAGTCAACTTGTAACACCCAGCTGAACTGAATCAGCGTGCTGCTGGGCGTGGAGGGCCCACCTGAGGATTGTTGTAAACAACATAAAAAGAGAACTGGAGGGGAAGATGGTGTGCTGTTGATTCTCCTGGAGAAGCTTGTCACGCTGGCTTTTGTCATATGAACTTGGCTATTCTCATTGTCGGAGGAGCTCAGGTCCTTGCTGTCGCTGAATATCGCTGCTGTTCTCTTTGGGGGAGCTCTTGTCCTTACTTTGAGCATCGCTTTTTGGCTCCAGTGCAGATCCCTCAGCCTGCTGGCACAGATCCTTCACCCCACTAGCACAGACTTTCTAGTTTCTGCCACTGAACTTTGATATGGTGCAGATCCTTGATACAGACTTGCATGAGACATTGTCATGGGCTCTGGGCCTCCAGCTGGACTCATGGAGGAGATTGTCATGGGCTCTGGGCCTCCAGCTGGACTCATGGAGGAGATTGTCATGGGCTCTAGGCCTCCAGCTGGACTCATGGAGGAGATTGTCATGGGCTCTAGGTCTGCAGCTGGACTTGTGCAGGACATCGACGTGGGATCCAGGCCCTCAGCTGGATTCTTTGGGTCTCTAGTGTGTGGACAGATCGCCTACATTCTTTTGCATTTGACTCTTTGGGTGAATATTATAAAATAATCCTTAAACTATGTGTCCTGTATTGAATCTTTTCCCTTGTAAGCCCTGACTACGACACATATGTAGAGTTCACAGTAACTGTAGGCTTTTCTTGGGAACAGTGCTGCCAGTCTTGCATTTCTCCCCGGGGATGCCAACCCCCTCCGGACCCCCTCTGTGTTTGCAGAGACAGGACCTCTTCCCTGGGAGCTGGAGTTGGTGTTCCAGACTGCTTTGTTCTTTACTCTGCATTGTCTTTAGTTTCTCCAATTTCTTTTGAATTCTAGTTTTCCTGTCTGCTCTTTCTTGATTCATGGAGTTCTTCCTTTTCTCTTTGTTAAATTGTTGTTTTCCAGGTGTCTGGATTCGAGGTCCTGAAGAGGTTGTGATATGCTGCTGGCCTTCATTCCATTTTCTCTTTGGCCTGTTGTGCATTAGATCTAAAATGTCCTCCAAAATCTCCTGTTTTCAGAGGAGGGGCTTTCAGAAGGCGATTGGATCGTGAGGGTAGAGCTGAATGAGCTGTGAGGAGATAGGGCTAAGTTAGAGGAAGTAGGTCACTGGGGCAATGCCTATGATATATGTATCCTGTCCCTTCCCTTCTCTGGGGCTCTTCACCTGAGCTCTGCCTGCTTGCTGCCATAAGGCGAGCAATTTTCCTTTGTTTTGCCATGATGTCTCTGCTTTGAAGCTAGCCAACTGTGAAATTGCAGGCTGAAATAAACCTTTTCTTCTTTAAGTTGTATATGTCAGGTATTTTATCCCAGCAGCAGAGAGGTGAGTAAAGCACCTAAAAAATGTCAATTGTACCTAGTCTTTTAGGAAGTAATTCTCAGAATTTGCTACAGAAATAATAACACACGGGATAGAATTATAACAATATAACATGCAACATGTTTGCAATGGCTGATAACTAGAAACAATCTTTAGAGAAAAGGATAGGATTTTCACCATCTGTTGTTAAAATGAAAGAAAGGAGAAACAAAGAAACAATGTGAAGCTACAAGGGCTCATGTCTGTAGTCCCAGCTACTTGGCAGGGTGTCTTAGTTACTTTCTCATAGCTGAGACACAACTCCTGACACCCACAATTTAGGGAGGAGGGGTTTATTTGGAGTCACAGTTTTTAGAAGTTTCAGCTCATGATTGGCTGGCTCCAAGGCAGGGTGCCATGGCAGAGAGGCACAGCAGGGGGTCTTGCTCATGGCATGGAAGTCAGGAAGGAGAGAAAAGGATCAAAGGAGGAGGGCAGGAGATAGACTGTTCCGGGCCATGCCTCCAGTCTTCACCTCCTGATATTACATTTAGTTATGTAATCTCTTCAATGGACTAATCCACTGATAAGTGTCCCCGGCCCCCATGATCCAGTCACCCCCAGAAAGCCCCATCTATGAGCACATGAGGCTTTGGGGGGACGTCCAGATACAACCATAACAGAGGGCGAGGCAGGAGTGTCACTTGAGTTCTGGAGCCCGTAGGCTAATTGAGCATTACAGCAAGACCCCATCTCAAAACAAACAAACAAACAAAACAAAACAAAGCGCTGTGTGGTCCCTGGAGTGTGGACTCAGTGGACTTGTAAGTGCCCTTAGACGAGGAGGGCAAGCTGGGCGTGGTGGCACACACCTGTAATCCTAGCACTCAGGAGGCTGAGGCAGGAAGATTGCCATGAGTTTGAGCCCAGCCTGGGCTACATAGTAAGTTCAAGATCAGCCTGAACTACAGAGTGAGACCTTGTCTCAAAAAAAAAAAAAAAAAAAAAAAAAGAAAAGAAAAGAAAAGAAAAAGAGGAGGGCAATGAGTTAGGATGAGAGAGAAAGGCTGTAAGGATGGGAGCAGAGGTCAGAGCAGAGAGAAGATGCTACTCTGCTGCTTTTAAGATTGAGGAGGGATGAGCGGATAAATGCGCAGTCTGGAAAAAGCAGGAAACAGATTCCTTTGTGCAGCCTATACTTCTGCTGATGATAATTTTAAAATCATTTCAAACATACTGACAAATTTTAAGAATAGTAGGACCATTTGAGAGTATTTGATGAAGCGCCCCATTACCTCTGAATTCTTTAGTTTGTAATACCTAAAAACAAGGATATTTTCTTATATAAGCAAAACATGCCACCATCAAAATAAAGTTGCTACTTCTAGAACCTCTCAAGTAATAAAGACAGAGAATGAATGAATATGTATGTGTATATATATATATACACATTCAAATATATACATATATACACAAATACATATATAAATATATACACATTCAAATCCACATATAGATATTAATATATATTATATAATATAAATATATTTACCCATATTTATATGTTTATTTTTTATTGAACTGGTATTGTTTTATTTTGGAGGGTTTTCTTTCTTTATTAGTACATGGTTATGATGTGTAATGGTTACATTCCCCATGGGGAGTTGGTACTTGTACATGACACATCTTAATTCTTTTTTTCAAGCCCTTTCCCTCCTCCCTGTCCCTTCCTTCATCTCCTAATCCTTCCCATATGAGAAAAATCTATCTCCCTATTTCTTATTATCTGTTCTTTACTTTGCTCATTATTTATGTTTTAGGTTTCTCATGTAAGAGAAACCATGTGATATTTAAGCTTGTCTGTCTGGTTTATTTCACTTAGTAGTATAGTCTCAACGTACTTCCATTTTCCCACAAATGACTCAGTTTAGTCTTCGTTATGGCAAAGTAGCACTCCATTGCACATAAATACCACATTTTCTTTATCCATTCTTCTGTTGATGGGCATATCAGTCACTTCCAAGGTTTAGCTATTATGAACTGTGCCGCTATAAACATGGGTATGCATGTATCACTGTAATATGATAACTTTAATTCTTTTAGGAAGGTACTTAGAAGAGGAATAGCGGGGTCAAATAGAATTTCTAGTTTTAGTTTTTTGAAGAGTCTCCACACTGATTTTTATAATGGTTGTACCACCAACAATGTAGAGGGTTCCTTCTCCCTGCAGCCTTGCCAGAACTTGTTATTTGATTTCTTGATGATAGCCATTCTTTCTGGAGTAAGGTGAAATCTCAGTGTGATTTTAATTTGCATTTCTCTAGCAGCCATAGATGATGAACATTTTTTTTTCATGTATTTACTGGCCATTTGTACTTCTGAGAAGTGTCTATTCATTTCAATTGCCCATTTTTTGATTGGGTCTTTTATTTGAGGAGAGTCAAATTTTTTTGAGTTCACGTATTCTAGATATTAGTCCTCTGAGGAATAGCTGGCAATTTTTTTTTCCCCATTCTGTAAGTTGTCTCTTCACTCTTTTAGTTGTTTCCCTTGCTGTGAAGAAGTTTTTAATTTGATAGGATTCCCATTTGTTGATACCTGGTACATATTCATATATTTAAAACTTTGAGTTCACATCAATACTTCTAGTTTCAACCTAATATCATAAGATTCCCATTAGTTTTCATTCCTTCCATGTTTGTAGCTCTTTTCCAGTACTGAAGTCGTGACTCTTGCCATTCCCAGTACACTGAGCTATTGTACCATCCATCTTGTATGTACTCATCTCCCTTCCCTGCCTTCCAGAGGCCACTCTTGCAGATCCCTCTGTCTACCCAGGCTTCCCCAGCCTGTGCCGGGCCACATGGACACCTTCCTCACCCTGGTTCTCTGATGCCCTGCCCTGGGCCTCCCTACCACCCCTCCGCATGAGTCCTCTCACTCCATCAGGCTGTCGGCAGATGCCTCCTCGACCTGCTAGGAGGTTTACAGGGTGGCTGCCACCACCTCTCTTTCCTCTTCCCAATCTTTCTACTCACCTCCCTCAGCTCCAGCAACACTTGCTGGACCCAACCAGTTCTGCTCCTGTGTGGACACCTCTTCAGTCCGCTGTGTCCAATACCACAACAGGATCACTGCTGCCGCCCCATGCAGTCTCCTGCCTCACCACACTTGGGCTCCAGTGCCCAGCCTTGCATAGCTTGCACAGCCCACCCCAGAAGTGTGCCACTCACACTGGTGCATTGCAGTCAGTTGTGTACATCTCTTCCCAGCTCTGCTCTCAGGTAACACACGTAGCTTAAAATTGGCCATGGTGGAAGTATTTATACCACAGCAAATGGCAGACATTACAAATCAGCCCTCCCACCCCCACTCCGAAATTATTTTTACACATTTACCTACATATAGACTTGTGGCTCTACCCCATTCAGATGTTTACCTTCTGCAGCCCCACCTAATGGATTTATAAGGAATGGAGGAAGGAAGGAAGGAAGGAGGAAGGGAGGGATGGAGGGAAGGAAGGAAAGGGAAGATGGAAGAAGGGAGGGTGGAAGCAAGGGAGAAAGGAAGGGAAGGAGCTTTCTTGATTGTTTAGGGCTTTTGTTTGTTTGTTTTGCAGTGCTGGGGATGAAACCCCGAGCCTCACGAATGTTGGCAAGTAAGCACTCTACCACCGAGCTGTACTCATAGACACAAGGGTGTTTTGTTTTGTTGAAAAAAATACAATGACTGCTAATAAGTTCTGTTTTTCTATAAATAATAGTACTTATTTAGAACTAAGTAAGAAATCAATCAAAATTTCCATCATCCTAAATTAAGATAGTTACTGTTGGCTAGGAAAGAAATGATTAAGTATGGAATAATTCTTTCATTTTACCATTCACAGAGACTGACACTCTAATCTTTACACTGCTGAGACAAGGGAATGTGTTTAGATGACAGTAAAATAAAATCAGATCAGACTTTCAGACAAAATTACCTTAAATATATTTTGACACAACTGTATGAGTCAGGGTTCTTCGGAGAAACAGAACCACTGTTCACTGTTGCTCCCTTTGAACCCACTTATCCCATTGCTCTTGCCACCTTCTTAAGCAGTTCTGCACGTCCTCTTTTGTATCTTTATTTGTGCTGTCATGGCCGCCCCTGTGTCTTGAACTGATTTGCAGTGTTTACCCTCATAGTCATTTTGACTTTGTGGAAGAGCCAGAAGTCTCGCAGTGCCAGATCTGAGGAATCAGGTAGATGAGGACACACCTTAATGATTTTATGAGGCTGCTTTACTTTTGAACGGCACTCATCAGCTGCAGTCACTGTATTCTTGATCATACTTCATAAAGCCACTCATGAAAGAGGACTTCCAGAACTGCTTCAAAAGTGGGACGAATGAAGGAATAAGTGTTTGGAGTGAGGAGGAATATTTTGAGGGGGACTAATGGCAAGGTGTCTTTACTCTAATAAATTTTTTATTTAAACATTCACTGTATTTTTAGATCACCCCTTGAATCCATATGTATGTGGATCTTTTTTTTGTTTTAGCAGTAGCGGGATCCAAACCAGGGCCTCACACATGCTAGACAAGTGTTCCACCTCTGAGCGACATCCCCCATCCCCAGTGGTTTGCGTCTTTGTATCTATATGACAGAGTGTGTGTGCATGTGTGTGTGTGAGAGAGAGAGAGAGAGAGAGAGAGAGACAGAGACAGAGAGACAGAGAATTAAAAGTTGTCTGGGTGACTGTGGAGCCCAGCAAGTCTGAAGTCTACAGGGTGGGCCTGCACCCTGTATATGTAGGGAAGAGTTGATGCTGTAGTCCTGAGTCTAAACTTTGCAGGGTATCCCAGGCAGGCTGAACATGCAGGCAGAGTTCCTATGTTTCATTTCTTGGGGCAGAATTCTTTCTTCTTAAAACCTCAGCCTCTGCTTCTAATGCGGTCATTGATTGGACAAGGCCAACACATTATGAAGGGTAAATCTGCTTTCCTTAAAGCCAATTGGTTGTAAATGTTAATCCCATCTATGAAATACCTTCATGGCACTATCCAGAGTTGTGTTGGAACAAATAACTGAGCATGTTAATGTGATGGCCCAGCCAAGTTGACATGCAAAGGGAACCAACGCATAGTTATCTGCTTTCAATAGACCACTGATTTTCTTTGGCAGTCATTTTAAAAATTTGACTTAATTTTTTCTTAGCCCTGGGTAACTAGCAACAATTAATCTTTAGCTGATTATAAAGGGTTTGCACATAAATCTAACTAGAAAATTTGATTTGCATGTGTTAGAAAACATTTACAGCATTACTTTGGGTTGATTTTAATTTTTATATTCTCTTGTGATCATACATTGGATTTTCACTGATGGCTTCCCTTGATTCAGCTATTTGGAGAAAATATAGACACTTTCATTAAACACTGTCATTGGAAGGGCTTGAGTAAAACAGTGGGAATCTGGTGGTGCAGACTGAACTCCTAGGCAGAGGTGAGGCAGACGCGGACTCTGTCGCTAGTGCGCTGTTGGGGGGACACTTAGTTGGTCAAGTTGGACTAATGTGGGTCAGGACTTCAAAAGAAGGACTCATGTTCCCCACCCCTCTCAGTTGCTTTCTCTTTTTATAGGGCAAGCATGACAGTGGCCTCGCCAGCTGGGACAAAATGTGTGCTTGTGTATTCCAGCAGGCTGAAGGGAGTGACAGCTGCCCCCGGAGATAGCCGTCTGGAGTGCCTTTTACCAGCAGTTGCTGACCCTGTGGCCAGCTGCATTTGGGCATAGTGCTGCTATGGGCTTATGTAGATTTTGTGGCAAGCAATCTAAGTCTTCAGGCTCAGACAATTCTGTTTATCTTTTCACAAATTATGCGGACTATTTATAAGTAAAGCCTATCTTCAGTAAAATACAAGTTGTCTAAAATAAGACTTTTTTGCCTCCCTTTTTCCCTTTACCACCTGCAGATGTTACTGATTTGAAACAACTTTTAGATGATCTTCATACCTAGTCCCTCCAAGAAAGAACATGGGAATCAATATCTCATAAGCAGATGATGTGACGGAATTGCCGCAAATCAGAGGTAGCCTCAGTGGAGCACGGTTATGTTACAATCTACTCTTTAAATAATGCAATGAAGGGAGGGTGGGGCAATGGGGAAAAAAACAAGAATCAAGTTATGTCGTGTACAGGCACAAATTCTCTACGATGGATGTGATCATTACATATATCTAAAATGTACCAATAAAATTTGATTAATAAATAAATAATGCAATGAATACAAACTAAGTGGCTTGAATTTAATAATTCTATAAAACTTTTTGTGGTACTTTGGACTGAATCTAAGGCCTTGGAACTAAGGTACATTTATTTATTTATTTATTTATTTACTGGCAGAGTCTCAGTACGTAGTCTAGGCTGTACCTAAACTCGCTATGCAGCCCAGGCTGGCTTTGAATTGTGATCTCCCTGTCTCAGTATCCCAAGTGTTGGGATTAGAAATGTGTGCTGCCATGCTTGGCTTACACAAAATTCTTTAATTGTTTAAGCATTTAGGGTACATTTTTTTTCACCTCTAGTATATTTTAATCTATCATCTGTCAGTGTTGGAGAAAACTTTCTTTCCATACCAATGTGTCCAATAAGTTAGCCACTGGCCATACATACCTACCTAAATTTAAATTAAAATTAACTAGATTTTTTTTTTTTTTTTTTTTTTTTTTTTTAGTGTTGGAGTTTGAACCCAGGGCCTTGTGTAGGCTAGGCAAGAGCTCTACCCCTGAGTTACATTCCCAACCCCTACAACCAACTAGTTCGAGGCAGAAGGCTATATTGGGTAGTGCTGCTAATATTTGGCAGCAAACAAAGTCTGGAATTCTCTGATAGCCAAGTCTCATCAAAATCCTGTTTGAGAGAAGCAATATTTACAGAAGATTGGAGGAAGTATGCCAATTCCTATGATTTCCTTGAGTTTTAGCCTTGAGTCAAGCAAGGCTATCATCAGCATTTCTGGATTATAGTCTTGGCTCTCTTCAGAACTCCTTTCACTGAGCCACATTTCAGGATTTTGTCTAAGAGTTTGTTAAGAAATAACCTCATGAATACTGCTGTTCCAGAAAGTAAAGAATTATTCACACCTGCTGGGGACATGTCAAAAAAATATAGCTGCCAGGTTGATTGGGCATTCCTTGGCCACATTTGGGGAGAAATTGAGCAGCAAAATAAATGATGATAAAGTGGACTAAAGAATTAATCCAGAATATAACAGAGCCCATAATGATGTGGATAAATGTGTGGAGGAAAATGAAAAGGTCCTCCTAACCACAGAATGTCAATAAATGAATGCAGAAGGGATGATGGCATTAGAACATCACCGTTTGGCTATCACAATAGTCATAATTGTTTCAAGAAAGAATCAGCAATAGAAGCTAGTGGGTGAAAATATAATATAAACAAGATATTTACATAAATTACAAAATAGTTTTAATTATAAAGGTAGAAAAATAGTAACTTTCTAGTGGAGAAACATGGCAGATAAGCAAGTGTTTAAAGTTAACATCACCAGTAATGGGAAGAGTACGTATCAGGTACCTCCTAATGGATTCCTGCCAAATATACATAAACGGAATTTAGTCAAGAGGAAACTTTTGGACAAATCAAAATTGAGGGACATTCTACACAATATCTTGCCTATACTATTTAAAAATGTTGAAGCTGTACAAAACAAAGAAAGACCAAGGAAGTGTTCCAGATTAAAAATCAAAGAGACAATGATAACGAAGTGCAAGTCTGATCCTAGATAAGATCCTTGAGAAGAACAAAAACTATTTTCTTTTGTCATAAAGGGCACATGAGAAAAATGGTAAAGTCTGAAAATGTCTGTAGATAAGAAATAGTACTTTACCAATGTTAATTTCCTAATTCTGATCATCATATTGTGGTTTTATGTAAGAGAATGTGCTTGTTTTTAAGACATTTACACTGAAGTATTTAGGAGTAAAGGGGGATAATGTTTCCAACTATTGTTTAAAAATATATATGTATACATTATAAGTATGTGTATATATAAATTTGTATACAGAGAGAAAGAGAAAAGCGATAGAGAGAAGATGATAAGGTAAATATATAGTAAAACATAACAAATATGTAACATTTAGGGATTTTAGGTGAAGAATATGTGGAATTATTTGTACTACTTTTATAATTTTTCTGTAGGTCTGAAATTATTTCAAAATGAAAATAACAGAGGGACTGGGGATGTAGCCCTGGGTTCAATCCCCAGCACTACAAAAAAGAAACAAAAATGAAAACAGAAGCCCAGAAATAACTTATGAAAATCACCACTGCATTTGTTGTGGGTGATTTAAGCTTCTTTGTGCTCCTAGCATGCACTTAATGTGAGGAAATCTTTACAGAGTTTAAACTATAAAATCTTTGATTTTTGCCAAAGACCATATTGTTTCATCTTTTGCCTGTTGAAGATATCTAACTGCTTCCCTTTTACTTTGATCTGCACAGAGATCTGAACTAACTTTCAGGGTGTCATAATTATATAGACCCCTATAGAAAATTGTGTGAGTTCTATGAACACCACTGGTTCTATTCGTCTCATATTTTCCTGGTTTTGGTGCTTTTGCTTGTTTATACTTTATCTGCCAAGCCTTCTGTGGACATAAGAAGCAGCATGTATGCGTTCAGCATCTCTATAGTCTAGGGAGGCCCTGTTCCCTGTGCCTTTCACTTTCTAGCTTGTCTAATGGACACAAAATCCCATCAGGGGGCCACCTAGGCTGCTCCCTACCCCATGACCATTTCACAGATAGGGAAACTGAAGCACAGAGATGTTCAGAGCACAGATTTGATCTGCACAGAGGTCTAAACTAATTCCCTGGCTGTTGGTAAAATACCAGTCCACATTACATTGTTATCATTTTTAAATGGGCATATGGAGATATAAAATTAAAATGCAGAATTTTTAGCAAAA
Organism: Erethizon dorsatum; assembly: GCA_028451465.1. Lineage (NCBI taxonomy): Eukaryota > Metazoa > Chordata > Mammalia > Rodentia > Erethizontidae > Erethizon > Erethizon dorsatum. The sequence continues at coordinate 55,430,241 of CM051837.1, read as the reverse complement.
TAGAGTTTTTCTTGAAATACTTATCATACAGAGTTCAAACTCATTACATTCTTTGATGATGTTCTCATGTATGATATCGGAGAAGTACCAGGTCAGGAAAAAATTGTTAGGGAGTCACACACAGGAGCATGAAAAAGTGTTAGGACAGTTTACCTTGCCCCTTATCTTATTGTTTAAGAAAAAAGACACACACACACACAAACACACATATAGATGTGTATTGTAAAAATAAATGTGAAAGTTGTCAAAATAAATTGGAGTTGCCAATCACCCCATGATAATTACCACAAAAAAGACTGCCAAAACTACAAACATGAACAAAGACTACTGTGACCTTACAGAAAAAGTGCTTCTACAAGAACTTCTGCCGAGTAACTGTTGGGTATCACTTTGGTCATTAGTCATTGTGGTCAACAATTATTGTTTCAAAATACCTGATGTAATCTTCCTCACTGTTGTCTTTAAAAGGTTCCCTCTTTGAATGCACCCATAGTTTAGTATGTCTGGTTCTGCGTTAGGAAAGGACAAACTGTGCCCAGGTCAGGAAAGAGAATGAGCTACCTTGGTATTTCTTAGGACTTTCCTGGCCACATCTTTCTTCTCCTTTCTATGCAGCCTGACGCTGTTTGCTATAATTTTTAAATTAGTATGCGGAGATATAAACCTACTTTAGAAAGTCAGATCTGATTTGGGTCTTTTTTAAAGGGGCTTTGATAGTCATTGGCTGTCAGTGGATTTACGAAGAAAGAAGGACAGTATGGTATTCTAGCATTCCCAATATAGTATAATCATCTTTGAGGCCAGGTCCTACTGTATAAGCTAATTTGTCTCTTTGGACTCAGGGAAGACACTTGTCAGCACTATACAGTGAGCACCAAATGAAGTGAAATGGTAGATGTTCACAGGCCCCCACATACTATCGGTTTGTAATGCTGGAAAGACACACCAGCCAGGACAAGTAGAGGCAATAAGAATGAATTGACCCATTGTAAGGTGGGAGTAGTAATGGTTTTTAAGTCATGTGGACATTTGAAAGTACACGACTGATTAAGAAGGTGCTTTGGGGTACAGGAAAGGAGAAAGAAGGGGCATAAACTAGAGATGGGTAGGAGACCAAAGAAGAGCTTTCACTTTTGTTATCTGAGAGGACATATTAGAGCATGCTTTCTTGCTGAATGTAATGATCCAGTACATAGAAATCGATGGGGAAGGTAGCAAGGGTTAGGGTTAGGGTTAGAGTTAGGGTTAGGATTAGGGTTCCTGCAGAAGTAAATTTTGAGAATATATATGAGAGGTAATGGGGTTTAGAACCCAAGTCAAGAGGTGAGGATTTTACAGTATGCACCAGGGAATGGCTGTGAATTTGGGCATTGGATTCTGTGCTGGTGCAAAGACGAGTTACTTTAAGCAAATAGTTTTCCTCTAAATATAGAGTGGTACTTAATCAGAGGCAATTATTTGGCTTTTCATGTGGAAATGGTGTATGAAACATAGCATATGGTTGAGAGGAACAGTAAGAGGATGGGGACATGGAGCAGGAACTTTGGGGTTTTACTATGGAACAGAGAGGGGGGATAGCAGAAGAGAGGTGGGAAACAGTTCTCACCCTCTGCAGTTTTATTTGGGCAGTCTAAGAGTGTGTTCCAAGTACCCAGTTAATGACTCTTAGCCAGAACCTTACTTAAGTGTCCATAGTGTTCCAATTCCTGATCTAATTGTAAATCTTTGAAAAAGCCAACTTTGTTGAGTCAGTCAATGAAGAGCAAAAAAGTATAGTTCCTAGTAGAGAGAGGAGTTAAGAAAATTGCTAGAGATGTTTGCCTTTGACCACTGGCCTAAGGATGAGTGACAAGAGTCTGTGGAACCAGATTTAAATGTAGGTTCAAGTGTTTCATTTGCAGCCAGATCTGGGACTATTATCTAAGTGAAGATGCCTGTTACTTAGCACTTTTTTCAATAAGGAAAATTACTGAATGTGGAGAAGGAAAATGATTTGAGGATGTAATTTAATAAGAAGGGGAAATTTTAGCCAGGTGTGGTGCACTTGCCTGTAATCCCAGCACTTGGAAGGTTCAGACAGGAGAACTGCTGCAAGTTCATAGCCAACCTGGGCTACAGAGTGAGTTCAAGGCCATCCTGAGCTACACAGCAAGATCCTGTTCTAAAAAAAGAAATTTTATTCTGATTACTGTTGCTTCCAAATGATGTTTCCTTTTGCTTAAAGAATCGCAACATGGGTGTAGAAATTGAGTGTATTTTAGTTTATAATCACTTTCTCAACACAGTAGCATAGTAGGTGTCCTGTAGTAAAGCATTACGTGGTCAGGGTGACTCAGGGCACAGCTCAAGGGGGAAACAGTGTACAACAAATTCTGTCTTTTGGAAGACACAGGGGCTTCAATAAAATGCATGATTTTGCATTGGAAAAAACAGTTGAAGAATCCCTTTACTGACAATGAAAAGTGGTATGTTTTTGTTTGTTTCACTTTCAGACTGAACCCTCTAGGATTTTCACCCTGAGGGATGGATGGGTGCAGATCTGGTGAAGTGATAGCAAGATTTTGAAGCATTTGATATTGACATTCAGTATCAAATATTGAGTTGAAGAACAAAGGTATTTATTTTAAAAATAGTAACTACAACTTATTGCCAGCTCTGTAATTACTGTAGTATTAGGCTTTTTACAAAATGTTATAGTTTATTTCTAGAATGTCCATGTAGTCTCATGTGTTCAGAGCTGGGGCTTTTGGAAGGTAGTCACAGCATGGGAGCACAATACACACCATTGTATTCACCTATTGATGAGTTCACAGCTAAATGTACTGCCAGCAGGTGGGAGCTAGTTGGAAGAGGTGTGAGACTGGGAGAGTTTATCTCCCTTCCCCAGCTCCTCTCTTCTGTTTCCTAGCTGCTCTGCGGTGAGCAGCTTTCCTCCACTATTCTTTTCCATCATACCATTTTTGTCTTGGAGCCAGTTGACCATGGACTGAATCCCACAAAACCATGAGCCAACTTGAAGCTCTCATCCTTTAAATTGTGGGTATTGGGCATTTTGTCCCAGCATCTGGAAAGCTGACTATTTCATAAACATTTTCTCTAAGCTTTGTAACAACCCAGTACTATTATTCCTCCAAGGGAAGAACTCCAACTTTACAGAGGATGGTAATTAGTAACAAGAAGCTGGGTATGATGGCACATGTCTTTAATCTCAGCGCTCTGGGAGGCCGAGGCAGGAAGATCACAAGTTCAAACCCAGCTTGGGAAACAGTGACTTAGCAAGACAAAATAAAAAATAAATAAAAATAAAAGGGCTTGGGGTGTAGCAGCAGATTGACTTGGCATAATGCTGTAATTGCTGAGACTCATATATTGGAGGATGAGAGCTTATAATGCTCAGGACAGCAAACAATAGCAGCTCCATGTGATAGAGCTGGTCAACAGCTCTGGAGCCAGATAACAATTCTACACATAGTGAGTTTTGTGTAGTCAAGGAACACAGGGCCAAGGGCTCAGCACCTTTTATATCAAGCAGAAACAGGCTGGTCTCCATCCCCGAGGGTGAGCAGCAGCACAGCAGTCGTGTATGGTTGCCTAGTGAATAGCTGCACACACAGCTCCGGGTGGTCTCCAAGTTCACCATACTTAGCAAGGACAGGTCTGATGGACCCTTGGGCCCACAGTAGACTCCCTCTCCCAATGATTTCCCAGTTTACAACTGAGGCACCCGAGGCTGAGAGATACCACTTTTAAATTCACACAAGTAATGTAGCATGTCATACTTCCTAAGGTATCTGCTCTGTTCTCATGGAAAGGCTTTCACTTGACCACACAGCCTTTCTCTGCTCTCACAGATCACCTGGTACCTTTCACCCAGAATCTACCTAAAGCTACCGATAATTATGGGCAAGTCAAGATACAAGACACTAGCCCCAGATCGCCGCACAGAGACAAGCATAGAAGTGGGAACAATTTCTAGCAGAGGGATTTCTCAAAGGCCTCTGTGGGTTTTGGTAAATAGCACTGAACTGCCCTTCATAAAGGTTGCATCAGTGAATACTCTGAACAAGTTTGTAAGGGAGGACCAGTTCCCTCAGATCTTCACAACATGAACAAACTTCAGCCTGCCATTCTCATCGGAGAAAAATGGAATCTCAATGTAGTTTTGATTTCTTTTATAATAAGATGGGTATCTTTTCATTTAATTTGTATTTCCTTTTTATGAAACTGTCACATTCTTTGTCAAAGTTGTCCTTTTTAATTTCTAGCAGTTTTTAAAATATGTATATTTAAAGTGCTCCTTTTTAGTTTGTTGTTTATGCAAATTTTTCCCATACACAAGTTTTTCACTTTTTTTTGTTGTTGTTATCAAGCTTGGTAGAGTTTTTTATGTTCTGTTTTGTATCATCCTGAACTTATACATTTAAAGCACTGCTTTTTCTTATTGGGTAGTACTGGGAATTGAAACCAAGTTCTTGTGCATGCTAGGCAAGTGCTCTACTTCTGAGCTACAACCCCAGTCCTCTTTATTTTGAGACAGGGTCTCACTAAGTTACCCAGGCCGGCCTGTAATTTTCATTCCTCTGGCCTCAGCTTTCAGAGTAGCTGGGATTAAAGGCGTGCACCACTATGCCTAGATTCCAATATTTTCTTTTAATCTCTCTGGCACTATGACATCGTGTGTGACACAGGAGTACCTTTTCTTTTTTCCTCCTTGGTGGCTATCCAGTTGTCTTACACTATTTATTTAAGAAACACTTTCTAAGCTGGGTGTGGTGGTACATGCCTGTAATCCTAGCACCTGGGAGGCTGAGGCAGGAGGATCACTGCAAGTTTGAGGCCAGCCTGGGTTACACAGTGAATTCAAGGCCAGCCTGGACTATATAGTCAGATACTGGCTCAAAAAACAAAAAAGCACTTTTTAAAGGTATCTATTAGATTCCCACATATATGTAGGCCTATTTCTGGGTTCTAGTCTGTTTCACTGATCTGAACAGGTACCAGCACCGTATCACTTTAATTCTTGCTGCTTGAAATATGCTTTAATAAGTGGCAGAAGCAACCTCACATCACAGCTCTTCCTTTTAGTACTCTTCCTGGCTATACTTGATTTTCTTGAACTGGAATCAGCTTTTCTATCTTTTAAAATGGCATTTTACTGGGATTACTTTAAATTTATAGGGTAATTTTTACAGGAGAATGTCTTTATCCTTTTTTTCCCAACCACTCAGATCAAAAGCATTGGAGTCATCTTTGTTGCCCCTTTCCCCCACACCCCCCAATTTGTCCCTTAGCAAGCCCTGGGAGCGGTTCCTCCACACAGATCCAGAAGCTGACATCTTCTCTCCCACCTCCACCTCCCACCCTACTCAAGACATCATTTTTCACCCACTTTCTGGATTACGAGTCTCCTTCCTTCCTTCAGTCTGTTTTCAACACAGAAAGCAGAATAAACTGTTCAGGCATAAGTCAGATTGCCTCACCAGTTCTGCTCAAAACCCTCTGCAGGCTTTCAACCTTGCACACAGTAAAAAACAAGATTTGGAGCACAGATCTGGAGGTGTGTTACCCTGTAATTAGCGGGGGGGGGGTGTGTCCCAAGCAAAGGAAACATCCAGAGCGGGGTCACAAGGAGTAACAGGCAGAGAGCAACAGGAGACGAGGTCACAGACACAGCCGCAGACTACAGACCTCGGCCTTCTTGGCCAGTTTAAGAAAAAAGTAATTACCTTCATGGGGTGGGAACTGGGATAGAGGGGTGTGGCTGAGAAGATGCTCTTTTTATATTAAGTTTTATAGAACTTCACTTCTAAAACTATTCACTTCAATCAATAAGGAGTTAAAATTTACATATGAAAGAAAAATATAGAAACTCACAAATTGCACAGATGGCACTAATCAACATGTAGTAGGAATTAGGCTTTTCTTTTAGCAGCCTTTATAACCCAAATTCCATGATCTCTCAGTTATCCTGGGGATTTTAAATGAAATAACTAAGACGCATCAATTTAAAATTTAATGTTGGAGCTGCTCCTGGAAAGCAAGGAATATCTAGTATTTATCAAATTAAATAGCAAAATGACAAACTCTAGATTTAGTGATCTTCAGAAAAAAATAAGGAAGAGGTTTCAACAGTTTTTCTTTCGCTTTTGTTTAAAAAAATCATAGTACTGGACAAGCATTTGAAAAAAGTATTATTTTTAAGAATACAAAATTGACAATAAAAGAATGTGGGAATTATTTACTTCCACTGCTGCCTCAGAGAGATGAAAATTTCCCCAGGCCAAAGGGGTCCAAGCCTCACAAATAACATCCATCATTAGTGACTCAGAAAACCTTTCGTCCTCTGTGAAAACGATACAGCACGTCATTCAGCTTCACCTTGCAGGAGCAGGAGAATGAAACGCTGGAGTGTTTAAAAGGAAAATCTTCAGTCTACACAGCGTGACTCTGCCTCTTGTAATTCCATATCCACCTTCAATGAAAACCTTTCCTTGACTCTTTCCATACCCTACAGATTGTCCTAATATTAAAACTTCTAAGGTTTTTTCTTGTCTTTTTGGTGCTGGAGATGGAACGCAGGGCCTCACTGAGCTATAGCCACAGGCCAGTTTCTTATCATCTAATTCTGAATCAAAATGTTTTAAATCTGCATCTCCCCTCCCCATGGCACGTCGCTCCTTTTCTAAGGTGCATTCTCTGTTATTAATAAAAGGAGAAAGAACTGAGCACAGAGATGGATGGTTTTGTGCTTAAATATCCAGAATAGTTTCTTAACAGGCCAGATCTTTGTGAAAGCCACTGAAAAGCTCCTATGATAGCTCCAGAAGGCTGCGGAAAAACACATCAGAGCAGGTCCAACTTCCCAGGTGCCAGCAGTAACAAAAGGAAAATGGGCAGGGGTGGAACATTTCCTGTCCATTTTATCACCACCAACGGCCTATGAAAACAATTTATTTTGGAAATTAGATTTATACAGGAAACTCAGCGAGCAAGATTCCTCTAGAAATGGTGAGAAAAATTAAACGCATATTCTTATTTTTGATTTTCAGCAAGAAATTAAAGCAATTAAAATTCTCTTTATTCAAGCACTGCCTATTAAAATGTTCTCTTCAGCTGTTTATATAAGTAAAAGTCATCATGTAAGAATTCATTGTTTAAAGTTATTAAAGATCCCCCTTTAAGTGAAAAAAATTGCTCTTCTCGAACAGTGAGATGTAACTTTACTTAATTGGTCTGTAGGAATAATGTATCAATGATAAAAGTCCTTAGCACTTTGCAAGTCACATTTTATGTTTTTTAAAAATTAAGAATATTCATATAAATGTTTGTTGTTCTTTTGTTCTGATCAGTGGCTTTCAAATTTTTTTCATCACTACTAATAGATTTTACATAACTCAGTATCCATACATACACACCCACATCCAAGTAAGTTTTCACAAAAGACACTCCCTAATAAAAGGTAGTGCAATGCTGGTATTTTCTGTTCAATTCTTTCCCATTGTATTAAAAAATGCTAGCAAAGCCCCTCAATTATTTTCCTCACTAAAGTATCACAAATTGCAGAAAAACACTCTGGAAAAAAGTGAAATTCTGAATCATACATTACCAGATAACCATTCTTGTTCTATTTTTATTCCAAGGAATATTCAATGGTAAAACAAAAATGTCTACTGTCATTACATAGCATGATTTAAAAATTTATTATTTTTAAATTACCAGACAGCCCTCTGCACACGTGGCCAAGTCCTCGTCATACATGCTGTGTTTCCCAACAAGGTCCCGAACTGGACTATCCGGAACACCTAGCAGAGACGGGTGAAGGCCAGAGTCACCCAACTAACCTACAATGTAGTAGACGTGGGACAACACAGATTCTCATGCTGCAACCAAAGAGAAAACCCAAAATGCGGTTAGCACCGATTTCTTTTCAAAGGATATTTATATACTTCAGACTTGGCAAAGTGTATCACAAAGCAATTACTTGTCTTTACTGTAACTTTAATTTCAGCAATTGTATTTTTTGTTTGAGAAGTTTTATTTGGTTCTTTTCCTAATCTGATGATTTTTTAAATAGATTTTTGTTCCTTACTCAATTTCCTTATACTTCAGTCTGATAACATCACTGTGTCTCTGTGGGTTATTCCTCTGAGCCCACTCCTCTCCCTTAGCAGCTCTCCCTCCGCCTTGTGTAAGTACTGTGTGAATTCTGAGGGAACGTTCCATAAACTATATGTGGGACCTCTTTGGAGATCTGGCTTAAGGTGGGTTCTTCTAGAGAATATTTTGTATTCATCTCTATCGGTTGCCTACATACCCTACCATTTGGCACTGGGGTTATAGGCACGTGGCACCAAGCTGGGCTTTTTTTTTTTTTTAAAGACAAATCAAGGTATATTATGTACAGGTACAAAATCCTTATGATGAATGTGATCATTATATATACCTAAATTGTACCAATACATTTAATTAAATTTAAAAAAATAGTATTCATATTGGGAAGAATTTGGGCTGAAATCCAAGTGTGAAGTATTTTTGGGGTCTAAATTGTAATTAAAATATATTTGTGTGTATACTTATATTTCACCTCTCCATCCAGAATCAACGTTAAATACAGGCCCTGTTCTCAGGGTCCTCCCTGGGGTGTGGGACTCAGCAGGAGGTATGCTCTGTGCGCACACACGCATGCACAGAGGCATGTGCGGGTGTCATTCCCCGTCCCAGGCTGGTCCCGGGCTTCGTCTTCTGTCTCTGGGGATCCCAAAGCTGTGAAAACTAAAGCTATTCTTAGAACTCTAGGCTGCGACTCCCATTTAATTTTATTTTTCTTCTTTATTTTCCTCTGAGGTCGTCCGAAAAATGTTCCTTAAACACTCCAAACAGTTTCCGTTAGGTAGGTGTATCTTATACTACAAAGCTATGCAGTTTTACAAAATCAGCAATTCGCTCTAAAGTGACATGAAATCAAACCTGTAGAGAAATTATTGTAATTCAGACTTTATTGCTTATTAGTTATATCATTCCACATAATTTTAGGTAAAGAGACTTTGAGAAAATATACTGGGAGTGTTGAACAGATGATGGCGATATTGATGAAAGTGTTCAAGTATTTTACACAAGGTAGTAAGAGGCACCATGGCCACCATCACCCCCAGAAATTTGTACATTTCATATAAAAACCGTAAAAATAGTTCATTGGAGTTCAATTAGCATTAGTCTTTGTAATCTAGCAACCACGGTAAGCCTGAACAATTTCGGAATCTTAAGAGCAAAACAACAAAAAAAATGTTTTTCCTCACTATCAGAGGTTTCTTCAAAAAAGGAGCAAACAAATCAGCATAACAAAATTGACACATATACAACCTTGAAAACAAGTTGGCATATTCTAGTTGGTATATTGATACTAACTCAAGAAATAAAATGGGATTCAGCTTTTAAAAGAGATTCAATTTCTTCACTGTAATTATACTTACAATTTCAAACAATTTAACTGAAGCCAAACCTTACTTTGTAAAACCATGGATACATTTCAGATTGCTCTTATGCTAAGGTAACTTCTTTAAAAGTTAAGTATTCTTTAAAATCTCAGACACAAACTGCACAGGTATAACTTGACATACTAACAATCTGCCCTTCCAGGAATACAGCAGAAGCTCTAAGTTCTTAAAATGGAGGGGCTACACAAAGTCACTCTAAATCACACATAAACATTGATAACTTTTCCTAGTAAAACGATGCCAATAGTTTCCTTTATTAATGACTTTAAAAAGCACATATAACAGTTCAGCATTTGAAAGACTTCCAAGTATATTAAAGAGATGCAAAGACTGATAAGTACATTGGACTTGAAAAGACACTACAAAAACAAGATTTGAATGTACTTGTATGTTGAACCCATTTAAAGACCTCAGTTATCTAACAATTAAAAACACAACAGCAGATAAATAAGAATTTATTAAAATCATTGTCTCTAACAATACAAAAATTAATTATTAAGGCATCATTTACTCCCATACTAGTATATGCAGCAAAGAGAAATGTTTTAAATAGTACTTATACAAGTTTTTTCTTTTCTCTCTCTTTTTATAGACAGGTTCTCCCTATGTAGCCTAGGCTGGCCTCAAACTTATGACCTTCCTGCCTCAGTTTCCAGGGTGCTGGGATTACAGGCTTGCACCACCACACCTTGCTTATGGAAATGTTTTCTAATGTATCTGGAAGATTGGTTTCATGCTGTCCTATTGTACCTATCATTGAAAGCTCTCATGAGCCAATGTTTTGACCGAAATCAAGAGGAGTTCACTGTTGAAAAATAAAAAGTAGCTACAAAGAGTATGATATAAAGTTCAAATACTGGTATTTAAATTTCTTTGAAGTAATTTCTGCTTCAGTAATTAAGTAAAAGAAGAGATGAAGACTTTATTTAGGATAAGAAGCCTGTTAATATGAATCATGCTATGAAATAACTATACACTCAATATTCTGCCGTGACAGTTTGAAGAGGGCTTCATACTCCTTGAAAAATTATCCACTAGAATAGGGTCATATAAATTAACTGGTTATCCCCCATATTTGTTCATTTACAAAGCTTGACAGGCTTTATAAAGTATACTAAACAGTAACATTTTCACCTTTTATTAAGGCAAATTTGTGAAAATAATTTAATACAACCAGTTCTCTACATGAACTTTCCACTTACATTTATTATGTAAGAAACATACAAAAACTGTATTTTATAAAAAGCTACCTCAATACCAGAAAATAGCAATGAAAGATGTTGAACCCAGTTTACTTTTTAAAGGATGCTCTTTTCTTATGTCAAATTCCAAGTGCTAGTCATCATCTTTAGAGCCAGTTTTGCTTAACTATAAAAAAAAAGAAATATTGAACAAGTTTAAGTATAGTATTTGAGTCACTATTTTCACTCAGTATCAAAACTAAAGTAATAAGGTTCAAGTAAACTGAATTTTAATGATCTATGTCTTATACAGAATATAACTACTTCCAATTTTAGGTTTAGCTACTTCAAACAGGCTTACAAACATAACCTCAAGTATAAATATCCCTTGAAGCACTCTAAGAAATAAATTAGAATAAAGAATATACAAAAAGAAGGTACTTTTATATAGTGAATGACATTCTTCTATTTTTATTTTCTAATATAGACAACAATTTTTGGGGGGAGTAGTCCTGGGGATTGAACCCAGCGTTTCATGCCTGCTGGGCAAGTGCCCTACCACTGAGCCTAAGGGATGACAAATTCTTTAAAAAATTTTTTAATTGTGGTAAAAAACCCTTAACATAAGATTGGTATCTTAACCAGTCAACAAATTCTTAAAATGTTAATTCTGACAATGTGATTTTAAAAAAACTTAAATTGTATTATTATTATTTATTATTATTATTATTTTAGATAGAAATCTTTGGCAGGAGTTGGCAAATTTGAGGTAATACAAGTAAAATTCTCAAATAATACAAAGATAATTCTGATTAGAATAGCCATCTAATCACCAAGAAATCATCATGGTACCCACTAACTCCTGAGAATTTGGGAAGCTGTGAAAACAGAAACTACTAAGGTAGTAGTTCTCAAACATTTTGGACTTCTTTATACTTCTAAAAATTGAGACCCCCTAAAGAGCCTTATTTTATATATATATATATTTCTTTTTTTTTTTTTTTTTTTTTTTTGAGAGACAGGGTCTCTTCTGTGTAGCCCAGGCTAGCCTTGAACTTGCTGTGATCCTCCTGCCTCAGCCTCCCGAGTGCTGGGATTACAGGTATTATATTTTTAATTTGGGCTACCTCTACTGATTTGAGATTAAAATTGAAATATTTCATTCATAAAAAAGTAGCAATAAATAACAATAAACCATGTTATTGGGTTATAAAAAACAGAATGATGTGAAAAGTGGCACTGGTTTTTTGTTTCTGCAAATCTATTATCTAGCTCAACAGGAATCTCATAAATCTGTGTCTATAATAAAATAGGTACTGTGGAGGGCAACGTTAAAAGAAGTACTAAGAATAACTTGAGTTAATAAAGCGTACTTTTAGATCCCAAACCTATTAACTTAGAAAATTCTGGAGAACAGAAGAATATATAAGCACACGCTCTCTTAGTGCTTTAGTAGAGCATTAGTGTGGCATCATTATGGTTCATGCAACCGACCATGCAGCCAGTCATGTAGCTTCTCAAAAATGCCACTTTATATTTAGGAGAAAATGAGTTTAAAAAGGCAAATAACATCTTATTACTATGATGCAAATAATTTTGGCCTTGCATATCCTCTTGGTAGGGTCTTAGGGATTTCTCAGGGGCCAAATACCACACTTGGAAACCGCTGGTTTAGGGTCATAGTTTCTGAGTTCAAACTATGTCTAGGTAACTACCTTAAAAATATCTCTTCGGGGCTGGGAGTGTAGCTCAGTGGTAGAGCACTTGCCTAGCATGAGTGAGGCCCTGGGTTTCTCTCCAGCACCACAAGAAAACAATTTCCCCCACTTCCCAAGATTACTGAGCTATTTTAATTTTACTTATTATTATTTTTTTAAACTTGGAATTCTCTTTACATTATGAGGGACTCCCTTAAAAACAAACTTTTTGTGCTAGGGAAGGAAGAGCACTATTTCTCCCTTTCGATCAACCAGATTATTTTCTTCTCACTTTCAGCTGAGCTCTGCTGCATCAGGGAAGAAACATTCTCAGAAAACCATTAATTCTGGGGCACACAGTCTTCTGCGGAAAGAAAGCATTTAGCTGGTGAGCCACGTATAGGTACACCTAGGACAATGTGAACTATCCAGCAACCCTCAGTGGGAAGGGGCTAGGTACATGACAGAATCCCAGAGAAGCTTCGTCTGTATAGTCCTTTCTACAGGGTCAGCCTCTTGTCCAGCAAGAGAGAAAAAAGTCTTTATTTTGATCCTACCCCCAGGTAATATTTTTGTACAACATTCTGGAGGTACAAAGATTATTTCAAACAGTTTCTGTAGAAAATGCATACCATGGACCAAGTAGCCAATTATAAAATAAATTACAAGTATACATTGCTTATAAATTACTTGTATTTATGGATCCTCACTAAAGCCCTAACTTTTACTCTTGGGTCATAACAACTTCTTACAGCAGTTGTGGTACTAACCGGCAAGTAAAACCTATTTCATGAAGTCCTACAAATAGAACTAATCTATTGTGTTAAGTATTGGTTTAGTAGTTTCAAAACTACTACAGATAGTACAACAAAATTGAAAAGAGGTTAGCAAAAAAATTAAAAATAGAGAGTAAACCATTTTGAATAACAAAACCAGAAAATCTTTCTTGGTCATGATGGTCAACTACAGTTAAAGTAAGGCCTTAACAAAGTACCTAAAACTTAGAATGATTTCTACCAAAAAAAATGAAAACAGCTCTTCCCACGACTGGCTTTCTTCAGTTACCACATTATATATAATTTAGTCACATTTAAACATGGTCATTCTTGAGATGTACTTATAAAGTCATGCTTTATTGTAGTTATAACTTACATATACAGATTTTCAATTATTTAAGAAAAGAAAATCTAAAACTGAGGGTATGAAGAAGCAAAGAATGTGAAGGCTATTTTTAAAAAAAGTACTTACATGCTAAATGTAAAAAAGTACAGACATCCCAGGAAATTCCAAGTTGCAGGGGGGAAAATGGAAAATATAAATGTCATTATTTGATGGCAATAATTGTAATTATTTTGAAGACCAGAGTATAACATTATATACCTTTACAACATCAACCCAGTTCCAGCCTCGAGGAAGTTCCCCTTTGTGATCTGGAAGATGAAACATAATAACTTTATTTATAAGTCTGATCAGCTAATTTTAAATTAATATTCTAACAAATAAGATTTTGTATACTACTATATACAAGAAATAGAAGTTTAAATTACATATTATCATTGGAAAAATAGTTTAGTATCTTTGTGAATCGAAAGCACCTTTCTCCTGGAAATACCTGTGAAGTATCTAAGGTATTGTATTCTTCCTTTTTACATTGGCCCTATTTCCCATTCAGGACTAAATCTGTTATCCAGGCAAAAATATGGACATGGTTGGGATCAATATATTGGTTGTATGCATTTGCACAATTCTGCTTTATCTAAGGTCACTGCTCATTTAAGAAGTTGTGCTCGTTTACTGTTTCATCACTTAGCATTTCACACTTGCATGTCAGGCTCAACACAGGCCTCATAAACAGATGTATGGCTTCAAGACTAAAAGGAGGCCCTGTTAACTTGTGTATTAATTAGCTGTATCCTGATAAGATATTCATTTTTTAATCTAACATTCTTCAAAAAGGGCTTTACTGAGAGTGACTGAAGACAAGTTGGTAACTTTGTAAAAATCTGACTAACCTGCAGGCCACTTGCCCTCTTTTTTATTTTTATTTTAATTTTTTTTTGTGGGTACCAGGGGGTCGACCTCAGGACCTCGTGCGCCAGCAGGCGCCCGTGCCGCTGAGCGATATCACCGGCCCCTTTTTTGTATGTGGGATCCGGGAGTCGAACTTGGGCCCTCGCGCTTGCAGGGCAGGCGCTTAAGCCGCTGAGCCATCTCACCGGCCCCTACTTGCCCTCTTTTAACACTATAATAAAAATATTTTTAAGAGGAAGTTTTGTTACTTACATATACTAACTGTATCACATGTTTTATTTATATTCAGCCCAAGACAATTACTTTGTACTCATTGCAGCCCACATAAGTCAAAGGGGAAAGTGATTTTATTCTTTTAATAGAGAAAATTCCAATTTAAAGAACAGTTTAGCAAATATTATTTAAAAATTCTTCAATTTCAAATGTCTTCATTCCTTCATGCTTCAGGTATGTTATTTATGTTTCATTTTATGAAGCTATCAAAATCCACATTTAAAACCAGTATATTATACAAATCAACCACCCCTAATGTGAGAATCTGAAATCCATCATCTGAATTTTTTTGAATAGCTTTGGATTTTGGAGTATTTCTGATTTTGGATTTTCAGATTAGGGATATTCAACTGGTAACTATGCAAATAAACCAAAATCTGAAAACTATGAAATCTAAACACATTTTTTGGTTTATGCATTTTCATTAAGGGATATCTAACCTGTGTTATTTTACAGAGAAGGAAAACAGAAAGTAACCTCATGCTTTTCATAAGTGAAATACAATATTACTGGAGCTAAATTTTATTTATTTATTTCTGTGGTACAACGGATTGAATACAAGACCTTTGCCCTGAGTTACATCACCAGCCATTGTCAATTCCCTAGGCTAGCTGTGAACCTGGATCTTCCTGCCTCAGCCTGATAAGCAGCTGGGATGAAGGTGTGTGCCACTCTGCCTGGAGCTCAATTTTTGGTGGTAATGATTCTTTTCTCTTACATGCCAATTAGAATCCCACTGGTTACTGGTCATGAAGGGCACAATGGCAGTTAACCAAGTTTGGATAATTAAAACTTACAGTGATGTGGCTGTCTTATTAAAGCCTCATTTAGAATAATAGTTGCAAATCACAAACTCCTACACTGTCATTACAGGAAGATAATGACTTTAGGCAGACATCATCAAAGAGATGACAGGGAGATACTGATGAAAGCAAACGATCACAGGTCACCATGCATGAAAGCAACATGTAACTGACACACACACACATGCTGAAACATTCCAAAAAGAGAGTAACCAAACTTCTAGAAAACAGACTGCAATGGCTAATAGTTGATTAGTGCTGATTTGATATCAGGTATAACAGATTCCTAGATTTTTATTTCACAAAATGTATTTTTAGATACCAACACAGGGTTGCTTTCTTTTTATTCTGCCACAAATAGACATCACACATAGACCAGCAGCCCTAATATCCCTTTATAAAATAAAATACATTTTATGTTTTTAGGTTTTAATAATGTATTTAACCCAGTATATCCACAATAGTATCATTTCAGCATGTCATCATTTCAATATGCAACTCTAAATTTTAAAAATTGCCCCGAGTGATTCTCATTCAAGATTGGGAAAATGAGGACTACCAGTTGCCTTAGAGGCTCAGAAGAAGGCCATTTTTAAACCCATCCACTCAAATGAAGGTGTTAGTTCATTTTGGTAAAGAGCAGTTTATAATCTTATATCAATAGCACATACACACATACTGAAGTATAAATGTATATGTGTACACATGATAATATCCTCGTTTTCCCTTACAGGGAAAAATTTACAGACTGATACATTTTCAAATTTCCAAATTAAAGAAAAGGGATCAAACATTGTTGATAATGACTTGGAGTTTACAATCATTTTCTAAAGGACTCTCATTTAGGACACATGAGAATTCTACTCCTATATCTTGTAAAATCGTGTTGTAAAAACCAAAAAAAAAAAGGTTTACTTTTATGGAAAAAAATTTACTGTGCTAAGATCTAAAGGTATACTAGACTTCATTTCAAATGAAAGCTACGTTTCACATAATTTTTAATAATACATAGACCCACCACAGAGGTAAACAAAGAAAATCCTAGATATGTTAAGAGTGTACAAATAGGACACAGGCTTTTGTGTACTATTTAATGTTCCTCAATCTCAAGGCTCATTTATAGTTACTTTGCCATTCAGTTACCTTGTTTTTCAATGATTATGTCTTGTGATAAAGCAACAGTAAACATTTACAATATTGCTGTACTGTGACTCAAGAGGTCTCTTGATCCAAATGTTCCAAGAATAAAAAGCAGAGAATTAATCTTCTAAATCTAAATATATTAAGCATTCACATCACACTAAAAAGCAATCCATTTATTTGCATTATAAAAGATAAAAAAAAAAACACAAACCTGTTTTATCTGCCAGCTTACGTTTCTGAGCTTTTGAAAGTTGTTCTTTTTTGTCTTTTTTCTTACTTGATGGGGCTATACTAGGAGTTTCAACTGAGATGATATTGTTTATGGATGTCTAAAAAGAAAGAAATCGTTCTTAGACTCATGTCTTTTTTTTTTTTTTTGGTGGGTACCGGGGGGTCGACCTCAGGACCTCGCGCGCCAGCAGGCACCCGTGCCTCTGAGCGATATCACCAGCCCCTTTTTCGTATGTGGGATCCGGGAGTCGAACTCGGGCCCTCGCGCTTGCCAGGCAGGCGCTTAAGCCGCTGAGCCATCTCACCGGCCCTAGACTCATGTCTTAAAACTTACTGAATTACACTAAACATCCTGAAATGGGCTGATAATCTCTAAAAAAGAATCCTATTATTATTCATTTATTAAATCAGTTGCCCTCAGCATATTATTGGTTTCACACTTTCAAAAGTTTGTATCAACGGACACATTATAAGTGAGATAGTTAATAACAGAAAGGTAAGGAGGAAGATCTGATTACCTGTATTATGTTGAAGATCTGAGGTTCCAAGATGGCTTAAAATTCAGTTAACTTATATTTAGAAACTTAAGCGTATCTTTAGAAAAGTCATATGTACGTACCTGAACATTTTGGTCCCCTAAAGAAAAACTTAAACAGTTCAGCTCATGTAGTCAATTTTTATGATAGCCTAAATTTAAAATGCTTACGAGGTGACAAGCATTACTGTAACTGTTTTACATATATCACTCCCCTGATCTTCACTACAATTGTGTAACGTAGATGCTATTATAACTCACATTTTACTGATGAGGAATTAGGCAGAGAGATTAAGAAACTTGCCCAAAGTCACAGTTAATAAGCGGTGTAATGAGGACTTGAACCCAGACAGGCTGGCTCTCATCCCATGGTCTTGGTTACTAACTTCTACTGCTCCCCCACCTCTCAGTTTTCTACCCTATGTTCTGCTAAGAGTGTGGAAGCCAGGACCACTCAAAAGATCACAGCCTTTGCTACCAAAAGCTACAGTTTGGTCACAAGACCAAACTCTGTTAATGTTGACCACTGAGAGTTTTTTAGTGCAGAACTTGGTGTACGAGATGCTCGAAGTCATAAAAGATTATCTAAAATTATCCTAGAAATAAAGTCATTATTTTTTCTACTCACTACTCCCCTTATGTTTTTTTTTTTTTTTTTTTTTTTTTTTTTTGTGGGTACCAGGGGGTCGACCTCAGGACCTCGCGCGCCAGCAGGCGCCCGTGCCGCTGAGCGATATCACCGGCCCCTTTTTTCGTATGTGGGTTGCGGGAGTCGAACTCGGGCCCTCGCGCTTGCAAGGCAGGCGCTTAAGCCGCTGAGCCATCTCACCGGCCCTCCCCTTATGCTTTAACACCTTGATGCTGAACAATGGCAAGAGTATTTACAACAAAACAAGCCTGTGGAGAAAGCAATTTCATACATATTTCAGCACTACATAAGAAATCCTTTAGCTATTTAAGCTTTATGAAAAGATACAGGAAATTTTAAATTTTAAAGCCAAAACAAGAAAAGATCTGGCAAAAAAATAATGACATACTCACTGTAGAATTAACAGGATGGTGATTTTCCATGAACCGTTCTTTGTTGTCTTTGGCATACTCGAACAACGTATAGGTCATCGCGGTTCCAAGGTTAACTTCCACCGCTTCCTGTAACTTGGCTACTATACTCTGCTTTACAGCTGATGATCTACAAATGCCAAACATGTCATCAGGAGGAAAGCAGGGAGCAAAGTGACAGAGACAATGAAATAAAACTACTCACATGGTGTTGTTAAAAAAAGCGTTCATAGATATAACTGGAGGTGTCTGGGGGTACGTTTCCGTCCACGAAATCTCTATCAAGAAGGCTTTGGGATCCCCATTTTCACCTATCTGAAAAAAAGGAAAATCTTAGGATGGTGAAAACTGACAAAAAGACAGAATACCAACCTTTATGATTTTTAAAATGATTCTTTCCAACTCATGCTCAGAGCAGAACTGTGATAGTTTGAAAAGTTCAGGGATACAGGGTAAGTTTATGCCCACGGCCTGGCTTTCAATTAACCTACCAGGTTTTCCAGTACCAAAATGACTACTTAGCATTTCATTTTTTTTTTAGGTTTTTACCAAAGTTTTCTGAGGCTGAAGACATCAACTCGGAGGAACAAGAACAGAATGGATAAAAATAATAATCCATCAACTTAGAAGAACACCTAATCTCTCTCTTAAGTTTTTCAACTGCTAAATCACAAAAGCCATAAGAACAAGTAAATCAGTATACATTAGCACAATCTCAAGAGACCAGAAAATGAAGTATAAAAGTAAGAGAAAAAAAAAAAAAAAAGAGAAAAAAGGAAAAGGCAAAGGATGAGGAAAACAGAAGGCCTTAGGCCGGACAGAAATTCCTCAATAATTTAGGGATGTCTTTTTTCTCCTACTCCCAGCTTTTTACTTAAAAATTCTTTAATCTTGGGCCAGTGAGATGGCTCAGCGGCGTAAGCGCCTGCCTGGCAAGCACAAGGGCCCAAGTTTGACTCCTGGATCGCACATATGAAAAAAGGGCCGGTGGTATCGCTCAGCGGCACAGGTGCCTGCTGGCACGCAAGGTCCTGAGGTCGACCTCCGGTACCCACACACACACAAAAAAATTCTTTAATCTTAAAAACTGTAATAGAACAATGAATACTTGCTGATATTTATTTAATGCATTTTGCCTCTGCCTTTCCACCGAGTCAATTTCCACTCCCCTGGTATGTGTGATTTTTTTCCTTTGTTTTTTGTTGAATCATTTCAAAGTAATGAAATATCTTCAAATATTTATGAAATAAAGTATCCTAAGGACATTCTCTTTATAACCACAAGACCACTATAACACCCAAGAAATTCAACATTAATACAAAAATATTATCTAATATATAATTCATATTTAAAATTCTCCAATCCTATCTGAAATGTCTTTTAATAAACATCACTTTTAACTCACAAATCTATAATCCACTGAAGGATCATGGATTGTATTTGGTTGTCACGTCTCTTTATTCTACTTTAAATTAGAACAGCTGTTTCCCCTGTCTTTAAAATGTTGTTTATGGGGCCGGTGAGATGGCTCAGTGGCGTAAGCGCCTGCCTTGCAAGCGCGAAGGCCGGAGTTCGACTCCCGGAACCCACATACGAAAAAGGGGCCGGTGATATCGCTCAGTGGCACGGGTGCCTGTTGGCGCACGAGGTCCTGAGGTCGTCCCCCCGGTACCCACAAAAAAAAAAAAAAAAAAAAAAAAATGTTGTTTATGACAATAAGAATCCAGGCCAGTTTTCTTGTATAACATTCCCAGTTTCCTCTCTTTGTATTGAAATGAAACATTTTTGGTAAAGGCACTACATATGTCATATGGTACACTTTCATAGCATCATGCAAGAAGGCATGCAAGATCTTCTAAAATCACTGGTGACACTGAGTTTGATCACTTGGGTAAGGCAACATTCTGCAGAGGTCTTCAATGTAAAGATTCCTTTTATTTTATAGCTGAGAAGTAATCTGTGGGGTAATACTACAAAGCTGTGCAAATACCACATATTTTAGCATCTACTAATGATTGTTGCCTGAATCAATTATTGCACTAGTTACAAAATAGTAATTTTCTAATAAAACCATGGAATAGTTCATGAGTCAGCATCTCATCCTGGCACACGGTTATGCTAATCTCCTTTGATATTTTTATATATGTGCTATTTGTTTAAAAAGAATTTTAAACAACAGCAGTATTTTTCACCTCTAATTATTACTTGATTCATTTTTATATTCTGTCTACAGTTTTTCATTCTTACCCCCTTATCTTCAATCATATATACGGTGAGGCTCAGAAATCATATCAAATAAATTTAGGCATCTGTTGATGATACATCTATATAAGTTGATTATGTACATAATGGAAGTCATCAGTTTATGCTTGCTTTGATTATATAATGATTAAAAATGACAAAGTTGTGGGAGACTGCCAAGCCGCATTCCCCTGAGAAATGAAGCCCCTTGCCTCCATCTTTACCTGACCTTTACTTCAACCTTATATACTGAGATATGCAGAGCTGCCTATAGAGAAGCAGATGTCCCCTTAATTGGCCAAAAGAATGTGATTGAGTCCGGCTGAGGCACCAGTGTGTCTCATTGCAGCAAAGTGGGTTAGAATTGCCCCCCACTGATGGCTGGAACAGAGGCTTGAGCAAGAGCCTGTGAAATTCCAGGGCTAAGACATAACATCCCAGCTGAGGCCATGAGACTCAAAAAGAATTATACCTTCCTGGCAGTAACGGTGCCAGCCTTGCATACATGAAGTTATCCGTTGCACCATTAATTAGAGGGCCTCTGTGCCTGGTACAAGAGTGCTGTTTCTCTTCACATGCACGCCTGCCAAGTTTCTCCTCCTGCGCACTCTGCTTTGACCTGTAGCCACTTCCCTCATTGGTACCAATAAAAGTGGTGAGCACTCTGACTCTTGGCCCTTAGTTCCACTGAGAGCACTGGGTCATCCCAGAGTCCCAGGAACTGCAGATCCTTCTCTCTTTGTCTTCTTTTGCATCCATGTGCCATACTGCTGGGTGGAAGACCTGAACTCTCCGCAGGGGTTTCGGTAAAACGTTGCTCTATGCAATCATTAAGTCCTTACTCAAGGTACATTTAGGAACAAATTACCACATGTCTCACATTGTGTTAAGTGGACATACCATTCCTGTCTTCAAAAGAGACAAGACACTTGAAGTATGAGCAATAGTTTCAAAGTGACAGAGCAAGGTATGAAGAAATGGGGAATGGTTAATTTTGCTTCAAAGTCAGGGCAGAGATAGAGACATGGGTCAAATATTTCAAAGAGAAGGTTTCAGTTAGGCCTTAGAGAAGTCAGATAGATAATAACTGAGAGGTGAAGTAAACAGTGAACAATGTGTCCAAAAACAAAATACTAAAAAATGCTTCAGAAAAATATTTAATAATCCAGTATTGTCTAATGGATATCAGTGGCTGGGAAAATTTGGCGTGGCATTTTGAAACACACAGAAAGACTCTGAGCATTAAGTTAAAGGATTTAGTCCTCATTCTATAGGAGAGAGGAACCCATGGAGAAAAGTTTTTAACAAGAGAATGGGCTGACTACTTAAGAGTTTCAGATAACTCTCAGTGTGCTGGAGTTTAGTGATGGAGAGTAAGAAGGAAGCGAAAAAAAAAAGAACTGAAAGCAGAGAAGTCATTTAGGAGCCTACTTAACTATTCTGTACAGGAATGGAGGGGCTTGACTAGGACGTAGGCAGGACTCTTAACTCATTTCCTTTGTCAACACACTATCTCCAATCTCATGTTGCATTCCTCTTAAATCCATCCTAGAATGCACATGTCCTAGAGCGTTCTGCATACTGTGCTCAGTAAATAATGTTGCTATTTGCTAAGAGCAGGTTGGGGATGGCTGGGAAAATCTGGGAAGGCAGTTAGACTCAAAATAGAAAGGTTTAGGACTTAACTCCATCATTAACTTTATACATTAAAAAGTCCTCTAGTTGTTAGATACATGGAGACTGTGCAGAGGTTGTTGAGCTTAAGAGGGAATTGAGAATTGCTGAAAAGGAAGAGTATCCAAAAGAAATAATTATAAGAATTTATTTCCTGTGACAGTCTGTAATAAAATAGGTATAAGGATAATTTCTTTTACAATTTACTTTTTTTTTTATTATTATTTTTTATTTTTTGTGGGTACCAGGGATCGACCTCAGGACCTCGCGTGCCAGCAGGCGCCTGTGCCGCTGAGCGATATCACCGGCCCTTTTTTCGCATGTGGGTACCGGGAATCGAACTCAGGACCTCGTGCTTGCCAGGCAGGTGCTTATGCCGCTGAGCTATCTCACCGGCCCCTACAATTTACTTCAAATGGGGATAATGTTCATAATAACTTTTACAAAAGTTCCAGAAATCTTTTATAAAGAACCTCTTCATTATACTACCACATATGATTATTTAGATAAATGGTTTATATTATTTATTTACAAAATAAAATACTAAAAAAAGTACTGTTTTATGTTAAAGACAGCATTATAAATAACTCCCATTTTAAAGAAAAATCTATGTTTCATACATGTAAAAAAAATCCATACATATTTAGAATACATAATTTTAAAAATATCAATTTTTCTTTACTATATAATAGAGTAGTAAAACAATACTAGACTTGGAATACAGACCTGAACTTTCATCCTAATATGTATGAGTATCAACTGTGGGAGCTTAGGAAGCTATAACAGAGAGAAGTCATTTTTAAGATAAGAAAGTAAAACCATGAGATTTCTAAAGTTCTTCCATTTCTCACATTTTGTGACTGTTACGGTAAAACCAAGTTATCTTTGTTTCTTAAAAGAGGTTCTGAATTAACATTTCAAGTGTTAATGTCACTTGAATGATTAATGTCAGGGTGATAAATTTTCATTTAAATGCTTCGGAAAGTAGAAAGATCATAAATTTAAAACACCAATTTTAAAAAACAAAATCAGCATTTTTCGGGTAATATTTAGTTTTTTTGTTTTCTTTTTTTCCCTAATAAAGCAGCAAGTATACTTATTCATGCCATATCTTACCCTATATTGAAATGAAACTGGACTTAATTCCCGGAAACTTTCATCTCCTTCATAAATAGAACGTAATGCTTCTAGTTCCATCTGAAAGAAAAGGGTCAATGAGTTTTGTTTAATGCTATAAACATATTAGAAACAGAGTTTTTAGTTTCTGATTCAAGCCCACTCATGAGGTAAACTGTAGCAAATTTATATGGCTTTCAGTATTTATGATATATGTACACACACTAACACTTCACAATTGTAATACTTTAAAACTATGTGTCAAGCACTGCCAAACACTTTACATTGTATCACCTCACTAAATTTTCACATCAATCCTGTGATGAAGATACCATTACCTTATTTCTTCCTTCCTAACATGTAGGAAAGTAAGATTTTTAAAAATGAAACTCTAGAGCATGTGCTCTTTATTACTCTCCTGAAAAGTAGCTTGGGGTAGAAAAAGCACTAAACGAGAAATATGAAGCACAGTATTTTCCCATTTTTTACACAAATTGTTCGTATCTGTAATCTTTTCCACAGAAAGATACAACACTTAAACACTAAAGAGCAACAAAAAGAACTTTAAGAAAAAGTTGACAGGGCCTGCTCAAGATGGGGGACAGGACTGCAAGAGAAAATGTAACTAGCAATCCTTGCTTGAAAATATTTCTTAGAACACTGCAGTCTTATAATTTAGAAATCTCAATCACCGTTAAGAGATAACTGATGAATCCCACAGAAGAAAAGCAAAGAATGCTCTTGCGTACATGTTTTAATTTTCAAAAGATTCATGTCATGAATTCTATAAATTAAAAATAGTGATCTTGATCTAGAAGGACAGAATTTTAGACTAGATCAAGAAAAGAGCTTATGATGACTAGGGAGACCGAGGAGTAATTTGTAAGACCTAGTGGGCATATGCAAAACAAGATCTATCTAAATAACCCATCTTAGAGAGGGTAACTCCACTGTAGACGAGAGAAAAGCACTAAACTAATGTCTATCTAGACTTCAGCAGGGCTCCACAAGCTGCTCTTGCTCCTTTCACAGCAAACAACAACAACAAATACAGTGCTACTCTTAATCTTTCTCCATATTTTAATTAATGGCCTGGACAGGAACAAAAATAGAAGATAGGTTAATTACACTTGTAAAATTTGTGGATGATAATTTGAGACAGTGAATCATGCTGATTGTACAGGAAGACTCCAAAATGGTCTTGAAAAACCAACCAATGATGAAATTCAACGGGGTAAGTAGAATTTATAGTTAGATACCTAAATATCCAAGTAAAGGATGAAAGACAATTTGCTTTGTATAAAATATTCAAAGGGTGTCAGTTGATAGTAAATCAGAAAATAGTGTGATGCCAGTTTTAAAATGGGATATACATAAACTTAGAATTTGTCCATAAATATTCAATTCTGAGATAGTAAAGGAATGGGAAAGAACAGATTTATGAGGAGAAACTAATAGGAACCATTTCATCTGAGAAGAGGTCTTAAACGCGGGGCAGAAAACTGTCGGGAAGTATCTGTACATCCATTCCCAGGAGGAACAGAATTTTGTTAGAAGATTGCTAGGCTCCACCATAGAAATTCTGATTCCGTTGGTTTGAGGTTATGTGCAGGCACCTGCTTTTTTAACAACCACCTACAGTGGTCCATGGGTCAAACTTTGAGAAACATTATGTTCTATATTTTGAAGGGAGACAGTTATTTTTAATTGATACATAATAATTGTACATATTTATGGGATACAATCTCAAACATTCACCATTTCTTTGTAGGTGAGATGGCTTGAAATCCCCTCTTCTAGCTATTTTGAAATATACATTACCCTACTGTTTACTGCTGTCACTCTACCGTGTAACCGAACATCAGAACTCGATTCTTCCTAATTGTAACTTTGTATCCACTGACTACTTGCTCCTCTTCTTCCCAACAGTCAAAACTATTAATGCTTTGGTTTAGAAACTCGCTTGCCTAAGAATATTTAAAAAGGGCTACTCAGACATCTAATAGCTTGTTGGATTTTGGGTTCTTTAAAGATAACTTCCAATCCAGAGATTCTATTACATCAATCATGTAAAAACACTAACTTTCAAGTGAGTAGCTCCTGAATAGCAGTGAACTACTGCTTATCTATACTACCCAAGGAGACTTAAATTCTAATTCTACCACATACTCTCTTTGCAGCACCGAGACACTGATTTTACCATTGTAGACACTTTTCCTCATCCATACACATTTCAAAGTTAAAAGGGTCCCCTACGGCTGACCTGTGGCGTCCTAGCCTCTTCAACTCTGTATGATTCAATGTCAAACTGACATTGAAATACCGACACGTAAACCATACAGTTCAGGTGATACACGTATACTCAGAACAGATTTTGTAACCACTGGACAAGTAACAGATGGGTAAATGATTTCACTCAACAACACAGAGCCAGAGACACCACTGTAATTCCCCCCCCCCGAAATTTAACACAACTGACCCTCTAACAACCAACGGCTTTTAAAAGTGAGAGGTGATCCGATTCCCAGGCAGCAATACACGGGGATTCCCAGCCCAGCGCGCCAGGGTCGTATAGTAAGGACAACCCACCCTAGTGAAGAAGGAAACTCCCAGATTTGCAAAAATGGAAAGCTGGGGGAGGAGCGGGGAGACCGAGGCAGTCTTCTACCCACTCGCGTCAGCCTGGCCTCTCCTCGCAGGGTCCCGGCGCGCTTGGGGAACCCGGGCCAGGCTCTGAGGGCTCGAAGGCGAAGGGCACGTGTGGCGCCCGCGGCTGCTCGGCTCCGGGCCTCGGGCTCGGTGGGTCAGGGGCGTCCGGCACGGGGAGCGGAGGGCGCTCACCTCTTGGTCCTCGTTAGCGCTCATCGCGCCGGGCGCCTACCAGGCCGACCGCTCTCGCGACTACGTAAAGAAAGCCAGCACAGTGGCCCCGAGGCCAGGGCGTCCCCTTTCCGCGCCTCGGCTGCGGGGTGGGGGAGCACCCTCTTTGGCAGCGGCAGAGCCAAGATCACGCGCAGCCCTGACCCCCGTCAGCGTGAAGCCGGGGACGGTGAACCGTAGGCCTAGGGCAGGGAGACATAGGCCACTGAGGCGGTGCGTCCCCGCCTCCAGGGAGAAGCTGCAGGGCGCAACGGCGGAGGCTCCGCCCCTTCCGCTTGTGGCTTCTCCTATTGGCTCCTTCTCTCTCCGCCCCCAGCTCTTTCACCTCTAGGAAATGAAGCGCTTTCCTTACGTTTTGAGTAGCTGCGCAAAGTTCCGGGCTGCGATTGGTGGAGAGCACTATCACTCAGACTCACAAAGTGCTTCCTGTGCCAGCGGAGGTGGGCAGAGGGAGTGTCGCCTGCTGGAGTCGCCTCCGGCGCTGTGGCCTCAGGGACGGGCTCCGGCATTCTGTGACACTCCTGCCTACCTCCTCTCGTCCTCCTCGGCTGGCAGGGACCGGCCACAGTTGCAGCAGGCCTAGGGCGTGCGTCCGGGGTGAGTCCGGGCTCAGAGATCTGCGGGACCAGGCGAGACCGCCGAAAAAGAGGGCCAGCCCCGATCAGTGCTAGTTGCGGCCCTGCGTTTTCCTAAGGCGTCAACAACGAGTACAGTCCTGGCACTTCTTTCAACCCTAGAGAAAAACGCGTTTATTTCTAAGGCCTTCCCGAGGATGGGGGTAGTAGAGGAGGAAGGTTTCGTCTGCCTTTAAGGTTGCAAAGTTGTTTCTCCTCCTCTGCTCTTTGTAGCTACAAGGGCAGAATAAATACTGCGGTCGTGGGGACTGTTTTCCTAAGTTGGATTTTGGTTCACATCCTCAACGTCAGCTCCTCTCCACCCCCACACATTGTTGGCCCCAAACTATCGTTCTTGTTTTGATCCTTTTATAGTGTGATATCTCTTGAGTCCCATTCTTACCAGCCTATGTCCTGCGCTCCGAACTCCAGTCAATTAAAAATAATAACCACATTCTTTTTTACTTGCCACTTTGATTGGGTCAGCTTCCTTATAATCTTCCATGCTAGCTTCCAGATTACTTCTCTCCCACTACCTGACGTCCGTCCAGAATGTGCACTTAGCACTTTTGCACGTCTTTCCGTGTCATACTTTGGTTAGCTGCTCCGTTGGCATCTTCCAGGAGGTCTGGAAATTTCTCCTCCCCTGGCTGGCAGAGATCCATTCATCCCACACCTTTTACCGGTGTTCTTCCCATTCCTATCCCTTTGCCGTGGAATAAGCATGACCATTTCAAGTGCCAAACTCTGAAAGTAGGAAGTGGCAGGAATTTCTGACACGATTTTCATACAGTAATTCAGGAACAGATTCACCGTGATTTAGAGCTTAACTGTCCAGAGTGGTAGCCAGTGGCCATGGTGGCTGTTGAGTGCTTCAGATAGGGTAGTCTGAATTGAGATGTGCTGTAAGTGTAAAATATACACTAGATTTTATTTTATTTTTTATTTTTTGTGGGTACCGGGGGTCGAACTCAGGACCTCGCGCGCCAGCAGGCGCCCCTGCGGCTGAGCGATATCACTGGCCCTTTTTTCCTATGTGGGTACCGGGAGTGGAACTCAGGACCTCGCACTTGCCAGGAAGGCGCTTATGCCGCTGAGCCATCTCACCAGCCCTACACTAGATTTTGAAGACTTAGTACAAAAACGTAAAATACTTCATTAATAACTTTATATTAATGTTTGGATAACATTTTTAGAAACTCCGGTTTAGAGTATTATTAAAATGATTTCCACACATTTCATTTTTTAATGTGACTACTAGGAAATTTCAAATTATGTGGCCCATACTATATTTCTCTTGAGTGGCCCTGATTTAAAGCCTTGTAAGTCATTGCTAGTTCTCCGTTTCCTCTCCATATTCAAAGACTACAGCTATTTCTTTTGAGTTTCTGGGATTGTTAAGGGAGACAGATCTATAGAACTCTAGGGTACACTCTTCAGTATTAAGCAAAGGTACCTATACTATTTGACCACTTCTTTTTTATTTTTCCAAATTCCCTGGAGCTACAGCATTTGTTTCTCTAGGTCATACACCCATTTTTTTATTTTATGGAAAAAAGCTAAAACAAAATTTCTTAACAAAATACTAGGAGAATAACAATAGTTAATACATTAAATGTTGTCATCTTTAAAGTAGTTGCTCAGGGTACAACATATGGGCATACAAATTTCTCCAATCGATATTGGCACAAACCTTCCTTTTAAATGAACTAAGAGCTATGAATAGTAAAACTAACTTGCATTTTTTTGCTTTTCCGTACTGTCCTTTCCCCTTTCACCTATCCTAGTTCCTTTTTGCTTTTGAACAGTTTCTTCCCATTTCACAGTATCTATTGTACATTTTATACTTTATTTACTCTTTCAGTTTCTCACACCAAGGGGGCAATATGATGTTTACACATGTGAGTCTGATTTATTTCTCTTATGAGTATTGTCTCAACTTGCATCCATTTACCTATAAAAGTCTCAAGTTTATCCTTCTTTATGGCTGAGTAGTACTCCATTGTATAAAAATACCACATCTTTTTTGTACATTCCTTAGTTGATGGGCATTTGAGTTGTTTCCAAGATTTAGCTGCTACAAATTGTGCTGCTATAACATGGATGCATGTATATCACTGTGGTTATGATGTTTTTATTTCTGGGAAGATACCCAGAAGGGGAATAGCTGGATCAAATGGGACCTCTAATCGTAATTTTTTGAGGAACCTCCACACTGATTTCCACAGTGGTTGTACCAGTCTACACTCTCAACAGTGTAGAAGGGTTTCTTTTTCCCCTCCAGTCCCTCCAGCATTTGTTATTGGTTGATTTCTTGAAGACAGCAATCTTTTCTGGGGTGAGATGGAATCTCAGTGTTGTTTTAATTTGCATCTCTCAATGACCAGTGATGTTGAACATTTTTTCATATATTTACTTGCCATTTGGATTTCTTCATCTGAGAAGGGTACATTCATCTCACATGTCCATTTTTGGATTGGGTCTTTGAATTTGGGGGGTCTGATTTTTTCAATTCTTTACATGTTCTAGATATAAGTCCTTTGTCTGAGGGACCACTGGCTAAAATTTTTTCCCACTCTGTAGGTTATTTTTTCACTGTGTTGGTGATTTCTTTTGCTGTGCAAAAGCTTTTTAGTAAGATGAGATCTCAGTTGTTGATACTTTGAAGTATTTCCCATGCAGTCTGGGTTTTGTTCATGAACTCTCTGCCTACCCCTATGTCTTCAAGGTTTCTACCTACTTTCTCTTCCAGTAGATTTAGTGTTTCTGTTTTAATATTTAGATCTTTGATCCATTTTGACTTTAGTTTAGTGCATGGTGATAGACATGGGTCTAGTTTTAGTCTTTGGCATGTGGAAAGCCAGTTTTTCGAGCACCATTTATTAAAGAGGGTATCTTCTAGTGAACATGTTTGGCCACTTTGTCAAAGATAAGGTGGCTGAGAATGTTTATAGTTGTGTCTGCATCTTCTAATCTGTTCCACTGGTCCTCAGGTCTGTTTTTTTGCCAGTACCATGCTGATTTTATCACAGTAGCTTTGTAGTATAATTTCAAGTCAGGGATTGTGATGCCTCCTGCCTTGCCCTTGTTGCGCAGGATTGCTTTTGCTATTCTAGGTCTCTTCTGTTTCCAAATAAATTTTAGGAATTTTTTTCTAGTTCTGTGAGGTATGCTAATGGTATTTTCATCGGGATTGCCTTAGATCGTTATAACAATTTTAGGAGTATGCCCATTTTTGCTATATTGGTTCTTCCTATCCAAGAGCAAAGAACATCTTTCCATTTTCTGATATCCTCTTCAATCTTCTTTTTCAGAGTACTGTAATTTTCAATATATAGATCTTTGACTTCCTTTGTTAGATTGATTCCTAAGTATTTCATTATTTTGGATGCTATTGTGAAGGGTGTGGTTTCCCTAATTTCTCTCTCAGTGAGTTTGTTGTTTGTGTACAGGAATGCTATTGATTTTTGAGTATTGACTTTGTATCCAGCTACGCTACTGAACTTAGTTATTAAATCTAGAAGTCTTTTGGTGGAGTTTTTGGGGTCTTCTATGTAGGGTATCATGTCATCTGTGAATAATGATAATTTAACTTCTTCCTTTCCTATCCTTATTCCTTTTATTTCTTCTCTTGTCTAATTGCTCTGACTAGTGTTTCCGGAACTATATTTGAACAGGAGTGGCATACAAACCTATTTTAATTTGATCACTTTCCTACTTTCTTGGTCTGTTAATCCCAAAGCTTGGGATACATTTTGAGATATTACTGAAAATAATAATTTGCTTACATGCTAGATATTCATATATTAGATATAGATATTAGTTTTTGAAACCGTGAATTAATTGTCATTTGTATTTCAGATTTTTTGTGACGCCTTAAACATGAGCCCCACACAGTGGGACTTCCCTGTGGAATTATGTTGTCGGCCTATGGCTTTTGTTACACTTACGGGCCTAGATGTTGTTTACAATGCTGTCCATCGAGCAGTCTGGGATGCTTTCTGTGCCAATCGGAGAGCTGATCGGGTACCAATTTCTTTCAAGGTGCTCCCAGGTGACCATGAATATCCTAAATGTAGACCCAAGGTAATGACATTTAGGATTGTATGCGTTTTTCCCCTCTCTATGTGTGTGCATATGTATGTGTATCTTTTTTTGTTTCCATTGTGTGTCCTGGAAAACCCTTGAGTTTATCAAAACAGTGGTGCATAAAGAAAACCTTAGGGCCGGGGACATAGCTCAGTGGCACAGCGCCTGCCTGGCAAGCACAAGGTCATGAGTTTGATTCCCGGTACCAAAAAAAAAATTAGAAGAAGAAGAAAAGAAAACAGGCATTTTCATGTACTGTGAAAACAACCACATTTATATTTAATAAGTTATTATTTTAAACCCCAAAGGAATAACTACTTCAAAAAGATTTCTAGTTAATAAGCCTGTTTTCTTTTTTTTTAATTTGTAGGAAAAAAATCTCTCATGTCTCCACAATTTTAAAACTTCTTTTAAGAGGAAGCCCTCCCATTTCCTACTCATCGTTACTAATATTGTAGAATCCATGTTCTTTGCAGATTGTTCCACTTCACACCTGTTTTTTTGAGCACTTACTTTGTTTTAGGTAATTGGAACTATGCAACAATCAGATGATACAAATTTAGGTAAGACATACTCAGTGTGCTTGGGGAATTATATATAGTACTTCACTTGATATAGAATGAGGAAAAGTATTAAATTCCGAACTGACCTTTAGCCAGCTGTGGTGGTACACACCTGTAATCCTAGCACTCCAGGAGACTCCTTGGCCTTGCCTGTTCTACCTTAAATGGGAAGTGTAATGTTTCTAGGGTTGAGATTCTACTTACAACACTTGCTAGCTTCATCTCCGTTAGCGTGATTTTCTTGTCTTAAAAATGGGCAGCGCTCACACTGAATGAAATAAATGCTTATAAAGTGCTCAGTAAGTAGTTCCTGCTGCTGTCGTTATCAAACAACTAACTTAACCACTGTTTACAGAGAACTTCGTATGAGTGGTACATTCCTAAAGGGATCTTAAAGACTGGCTGGATGAATAAGCATCTGAATCTCGTGCCAGCCCTGGTGGTTGTGTTCTATGAACTGGACTGGGATGAGCCTCAGTGGAAAGAAAAGCAGTCTGAGTGCGCTACCAGAGTGGAAATCGTCAGGTAGGATCTCCATTTCCCAAGTTGGCAGTGGTAGTGTGCAGGTGTCCCTTATTTACTAACATTTATTGGAAACAACTGAATACTGTTTCAGGTTCAGTGATCATTTTGGGGATTGTTGACTTCCAGTTCCTGGTAAGTAGTGTAAGTATTATCTGTGTATAATGCTACAGTGTGTGAAGAAATTCTGAAGACAAATTGGTCTGAATTTCCAAATTTTTTTTCTTGCATTGATAAGTTTTTTTAGAGACACAGAAATTTACCATTTGTCCTCACAAGACACTAACTTTATTGGTATTCAATTTTAAGAATTCTTTTAGATGACTAATGTTTGATCAAAAAGAAACAAATTATAATTTTACATAAAAATATGTATTAAACTTTCACTTTTAAAGTAGAGACTAATGTGTCATAAGAAGTAAGTTGTACTACAAGTTTTACGTGGAAGTATATATTAAACTTCCCCATTTTTCTTGTGGTACTTGACATTGAACCCAGGGCCTTCACACTGAGCTACATCCCCAGCCCTTTTTTATTTTTCATTTTGAGCTGAGGTCTCGCTAGGTTGCTGAATTGCCCAGGCTGGGCTCAAACTTGCCTCTGGCCTCAGCGTCTCATTATAGGAGTGTGCTCCCATGCCCATCTATGTTATACTTTTAAAATTGAAATTATTATGGCATATTTTATGTTTAGGAAAGTAGTTACTCTGCTCTTGATCTTTTTAGTTGAAATTTATCTTCAATTGAATTATCAAGCTTGTGTTTTATGTGAAACCTTGAATACATTCAGTTAAAACTAATTAATTAATTTTATTATTTTTTCCATTGCAGACAAAGTTTACAAGGAAGAAACACAAAAGTTGCAGTGGTTTTGATTCAGAAGAAAACCCCTTTGCCCCCAGGTATCAAAAGGTTAATTACTCGCTTTATACCTCAAATACTTACTACCAAGAAGTAGTCTTTTATTTTTTTATTTTTTATTTTTTGTGGGTACCGGGGGTTGACCTCAGGACCTTGCGCACCAGCAGGTGCCCGTGCCGCTGAGCGATATCACCGGCCCTTTTTTCATATGTGGGTTCCGGGAGTCGAACTCGGGCCCTCGCGGTTGCCAGGCAGGCGCTTACGCTGCTGAGCCATCTCACTGGCCCAAGAAGTAGTCTTTTAATGTTTAAATCATTTATGTATTCAGTCACAGGGATGATAGTGTGTTAACCTTAGAAAAGTACCAATATGTGAATCAATATGTGTTATAAGAAAATAAAAAATATGCAGGGTTTGGAGGCACATGTCTATAATCTCAGCGCTCTGGGAGGCTGAGGCAAGAGGATCGCAATTTTAAGCACAGCCTGGGCAATTTTGTGACCTAGCAAGACCCTGTTTCAAAATAAAAAAGAAAAAAAAAGCTGGGGCTGTGACGCAGTGCAAAGGCCCTGGGTTCGTTCTACAGTACCATACCAAAAACAAAAACGCAAAATTGTGATAATTGCAAATCTTATATGTTATTCCTCCAGTTATATTTGCCTCCCCTTGTAGGCATGTATCAATTGACAAAATGGTTAGTGTACTTTTTTTTTTTAAATGTTACTTAGTTACCGGTGACCTATTTAAAACTTTATTTCATATGTAAAGAAAAGTGCTGTAGGGGCCTGGTGTGGTGGTGCATGCCTGTAATCCCAGCAGGAGGCAGGAGGATCACGGTGAGTTTGAGGCCAACCTGGTCTACATAGCGAATCCAAGGCCAGCCTGAACTACATAGCGAGACTGTCTCAAAAAAAAAACAAAATGCTATATGACTTGTAATTTTGCCTCTGGAAAAATGTTTTTATTTTAAATCCTGATTTCTTTACCTGCCTAGATTTTGATAGGCCAAAAAAAAAATTTTTTTTTTTTTTTTTTTGGTTTTATGTTGAAACCTGAGTATCCTAAGTGGTTTTGGAAACTTCTTTCATGAACTATTTCTTCCATTTTTACTTTTGTTTCTTAACATAGATATGTGATATATCTGTTAGCACTACTTGGCCTGTTTATCTGGCTCAGTGGAAAATTCCAGTGTTTTCCTGAAAAGTATATACTGTGTAACTTCTGAACTTCTGAGAACCCCAAGCACCCAAAGAGCCTAGGATCTTGTTGGCATGGTGAAAAGTGGTTTGACTTTTAGTCTTACTTCCAGATTTGGGGAAATGCTCATTTGGAAAATATACTACTTATTTATATTACTCCTTTTCTTCCTGAACTTACCGACAGGAGAAGATGTCATTGCTTCGGAAAGGGCTGCAGCTTTATGCAATGCATGTGAACTCTCAGGGAAGTCGTTGTTTGTGCTGCCCCACACTGACCACCTTGTGGGTTATATTATAAGGTAAAAAAAGGCCTTTTAAAGTTTTTTTTTTTAAGATTGTTCTTTAGGAATTAAGCTATTGGTAGTTTAGATTGTTCTTTAGGAATTAAGCTATTGGTAACTGAGACGCACTTTTTAAGAAACCGAAACATGTTCAATAGAAAAAAATGTAGAGGGTTCAGAGGCTATGGAATAAGTCTCTTTTGTTAAGTCCCTTACCTCTCTCTAGTTCTCTGATGTGACCATTGTCCACGTTTCCTTCCAAGAGTGTCTTTTGTATAGCAGCAAATATATGTGTATCTTTATAATACATGTATGCATACACAAACACACAAAAATAAATGTAATATAATACACAGTGATCTTCCACTTAACATTACCTCATTGACACCTTTCCATATGTACATGTGCGTCAACCTCATTTGTAAAGAAGTGTTTAGATGGAAACAGTGGGGAGCGAATAGTCCTAGGTACTCAGGGGGCTGAGGCAAGACTGGTGTGAGCCCATGAATTTAGGACTAGCCTAGGCAGTATATGGAGACCCTCATCTCAAAGCAAAACAATACAAAAAGTTTATGTTTTTCTTTGTAGTTTTCAGTAATTGCCATGTGTCCTTTTTTTTTTTTTTTCATATGTTCTTTTGTGATGTGTGTTCTTTATATGACAGTGTCTCCATTTGTGGTCTATTTCTTCACTCTTGGTATGTTGATGTATTTTTGATGTGTAAATAATTTTCAAAAGCTCTAAGGCTACCATATGTTAAATATCTTTATAAAAGCTTTATAAAGAGTGAATCACCTGGGCACACAACATTATCAAAAATTATGTGATCATTGTCCATTGCTTTTCTAGTATTTAGTGGTGCAGAGAAGTTTTACAATAGTAATTTTTTTTTTTGCTGAAATATATTTAGATGTGCTGTAATTGATTTTTTACTGTAAAATCATTTCATTTTGCAAAGGTGCTCTTAAACTCAAGAACAGCTTAGTTTATATTTGATTTTTTTTATTTTTTACATATTTGAGTATTACATACCTTGCATTAGTTTCTCGTTCTCAGAAGCAAACTCTGAAAATTATCTGGTATTTTCATTGGTATATAAATACATGATTTCTAAAAAAGTGAAGCATAAATTTAGAAGAGAGGCGATGCAACAGCAGCAGAATCAAATAAATGATGCACTGCAAGAAAGTTTAAATGCAGTTAATAGACTATTCACATGGAAGCAATGAGCAGCGCAGTCCACACCACAGAAAGTCAGGTCAGTCGTGTGCAGTACGGTATAACCCTGGGGTGACTGCTCGGAGTGCAGAGGAAAAGCATGATTCGTTTTTGTTTTGTGGTACTGGGGTTAACTTTTCAAAAGCAAGCCAAGGTGTTAGAATCTTTATGAAACTTCTGCAATGCATTAGAGAATGCTTGTGAAAATCTTTCGTATTACAGAAGTTTGATGATCATTTCAAGATACAATTCTTAGAAGAATTGTCAAATTTAAGCCTTTTACTTTTATGAAAAGATAAGTGTTCCAAATTTTCCTACTGTTCCTCCCAGGATATTAGGCTGTCCATATCCTGCTAACTAGCAAATGTTTAAAAAACAAAACAAAACAAAAAAACAACCACACACCCTATTTTGCCTTTCAAAACAAAGGTGGCATTTTAATAATGAGTAAAAAGCAAATGCTTTTGAGAGGAAAGTTGTGTTATAGAGAAAACATGCTGAAAATGGCTGTTTGGCAATCTTTTTATTTATTTTATGTTTTTTTCTCTGAGATCAACTTAAATGTGTGCTCCATATAGTATTTGCTATTATCATCATCATTGTAATCATT
This sequence comes from Erethizon dorsatum, assembly GCA_028451465.1. NCBI lineage: Eukaryota > Metazoa > Chordata > Mammalia > Rodentia > Erethizontidae > Erethizon > Erethizon dorsatum. The sequence continues at coordinate 55,393,927 of CM051837.1, read as the reverse complement.
CATCATCATCTGCATTCTTGAAAATACTGGAAACAGTTTTCTAACTAGTTTATTTCAAATAAGAGTTTCAAGGTCTAAACTAATTATTACAAATAGAAAACAACATACACTAATAATACAAATCTGTGCAGTTAGATTTTGGATCTCTGGTCTTTGCCTTTTCATAAATTAAGAATTGGAATTGGAATTGCTATAGACATTTTCATAGGTGGGAAAATATTGAAGCCATATTTGACTCTCCCTCTGTCTCCCTTTTTAAAAAAATTCTGTAGGGGAAAGGAGGACATAAGTAGTGCCATATACTTGCTGTCCTTGCTGCTTCTTACTCCCTTTGTTTTCAGCCTTTAGCCCGGGATGTACTTTCACTATTAACTTCTTTTTAAATATACAGTACTTCTCTCCTTGTGCCCTTAAAGGTGTGTGACCGTTTTGCCTGTCACATAGTTTCTAAAATCCAGGCAAACATCTTTCCTTTTAGACTTAAATGTGCATCTGCAGTAGGGGAGGTTCAGTTCATCTGAAAATGGATCGCTTTGTTTCCTGGAGTGAATCATACTTTTCATGTTGCGTACTTTTCGTGTGTGTGGTGCTGAAGATGAACCCAGGATTTTGCACACGCTGGGCAAGTGCTCTACCGCTGAGCTGTCCTTCTAGGCTTTGAATAATAGCTTTTCAGTGTTTGACTGCAGTGGCTAAGATAATGTTTGTTTACTCTAAAAAGAATGCTTAATTGATATGCTTAAGCAGTTGTAGCAGAAAATGGACTCCAGGTGATCTTTGTATGATTTTTACTAAGACTGAGTACCACTTACCTTCTGATAAATGACTAGAATAGGGATCTGCTTGTAATCAAAATTTTAATCTACAGTATCTGGCAAGATAAATTCTGTTTTGAGACATAACAGATGTCTATGTGTTTTTTTATGTTGGTGTATGTACGTGTGTCTAATATTTGGTTCAAGGTTAGAATCGAATTTTAATTATTTTCATATTTTAACTTTATAGTTTTGAAAGTTGAATATCTCTTATTTTTGCTTATGATTATTTTATTCTGTTATCAAATTTAAAAATTTTTATTAGTACATATTTGCAGTACTTAATGTTTACATTCCTTGTGTGGAGTTGGTACATGTACATAACACATCTTAATTCCTCTTTCATCCGTTCCCTCCCCTTCCTCCCCACTCCCTTCATCTCTTGATCTCCTTTCTGTTTGAGAAACATCTAATTTTCCTACTTCCTATTATCTATCTTTTATTTTTCTCATTATTTATAATTTGGGTTTCTCATGTAAGAGAAACCATATGATATTTAAGCTTGTGTGTCTGATTTATTTCATTTAGCATTATGGTCTCAAGGTCATCCATTTTCCTACAAAGGACTCATTTCTCTTTTTTGTGGCAGAGTATTACTCCATTGTATATAAATAACACACTTTCTTTATCCATTCATCTATTGATGGACATATAGGCCACTTCCAAGATTTACCTATTATGAATTGTGCTGCTATAAACATGGGTGTGCATGTATCACTGTAGTATAGTGTCTTTAACTCTTTTGGGAAGATACCTAGAAGGGGACTAGCAGGATAAAATGGAATTTCTAGTTTCAGTTTTTTGAGGTATCTTTGTACTGATTTACATAGTGATTATATTAGTTTGTATTCCCACCAAAAATGTAGAAGGGTTCCTTTTTTCCCTACAGCTTTGCCAACATTAGTTATTATTTGATTTCTTGATGATGGCCATTCTTTCTGAGGTAAAATGGAATCTCATTGTTATTTTAATTTGCATTTTTTCTAATGGATAGTGATGTTGAACACTTCTTCATGTATTTATTGGCCATTTGTACTTCCTCTGTGGAGTTTCTATTCATTCCGTTGCCAATTTTTTGATTGGGTCTTCTATTTTGTGGGGTCTAATATTTTTGAGTTCTGTATGTATTCTAGATGTTAGTCCTCTAAGGAGTAGCTGACAAGTTTTTTTCCCATTTTGTAGGTTGTCTTTTTATTCTGTTGGTTGTTTCTTTTGCTGTGCAGAAGCTTATTAACTTGATATGATCCCATTTATTGATTCTCGGTACTGAAAATAGAAAATCTTAACCTAAAAAATCCAATTTAAAATATAATATCTGATTTAAAATTTTTTTACTTCCCTATTATATTTTTTTCCCTTTACCTGTTTGTGTTAGATGTGTTTAAATCCTTTTAGTCTAGGTCAAACTTCTGTTTTATTCTGAAGAGGAAAACCTCGAAGTTCATCTGTTATCTGACTCTGAACTCAGCCTTCTTTCATGCCATAGACAGATGTGCTTAATAAAGCACTCCTTTTCCTAAAAGAAAGTTTGAGTTGTTTCTTGATCTCTGGTTAGATTTTTGTTGTTGTTCTCTTATAATCTCAGTTATAGATTGAAGCAGAATGTAAATCATACAACTGTTATTTTCACCTCATTTGCCTGTTACTAGTTTTCTTATCCTTTTAAACCCAAGATACTAAAATCACAAAAAACAGTGAAATCTAATTTATAAAATCCTTCTTTCAGACATTTTATAACATTACTAAATAGTAGAGGTGAAAGTAGTCTTAACGATTACCTAATTTTTACAAATTAGAAGAAGTTATTTTTATTAGTCATATTTTATATTGCAAGTAATTTTAAATACTTTGAGGGAGATCTTAATTTTAGACTTTTTGTCGAGATTCAGCTTATATTTTGTTTACTTTTTTTCTTAATCATGGACTAAAATAGACTATCTGTCGGGAATTTACTTTCAGATCTCACAATTAGAGTTCTTGGTAAGAGTTTGGTGTAAAATAACTTTAATATTTGACTGTTGGTTTTTTTTTTTAACAGATTAGAAAATGCTTTTTATGAACATGCACAGACTTATTACTACACTGAAATCAGAAGAGTGAAATCTCATAAAGAATTTTTGAATAAAACAACACACCAGGTATATATTTTTAAGTAACAGTGATTCTAGAGCAAATTACTCATTATTGATTTTTTTTGAGGTGATTATTACATGTCTTTAATACTTTGGTATTTTAGATGGCTTCAGTACATCTAAGTTTTTCTAAAGATTTAAAAAACTAGTATGTTTTTAAGTTACGCTCTTTGCCCTTCTAGTTTGTTTTTTAACTTTTTGCCTTTAAAAGTTCTAAAATTTTTGCAGCCTTTTAAACTATGTATTTGTTTGTTGCAGTAATTGTTGAATTTTAATTTTGAGTATTTCTTTTATATTTTAATGTCTGCTTGTATGAAACATAATTTTCACATTTAAAATATGTATTTAGTAGTGCTTTATCCTTTTTTTCCCAGCTTTTATTTGTTAGACATCAGTTCAAAATAGCGTTCTTCAGTGAGTTGAAACAAGATACACAAAATGCTCTGAAGTAAGTTTCTAACACTTTTCAAACTAAATCTTTCTTATCTTTGTGTTATCAATAACATATTAATGGCATTTTCTGAATTCAGCCAAACTAAATTTGAAATGTTGTTTAGATTCTGGTGTTTAATATTTAGCTTGTCTAGAAATGAATGGAATATAATATTTTGGGGTTTTAAAAAAATTTCCATTTTATTCTTGGAATTAAATTTTAGAGTGTCATAAAGCTTTCTGATAAGGCTAATTAAATTTCATGCTTTAAAGAAATAAACACTAAATTTTTCCCCATCTCCTATTTCTTATTTGTATATTTAATAAAATTCTTCTGATAAGAGTTGGATTTCTAAAATATAATAAATATTAAATGTTATCTAAGTCAGGCTATGGGTTTGGTAAAGTTCATAGTACATTTATTTAATTGAACTTTAAGCTTATAATACCTGTTAGTAACACCATTTTCCTTTTGAAGGCTCGGCTTAAGAGCCTTGAAGATTAGTTGCAGATGTGTTGACTGTAGTTAAACATTTTCTTTCTTTTATCAACCACAATTTAATAAAGCATCATCTTTTTGTAGCTTAGCTTAGTTTTTTAGATTGATAGTGGTAGTATGAAAAAGGATTTTAAAAAGCTATTTATTCTGTTATTGAGGAGGTGAACAAAAATACAAGTAATTCTGTGACAGGAATATTGTAGAAACGTCTTACCTTTTGTTTTTGAGGTGCCAAGCACCAGACTGTATGTTCTGAATCACAGTGACTGTATAATTATAACTGCTTTTAATGTAGTTCATTTTTATGGATGGCATTAGTTAAAAATCTCCAGTTTCAGGTTTGTTGAAAAATAATTCTGGGAAGAAAAAAATTTACCTGAAAAAGTGAAGAGTATACCTCTTTTCTCTCTTCTTCCCTCCCCTCCCTTCCCTTCCCTCTTTTCTTTTTTCTTTTCCTTTCCTTTCCTTTTCTTTTCTCTTTTCTCTTTTCTCTTTTCTTTTCTTTTCTTTTTGGCAGTGCTGGGGATTGAACCCAGGGCTTCATGCATGCTAGGCAGTAGGCAGCGCTCTACCACTGAGCCCAAGAGTATATTTTTTCCTGTGGAGGAGACTGTTCTGAGATTTTTCTCATTACCTTCTCTGTCTTAGGGTAGGCCCTGTTCTTACAGAGCTCTCCATTCTCACCTCTGTGATGATAAAATTTTTGTTTAAGAAGCTCATAATGGAAATTGAACAAAATTTGTTTTTTTATCAGAATGCTAATTTTTCAATGTAATTCTGAATAACTGTCTAATATACTTCCATTTTTCAACTTATGTTCTGTTGGTTGTTGACTGATGTTAATAACAGAAGGAATAATACATATGGGATGGTTTTGTTTCTTGAAAAATTGATTCCTCCTACATACATTATAAATCAATAGATCATTTTTTAGGACTTTGAAGATTGATATGAATATACTATTACCAAGGTGTTGCATGTTAAGAAATGTTGAATAAATAGGGTTTCTGTTATTCATGGTAAATTGTTGTTGGGAATTGTCTTAAAATTAATTTATATCACAATTAACCACTCTCCTCATGTTTATATTAGGAATTATAGGACTGCCTATAATCTTGTACATGAATTGAGAGCCCATGAAACTAACATTCTGGAAATTAAGACTATGGCAGGATTTATAAACTACAAGGTAACAGTTCAACTTCAAAATAAATTTTTCTTTAAATATTATCTTTTTAAAATTTGAAAATCACACAGTTTCTTGCTTTGAAAAGTTGGTATTTAATTACACTCCTTTTTAAAATGGTTTTACTCAAGAAGGGCTTTGCTTCTTACCAGCCTAAGAGAAACGGATGATTTTTGAGTTTATAGGTCCTGGTTATTTAGAGTTGGGATGGTTTTTTGGTGTTTGTTTTTGAATGGAAGCAGGGAATAGTGAGAAAAAAGTTGCCTATATTATTGAACTTTTTAACAGTGCAGCATAGTAGAACCTTCCTTGGTTTAATAGCACAACTATGGAAAAGGTAGACCTATCTATTCACCTTAGAGAAAAGCTTTGTTAATTATTGTTTGAGCGTTTTCAGATTGTATGCTGTAGAAATAGATCCCCTTTGTTCCCCAAGCAGAGATATGAGGTCTGTTTGCTTTTAATTTTCCCACACTGATGTTTTAAGGTGTCTGGCCCTGGCTTGGTGATGTGAGGGCAAATACTTTGCATAATTGTGTAGTATAAATTGGCACAGTTCCTGTATAGAATATTGTAGTGACTACAGATTTGACCTGGCAATTCTATTTCAGGAAATTTATTTGACATTTATGCTAACACTTACAAATCACATCTATGGTTTCTTATATCTTCTAGTGGGAAAAGACTGGAAATAAATCAGCAATAAATGATTGTTTATATAAATTATAACTAAATAAACGGAACGTTATGTAGCTATTAAGAATGAGGCAACTCTATATATTGATGTGTAATGATAGCAAGATACTGTTAGGTGAAAAAAGGGAGGCACAACTCAGCAGAATATTTAGTGCAACGCTACTTGTATACTACTTTATATACATAAATAGGCATATACTTGTCTGTGTAGAAAATGCAGAAACTGATTGCCTCTGGAAAGGGAAGTTGGATGGTCGAAGGAGAGGGAAGGATAAGAAACTACTTTTCATATATTCCTTTGTGCTTAAAAAATAAAATTGAAAATTATAATTAGCATTTGGAAATAAATTTAGGCTTTATTCCTTCTATTTTTCTTTTTACCTTCAGTACATACAGATTACATTGTTTTGAAATAGCATGTTAGGCAAAAAGGACTTGGAAGTTTGACATGGATGTAATTGGGCTTTGGGCTACAGAAAATAAGGTTTCTGACAACCCTAAAACTGAAAGTCAACCTATCATTTTTCAATTATCTGTTGGAAGTATTTTAGTCCATGTTCTTCATTTGGTATAATTTTTAAAATTCTGTATTTTTAAAAGATTTTCTAAGGTATAGAGAATTACTCAAAGTGACAAAGCCTCTGGTTTTATTGTAACCATTCTCATGAAAAAAATCAATTCTATTTTGAAGAACTTAATAGAAGGAAATTCTATAGTCTTTTGTAAAATTATTCTGAAATTTTACATATTTTTGAATCATTTTGCCTTTTGACTTTTCCTTATTTTGGGATTGATTTTATATTTTACAGATCTGTAGGCTGTGTTTTCAACATAACACCCCACTGGATGCAATTGCTCAGTTCAGAAAACATATTGACTTGTGTAAGAAAAAAATTGGAAGTGCGGAGTTATCTTTTGAGCATGCTGCATGGATGTCTAAACAGTATGTTTTAAATTGTACTTTTAGAATATTTTAAAAAATACTTGGGTTTTGGAGAAATGAAAAAGTTTATTTATAAACTTGTTAGCGCAGAAGAGATGACATAAATACAGAATTTATCTTTAACCTTACAAGTAGTGTGTATTAGTATTTGCGAAGAAATTATGACAAATGTTAATTGTTAATCATTAGCATTATTTTGATAAATATGCTGAAATTATGGTTCCCAGGATGAATAATTACTAAAAGTAAGTTGCTTTTTCTTTTTTGTTCTTTTTTATTTTTTTCCTTTAAGATTCCAGGCCTTTGGAGATTTATTTGATGAAGCTATTAAGTTAGGGTTAACAGCTATTCAAACTCAGAATCCTGGTTTCTATTATCAGCAGGCAGCATATTATGCCCAGGAGCGGAAACAGCACGCAAAAGCCCTCTGTAACCATGATGTAAGTTACCAGCTCCTGTATTAGCTAGCACTTAGAAAACTTCCTAATTGTCTCTTGAAAGAAGCTAGGACTGATTAGTGTGGATAATTGTTCTTCAAGTCTTTGAATGTAGTGTTTTTATCTTACATGGTTTCAGGAATTATAACCATTTTAACAGATGTACCCCATTTTTATTTTTTTTTTTTTTTGTGGGTACCGGGGGTCGACCTCAGGACCCCGCGTGCCAACAGGTGCCCGTGCCGCTGAGCGATATCACCGGCCCTTTTTTCGTATGCGGGTTCCGGGAGTTGAACTTGGGCCCTCGTGCTTGCCATGCAGGCAAGCTCACTGGCCCCATACTCCATTTTTAATTGTGAATTGAACAAAAGTTTTTCTGTTTTTGGTTTTTTGAGACAAGATCTTGCTATGTAGTTCAGTCTGGCCTTGAACTTAATGTGTAGCCCGGGTAGAGTTGAATGCTTGGCAATCCTCCTGCCTCAGCTTCCTGAGTATTGGGATTACAGGCTTTGTTTCATTAAGGATAAAAGGCATTGGCATTAACAAATATTCATTGGAATGTAAAATAATATTTCTTTCAAAAATAATTTGAACTTTAAAACTACACATCTTTTGACCCAAAATTTTATTTTCAGAAATACTAAGGCAGATAATAGATCCTAAGATATTTATTAATGACAATACAAAATAGAACAAGATGAATAACTGTAGAGAATTTGTTAAAATATAGAACAGCAGGCAGTCATGAAAAACAGTGTTTAGAAGAATATTTAATGATATGGTGAAATGATAGAGTTTATTTATTTATTTAAGCAGTACTGGGGATTGAACCCAGGGCCTTCATGATGAGCTACATTCCCAGCCCATTTTTGTATTTTGTAAAATTTTGAGACAAGGTATAGCTGAGTTACTAATTTGGCCAGGCTGTGCTTAAACTTGGAATCCTCTTTCCTCAGTTTCCCACAGTGCTCGGACTATAGGTGTGTACTACCAAACCTGGCTTAGACAGAATGTTTAAATTTTTTTAGAAAGGTTGAAAATTACTTCTATTGGCAACAAATAAATTTTTACACAACAATCTGTAAGGATAATGTATATTTCTTATTTGTAACCTTTTCCTGTTAAATATTTTGTACATTTTTCAACAAGATACTCATATTACATTTTGGTTTTAGAGGGAAAAAGAAGAAAAATAAAGCATTTTAAATCTCTTGATTCTATTGCCAAACACCCACTTCCCTCAATACCAGGAATAAGTGATAAACAAAAATAGTGTTTTCTCTTTAAAACTTCTTATGACATTGTTTTTATTTACAGAGAATATTTATATTATACATATGAAATAAATTTCAAACATAATTTGTAATGTATTTTCACTGGTTTTTTATAGCAAAGAAAGAAAATTCAAAGAAATTACTATGAAATCATTGATCAAAAACACTGATTTATTCAATTTTTATAAGATCTTCTAAATATTAAATGAAACATTTCTAGTTTAATTTTTGTAAAAATTTAATTCATGTTAAAATATTTGCAATTGTGATATTTGAATGTGTGCTTGATGAAAACTTCATTAATGAAAACTTCTTTATTCACTCAGATATTGGACAAGAGTTGATTTGCGATGGGTAACGTAAACTCTTATTTATGTTTGTTTTTTAATTTACAGGCTTCTATAATGTATCCCAATCCTGACCCCTTAGAAACACAAACAGGTGTTCTTGACTTTTATGGACAAAGGTCATGGCGACAAGGAATATTAAGTAAGTGATTTTCCTTTTCCCCCATTCTCTCAATTTCAAAAGGCAAAGATAGCTATCATAATTTCTTATTCTTGAGGTAGTCAGGAGAAAATTACGCTGAAGTAAAAATAAAAGCTTTTTAAAGATTTTTTTAAATGTATAGTTTCTTAGATTTTAGAATGGTTTGTATCATTACATCTTAGGTTAATTTTTATAATTATATATATCGATATGATTAAAACGTTTGGATATCTCTTAAATGACATAATAAGCCATTGTCAGCTGAACATTTTAATTCCCATTAACTTTAATGGTTTATGTGACATTTTAAAACATTAACTTGCATCACCTTAAAAAGTTTATCTGCATCTTTTGTGTTTCACGCATAATTTAATTCAAGCAACATCTGTGGCAGCTGAACATTAAGTATGAATTATGTATTTAATCTGCAGAGACTGTGTTTTCTGTGGAGGAGGAGGTGTATAGTACCTTCAGATGGTTGATGCTGTTACATAAAAGAGCCTTGAGTTCAGTAATGTTCTCTTCAGAACTGAAGTCACAGAAGAGTTTCCTTGTTAATATGATGGTCTCTTAGAATCTTTAGTATTCTAGAATATTTTAGAACCTTCAGTACATTATAGGGATTCAAGGAGTGTGCACATACAATGTTTATGTGAAGGTTTGTGTTAAATGAACTATCTAAGATGGGTTGGGTCATGTCTTACACAGGTTTTGATCTTTCTGATCCTGAAAAAGAGAAAGTAGGAATTCTTGCCATTCAGCTGAAGGAGAGAAGTGTTGTCCACTCAGTAAGTTGCTTTTTTCCCCCCACTATAAGCTGTTTACTACTGTATTCAAGGAAAATATGAGATTAGATTATTTAAGTGTTTTACACTTTATCTTTTCTAACAGGAAATAATAATTACTCTTCTCAGCAATGCTGTTGCACAATTTAAGAAGTATAAGTGTCCAAGAATGAAGAGTCATCTAAGTATGTATCCATACCGTCCACAATTTCATGTGCTTTTAATAATTTAAAGTATATACATAAATCTTTGTTTTTTTTATAGTGGTTCAAATGGGAGAAGAATATTATTATGCAAAGGATTATACCAAAGCTTTGAAGTGAGTCCTATTTACTACTTTATTTTTTACAAGTACTCTGATTACACTGAAATTGGAATAGAAATTTATATCGAAGTGTTTATTATTTCCAGAATTACTTCTGTTAAATTCCATTTCTGTGATATTTATCAAATGCCCTCTGCTGGCATAAACTTTGAAGGTTTAGGTAACCTCAGATTTAGTGAAAAGTGAAAAATATCTGTTAAACTGTCAGTAAGATTTTCTTATATTTACATAGAAAGAGAACATCACTTTATATTTTCTCCAAGAACTCCTCAAACCCTTCTTGTGAAGCCATTTCAGTGTGTCCCTCTGCTGCCGTCTCCTAGGTTACTAGATTACGTGATGTGCGATTATCGGAGTGAAGGATGGTGGACTCTGCTCACGTCTGTACTCACTACTGCTCTCAAGTGTTCCTACCTCATGGCCCAGTTGAAGGATTACATTACTTATTCCCTAGAACTCCTTGGAAGAGGTAATTCGATGTTCTTTCAGTAAAATTTCAACTCACAAAATTTTAGTATCTTTTTAAAATTGGAAGAATTGTTCAGTGTCAGATATTTAATAGTACTTCCGTTATGTGCAAGTCTCTGTGCTTAGTCATCTTAGAAGCGATGTTCACTCTAAAATATATTAGAAACATTAAGTGAGGCTAGTGGACTTACTTGTGTTTTTATAGTTCTAATTTTATTTCTTCTTCATTATAGCTTCAACTCTGAAAGATGACCAGAAATCTCGGATAGAAAAGAACCTCATAAATGTCTTAATGGTAGGTTGGGATTCTTTGTATAAAATGTGTTATCGGAATATGTATACCTAGATGTATGTATTCTAGGTTTGCATATTTTTCTTTAACTAATAAAAACCAAACATGTAGCTGTGTATTGTTGCAGAATGAAAGTCCCGATCCTGAACCCGGCTGTGATGCGTTAGCTGTGAAGGCTGCCCAGAAGCTGTGGGCGGACCGGGTTTCTCTGGCTGGCAGCAATGTTTTCACTGTAGGGGTCCAGGACTTCGTACCATTTGGTAGGTGGCCAGCATCTACAAGATTATTTCAGAGAAACCATTCTCCTTTCTAGAAAACATGTAGATATGGACTTTTTCAAAGTATAATCATTTTATGGATAAATTGTAATTTTTTTCTTCTTGATGTTGTAAAAAGATAACACATGAAATGTTTGCTTTATGTCTTAAAACATACTCTGTTCATTTATAGTTCATGTGTTAGAAGTACATTTAGAAGACAGTTATTTTCAAGGTTTATGCTTTAATGTCTAGGCAAGTATTTTGAAAAAAATCAAAATGCTTCTTTTTTACTTAAAAATCATATCACCTACATTTTAGGGGAAATTTTTGTTAATTAAAGATGACTTTGAAGTTACATTTAACTTTTGTAGAAGTCTATAAGAATATCTTAAGGAAAAGGAATGCGGATATGTTTTTTCTGAAGGTAAATGTGGTTCACAAAAAAATGTGGGGGGTCAGGTCTTGAGTATTGGGTAGTGTACAACTAACTCAGCCCTTTTTGTTTAATTTCTAGTACAGTGCAAAGCCAAGTTTCATGCCCCAAGTTTTCACGTTGATGTTCCTGTTCAGTTTGATATTTATCTGAAGGCTGATTGTCCACACCCCATTAGGTTTTCCAAGCTCTGTGTCAGCTTTAATAATCAGGTAATGGTACATTTTCATGTGTTATTACTGGGTATATTGTTGTAGCTTGCACAACATAAAACAAGCTTAGTGCATTTGAAGCACTTAACAGTTTACCCTGAGTATCGAATTTGTTTATGTACTATCCTAAGCATCGGTCAGGCAGGTATCATTTCAACCAGCCAGTTCTTGTATTGAATAAATTTGATAAAATTATTGCTTTTCTATATCCTGTTATATTGTCTTATAAAAATTAATGAAAAACATATGCAATTTTGGTCACCCTGTATTTAAATAATTGGACTGGTAAGTGGTTATTAAGTCTTTTTTTTCTTTTGGCCAGGTGGCTTATTAAAACCTTGAAAGAGTTAAACAAAGTAGTCTAAATAAGTAGAAGTCTTTTAGGAGTTATTTATTCATTTTTTAATCTGTGTTCTATTTATTAGATGGTGATATAGAAAGGTTTTATTTGGTTTAATAGGATTTTGTTCATAAGAACTGAGAAACGCCCTTATAATAGAAATGGTTACATAAACCTTGGTTGAAGATCACTATGTTTTATGTAACTTCAAGTCTTTATCCAGGAATTCCTTCTAATTAGTTTGAAAATATTAAAGCAGTAGCTTTAAATTTTTGTCTAAGAAATACATTGTAGTTGCAAATAGAGGGAAAAAAATGATATCATGGAAACTAATTAGAAACTTTTTATATTAACCCAGGTAGAAAAGTACAGGGTTTGGATTCAGATGCTAATGGTGAGAACAGTGATTTAAGGATACATGAGTCTTTTAAAAATAGATAAATCTGGATTATTGAGTGAATAGAGTAAAGTATTGAGGGAATAGGATGAATAAAGGAGATTTGTATATGCTATTTTCTCTGCTTGGGTTGGTTTGCCTGCCTCCCTTGACTAGTTAATGCCTTGTAGTCTTTTATTAGTTGAAAGCATTATTTCCTCAGGGAAGCTGTCTTAGTCACTTTCCTCATCACTGGGACAAAATACCTGACACATGCAATTTAAAAGAGGAGAGGTTTGTTTTCACTCACATTTTAGAAGTTTCAGTCCTTGCCTAGTTGGGTACAAGGCAGGAAGGTGTGGTGGAAGGGCCCGTCACAGAGGGAAGCTGGTCAGGACAAGGTGGCCATGAAGAAGAGAGTGAAGGGAGGAGCAGGCATAGGAAATATTCCCTTCCAGGTCATGCCCACAGTGACCCGCCTCTTACGACCAGACCAGACCTCCTCACAGGAAGTCAGCTGTGACACCCCCATAATCCAGTCACCTTCCAAACACATGAGGCTTTGGAGGGCAATTTTATTTTATTTTATTTATTTTTTTGTGTGTGGGTACCGGGGGTCGACCTCAGGACCTCACATGCCAGCAGGTGCCGCTGAGCGATATCACCGGCCCTTTTTTCGTATGTGGGTTCCGGGAGTCGAACTCGGGCCCTCGCGCTTACCAGGCAGGCGCGTACGCCGCTGAGCCATCTCACCGGCCCCTGGAGGGCAATTTTAGATCTAAACCTAACAGAAGTCTCCCCTGACTCACAGGACTGATTGAGCTAGCAAGGCTAGGAATTAGAGGGTAAAGACAGGAACTTTATTTTCCCTTACTATCCCTTAGTATCCTGCTATTCCATTTCTTTCCTTTTCTTTTTTGCCTTCTTTCAAGAACCATAAATTAGGGCCGGTGAGATGGCTCAGCGGCGTAAGCGCCTGCCCTGCAAGCGCGAGGGCCCGAGTTTGACTCCCGGAACCCACATACGAAAAAGGGGCCGGTGATATCGCTCAGAGGCACAGGCGCCTGTTGGTGCGCGAGTTCCTGAGGTTGACCCCCCGGTACCCACAAAAAAAAAAAAAAAAGAACCATAAATTACTTCTATGTATTACTATAAAAACTGCTACTATAGTTAAAAACTAATAAAACATGCTATAATAAATGTAAAGCATTAGTTTTAAAGAATAGATTATATTCTGAATATGTTTTATTTGAAATTCAAGATACAAATCATAAGAAAAAAGTAGAATTCTTATGTTTTATATGCATGAACTAGAAATGAAAATCAGAAGGACTGTATAAAACCTGAAATTTTTTTTTTTTTTATGCAGGTACCGGGAGTCAAACTCAGGACCTCGCGCTTGCCAGGCAGGCGCTTATGCCACTGAGCTATATCACCGGTCCTAAAACTTGAATTTTATACAAGAGTTTTCTGTGAAGGCAAATCATCTGCTGTAATAGAAGTTGGTACTTGGAAGGCTCTTGATATTCACTGAACAGATGAGAATAGTGATTTCATAGACACTTAGGTGAAAGAAGCTTCCATTTATTCATCTGTAAGGAGGAGTATGTGGTTCTGGGACAGTAATACATTCAGTTTAGGGCCTGCTGAGTTTGAGGTGGGAGTGGATTTATCTTAGACAGTCATGGGTATAAGCCTGTAGTTAAGGAAATAGGATAGACTAGGATAATTTCTTTCTTTTTTTTTTTTTTTTTTTTGGTGAGAGATTTTAGTACAAAGGTACAGAATATATGGTAGTGTGTAAACTTGCCCATGAAGTGAACATAAAGGGAAAACAAGAAAAAACAAAATCAAAGGCTAAAACTTTTGGCATCTCTGAATTAAAGGGATAAGATGAAGAAAAGAAGCCTTTGGTTACCAGGAAGTAACCAAGGAGATGAGAATTAAGAGATAGTGTTACAGAAACCATGTTAAAAACAAACAAACAAAAACTCTTCCAATAAAAGGAGATGAGCTGGATATGGTGGCACATGCCTGTAATCCCTGCACTTGGGAGGCTGAGGCAGGAGGATCACGAAGAGTTCGAGGCCAGCCTGGACTATAGTGAGTTCAAGGCCAGCATGAATTACAAAGTGAGAACCTCTCTCAAACAAAACAAACAAACAAAACAAAACAAAAGAAGACGATGGATAGGAGCGTCCAGTGCAACAAAGAAGAAATCTTTGTTTTTTCTTCTATAAAAGAAATACCTAAATGTTTTCAGAAGTCAGGTTGTGCTTAATGAACTCTTGTTTTTTCCATTTTGTCTACAGTGAGAAGATAAGTGTCTGAAGTTGGCATCCAGACCCTTTCTTTTGTTAATAAACTTTATAATCAATAATAAGCTCCAAATCATTTGGTATTAATGTTGGCCAAAACAGCTGACATTTGATGTTTGTAAACTGATCTTTGTTCATCTTTTTTTCAGGAATACAACCAGTTCTGTACAATAGAAGAAGCATCCAAAGCAAGTGAAGTTTTAGAAAATTCGACTCAAGGAAAGATGTGCTTAGTTCCTGGGAAAACAAGAAAATTGTCATTTAAATTTGTTGCAAAAACTGAAGATGTGGGAAAAAAAATAGAGGTTAGTAGTGAAATTTGTCTAAAAATATTTTTAATTACAAAAATGGCATGTTTACATAAAAAATTAAAATAATACAGAAGTTAAGTAAAAAATGAAAATCTTCCACCTGGAAGAAACCATTCCTAGAAACCATTCCTAGTAGCTTGGTAGATTTCCTTCCAGACATTTTTCTATGAGCATATTTTTAGTTTAAAATTTTATTTTCAATTGAAAAATTTGGAATATATTATATATAATACTCTGTAGCTGGCTTTTTTCATTTAATAATATATATTAGACACAGACATCATTTCTTATTAGTATATAAGTCCAAACTCATTTTTAACTACATTATCAGTTAAGGAGATTTTTCTTTTTTAATTTTTGTTAGTGCATATTTGTCGTATGTAATGATAACATTCATTGTGGGGAATTGGTACATGTACATAACACATCTTAAGGAGTTTATAATATATATTATGTCATATAGCAAATCTATTTTATATAATATAATTCAGACTAAATATCTTTTTAATGTTTAAACATTGCTGATTGCATATATTTAAAGAAAAACGAAGGTAAATATTTTAAAATATTAACTTAATATAGATGTAAAAAGCTTTTGAGAAATACATGATAAAAGCAGTATTTTATTTGAGCATAGACTCTAGAGCCAAATTATGTGAGCTCAAATTCTAGCCCTCTAGCATACACTAGCTTGTGACCCTGAGCAGTTACAACTTTATTTCTCAATATATTCATCTGTAAAATGGGATAGTAGTAGTACTTGCACCATAGGGTTCTATCAGGATTAAATTAGTTAATGTAAATTGCTTGTAGTGATTAGCACATAGTAAGCACTTATTCAGTGATTGTTTTCCATGACTTAAATGAAAATGATTAGGTATTTTAAACTTGGGACTATTACTAAGATATGTGACACATAAAATTATATTACTAATAGTTCCATAATAATTTCTGTGAGGGCCAGGGATATGGCTCAGTGGCGCAAGCATCTGCTTGGCAAGCATAAGGTCCTCAGTTTGATTTCCAGTACCAAAAAAAACATTTCTGTGATATAGTTAATTTTATTATTAACCTATAAACAAATGTTTTGTTTTGTTTATGATACTGGGGACCATGGCCTTTGCAATGAGCTACATCCCCAGCCCTTTAAAAAATTTTTGAGACTGGTTCTTAGTAAGTCATTAAGTTGCTGAGGCTGGGGTAGATCTTGGGATCTTTCTGCCTTAGCCTCCCACAGTGCTGGGATTACAAACATGCACTAAAAAGTCTTTCATGATTTGAACAAATCCCTAATCATGTATTTTACTTTTTACATGGTACCTAAGGAAACCTACCAGACATAAATCATATTTA
Source organism: Erethizon dorsatum (assembly GCA_028451465.1). Lineage (NCBI taxonomy): Eukaryota > Metazoa > Chordata > Mammalia > Rodentia > Erethizontidae > Erethizon > Erethizon dorsatum. The sequence goes on along the minus strand of CM051837.1, from coordinate 55,377,551 downwards.
GTAATCCCATTTTGAGTCCTTTCATTTAGGTGGAAAGCAAGATTTATTCAATTAATAGAAGATTTCATTGCTAGTGCTGTATTTCCAGAAAAAAATTCATAGAATTAGAAATTTAGGTTGTAAATATATCAATGATCATTAAAATTGTATTTCCTTCAGCACTCACTAATTGAGCATCTGTTATTTAACTACTGTGTCAGAAGCTAACATCGTTACTGTACGGTACAGTCTCTTAGGTAGAAAGTTAGGGTGTGACCTCCGTTTTAAAACCCAGAGCCCAGTGATCAGTGTCCCCACCAGACGACTAATTTATACCGTGGGCCTCTGGGTGAACTTTAAATGCTAGCAGTCCTCAGGGGGGTTTCATTGAGAGGGGATGATGACAGGGAAGTAGTATGGGATGGTGTTTCTGACAGCCCTTCCTCTTTCAGATTACTTCTGTGGATCTGGTTCTGGGCAGTGAGATGGGCCGGTGTGTGGTTTTGAGCTGGCAGGGAGGAGGAGGAGATGCCGCTTCCTCCCAGGAAGCCCTGCAGGCTGCGAGGTCTTTCAAAAGACGACCTAAGCTTCCTGACAATGAAGTTCACTGGGACAGCATCATAATTCAGGCAAGCACAATGTAAGTCTACTTTGTGAGGCAGATTGTAAAGCATCCTCTTATTTTTTTTAAAAGTACCTTATTTAAATACTTATTTTTTAATCAGTTACTTAGCTAGTGGCAGTGGTGTATGCCTCTAGTCCCAGCTACTTGGGAGACTGAGGCAGGAGGGTTGCAAGTTCAAGGCCAGCCTGGGCAGTTTAGCAAAGCTCTGTCTCAGAATAACAAGGGCTGGGGGGAAAAATCAGTTACTGAACTAAGGTTTTTCTTTTCGAAGGATCATTTCTCGAGTTCCAAATATTTCTGTACATCTGCACCATGAGCCACCTGCCCTAACCAATGAAATGTATTGTTTGGTTGTGACTGTTCAGTCTCATGAGAAGACCCAGATCAGAGATGTGAAGCTTACTGCTGGTTTAAAACCAGGTAAGCATTTGCTCTTAAAGTTTGATCGGTGTTCGTAAGTGCCGTGGTGTTGACAGTGTGGGGTTTCTTTAAAAGATGATATGATACAGTGCTCTTGGTGTAGTATTGATTATTACGATAATGTTTGAATTCTGATGTCTTAAAATGTTAATTTTGACACTCTCAGGGCAGGATGCCAACTTAACTCAGAAAACTCATGTGACACTTCATGGGACAGAACTGTGCGATGAGTCCTACCCGGCTTTACTCACTGATATTCCTGTCGGAGACTTACATCCAGGGGAGCAGGTGAACTTAGTCAACTGAGATTAGAGAGGAAATCTATTGGTTTGTAGTTTTAAATAGGCAGTGAGTTTTCAGTTCAGAGCATTTTATCAACACATCCTAGGACTAAAAATGTGATTTAACTTTATTTATATTTTGGATTTCTATATAAGAGAAACCACACAATATTTAAGCTTGTGTGTCTTGATTTATTTCACTTAACATTATAGTCTCAAGGTGCATCCATAAATAAAGAGCAAAATAAAAGATAGTAGGAAAAAGGGAGATATATCTTTTGCAGAAGGGAAGGGGAACAAGAGTTGGGGGAAGAATAGGGGAAGGAGGTGAAAAGAATTAAGCGTATTCATTATGTACTACAGACATATACTAATAAAATAATAAAACCTGAAAAAAAAGGAATTTAACTAATGAACATTTTATTTATTTATTTGTTTGTTTGTTTGTTTGTTTGTTTGTGGTGCTGGGGATTGAACCCAGGGCCTTGTGCATGCAAGGCAAGAACTCTACCACTGAGCCACATCCCTAGCCCCATAATGAACATTTTATACCCACTATTTAAATATTTTTTTCTCCAGTGTTGGGGATTAATGGAGGGCCTCATACATGCCAGGCAGGCACTCTACTACTGAAAATATCGCCAGTCCTCTTAGGCAGTTTTTTTTTTTTTTTTGGTGGGTACCGGGGGGTCAACCTCAGGACCTCGCACGCCAGCAGGCGCCCGTGCCGCTGAGTGATATCACCGGCCCCTTTTTCATATGTGGGTTCCGGGAGTCGAACTTGGGCCCTCGCGCTTGCCAGGCAGGTGCTTAAGCCGCTGAGCCATCTCACCGGCCCTAGGCAGTTTTTATAGAAAGAATTTTAGAACAAGTAAACCTAATATGGAGAATTAATTGCTGTATAAAATAACTATTGTCTGTAACTTAGTGCAGTAATCTCCCAATTTCTGTTTCCAAACTGAATACAAAAATTCTTGGGAAGTTGAGGGTAATGATAAAAAAAAGATAGATCAGGGCTAGGGATATATAGCTGGGCGGTGGAGCTTTTGCCTAACATGCACAAGAGCGTGGGTTCACTCCCCAGTATGGGGGAAGAAAGATTAGCACTGACGCCACCCACGCAGTGGCCGTGTACTCAGGTTCTCCATGGTGGGAGTTTTGACTAGTTAGATTAGTTATACTGGAACAGCCTATAAAGTAACTTAGCCAGTTGGTGCAGTAAACTCTAAAGTTGGAAATCTTATCTTAGAATACATGTCAGGAGGAAGTAATATTAAATTATAACACTTCACTTGGTTGCAGCTGGAAAAAAAGATCTATGTTCGCTGTGGAACTGTGGGCTCAAGAATGTTTCTTGTATATGTTTCTTATCTGATCAATACAACTGTTGAAGAAAAAGAAATTATTTGCAGATGTCACAAGGTAATTTTTTTGTAACTACTTTGTGAAGCATCATATCTGGCATATTTCTCTATTTTATGGTATTTTAGTTAATATCTTCATGGTTGTGGCAGCAGTGTCATCTCAGATTTTTTCCTTGGAATTGTCCAAAGCCCAAGGAGTAGAAAAAAGGCAACTAGGAATTTGGGGATTTATAGAGTGGTTATTGTACAGATTCTGGGCCATAGGCTATTTATAAGTAATTGGGATAGGAGAAAATGCCAAAGGGTAAGCAGTATTTTCTAACTGGGAGAGAGAAAGACACATTTTTGTACTATCAGAAATTTTACATAGCCTGGTATAATACAGAACCAAGATAATGAATTAGGAGATAAGGCTGCAATCTTAGCACATTTATATATTATCTCATTTAATGCTCAGAACAACCCTATGAGGACCTTGAAACTGGGATTTAAAGAGACAGTATGAGTCCCCAAAGTCACAGTGCTATTGCAGTAGCGGAGGTCACAGAGCTAGTAAGCATGTCCCAGCTAGGGTCAGCGTCTGGTTCTCTGGCAATGCAGCCTGAGCGTTTTTTTTTTTTTTGTGGGTACCGAGGGTTGACCTCAGGACCTCGCGCGCCAGCAGGCACCCGTGCCGCTGAGCGATATCACCGGCCCCTTTTTTTCGTATGTGGGATCCAGGAGTTGAACTCGGGTCCTCGCGCTTGCCAGGCAGACGCTTACGCCACTGAGCCATCTCACCAGCCCAGCCTGAGCTTTTAACCATTGCAGTCTTCTTCAGGGTTTCTCATCAATAGTGTGTTTTGAAAGCTATAAAAAACCGATTGCTTTTCAAATAGGCTCTTTTAGAGGGAGAAGAAATCTAGCGTTGGTTAAGAGTAAAGCCCCAGGATCAGCTTCAGTTAAGTTTTTGCTTGTTTCACTAATTTTAACTATATGACCTCCTCACCTTAAGGTGACCATCATAATAGCACCTGTTTCCTTGAGTGATTATGATCATTAAATAATACATGTATAGTGATTATAATGCCTTCCTGTCACATTACCTTGTTATTGTTATTTTTACTATTATTTTAGTCATCTTGAGTCAAGGAGAGGTAAAGCACTTGCACAAGAGGAAAGCTCAGATTCCAGGCTTGGCACCATTGGCCTTGTGGCCTTAGGCAAGTCACCTTATTTTTTTTAACACTCGATAGTTCATCTGTAAAGTGGTGATGCTGCTGCCCTGCTGTCTTCATAGGCTCCCGCGATAACGAAGGTGGAAAAAAGCACTTTGCAGTGTGCATTATTATAAAGCATACATAACTGATTGGAAATAATAGGTCTTACTACATGGACTGTTATAAATATTATCTAAGAGAAAAACCCTTGTTTCTTAATAAAGAACTTATTGGGCATTTATAGATTGTATTTTGTATGCCTTCTCCTTTTTAAACTATTTATATAAAAAGAGATTTAGAAAAGCCATTGAGTGTGCCCTTTGTATTTTCTTGCAGGATGAAACTGTGACAATAGAAACTGTCTTTCCATTCGATGTTGCAGTTAAATTTGTTTCTACAAAGGTATGTCCCTGTGATGCATACTGGCAGTCACCAGTATGTTATAGGAAATGACAGAAAGCATGAAGTGGATTGACACAGTTCCTGACAGACCTTTTATCTCCCTTGGTGACAGTTCGAGCACCTGGAAAGGGTCTATGCTGACATCCCCTTTCTGCTGATGACTGACCTGCTAAGTGCCTCTCCGTGGGCCCTCACCATTGTGTCCAGTGAGCTACAGCTTGCTCCGTCCATGACAGCAGTGGATCAGCTAGAGTCCCAAGTGGACAGAGGTGACACTGGATGATTCCCACTTACATGGTGGAAAGAGTGCATGTGTACATGTGTGTGTGTGTGTGTGTGTGTGTAAACAGTGTAAGAGTTAACTTTTTACTAAAAGGGTAAACATTGTGATCATTTTGGTTAACTTAGAATTTAGAGAAGATTGTGGTAGAGTTTAATGGGAATGTTCCAGGTTTTTTAAAAACCTATTTCCAGAAGTTTAAATTGATGCATTTTTTATTTACTGGGCTACAGTGTCATTTTTAATTATTAAAATTACTGAAAAGAGCCAGGTGTGATGGCACACACTTGTAATCCCAGCACTTGGGAGGCCAAGGCAGGAGGATTGCTGTGAGTTTGAGGCCAGCCGGAACTACAGAGTGAGACCCTATCTCAAACAAACGAACAAACATTACTGAAAAGAACTCAAATTGATTCATTTTTTTCCTTTTCACTGTGGATTGTTATCTATCCACATTTAGAACTGCATCGATCAATCTTTTTTATTGGAAAACCCTCAAAATAACAGCCTAATGTTAGGGATATTATTTCAGTTTCACTCAGATTTTGCTAAAATTGGCATTAGATAGGTACCATTGCCCACTTGCATGTAAAGGAGTGACACTGTGGGCTGGGAGGGGTTGAAAGATAGAGAAGACTTGGGTAAGATGAGCACTTACCTTGTCATCAGGGAGTTTACTATAAATTTGGTAAAAGGAAAGCTTCTTTGCAAGTAGTGACTGGCCACATTAGGTAATAATGAAGTAGTAATACATGGTGATGGTATTTCCATTTGACTGGTATCAGTGATAAGTATTTACTCAGAGAAAGCCAGAACATGGAATGACATTTGAGCGCTTAAAGAGTTTACTGAAGAGAGGCTGAGGTAAGAGGGTCGTAAGTTCAAACCCAGCTTGTGCAACTCAGCTACTTAGCAAGGCCCTTTCTCAAAATAACAAAGGGCTGGGAGGTGGCTCATTGTGAAGGCCCTGGGTTCAATCCCCAGTACCACAGAACAAAACAAACAAAACAAAACACAGTAACTGAAAAAGAGTAACTAAAATTTTCTTTTTTTCTACCTCAAAATGTTTTCTTTGGAGACATGAAATAATTTGGGAAAAGAAAAATAATCATCATAAAGTATTATTCTGTATCCAAGCTCTCCTTATTCATTAGTTTCTGTAGGATTTTGTCACAGACATACAAATGCCTCCCTGGTTTTTATTATAATGGAATATTGAGATTGCATAATACTGGACTTTCTGACCTTGAAAAAGTCGTGTATTGGGCCGGTGAGATGGCTCAGCGGCATAAGCGCCTGCCTTGCAAGCGCGAGGACCCGAGTTCAACTCCCGGATCCCACATATGAAAAAAGGGGCCGGTGATATCGCTCAGCGGCACGGGTGCCTGTTGGCGGGTGAGGTCCTGAGGTCGACCCCCCGGTACCCACAAAAAAAAAAAAAAAAAAAAAAAGAAAAAGTCATGTACATCTCTGAGCCTTACTTTCAAGTCTCTATAAATATTATTTAATTGGTAGGTGTTCCTCCTTTGTTATAGTACTTCAGTATGAAATGCTCACAGATGAAATGATTACATAAGACTATAAAGATTCTTTCTTATAGTTGTCTTACAGACTGGAGAGAGTGCTAGTGAATGCTTTTGTCTTCAGTGCCCATCTGTTGGAAATGTTGAAGGCGGTGTAGCAACTGGACATTATATTGTCTCCTGGAAGAGGTAACAATTGTATTAACCCTATCTCTTTTTCAATGTCTTTGTTATTCTAATACATGTCTGTATCATTTTTCACTGTCTTTTATCTTTCTGAAGAGCAGAAGTCACATGAATATGACTGATGATGTGTTAAAGGTTCAAAAGGAAAATGTAGCTTGTATTTGTCACAACTGGTGACTTATATGCTAATGAAATTTAGCTGGACTCAATCTGAAGATAGGACTGTTGACAACCATGAGGCAAAGCTGTCCTCGTTTGTATTCAGCAAGATTGTCTATGTAGGAGGCCCAAGGGAATCAAGAGTTTTGGCAAAGTTGACGGATAGTGGATAGCACATAGCACATCAATATACAAAAATCAATTGCATTTCTGTATATCAGAAATAAGCCCCTAGGCAATGTACTTTTAAAATAGGTATTATTTTCAAATCAGCCACAGTTTTGCAATATCTGGGAATGTACCTAATAGGAGATTTGCATTGCCTTTATGGAGAAAACTTTAAAACATTAAAGGAAGATCTAAATAGATGGGGAAAATACACAATGGTCTTGTTTGTGTAAGATTTAATTTTTAAAATTATAAGTTTAATGGAATTCCTTTAATAGATTTTTTTTTTCATTTTTGTGTAACTTGACACTCAGTTCTGAAATTCATATGGAAAGGCACAAAATCAGAAATAGTTAAGACATTCCTAAAAAGAAGATAGGCAGTGGTACTTGCTCTTTTAGAGTCAAAGACTTATTGTAAAACTGTAGTAGTCAACACTATAGTATTGGCTTAGTAATATGTAAACAAGCTAATGGAACAAGAGTCTAGAAATAGATTTGTAGATCCACGCATACATTGAAGTGATATTTTATAGAAGTAGCATTGTTGATCAGTAGAAAAAGGATGAACTGTTTTGTCACTGGTGATGAATAATTGGCTATTCATTTGTGAAAAACTTGGATCTCTACTGTATATTACATATAAAAATTCGTTCCAGGTATATTTAAACATCTAATTATAGAAAGCAAAACCTTATTATTTTTAGTATAAAATACAAAATAGTTGCTTTATGACTTTGGAGTAGGGAATAATTTTTAAATAAGGCACGAAAAACATAAGTCTCTTAAATTGATTAACTTGATTTATTAAAATTAAGTTTTTTATTTTACTAAAAAATACCATAAAGCAAAAATACAAAGTGGGAAAAAATATTTGCAACATGTTTAAATGAAAAAGATTAATATTTATATCAAGAACTATAAATCATAAACAAAGACATGTCACTTATCAGAAAGTTGAGCAAAATACTTAAATAGGCAGCTTAAATAAAGCAGAGGAAACCAGGTTACCAGTAAACATATGGAGAGGAGACAAGCTTATTAGTAGTTGGGGAATGACAAAATCACACTTGAGATTCACATCCCGCTAGTGTAGAAAAAGGAAAAGGTTTAACAATACCAGGTTTATAAAAAATGTGAAATATAAATTAGAACAATCGATTTGGAAATACATTAGGTAATGCTGGGTACAGTGGAGGATGCCTGTAACCCTGACCTAGAGGAGGGCTCAAACATGTACATACAGGGTATGTGTGTTTATAGCAGAACTGATTACAGTAGCAAAAAAGAAAAAAGCCACATGCCTGTCCTCGGGAAAGTAGACAAACTGTGGCACATTTATACATTATAATACTATTTATCAGTGAAAATGAGTGAACTACAGGTATATTTGCCAACATATTGAAGACATCTATATGTTTATTTAGAATACATACATAATTTGGGAAAGTGTGAAGGGATGAGAAGGAATGAGAGATTCCAAATTCAGGACAGTGGTTATCTCTGGTGGGGAGGGTGCAAGGATGCCAGCAGGAAGGGCCATGCAGGAAGGTTCAACTATGTTATAATATTTTCTTTCTTAAACTGAGAGAGAAATATTTCATGTGTTACTCTTTTGGTATGGCTCAATTATTTTCAAAAGTTTTAAAATGGAATAAAATATATTACTCAACAAGAAAGGTATCAGGATAGGAATCATAAGGAAGTATTTTATACAATTCAAAGTAATGAGAGGAAGATCTGAATGTAATGGCCCTCATGAAAGGTTATGAATTATCCAGAATAACTGAAGCATAAAGTTTTAAGCCTAAAAAAACCCCAGAAACTTTGAAGGAAGTTCAGAAAGTTCCCTTTCAAGCCTTAAAAAAATGTTTAGTGGGGCCGGTGATACGGCTCAGCGGCATAAGCACCTGCCTGGCAGGCACGCGGTCCTGAGTTCGACTCCCGGTACCCACAAAAAAAAAAAAAATGTTTAGTAGATGTAATTCCATTACATTTTTCATTATTATTCTTATGTTACAAATTGTATGTAAAACATGGAGCGAGAAGGCTAGTTCTCTAGTGGCTCTTTTAATGAAGAACTCTGCTGCTAATGCCTGACAAAGGTGAGAGAGAAAAAGGAAGCTATAAGTTAGCAGCTCTCAGACCTTGTGGCATCAGGACACCTGTACATTTCGGGAAATCATTGAGAACTCTGAAGAGCTTTTATTCGTGTGGGCTGTATGTGTTAACCATAGTAGAGTGCAAAACTGAATTCTTAAAACCTGAGAATGGAGAAATATGTAATTTTATTAAGAAATTTAAAAAAACTAATCAAACTTTTCTTTTCCCTACTTCTGAATTTATCATACTGATGTTTAGTTTCATGTATTTGCTTATGAGTTAAAGCAGCATTTCAAAGAAACTACTTAATTATTCCATCATGCTACCATAATACTATGAAGATATATTTGTTTATTATTGACGAGGGCTTTGCCTGTAGTTACTTCTGCTCTGCAGTGGTTTGCACATAATGTCGGCTCTTCCCCCTCTAGACGAAGACTTCTTATAAGGAATTAGATGGCTGCCAGCCATCCCTGTAGTTTCACCCTGAATATAAATATTGAACAGTTCTGTAATGTTACTTTATTTCAGTAAATGTGAGAATCCCAGTCTTTTTTCTGATAGTAACGTCTGCTTTAATTCTTCAGTTTTCACTGTGTACTTGTAGGTAGAGCAGTGCCCTTTGAAAGGGTCTGAGGCCCATCTATGAAGCCTCCTCAGTGAGATAGAGTTTGTGAGGTAACGTAATCACTACACTACTTCCTTCACAGAGCAAGTCCCGCTACCAAAAGACTGAGTTAAACGGCGTGCTGTGTAATTGACAGTCCCCTGCAACCCCTGGCTTTCCCTACTGGCAACGGACCGCAGCCCTAAGCTGTAAAATTTATTCATAGAAAATATTCAAAACAAAAGTGGGATTCTAAAAGCTCTTGCTTTACAAAACTATTTTCATTAATGAAGTTTTGAGGATGGATAAATAATTTGTATTTCCTTTGAAACTAGATGGCGAACATATGTATTTCCTGTATTTGATCTATTAACTTTGTACATAAAATGTAAATTTACAAGATGACCTTTTCCTCCATAGGACTTCAGCCATGGAAAACATCCCTGTCATCAGTACTATCATCACGCTGCCACATGTGATTGTAGAAAATATCCCTCTTCATGTGAATGCAGGTAGCAGGAATTCCAATTTTACCTGATAAAAAAGATTTAGGAATAATACCTATTATAGCTTCTAAGATTTTAGTTAACATTTCTACTGCGAAAATTTCCGACATTTATAAGTAGATTATGGCCAGTGTTGTTTAGTCTCTATCTCTACATGTTCCTCTCAACCCTATTATTTTGAAACAAATAACAGATGTCATTTTATCCATAAATACTTTAGTTTGCCTCTTTAAAAATAATGGCTTTTTGTTAACATAATTATAATACCATTATTATGACCTTAAAAGTTAGCAATAAATTCTTAATACCAGATTTCATTATTGAAATTTTTCTAATTGACTGAATAGTTTTTAGTTTAAGGTCTATATTTTGTAATTTATGACCAGTGCTCCTGCTATCCATCTAAATCTATAGGTGATTCCCTCTCCTCTACACCCTCCACTTCCATTGTTTACCCCTCCTTCTCTTTTCTAGTATTATTTTCTATACCACTTCTATATTTTCCTGCTTCTTCCCTTTCTCCCCCTCTTCCTTTTTATTTATTTGTTGAAGAAACCAAGTCATTTGTGCAGTACAGCTTCCCACAGCCTGGTTTTTGCATGGTATATTTTTAAATGTTTCTCTGGCAAGGTTTTGGCAGGAATACATAGTAGTTAATGGTATGTGCTCCCAACAGGAAGCACGTTATTAGTACCTGTGTGTCAAGCCTTCTTTCTTTATCAACTGCTTGGTGACCTGATGTCTAGAAGAACTTTGTAAAAACAGTATATAGTATTTGCTTCAGCAGCAGATATACTAAAATTGGAAAGACATGGAGAAAATCAGCATGGCCCCTGCACAAGGATAACACACATATCCATGACGCATTCCATGTTTTTGAACGAAAAGTAAAACAGCAGAACTGTAAAACACACCCACAAACAACATGTATGTGTAAATGGACAGATGAATGAAAGTTTATAGTTTGACTAAAATACAAACTTTGCTTATACCAGTGTAGGAAACATGACTGATATTTTGGGAAATTGTAGACTTTTAAAAAAAAATATTTATAAACGCTAAGTGAATCAGATTTAGAAGACTTACTTTCTTAGCCTGTTTCATCATTATCCTGTAGCCGTTACCCAGTCAAAAGTTTTTCCTACCTGGCAAGAAAACAGTGATACTCATTTAAGACTCATTAAAAAAAAAAAAACAAACATAAACAATTCCCTATTTTTTCAACGAAGAGAAATATGTTATCTTCCTGTTGCAGATCTGCCATCGTTTGGACGTGTCAGAGAATCATTACCTGTCAAGTATCACCTACAGAATAAGACTAACTTAGTTCAGGATGTGGAAATTTCTGTGGAGCCCAGTGATGCCTTCATGTTCTCAGGCCTCAAACAGGTACAGGTCAGCTTTCGTGGTTTTGCTCATGTAGGCACAAACGTGTGCTAGAAAATGGAGAGTTGGATATTTAGTTTTTATAGATGAACTGATTAAGGCCAACTGTGGGCCCTACTGTTTGATAATGGTGAATTTATATTTGATAAGAGTGAATTTTTAAGCACTTTGACAGAGGTGTGGGTTACCCTTTTCAAACATCAGAATCAGACAAGTTATTTCTTCACATAAAACAAAAAAGTTCACAGATCCTTGAATTGTATTGTTAGAATTCTTGAAAGACTTACATCTCCCCTTTATTTACTGGTGTGTGTGTGTATGTGTATGTGTGTGTGCGTGTGTGTGTGTGCGTTGATTTAAGGATGCTTGAATATACCAACATTAAAAACCTGCTTTTCTTCTGAACTGTCTGTGAAGTCTCATAGAAATTTTGATCTTACCTGGAATTTACTTGTTTGGTAGGTTTAGATACAATTTGGAAATTTTGATCTTAGAATTTACTTACTTGGTACATTTAGGTACAATTTTGTTACATATAAAAATAAATTATTAAATTTTCTTTTTTTTTTAATGTGTTCAGTCAAATTAAGTGAAAAGATCAGGTTTTTTGAGATGTGTAAACATAATGCTCAAGCAAAACCCTACTCCAGTGAGAATCCTGTCCTCCACTGTCACAGTAATAACACACACCCTTCAGTTGGCAGTTAACGCTTTTTGTTAATAAGGGGATAATTATAATTATAGGAACAAACATGTCTTAACACCTAGAAATATACCTACCCTGATTAATCAGCTTTGCTCTGCTTATTTTGAGTGCTGCCTATTGTTAAATACAAAATAGAATTATATATGAATTATGTTCTATTTCCACATACTATTTTAATTCATGACATATATTAAATTTACCGGCTATAGAATATTGCTACATCTATATTATTCCTGATACATTGTGTGCATATATGTACTCATTTCTCATTTACAAATGCATAAGCTTTTCTTGAATGTTGTAATCTTTCCCGATTATTTACATAAAAATAGGAAATATAAAGATACCAAAATCTGAGAAAGTTTGTGTCTTTTCCTAAAGTATTGTTAAAGATTTTTCAAACATGCTTTTTCCCCTGAAGTTATTTACCTTAACAGAAGAGTAAAATTCCTAAAAGAAGTTTGTATTATGTTGATATGATATCTACAAATAGACACTTTTAAACAAATTGTTCTCTAACATATTTCGAGCATGAAATCTACCTGGTCTAGGACACAGAAAATAGCCACCTGACTGGTGTTCTCATTCTTAAGCTGGGATAAGTTGCCTTTTAGATCTTGGTAGAAACTGAGAAATCATATATTATCTTTTTATCCATTTCCTGTCTGCCTTGTCCTAGCATTATACTAATTCAGCTCTAATTCTGTCTGGAGGATGGAAGAGAAGGATTTAGGGGTCCATCTTTTGTGAATGATTGAGGGGTAACAACTTATGTTTACTGCAAGTATGTGTATTTGATTCTCTGTCTCTGTAACTTTTGTGAATAGATTCGATTGCGTATTCTACCTGGCACTGAACAGGAAATGTTATATAATTTCTATCCTCTAATGGCCGGATACCAGCCACTGCCATCTCTCAACATCAACTTGCTTAGGTTTCCTAACTTCACAAATCAGCTGCTTAGGCGTTTTATACCCACCAGTATTTTTGTAAAGGTAAGGTTTAGAAATTTTCTGCTTTTTAAATTCACTCTCTTAAAAGCATACAAAAAGACTTTTCTTTAATGTAAACTTCATTGAACAGTATTTTGAGACTAGCAGTGATAGTTTGACTTTTATTATATAAACTTAGTAATATTGCTATTCATTCCTATAAAGTTACTATTATTGTATAGACTCTTACTTCAAAGGTTTTATTCCCTTAGATAATTAATGGTTTATCCTTATGGTATCCTTGAACATGCTTCCTTTTTAGTATAGTAATGTATGTTTTAAACTTGTAGAATATTGGACTTGGGTTTCTTCTGAAGATGATGGTCAGAAACTATACTCTAGCTTAATATTTTGATTTCTAAAGAATTCTATGGTTTCTAGGATCCTGCAGTAAAAGAACATATAGGATGGTCCTAGTCAGGTACAGGACAAGTGTTTAATTGAGCTTATCACACATCTCTGATTAAGTCACTCCCAGATGCCTCTAATTAGGGCCATACCTCCAGATGGCTCCGGTTTTCCTCTGTAACTCCATTTATATGACTATGTGAGTCCCTTGTGCTTTTTTTTTTTTTAATACCCCCTTTCAGAATGATTACATTGCTTGCTGCTTTCTTTTCTGTATCTTATTCGAGTTTTAAGGAACTTCTCTTATTTACATAATCCAGGATTTGGTAAATTAAAAATTACTCTGTGTTGACGTATTCACCGCCTTCTTCCTTGCTTTTTATCTTTCCAGACTTATACAATATTTTTTGAACTACCAAAAATATTGTTTTATTAATCCTTCCAAGCTCCCGTCACACACACTTTTAAATTGTGAAAGAAAAATCTCAAGTTTGGATGTCCTTAACTTTCAGCAGTAGCGTTGTAGACACTGACCCGATCACGTTGTAAAGACGCGTCCATCGCTTCCTCCCTCTTCTGTGGGTGTCCCCTGCAGGAGCAAGGGCCTGTGGCCGGGTGGGGGAGAGGCAGGGAAAGGGTGGTCTCTAATTCCTTTTAGCTGCTTCACTTTTGAAGTTTGCTGTTCCTCGATTCAGAAGTACTAGCTTAATCATTTGGAACTATTAATCGTTGCACAGACTTGATTATATTCTAGCTGTAATGAGATAGCTTGAGACGATAGAATTAATCATACTGAGAATTAGAGATTTTGGTTCCATCATTTAATCTCTCTCATTCTTTAAAGTACCTAGTCCTCCCAAATCGAATCCCAACTAATGCATGCTATTTCAGTTTTTTTGATTTTCTCTCAGGGTAAGCCTCCTTTGGGTAATGTTTAAATTCATAAGGAAAGGTACCAGAAAGTAAACACTCGTAAGCTTTAGCATAGGTAACCTATTTTTTCTGTATATACATGATTCTCTCTATATATTTTTTCGTATTTACACGATCTCTAAATATAGCTCCATCTTCTAGTAACTTTACTGCTGCCAAAAGCATGGATTGGAATCCTCAGAGCCAACTCCTTTTTTTTTTTATTTTTTGTCAGACATAGCTTGTTTTATTAATTTTTTTCACTGATCCAATAACTAAATTAAAACGTCAACTCCTTTTTACAACTTGGAAAAACTTTAAAAAAAACTTTGGCTTTCCACAGTGTATACATATTTCAAAACAGGTTGTATTAAATAAATAAATAAATAAATAAATAAATGTTTTGTCAATTTTTAAAAAATCAACCTGTCATTACAGTGACTGAAGATTATCCTTTCTTATTAAACTAATCACTGACTAAAATTTTACATCCCAGAACACTTTTATGTAACTTTAGAATTGTTCTGTCCAATGTAGTAGCCTCTAGCCACTATTGAGATTGATATTAAAAGTAGCTAAAATTGAATTGAATTTAAAAATTACTTGGTTGTATTAGCCAGAGTTCAAGTGGTCAGTAAATGTGGTTAAATGTGGTCAGTGGCTGCCATATTAGACAGTGTTATCCCAGAGCGGTGGTGGCGAACCTATGGCATGTGTGCCTCAGGAAGCTGTTTGTATCATTGAAAACTCTAAAAGGTTTGCCATCACTGTCCTAAAAAGTAAGTTTAGATGAACACTTTTTTCCTTTGAATAATTCGGTTTTCTAGTTCTATGAGGTACTCATTTTCTGCCCCTGCTTGTAAACCTACGTTTGGCAAGGCTTTAACCAGGGGGAGCCATTATTTTGTTTCTAAAACTGAGCAAATAAGATTAAGTGAAGAATAAAAAATAAGGACTAAGACCCTATTCTTCTGCTCATTCCTTTTCCACCTTGAATGTTAGAGACCTATATGTACACGTGTACATGTCATATATACATACACACATGCATGCGTATATAGGTATATTCACCACCTCAGGGAATTCTTTGGGAATCATTCTGTCTCAAGCATAGCAAATGGCTTTCTTCTTCTTCTGCTGCTGCTGCTGCTGCTGCTGCTGCTTCTGCTTCTGCTGCTTCTTCTGCTTCTTCTTCTGCTGCTTCTGCTGCTTCTTCTGCTTCTGCTTCTTCTGCTTCTGCTTCTTCTTCTTCTGCTTCTTCTGCTTCCGCTTCTTCTTCCGCTTCCTCTCCCTCTCCCTCTCCTTCTCCTCCTTCTCCTCCTCCTCCTCCTCCTTCTCCTCCTTCTCCTCCCTCCTCTTCTCCTCCTCCTGCTCCTTCTCCTTCTCCCTCTTCTTCTTCTCCTCCTCCTGCTCCTCTTCCTCCTCCTCCTCTTCCTCTCCCTCTCCTCTCCCTCCTCCTTCTTCCCTTCTCCCTTTTTTTTTTGAGACAGGGCCTTGCTATATCGTTCAGGGTGGCTTTGAACTCACTATGTTACCCAGGCTGGCCTTGAACCCATGACAATCCTCCTACCTCAGCCAGCCAAGTGCTAGATTACAGACACGTGCCACCACACCGGCTGGCTTTTGATTATGATGTTTTCTATTACGACCGTGTTCTGTTGCATTTCCTGGTCAGTGGCTCTCATCCTTTCCTGTGTACAAGTCTGCTGTTGTATATCTGTATGATGCAATTACCTGCAAATATTCTCTTGGCTGCAAGATAACTCTCTGGGATGTGGTTAATATATCAGAAATATTATAGCCAAAAACAGTTCTATCAGTCTCCCTGGCTTGAAAAAAAAGTCCCGATACATTTTAGCATTGACTTTTCTGATGCGATGGTCTAAATTTTGTGTAGCTAGCAACCATAAAGAAAGGAGGATTTTTTTTTTTTTTTTTTTTTTTTTTTGCTGCTGCTTCTGTCCTTGCAGTGTGTACTGTCAGATGCTTTAGAGGTCATTGCAAATCACGTTTTTCTCAAACAGGAGATTGGAAGATCTAGAATCCCCCAAGGAACTTTATTGGCTTAGGTTTTTGCCCTACTCAAAGCTTGAGACATAGGAGGGCCCTGAGCAAGAGAAAGAATAAAACTTTCTCAGGCAGGAATGGTAAGCAGGCTCCATCTGCTTGCCATCAGTGATGATTGGCAGGAGTGGCTGGAACACAGGGCAAGGGTAGAAGCCTCGACTGCAGTGAACGCAGTGGTGGAAATACACGGTCAACTGGCCATGTCTGCAATCAGGGCAGGGCCAGCCTGTGCAGTTACCACTCTGGGTTCAAACGAAGAAAGAAGATGGGCTAAAGAAGAGAATAGCAGTTTCTACTTGGATGCTTGTACACATTCTGTTTTTGTAAAACAGCTTTAGGAATTTCAGAATCTTTTTAAATAATGGAGCTTTTCATGTCATTATTTACTTTGTAATCCTGTTTTGCTTTTCCTACTTTAAAGCCACAGGGTCGACTGGCAGATGATACCTCTATTGCTGCTGCATGATCTTCAAGGCCGGCCCTTGGCTGTTCTTACAGAGGAGCAAGGCAGAGCTTTATAGGTGTTTCATTGTGTCCTGTAGCTTTGATCATGGTAAAAAAGTTAATCTTCTATTTTTGAACGGTGTTATACCAACTGTTCAGAGGAACTTATGCTTAAAATATTATGAAAATCATCCTCTCTTGTAATTTCACTAATAAATATTTGAAACCTACCAGTGCAGCGTGAAAGTATGTCAGACCATTGTTACTGTTGAAAATCACTTTATGAATAGCGAATAATTTTGTAAGTGATTTGTGTGTACAGTAGGAGTGGGAAGTTAAGCATCCCAGATATAACTGGACAAAGGCAGGAGAGTGCAGCAGTCTGTGCACCAGTGAGGTTCTCAGTCCCTTCTGAGGCTCCTACAGAGTTGGCCCAACTGGAGGTAACCCATCCTTGTAAAGGCAGTGTGTGTGCAGAATGCATGCACTACCGCATACGCAGATGTGTGCCTGATGTTGAAAAACCTCCAGAAAGTTGTAATCAAAGCGATTTAATTAGAAGGTGTCAGAATATTTTTGCTTACCATCAGAAAGTGTCAAATAGATTCCCCCTACAATCAGAACGTGGATCATTTATGAAGCAGGTTTGTATTTTTGAAAGGGTAGAAATGTAAGGATCTTATTAAAAGCATGATTTTTTAAAATAAAAGTTCTGAAGAATGATCCACTGTTTAAAGGAGAGCTGTCAGTTACATTGTGCAGTTTCAAAAGAACTATCTAAAACTCTTGAAAATTAATGTAAATAAAAATCAGAGGGTGAAATTTTTCTTTGTTAAAAATATCTTAATAATTTAAAACTACCTGAAGGGGCGGGGATATAGCTCAGCGGCATGGCACCTGCCTGGCAAGCACAAGGTCCTGAGTTCGATTGCCGGTTCCAAAAAAAAAAAAAAAAAACTGCCTGATTTCTTGGACATTATTCTATTTAAAAAGTGGAATTATAAATAGGAAACAGTGTTTTAGAGAAACACTGTTCTCTGTCAAATTGTATATATCTTTTAATTATTTTGAGCTTGTTTCATTAAAGCTTCACAAAATAGCTGTCACTAAGAACACAGTTACATGAGGTACAGTAGAGAGGATTGGATTGAGAAGCCGGGTATAGTAGTACGTCTGTAATCCCAGCACCCTGGGAGACTGAGGCAGGAGGATCAGAAGTGGAAGGTCAGTGTGGACAACTTGGTGATTTAGCAAGATCCTCTATCAAAGTAAAAAATAGGATCTGAGTATGTCGCTCAATGTGTTCAGTCCCCAGTACCACACATACATACATACATACATAAAAAGGAATAGGATCGAGGTATGGTGCTTGTGTTCTACAACTGGTGCTGCTAACCCGCGGTGGAGCAGACTCTCTCGGGAGGACATGAGTTCCTGTTATGTAGCAGCTTTCCAGGTATGGCCTTTGGGAGCGTAACTTTGGAATTGACTGTCGGGCTTCAGATCCCACCTCTGCTGGTGAGGACTTTAAGTTGCTCGCTCTCTTTTGTCTGTTTTCTCACCTATAAGAAGTAAACGATAGTGAGACCTGTTTCACAGGCTTGTTATGAGGATGGTGTAGATTAATACACGAGAAGAGCTTGGAGCGGTGCCTGGCCCAAAGTTTATGCCCAACCCGGGTTGTCTGCATTATTACTTTTGAGAGGAAGGCTGGAGGAGATCATTCATGCATCTGCTGGAGAGGCCCCTGTTACCAGAATTTACTAATACATTTTCCATGGTGCAGTACATATATGAGTACATATATGTGTGTATATGTATGTATACACACGAGTGTGCTATATGTGTAAATATATAAACTAAAGTTTTGTGAAATAATTCATTCTGTATATTCATATTTGTATCCTCTGTGTTTTGTTAAAAAGATTTCCCTCATTGTAACTTGCTAAATTGATTTTGTGACCTGCTAATAGGATGTAAACTGCAGTTTGAAAACTGGACAAAGATCTTTAAAGTCCCTTTGAATTCTAAGAGGCTTTGATACAGTGCGAATGCGGTAAAGGTCTCAAATGTTAACATTGCCATTGTCAAGCATGAAGTATATGTACAAATGAGTCACTGATGTACGCTTTAAAATTAACGTTGATGTTATTGTGATTTGTTTAACTGTGTCTTCTACTGTAAATACACCAAATAAATAAGTCCATGTTTTTTCTTGTTCTTTTTTTTTTTTTGTGGGTACCGGGGGTCGACCTCAGGACCTCATGCACCAGCAGGCGCCTGTGCCACTGAGCAATATCATTGGCCCTTTTTTCGTATGTGGGTTCCGGAAGTTGAACTCGGGCCCTCGCGCTTGCCAGGCAGGTGCTTACGCTGCTGAGCCATCTCACCAGCCCTTTCTTGTTCTTAAGAGTTGGTGATACGTAATCTTCCCCAACCCAGAATTTTCCCATGTTGTCCATTCCACCATGAAAAGGTTCTCTTTACATTTTGAAACTGAAAATTTTAATTCAGAAATACATAAAAATCATTATCTACCTTGGGTTCTTAAATCAGAACCATCATGGCGATGCAGGGGCTTTTGGTTCACTGAGGTGTCAGGTGTTGAAGAGCCCCAGTCCTCCTCGCTGTCTCTGGGCCATCAAACCTGATCCTTTGTCCTTTGTGAAAATGTCTGCTGGCTGTCTTTGTATTCTGCTACTATTTGGTTCTCAACATTCTCTCCACCAGCACGCACACTGTTCAGGGATAAAAATTCTTAAGGCACTATAAATTGGGGGGGTATAAAAGTTTGACTCCGCGTACATAAGGTAAGCACTAGTGGATAATCGGATAATCCAAGTGTTAGCTAGAGGAGGGTGAAAATAATATCTTTTGGAGGGGGGGAAAAATCCTAATTTGTTTAATTTTGTAGTTTTTGTTACCCTAAAGAATCTGAGATCTAATTTCCATGCCGGCATTGCAATGGGAGAGCTTTTAAGGCAAAAACTGAGCAAGTGGTAAACTCACCCTTTTAGAGGTGGTCCTGTGGTCCCAGGGAATACCTTCCTGAAGTTCCCCTCAGCTTCACAATCCAGAAAAGGCGCCCAAAATTTCCCAGCTCCTAGTTTAAGGATGAGTTAGCAGCAGGTTGTATTATTTAATGGTAAATAGTAGTGACTAATTTTCAAGAACTATTAGTGATTAGAGATTGTTGTGTGACTATGTGGTGCCCAATAGAGATGTATATATTATCTTTTTTTTTTTTCCCCTTGTGCTGGGGATCAAACCCAGGGCCTTGCACATGCTAAACAAGGGCTGTACCAGTTTTGTGCACCCCAGCCCCTGTGCCTTATCTTGTCCTTCCATTTCTTCCTGCTGTGTGGATTCCCCTGTGTGGCTAAATCATCTCCAGCTGAAGCATTATGAATGCCTGCCAAGTAAAAACCACGGACCCGGGGCAGTAGGATAAGGGGAAAAATATCATGCTTTCTTTTATTGTTCCAATATCCCTAAGTCTTTTGACTTACAGGTTAAGTCAACTCTTAGTCACTTGAATCATTTCTAAAGAGTGACACGTCCTTTAGTAAGCCCCATTACCATTTTACCCTTTTAGCAAACTGACATTCTCAGACATGTCTACTAAAAAGCTCCATGAAGTTCACTAAATGAGTGCAAAATTCCATGTTTTTATGAAAAAAAGTATGTTTAGTTACATTCAGGTTCCCCTCAGAGATCAAATTTGTGAGAAAGTTTCCTTTCCACTCAATTTACTTGAGCCTGAGAACAAAAGCAAATGATCACAAGACCTTATTGTTTCTGCTTTCTGAAGCACGTTTACCAGAGAGGGAAGCAGAAGCAAAGTCAGAGCTGCCAAGCACTCCTGCATTTCAGGTATATGCACCATGCAAATTGTACCCTGAGCAATTTTTAAAATTCTGTTTTCTCCCCAGTTACTGAAAGAATAAAATTCTTAGCAACCTTGGAGTTGATCTTTCATTTGTAGAGCATACCCTACTCCAAAATGCATCAGCATGCATGGCAAATGGGAATTTACAAATATCTTTGTTGAGATATTTGTAGTGTCTGTCTTTCTCAAATGATAACCACTTTTACTGAATGCTACAATGTGCTGGACATATATATTTTTATTTAATTGTAAAAGCCAATGTGGTGTTGGTACTCTTAGGACAATTTTAACGATGTGGAAATTATGGCACAAAAAGTTTTTAAAACTTACCCAGTGTTCGTTATCTTACTGCAAAACATAGTTTCAGTACATTGGGCATCCTGGAAGGGCATGGCTGGGAAGTTCATGCTTAGCTGGGTCATTCACACAGTTGTAGTCAGACAGTTGGGTTAAAAAGAGTGGGGACTGAGCACCGGGGGAGCTGATGTGGCTTGGGGCACCCAGCCCAGTCTTAGGCCCTTATCCACTGGGCTTCCTCACAGCATGGCAGTCGGGTGTGGGGGGAGTGCAGTGGGGCTGTCTATGTGGCAGGACCAAGCTCCAGTGAGAAAGAACCAACCAGCAGGAAGCTGCATTGCCTCTTTTTTTGACCTGCTTCTACTGTGTCACTTCTGCTGCAGTCCCAAGTCCACTCAGATTCAAGGGTAGGGAATGGCAACTATAAACTGCCTCATCCTAGGAGGTGTGGGACAGGTGATAGGTATTATTGCACTGTCTTTGGAAAACACAATCTACCACACCCAGTGACAATAAGTGCAACAAGAGCTGGGCTTCTAATGGAGCGTACTCGTGGTTGACTGCTGTACTACACGACCACCGTACTGATTCTGCGGCCACAGTTGGTCCTAAATAAAGGAGTCTTTGGCTGAATATGTATTGGATGCCTGAGGCACTGTGCATTGTATGGATTAAGAGCTGTGCTTAATTCTAGGGCAGGAGAAATCCTTTGCTTTAATTAAATGTTGATGGGTCTACTCTGTTACAGCCATAAAGGAACCCCCCTGTTCTGGAAGACAGGCATCCAGTAGGAGAAACTGCCATGTAACAAAATTTTAATACAATGTGATAAATGAATAGATGTTTGCACAAGACTGCTCAGCTGATGGAATGTCTGGGATTTGCTTCAAAACTCTCCAGAAGTTGGGTGTGATGGCACATGCCTGTAATTTCAGCACTGTAGGGGGCTGAGGCAGGAGAATTGCAAGTTTGAGCCTGGGCAACGTAGCAAGATCTAGCCTCAACAAAAAATAAAAAAGAGATTGAGAAAGAGGGGGCGAGAGAGAGAGAAACTAGGTGAAGGAAAAATGGATGAAATGTGATTTGGAAAAGGTTGGTAATTAAGATATGTGAATGGTACCTGGGGGCTCATCATTCCACTATCCTTTCTGCTGGATATGCCTAAAAATTTCCCTCACAAAAATAATAAAGATCCAAGGTAGCACAGAGGCCCAGGGGAGGTGATTCCCTTTATAGAATGTGAGTGAAGGAGACATGGGAAGGGAGGGCTTATGCAAGAACCAAGAGAGTTGTTTCTGTTTTCATGTTCAGAATAAAATTACTCTGTGTCCTTCGTTGTACGGAAGTGCATTCCCATCGCCCATGGACAGACAGTATTATGTGAGCCAAATGTTGGAGGACATATGACAGTTTGTAAAACAAACCAAGCAAAGCCCTTTAGGTGATGAAGGGCATGCTGGCAGCCACCCCTGTGCGCATGCAGCGTGCCAGCTGCTGCCAACACAGTGTGAGTAAAGCTGGTGTTGTGTTCCCACTCCAGAGACGCGCACTCCTGGTACGAGGATGCGGTGAGGGGGGAGGAGACTCAGCACCCACAGTGCTTGCTGCGGTCACCACAGTCCTTCTAGAGAGTGGGTTTTGTCTCTTGGAATTCTAGGATTCTGGGGTGAAGTTTATCTTCTTTTTGATAATGCTTATTAGGGCAAAGAATTATATTTTGAAAAGTGTCTGATTGCTGGTGATAATTCAACAACCATTATCTCAACAAAAGACCATCCTCATGCCAGCTCTAGCAGGAGTAAACAAGGCCTCTGCTCAGGATGGGGGTCTGCTCGGGACAGGATGGCAGGAGCGCTGTGACAACTGTTTTCCAGTTAGGTGACTGACAGTGCTATCGGAGGTGCGTGAGATCGCCAGGGGGCTGTGATGTCCTCTGTCTCTCTCGCTTTCTCCCCCCGACCCCACCGTGGGGATCAAACCCAGGGTGTCCTACCACTGAGCTACACCCCTAGACCTTTTTCATTTTTCATTTTGGGACATGGTCTTGCTAAGTTTCCCAGGTGGGACTTGAACCTGCAATCCTCCTGTGTCAGTCTCCTTCAGTGCTGGGTATTTTCTCCACTTCTGATTATCATCCTTCATCTTACTTTTTTATTGTAAAAATTTCCAAACATACACAGAAATGGACACTGTAACAAACTTCCACTCTTGTACTCAGTGGCAACCATTAATACTTCGCCATGTATTGTCCATCCCTCTCTCAAACCATTTCACCTATAGAAAAAGTACCTTAAAAAAAATAGAACCACAATGTATTATTACATCTAATAAATCAATAAGCCCTTGAAAATTGTCCAATACACAATATATATACAATTCTCCCTGAGGAAACAAGCAGTCTTCTGCAGCTGATTTGTTTGAATCATGATCCAAACAAGGCCTATCATGGTATTTAGTTATATCTGAAGCCTTAAATTTCACTTAATACAGAACAGTCCTTTGCCAATTTGTGTCCCTTATCATTGATTCGTTGAAGAATTGGGGTCTGTTACAAAGTCTCCCATGTTCTGGATTTGGCTAGTGGCTTCCCCCCGGTGTTTATGTATCCTCTTTCTCTACGTCCTGCACTTCCAATGCACTGGGAGTTAAAAACTTTAAGTCCTCCTTCCCTTTCTCCCTCACCCTTCTGTCACTTCCAGTCGCCTCATTTTTAGTCTTGCTAGGATTGGTCCTTGGGTTTAGAGATGACAGACGAATCTCTTTATTATGAGGTTCAGCTAAACGTCCATCAGTGACAAATATCTGGATCACTTATTTAAATAGAAGTTGTAAAATGTAATCTTAAAATGCTACTTTGCTTTTATTGACTAGAATTTCTATTTTCCTCTTCTGCTATGTATATTTAGTTATTTTAAAATATAGTTCCTATAAAAAAGAGAATTTCTCATAACTTAATTCTTTATAATTTTAGGGATTAAAGAATTGGTACCTCATAATCTCTAAAATTATTCAATAGCCTTAAGTTTTCATGTGCCTTCTCCTTTTTCTCCTTGATTCTTAAGAAATAATAATAATGTCAGCTAGACTTGGTGGCACATGCTTATAATTCCAGCCATCAGGAGGCTGAGGCAGGAGGATTTTGAGTTCCAGGCCAGCCTGGATTACATAGGGAGATCCTGTCTTTCAAAAAAAAAAAAGGAGGGGGAGGGGGAGAAAGTAATATAATGTCCATGAAAGGCTGGTGGACAGCAATCTTGGGTTGGTGTGATAGCATTCTGGCACTTTTGGTGGCAGCTGTTACCTTCCTTAAGGACAGCCAGTGCCTGCCCTCTTTCGAAATTAAAGTTTATAAGGAATTTTCAGTTGTAAAGATAAAACCAACAAGACGACTTCTGCAAGCACAAATTTCATCCACCACACACTTAAAATCAGCATTAGCTTACAGCTGTTGCCAATGGTTACCTTGTGAAATCAGTGCGAACCTTGACACGGAGGAAGGATTATTTAATAAATATATTTTGCATTAATTCTTCTGAAAATGAGTAGTCCCTGGGCCGGTGATATAGCTCAGCAGCATAAGCGCCTGCCTGGCAAGCGCGAGGTCCTGAGTTCGACTCCCGGTACCCGCATAAAAAAAACAACAAAATAAAAATGAGTAGTCCCCATATGACAGAACTTCCACCACATACCAGCACTAGCAATACACACAATTGCTTCTTGCATTGTTGTGTTTTGGGGGATCAGTCTTACTGTTCCACTGGGTAGCAGTGTTTTCTGTTGTTACAACTTTGTCTGATCCTGCTAACTGGGTGAGCAGGAGCGTTTCGAGTGTTGCCTCCCTTTCACTCATAGAAAATTAAACTAGTGTGGCCTTTTTGGAGAGGTTCGCTGCATACTGCTTAAGCTCTTTTGCACAAAGAATAAATACAAATACACAGTCTCACTCGACAGGATGACGGGGATGACTGATTCCAAGTTGGTGGAGCATATTGAAATTTCCAAAGTGGTCCGACAGGCTGGGTGACTTCAGGACAATAAGCTTTTATGTTTTAAAATAGGAACCCAGCTGTGACTAAGAAAAAGGTTTTCTTGTACTTGGCAAAAAAAAAAAAAAAAAAGCAAACTGGTGTTGTTGGGTGAGGGGGTGCCCTGCTGTGGCCACCCAGGGTTCATTTTCTCTCAGCCACGTGTTTCCGGTCTGTAGCACCCTGTGGCAATAGCCCCTGGGCCTAGAGATCAGGCCAGTGGGGGCTGCCAGGGTGTAGCTGGGGTAACATCTTCCCCTCCCCCAAGCACCTCTGCCCTAGGGATGTTGTTTGTGCCCACCTGCACCTTCAAGTTGGTGCAGCAACTTCCTGGAAGCAGGCATAGCTACAGCAGTAGAATGTCCCGACCACAGGCCCTTGTGAAGCTTAATGCAAGATGTCTCCTAGGGGGTTTTGCAAAGCTGCTATAGGAGCTGCTGTAGTTTGGATCTGGAAGTCCCTCAAAGGCCTTTGTAAAAGGCTTGCTTCCCAGCTGTGCAGCTGCTGGGAGGTGGTAGAACCTTTAGGAAGCAGCACGTAGTGGGAGGAAGTTAGGTCTTGGGGGCTTGACCTTGGGGGAGATATTAAGACCACAGTCTCCTTCTGTGTTTCTCTTTGCTTCCTGGTTGCCTGAGGTAATGTTGAGCAGCTCCCCTGCCATGCACTTCCACCATGATGTACCTTGCCTCCACAGGCCCAAGGACAACAGGGCCAAGGGACCACTGACTGAAACCACAAACCCAAAAAGCCTTTCTCTCCTTAAAGGTTGATTGTCTCAGGTATTTTGTTAGAGTGATGGAAAGCTGACTAACATGGGGGATAAGTGTGTTATGTTTTCTTTCCAGAAGGAGAAAGGACTTGTTCAGATCTCTGGGCCATCAAAGTTGCCGGGGGGCTGCTCTGGGCCCTCCGCTCCCTTTCCCCCCAACACCCTCCCATGATCCCCTACTCTTCCAACCCAGATGCCCAATGGGAGTAAAGGAATTGCTTTCCAGAGTTGCCCATCGAATGACAACTAAAATCACAGGTCAGTGCTGCGTGTAGTACCTGGAAGTTTCCAAGTCCTGTAACAACAAAGTCTTGAAAAACCAAAGCACAAATGACTCCTAGTGAACCCCTTATTCTTATTGCCAGTGCCTTGTAAATTTGGGATGTGCCTTAAGATACCAATAATTTCTGTCAAAAAATGACCATGAAAAATAATTCAGACATCTCAGGTAGATAGACCTGTGTCATTGTGTAATTCAGAACCCACAGGCTGACTAATCCTATTTCCCTTTACAACAATCCTTTTATCTTTTACAGAGGTGTGTTTCTATGTCCTGCATGCCAATAAAAACTCCTGCTGAAATCTATTCTACAGACAGTAGAAAATGGTGACTCGGAGGGCTCTTCCATTGAGATGAGGATGATACAGGCGATATTTTGCTTTCTGGGAACTTTTTCCAAAACTCCTAGAGCATTTTCATTGATCAGAAAAATGGGAATTGAGTCATTTAAAGCCTAAAGCACCTGGACTGTTGTAGTAGAAGCTGGACAATGGTCCTGACAGATGAAATGCATTCTTCCTCTTCCATTGTTCCTTTGTTTATGTCTCCAAAATCCCGTTTTGTGAGAAAATTGAATTTCCTGCATTTGGAGTCCTAATCTCTTGGTGAAAGGAATAGTCAGAGGTGTGAGTGAGACTGCCTATTGCACACACTATTCACGCTGAGTCTTGGGGGCTGGCCCTGTCACCCACCGGACAGGGTCCAAGGACTTTCCCAAAGCTGAAGTAAGGAATCCAATCCCCCTACTCTTAGAATAGTTGTCTCTGTCACAGACAAAGGGTTTTTAGATCTAATCAGTAAAAGGCATGGGAAGGGCTTTTTGTTCGGTTGGTTTCTTGAGACAGAGTTTTGCTGTGGAGCTCAAGCTGCCCTTGGACTCACTATGTAGCCTAGGCTGGCCTCAAACCCATAGTGAATCCTTCTGCCTCAGCCTCCCAAGTGGTGGGATTACAGGCAATGCACCACGACACCCAGAAGGTGTTTTACTGGGTAGAAATTTAAGTACACACTCAAAAAAATAGTGTGGGCTTTCTAAGGAAAGAAACGCATTATTTCCTGGAATGGGGAACATTTATGCTGTCTTGACGGGGTGGGAATCCCAGGAAAATGTAGCCCACCCCCAGAGGGGTACTAGCCCATTTTACAGATTTGAGCCCAGTTTTTGTTTGTTTTTGTTTTTTATGGGTAATTTAAACATTCTTCGGGTTCTCTCAACCTGTTCCTTTATTTTAGGGTCAGGTTCTTGCTCTTTACTTTCGCAATTAAACTAGTTTGCAGACTTTTAGTATTCCTGAGGAATTTTGAGTGGAAGGGAAGGGAAGGGAAGGGAAGGAGCCTAAACTTAACCAAATAAATGCAGATATGGATCACTTTGGGTAATGTTGGCTGGGTCCTGGAAGTTGCAGTCTTCGTAAAAATATAATTTATAGTTATGATTTCCTTGATTCCTTTCTATCCATCTTTTATTTCTTACATCCTACCTCAGTCACATTGAGGCCCTAGATGGACAGAGCTGGCACCAGTGAGTCTGAGCGGCACCTGGCTGCATCCTTGCTGGCCAGATGTAATTCCCATATCTCCACAAAATCTACCTGCAAGATTTTGCTCTCTTATTTTGTCCGCAGTGAATAATAGGATGAACTTTATTTTCTCATCAAAAACAAGGAACCAGGCTGGGACGAAGTACCTACAATCACAGGTACCTAGAGCATTGGATTTCTAACTTCCTGTCATTCATTCCTCTGAAGCCCTGTTATTGGCAGCTGTACCGGGTGGAGCTGTCCCATCCGTGTGTGACTCCTAAAGAATCCACTTTGTTGTACCCAAGTAATGAAACAACGGGGACAACTGGGAAGACCAAAAAGAGCGCTTTATTTTAGCTGGTACCCAGCGGCATCCTCTATGCCAGAGCAAAGAGAGGAGCCCCGGGTGAAGACAAGAAGCTAGTTTTATAGGGTTGGGTATGGTAATGAGGGATAAGCAAGCAGAGTTTACAGAAGCCAATCGCAGGGAGTTAGAAGGGAAGGGTTATATCCATTGGTTAATCTTAAAGACCTATGAGCTGGGGAATTTGGTAGAGCTGGGGACCAATCAGGCAAGATTTTACTATATAAGGAGTTTGGCACGGGCGGGCAGCTCCATCCGGGATCAAGTCATCTGATTTATAAGAAATGATCCATTTCTATAGGAACTTAACCACAGAAACTTGGCGGTTATAACAGAAACTTGTCGAAATAGCCAGTACATTCTCAGAATAGGAACAATGTCTTTAGACAGGGTATAACAGCCTCAAAGAACAGAAACTTAACTATTATGAAATGGCGGCAATGGCTTTGTCAGGTTACAACATTCCCCACTGACTTTAGGCGCATGAGTCAAATCCTTGACTCATATTGCTGATCTGATGTGGGGAGTTGTTCCCATCCTTGGGATCTGAGCACCATGAGTCTGATGGACTGTACTCTGGAATTAACATATCTAATTAGACAGTTGATTATACAGGGCCCTATGGTAAGAAGGATTAGTAACATTATCAGAGGCCCAGCCAAGGGTAACAGGTAGGGGAGTATCCCATCCCATGCTCCCCAAAAAGGGTTACTGCTAAGCTCTTTTCGTCTTTTTGCTAGACTTTCTTGTAGGTTTTTGATTTTATCTCTTACAATTTCTGACTTATTGGCGTAAAAACAACAGCGTTCTTGTAGAGCTACACAGATTCCTCCTTGTTCGGCTGTCAATAAGTCTAATCCTCTTCTATTTTGGAGGACTACCTCTGCTAGGGAGTCTATTTGATCCTGGATGTCTTGCAAGGATTTAGATAAGGACTGAACATCTTCAAGCAGCTGATTGGAAAGCTTGGTATAAGAATTTATGGCAACTCCTAGGCCTGTGGAGCCGGTGACCATGGCTCCTGTGACGCCTAGTCCTACCAATAGAGGAATGAATTAAATTGCTCTCTTAGGTCGTCCAGCTATGTAATCAAAGCTAGGAATAGGTACAGGTTCATCTCCTGGTATAATGTCCAAGTCAGGTAGGAGGGAAGCTAAAACACATAATCCAGTCCAGTTCATAGGGAGAAAAGTGAAAGCCAGATTTTCCCCGCAAATGAATATATGACCTCTGGGGGGGCAAAGAGGGTTAGAATAATTCTGTATACAGCTACATGAAGCAAAGACAGCAAAACCAACATCAATATCAAAGCTATTGTTTTGAAGCAGGCCTTGCATACAAGAGACATTGTTAAAAGTTATGGGTTGTACTCTAAAGGAGGGGGTATGAAAGCAGAGAGTTAGATGGGTAGCCTTTAGTATGTCTAAGGTTTGAGTGTCCAAATTAACCCCTCGTGGTTTAGGAAGTACTAATGGGTGGTAATTTATCTTGGGGACTATTCGTTCCCAAATTTTTTGTATTTTCTCTTGTACATATTTTTGTCTAATTCGGTCTTGGGAACCTCCTCCATCTGATACATGAATAGGAGCAGTCTTTTTCCAACAAACTGATTTTCCAATGCTTCCATAGCAAGAAGCTTGGAGGTATTTAGAGGTTCCTATTACTTGGGGAATGAGACACCAGTCCCCAGTGGAATAGGCGTTCTGTGTTCGCAGTAGGACAGCGGTAAAATAGGTGCGGTTGTTCACCCCTTTGCATTCATGTACCTGGGAATACTACATGAGTAATAGTGGTGCATTCAGGGGGGCAGGATGGGATTGAGCCTGTATCAAGCCTAAGCGTGGGCTTTTTTATGCATTGCCAGTTAGCTGGCCCCCCTGTAACTTGGTTATTTTTAACTAATTTTGCCAATTTGTCCCCACAATCAATGTTGTTTATAACAAGATGATCTTTCCCCTGAAAATTGCCTCCTCCACAATCACAAGGATTGTCATATACAGCTCTAAGAAGTTGATGTTTACTCATTGGGGTTCCTAGGCCACTCATTACAGGTAGGGGCGACAGTATTATCAATATCATTGAAGTGTATACAATCAAGCAGAACATTTTTTTAGCTTAACCTTTAGAGGGTCAGTTTTTTTTTTTTTTTTTTTTTCTATTGTCCACTTATCTGGTTCGCGGGTAGAGAGTCCGAGGTTGGCAGCACTTTGAAATGGCTGTGGTGAATCCAAGCAGCCTTTCCAGCAATTTTGATAGCAGTTGGGGTGCTGAGAACCACAGTGTAGGGTCCTTCCCATCTGGGTTCGAGTCTGGCTTGGTGAAATCGCCTGAGGAGTACCTGAGTACCTGGTTCCACCACTTGAGCGGGTTCTGTGGTCAGTGGGTCAAGTGGTGGGTGTTTTTGACGGAATACCCGATGGATGGAGGAAAGCACAGGTTGTAGTGCCTGGAGGGACTTAATAAGGTCCTGGTTAGTAAGTTCTGCAAGCTTTTTCTTTGCCCGTCTAGGTAGCAGAGGAGGGGGCCGGTCATATCCAGTCTTTAACTTAGTATGAACAAGGGGGGGGAGGAAGTCCGTAAAGAATCTCATTGTTCTGGTAGGCCCTATATAGACAGCGCCTGTCTTAGGTCAAGGACTTTTCATATGAATCCAGTCATGCCTTACCCGTCATGGGCATACAGGACAGCAATTGGTCCTGTGCCTGTCTTAGGTGGCCGATGGCGTAACATATGTGCCCTAGTTGCCCGTCTCTGGCTGCCTGTCCGATGTCTCAGGGCAATTGGTCTCTATTATCATATGGGCCACTTGTGGAGATTGTCATTTAATAAGTTTGCTGATTTGCCAACTCCAACTGGTGATAAAGTACCTGAATGGGCTTGACCAGGTGTGCGTCAATCCTGTTGTTAAGGAGTGTCTCTAAACCAAAATTTTCATTGTCTGGCTGACCTATGAAAACTGGATCACTCAATACGTTATTGTGAACAAATAAGAAACTCTCACATTATAATATAACAATAGACAAGAAACAGAACATGTACTACATTTATAAAACTAATTTTAACATCATTTTGGCCAGCTGGCAACTTTTGGTGGATGCATACCAGACAAACATTTCAAAAATCCAAAAATGTAAAAAGAAAATTTGTTGAGCTCAAATAAAACAGCTGTTTACAGGTTGGGCACACAGAAAAACCAAACATACAGACAATTTTAAAAAAATCAGAGTGCACTCATATATATATTGGCCAAATTCAATTATAGTGACTCTTATACTTTTAGAAGTTTGTAATTACAAATAGACTAGTCAGAATTATTTGTAGGTCAATAGCAGAGATCCCTTATAAGAATTTGGAAGAAACAAAAGTAAATTTTTTTATAAAAATACTGACAACTTTCATTTTTTTTTTATGTAGCTTCCAGCTCAGTCATCTCTATACCCTCTGTCACATATTTAAACCTTTTTTACTCTCTTAGCATTTTCTCTGTAAGAATATCATTTATATAAATTTCCTTTGATATATCTTTGTCAAAACTTATTTTGACCCCTTGTTCCTGGGTTGTTACAATTACGCCCAGTTTCCCGCTAGGTGCAAATGCTGCAGCCATTTGTGATCTAAGAGCACAGACCCTCTTTGTATGTAGAGAAAGAGAAAAACACGCTTCAGGATAAGGTTTTTGTCCCAGGTGTTTTGAGCCAGGGCACCCAGCTTGTGCTTCCCACTGTGGCTTACTCAGCTTACTCGATGTTTTGACAAAGCAGGCATTTATATTTCTCCTGTAAAACATTTCTAGAAGCTTGCAGGCAGCGCCAGGCTGGTGACGTCCAGGCTGGCCATTGGGGCAGCACTTGCACTGCATGAACCAGGAGTTTATATATGAAAACTAATTTGGGTGCTCAGGCTTTCCGGTGACAATATTTTATATTCCATTGATTACCTGGGGGTGGAGCGACCCTTTAGCTAATCATCCCATATTGGATTCATTAAAATTGTTAAACATATATTTTAAAACAGTTGACTTATTGCCAGCACAACCCATTATGTCAATGACTTGGACAATATAGTAACCCATAGTTACAATTTATCTAAGCAAGTTCTGTCTCCCCACTCAGTTTGAAATGTAAACGAAATTTGAGACTAACAAATGGTCTCCTGCTGGCAGGTTGAATTCCTCTGGTAACAGTGACTTGGAAGCGCAGGCGCAGGGGGGATAACATAGATGCAACACAGGGGAGGAACATGCACACACAGACAAAAACAGACAATCCTGGGAATAATAGTCATATCGCTCCCGACCTCAGATTTAGAGCCTTGCGTCTTGCCTTGCAGCCAATCTGGGGGGGGTGCCAGCTGAAAATCAGCTTTTTGGCGCCTTGGCTTCCCCCCAAGGGTTAGCTGCCAGGCAAGGAGGCACTGAGTTGAGGAGATAAAAAACGAGCTAACGTACAAAATGACAGACAAACGAAAGTACACAGACAAAACGAAAGTACAAGGAACAGAGATATGCGGCGGTCCAAATTACCTAGAATCCAAATCAAATCAAATCCCTAGGAAAACAAAACCTAAAGGCTCAAATACAAATGACCGGAGTCAACAAAACCTAAAGGCTCAATTACAAACGACCAAGGTCAACAAAACCTAGAGGTTTAAATACAAACGACTGAAGTCAACAAAACCTAAAGGCTCAAATACAAATGACCAAGGTCCAGAATTTCCTAAGGCAAATAGACGGAGGGCGTCCCACTCCGCTGGCTTGGGGAAACGTGTTCCCGTTGCCCCAACTGGTGCACACCAACTGACAAAATGCAAAGGGACTTACCGTTGATGCCGCGGAGAAAAAAGAGACCAAAAAGAAGGGATCCCGGACGAGCCCCCAAATGTTGTACCCAAGTAATGAAACAACGGGGACAACTGGGAAGACCAAAAAGAGCGCTTTATTTTAGCTGGTACCCAGCGGCATCCTCTATGCCAGAGCAAAGAGAGGAGCCCCGGGTGAAGACAAGAAGCTAGTTTTATAGGGTTGGGTATGGTAATGAGGGATAAGCAAGCAGAGTTTACAGAAGCCAATCGCAGGGAGTTAGAAGGGAAGGGTTATATCCATTGGTTAATCTTAAAGACCTATGAGCTGGGGAATTTGGTAGAGCTGGGGACCAATCAGGCAAGATTTTACTATATAAGGAGTTTGGCACGGGCGGGCAGCTCCATCCGGGATCAAGTCATCTGATTTATAAGAAATGATCCGTTTCTATAGGAACTTAACCACAGAAACTTGGCAGTTATAAGAGAAACTTGTCGAAATAGCCAGTACATTCTCAGAATAGGAACAATGTCTTTAGACAGGGTATAACAGCCTCAAAGAACAGAAACTTAACTATTATGAAATGGCGGCAATGGCTTTGTCAGTTTACAACACACTTATCATGTCAAGAAGACATTTTCATTTTTTTTTTTCCAGTACCGAGTATGAGACCCAGGGTGATCTATCTCTGAACCTCATCCCGACCCCTTTTAGTTTTTATTTTGTGGCAGTCTCACTAAGTTGCCCAGGCTGGCCTTAGATTCTCCTCTTTAGCAATTCCAGCAATGTCACAAGGTGTTCTTCCTATTCTTCACGCAGCCATGGGGCTGTGGCGGTGCCCTGGGCATTCCTATTCCTCCTGGGCACCATCAGACAGCACTGGCCTCCCTCTGGCGGCCTCTTGCTTCTTGCTTCTCACTTCTCCCCTGCAGCAGAGGCTGGGGTCTTCCGGGAACCTCTGGAAGCCCGCACACCTCTCTCACTGGCCAGGCCCTGGATGCTGCAGGTGGGCAGGGGGAAGGTGCTGGTGCGGTCTTGGGATCAGGTTTCCCAGGGGCTGTCTGGAGCTAGCCCACCAAGAAAGCAGATGAGCTGACCCTGAGAAAGCAGATGGGGCCATGGGAGATGGGAATCAGAAGATCAATTCTCTCTTCTCCGCCTGGACTGTTTTAGGATATGGGGTTTATTCAGCCTCTCTGAAGACGTCCTGTGAGACTGAGAAGTCACCGTGTTTGTAGTCAGCTCCGTGACGCTCTCGCAAGTGTCCTCCCCCTTGCCTCCTTCCCTCCCTGCTGCTTCCTGGGCTTGTGCTCTCCAGTAAGGCACTGACACGGATGCCTTGGCTTTACTTCCGGTTTCTCGAGAACCTGAAATAAGACAGGTTTAGAATATCTTCAATTCTCTCTCTCTCTCTTTTTTTTTTTTTTGTGGGTACCTGGGGTCGAACTCAGGACCTCGCGCACCAGCAGGTGCCAGTGCCACTGAGCGATATCACTGGCTCTTTTTTCCTATGTGGGTATCGGGAGTCGAACTCAGGACCTCTCGCTTGCCAGGCAGGCGCTTATGCCGCTGAACTATCTCAGCAGCGCCCAATTCTCTTTTCGATTTAAAAATTTGTTTGTAATATTTCTGACCTAGGTAATTTCTTATTCTTTCTATGTTATTTATTAGAATAATATGTGGTCATAGTAGAACATTTTTAATGCAGACAAATTTAAAGAAGAAAAGAAAATAATCCTTAACTCATAATCCCACTACCAAGTGATAAAGACCTTGAACATTTTATTTTATTTTATTTTATTTTATTTTATTTATTTATTTATTTTTTGTGGGTACCGGGGGGACGACCTCAGGACCTCGCGCACCAACAGGCACCCGTGCCGCTGAGCGATATCACCGGCCCCTTTTTCGTATGTGGGTTCCGGGAGTCGAACTCGGGCCTTCGCGCTTGCAAGGCAGGCGCTTAAGCCGCTGAGCCGTCTCACCGGCCCAACCTTGAACATTTTAGAAAATTTCTTTCCAGTTCTTATTCTTTTCACACACACACACACACACACAAACACACACAATTTTTTAGTGGTCCTGGGGGTCAAACACTCAGCCTTGTGTGTGCTAGGCAAGTACTCTACCACTGAGCTTCACCCTCAGCCCACAAGCATTTGTTTTTTCTTTATGTGGGTACCGGGAACCGAACTCAGGACCTCGCGCTTGCCAGGCAGGCGCTTATATCTTGCCAGGCAGACTGAGCTGTATCACCGGCCCCCACAAGCATTTTTCTAATCTTTCCCCCAAAGAACCAAACAATTTTCAAATTGTTTCTCATACCCAACAGTAGACTTACTTGTGGATTTTTATGTGGCCAGCTTACACTGAAATGGGGTAAGATTCCTAAGGGTATTTTTCAAAATTAACCGAAATTCCCAATGTGTCTGACAAGCTTTAAGAATGCTTCGGTCATTGGTAGATTTTCTGAACACACGTGCAGCTACTGTTCCTCCGTTTCCCTTCATACACAGTGGCACTAATAATAATCTCTCACAATGATGTTCTGAGAACAATAAGGCATGGGAGGAGAACTGATGATACAGTACTAAAATAAGAACAAAAGTAAGAACTGTCAGGAGGTTCAGTTGAGAGATGCTAGGCAACCAAAGTGATTATTGCTAAAATAAGGAATATTCATGTTGGTTTCCTGGAAGGTACGCTAGCATTTTGAGAGACTGATGTGTCACAGATTTGGTCATTAGCCAATCCTGGCTTTTCTATTTGTAAATTGCTTTGACCTTTGGATATTACTTAGACTTCATGAATTACCTATTTAATCTGAAACATGAAAATAATAATAGGCACCTTGGAGAATTGTTCAATTATTCAATAAGTATTTGCTCAATATCAACTATCCCACAAGTATTTGTTTAATAGGTTATAGCCTGAGGAGTACAGCAGTGAATAATACAAAGTCTCAGCTCGCTTAGAGCCCGCAGTGGTATCTCAGTGATCTCAGTGATCATTATTCTCACCATCACCACACTATCGTCTTTGTCACCATCAGTGAAATTTCTCCTGTGTTGAACTGATTTAAGAACACTGATTAACCCAGAACAGTGCATTTTTAAAATTACATTTTTTTCTTTTGAGGTAATTATAAATTCACATGCATTTGTACCGACTATTTCAGGAAGATCTTCTGCACCTTTTACACACTTTTCCTCCATGGTAACATCTTACAGAGCTAGAGTACAAAATTGCAACAGGATATTGACATTGGCACAATCCACCAACATTATTCTGATTTCCCTGGCTGTGTGTGTGTGTGTGTGTGTGTGTGTGCGTGTGTGTGTTTCCAGGTAGTTACATCGACTGTGCAGGCTCATGCATCCGTCACCACAATGATCCATCTCCACAGGATTCCTCACGTGGCCCACTCATAACCACATCTACCTCCCAGCCTTCACAGGATTCCTTAACCTCAACCTATTCCTATTCCTATTCTTATTCCTCAACCTCTGTTCCCCAATCCTATAATTTTGTCATTTAAAGGGTGTCATGTAAGTAAATACAATGTGTCACTTTTAGAAATTGGCATTTTCCACCAAGTGTATTTCCCCAGAGATTTGCCGGCGTTGCTGTGTGCATCAATAGTCCCTTCCTTTTTGCTGCCGAGTACTATTGCATGATGGAAGTCCCACCGTTTGTTTACCCACTCCCTCCCTGAAGGTAAATACCACAATTTGTTTAGCCATTCATGCGTCTAGGTTGTTTCCAGTTTACGGATATTACAAATACAACATTGTTTACAGATTTTTTATGTGAACATAGTTTTCATTTCTCTAAAATAAATTCCCAAGAGTGCAATTATACTGGATCGTATGGTCATTGCATGCTTAGTTCTAAAATAAACTGCCACATTATTTTCCAGAGTAGCTGAACCATTTTCTATTTCCACTAGC
Source organism: Erethizon dorsatum (assembly GCA_028451465.1). NCBI lineage: Eukaryota > Metazoa > Chordata > Mammalia > Rodentia > Erethizontidae > Erethizon > Erethizon dorsatum. The sequence continues at coordinate 55,341,000 of CM051837.1, read as the reverse complement.
AATGTTAGAATGATTCAGTGGCTCTGCATCCTTGCCAGCATTTTCTCAACTGCCACTATATTTGGTTTTGGCCATTCTGATAGGTGTGTAGTGACAGCACCTTCAGGTCCTAATTTGTATCGTCTTGGGAGTTAATGGTGTCAGACATCTTTTCTCATCTTTATTTGCTATTTGTATATCCTCTTCAGTGAAATGACTTTTGACCATTTTTTAATTGGAATTTTTAACTATCGAGGTTTAAGACATTTTTATAAATTTTAGATAATTCTTTATTGGACATGTGGTTTGCAATATTTTCTCTCAGTCTGTAACCTATCTTTTCATGCTGTTACTCTTTGTTTAATCTTAATGAAGCCTAATTAATTAATTAATTAATTAAGAATTTAATCTTAATGGGGCCAAATTTATTAATTTTTCCTTTTATGGATCATGTTTTTATTGTCAAGTTTAAAAACTCTTTTTGTAACCCTAAGATTAAAGTTTTTTTCCTGTGCTGCTTCTAAAAATTTTGGGTTGTTTTGGTTTTATTTTTATGTCTATGATATATTATTCTGTGAAATTCCAAAGTAATTTGCAGAAATTTTTTTGGACTGCTTTTTAAATTGTAGTTCATACTGCTATTTCTAATTCAGTTGTAAGATTCCTTTTCTTTTCTTTTTTTTTTTTTTTTCTTTTTTAAGAGAGGAAAGGTTTATTTAGCTCACAGTTCATAGAGGTTTCAGTCCATAATCAGCCGGCTGCAAGGCAGGGTGACTGGCAGAGGGGCATTGCAGAGGAGAGAGAGTTCATGAAGGCAGAAGACAGCAAAAGCAAGCAAGGAAGGAAGTCAGTTGTAAGATTTCAAGATTTTTACTTCGAAAAGATAAATTTGTCTTTATTTATGGTGAAAATCTTAGTTTCTAGTGATATTAACACAACTGCTTATCCTACAAAATACCTAGAATAATTTCAAAAATAAAAATATTAATATAAGTAAAGCATAATTAATTGCATTTCAGATTTCTTGGGGGTTCTTTATGTCCTTAGATTATACATGTCTAATATATACAGTGAAAATACTATTTTATTTAATAATTTCACTTAATTTACCTTATTTATTCTCTTAATAGTTCCGCTTAAATTGTTTCCTTTCTCTGTGTGGTTATGACACCAGCTTTATATGTAGTTATGTTTTTGTTTATTTTTCATTGTTTGGTTTTGCTTTATTTCTAATTTGTGGTTTAATTTTTTTTTGTCTATGTAAACCGCTTAATATTTCCAAAGCCTAAATTATAATGCATAGTAAATTTCATTGATGTCTTGCTTCCATCTCAGTTGTCTATAGTATTTAATTTGCAGACCCATAAATAATTATTTTTATTAGCTTCTCATTATCATTTCCCTTGTTTTACATATTTAAGCAAGTATATAATTATATTTATTTCTCATTTTTTTATAAAAAATCTCAGTTCTGTTATACTCCTTTATGATATATGATATCATCTACCTCTAAATACTCTTTTATAAGCAGATTTTAAATTTTTTGTATGTCTTAATATTTAGGAATTCTTGTATTTTTGTTGATTGTTGTCCTTGTGTTACTATCTTTGCATAAGACCTTTAGGCCCCCTCTTTGTTATATATCACTTACTTTCCCCAACTACAGAGATCAAATTAGTCAATAACCACCTCTTTTCTTTTCTGTCTCATCCAACATCCAAATTAAGATGACAGTATTTTACTCACAGTTAATATCTATGAGTTACTTACTGGACTTACTCTACTTTCCAAGTGCTTTGTTCATTTTACACTATTTTTTTTTTTTTTTTTTTTTTGTGGGTACCAGGGGTCAACCTCAGGACCTCGCGTGCCAGTAGGCGCCCTTGCCACTGAGCGATATCCCCGGCCCTTTTATCGTATGTGGGTTCCGGGAGTCGAACTCGGGCCCTCGCACTTGCCAGGCAGGCACTTACGCTGCTGAGCCACCTCACCGGCCCTCTTTTTATTTTAAGAGAGATTTGAATTATAATTTTTTCGATCTATTGATTTAGTTTCCATCTTCAGGAACTCCAGTGTTATTGTTGTTGGATTTTCTTTGCCAGTCTTCTACACCTATCCTCCTCCCCCTGTGGATCAAACCCAAGACCTTATGAATGTCACACAAAGGCTCTACCACTAAGCTGCACCCCATACCCTATATCTATCCTTTCAAAATTATTTTATCCCCTTTATTTTTATTTGATTTTTAATTTCCTCCTTTTTAACCTCAATTTCCCTTGCAGTGTTTTCTGTGATATCTCTTTGCTCTTCTGTATTTTCTAGCTTAGTCTTAATCTACAAAATACTATCTTCTACTTTTCTTCTGTTTTCAGCTCTGATTTGATACATTCCTGCTCAGCTATATCACTTCTGAACCTTTCTATTTCTTATTTATGCTAGGCTTATATAGTTTCTAGTCTTAAAACAATCACTTTGAGTTCATTTTATATTTGAACATATCTTGTATTTACATTGAGTCCATGATTTTCTGGCCCATTCTGTGCTTTCTTTCTTTTTTTTTTTTGTGGGTACCGGGAGTCGAACTCAGGATCTCGCGTGCCAGCAGGCGCCCGTGCCGCTGAGCGATATCACCAGCCCTTTTTTCATGTGTGGGTATCGGGAGTTGAACTCAGGACCTCGCGCTTGCCAGGCAGGCACTTATGCCGCTGAGCCATATCACCGGCCCCTTTCTGTGCCTTCTTATTGGTTGATAATAATTGGTTAGTATTACTCCGTTCATTTTCCTTAAGGTGTCTTTGTAAATGGGATGTAATTTTTTTTTTGTGTGTGTGTGGGTACTGGGGGTCGACCTCAGGACCTCGTGTGCCAGCAGGCGCCCGTGCGGCTGAGCGATATCACCCGCCCTTTTTTCATATGTGGGTACCGGGAGTCGAACTTGGGCCCTTGCGCTTGCCAGGCAGGCGCTTACGCCGCTGAGCCATCTCACCAGCCCAATGGGATGTAATTTTATTGCTTTTGTAAGGTATATATTTATATGAGATGGGCTTTCCCTAAATTTAGGACAATATTTTCAAGTACTTTCAGTAAGAATTAGGCCAGTGCAGCTTTCTAGCTTGAATGCTCCCTTCTTTATTGCACTTTTAACTACTCCCAAAATGGTCATTGTGCATATTCACCTCCACAGTCACAAGACCATCTTCCTTTCTCTTTTGCCCTGTCCTGATCAATTTAGATTCTATTGCCAGAAGCCCCCCCCCCCTTTTTTTTTCTTTTTCTCTTTCAGGATAGGTCATTTCCTCCTATAAGAGTTTTTGTTGAGTGTTTCTTCTGAGGTCTTCAGGTCCCACATCACCTCAGTTTTTCTTGGAGTAGAGCCTTTTCGTGTGGGTGCATTTTTGTTGGCAAGGCCTGTGGTCTGTGGGTCTCAACAATGACTTTAACTCTGATTTTAAAGCTCTCGGTTGACTTTGGCTTGCAAAATTTGATAAAGTACAATTCTGCAGTTAGTAGCCTTATCTATGTTGTGAGTATTTATGCTTTAAAATCCTGCAAACACCAGGAGTCAAGGTTGCTTTTGTTTTGAAGGGCTTATTTATCAGCGTATCACTGGTCCTTAACTTTGTTAGGATTCTCCTTCCCCTTCCCTTAGGTTCTTCAGCTAGCTGCTAACTTGCAAAGGTTCTGAGCCGGTTTTGTTGACAGGGGTGATTTGATCCTACTCAATCACTCTGGGGTTCCTGGGGGAAACTACCATCTAATTTTATTGAAAATATTATCTTCGAGCTGTTTTATGTTGCTGTCCTATTGCTATGAGTATATGGAAAGATATATAATGGTCTTGCCAGGACGGGAAGCCCCTAGAAATATTTTCTAATGTTACTGGTAATAACGTTTGTGTCTTTATAATAACATTTTCATATTTTTAGTTGCAATTTATAGTTTATGTAGTTTTCAATTAATTTCCATATGAGATAGAGCAGTTATAGTTTCATTCTGTGGATGAGGAAACCAAGGTTTAGAAAAGTCAAATGATTTGTCCATTTACAGCTAATAAATGGCAAAGCTGGAATTTGAATTCATGTTTTCTAAATCAGATCTAGTGATCTATATTAAAGTATAAATATGTTTTCAAAAATGCTTAATCTGAACAACTATGGTGTAAAAACCTAGGGCAGTATTCAGATCTTCAGCCTCTTATGGACTAAATATCCAAGTATTTGAATTGTCATCTTTGCATTAAAACAACTTCTCTCTCTGGTTTCTCCTCTGTCAGCTTCGCCCCACTTTCTTGGACATTCAAGATTGAAGCCAGCAAGGAGGGCAAAAAGATGTTCTTGCATACTATAGTTCAGGAATGCCAAAAAGTTGACTTTGTTTTTCCTTTGCCCTCTATATAAATTCCTCTTAGTTCACTGATGTTTGAAATTCCATAATTTATTGCTTTGGCTTAAAACCAGGAGAAGGGAAACAAGTAAATGCCATGTACTATCTTGTTTATATTTTATATCAATCTTACGTATTTTGTCTTTTTATAAATAAGAGAATTAAAGCTCAGAAAAATTAAGTCATTTTTTTCAGGGTCACAAGACAAGGTAGATAGAAGAAATTATAACTAAACCCAAATTGGATTGACTCCAAAATCTGTGAATTATCTATTACTCTAGGGTATTATTTATGTGGGTCTGGCATGGTGTTAAGTATTTGCCTTAATAGATACTTATTCTCAAATAAATTAGTGCGGCACTTGATGAAGGTGTCCCACTCTCATGTCCTTCTGTTTTCCCACTGCAGTGTACCCTTCAGGACTTCTGACCACCTGAGGTCTTTGGCCCCAAATCCCGCTTTCCCCTAAGAATACTAGTATGCAGATTAAAGGCAGGGGATGATTTACTTCATTCCAACTCCAGCATCCCTCAGCCATTGACTGATGGGAATAATGTACAAAAGCCACAGCTCCTTTGTCCCTGCGGTGAGATAACCACACACTGACTCCCAGGATTCTCCATTTGGATTAAGCTCCAGCGGTCCACTTACTGATGCTGTTGATAACCCACTTTTAATCGGCTACCTTCTTTTCCTTGTAGTAGTTCCCTACTTCCCTATAGATATTTCTTGGGATATTTTCCAAAATAAACTACCTGCACTTGAATCTTGGTTTCAGCATTCTCAGCGTCTGCTTCATTGAAACCCGAACTAAGGCAATCAGCATATTCTAGATACCGATTGTCATGACAAGGATTGGAAGAAAAAAGAATGTGGAAGAACACTCACATGGAGAAAATGGTGGCCCCCAAATTTCCAAAATTGAAAAAAAGCCCTTCAGCTTGTAGACCTAAGAAGCTCAGCAAATTCCAAACATGACAAATTCAAAGAAAACAAACATTAAATAAATCATTGGCAAACCGCTAAAAAACTGGAGATAAAGCAGCCAAAAGAAAAAGACACATTAGATATAGAACAATGATCAGAAGACAATGGAAAAAATCTTTAAAGTCCTTGGAGGGGTCGGAAATTGTCAACCTAGAATTTTATGAAGAGAAAAATTATCTTGAATTTTCCAGATTTCTTTCCATGACAAGTTGAGCATCCTTGATGCCAAAATCCTAAATTGGAAATGCTCCAAAACCTGAAACTTTTTGAGCAACACGATGCCTCAGTGGAAAATTCTACATCTTGGAACATTGTCTGGAACAAATTTTGTGTTTATTTGGGTCTTATTCCAAAGATAGCTCATTATATTTATGCAAATATTCCAAAATCTGAAAAAAATCAGAAATCTGAAACTTCTGGTCCCAAGCATTTTGGATAAGGACTCTTCAACATGTATTGATTTCTAGTTTAATTTCATTATGGCCCAAGAACATATTTTATATGGCTTCAATTATTTTAAAATATAAAGGTTTATTTAGTGAACCTAGTGAACCAGGATATGGTCTGTCTTGGTGAGTGTTTTTATTGTTGGGTGTATGTCCTAAAACAATCAGTTCAGTTTTGTTGCTTAATCGTATTGCTCAAATCTTCTAAATTCTTGTTGATTTTTTGTCTATTAGTTCTTTCCTTTACTGAGAGATAAGTGTTCAAATCTTCTAAGTTCTTGTTGATTTTTTGTCTGTTAGTTCTTTTCCTTTACTGAGAGATAATTGTTAAAATCTCCAACTAAATTGTGAATTTGTTCAGGTTTCCTTGAAGTTCTATCAGTTTTTGCTTTCTGGATTTTGAAGTTTTGCAGTTAGATGCATATGCCTTTAACTACATCAATGCATGTATGGTGTGACTTGTAAGAAAAAATGCAAGTTTTAAAATACTAAGGCCAGGAAGAACACTGTAGATGTGAGAATAACTATTTCAAAGCACCAGTAGATGAGAGGTATGGCATGGCCAGAGAATGAATGATAAGCACCATATTGCCAGAGTAGGAGGTAAGTGGCAGAGAATCACTAACAAGCCACTAAATTCACTATATTTTGTTATACTAACATTTGACCTGAATTATCCACAAGAAAGCTAAGTGAATTATCAGGATCATTTGCCCTATGGAAACAACTGGTTCAGGCGACTTAGGCTCCAGAGTGTGTCATATGGGCAGTAAAGCATGGTTCGGAGCCAGTCTGCCTGGTCTCACTGCTAATCCCAGCATCTGCAGCTGAGTGAGACCGAGTAAGGTCCTGAATTTCTTTCTGCCTCGTTTTCTTATCTGTACCAACAAAGCTTCAAAATGCATAAAAATTTTCTCATCTGATAATAATACCCACTTCAGAGGGTTATTATAAGGACTGAGTTGACCCATGAAAAATGCTTGGAATGGTGTCCGGCAAATGTTAATCACTCGACAAACAACATCTATTTCAGAAGCAGCTGTCTGAATTAATTGAATGACCAGGCGGAATAGGAACTTGAATTGGTTTCCAAGTACGTACTGTCAAAAATCAAGTGGCATGAACTGGGTGTAATGAAACAAAGAAAAGCATTCTCTAACAGTTCTGGAGCCCGAAAGCCTAAAATCAAGGTGTCTGCAGGACTTCGCTCCCTTGGAAGCTTCTTGGGGAGGATCCTTCCTTCCCTCCAGCTCCCGGTAGTCTCCGGCAGTGCTTGGTATTCCACGGCTTTTGGCAGTATGACTGTGATCGTCACATCATCTTCACACGCACCTCTTCCTCCAAACTTTCTTTTGTTAAAATGACACAAGTTACTGGATCAGGGTCCACTCAATTCAGTATAGTCTCCACTATATCTTCACAACCCTATTTTCAAATAACATCATAATAAAATTGTGGATGGACATGAATTTGGGTGGGGAGGGAGCAACTTCAATTGTCCACATCCCTTTACAACTTGTTCTAGATAGGAAGGTTTCTAGAAGGCACGGATTATTTTTCTTTAATCCCAAATAGTAACTCCAATTTACTCAACTTGTTTTTACTCACTTTTCAACTTTTTAAAAATTGAATATACTGCTTCCAGTTGCCCCTCCTTTGTAGACATCGGCCATCTGTCACCTTATTCATAACAGGTCTGTGATGAGGTCTGTAGCAGAAGATCTCCCCCTGCCCCGCCAGCCAGTATACTTCAGTTTGTTAGTTGTTAGTTGCCCAGGTAATAGTTCCTGTTACAGTTCCTGTTACTTTTGTTTCTTAGAAACAGCTGGTCACTGTGATGCACATTGTAAGAACCAATCCCCAATTGACAAGCCATTCTGCCTCTGTACTTCCTGCTTGCTTATCCCATATAAGCCCTAGACCACCAGAGAGCAGGGCCTGATATTTTGGGAGTGATCCTGATCAGTGCCCATTGATGTAAATAAATCTGCCTCCAAATCCTGGGTGTTGTTTCAGTGTTTCTGCTTGCCACTGCAGTCTGAGTGCTACTGGGCTCTCTGGTTCTTGGGTTGGTATATCAGACTTTGTTTACTTTCCTCTTCTTGTTATTACCTGTCACTTCTTGCTCATGTGAGCTTTTGTGTTTGTATGGATCCTCTTTCACTTCTAATTTTGTGAGTTAGAAGTCAGATCTCCAAATTTGGTACAAGTGTAGAAGTTAGTATTGGTATTTATAACAGACCAAAAGGGATTCCCTTGAACAGAGTAAAGTACAAAGTATGATCAAAATATAAGGTGAATTTAACCTTTTTTTTTTAAATTTATTGCACTTAAAGATGTGTTGCCCTTAATTCCTCTCAAACATAGTTTTCCTTGCTTGGCACACACTTATCCCATTGTTCTTGCCACTTTCTGAAGCAGTTCTGGAAATCCTCTTTTTGGAGGGTCTTTAATTGTGTTGTGGCTGTCTCAATGTCCCAGATCCATTCAAAATATTTAGTTTTCATGGTTATTTTGACTATGGGGAAGAGCCAGATGTTGCATGGTGCCAAACCAGTGAATGAGATGGATAAGGATGCATCATAATATTTTTATTTGATAGAAATTGCTGTAACTGTTTGCTCAATGAGAGGTGACCGTAAGATACGGTGAATGTTAAAAAAATTATTACAGTAAAAGACACATTGCCATTATTCTTCCTTAAAACACTCCCCCTTGCTTCAAACACACTTATCATTCTTGGCAATGCCTCTTTTACTGTAATAAGTCTTTTAAATTTGAAATTTCACTGTATCTTTTGATCACTTCGTATACTTATTGCAAATGTTGCATGGAGCCCACGGAGAAATAAGTCTGAATTATAAAGGTTTACCAACTTGGCGTTTGTGGGAAAAGCTTGAACTCAGTGAGGCAAAATATAGCTTCTTAAGGCTGTGGTATGAACAGTTCTGTATATTGGTGCTGCCTTCCTAATCTTGGCAACTGGGGATCAGCTGTAATGTTGCAGCCCTGCAGCTAAGGGCACAGCCCCTATCCTGGGGTCCTGGGCACCTTTCCCCCTTGCCTTGTCCCCACATGACTGGTTATTTTTTGTAGCACTGTGTCCTTTCTTTCCTTCAAGGCTGTTATCCCTACCCTATCCCTCAGCTCTATGCTCTTGTTTAAAGCAAAGTCTGGAAGTATACAGGCTTCATTGGTTGAATCCTTAGGAAAGCTTTGCTTCTCTTCAGTATACTCGACAACAGGTAGACCACTTGCTTTGTGTGTTGACAGGAAAGCCTACTTGATTCCACAGGTCTGTCTGTTCTGTCTGCCTATTGCTCTGTCCCTCTCTCTCTAACTCAAGCAATGCTTTTCTAATACCTGTAATTTCTGCACCATTGCAAGGCCCTTTTTCTGCTCTCTTGATTCCCACATATGCATTTGCAATGTAGTTGAGCTGTAGATGAGTGGGGTGTTACCTTATTTACTTAGTCTGATAATGTGTAGAAGCTCAAGTGATAATGGAATGTACAGTTCTTATATTACTGAGCCTCGGATTCCCAAGTCCATTAACCTCTGGCCCCCTTTCTGCCAGAACTCAGCAAAGAAGTCAAAAGTTTAACTCTCAGTGAGGAGGAAAATCATCTGTGTAAATGTAGATTCTTCTAGGCATTCAGAGGAACGCTCAAACACTGTAACCAGCAATCATTTTTTTCTAAGACAGTCAGAAGATGCTGTTTTCATTGAGTGTATTTTTAGACTCTTGGCTGTGTTCTGTTCCCTCAGAGCCAAGTTGGACACCGACTAGCCCAACATAGAATGTGGGAATTTCCAAGCTGAGAGTACTCTACAGAGAAAGTAGCTGGGTAATTTTAGTGATGGGCAGAATAGGGATATATGTATACAGCTACATGTGTGTGGGTATATATATATACATATACAAGCATACACATACGCACATGTGTACACACAGTATATGTGTACTGTGAAACAGAGGTATTTTGGGGGAAGTTGTCCCTCATCACTCCATATTGAAGCTCTACTTCCTCCCAAGACCTGCCCAGTAAATGATGCACAGTTGAAAGTGTCTTACCTCTTTGGTGCAATGAGCCGAGCCCAAGACATAGCATTGTACGAAGTAGGAGGGATTAGCGAGCCATTATTTTTTTCAGGAATTGTTACTATAAGCATTCACTGTGCATTTATGAGGCCACAATCTCTTTAAAATTTTGAAATTTAATATTATTTTAATTAAAAATTTTTTATTTTGAGATACTTTAGAATCCCATGCACTTCCAAACAAGTGCATTCAGTACTTTTAATTTTGATAACATTTTAATAGTGCTTTATATCCTGCGAGTGTGTTCCGCATATAATGATTAATGGATAGATTGGCAAAATAACTCTTAATCGTGCTTTGCAAGAACCTTGTGAGGAAAACACACTCAGAAATTACTGGGATCATTATACATATGAGATAATTATAATATATTAGGAAATTGTTACCAGTATATGCATGGATAGAACAAATCTGGATCATTCAGTATCTTTGTGTTTTGTTTCTTATTTTTAAGATTTTTTAAAAGGATTTTACACACACAGTAAGTATTAGACCCAGTATATTTTGCAGTTGGTAATTAGAGAACGTGATGAAGCCTAGGAAGACGCTAGCGTCTTGCTTATTTAACTGAGTGGGAATCTGGGTGGGAGGCTGAGGAGCTCAGGGGCTGGGGCAACAGGAGGTCAGATGGTGGTGCTTTTCTGAAGGACCTCGAGGCTTTCCTGGTGCCAAGGAGTGTGGCTTATGGATATTGTTCCCACAGCATGAAAGAAACGAGCCCTTACTTCAGCCCAAACTCACGCACGGTGGATGCTATTTATCACTATTTCCTCTCCCACTGGAATCCTCCAGGCAAGATTGTTGCCACAAGGCTGCCATACTGTGACATGTAGGAACCACACACATTTGGCATTTGAACTGGATTGGGCTCTAAATATAAACTACCTTAAGAAACTATGGCTTGAGAACAAGTTAGCCAACTCTGCCTCCTACTTGATAAATGCTTCGTTTAAGCTGAACTTTCTGGGAGGGTTTGTGAGTAATAATGGTTAGTGGTCTTTCTTCTTTTCTTTCTTTCTTTCTTTCTTTCTTTCTTTCTTTCTTTCTTTCTTTCTTTCTTTCTTTCTTTCTTTCTCTTTCTTTCTTCTTCCTTCCTTCCTTCCTTTCTTTCTTTCCTTCCTTCTTTCTTATCTCTTTCTCTCCCTTCCTTCCTTTCTCCCTTTTTCTTCCTTTCTTCCTTTCTTGTCTTTCGATGTAATAAGAATCCACTCTGCCAGCTGAGCATGTGCTGTGGGGTGAGAGCAGGTCCTCTTCTCTGTGGGAGGGAGAAGTGTTAGGGCGAGGCCCTCTGGGGAAGCTCTTGATGCTGCCACAGTTGTGATGGAGGCTTAAGCTGAAAGCTACATCTAGTTCAAAATACATATTTTACAAGTTGAGAGTGAGGGATGGTGTCCTGGATTCTGTCAGGCATGCACAAAGCATCCTGTCACGCAAGGCAGAGGGGCGGTGAATTAACCTCTCGATTCCCTTATGAGGCAAAGCCTTCTCAGGACTAGTCACATAACTTCTCCCATCTACATGAAGAAAGTAAAATTTTTGAATTCTGAAGAAAGCAAAAAGTAAACTACACCAGAAAGAAATAATTTAAAAGGAGAAAGAAAGATCATTTGGCTGAACTGTTCACTAAAATTTTAAAGTCATTTCCTCCACAATCTAATAGGAAAATCTTACAGCAATGACATTGGTTTGTTGTGAAAAGGTCACGAGTGGGATGCACTATCAGGATCAAACGCAGGACCTTGGGCCTTAAATTACTGCATCCTGAAAGTACTGTAGTGTGGAAGGAGCAGGCATATTGAGAAAGCGTGAGCTCTAGCAGAGAGTCTGGGCTGGGGTATGGGAAGACCAGAGACAGAGGAGGGGAAAGTGCAGTGTTGGCAGATGCAAAATGAAGGTCAGGTTGTGGGGGGAATCCCATTGTGTTATTTATCCTTCCTAACATTTCCTGAAGGAAAAATCAGTTGTCAAGTAATTCCACGTAGAATTCCAAAAGAAAAGAGAAGAGCAGTAGTTATCTAAAAGCCTGGAGAGGGTGGAAAGCAGACATCTGTCTCAGACTACTTTAGGTCCTGCACTTGGTGCACTGTCTCTTATCTTTTCCCTCTGCCTTCTAGAAACTTCTCCATTAACTGCCTCAATCCTGTTACCTGGTGGATACTAGGTCTCCAAGATACTAGGTCCCCAAGAATAACAAACTCTAAGAGTACAAAGGAAATGTTAAGGATGTGAAAGAGAAACTTCAGAATCAGATTGGCTCTGAGTCTGCCAGTAATGAACAGTTCTTGGTCTTCCACTAGGCAAAATGGACCTATTCTGTATTATCTTATGAGTAGGTTTGCAGGATTTAGCAAAAATACGGGATGCACTGATTCGTGCTAGAACATGAATGTGCCTTGAAATGTGCCAAGTGGAAGGAGCTGGTCACAGAAAAACACATATTGTGTGAATTCATGTATATGAAATGTCCAGAATGGGAAATCTATAAAGACAGGAAATAAATTAGTGGTTGCCCAGGGCTGCAGAATGAGGAACCTGGGATATCCTTCCTTCCTTCCTTCTCCCATCCTTCCTTCTATCCTCCCTCCTCCTTCTCTCTCTTTTCTTTCCCTTTCTTTCTTTTCTTTTTTCTTTTTCTACCCCCTCCATTCTTTGGTTCATGCTGCATCAAACCCAGATCCTGTGGATGCTGGGCAAATACTTTACTCTGAGCTACATCTCCAGTCCTTAAATCTTTATATAAGACATACTTATGGGGAAAAACTTTTGGAAAACAAGAAGCAGAATTTTCAGAGTCTAAAAAATATTTAGGGACTAAATCTGATTTTAAAAACATTGAGACTGCCAAATCCCTTCTTAGATTTATTTGGGATTTTTCTGCTGAAAATCTCCAGGACTGGAGTGTTTCTGGGATGAGGAGCAGGGTGTGTTGAAACTCCAGAGCTGGCCCTGAGTTCAGGCACCTTCCTCTGTCCCTCCTAGTCTGGTGTTGGCTCATGTGTTCTGGCCAATTGTGTCCCCAGCCATGGTCATTAAGCCACACAAATGAAATTCAAACTTCGCTAACCCACAAAGGTAGGAAAATTTGTATAATTAACTGCAAAGCCCCCAAATTCATAGAACTGGTCAATTTTGAAGCAGAGAGAGTAATGTGCTCATTGAATTCAACCCGTGGGACTAATTCCAAATCAGAGAACAACTGGAAAGAGAAGGAGGTTATTGTGCTTGAATGGCTAAATGATTAACTATAATCTCTCATTAAAATTAACTACATTTCACAGACCTTACTAGGATAGAATATTTGGTGAGATTGGGTGGGTTCGGGGTGGTATGGCTGTAGACAGTATATAATATTTGAAAATTGCAAATGGTGCACAAGCCTGGGAAAATACACTCCATGATGTTCAAACTTGGAATTATTGTAAATAGTGAGACTCACTTTCCAAGGGCTAGAAAGTAATAGAGTGTTTCTTAGTATCTATAGCATGCTGAGGATTGCTAGCACTGAAAAATAAATAAACTAGAAGTAAAAAAAAAAGGACTAGCTTCCTATCTTAGTTACTTTTCTTGTTGCTGGGACAAAATACCCAACACCCACAAGTTAAAAGAGGAAAGATTTATTTCACATTTTGTAGATGTTTTAGTCCATAGTTGGTTGGTTCCAAGGCAAGGTGGCATGCCAGATGGGCATCACAGAGGAGAAACAATCCATGGGAGAGCAGGCACAGCTGGAAGGAGGCAGCTGCAGCAGGCAGAAATCCTCCCTTTCCCTTTAATCCCATCCAGGCTACAAATCTTTTGGTGATGCCACCCACACCCAGGGTGGGCCTTTCCATTATTCACACCTACAACTATGCTAAACTAATCAGTGGACTAATTTAGTAACACACACCCTTAATCCAAGTATCACACACCCTAGATCCAGCTAGTTCTGAGAAGCCCCACCTGTGAGTGCATGTGGCTTTGGGGGACATCTAGATACAAGCCGTAACACTTTCAAGGGCTGAATGTGTGAGAAATATAAGGGAAAAACTAATTCCTTTTCATTCACGCTTACAGACTGAATATATTTGAAAACAATGTGCTACCTTTTCTCATCTGTTCATTCTATACCAGAAGTTTTCCTTTACCATTTCTTAAAAATTTTAGGGAAGCTACCATGGGTCCAGTTGTAGTCAACCAAATAAGAAAACTCTTATAACTATTCCTGGCTATCTCTATTTCAATTTATAGTATGTTACATGTATTATTATATTTTTATATAAATATATTTATAGTATGTAACATGTATTATTGTATTTTTATATAAATAAATTTAGTCTGACCCAACATTGTATTTCTTCTGCTCTGATCCAATTCCCTTATTAGATCTCCACACATGTCCTCCTGGTTTCTGTTGATATGAATAGATAGCAGTCTCACAGTTCTTCTGATGTGATTATGAGCTCATGGGTCATATTTGTACCTGCTGGAAACCGTCTGAATCCAGTGTCTTAGTTACTTTTCTCATCACTGAGATAAAATACTCAACATCCAAAGTTAAAGGCGGAGAGGTTTATTTTGGCTCACAGTTTGTAGAGGTTTCAGTCCATAGTCAGCTGGCTCAAGGCAGTGTGGCACAGCAGAAGCGCATTACAGAGGAGAAACAGTTCATGGTGCAGCAGGCAGCAAGCAGCAGCAGCAGCAGCAGCAGAAGCTACAACAGTGAGCCTGGCTTTCCCTTTTATCCCATTCAGGCTATAAGCCTTTTGGGTGGTGCCACTCATACCCAGGGTGGGGCTTCTATCTTCAGTAAATCCATTCAGCCACACCCAGAACTATGCTAATTCTAATCAGTGGACTAATTTAGTACCAGGCCCTTAATTCCAGTCTCACATGCCCTAGATCCAGCCAGCTCCTAAAAGCACTACCTATAAGTGCATGAGGTTTTGGGAGGACATCTGGATACAAGCCACAACATCCAGCAATGGGAAAAAGAGACGGAAGTGGAGCTAACCCTGAGTAGGCTCAGTGGACCTTTGTAAGGTGACCACCCCAGATGACAGCATTGTAGGATATTCAGACATAAGGGCAAAATCCTCTCTAAACATGGGATAAAGAAGCTTAGATGAAGTCACCAGTTGCACTGAATATTCTTAGTTGCTTTCTTCCCATAGTTTCAGGTTCCATTCCTTTCCAATCATTGCTTTAACTTTAGCAAAAGAGAACTTGTAAGAGTGGAAGTTTAATTGAATTGGACTTTGGGTTTAGTTTTCAGATATCTTGGTTCTGTGGCTACAAAAAAAGGGGTGGGTAGCTTGAAGAAGACAGTCATAGAAGACTCTAGTTCTTCAGCCAGACCTTTAAAGCCCTGAACTCATTGTTTTCTTTCCCTCGAGTATTCTACAATTCCTAGGACTACCCTAAACAGCGCCCCCACCGTGTGTGTGTGTGTGTGTGTGTGTGTAGTATACTATATATATATATATATATATATATATATGTAACATATTTTATATTTTGTATATTACATATATGTTGTTCTGTGGGAGAAACTACTAAGTCCCACAAAGCCTTAATTTCTGTAGACATTTGATTACAAAATATCTACAGGTATGTTATGGTTTATATCTAGATGTCTCCCCAAAGCCTCATGCGCTCATAGGTGGGGCTTTTGGGAGGTGATTAGATTGTGGGGATGTGGGGATCAGTGGAGTAGTCTGCTGATGGATTTATAGCTAAATGTGATGTTGGGAGGTGGAGCCTGGTCGAGAAGGTGGTCACTGGGCTCCCTGGCCTGAAAGGGTCTATCTCCCTGGCCCGCTCCTCCCTTCACTCTCTCTCTGCTTCCCAGCTGCCATGCCATGATCAGCTCTCCTCCACTATACCCCTCTGCCATACCGTCCTGCATTGCAGCCAGCTGATCATGCAAGCTGAAACTTCTGAAACGTGAGCCAAAATAAATCTCTCCTTCTTTGAATTGTGGGTGTCTGGTATTGTGTCCCAGCAATGAGGAAAGTCACCAAGACAAGGTAATAATCAAAATAACTAGCCACCTGGGTGTTGTGGTGCGCATCTGTATTTCCAACACTCTGGGAGACAGAGGCAGGAGAATTGCAATTTCAAATTGCAAGTTCAAGCCTAGCCTGGGCCACTTTAGTGAGACTTCATCTCAAAATAAAAAATAAATAGCTGAAGCTGTCACTCAGTACAAAGGCCCTTGGTTCAATCTCCAGTATCACACACACACACACAGAAAAAGAAAAAGACACACACAGTATTCTATGTCACAAAATATTTAGTCACCCGAAGCCTTGCTTTCTATAAACATTTGACTTACAGATTATCTATAGATAATCATTAAAATAACTTCAACCACTACATCTTATTCACTACCATTTTTTTTAACCAGTGGAACAGAGTCAATAATGTCTCTAAATCAAGTCAAATTTGAGAAGCAGTTTCACATAACCCAGCCCCGGTTCAGAGAACACATCCTCTGGAACCATGTCTGGTATTGACCTCTATAGAAGTTGGGATTCAGTCAGAGAAGCAGAAGGGTCTACAGATTGCTCAGGCCAGGGCGGGAAAGAAAACTGGATATGAGGTGAGGTCAACAAGAACAGACTGGGATCCAACGAGAACAAATTGGAACCCGTTGTTGCACTGCCTGCCACTCTGGTAGAGGTCTTCCGAGGCAGCTGCGTGGCCTTTGCCATGCAGCTGTCACACAGGCCTGTCTCAGGACTCAGTGATGTTGAAGGGAGAGGTCTTGGGGGTTCCTGGGAAGCAGGGGCCTGGCTGCTGGCCCATGAAGGTGTGCCAGTGGATCAGGGACGACTGTGCGACAGTCCACTGCCTCCAGCCTACACTGACCTTCAGAGCCAGTGAGTATGGCTGAAGTTTCACCTTCGTCCTCCAAATCTCACACAGAGTTCTTCTGTGGTCAACCCTAACCCAGAAATAGGCAAGGAAGAGAGTGCTGGAAAGGCAGTTGCAGCTTAGCCAAGTTGTACAGTACAATGTTACCATAGCAGCAAACAGTATTTCCTATTACCATGGAAAGTACATTCTAATAAGAAAGCGAACAATACCAACTCCCAAGGAGGAATTATGTACTGCAAACAACGTGTACTGTTAAGAAATAAAAACTGAAGAGAAAATAGAGTTCACATGTTCTAACACAAAAAAGTGTCTGTATGTGTGTGTTCCTAAAAACAACATTCTGAGATAAGTACTTATATCATCCCCATTTTTCCTCTTCTGTAAAAGAGGAAACTAAGGCAAAAATTAAGTATTTTGACCTAAGTGACATAGATAAGAAGTACTAGAGCCAAACTCTGAACGAAGGCAGTTTGCAATCAAAGCCCATGGCATTGACTGCGCCTTTACTTTGTTTATTCAGTATAAAGCCTTCCCCAAACACTCAAGCTGAATCCATCTTTCAGATAATATCGCAGATTTTAGTAGTTTGTTGAAGGACATTTCTGTCCTTCAATTGCGGTATGCTTATTGATAACGAGCCTTCCTAATTGGATGTAAAACTGTAACCGGTGATACCGTTATTTCATGCATTCACTTTAGCTGCTAAGAGTGTTGTCCGTTCTGCTGGCACCTTGTACTTCCTTGTGGTGTTGACTTAACAATGCCTGTGACAGCCAGAGCCAGGTGAGTGTACCCACAGTTGCGTGTCCTTTTGGCCAAGCAGCACCAAGTCCAAAAGATCTTTTTGTAAATGCTTCTGCTGAGTCTTTGAAAAGCAGTTAAAGCTCCATCAAGGATTCACCCGAGTGCTGGTCTACGATAATCACATAATCCAGATAAGTCAGGGCAAGGGACCGGCCAGGGAGGAGAGAGCGGTCACCTCCAAAGCTGGCCAGGTGGTGTTCACATTTAGATTTGCTTCAAAGAAGGATCGGTTCCAAAGGATTATTAAGTGAATTCCTGGAGTTCATTCAGCCGATGGAAGGTAGAAGAGACTAGAAACTTTAGGCCTAAATTCTGCGTTTTTGTATGCTCTCAGAATGAAAAGGCCTTTTGTTGACTTTCATTTAGATTTAGTTAACATTCAACCCACAGAAAACAGAAGGCTGTATATGACATTGAGGAAAGAGGCCCCCACCCAGCTCATGTCGTTTTGGCATTAGCTGTTATTGGTTCCTGTGAAAACACGGGGAGGATATTCATTTTGTGGTTGGATGATTGAGTTTCCTTTTTTTTTTTTTTTTTTTAACATCGTTACAGTTAGATCTGCAGTATTTCCTCAAATATGTGAGGGGAAGGGAGTGGCGACTTCCTAAAGGAAGGTATTTATATTTTTAGATAGATATACGCTTTTACAAAGCTTTTCTCAGAAAATACATTTACAAAAGAGCATTCTGAGCAATGGAAAATACATCTTAAATCGTGGTTAAGGTAATTTAGTTTATAATGTATATTTTAATGTAATGAGAAAGAAATGAGCACTTTCATTTCATTTTCAAAGAGGATTTTAAAAAGGCTTCTGGATTTGAGAATTTCTGTCTCAACTTCACTTTCTTCTGATTTCTTTTATTCTAAGCATATGAGTCTGCGGAATGCAGGAGAGTCGCTCCCTTTGAAATGACAGAGACCCATTCAGCTAGAAATACTGGGCTTGTGAGGAAGAAGTGTGTGTGTGTGTGTGTGTGTGTGTGTGTGTGTGTGTGTGTGAAGAGGGAGAGAAGGCCTGAGACTTAAAGTTGTGGTACATCACAGCTCGAAGGAGCCCTATGAGTCATCCGGTTCCGTGTTTCTCATCTTGTGGACCAGGTGCACTAAGGGGAACCCACATGCTAAAATGCAGCCCAGGTGAGCTGGTCAGGTAACTGGCTGGCACGTTGGCCTTATTTCATCAATGAGCAGTTGGTGGCCTATAGAGGAACAGAATTCTGAATAGCAGCCAATTTAAAGTGGAACCCATTTGAGACACATGTCTTAAAGAGGGACACTGCTGTCCAAATTAGGTGTCAACGGAGTAGATATGCTTTATGGGGCTCTGGAAAGACATCCCTAATCCCTCTCTTTCTCCCTTATTTGATCATCTTGAAATCCATTTACAAAGACACAAAAGCCTTTACGTCACATTTGTAGATAAACTACTCCTCAAGAAAGTAAGAGATGACATAAACATACCCAAAGCTAAGGAGATGTGATAATGGGTAACCACATGTTATGGCTTGTATCTAGATGTCCCCCAAAACCTCATGCACTCATAGGTGGGGCTTTTCTGAGGTGGCTGGATCTAGGGTGAGTGATACTGGGATTAAGGGTGTGTGACAAATTGGTTTAGCATAGTTCTGAGTGTAGATAATGGAAGCCTCGACCTGGGTGTGTGTGGCACCAATCAATAGGTTTATAGTGTGGATGGAATATAAATGGACAGGGAGAAGGTGGGCTTACTGCTATTGCTTGCTGCTCTCTGCCTTCTGCTTGCCACACTGTGGACAGTCTCTCTTCTGAAATGCCCCTCTAACTACCATGCCACCCTGCTTTAGAACTAGCTGACTATAAACCAGGTGTGGTGGTGCATGCCTGTAATCCCAGCACTTGGGAGGCTGAGGCAGGAAGATTGCCATGAGTTCAAGGCCAACTTGGGCTACATAGTGAGTTCAAGACCAGCCTGAACTACACAATGAGACCCTGTCTCAAAAAACCAAAGACCAAAAAACAAAAAACATGGACTGAAACCTCTACAAATTGTAAGCTGAAATTCCTCCTTTAATTCCTTTAACTTTCCTCTTTTAACTTTGGGCATCAGGTATTTTGTTTCAGCAACAAGAAAAGTAACTAAGATGTTATATCTGAGCAGATTTTCACAGTGGAGGAAGAGGTGGTGTGAAATTGCGCAAGATCCAGAAAGGTGCCCTTATGGGAATTTTGTCTTCTAACCTTTTATTATGAAAAGTTTCAGACATACACAAAAATTAAAATAACAGTGAATTCCATTGTATGTGTGCATGTATTGAAATATCACATCATACCCCATAAATTTGTGCAATTATGTGTTAGTTAAAAACATTAAATAACAATGGTATACTGGTCACCCTGATACCTACCATTTACGTTAAAAATTTTTTAAAGACATCCCTGTATTTGCGTGGTCCATCCAAGGTGCATTTGTGTGTGTGTATCCTCGCACATGTGCGTCCCTGTTTCATAGTCAGTTGAACATTTCTATAAAGGACACAAGTGCTTGACAGGGAAAAGGGACAAGATATATTTCAGAGAAGTTTAAAATTTACTCCAAGTCACAAAATCAGAAAAGGGGAGGAGACCCAAAATTCCCGAGATCTCAGTCTATGCTCTTTCCACTGTGCAACAAATCTTTTTGTTAATTATGATGAGGTACATTCAACATTTTTATCATACTTCTGAATGCTCAGGTTGCTTTCACATAATGCATATTATTTCAGTGTCATTCCACCTAGTATTCAGAAAAAGAGGACAAATAAAAGGGAAGGAGAGAGAGCATGGGGCATGGTGTGACTGAAGGCAGAGTGTTTCCCAGGAACCGAAGTTAACAATAAGTGGAGCTGTTTTTCTCATGCTGAACTTGACATCCAAGGAAGAGCAATAGCCCTTGATGGAGACAAGTGAAGCGCTGCTATCAGCCGGTACATTTCCTGTTCTCTTGCTCACGGGCTGGGACCTGGAAACGCTGACCCTCTCCCACTCTGCGTTCCGGTCTGCTCCCTCTGCTCTAGCCATCTACACTACTGTGTTCTTCTGGAATATTATTTTTCCCATATTTCCAACAGGGTTGGATGCCCCAATCCCACCCCCAGGCCTCTGCACCCCCACCCCACTCAGCGCTCACTCCCGTAACTGTACTTTTCACTCTGGGTTGTAATTTCCTCCTTGCTTGGTGGTTCCCCCCACTGGACCACAGGCTTCTCCGTGACTGAAGTTGTATCTTCACAGCTTTGATATTTTCCCAGTTCTGAGCTCAATCCTTGCCACTCATTAACATGTACTGTAAATATTATTTGTTGAATAAATGACTAGAAACCATGAATTTACAAAGATTTGCACTTTCATTTGATGAAGTTAGGGTTTCAGTGCACATGGAATAAAGTGAGGTGGAGTTTATTTTTATTTTGTGTGGTTTTTGTTTTCCAAGAGTGAAATGCAGGTGAGAGAGGTTGACGGGTATTGAGGAGGAGAAGAAACAGACTTCAGTGTGGTTAAGGCAGAGGATTAAGCAGGTTGGAAGGAGCCCAAGGGAATATTTGCAGAGCTAATGACCCAGTCTCTGAAACAGGAATTTTTTCAAACAAAGAGTTTATTAAGCTCTGTTCTGTGCCATTGTTAGCATGGAGGACAGTGCAAGAAAGCAGGTTGAGGGAATCACCAGGGGCAAAAGAAAAAATATGCGCTTACCCGTCGCAGTCTAGAGAGCAGCCAGTGAGTGAGGACTGCATGCTCAAAAGAAAAAGGCTTAAGTTCCTAAAAAGTTTCAACCAGTGTCTTTCTGGTGTTGACCAAGGGCTACCCATCTAGATACATTCATTTCTCCTTTTTGTCCAAGGAATAAGTCCAGGCTTAAAAATGTGACAAATCGGATTGTTCAAGTCCTGTGCACATGGTGGTAACACTCAAATTTTGAAGGGGCAAATGGACTGAAAGAGAATTTGCTCTGGGTTGACCCGTGTAGACCAAAGACCAAGGCTGGGCAGGAGAACACTGACGCCTGTGTGAACAGCAAGGGCCAAGTGAATTCGATTTTTCCTTTTGTAAATTTTGCTTACGCCCATTACCACAGAAGACCTAGGTACATCTTCACTTAAAGGTTGAATGAGATTTTGTTTCTATTACTCTGATATATTGGTAATGGTATAACAGTGGCTTGGGGAATAAAATGTGAGTTTAAAAAAATAAAATGGCAGGACTGGGAGTATAGCTCAGTGGTAGAGCACTTACCTAACATGGGTGAGGCCCCAGGGTTCAATAGCTAGCCAAAAATGAATAAATGAATAAATAAATACATATATGGAAAAATATATGGAAGAAAAAATATATGGGACATAAACCTGCTACAAATGCTTAGAAAACTTTGCTCCTTTAATAGGACCATATCTTTTTCAAATGGGGGGGTGTATCTTCTTTACACCCACATTAAGCATTGTGTACACTAGTGTTTGTGGAACACGTGTGTGTGCATTTCATGCTTTTGGTTACTATGGCTATGGTATTTAAAGTACGAATGTCTTGATTGGGGACAACTCAATACTTCTAATGTTAGATTTGATCAGTTTATACTTTTTTTGGTCTAATTTTGGAAATACTTAAAACTCTCATGAATATTAGGAAGGAAGTATTTTCATTAAGGAAAATCTGAGCTCGGAGAGCAAAATATAAGGGAAAAAAATTGAAATTGGAGAAGGTAGGAAAATACTTGTGAGAATGAAGGAACTTGTGGGTGAATTTCTACTAGCTGGGGAACTAGAACAAGAAGCAGTCTAGTTTAAGTTCTTTGGGCTATGAAAGAACAGACTAGATTGGCTTCTAACTAAGCACTAGACAAGAGTCTGTTTGCAAAATTAATGACATTTCATAAATGGGTCTTCAAATCCAATTAAGTATGGCCAGACTTATAATGGCTTCAAGTTAAGCTTTGAGCTGAAATCTGAGGTCTGAAAGTTGGCTTATTCTTGTGCTGTTGATTAAAGTATAAATAGCTGGTTACACAAAGCAAAAGCATCAATAAAACAATTTTATGGCTTTAGAGTCTTTAAGCAGGTGAGCCTGTTCTGCCTAAGATAAAACAATTTATAATACAAGAACCTCTGCCATTTGTTCTCTCCAGTTTCAGGTTTTGGAGGAGCACTGTGTAAAAACTGCCGTGTCAGGCACTTGTAATTAGGGCTTTGACTGACAAAGTGCCTTGCATTAGACAGGTGCGTGGGCAACGTGAGCATAATGAGAAGGGAGCACATAGGCTTGTGTTCAAATCTCACGGGGAAATGAGATGCCGGTAAGAACTTCCAGCACCTGAGGGGGTGAGGGTGCCACCAAGCACCTGAGTCACAGTGGCCTTGTGCTACCTTGGACTAACTCAGAAGAGACAGTGGTAGTTTTGGAAATGTGTCAAGTGGAAAATACATTCCAAAAAGATTGCCCAGGTCTGTGATGGCAAACCTTTCAGAACTTTCAATGATAACAAATAGCCGGATGTGGCACGCGTGCCATAGGTTCACCACCACTGCTCTAAGTGCCCATTCTCACTATTGTAAATGATATAAAAATTGGGCGGTAAAGTGAAAAAATGATAAATTGATGAATATTTTATATAAAGTTACATTATTATAATGATCACATTAGGGGCAGGTGAATCGGTGTATGCTATGCTTTGGATGAGTCCCCCAAAGGTCCATATGTAAAGACTTTGCCCCCACAGCAGTGGTATTGGGAGGTGCTGTGAATTTTTGGGGAGGTGTCTGGTGGGAGGTCTTAGGACAGTGGGTGTGTACCCTGAAAGGGGATTGTGGGACTCTGGCTCTTTCTCTCTCTCTGCATCCTGCCTCGAGATGTAAGCATTCACTCTAACATGCACTTTGTCAAGATATACTACCCTTGCCAGAGGTCCAGAGAAATCAGACCACTATATCCTTCAGAACCATGAGCCAAAACAAACCTTTATTTACTATATAGGTATCCAATGTCAGGTGATTTATTACAGTAATGTGAAGCTGACTAATACAGTGTAGAACTTTATAATAATAATTTCTACACCAAACTGATCAAAAAATGCGGTGTATTTCTGTAATAAAGGAGGATTTTCAAAATTTAAAACAATCAGTTCTTTCCTCCACGAGAATATTCATATTAGGTGGATGTTTTGGTAATTCTCTGAACAGGGACAGCAACTTGTTTCTGCGCACTCGTGAAAGTGACACATGGTTGAAGATTTTACAACACTCACATAAGAATGTGCAAAGCTTTGGTTTTGGCTCTTTTGGCCTGTGTCTACTATGGACTTCTTGCCCATTTCTCCTTGTACATAATCCAGTGGAGAGACAATTCTTTTATAATGACAGTGCCTGAGATGTTCCTGTCCCTTTCTGTCTTGTGGTTATACTGTGGACTGCCTTTCCACCGGACCATTTTGTAGTTGCAGAACATCATCTAGCCCAAATTGTTTAGATAATTATTTATTTATTCTTTCTAAAATCAAGTCCAAGTTTTTCTACCTGGCTTTCAAGGCCTTCTGTAGCATAACTTCTAATGGCTTGAGTTATATTTTTGGAATACATTAGCTCTGAGCTGTAAATCGCCAGGTGCTAGCAGTGGGTGGATATATAGATGCAGGGCAGGGTATTTGCTCTCCAACTCATGAGCTCATCTCTTCATCCAGCCAGCTACAAACTCTGTTCTTACTGCATTTTCTTCAAGCAAAATAAATCATCTTTTCCATACTTCTATTCTTATCCTTTGAGACTCAATGTCTTAGTTTGTGTGAGCTGCTATAATCATATCGTACCATAGACTGGGTAGTTCATAAAAAGTATAAATTTATTTTTCACAGTTCAGGAGCTTGGGAGTCCAAAATCAAAGCATGGCAGATTTGGTGTCTGGTGAGGGCCCCTGTCTGGTTCATAAATGGCTGTCATCTAGCTATGTCCTCACAAGACTGAAGGGGTAAGGAGTCTCTCTCCCAGACCTCTTTTATAAGGGCACTGATCATGTTTGTGAGGGCTCATTCTTCATCGTCTAATCACAAAAGGCCCTACTTCTTAATATCATCAACTTGGGAGCCAAGATTTCAATAGATGAGTTTTGGAGGGATACCAACCATTATGGTTTATATCTGTATCCTCCCCCCACCAAAGCCTCATGCGCTCATAGGTGGAGCTTTCGGGAGGTGATTGGATCATGGGAGTGTGATACCAGGGAGAGTATGCTGACATCTTGATATCTCTCTCTGCTTCCTACCTGCCATGTCATGGACTGTTTCTCCTCTGCTATGCCCTTCTGCCATGCTGCACTGCCTTTGAGCCAGCCCACTATGGACTGAAAACTTTACAAACTGTAAATAAACCTCTCGTCCCTTAATTTGAGGGTTTTGAGTATTGTGTCACAGTGATGAGAAAAGTAACTAAGACACCAGCATTCAGACCACTGTATCCAGTAATTTTTTTTGTCATAAAATCCTCTCTAGCTACTTTAATCCTTACTGTTTATTTATTCTGAAATTTCAAAGTAGTAACACTCTCTTCCATACAATTAAGAACATCCGTACTATCATCTTTAATTGTTATTTTTATTTGAGGTCTGTTGGTCTCATGTCTCCCATCTACACTGTAAATCCTTTTTCCTAACCCAGCCAGACATTCATCAAACATTTGTTTGGTGAATGATAACAGAAGACTCCTGTTTAAAATGACTATACAACAACAACAACAACCTTCTCCACATCTGATAAAGGAGTTTATTATTCTTCTCTACTGTAGTTTTAGTTGAGTTCAGGAAGATGCATCAGCCAACTATCTTAATGCCCGAGTTTGGGTAACTTTCCCAGCATCATCATTGGAGTTAGCCCCTCTGACTTCAAGTTCGTTGTTCTTTTCAGCACCGCACATCTCTAAAAGAAGTGAATAGAAACCTGGGTTTCCACAGCCTTAGTAGTTACTAACCAAGTAAATGGAAATCTGGAATGGAGGACATTATTTCTTAGAGTATAAGCATTTGCCCATGGTGTCCTACTACTCTTTTCGAAAGAGAGAACACATTTAAATCACTGTGATCCATACCTGGCTGCGGGAAGAGAAGATCAATGGTTTGTGAGTAGATGTGCAGGAAGGGAAGTAGAGCTGTGGGCTAACTATACAAGTGTTTTTCTTAGACATTTCTTTTTTTTTTTTTTTTTTTGTGGGTACCGGGGGGTTGACCTCAGGACCTCGCGCGCCAGCAGGCGCCCGTGCCGCTGAGCGATATCACCGGCCCCTTTTTCGTATGTGGGTTCCGGGAGTCGAACTCGGGCCCTCGCGCTTGCTGGGCAGGCGCTTAAGCCGCTGAGCCATCTCACCGGCATTTCTTAAACCTTGTGGAATACCTCCAGCTTTTCCAGAGTACTGGGAGGCGATAGAGTTAGGAACAGAGACTAGGAAGTCTGCCCACCTTCGTTTTCATGGAAGTGATTTCTTATACAAGCTGTGTGTTCCTGGGCAAGTAACTTTATCTTTCTGAGACTTGATTTCCTCATGCATAAGAAATCTGTAATGCTAGGGCCTCCCTAGTGGGTGCCTTTGAAAATAATAGGAGTTAATATCTGATAGGTGCTTGGAGCAGTGCCTGGCTCTTTATGAGAACCAAATAGATGGAAAATAGATGGAAACAATAAAGGAAAAACCTTTATTGTTTATGGATTTTATCTTTCATAAATGGCACATCATTCCACTCTAGAATTTGCTGTTTTCATTCGTGTGTTTTGAGATGTATTCACTATGATACACATACACCTGTTGTTTTTTTCTTTTGCTGCTATTCACTATTTCATTGTGTGAATATATTTTATTTGGCCACTTGACCACTAATGGACATGTAGGTTGTTCCTAATTTTCTGTTGGAGAACGAGTATTTAATAATGCTTTCATATAGTAGGTAAAAAAACTTTGTTGTCAACATGCATTTCTAATGTTCATTTTTTTAAAAAAGCTTAGCTATGTCAAATCATGGATTTAATATTATATTTCATCATAAATAAGTGTTTTAAAATTATGAATAAAACATAACATTAACTTGAGGAACACTGCTGCATTATTTTCAAGATAAGCATATATTTTAAACAAACATTTTTTGAAAGAACATCTCATTTAGCTGTATCTGAATGTTGATGCGTCACTAAATTCCTAGCAAATGCATCTTTGTGGGATAATTTTTTCAGGGTAAATAGTATACAATACCGGTTAAATGCAATTTTGAATTCTTTGTTTCTCAACATCTATTTTAAAGTTTTCTTGTTGTTCCTCAGTTCATACTTGGTGATGGATTCCATTTTTCAGGGACTTGAAATGATTTTATTACTATAACACAAACACACTTATAGGCAAATCATTACACCAAATAGATCAAACCTATTATAACTTTATCTGAACCTCTTTCCTTAGCAACAGAAATAGATACATAGCCTATGTGCATTCCTATTATGTATAATATTATTTATTTACATTTAGTTTACTTTTGCTTTGTTTGTTTTTGGTGTGCTGTGTTTAATTACCTAATCATTTTTAAATATTAAAAAAAATGCAGAGAGCAGGATAAAACTACATGTGAAATTCTTTACCAATGTGTCCCAATTCCACTGATGCTCATACCTGTTCATTGCTTGGATCTTGGCAGACAACAGCTGGTGCTCATGAAAGGCTGAAAAAAGGAAGATTTAGGGAGGACAATTTAGAAAGAAGAGGGCAGGGTTAAGAGAAAATAATAAGAAACAGTGAAGCATCCTGGGGCAGCAGCAACAGCCACTCCTTTATCCCTCTCTAGGCCTGTAGGAGCAAGGGAAGGGAGTGGCTACCAATCCAGTGAGACCAGCCACCACAGAAAAGGGTCCTCAGTAGGAACCATGTCCTTAGGTAGAAGGTCGCCGCTGCTAACTGGGAGTTTGACCAGGAAGAGCTGGAAGAGTAAATACTACATTCTGTCTCCATCTGGCTCTCTCTCTGTCTTTGTCTTCTCTGTCTTTGTCTTCTCTCTTTTTCTCTCTGTCTCTCTCTCATTCTATTTTTACTCTGTGTGTGTGCATGTGTGTGTGTGTGTGTGTGTGTGTGTGTGTGTGTGTATTAGTGGGGATTGAATGCCATGGCTTTCACACTGAGTTATAGCCCCAGCTCTTTCTTTATTATTATTTTTTGAGACAGGGTCTCACTAAGTCTCTAAGTTGTCCAGGCTGGGTGTGAACTTGGGATGTCCTTGTCTCAGTCTCCCAGAGTGCTGGGATTACAGGTATGCATCACCACACTCTGCTCTGCCTTCCTGTCCCTTGTTAATTTCTTTCATCAGCCAGATCATCCAGAAATAAGAGTCTGTTGGTGCAGTCCATGGCAGTGTGGCTCCTCGGTGGACAGCAGGGAAAAGGAGGATGTGAGGAGAAAGGGATAAAGCCCAGCCAGGTACTTACAGTCTCATCGACTCTTGTCTGTAATGTCATTTGCAGATTTTCCTGGCTTCCTCTTAGGGCAGAGGCAGCCTCTTGTCTCTGAATAGGATAATCCCTCAAAGAGGAGGGCTGGCAGGAGGAGTAAGAGACTCCCAAATGGTTAGACTCCAGTTACGATACCACAAAAGGGCAGATGTGAGAAACAGACTTGGTCCAGGAGGATGTTTTAATATTTAGAACCTGACTCATCAATTCCAGGTGTTAATGACTTAGATCCTTGGGCCACCAAGTAGAGTTTTATGAAAGAACACTTAGCTCTTAATTAATACATGCTAAAACATAGAGGCATTGTCCCTTTCTGGAAATACAATGCTTAGATTAATCTGACCATATTTATAATCACAGAATTGTTTTTGTTTAGCTGTAATCCCTTTCCCAACTTATACCATGTTGTTACACTAATATAGATGATAGTAGACTCTATATATAATTGTTTATATTCCAAGGGCTTTGGCCATAAGATGTTAAATTATGCAAGTACTATGACCAGATAAATTTTGGGGTTTTGTTTGTTTGTTTTTAATTTTCAATGCAGTTTTCAAATGTTTTCCCATGGAACTGATTAGGAAAGATTTACAGGGCCAATGACTTTACAAAATGGACCACAAATAATCTCTATGGTTGAGTTTAGGAGTTAGGAGGACAGCAGTACATCAATGGAGAAATAAAATTGTGACAGAAATCATGAATCCCAACTATGACTGGGGAGTAACACAATTGTCTGTAGTCTTCTGAAAAGGGAGATCGAAGTCTGCTTGTCATAGTTTGTTCTGTGCTGCTATAACAAAACTCCCCAGACTGAGTAATTAGTAAAGAAATTTATTTCTCATAGTTATGAGGACTGAGAAATCCTAGGTCAAGGCACTGGCAGGTTCACTGGTGAAGGTTTCATCTCTGCTACCAAGATGGTACTTTCAGTGCTGAAGGAGAGTAACAGTATCTTCACAAGGCAGGGCAAAAAGGATGAAGTCCCTCTATGAAGCCCCTTTATAAAGACCTGTAGTCCCACTCACAAGGGGAGGAGCCCTCATGGCCCAATCACCTTCTAAAGGTCCCACCTTTTAATCCATCACGTTGGACATTTAGTACAACATCTGAATTTTGCTGTGGACACCTTCAAATCACATCACTGACTTAGGAGAAAATTCGAGACAGTGATTGGAGCAATGTGGAATTAAATTACTTGTAATCTGTTATAGTTTAAAATCTATGCTTTCTACTGGACAGTGATTAGCAGAAACTCACAGTGCAAGAGAACCCTAGGCGTTTTGCAGTGGGAGGACATAATGAACCCACAACAACACAATTAGAACTTTTCTAAAGCTCTATGCAATTTCCCCCTCTCCTTCACGTGGTCCTCATGCCAGTCACCCACTTCTCTGTGCTTAGTTGCTTGGGTGAAAACAGTGGTTCCACTAGTGACAATGACAGGCAGGTGTCCCCAACACAAATGGAAATCCTTATGGCATATATCTAGATAGTCAACAGATTTAAATCAAGCTAACCGACTGTTGAAATATGCTCTACAAACATTTTATCATTTTAATTTCGTTTGTCTTTATTTTTATCGGTTTTATAGAGATATAATTTACATAGCACAATGTTCACCTCTTTTAAGTATACAATTAAAAGAATTTTAGTATATTTACAGAGTTGTACAATCACTGCCCAGAGTCTAATTTGATAACATTCCACGATCCTACAAAGATTTGCAGGATCATTCCTCATTTCTACTTTTAGCCTTAAGTAAACTGTCTCCCCTATGGCCCTTTTATACACTACCACCTCCCTTCCCCATCCTTCTACTCCTTTCTACATCCACTGTTCTAACCTCTGGCAACCACAAATTTGCTTTCTGTTTCTATAATTTTGTCATTTCAAAAATGTCATATAAACTCAGGATTGACTTTTTTTTTCTCGTCATAGTTCTTTGGATATCCATCCAAGCTGTTACATGTATCAATAGCCCATATATTTTTATTGCTGAATGTTGTTTCATAAAATGGATATACTACATTCTGTTTAACTATTAACCCGCTGGAGGGCATCTAAGTTGGTAAGGAATCTGTTTTGGAGTTGTTTCCAGTTTTTTATTATGTAAATATACTTTCTATAAACTTTCATGTATAGGATTTTGTGTGAACAGAGTTTTCATTTCTCTGAAATAAATACCAAAACATGAAATTGCTTAGGAGTATGGTAGACCCATGTTTAGTTTTATGTAGAATTACAAAACTGTTGCCCATAGTAGTTGTACTATTTCACATTTCTACCAGCAACATATGATGTGCTACCTTCTCTGCCAGTGTTTGGTGTCATTGCTATTTTTTATTTTAGTCATCCTGAAGGTGCCTGTTGATAACTCATTGTGATTTTAATTTGCATTTCTCTAATTATTAATGATGTTAAGCATCTTCTCATGTTCTTGTTTGCTATCTATTATATCAGTGAAATGTCTGTTCTTATACCAATTTTCTACTTGAGCTGCTTGTATTTTAACCATTGAATCTTGAGAGTTCTTTATGTATTCTGGATACCGTTCCTTATTAGATATATGATTTGAAAATATTTTTTTACCAGTTGTTAGGTTGTATTTTTACTT
This sequence comes from Erethizon dorsatum, assembly GCA_028451465.1. NCBI lineage: Eukaryota > Metazoa > Chordata > Mammalia > Rodentia > Erethizontidae > Erethizon > Erethizon dorsatum. Next base: position 55,310,347 of record CM051837.1, on the reverse strand, counting down.
TCTCGATAGTGTCTTTTGACATATAAAAGCTTTTCCTTTTAAGGCTTTTTCTTTTTTCCATGTGATTGTGATGTTATATCTAAGATGTATCAAGATTGTGAAAATTTATTCTTAGTTTTAGCTCCTACATTTAGGATTATGATCAATTTTGGGTTCATCTTTGTGTACAGTGTAAGGTACAGTAGTTTTATTTATGAATAGCCAATTTTACCAGCACTATTTTTTGAAAAGTCTACTTCTTTCTCATTGTATTTTGTTGGCATTTTTATTAAAAATCAATTGACCGCAGCCATAGGCATTTATTTCTGGGCTTCTATTTCTCTACTGAGCTGTATGTCTGTTCCTGTGATAATAACACACTATCTTGGTTCCTATAGTCTTTAACAAATGTACTGTTATAATATCCTGATATTCAGATTCTAATTTAGAACTATTGGATACTTAGCGCATGGTCTTAGAACATTCAGCGGTACCCCCGATCCTTTTGCTCTGTTTTCCCACTCCTAGTTCTCTTACAGCGTTGGAAGTCTTTTGTGCACATATTTAGATGTCCCAACTCTCAGGTGCAGGAAAAGGTTCTGTTTCTTTGCTGCCTGTCATCCTTAGCTCTTGGAGCCCTCTCTCTTATTCTTGCACATGGACTTTCACATCTTAGAGCCAGCAGTGATGAAGCAAATCTTTCTCATCCTTGAAAACTCCATTGTTCCTTTCCAAACTTCTCTCTTTTGCTTGTGGTTGGAAGAAGACCGTCTTTATAAGAGTGATGTGCTTACACTGGCTCCACTAACATAATTCAGAATAGTCTATTTTAAGGTCAATTGATTAGCAACTTTAATTATATCTTGAAAATCCTCTTTTCTGTATAATATATTCACAGGTTACAGTGATTAAAATATGGACATCTTTGCAGGACCATTAATCAGCCTACCACACAGAGGTGAGACATTAAATCAGTGCTGTGGTTTTGATTATCTGAAAACATTTCTAGTTTCCTTCCTTTGGAAGATTACTGTCACTGGCAATGATTCTTTCAGCACTCAAAAAATACTCCATTGTCTTCTGGGTCCATAATTTCTACTGAGAAGTCAACAAAATATCTCATTGTTATGCCTTTGAAGGTAATGTATCTTTTTTCCTGATTACATGTAGAATCTTCTTTCTTTTTGTTTGGTTTTTGACAATTTTTTCTCCATATGCCCATATGTGATTGTCTTTTTTTTTTTTTTTTTCATCTTTTTGATGCAGAATCTCGATATACAGTTCAGGCTGGCCTTGAGCTCACTTTGTAGCTCAGGCTGGCCTTGAACTCTCAAGGATCCTCCTGCCTCCTGAGTGCTGGGATTACAGGCGTGTGCTACCATGCACAGCTGTGATTGTCTTTGTGTTTATTCTACTTGAGTTTTGCACAGCTTCTTAAATCTGTGAGATAAGGTTATATAGTAGTTTTGGAAAATTCTCTTTGTTACCTTCAAATATTTCTTCTCATTCTCATGGAACTGAAATTACACCTATATGAAACTGCCCCAATATGTCTCATATATTTTTGTGCTCATTTTTCCATTCTTATTTTTTTCTACTTTAAAATTTGCACATTTGCACATTTTCTGTTGACTTATTTTTCAGTTCACCAATTCTTTCTTGTTCTGTATATTGTCTGGTCTCAATCTTTCTTATAGAGTCTTACTTTTGGAGATGGTATTTTATACTTTAGAGTTTTGTTTGAATTTTTAAAATTTTTGTTCTATGTAAAATTCTCTTTTTTTCCTCTGTCTTTTCCTCTGTTTTTCTTGAGCATATATTAGCTATTTTAGAGTTCTTCTTGCTATGTGTCTGGTTTAGTATACATTTTTCCCTTCTCAGGGACTCAGCAAACTAAATAGAGTCATTTGCTCTTGTATATCTTGTAATTTTTAACTGAATGCTGGACATTGTCTATAAAATATTGGAGAGAACCTAGATGATGTTATCTTTCACCAGAAAAGGTCCATTCTTTCACTTGCTAAGCTGCTAGAGTTAGAGTTAATCATTTTTGCTCAATAAGGAACAGAGAAGGCTCTATTTTTTATTTTTTATTTTTTTGTCTTCTTGATACAGGATTTCACTATGCAGTTCAGGCTGGCCTTGAACTCACTTTGTAGTCCAGGCTGGCCTTGAACTTGCAGAGATCCTCCCTCAGCCTCCCAAGTGCTGGGATTATAGATATGCACCACCACATCCAGCCAAGGGTCTAGTCTTACACTTTTGGAATATTCAATTTACCTTTGACTCACATCTGTTATGCTGATGTACTTTAGGGCTTTTACCTGAGGACCTGGTGAGTGCACTGGGTTTTCTCTCACTGGCAGGTCAAGAACTCTAGTCTTTGTCTCAACATTACTATTAGGCTGCTAAAAGCTTTGCTCTCATTTTCAGCTGAAATTTTTTTTAATGTCTTAGTGCTTTATATTGAGTGCCAATGGATCTAAGATTTTATAATGGCTAATTATTAAAAAAATTATTACTACATGTTTGCAGTACCTAATGATTACATTCATTATGTATGGGGAGTTGGTACTTGCATATAACACATCTCAATTCATTTTTTCCCTTCCCCTTTACCCCTCTTTTGTTCTTTTGCCAGCATCAGATTCACTTATTTATCTTATAAGCCTTTATAAAGGTAATTATTATAATACAGATTAACAGCCAGACTTACAGCCAAAAAATATATAAAACACATAAGACAATTATACTAAATCAAGGTACACTTTTAGATACATTGTTGATGCTGGATTACAATAACTTTTCTCTCTTTTTTCCTATTGTCTTTTATTTTGCACTTTATTTATATATTGAGTTTCTCATATAAGAGAAATGAGATATTTACAGCTGAACTTTTTTTTATCCTTCCATCTTTTCTAACTGTCTTGAAGAGAAATTTGTTCATGTTTGAGACCTTTCAATTTTGTCACTCTATCTGTATGAAATAGCCACAAAGTCTACTGGTGTCTCCATCCATGAGGAGCAGCTTTCTACTCAGGCAAAGCCTGGATTCGCAGTCTCTTGCTTATACCCAGGATTAATCCATCTCCTTCAGGAAAAGTAACTGCAGAAGGTAAGATCACTGTTTCAGGTTTCTCCCCTCTGAAATTTTATTACATTTTTCCCTTGGCTTCAGCAACTGCATGATATCCTTAAGGAGACATGTTTATATTTTATCTAGCCTTACTACTTGTTCCTGGAAGAATCATTGTCTGATAAGCTACCTAGAAGCATAAGGCCAGTTCCAGAGGTGATATTTTTGATATCTACAATTTTCAATATAATTTTTGAGCAATTATAATGAGAAAATTTTAGGATATTTGATGTGCTTTGTTGCCATAAATACATTTTTCCTTGATAATAAGTATGTCTTATATATAAGCATGTTGCCTTAATTGTCCATATCTACTTAGTTCTGAAATGAAATATAAGTTTTAGACATGAAGTACTTATCTAATTACATTTTCAAATTGTATTTAAGCCTTTCATAATATTTAAGAGGGATAAATAAAACAAGTTGAAAGTGTTAAGCTGAAAAGATATCTATATAGATAGATCCATCTATATAGAAAAATAACTATTACATGTTGATTTGCCACTTATTTTCCACTTTTGATTTTTCAAGATAATTCCCATTAATGGCAGAAAGGAAATGTGAACAAATTACAAATAAAACTACTTCAATTTTTAAGTGGACATAAAACATTATTTTCTATTTAAAATAAACAGGATAAATATCTAGATATTAATGGCTTCATCAGGAAAAATCAATTACATATATTTTCTAAATTCTTTGATCTGTCACATTTAAAGTCATTAAGTGTAAAACAGTGTAAGAATCAAGTTCCCTCTATAATTGAGTGCCCAATCTAGATAATTCTAAAGTTCTACTTTTTCATAAATACCACATGAATTAGATAATTATGCTTTCTCTTATGAATGATTTATGTTTCTGCCTTTTCAGTGTTTTGATATCTGCATGTTTTCAATAGCAGTTATCTGATTAACCATAGAATTTTCCTAAAACTGTCTATTTTTAGCTGGCCCTTTTCTTCCCTTTGGAAATATGCCATCTGCTGTGAGCTCAGAGGAGGGAGGGCCTGTGTACTGGAGAATGTGTGTTTTGGGCAAGATGGTGAGGTCCTGGCAGGTTATAATTTCCCCTGTTGGGGAATCTTAGATGCTGAGTATTCACTTCCTTTCTAGGTGGAGACACAATCAAGGGTAGATCTTGGCAATTACATTTTTTTTTTTTTAAAGGAGAAGATAAAGAAATGCTGCTATTTCAGTGAGGAGAAAATATGAAAAATTGTTTGTTTTACTACATAGCTATGTAATTAATATCAGCTATTGTGATTTCACATGAAGTAGCAACAAGGTATTAGATATATCCATCTACGCAGAAGAATACTATAGTATAGTATGTAGTGTAGCAGCGGTTGGTCATTCATCAGGGAAAAGACACAGCTCCGTGGGCCCAGGTTGCCATGACTTCACTCCTTTCTTTCTTACCTAAGAAAGTAACAAAGGAATGATAGTAAAATTATTACTGACGGACTTTCAAATCTACCACAATGTAAAATAAATCAATCCCAAAGTCACACTAGTGTCAACAAGCATTTTTTTATGATACAGTTCCCAGTGGCAGAGACTCAGTGTTGGATCAGGATCCTTCGTTTGGAGAGGTGCATATAGTACATCAGCATAGAATAAGGCCTTATCTTTAGGTCTTATCATAAGTAAGTGTTTATCTTTCAAGTGTGGATAAAATATTACCCACTGTGTGAAGTCTTCTGTCATCCCTAATGTTACCCATTCATAATGAGCTACTCCTTACTTTTATCTCCATTCTTCTTTGGTCCTCAGAAGTATGTACTTGCTTTTTACCACCATAGCAATAAGGCATAATTTCATTTTGGAGGGATTGTCTGTCTTCTCTTAAAATTATAAACTCTTCCCAAGTAAGAACCAGGCCACACTGATTTCTCTGTCTAGTATTCAGCACACTGTTCAGAATACAATCATTATTGGGTACATGATTGCTAATAAATGAGAGCAAGATTTCATAACTTCTAGTCACTCCAAATTAAAGCTTGATGTATGCATGCTAACAATGTGGGCAAGAGGATGGCAAAATATATTTCAATAATTTAGTTTGGGAGATGGAATTTTCGTTCAAATAAAAATGAGTTAGCATGAAATTTGGATTGGGTTTATAACATCAGATGACAAAAAGAGTAAAATATTTTAATGGGGAAAAGTATTTTCCTAGACTGGTTTCTGATCTCAATTTCTGCCATGCACAGGTACTGGAACTGAACATGAGCAAATCACTAATGGAAACATAAGGCAAAGAAAAACATGCTTTGCACACTGCTGTTTGGAAACTGGTTTTAGATTGGGATGAGCTTCTGGCCTTGTAATTGAGGTCATGGCTAGGTCATGTCAACAGAGGTTGCTATGGTTTAGATAAGTGGCTCCCAAAGCCCATGCATTAATTGCTTGGTATCTAGCCCCTGGCCCTACTGGAGAGTGGTGGAGCCTTTGAAGATGAAGCCTAGTAGGAGAAAGTTAAGTCATGGTGTGTGTGGGGGGTGTCCTTAAAGAGAATTGTGAGACTCTAGTCTCTTCCTCTTCCCTTTGCTTCCCAGTTACCATAAGGGAAGCATCTTCCTCTGCCACAGGCTCACACCAGTATGTGCTGCCTCAACACAGGCCTAAAAGCAATGGGTCCACCTGATCATGGAATGAAACTTTCTTTATTTTTTTTTTGGTACCAGGAATTGAACTCTCATGACCTCGCGCTTGCCAGGCAGGTGCTGTGCCGCTGAGCTATATCCCCGGCTGAAACTTTAAAAATGGTGAGTCAAAATAAATATTTCCTACTTATAAGTTAATTCTCTCAGGTATTCCATTACAGTAATAGAAAGCTGACTGACACAGAGGCATTATTCAGAAGCATCTCAAGAACTATGTACCACTGGAGAAAAGAAGGAAGGGAAAAGCAAAAGCAAAAAAAAAAAAAAAAAAAATATATATATATATATATATATATGATAGTTGAGATAGATACACTACTAATTTCTCTTGGTTTATTGAAAAGAAAGGTTTGTGCTAATATTGTTTGGACAATTGAATGCCGATATCTTGTACTCTGAGTAACTAATTTAAAGATAACAATATGCAATGTATTGACCATTGTTACCCTCCTATTATGTTGTTTTGAAATTTTTTTCTACTTTTTCTCTTTGAAATAAAATTTTAAAAAAAGGAACTACATACCACCAATTTTTAGGCCATAAACGGCCTTTACTTTTACTGGCAATAGTAAATTTTGATCTAAAAAATATTAATTCTCTTGTGGAGAAAGTAAGTGAGGTGTCAGAATTGACAGACTAATATCTAAGAGAATTTTGAACCATTCTGAAGATGTCTCAGGAGGTCAAAAAGTGTTCCCTACAAGGAAAATCCACATAGGATTTTAAGGAAAGTGTCTTTGATAGGTTGTGTAGAGAAGGGAGGTTGAGTTGAATTTTGTAGTCTTTTCTATATCAATGTAATTCTCAACCACAAGAGAGAGCCACTAATCTTGAAGTAAGTACTTCACATGTGTGTGGCTGTGACAATGAGATCACTAACTCTTTGAAAAAGAACATGGAGGGCCTTTTAATGTAAGAGCACAGACTCTAAAACCACACTCTCGGGATTTGAGTCCTAGTTTGGTGACATAACAGCTGGCATCCTGAAAATGTTGTGTAACTTCTTTATGAATTAGTTTCTCATCTGCAAAATTAGGATAACAACAATATCTACCCTATATGGTTGTCATGTGGATTAAATGAATATACGAAAAATGCTTAGCTTGCTACATGACACACTGAGGCACCACATAAATATCAGCTATTTTTATTATTTATCTGAGATAAGCTGTAACTTAAGGCAGCAAGAATTGATGCTATTCTTTCTGTAGAGTGGGTTAGCATAGTCATAAACATCAAACAAAATCACTAGTACTGAAGAAGTTATATGACACAATTAAAGGTGGATTAGCCTTGAAAGAATACTTTGAAAATCTTAGAATGGATGGCAATTCCATAGTTACAGGAATTTTGTAGAACTTCTAGACTCCTATTACAGTAAGATTTTAGATACCACTGTTTCTGACTACTCAGTTGGCACTGGGAATTATGGAGTTGAGTCTAAATTCACATACAACATATGTGTTACAAAAACAAAAAAACACAGCATCCTCTTTTCTTTCTTTATAAAAATTGATTTTTCATAGATGCCACAAACAGCATGCCACTGAAATATTATTCCCTCCCCAGATTTGTATAAACTATAGTTCTACGTGAGGCATTTGTATAAGAGCAGCAGTGCTTCGATGATCTATTTCTATGTAATCAATCCCTGCAAAACCTGATGATGTAAAATGGCCACCATTTTATGATGCTGATGATTCTGTAAGTCAGCAATTTGGGCAGGCCTTCGTGGGAATGGGTCATCTTTGCTACACAAAAGTAGAAGTTTCAGCTGGGGACTTGTACGGTTGGAGTTGTCTGCACAGCTCAATTGAGGCCATCAGTCTGGGCCTCCGTTCTATACCAGGTGTCTTCTGGGGCTGGAATGTCTCCCTCACTCACGTATCTGGTGCTCAGTGTGGGATGGTGAGAACGGCTGGGGGCTGTCCAGCTTTACTGTCCAGCATTACTACACACTCTCTCTGTTAGAGTTTGGATTTGGCATGTCCTGCAAATGGGTATGTGTTTAAAGCTTGCCTCCTTGGAGCAGTGATTGAAGTGATTGGATCATGAAGGATGTGATCTCATCAATGGATTAATCCACTGATGGGTTCAAAATTCAATGGATGGGCTGGTGAGATAGCTCAGAGGCATAAGCACTTGCCTGGCAAGTGCGAGGTCCTGAGATCGACTCCAGGTACCCACATTAAAAAAAAAATTGAATGGACTATCATATTAGGAGGTGGTGGAAAGTTTAGGAGGTGGTGCCTACTTGGAAGAAGTAGGTCCCAGGAAAGGAATATCTTGCCCTGGCATTTTCTCTCTGTCTATCTCAGCTGCTGCGGGGTGAGTAGCTTTTTTTTTTGCCATGCCCTTCTGCCATATTCTTCCCTTGCCTTGGGCCTAAAAGCAATGGACCCTGCTTACCATGGACTGAAATCTCTGAAATCATGAGCCAAAATAGACCTTTTCTCCTTTAAGTTGTTTATCTTAGGTGTTTTGTCACAGTGACAAAAAGCTGACTCACACACTCTCCATGTGGTGAGTCTGAGGTTTCTCATAACATGAGCTCAGGTAGCTGCACTTGTTCCGGGATGGCTGGCTTCTAAGTGGCAGGTGTGGGAGCTGTGAGATTATTATGGTCTCCACTCAGATTTGGTATACTGTCACTTAAGCTCTAGTCTATTAGTCCAAGAAATCACAGTGCCTGACCAGAGTCAAGAGAATAGAGAGGTAGATTTTACATCTTGAAAAAGAGAATGGGAAGATCATATCATAGAAATACATATGAACAGGAGGTATTGTGCAGCTGCCTTTAGAAAACACCATCTGGCACAAACAGAAATTGCAGACTGAAGGCACTTAGGCTGGAAGGCATCTTTCTGAGTGAGGGTTGCCTGGGCTTCAGTTACAGCACCACGGACAAGCAGCAATTGATAAACTTGGGCATGCTCATGTTTAGCTAAGTCCACCTTTCCCAGCAAGAATGGCAGGCAGCTGACTGGAGGCAGTGGTGAGAAGTGCTGACAAAGAGTCTCATTCACAACCCTCTTTCATCCTGCACAAAAACCCACTCAGCTTGAACTTCAGTCCTGAGACAACTGAGGCAAATATTCTCCCCAGGGCATTTGAAAGATGGCTTTGAGGATTGTGTGAGTAGCCCTCAAGCATTTCATCATTTTTTTCTTGAAAATTTTTGACTAATTTGGTGCCTGAGTTTCTTGTGAGTAATGTAACACTAGTTTATTTTGTAGGTTCTTAATTCCTTTGGAAGCTGCAGTGGATGGTGAGGAAGCTTGGGTCTGGAGTCCCAGATCTAGTTCAAATCTTGGCTTTATCAAGTATTAATTGTGTGACCTGGAGCAAATTACCTCATCTGAGAACCTCAGTTTTTCTTATTGGAAAATGAGAATAGTAATTGTTCTTCCTCACTGAGTTTTGTAAGAAGAAGGCATTTGATAAGTGTTAAATATTTTTCCTTGGAAAATAAGCAGGAAGTCTTACCACCACTAAGGTCAATATAAAGGTCTTGGATACTCAATCTAAGGAAGGAAATAGCTCCTTGCCAAGCCTTCCTTTGTGACAGTATACGTAAATGTCTCTCCAAAGGGTTGCAATATTTCCACCAACTGCAGCAGTCCGATCATGGAAATCTTGACAAGTTGGGCTCCATTTCATCCTTTAGCTTGCAGTAAATGCCCATTTCCTCTGACAGGCCTTCCTTCAATATCTTACCCAGCGTAGATTCTCCCTGTTTCTATCACTTCACCTGTTTGACATACTATAATTATACTTAAATTGTTTCTTTACTTACTTAGTACTTTATCTAAACCCATTTATTTTTCCTTGCCTGGCCTTTATTTTGTCTTCATAACAGTAGTTGGAAGAATGTTGAATTTATCTCTATCCTGGCTCCCTGCTACTTCAGCAACTAGAAATTGGAGGCTGAGAGAAGAGAGACTGAGGATGGTTTTTGGAGGTGTGTGCAAAAAGACAAAACAGGGCTGGTGATATTGCTCAGCGGCATAAGCGCCTGTCTGGCGAGTGCGAGGTCCTGAGGTCGACTCCCGGTACTCACATAAAAAAGAAAAAAAAAAAAAAAAGACAAAACAAAGCTATATTGATGGGCAAATTTTAGTGAACTAACACAGAAACACATCATGGAAGCAACTGAGTCCATGGATGGAGAATACTGTAACTGAAAACTGAGGATTCTTAAAAGTGAAAATATGCTGTGTTACTTACCTCAAAATATTGCCATTACATCAAAAACAAAAACAAAAACACAATTATATGACTATGTGTGAAAAGTTCTCAGCACATTGCCAGGCATGTAGTTAATGGTCATTAAATGGCAATGATGATATTAATGAGATTGATAATAGTGCAGGTTATGCTGGTAATAAGAACCCATAAAGATCCCCTCATCTTAATTCCATTGAGTTCTGATGGTATATCCTTAAGAGGGCCCTTCATATTTGGAAGAGCATTAGTTTTTCTGAGTGTGTGCGTGTGTGTGTGTGTGTGTGTGTGTGTGTGTAGAGCTTGCTACCTATGTGCAACAATGAGAATTTATATTAGAAGTTGCTTTTTAAGTTAGTCACTGAATTCTGAATAGTGGAACCTTTCCATGTTTTGTTATAAATATTCTAGTAGGCAGCTTCTAAAATTCCTAATGATTTCTACCTCTTGGTATTCATACCTTTGTATAATCTCTTTCCCTGCAGTGCGGGCATGGGTTTAGTGACTTACTTCTAGCAAACAGAATGCTGCAGAGGTGATGGGATGTCACTTTCAAGGGTAGATCGTGACTACTGTCCTGAGTGATATAAAAGAAGCCATTGCCATGTCGTGAACTACCTTATAGAAGGGTTCCTGTTGCAAGGAATAGAGTGAGGAACTGCGGTGCTTAGTCCATCAACCCCCAAGAACAGCATCCTGCCAGCAACCATGGGCGTGAGCTTGTAGTTGGGTCACACGCACTTGGGCCTTTGGATGAGGCTGCAGCCCTTGCTCCATCAGAGCTTCATTAGAGGCCTTGAACCAGAGGCATCCAGTTGGGCTGGGACTGGATTATTGACCAACAGAAACTGAGAGATGATAAACACGCTTGTTTTAACCTGCTTAAATTTTGGGATAGCTTATTACTTAGCAATAAATAACTAATACAAATGTCAAATATCATTTTTATTCAAGAGGCAGTGTTGAAGGACCCTTTGAGAAAACTATCAGCAGTTGGTTAGCTAAGAAGAATACAAAGGACAGTTTGGGCATTGAGCTTGGTAGTCTGACTGCCTAGGTTAGCGCACTGACAACCAGGCCGTAATTCGTGTATCTCTCTGCCTGGCAGCTTAAACTGCCGGTGGTACATGCACGACTGTCCTATTGGGAGGCTTTTAAAAATTGTATTAGTAAAAACACGTATAAAAATGATTACATCCGTTTGTACCATCAGTGGTACAAGCTGCCCAGTGAGAGAGTCATGCATGTGCCACTGGTGGTTCAAGCCAGCGTGAATGTGTTATGGTTCTAGTTCTACTAGTTCATTGCCAGGGAATCCCAAACAATTTACTTACATTCTGTGTGTCTGAGTTTCTGCATCCATAAAATAATGAGAATGCCAGTAATATCTACTATAAAGAGCTGTTGTAAAAATTAAAGACCTTCCCATACTTTAAGTGTTAAAGTAAATTTCGGTCTGCTGTTATTATCAGAGGGAGCGCTGCCTGTGGAAGACAATAGCCCCTGGACCTAGCTGTGGAAAGAGTATGTAGGTAGGACTTGTCTGGACATTTTAGGGATGAGCTCCTAAGCCCTGTGATTTGGAAATGAGGCTTTCTTTCTGCAGAATTCAGGGGTAGGAGGAGGAAAGTTCAAGTCTTTGTTTTGACCAAAACTTGGCTCTAAGACCTTTGAGGCTAGGTAGGAATAGCAGAAGGTGGAAGCTCTATTTTTCTCAAAGCTTCAAGAAATCTTTCAAGAAGTATCTACTGTATTTGAATATTCTAGAAAGTATTCTTCATTCTGGAAAAATCATTTATCAGGTCATTTAGTTTTGCAAATACATGGCAGAGTTCATCTTTGAATAGGGTAAGTTTAAGATGGGGCTCAAAGGGAAAAATATCTGGTGGAGAATGTCAATGTTAGCCTATGTTTAAGGAAATATTGTATTTCTTTTCCTAGGGAAAAGATGTACTGCACTTGCAAATACTTGCTTGTTCTTGTGGTATTGTGGCTATTTTGGTGCAATAATTGCTGAGAAAAAAAAAGAGGATATATTTGATGATATTTTGGGCACAACCAGAGCTATTTTAGGGCCAGGTGACCAACAGTGTCCCTTAGTTGGGAAGAAGACCCACATCACTGAACATGCTCTGCCTTGGCATCTTGAAGCACCAAAGTTTGTGAAAGACTGGAAGACAATTCTGGGCATCAGGATGATTACAAGGAGTCTCAAGGGCCTCCGGGAGCAAGGTTCAGGGCACAGGGGGCAGATAAGATGCCATGGTTCCTGCGATGCATGACTGGAAGCACTTACATGAAAAGGCTGGATCATGAAATGGTCTTACGCAAACAGTGATCATTCAGAAAAATTCTGGTAGACAGGCAGTCACCATAAAGACAGTTTGCCTGGATGAAATTTAAGGTCCCTTCATTTTTACCATTAGATGATTTTTTTTAAGCAAGACATGATCAAAGCAGCTAAATCTGTGCCTCTGATTGGAGCAGTATTTCTTTTCCTCAAAGATGGAAAGCCTGAATATTGCAATGTGAAACAGTTGTACTCTGGGCTGCAGGAGAAGCAGAAAATGGTGTTGGGGCATTATACCAAGGGGAGAAAATATTTATCTGTATGTGAAGGAATAGAGAGGGAATAAACAGGTGCTTTATTGAATGCCTGCCAAGAACCAGGACCTTTACACTGTCATACTGCTTTTCCTAATAGCTCTCTATTTAGACATAAGAAACCCTGGGGTCAGAGAGGTAGCTTGCCTAAGGTCCTTCATTTATCTGATCCATAGATTGAATATCCAAGGTCTCATTCTACAGCCAAACTCTTGGAACTAAGCCACACTGCTTAATACTTACAGTGCACATGGTTGAGGACATTTATATTGAAAAGGAGAGAAGTTCAGTATCTTGTGGGGGAGTATTCATGAATAAGTAGACTAATCAAAAGCAAATGTCACCTCAGTAGCAATAACTACGCCTAATGACTAGATGATGTTTTCTAGATAACTTCTCCACTAAAAAGAACCAGAGTCCTTGTTAAAATGGCTGTCTCAGTTATTTTTCTCATTGCTGAGACAACATACCCAACATCCACAAGTTAAAAGAGGAAAGATTTATTTCAACTCAGTTTGTAGAGCTTCTGGTCCATAGTTGGCTGGTTCCAAGGCAGGGTGGCAGGCAGAGGGGCATCACAGAGATGACACAGTCCATGGCAGGGTAGTCAGGAGGCAGCAAAGCAAGCCTCCCTTTTCCTTTTATCCTATCTAGGTTAGGAGTCTTTTCGTGATGCCACCCACACCCAGGGTGGGCCTTCCCTTATCCACACTCAGAACTATGCTAAACCAATCAGTGGACTAATTTAGTACCACACCCTTAATCCCAATATCACACACCTTAGATCCAGCCAGCTCTGAGAAAAGCCCCATCTATGAGCAAGTGAGGCTTTGGGGGGACATCGAGATACAGGATTTACAATGGCTGATTCCCTTCTTGGAAAAAGATCCTGGAGTATCTTGGCATGCCAGAAAGTAAGAAAGTGCTCAGAGAACGACCAGATCAATTCAAAAGAATGCAAATAGAGGATCCTAAAGGTTGAATTCAGGATCATACCAGCATCAAAATAAGCGATGATAGTTAAGGATTATAAAATACTGAATAAAGTAAGAAAGCATGGTCCCTACTGCTGCAAATAATAAACAGAAGAGAAAGGAAAGCTCATTTTGACAGTAGATTGTGAACTGATAAATATAAAAGGAATGATAAAATTAGAACATCAGAATTTAGTGACCATTATAATAATCAAGTCAAGGCAGAATCAATGACCACTGCAGAGAAAAGTTTGAGGAGTAACAGGACATTTACTTAGTTTCAAAGTACCTCTCAAAAAGACACTTGTTAATTACAAAGAGTAAAATAGCAACTTGTAGCAAAGAGATTTTAAAAACAGTTTAGAAAAAGAATTTCTGTGTAGGCAGAGTAAAATATTGATAACTGGGGAATCTGGGTGAAGATATGCAGGTATTCTTTGTACAATTATTGCAACTTTTCTCAGAAACTATGTTTAAATAAAAAAAGTACAAAGTAAGAAAACAAAAACAAAAAAGAGCACAAGCATAACAGCTTTCCTTCTGTTTTCCATCCACCATCAGTTCCTCTCTTTCTGAAGTCCACGTACCAAGAAAGGAGGCAAAGAATGTGGCATTTCGATAGTGCCAAATTGAGGCTTAGAGCTAGAGCACTGAAAGCCGGCAAGAAAATAACAGGTCTCACCACGCAGTAGTGCCTGGGAAATTCTATGGGCAGCACGCGGAGCTCCAGCTGCACGCCGAACCCAGGCCTGGGCTTTCTGAGGTCTGAGTGGAACCTGTTGTCCGTGACTTGCAATAACACCCTAACGCTGCTGGTAAACTTCAGAATTGGAGGTGACCACCTTCCTTGCTTGATTAGTTTCCCAGCGCGGTGACAGCCCAGTGAATAGGACTTAACTCCCATTTTACAGCTAGGGACGCTGAGGTTCAGTGACGTGTTCAAGATCACCCTGCAGTAAGGCGAAAACTAGGCCTTCAGACCTGGGTGTAGTGACTTTTTCATGATTAAAAAACATTGCAGGATGCCAGCAGCAGTTATTCAGTTATTTCTTCTACCCCCTCTTGGACGATCACTGCTTTAAGTAGATGTAGCTTTAACCTCTAATAATTCTTATGAGTTACCTCTTCAAATATGACCAGTCTCTCTTGATTTAAAAAAAAAAAAAAAAAAAAAAGGCAAAACAGAACTCATGTTGAAACAAGCCTAGAGAAGGTTTTTTTTTTTTTTTTTTTGTTAAGTACAATCACTACCTTCCCTGGTAATTCTGTGACCCTTTCATAAATCGGGCTATGTAGCTAATTCTGGGAATTACTCGGTTTCTTCCAGGCTAGGACCAAGGTACAAGCTGGAGATACGACAGTAGAGTTCCATGAATTTGGGAGGAGGGACTGACGACAATTTTTCGTGGTTGACTAACTTTTTTAAAAAGCCACTTCCAAGGGTACACTAAGCAGTCAGCAAATCCACTTGTTCCAGCGGGAGGTGGGAGGTGGGGGCGGGGGTGGAGCGCGGGGAGGAGCGACACTCGCAGCTCCGGAACGGGTGGCTTCCAAGTGTCGCCCCGCGTTCTTTCCCCCGCCTCCGGGTCTGCCCCGAGCCTTGCCACCTGAACTGAGCCCCCGGACCCCAGGCCACCTCGACAGACTCCCACACCGGACTTCTCAGAACTCCTCCGGCGAAGTCCAGCCCAGGGGATTCCCGGGCTCGGTGCGCACTGCCCGCCCCCTCGGCACCCTCCTCCCGGTCTCCGCCCCCGCCGGGGCCGCCGGGTGCCGAGGGAGGCGAGGGTGCTGCCGCTGGAAAATGAGCGGTGCCCGGAGGGTGGCCCGCAGCTGCAGGTAACGCGCTCCAGACCTCGGGCCGGGCGGCTGCGCGCCCCTTTCCCTTCCCCGCGCCGTGACCGCTGCGTCGGCCCGCGGGCTGCGCCCTGGGGTGCTGCACCGGGCGTCCCAGGAGGCGGGGGCGCAGGGGGAAGGGGGTGCCAGCCCGGCCCTGGGGGAGACCCTGACGCTCCCCGTCCCTCGGTCAGCCGCGTTCCGGCTGCTGTTCCTGGGAGCGGCGGGAAGCGGGGGCCGCGGTGAGCCGGGTCCACGCGGCGGATGCCTCTGAAGATGGAGAAGTTTCTGCAGATCGCGCCTCACTCTCTGGCCATCGTCCTGGGCCCGGCCGAGGGCCCTGCAGCGGAGAGGCCCCGGGCAGCCCAGCCCGCGGCCCCGGCCCAGCCTCGGCAGCTCGCCCGACACCACATCGGCTACGAGATCTTCGCCGATTTCAAAGCCGAGAACATGCAGCACTTCTGGAACAAGAAGGTCACGGCCGCGGTGGCCGAGACCTTCTTTCTGGGCTGGATCGACGAGCAGGTCCTGCTGATCCAGGGCAAGGAGGAGCACCTGGAGGCGCTGCGCGAGGGCTGGACGCGCCGGGCGCTGCGGCCACCCTCGGGCTTCCACATCCGCTGCTTGGGTGAGTGCGGCCGCCGCGCGCCCGGTCCGCCGGGTCCGGTCCTGTCCCGTCGCGTCGCGTCCCGTCCGGCCGCAGGACCCCCGCCCCGCCCGCCCCAGCCACCCGCACGCGCGTTCGGGGGCGGGCGGCAGCGAGTGGGTGCCCGGCGCCCCGCTTCACGCGCGCGCCCGGGCCGGGAAGTGGGGG
Source organism: Erethizon dorsatum (assembly GCA_028451465.1). Classification (NCBI taxonomy): domain Eukaryota; kingdom Metazoa; phylum Chordata; class Mammalia; order Rodentia; family Erethizontidae; genus Erethizon; species Erethizon dorsatum. The sequence continues at coordinate 55,294,115 of CM051837.1, read as the reverse complement.
TGGCACTCTGGGAGCGCGGGACTAGGGAACTTCCTGGCACCTAGAAGAGGGAGCCGTACCTGAACCACACGCCTCCTCGGCCCACCCGCCGAGCCTCCCCGGTGGCGCGGCGGGGCGGTGCCTGCGCTGGCCAGGTGGGCGGCGCGGGAGCTGGCGGTGCGCGGCCGAGCCGGGGTCCGTGAGCGTCACCTTCTCGGCGTTGCGCGGGCTGCGGGAGCGCGTGCAAACCGCAGGGAGGTGGAGCGGGCGCGTTCAGGCGGCGTCGAGGAGCCGCGGGGCTGCAACACGGAAGCGACGGCCGGCAGGTCCGATGTGGGACGCTCCGTTGCAGGGTGGCGACCTGGGCAGGAGGGAAAGACGCGTCAGGTAGCTCCAGAGTTAGCTGAGTTGTTGCGCACATGCATCGCTGTAGCAGGCAAAGCTGTACATTTCGTTTTCAAGGTCTCGCCTCCGGAACGTCTGTCAAGTGGTTTCGTGTAATTGAAGGAAGGGACAAGAAAGTGCACAGAGGAAAAAGTGTGATCGCTTGTTAAGAGAGGAAGGAAGTCGAGGTGATTTTCGCAGCCGCATTTCCAAAGTTGCTTTGACGTGCTGTTTTTAATTGCACTACTTAGCATTTTTTTCTTAATCTAGTTTGTATTGGTTTTAGAATATACTTTTTCGTTTTATACCTTGGGCCCGGTGGCTGAAAGCAAATATAAATAGTAATGTTTTATGAAACGATTTCAAGTAAGAAAGGATTCTTTCTAGTTCTAAGGTTTAGAAATTCTTTCTTGACACTTTGGGAGGAGGTCAAAAGTTCACTTTAACAGGACTGTAACAGGCAGCCTTTTCCCTGGTTGCTCCACAGCCCACCTCTCAAGGATTAACTTTACCTGGTAGAATGTCTGCTTCGATGTGTATGGCAAATTTATAGCACTTTTAATTTTGTGCGTGTTTTCTATTCTTGCATAGCAAAGATTTTTAACCAAGCTTCCCTTGAATTGAGTAGACAAAAAGCTATTAAAGCGTGTATTTGTGGGTTTTGTAATGAGTGTTGCATTTCAAAGATACTTTACCATTCTCTCTCCCTCCTTTTTTTCTCTTTCTCTTTCTCAAACCTCAATTAAGTCCTGTAATTAAGCTGCCTTATTAACGGGGCCAAGATTAGTGCCTCTGAAACTTTATATGCTTTTTGTTCTATAATCCTTGAACACACTAGGATGGATATATGTAATCATGTTCATGCACCATATAGATTTTTTTCTAGTACATTTTAATAGTTTCCTTTGAAACTTGACTTTGTGCTTATCTTTCGCTTTTTATGTTGGAAAATTTCAAATAAATTCGAGAAGTACAGTAGTATGTTATAAAAACGATATAAAAATGATATAAAACGTTGAATCATCACGAACCCATTATGCAGCTTCAAAATCTGTCCGTGGCCTGGCCAGTCTTATTTCCACTACACCCGTCTTTCACTTTTACCACCACCATTTTGAAATCTCAGACAACAAAATTTCATTTGTAAATATTAGTGTGTTCATATTTTTTTTTTCCACTTGAGCAAAATTTGTGAGCTCATAGAAATTAGTGATCTGTCGTATTAACCAAAGAGGAACATTTTGGAAATTTATAAAGGCTCCGAATTGCTGTTATTGGCTGACCGTTTCCCTGGCCTGGGTGGGTGGCAGGAGCTGTCTCGAGCTGACAGATGGGCGCCTGCGATGGCTGCATAGTGCTGGGTTCAGCCCTTACTGTCTTCACAGAAGCAAAGGGACTTCCTTTTAAAACGGAGGCATCAGATGAAAGAGCGGGAGTGCTACCCGTGGGTAGTCAAGTGGTATTTTTCTTTCGAACTGCCTTGGAGGGATCAAAATCTCTATTGGAACCCCAATTTTAATGATGGTGGTGTGCTGAATTGTTTGAAATGATTTATCTACTATAAAAATGTTCTGTTCCTCAGAGTCTACTGCAGCCTTCCTCATTTTTCTTTTTCTGCCGGATCCTTTATTGGGCTTTGAAATGCCGAAGTCTGTGAGCCACTGACTGGCCCACAGTCATTCATTGTGAACCACAGTACTTGTGATGACACGTTCAGATGCTCAAAGGAAAGAAGAAATTCACAAGGGATTGCTCAGGGAGAGCCTAGCTGGAATTCTACCCCAAAAAGAGTAATGACATTATCATAGGGACAACCTAGAATCTATTCTGTGTATAAAAACAGGAATCCATCACTCTTTTTGAAACTTTATTATTAGTGATAGCTTTCTTACAATATCTCTTTCAGTTCATCCTCTAGGCTGTGCTAGGTATGTCATCAGATACTTTCCTGTTGTTTTACGATGGTAGCCAATTATTTCATGGATGGGAAGTAGCTGTAGAACCAGCCACTCGGATGAGCGTTGCGGAAGGTATTGCATTTCTACCTGTTGGATTTGAATTAAACTCATCAGTCACCAATAGTCTTCTGAAACAACTAGTAGCCAAATGCCGGTTCAAGTTTTGTTATTCTTGTGGTAGATAATGATTATTCACAGAATTGGTTGTTTTCTGTGTGGTCTCTTAGATCCCACTGTGGACAGCTGCAGTAAAGTTGTTCTCTTAGAGTCTCTAGTAAAGAATGGAAAGGAGTGTCTACCCCTTCTCTCTATTTTGGTTCCCCTGGGTGTGTGCCCTCACACAAGCCAGAAGAGAGTAGAGAAGAGGTCTGCCCAGGCACCTTTCTCTGGTTGTGCTGTGGTTGAGGCAAGCCCTTGAGTTAATGTTTTCTTTTGTAACTTGAACCATTCATGTTGAAAAATACAAGCATTTTGGTGCCTGTAATTCGAAAAGTATATGGTTCTAACAGTAAAATTTCAGGTAAGGGCTGGACAATGAGGTAGCAATTATATGATCGTACAAAATCAGGCAATTAAGCAACTCAAAGGAAAGTAGTTTTGATTGGGTATATACCGTAAAAATCTACTACTTAGAAATAACCTACTAGAATATTAAGTTCCATTTTTAGAAATAACTTACTTTGGACAGATCAAAGAAAAGGTCAGACTTTTGATTCCCAAGAATTCCTCAAAGGCTGTGTATGTGTGTGTGTGCAAGAAACTAGTAACATTTAAAAATTTACTGTGTATTTTGAATAAATCGTATTAAATTAAATCACATACATATTTATTGAGGGCTCCCTAGTGGAGATGTCTGTGTTGTTTTCTGAGAATACAAAGACTGATTAGGTATGCAAAGTTTGGGGGAGATTCCGATATGAGAAACTGAAAGTGTGCTAAGTGCTTGGAGGACTTTGTTTTCTGAGAGAGCAAGAAACAGTTGCTGTTGCCTTGTGGGCAGGTGAAGGAGGCCTCCTGGGATGAGAGGAGCTAAACCTCATGCAGGTAGGGAGGGAGATCCTATGAAGCAGGCCCCTCTAGAGCAAGGGGCTGGAGAGGTTTTGGAACTGGGTGGGATGCGTGGGGGAGAGTGGTGTAAGATGATGGGAAGGCAGACAGGGGCCAGATGTGAAGTTTAGGAGCCATTGGGGGCTTTTAAGCAGGGAGGGGAGTGACATGATTTGAGTCACATAAAAAGCAATGAGATTCTGGGATCAGTAAGGGTAATGGATGAGACTGGGAGGTGATTAGAAATAGGAGCATGATCTAAAGGTATTGAAGCAGTCACGGGGAGAAGTGATGAACGCTATAGCAGAGGATTTGTCTCTTATGGTGCACTGTACTAACACCCTCCGGGGTTATGATCCCAAGGAGGACATCATCAATCTGCTTGAGCCCAGAGGACTTTCTGACCCCAGGCATAAACTCTCAGGCCTTTGTGTGGAGCCACACGCTCCTCCATCCTGCAACTTCTGGGTTTTCCCCACCTGTCAATCCCCGTGGGTTCCCCTAACTCCAGGAGCAGGTGGAAAATCCAGAATAGTTTAACACGTGGACCTCATTCTTAAGCTTACCTCTCATATTAAAATTTCAGAATTAAGTCTAAACAGTGATCCATGAGGCATTTAATGTTTTATTAACTTCAAGCTAGTCATAAAAAACATTTTTATGCATTACCTCATTCTGGCTCAAAGAAATTTTAAACAAAGGTGTGTTGGTTTCAATATAATAAGGCATTTAGGATGAACTTCTAATTCTAAGCCTGGCCTAACAATAACTGAGAGGTTTTGCAAAGATTTATAAATTTCATTGCTTTTAAGTTAATTGCGATTCTGAGCACGTTTGTTTATTTTTTATTTAGAAAAGAAATTGCATTGAGAGATAAATTTGCCAGTTATTGCTGAGTCTTTTAAAGGCTCATAAGAGCCAGACATGGTAGTGTGTGCTTATAATCCCAGCACTTGGGAGGCTGAGGCAGGAGGATCACCATGAGTTCAAGACCAGCCTGGGCTACATAGTGAGTTCAAGATCAGCCTGAACTACATGTGAGACCCTGTCTCAAAAAAAAAAAGAAAAGAAAAGAAAAGAAAAAAGTCTGAGTATTTTGTGCTATGCATATCATATATTTTGGAGTGAAAAAAAAAAAACCCAGGAGTTTATTATATACAAACTATTTGTTACAAGTGATTTTAAACATGATCATTCTAGTTAACATATCTCAAGCAGTGATCGTTTGAGAACCTTAAAAATAGAAATTTTATCCCAGCGTGGTGGTGTGTACCAGTAGTACCATACTTAGGAGGCCCAGGCAAGAGGATCACTTGAGGCCAGTTGTTTGGGGCTATCCTGGGCAACATAGTGAGACTTTATTTCCAAAAAAAAAAAAAAAAAAAAGCAAAAGTAAAAATAGAATTTTTAGTGTCTGAGGTGGGCTTTAACAGAGTTAACTTGAAATTTGGAGGTTGTATCATTCCATTTCATTTGTATGTTTGTGAAATAAAATTTAAACACTTGTAGCTGTAAATATGATATAATTGCAGACATTTCTTAATTTGGGGAACTAAGTATCTGGTTTGTAGTTTATCTCAATGAAGATTAACAAGACACATTGATAAAACACAAGCCGTTGGTTTAATCCAGCGATATATAACATACTGTAATAATATCCACATCTATGTGTTTAAGAAGATTCTGTTCCATGAGTCACACTGTTATTGTAGCTCTTGATAGCTTGTTATCGGTCCATCTCTCTTTATAGCAACTAGCAAAGCTGGACACCGCCAAGGCCAGAGCTGGTGCTACCTCTTTGGAGAATTTGAAAAATGACTGAAAGAGGTAGAGAGGGTCCATCTGAGTCTTTGCGGTTGAAGGTGAGGGTAGACCCTCCCAAGAGTGCAGACCTGGCTGCTGAGAAAGACAATGGCATGGTGATGGATGTTGTGCCAAGCAGACCCCATGTCTTAAGAGGTTCTTGTGATGTTCGCAGTATGAATGCATGCCTCTGTGCTGGAGATTTTAGTTTTGGGACCGAAATAAACACAGTAAAATCATTTTCTCTTCTCAGCTGAGTAGAAAGGTCCTGAGATATAATTTTCTAAAATGGGAGCCCATCTGTGGATATTAAAAGACTTGTCTCTGTGGCCAGGATGTCATCTGTCCCCTCCCCAGTACTGCATGTGCACAGAATGTGTGAGGTTCCTTAGCCTCTCCCCAGGGCAGGAATGCTGGTGATCAGGAGCAAGGCCAAAATAGCCTCCTTTCCTGAATCTAGGGGTCCCCACAGGCCTTTAAAGGTTTACCAGGGTCTCTAAGGCGTGGAACCCAGTCTGTGGGGATTCCGTCTTCTTACAGCCCGTGACAGCTGGAGTCTTCTGTTTTCACAGCGAGCTCCTAGATACTGACCGTGCGGGCTCAAAGGCCAGCTGTCGAACGCAGCTCTCCTCTAAGTTGACGTTTCCTCGTTGACATTACCGTCTCATAGCATTTTCCATCTCCTCTCTCTGCCCCTTTTCTCCGGCTTTTCATCAGAGCCCTCCCCTTCAGTGCTTCTGCCCCTTCCTCTGCTACCCCCCTGCTTTCCCTCCGGGGTTGGGCGACTTTTCCTTTCAAACCTTTGCAGCAAAAGATTAGGATTCCATCTCTGTCTTCTACTTTTAGATAGTTTTTTTTTTTAACCTTCTAGAATTTGTTGGAAACAGAAGGCTTCTTTGTGTGCCCATTTCCAGGACAACAGGGCCAGCATTGTTCCTCTAAGGAAAATCATCTTCAAAAATTCCAGGTCACCCCCTCACACACCTAGCCCACCATGCCTGAAGGTGATCTTCATGGGTCCAGGATCCTCTTCTGACACATTAATGCTCAAAAAGAGGAGGGAAAAATCTACATTTTTATAGGGAACACAACCATTGATATGATTTTCAAAATTTTTTAAAATTTATATACAGAAATCCCCTACCTTGGGCAATTACCCCTTTAGGATGCTTTCTCCTCGTGGGATGGACCTACAGACTTTTTCCTTTCCTGCAGTACTGGGGACTGAACCCGTGGCCTTTGCTTTACTACATCCCCACTCCCACCTCATTTTAAGATTTTTAAATTTTGAGACAGGGTGTTGCTAAGACCCTGTGTTGCCCAGGCTGGGCTGGTATTTGTGACCCTCCTGCCTCAGTCTCCTAAAGTTCTGGAAATACAGGCGAGTGCCACCACATCGTATCCAGCTAACCTGCAGACTTAAGTCCTCTGTGAGCCAGAGCTGCCAACTGGCCTGCTACACAGCACTGTCAGTGTCTGCTGCTACTTCCGTTCCTGCCACCACTCGTTTCCTTTCTTCTTTGTAATTTGACTTTGAGTGATACCTGAAAGGGGCACCTGTGCTTTAAGGTCTACTCGTTTTCCAGCCTGGTTTCTTAAGTCTTCTAGCTTGCGTGGTGGCCCTGGGTGGGCAGTTCAGCTGGGAGATGCTGAGCTTGGGGAAGGTGGGATGGACACACAGGGTGTGTGCAGGGAGAAGGTGGAAGTGTGGGGGAGGGTGCACGTCAGGAAGAGCTGAAAAATGTCATGAGTGGAGACAGTGGAGGCAGAGAAAGAAGGGAGCAAGGGTTACTTGTTAGTGTTGGACCTGCATGGTTTATATGAGGTTGGAAGGAGTCTTGCCATGAGTCGGGTCCTTTTCTTAGAAGCTCTGTCTACCTGTCTGACAGGGCTGAGGTGGGGCTGAACCTTCTGCATTCTTTCCTCCATCTCGCGAAGGCCAGGAGGATTAAAGCTCTATATGACATCCCATGGTTCCTTGAGGGAATGGTTCCAATGTCCTTGGATATTGAAGTCCAAGGATGCTCACATCCCTTAAATAATACATGGTATAATATTTGTATAGAATTTGTTCATATCCTTCCATATACTTTAAATCATCTCTAGATTATTTGTATAGAGTGCAAGTGCTTTGTAAATAGTTGCTACGCTATTCTTTAGGGGATAATGACAAGAGAAAAGTCTGTACATGTTCAGCTCTGAAGTTTTTCCTGAGTATTATAATCTGTGGCTGGCTGAATCTATGGATGCTGAACCTATAGGTAAGAACTGCCCATTGAAGACCATTCACCTTGGTTTTTCGAGTCTCTGTTGTCAAGAAACCAGACACTGGGGCCAGTGAGATGGCTCAGCAGCATAAGTGCCTGCCTGGCAAGCGTGAGGTCCTGAGTTCGACTCCTGGTACCCACATACGAAAAAAGGGCTGGTGATATTGCTCAGTGGCACGGGCGCCTGCTGGCGTGTGAAGTCCTGAGGTCAAACCCCCAGTACCCACAAAAAAAAAAAAAAAAAAAAAGAAACCAGACACTTCTGGACTCCTCTTGTGGGAGTGAACGAACACTGCCATCCTTCTAGAAAGACACTCCCATTCTTCATCTCATTGGTCAGTTACATCTGTCCTAGGCCCTTATGTTGCCAGTATTCAGCCAGGCCCTCGAATCCTTCTCCTTCCAAGGTAATAACCCCTTGCCCTCTAAATTCTGATGATGCTCCCCCACCCCCCATTTTAGTTTCATCTTGATAAGCTTGGAAAGCCTTCTGACTTTGGAGTTAATATAGAGCTGTAGAAGACTTGAGTAATCCTCCTCCTTTTCCTCCACTTCTTCCTTGTCCCTCTCCTCCTCCTCTCTCATTTTTTTCCTTTCTTTTTTTTTCTTCTTCCCTCTCTCCCTCTCTCCTTCTCTCTCTCCTTCTCTCTCTCTCTCTCTCTCTCTCTCTCTTTCTCTTTCTTTCTTTCTTTCTCATTGTGGGAGACTTTGTGACTAGCCTAATTTGTCTAGGTTGATCATTTTCCTTTCATTACAGTCTGGTTATTAATTTATTAAAAAGAAAGTTTGTTCCAGAAATGTTTTTAACAGCAGACTGTGCAGCACTAATGTCGAGACGAATGCTGTGCTTTAGAAGCCTCTTTGGTTCTAGCTAATGGTGGTTACTCTTTTGCATCTTTTATTTTTTTTAAGCTATACCTTCAAGATTTTCTCCTATATTGAAAAGGAACATTCTAGAAGACTATTTTTTTATACCATAGTCTTCTTCATTTTATTAAATATTTGCTAACCCTACTTCAGATTTGAGAGGGATGGAGCAGGGAGAAAAGGAAGAATTAACTTTTATGAATGGTTGGTATGGGTTAGAAATTGTTCTAAGCACTTTACATAGATCGTCTCACTTGATCTCTGTAGAGACGGTGCTAACATTATTTCCATTTTATAGACGGGGAGACTGAGGTTCAAGGAGTAGACTTGTAGGAGCAGGTAATCTCTAATTACAACCCAGCAATCTGACAGCAAAGTCTGAGCTGTTAACCCTTTCAAAATTGCATGTCTTTTTTGCTGGGCCAAGTTTGGCTTTGTTTACTAGCATTTATATATACAATGGCCCTGTCTCTCTCTCTCTCTCTCTCTCTCTCTCTCCCCCTATCTCCTAATGTACTGTAACTTCTTTTGAAAGTTGAAACAGAGGAGGCCCATTTATATTATGGTTTATGCAACTTGATTAAAACATGCACATATTTCTCACCAAATAAATTAAGCAGGATACTAAAGATAATACTGTGGTCTCAGTATTTTAAGTGGGACTAGCAGTGCTGCTTAGAACATCTATGGAGAGTGACAGGAACATTTGGGTGACTTGCAAGCTCAGCTCTTGATGGAAAGAGATGGAAAAAGCAGCATCAGCAGATGAGTGCGTGGTAGTGGCTGTGCCAGATGTATATTCAAAGTGCTACAAAAGAGAAACATTGGAAAGTAGTGTATGATAAGAAAAAAATTGCAAGCAACTGAGAAGTATTTTATTTTAGGAAAAAGGCAGCATATAGTGGATGGAGAAAAATTATTTTAGTAATAAAATGGAATGTGGTGCTAGAAGGAGATTTAATCACACGGTTCTTCACTGTGCTTCACTTTTCTTCTCCTTCTCCTTGTCCTCCTTTTCCCCTTCTCCTCTTCCTTTTCCTTCTTTTTTTGAGGATCCAGAATTAAATGACATTGTGTCTTCAGATTCTCTTAATAAACAAATGATCAACATTATTTTACTTGGTCTAATTTAAATACATTGCTTCACCTAGTTTAGTTATTTTGTTTTCTATACAAAAGCTTACATTAAAAATCTTAGATGTGAAAGAATAATTTGTCTTGAATTTTCCTAAGTTAAAATGAGTAAATGTGGGCTGGTGAGATAGCTCAGCGGCATAAGTGCCTGCCTGGCAAGTGCAGGGTCCTGAGTTCGACTCCCGGTATCCACATAAAAAAAAAAAGAGTAAATTTGGTATGGTAAAATGTATTTCCCTTACTTTTGATTTTGGCAGAAAAGAAATTTTTCTTTTTTCAAAATTAACATGAGATATAAGTTCTATAAATAAATGTATTGAAGTGTATGGTTTACATAGTACATGTGAAAATGTGTTATTTTATGTTATATAAATATAAAGTCTTTAAAGCTATGAAATTGCTTTTGAGTGCAGCTTTGGCTACATCCCACATGCTTTCATATATAGTGTTTTCATTGTTTTGGTTAAATAGTCTGTAATTGGTATTTTTGATGTCCTCTTTTGCCTAGTAACTATCCTGTTTTCCCCCCTAGAAATTGTGCATTTTCTGTTGTCATTGATTTCTCATATTTTATAGTAGTCAGTGTTGACTCTGCAACCTTTCTTAAGTACGGAGTGAAAACAAAAATTAGAGTAGGAAAAATGTAAAACTTAAATCACTAGAATAGAAGTTTAGAAATTCAAAATATTTATAGTGCTCTCTCCGTATTCACAGGACATTGCTTCCAGGACCCTTTGTGGATACAAAATCTGCTTATGCTGAAGTCCCTTATATCAAATGGCATAGTATTTGCATATAACTTAAATACATCCTCCCGTATACTTTAAAATCTCTATATTGCCTATAATACCTAATAAAATGTAAACATTATGTAAACGGTCATTATGCTAAATAATTTAGTAAGTAAAGTTAAGAAAAAAATCTCTACAGCATGGATGTATTTTTCTTTTTAATCTTTAAATATTTTCAATCTGCTATTGGTTGAATGTGAGAAAACAGAAACTGTGGTATGGAGGGCCAACTGAATGTGGTTTTTCTTTTTCAAATTTACTAGCATTTTATTGTTGCCCAACAGATGAAATTTTTGTTTCACAAAAACTTAAAAAAAGGAATATTTCTACAATGCGTGTATGTTAAATATTGTTATTAAATTTATGTATGTCAAATTTATTGTATTGTTCAAATCTATTTTTTATTTTATGTATGTTTGTTTGTTAAAGATTGTGATAAGTACACTAAAGTCATCTTCCAGAAATTATGAGTTTTTCATTGTATTGCCAAGTTTTACTTTATATATTTTGACACTTAAATTTTTTTTTCAGTTTTTTTGAGACAGGGTCTCGCTATGTAGCCCAGGCTGGCCTTGAACTCATGGCAATCCTCCTGCCTCAGCCTCCAGTGTTCTGGAATTACAGGCATGCGCCACCATGCCCAGCTATTTTGACATTTTGATATCTCACATATCTTTATTGTTGATTTTGCCTTTTATATACATATAAGTATACATATAGTTATATACATACAATTTATACAATTATACAATTTATACAATAACTAGGTATACATAGTTATACAAACTTGGCTTTCTAGAAAACAAAACCAAAAAGCATACCTCATAACCGTTGTATTTTTCCTTTGGTACATTTACTTTGTATTAGCTATTTTCGTTAAAATATTTTGACTAACTTTTCCCCTCTATTATGCTATTTTAAAAACCTGAATTATGAGCATTTGTTAGTCTCCAAAAGATAATATATTTTTCTGTGGAAGCCATTAATATATCAACTTTTAGTAAATCATTTACATTGAGCTAAAGTAGTATAGTGCAACTCTCAAGCAATCACTGCTATTTTTTGGTGCTTTCCTTTTGACCTCGTGACTGTAGCACTGGATTATTCTATGCATGAATGAACCCCAAGGAGAGACATGGGCCCAAGGAGAGACATGGGGAGAAAGAGCACCATAGCTACCACCATGCAGCTGCAAGGAAGGAGCCAGTGAAGATATTAGTCGGTAAGATGTTTTCCTGGCCTGAAAATACCCTAGGAACAGTATTAACCAGACTAGAGGCTTTTGAGGATGCTCCTAGATGATGTTAAAGAAAAACTTAAGATACTTGTTGAAGTGTGGGGAGGCAGGCTTTATTCAGGACCATCATGAAAGGTACAGGGAATGCCGTGGTGGGTTCTCGTAGTGGGAGGAGAGATTAGGCTCAATTCCAAATATAGCATGGGCAAGTGGCAATTTATAGTGAAGGAATATACCCTCACAGTGGACGGAAAATTGCTTAGAGAAAATATCAGGGTAAGAGGTGGATTCTGGCTAACTCAGTGTGATAGAGTTCTTGCTAAAGACAAGCCAGGGTGATCAGACATAACCGGGGGGATGATGGAAGAGGAAGAACCTGATCAGATATTGAGAGTGCTCTGAAATCAAGACTGGGAGCTCCACTAAACTAACTTAGCAGGGATCTTTGCTGAAAGTGGATTTTTCAAGCACGTGCCCAGAGGGGCCTATGAGAAGGTTCACAAACCTGAACTGAAGTTTGATCAAGAGAAGAATCATTGTCAAGGCTAGGGCTCCCAGGACAGAGCGGGGTGAGGGAGGGTACGTGGGCAGTGGCACCCATTTATTCTAAGGAGATTACATCACGGTCATTTGGTAATCAGAATTGGTTTTTGTTTGCTTCTTTGCCAGCTTTCACTGTGCAAATTGTATATTGTGAAAGTACCTGTATGTTAGATCCAGGATTTAGAGCACAAAGGTAAGAACTGTTGGCATTGGTATTCACAGAGCCAGCAGCACCCTCAGGCAATTCTGAGAGTTTTGCATGGTGTAGCACCAGGTATTTGTTGCTGGTCTGATGTGTGGGGTGTCATGCTGTCCCTTTGGGCGATAAGTTTTGGTTCTTGTCACTCTTTTCTCACTAGAAATTTCTCATATCATTCATGTGTAAGGGATTGTTTATCCCAAATGAAGAGATAAAGACAGCACAGAGAATAGAAATTTCTCCTGACAGTTTGAAGAAGCCCATGAAGACAAAATCACATGGGAATGGATGATGTCAACTCAGCTATATATGACTAATTAGGAAAAAGTTTCATCAATGAATATCTTTCCTCTTTTAAAATATAAACACTTATGTATTTCTTTGACACTATGGGAAAAACAAGGCTGAGGAAACCTGAGATTTTTTTTGTTTTCTTAAAATAATATCAGTTTCTTTTGTTTTCGGGTGTGTGCCCACTTCTTATAAAGTGGCTACACATAAGTTAGCCTGGATTCCTTAAAGTCCAGCTGTATGTATTTGTAGTGAAAAATGTAAAAGCAGATTTAACCAATAAATTTACAAGTAATTTGAATAAATTGCATTTAAAATTTATATTCAAACTAATTGATAAAATCACATTGTACATAATACTTTTTAATGTACATAAACTATTCAAAGGATTTTATATTTATGTTTTAAAAAATTAAAATGTTGCATTAAAATTTGTTTTTTATCTCCATTAAAATTTCCAAGATTTTGAAGTTACAAGAGTACAGTTACATGCTGACAGACTATGAGTTGAAATTATTTCTAAAGAGTAGTTTGATGTGAATTAGTGAGTTCACATAATTTCAGTGATATTTGTAAGAGTGACTCCTTTGTTAGATGTGACATTTTAATGGCTAGTCTGAGAGGGTTAAGGACATGGTCTATTCAAAAAATGCTTTTGTATTCAAAGAGAGGGATTTGGACTATGTGCATTTGTGCAGAGAATGTAAGTATTTTTCTCTAAGCCCTGAGCTTATGTATTCAAAAGTTCTGATGAATTCAATGTGTGAACTCTAATGAATGAAGGTAGACCTTTGTAATATTGTGAACATATTTAATTTCCCAAGTAGATAAGTCATTATACTGACTTTGCCCTCATGCCAAAAAGATTATTTAGGCGTTTCAGTTGAGGTAGTGCCTTCTCAACTTGTAAAAGTTGAAAATGATTCTCATTTATGTGAACAATTATTTTAAAACATTATTGACGTCCATCTCCTACTTGCTTAAATTAGCAGGTCATTTAAATGTCTTTCCATTAGACTGTGATTTCTTTGATGGTTAAGACTTCAAACTTAAATTTGTATTTTCTAGTCCCACTCACTGGGTAATATGGATTTATAAATATAGCATAAGTATACTTATGAGCATTTTTAATACTAACTAGCCACTGGTGGTTTATTTCTAAATTATCTTTTTTAACAGTGGGTGAAAAAGAGTGTTGGTAAGGGTGAAATAAATCTGATACCCTTACTGATTGTCAATGATTTTGCACACTGAAAAACACATTTTTGGAAAGCATCTTGGTAGCATGTATCAAAAAGCCATCTACATATTCACATGGTTTAATGTAGTAATTTTATCTTCAGGACTGTATTCAAAATAATCCAAACTATAGAGAGCTATATATGGAAGCCTATTCATTACACAATTTTTAAGAAATGAAAACTGCAAGTAATCTAAATGCTATGAATGGAAAATGATTGGGTAAATTATGGTTCTATATTCTGGATAAAATACTATAGAGTCATAAAATGTTTATGAATGTTATAAAGCAACATGGAAAAATGCTTAAAATATATAATGTTACTTAAAATGCATTTTATATTTCATTGCAATACAAATCAGAATAAATCTTAAAACAGATGCATAAGGAATAATGGGAAGGAATAACAGTATTACTGTGTGTTGAATAATTGCTGTTTCGGGTAGTGTGCCAAGCACATTTTCTTAATTTTTATAAATAGCTCTTGCTGTGTCCATTTTGTGGATGAAAAAGAAGTCTGGGTAACCTTGCTTTGCCATGTTAACCAATAGAACCAGGTCTGGATCCAGGTTTGTCTGTGAGCCTCAAAGTCTGTACTTGAAACTGGTGATTTGCAAATTTGCCCATGCATAGGAATCATCTGAGAACTTTAAATAAATGAATGAATGAATAAATGATACCCTATGGCCTACCTCCTGAGGGACATGTAAGCCAGGTTCTGTTGCCAATCTGTGACCAGCGATTAGGGTCTTCTGCATATTCCCATTTTTTATATATTAAGACAGAATACAATAAATATTAATATTGTGAATAATGATAGTGTTTGAATTTGGGTAATGGAACTAAGGATAATTTTTCTTTTTCTTGCTCTATTTTTCAGATCTTCAGCAAAAGATTATGTTACTTCGAGTGTAAGAATTTAACAAACAGAAAGTTGAGTAAAATATCATATTGACAGAGTCACTTTTTGGGGGGATATTACATTTTGTTCTTCAATAGTCCATGATGAGGGTGTATAAGCGGAGAGAGTGGAATTACACTCCAAAGATGCTCAATATTGGGAAAAATACTACAAAACAGATCAGTTTAATGATGATTACAGTTAGGAGAAAGTAAATCTGTTTGGGTTACAACACTGCTTTAGAAATTAAGATTTGGATGGTAGAGTTTTAACAGTTAAATGGTATGTTAATTATATATCAATTTAGAATAAAATGAATTGGATAGTTAAGAAAAGCCAGATGGACTGGTCTGTTTAGCTCTTTGACAACTAACAGAGGAAATGATGATCACAGAACATTTTTATTAAGGGAAAAAGAGATCTTTTTCTCATAGTTGAGAGGAAAAAAGTGTGAAATGAGACAATAATTACAGGACATGATGAACTTTATTGTTCGTGTTCAACCACGTGATGCTCAGGAAAGGGAGGTAAACACAGGCTTTTAAAAATCAGGTGTCTGTGACATTGCAGATTTCATACTGGGTCACCTCAAGGCAGTAATAACAATGTGGAACCTTAAGTAAAATGAAAAGGATGCTGAAAAACTTGTTCTTTTTTTTTGTTTTTTACAATGGCAAAGGAAGATGTCAAAATTTAGAGAAGTCCTGTGTATGTATTTGGAAAAGAAAATATTCAGAAACATAATTATATTATTATAAATAATCAAAAATTTTGCTGACATTATTGGATGCTTGGAGCAGTATTAGCTTCCAGTGTCCAGCATCTATATCTTTCTGACTCTGTAGGCCTGGCCAAATAATCTTTAGAATTATTGAGTCGATTCAGAAGATAACCAATGAGGCTTATGTCAACTTGTAGATTCATGAGTATATAGTATAAATAATAAGGTATTATTTATTTATGGTGCTGAGGTTGGAACCCATGGCCTCATGCATGCTAAGCAAGTGCCATACCACTGAGCTGCACACCCAGACCCTTGTATTTATTTTTTAAAAATGAAAAATGATGTCATTTAGCTTTATTTAAAATTTTTTCCTGAAATTTTTATTTTTTTCCATATATGATATCCAATGGAACTGGAATGCATTACTAGCAGTCCACCAAAGCTGTGAAAATTTTATGTTAATTAATTCTTTCATTGAAAAGATTAAAAAGTTTTTACTATTCTCATAAAACTGGCATTTTAACATGCGCCAAAAATTCTTTGGAGAGGAAATGGAGAAGAAATGCAGGAAATGCCACAAATTGGCTGAAATGATTGTTAGTTGAAGCTGTTGAATTTCCAGGATCACCACAGATTGCATCATCACTTTTGCTATTATCTGTGATATATCGAAATTGTGTTAGGTTTCCCCATTGGGTGTAATATCTACCTAAAGTCAGGATTGAAGAGAAAAGACTGCTGTTTTCTGAAGGTAGGAGACCACCACTGTATCTTGGAAATGGTGTCAACATTCATGGAAGCTAAAGAACTGAATCAAAGGGAAAAAATCCAAAAACAAAACAACAAAAACCTTTGAAGTATTTTGGAGGCTAAATCTTGTCATTAGAAAACATTGGCTTCTAAAACTGCTCAGCAGTGTAGGAGAGACTTCAGTCCTTGCTAAGATGGTGGCTCATCTTGTATGGAAGAGTGTGCCCAGTGCCAGGTGACATGCCTGGCTTTGTGTACCTTTGAATGCTGCTTTTAGGGTCCGTCCTTTGAAGGCTTATCAGAGGGAAGTATGGTGGCCAGATTTTATGGCCCTAAGACACATACTAGCCTTATTTTTGGAACTCCAGAGGAAAGATCAACTTCTTTACACTTACAAAAAATTCTCAGTGGAGCATTGTGTTTGGTAGAAAATTTGGAAACTCCACAGAAATGGATATTTTAAGGGACAATGATCAATACTGTATAGTTCATATATGTATAAATTTTTTACTAAAAACAACCAATTTGATGACACCCTCAAGACTTCCTAAAGTTGATTTTAAAGAAATTGCATCTTTCTAAGTTTGTTTGGGTGAATGCAGGGAGTCTCCTCTTGGTACTGATAGAAAGTGGCATTGATGTTATTGAAAAGAGAACTCCAAGTGGGGTTTAGAGGTAGAATTTCTTTTTTTTTTTCTTTTCTTTTTTTTTTTTTTTTTTGGTACTGAAGCTTGAAACTAGAGCTTCTGCCCTGAGCTACATCTCTAGCCTCTTTTTTATTTTGAGACAGGGTCTTGCTAAGTCACTAAATTGCCTGTTCTGGGCTTGAACTTGAAATCTTGCTGCTTCAGCCTCCCAGAGTGTTGGTGTTACAGACATGCACCACCAAGCCTGGCTGTGGAAAGGAATTTGATTCTTGTGTTAGACATACTTTACAGGTCACTGTGGTGATTTCCTTATTTACATTAAAACAAGCAAACGTGTTTCCAGGTATTTTTTCTCATGTACATACATTTGCTAGGCTGTTTTTTTCTTCCTTCATTGTGGATTACAAAAACAAACAGCAGAGCACTTGACTGAATTAACTATCATTGTACTTTTGGTGAGTAAGCATATTTAGCATTTAAAAAATATGTATGTTTCAGGGTTACTATAAATATTTTTCTCTTAAAATATCACTGATTTTTTCTGTGACATATGTAAGTCTGAAACATTAGATAAAATTTAAAAAGTCATGAGTTTGGTCTTGTCTTTTCTTTTCCTTTTTCTTTTTGTTTTAATGTTTACCAAAAGGAGACATGGTTTGAGAAAGCTTGAAAAATATTGTCATTGTAAGTCACAAGCAGGAAAATAAAGTTCTTCCTGCATTTGACTTTTGGCTCTAGGGCCATACTCTTCTTCCATACAAGCTGCCCCAGAAGAGAAGGGGGCATTTTAAGCAAGAGGATGTTCTGGAAAATAATTTTCCAGCTCAGGGTTGGGATGCTTTGAGAGTGTGAATTATGGTGTAAGTATCAGTGTTAAAGGAAAACGCCAATAGATATTAGTGGTTAAAATGATAATTTTATTATATTAAATGCTGCAGTTAAAAGTATTTCCCTCATTTTGTTTTTGAAGGATGCATGGTATTGCATGATTTAAAAAATTCTAAAAAATCCAGATGTTTTTTATTTCATGACTAAGATGATGTTCTGTGTCCATGAGGCTGATAACCCACTTATGTGTGTCTCTTTGTTTTCCACTGCTTGTCCCTATTATTAGGGTCCTATCTAGTGAAGGGCCCTATTTCTTATCTCAGAAGCCTCTACCTTCCTTCCCTTCCTTGCTGCCACATCTCTCATTGATGTCTTCTCAGGGACTAAGCCTGGGGCCCTGTTGGAGGCTTGGAATGTGGACCTGGGTTTCCTCCCTGCTCTGCCCTTTAGGAGCTGTGCTGGCATAGATACATTGTTGCTATCCTGTTGGAGGATCAAATGAAATAAAAATACAAACGTAGCTATTTTATTCACTATCCTAAAGTTTTGATTTCCTCCTCTTTTTTTTTTTTTTTGTTTGTTTCAAGATGCTGGGGATGAGACCCTCACCTCACAAATGCTAGGCAAGAGCTCTACTACTGTGCTACCCCTCCAGCTCCTAAAGCTTTGAATTTTGCATGAAAGAGGCTGCTCTGGCTTTTGTTTGTTTTGGTCTGTCTGCTTTCTTACACACAGCAGAATGTGGTTATTATATATTATTAGGTTATGTCTCTTGCAAGGACCGACATTGTCCTCCCTGGTTTCTAAGTACTCCGATTGACTACCATAGACTGTTGGTGGAATCCAGGCTGGATGATTCCAGTTGTGGGTTTTGAGAGGTTCAAAATAAATCTGAAACCAGAAGAGACAACACTGACGCTAAAGAGATTTTTCTGTTCATGGTTCTGTTGGTTCCTGGCCTTCCTTTCCCTGATGCTAATCCAATGTAGTGTAACGACTTTATTTTGCTTGTGAATTATACCCAGAGGCTTGGTTAGGACCCTCCCTTGGCTGGATGCCATGTGTACCCATATGGCACTTCATGGAATGCAGATAATGGCTTCATTTTCTTCTCTGTTTTAATAAGTGAAAACCTGTGCGAGCAGGTAGCTCTTTCACAAAGTACAAATGAAAGTATTACACTGGTATTATTCATGCCGGAGCGCAGTGGACTGCTGATCTGTTCACAAAATCCTGTTCCCCTCTCTGGGTATTTCCCCCCATGACTCTTAAGAGAATGTGGGGAATCTACATCCTTGCTATAAAGGTCATAGCTCACAGCCTTGCCCTGTGTTCTTTGATGCCACAGGTGTTGGGCTTGGGGCCTCTTAGGGAGGCTGGTAGGCAGGTAGATAGTGAGGGTGGGCATTGCGTCCTCCTCTGCAGCTGCAAGGCACCCAGTGCCTTCTCACTGCACTGTCTGGGCCCTTCCCGGAGGGGAGGGAGGTGCCCCTGCTTGCTCAGACAGCCTCCACCTCCACTTTCTGGTAAAGTGCCCCATCCTTGTTCTCGCCGGGCTGGACTCCGATCCCTGCCTCAGAGGTCTGCTCCCGAGCGGGCTGGGTTCTAGGTCACAGAGTTGGAGCTTAGATTAGGTTGGAGGGAACCGCAGGACTCTGCATCCCTACCCCCACTCTTCTCTGGTAGGAAACTGATGATTAGGAAGGCGATGTGATACGGGTAGGGGGGCAGCCCAGGATTCAGGGCTTTGCCCTCGAGAGCGGGTCACTCCTCAGACTTCCTTCCTTCCTTGTCCCCATCAGCTATTCTGGGACTGTAATGATGTTGTCACCCCACATGCTGGGAGTACAGTGGCTTCCCCGCACTGACCAGTGAGGGCCAAACCTCCGTGAAACCACGGTTCTGGAAGAGAGTCCTGTGCCCTCTCAGAGATGGCAGACCCCGTGGTTTTTTAAGAATGAGCTTTAATGAGGTCGACCCCCCGGTATCCACAAAAAAAAAAAAAATGAGCTTTAAAAGCTACTCTTTACTGAATATGCTACATATTAGATTCTGAAGAGTCCCATTTATGTACAGTGCGGCGCTTCATAAAAACAGTTCAGTCAGCAGCGTCGCTGTGAGTGAGTGCTGGGCTGTGCCGCCCAGGTCAGTGTGCGCACACTCTGTGATGTTTGCACAATGGCGGAGTTGGCCCATAGTGCGTTCTTAGAACACATCCTTGTCTTTAAACCATGCATGACTATTCATTATATATTAATCCTTGCAGGAACTTGATGAGGGTCTTCTTATTGTCTCCACCTCTTTCATAAGAGGCCGAACTTCACCAAGCTGAAGTATCTCATGCGAGGTCAGCCGAGTCCAGAGCGGCAGTCCTGAGACTCAGCCAAGACCCGTCTGACTCCCCAGCCCGAGCCTCCCCCGCAGGAAATTGTCCTTCTCACAGGCGAACTGGGTCTCACCCGTCTGTGTCACCTCTCCTGGCAACCTCCAAGTGCCCTGCGAAACTATGCAATTGGTTTTTTTTTTCTTTGAACATACACTTAACTATGATGATCTTTTAAACTCTGCAGTCGGGAGGCCACAGTCCAGAACTGGATCATCCAAGGCACATTGTGCAGTAAAAGGCTTTCTTTCCTCCCAACCTGTCATACCTTTTAGTCTCCCCAGACCTGGAAAATGAGGGATGTGGTTCTGCTCTGCTCTTTCCTCCCTCGTGGTTCCGTTGAGTCTGGAGACGTTCAGCCCAC
This sequence comes from Erethizon dorsatum, assembly GCA_028451465.1. Taxonomy (NCBI): domain Eukaryota; kingdom Metazoa; phylum Chordata; class Mammalia; order Rodentia; family Erethizontidae; genus Erethizon; species Erethizon dorsatum. Next base: position 55,273,778 of record CM051837.1, on the reverse strand, counting down.
AGTAAAGCTCGTCTTCGGAGATCTCAAACCAGAGACAGCAGCGCCCAAAGGTATCATCTGGCAGACAGCTGCAGCAGGTTGGAAATCTTACCCATGAGCAGGCTGTTCAATTCCAGTGACTTCCACAACTTCCCTGGGGTTTTCCTGGGCTCTTTCCATCTGTGCCTCTGGCCTGCAGGTGCTCTAAGGCAAGGATTTGGTTCTTCAGCACGATTTATTTTGCAGGGTAGCATACACCATCCATTAAAATTGGTGTAATAGCAATGCAGCCTTCCACCTCAAACACAGCCTTGGCTCTTGATCTTTTTCCCAACTACGCAGGCATGTATGGCCATGCATCTTGTAAAATCAGCTACCAAACTTTCTGTGAGAAGCGGTTTTTGCAAGATACATTTTGCTGTTATTGCAAACTTGGGAAGGCATCAAGTGTTAAAGTAATTCAGCTGTTTTATGTAACGGTTTTGTTGAATTTCATTTCATAAACTGACATCTTCTTGAAAATAATTTTGAGATTAAAACAATCTGAGAAATAAAACCAGACTGGCCAGAATAGGAGAATTTAAATGGTGATACTCTCAGAGGAAACTTTACTTTTTTTTCCCCTAGGTCATAAAGCTAATAATTTTTGCCACCTTCCAATGCATGCCATATTTTAACATAAATTATTTTCTCACCTACATTCTATTTTCGTTAAAGCTTATTTTATTTTCTGGGCCTTGGGTAAGCTCCTTAGGTAGATTTCAGTGACATCTGATATGAAAAGCATACTAAAGAGTGTAAAATGAAATAGCCAACCATTTCAATAAACTTCAAGAGCTTCTCAAATAAATAACCACAGACACTGTGTCATTGTAGAAAAAGTTACTTCTTAATGAATTGATAAGCAAAAATTATATTTCTTTGCCTTGTGAGTTAAACTTCAAGGGGAAGTAAAGAGAAAAAAATGTGCATTTTATGCTACTAAGAGTATTTCAACTAACTTGAGCATTTTAGTGTGTGTTATGTGAATTGTGGATTTAGGCATCATGGGGCATATGACAATATTGTGTGTGTGGTCCCAGCTCCTGAGAGGCTCAAGGCTTTGCTGAGAATCACAGGGCACAGTGTACTATGTCAAGGGGCTAAGTGCCAAAATGAGTTGCTAGAAGAGCTTTGTGAGTATGTGGAAGGAGTAGATCAATACATCTTTTTTTTTTTTATGTGGGTACTGGGAGTCGAACTCAGGACCTCACGCTTGCCAGGCAGGCGCTTATGCTGCTGAGCTATCTCACCGGCTCCATCAATACATCTTGATGGTAGTTCTTTCTTTGGATTGCCCGGTGTGGGTACAAGCCAGCTTTATTCCTGGCCCACATATTCAGAATGCCCATCATGTCTCCTCTCTCTTCCCATGGTCTTGGGCCTGGGGTTGGGGGAGAAACATAGTGGATAATCCTTTTAGGGACCAAGAAGGCTGCACATCAAAGACACAAAGACACCTGCTAAAAAGAGGCAGAAGTAGACCTGAGGGCTACTCCATGATGTCAGATGTCAGTGGTGGACAATCCAAGTTAGCTGGGATTTTCCAGTTTATTTTACTTTGAGGATCTTGTGAGGTGGGAAGGCTGTGGGCGAGGAAGAAAGGAGGAAGGCAGAAGTGTCTTGAATAAGCTCGAAGCAGTAGGGAGGAGGTAGGCTGGGCCAGTCAAGAGCTGATGTATCCGTGGCTTGTGCCATGGTCCTGTTGGGGACAGCAGAGGTCAGATCATCCTAACTCCTACCACCCCATACCAGCGGTGCTTGCTGTGGGCAGTAGGCAGCCTTCAGAGAAATAGAGAGGGGCCTTATCCCAGGTCTACAGGCAGCTGTTGGGGAGAAATGATGCGTTTTGTTAGTGTGAGTATGGGTTGGATGACTCTCCCTCCTTCCTCCTTGTCTCCTGTCCTCCCCAGGGCTCCACATAGAGCCCTGAGCCCAGCTTCCATTGCCATTCTCTGCAGGTAGCTTGAGGGAGAGGGCAGCCTCAGTCTAGTGGAGCATTAAGTTGGGTGGGAATTAGGAAGTAAGTAGTTGGGGCCTGACTTGGTTGGGGAGGAAAGCAGGTAGAGAAGTTCAGACTGGATGCCACAGGCAGCGGGAAGCTGTTTGGGCCCATAGCAGAGCGAGTATGACAGAAGAGGTGGTGTTAAAGGAAGATTACCAGGCCATGAGTACGGCAATCAGTAGGTTGATGACAGGGAGAAGGCGGGTCATTTGGCTGTGAGCTGACAGTCACTGAATCTTTGGGGTAACCTAGCTTATGTGTTCCTCTCTGTTTGTCTAATCTAGAAATTCTGAGTTTTGAGTGTACAAGACAGTGAGGAGCATATTAAAACACAGATTCCTGGGACCTCTGATTCAGTAGGCCATGTGTGGAGCTGGAAATCTGCAATTCTGTCTTTGCGTCCCAGATAATTCCTGTCTAGTTGATCTGAGGACCAACTTAGAGAAAACTGACCGTATTAGTTGTCAGGATTGATCAGCGTTTGTTCCCTTTGCCTTTCCATTTGGGTCCTTCTTTCTGTTCTAACTCTCACTATTAGTTCTGACCCTCAGTGGCTTCCCCCTTTCGCTTATCTCTCCCCATCCTGGGCAGTGAACCTGTTCCTATCAGAGTGGCCTGCTCGTTTATCCAAGGGCACACGCTGGTAGCCACCCCAGGCTTGTGGCTCAGGTGACTGCTTGAAGATCAGTTCAGTTCTTCCCAGTGAAACCTGCTGCCCTGACCTCCCCAACAGTCAGTGGTGCCCTTTCTCCTGTCTATTTCTATGGTTTTCATTATCTACACTATTGAATTCTTTTCAAGTAAAAGCTACCAGCTTATGGAGAGAGCAAGGGCTCACAATCAGACAGCCCTAGGGTTGTCACTTGCCAGCCTGAGGTTCTGGGCCAGTCACCTTCACTTCTGCCTCTACCAACTCCATCACCCAGAGTTTGGGGAGGCTGAGGGAATACACCTGGGGGAATGCGCAGCATTCACGGTATGTAGACTGTGCTTAGGTGCATGCTATTGTCTTATTTCTCCTTTTCCCTGTATGTTCTGAATCCCCACTTGGACCCAAAGACCCTCAAGGAAAAGTTGTGTCTTATGTTTCTTTCAGTTCTCAGCATTGATAGTATTAGGGGGACGGTGACGATGGCAACAGTAAATTCATAAATATTTAGGCTATGATGGTGTTATGTGTGACATCACTCACATAGCCTTCTCCACAAAGCTTTGAAGTCGGTGCCATTCTTAGCACCAGATGAGGAAACTGAGGCACAGAATGGGTAAGTAAGTTGCCCATGGTCACCTTTCTGAACTCAGAAAGTCTGGCAGCAACCTCTGTACTCCTCTAACACTTAAACAAAAAAAGCTCACTTTATTGTTACTAATAAATGCCAGTCATATGTGGAAATAAAGGGAATGACATAATGAATTCCTGTGTATTCAGCTTCCGTGATAAGCAGCACATGGCCTTTTTGTTTTTCTTCTCATCAATACCATTACCCACTCATTTTCCAATTGGGATTATTTTGTGGCAAATCTCAGACATATATCATTTCCTTGAAAGTACTTTGTAAATACATCTGTAAAATATGACTTAAAAAAAGCATAACCTCGATGCCATTATCATCCTCAAAAATATTGTCAGTGATTCCTTAACATCAACTATCCAGTTTTTGTTTAAATGTCTTTGACATTTATTCAGAGAGTTTTTGCAGTTCATTTGTTCAAGTCAGGATTCAAACAAAAGGGGGCTTGTTTTTAATAATGGTTTTTAAAGGAAGTACCTGAAACTTTTGTGCATTTATTGTTCTTAATTTGGCAAATATTTCTTGTGTCTATGTTTTGTAAAGCACAGTTAGAGGATGGTGAAAGATACCTCCAGGTAGCTGTCAGATGATCATGGTGACTGACTAGATTCAGAAAAGCACCCTCCGCTGGCTCATTTTGCCTTCCAAGTTGTAAGTAGAGTGAGTGATACAACATAGAGTTCTTGACAGAGAGGGGGAGGGGGTGGAAAGAAGAATCCAGCTCTAAGAAGACACAACAGCTACGGCTTGGGGTATGTATTTAGAAACTTCAATCATATCCTGTCTTGCGTGTCCATTTTCTGTTAAATTCCTCATCTCTGCTTCCACTTGCTTCTTCGTTCAGTGGCATTTGGAAAGTCATTATGTTGACTCTCCCTTCCCCTTTTGTAAAAAAAAATTGATAGAAACTTGAGGGGTAGACTTAATGGTGACAGTGTCTTAGAGTAAAGTGAATGAATACGGTGGGGTAAATCCACACATTTAGGGCATAATCCAAGTGGTGACGGATTGCAGATTTTAGATATATGCTGTCATTATTCAGTCTGACTCTGTGTGCTGAAAACATTTTGTCAAATGAGCAAGCATTTGGTGTAACTGGAAAAATGAAACTCTGAAATATTTCTGTTTGCTTTGGAATTATCTGTCTCTTTGTTTTGGACCTTACTAACTTCAAAGAAAAGTATTGTGATTTACTTTGAACTTGATGGAATTTTCCCCCCTGTATTTAACCAAGATTATACTTAAAAACTAGACAGAGAATTGTGGGTATGTTATAAAAGTCTACTGAAACCAAACCTGCTTCTGCAGACATCTGAGTTTCATCAAGTAGATTTAAGTTGCAACAAGAATAAGAAAGAAACCAGTTTGGCTTTGGTGCCAAAGAGAGGATTAAAATAGCAATTTGCTTTTTCAGCTGTTTTATAGGAGCATTTATAAAGTTGACTAATTTTCTCCACAGATATCTTGCCAGCTAGCATTAAGAAATAAGAGATTTAAGAAATAAACTTTTTCCTTCTCCACTGTTGGTGGGAGTGTAGACTGGTGCAACCACTGTGGAAATGAGTGTGCAGATTCCTCACAAAACTAAAACTAGAGGTTCCATTCGACCCAGCTATTCTTTGTATCTTCCCGGTAGAATTAAAAGCATCACACCACAGTGATATGTGGATACCCATGTTTATAGCAGCACAGTTTATTTGTCTGCTATGTTTTGAAATGTAGCTTCTGACATGTAAGTTCTTATTTTTGAAAAATGCAAAACTTTGATTTCTATAGTCAATATTCTTTAAGACACTAGTGGGATTGTGAGTTATAGTGGTAGTAGAAACAACAGAGAACATGGAAAAGACCTGCCTTCCCCCCTCTTCTTAAAGGATTTAGTATAGGGACATTTTATTGCTTTTGTCACCCTCACAGACCTTTCTGAGTTCAAAACTCGCCAGTGTAGTTACATAGCTAGAAATCATCTGTAAGCAAGGTGATTACCTAATGTTCCCACTCTCCCTGCTCTTGGCTACAAGTGTCCCTTGTAAGTTTACATGTGTGTATGTGGGGATACTGGGTATTGAGCCCAGGGCCTTTGCACTGAGCTACATCCCCAGCCCTTTTTAAAATTTTTAAGTTTAGAGACAGGGTCTCAATAAGTCACTGAGTTGCGCAGGCTGGCTCAAACTTGCTATCCTCCTGCCTCAGCTTTCTCGAGTGCTGGGGTTACAGGTGCGTGCCACTGCCCCCACCTTCCCTTGTGTTTTTGTATTAAAGTGCAAGTCACTAGTGTAAGTAACTGCTGTAGTTTGGATATAGGGTGAGTGTGTTCCCCAGAGGTTCGTGCGCTGGAAGCTTGGCTCCCGTTGTGGCAATGTTAAGAGGTGGAGGACCCTTAAGAGGTGGGGCCTATGCAAAAGAATGAAATCCACTCATGCAGTAAAATGGAACTGGAGTACATTCTGTTAAATGAGATAAGCCAGGCACAGAAATAAAGATGCATACTGCATGTTCTCTCTCACAAGTGGGTCGTTAAAAAGTGGATCTCAAAGTAGAACAGAGTGGTGATTACTGGAAGCTAGGCAGGGCGGCAGAGGGGCATAGAGGGACTTGAACGATGAATGCCAAAATACAGTTAGGAAGGATAAATTCTAGTATTCCAGAGCACAGAGGATTGACTATAGTTTATAACAGCCTGCTATGTATTTGAGAAGAACTAGGAGAAAGAAGCTCCAAGTTTTTTAACATAAGGAAATGGAAAGGCTGATTACCTGCTTGATCATTACACATAATATGTATGTATTGAAATATCACACTGTAACCCACAAATCTATACAATTATATGTTAATTAAAAAGAAAAAAGAGGTGAGACCTCGGGGAGGCCGTTGGGGCACTGGGGGAGATGTGCTTTTAGACGTCACCCTTGGCCTCTATTCTCGAAGTGTGACCCCGCTGCACGAGCTCCCACCGTAATGTCATCCACCGTGAAGTGACATAGCCAGGGGACTCTTGGCAGGGACCATGCCATGCTTTTTGGACTTTGCACTTCTAAAACTAGGTGATGAATGAACTTCTTTTCTTTACGTTACCTAGTTTTGGATATTTTGGTATAGTTACAGAAAACAGATATTATAGTAACATAACACATTTTAAATTTCATATGGAAGTCGGTCTCTCGTCATATTATATGAGCCATTAGGCCAAGCTCCTGCTGATTCCAGCCCTACCTCAAGGAGTTCAGTAGTATGAGCCAATAAATTACCGTATAAGTGCTTTTTTCTTTTTGCTGAGCTGGAGATTGAATCTGAGGCCTCATGCATGCAAGGCAAGCTCTACACCACGGAGCTACATCCCTCGCTCCAGTCTCTGTCATTTTCAGCCAGTTTGACTTGAGGTTTCTGTTACTTGCATACAAGTCATTTAGCTGATTCTAACTGTAATGAATCTTACAAACAGATTTTTTTTTTCTGTGTGGGAAATAAAACAGTCATTCTTCTTTCTGGACCAAAGAATTTATGCTTCCAGAGAAACATGAAGAAGAGTGGGCCACTGTTGAGCCTTTGCTGTGTGTTAAGCACAAGGTCGAGTGTTTTGCAGACGTTTTCTTGTCTAATCCTGCAGGTGAGCATTCTTGCACCTGCTGACCTGTTCATTCAGGTGTAAGTGATTGCTGTAAAGCTGAAAAATTTTTTATAGCACTTACTGTATTGTGGCTGGAGTTAGGCTGATTGTGGCCTTTCCTGGGCCCATGGGGGGGTATTTTTTTTGTGGCTCTGGGCACATTGCCTCAGGTAGAAAGTACTATTTCTAGTTTCTGAGAACTAACCTCACTTTCACCCCTCATAAGGTACCTAGGGTCACTTGGCACATTCTTATTTGCTTTTCTGCCAACCTGTTTTCTTTGCATGTGGTAGAAAATTAGGTCAAATATAATTTAATGTTCTACCTGTAATTAGAAGTTTTAGTGACTTTATAATTAAATGTAATTATGAGGCTGGGGATATAGCTCAGTGGTAGAGCATTTGCCTAGCATGTGTGAAGCCCTGGGTTCAATCCCCAGTACCACAAAAACCAAAACCAAAAGTTGTTATCAACGTAAAATGTACAGAGATGTATCTCCAAGTAAAAGATTTATTTAGGAAGATGTAGAAAAATTAGAATTGCAGTTCGGGGCACACAGAGACCAGGGTGGCTTCTATGTGTAAGAACAAAGAGAATGATTGTGGTTTTATTAGAAAAAAAGAAAAACTATGTCAGTTGTTTTGAAAGGAAGTTCCTTGGCACCGGTGGTGTCTCATGGGAATTGGTGAGCTCTCATTGGTGAGTGGCAGCAGGTACTGGGAATAGCTTGTTTTAAAGTCACAGCAGGCCATTGTGGTTTTGGGTTGGGTTTGGGAGACAATTCCTGGAGCAGGTGTTTGTGACCTGAATGTTTTCCTCTATTGCCCTTTGACTCCATTTGAGTTGGGTATGAAAGGAATGACTCCATTTTGAATAATGAGTTTTCATAACTCCCATTGGCCAAATGGAAGCAGATGGACTTTCAAAGCTCAACTGGCTGTAGTACTTTTTAGATTACTGGAGAGATTACTATTGTTGGTGCTATATTGTTTTCTGAATTGCCAGGGCCATGCAATATAGCTGTAGTTGTGTTCTTCCTGTGGAGAAAGGGAGGGGCCCAGTGGAACCCCAGGGACAGGGTTGGGGATGTGGTTGCTGGGACCTCAAGCTCTGACCCTAGGGCTGGCTTTCCGGTTGATTCTGCTCTGTCACTGCACAGGGCTGGTCTGGGCTGGCCACTAGTCAATCCACATGTGGAGTTCAGATGAGGGCAGCTGTGGGTCATGAGGGTACGCCTGTGTTTGAAAGGAGTTGGGGTAGAAAACATGTCTTTCATCACAGACCAATGGTTCACTGAAAAGAAATTAGTCATGTACTGCATTCTCAACCGAAAAGCAATAATTAAGGGCCCACCTCCAAGAATGGGAAATTCGTTATAGTTTCCGTTTCACTTGATCCACCATCAGTTCTTTTGGGAAAGTCACAACCATAGAGAATGACGGAATAAGAATGCTCTGTGATGCTTTTTTAAAGGATGTTGTAACAAGCAGGTCTGCATCTTTTAGAAAATAATTTTTTTGTTAGCTGTGTGTAATCAAATGGTTTTTGGTTTAAAAATATTACCTCTCATGCTTTGATCCTTCTTAGCATACCTTGGGAGAGATCTCGGTGGAGACACCCATGACTTAGGCTGAACTTCTGGTCTGAGCAGCTGGGTGGGAGAGTGTTGGCTGTTTTTCTTTCTTTCTTTCTTTTTTTTTTCCTGGCTTGGGTGGGGCAGTGGAAGGACGGGGGATTTCAGTGGGAGTTGTTTGCTGCTGAAGTCTGCAGGGGAGTAAAGGATTTGAAAGGCAGGATGCAGAAGGTTAGAACGGTTGCCCTGTGAAAAACCACACCCACAACAATTATGCACATGTAAGGAAAAGTTTGGTAGGAATGAAGCTTGGCTTTTTTTTTTTTTTTTTTTTTGCCTTTGCCCATTTCTGCCCCTAATTCTGCCTTGCAACTCCTGTCAGGAAACAGGTGGTTAGACAGATCCTGAAAAGGCAAATCATTACAAAGATCACAAAAATTAGTTTTGGAAAATCCTGATGGGACATTTAGAAATATGCAAATGGTTTATAAATATCATTCAGTCTTAAATTATGGGCAAAGGGAAATCTAGAAGTATTTTGTTTGGCTGGGATGTAGCTCAGTGGTGGAGCATTTGCCTGGCATGCACGAGGCCCTGGGTTCAACTCCCAGCATTGGAAAAAAATATTTGTTTGATACTGGAATTCTGTGGGACAATGAATAATTAATCTACCACTAATTTATTAGAAATCTGTTATAACATTATGAATTTTGTTAATCCTATTCTTTCCTACTTTCTCTTATTATGGCCCCAAACACCTGATTCCTACTTCTAAATCTTTATTTTTTTCTGTTGTTTTACTAGGACTGTTTGGCCCCAGTCCTCTTGTTTTTCAAGTTTCAGTCACTTTCTTCTCTCCTCCGGGAAGATTCCTCTAGTGATGGAAAGCTGGGTCTCATTACTTTCTGTTTGTTTCTGAAAGCAGTTGCTCTAAGTAGTATCTGGCTCTTAGTTGTATTCTTGTCATTTTTAAAAGAAGACCCTATTAAAATTATCTAAGGAAAATCAGAAATTATCCATTTTAAAAAAATGTACAAAACTAGATTCTGCAGCTCCTTAGTAGTCTCTTACTGTTGCTTACCCTTATTGTCATTATACTTTTTCTCTGGATCTTTCCTCAATTAAAATGAAGATAAGTAAATGTTATACAAAAACTAATATTGTTTGGACCAGATACCATGCCTGTATCTTGTACTCTGAATAACTACTGCGAGGACAACAACACACAATGTATTGTAACTTTCCTACTAACCTGTTTTGAAACTCTGTTTTACTGTTATTTTTATTTTTTCTTTTTAAAATAAAAAAAACCATATACATTTTAGAAATAGTGATATTTTCTGTATTTTAAAGAGAAAAAGTAATAAAAACAATGATACAAAATTTCAAAACAAGATCGTAGGAGATTGACAATGGTTAATATATTGTGTATTTTTATCTTCAAAGTAGTTGCTCAGATTACAAGATATAGGCATGCAAAATTGATCAAACAATATAAGCACAAACCATTCTTTTCAATGAACTAATAGAAATTAGTAGTATAATTGTCTTAGCTATCTTGTGTGTATATATATATATATATATATATATATATACACATTTTTTTTCCCTTCCTTCTTTTCTCCTTTCCCCCACCCCAGTTTCTCTTTCCTTTTGAACAGTTTCTTCCCCTTTCACAATATCTATTGTACATTTTGGTTCTTATTTACTCTTTCAGTTTCTTACACTAGGGAGACAATACAATGTTTACACATGTGAGTCTGATTTATTTCACTTATGAGTATGGTCTCAAGTTGCATCCATTTACCTATAAAAGTCTCAAGTTTATCCTCCTTTATAGCTGGGTAGTACCACATTGTATAAAAACACCACATTTTTTTTATCCATTCCTCGGTTGATGGGCATTTGGGTTGTTTCCAAGACTTAGCTGTTACAAATTGTGTTGCTATAAACATGGGTGCACATACATCACTGTGGTATGCTGTTTTTAATTCTTCTGGGAAAATACCCAGAAAGGGAATAGCTGGGTCAAATGGGCCCCTCTAATCCTAGTTTTTTGAGGAATCTCCACACTAATTTTCACAGTGGTTGTACCAGTCTACACTCCCACCAACAGTGGAGAAGGGTTCCTTTTTCCCCACAGCCCCTCCAGCATTTGTTATTGGTTGGTTTCTTGATGATAGCCATTCTTTCTGGGGTGAGATGGAATCTCAGTGTTGTTCTATTTGCATCTCTCAAATGACCAATGATGTTGAACATTTTTTCATATATTTATTTGCCCTTTGTAGTTCTTCACTGAGAAGTGTATATTCATCTTCGATGCTCATTTTTGGATTGGGTCTTTGAATTTGGGGGTCTGATTTTTTTCAATTCTTTATATGTTCTATATTTAAGTCCTTTGTCTAAGGGACCATTGGCTAAAATATTTTTGCACTTCGTGGGTTGTCTTTTCACTCTGTTGGTGATTTCTTTTGATGTACAAAAACTTTTTAATAAGATGAGATCCCAGTTGTTGATTCTTTGAAGTACTTCCCATGCAGTTTGGGTTTTGTTCATGAAGTCTCTGCCTACACCTATGTCTTCAAGATTTCTACCTACTTTGTCTTCCAGTAGATGTAGTGTTTCTGTTTTAATATTTAGATCTTTGATCCATTTTGACTTTAGTTTGGTGCATGGTGGTAGACACGGGTCTAGTTTTAGTCTTCAGCATGTAGTGAGCCAGTTTTTCTAGCACCAATTTATTAAAGAGTCTATCTTTCTTCCAGTGAACATGTTTGGTCCCTTTGTCAAAGATAAGGTGGCTGAGTGTGTTTGTAGTTGTGTCTGCATCTTCTAATCTGTTTCACTGATCCTCAGGTCTGTTTTCTTGCCAGTACTATGCTGATTTTATCACAGTAGCTTTATAGTATAATTTGAAGTCAGGGATTGTGATGCCTCCTGCCTTGCCTTTGTTGCCCAAGACTGCTTTTGCTATTCTAGGTCTCTTCTGTTTCCAAATGAATTTTAGGAATGTTTTCTCTAGTTCTGTGAGGCATGTTATTGGTAGTTTGATCAGGATTGCATTGAATCTATATAACAGTTTTGGGAAGTATGACCATTTTCAGAATGTTTGCTTTTCCTGTCCATGAGCAAGGGATATCTTTCCATTTTCTGATGTCCTCTTTGATCTCCTTTTTCAGAGTACTGTAATTTTCAATGTATAGATCCTTTACTCCCTTTGTTGGATTAATTGCTAAATATTTCATTTTTTTGGATGCTATTGTGAAGGGTGTGGTTTCCCTAATTTCTCTCTCAGTGAGTTTGTTGCTTGTATACAGAAATGTTATTGATATTAGAGTGTTGAGTTTGTATCCAGCTATGCTACTGAATTTGCTTATTAAATCTAGAAGTCTTTTGGTGTAGTTTTTGGAGTCTTCTGTGTAGAGTATCATGTCATCTGTGAATAATGATAATTTAACTTCCTTTCCTATCTTTATTTCTTTTATTTCTCTCTCTTGCCTAATTGCTCTGACTAATGTTTCCAGAACTATGTTGAATAGGAGTGGTGATATTGGACATCCTTGTCTTGTTCCTGATTTTAGAGTGAAAGCTTTCAGTTTTTGTCCGTTTAGTAGCATTTTGGCTGTTGGTTTGTCATAGACAGCTTTTATCAGATTGAGGTAAAGACCACCTATCCCAATTTTCTGTAGGGTTTTTATCATGAATAAGTGTTGGACTTTATCAAAAGCTTTTTCTGCATCTATTGAGATGATCATGAGATTTTTGTCTTTGGCTCTGTTGATATGGTGTATTATGTTTATTGATTTGTGTATGTTAAACCATCCCTGCCTTCCTATGATGAATCCCACTTGGTCATGGTGTATAATCTTCTTGATGATTTGCTGCATTCTGTTTGCTAGTATTTTATTGAGGACTTTTGCATCTATGTTCACTAGGGAAATTGGCTTGTAGTTCTCTTTTTTGGTTGGGTCTTTCTCTGGTTTTGGTATCAGGGTAATACTTGTCTCCAGGAATGAGTTAGGGAGAATTGCTTTCCTTTCAATTTCATTAAAGAGTTTGAGGAATACTGGCATTAAATCTTCTTTAAATTTCTTGTAGAATTCAGCCATAATCCATCAAGACCTGGGCTTTTCTTTGTTGATAAGTTTTTAATTATGTTTTCAATTTCATTAACTGATATTGGGTTATTCAGAATTTTTATATCTTCTTGATTCAGCTTTGGTAATTCATACATTTCTAGGAATCTGTCCATTTCTTCTGCGTTTTCCACCCTATGTGAGTAAAGATTTTCTAAGTAGGTTAGGTATTGATGATGTGAATTTTCACAGGATCTGTAGTGATTTCACCCTTTTCATTCCACATTGCATGAATTTGAGTATTTTTCTTTCCTTTTTTTGATAAGGTTGGCTAGGGGGTTTATCAATTGTATTTATTCTTTTGAAGAACCAACTCTTTGATTCATTAATTCTTTGTATTGTTTTCTTAGTCTTTGTTGCATTAATTTCTGCTCTAATCTTTATAATTTTCTTCCTTGTATGGGCTTTGGACTTGACTTGCTCTTCTTTTTCTAGAAGCTTGAGTTGCAGCATTAGGGTGTTTATTTGTGCTTGTTCTGTTTTCCTGATATGAGAATTTATCACTATAAATTTCCCTCTTAGGACTGCTTTCATTGCATCCCACAGGTTCCGGAGTGTTGTATTTGCATTTTGGTTTGATTGTAGATATTGTTTAATTTCTTCTTTAATTTCATCTATGACCCATTGCTTGTTCAGTAGGGTGTTATTTAATTTCCATGTATTAATGGAGTTTTTGTTGTTTCTTTTGCCATTAATTTCCAGTTTCATTGCACTGTGGTCAGATAATATGCATGGGATAATTTCAGTTCCTTTGCATTTAGTTAAGCATGTTCTATGGGCTAATATATGGTCTATTTTGGAGAATGTCCCATGTGCAGCTGAGAAAAATGTGTATTCTGATGTTGTTGGGTGGAACACTCTGTAAAAGTCTATGAAGTCCATTTGTTCACAGGTTTGATTCAGTGCTGTTATTTCTTTGCTGATTTTTTGTCTAGTTGATCTGTCTGTTTGTGACAGTGGGGTATGAGGGTCCCCCATTACAATTGTTATTGCTTATTTGATTTTTCATGTCTATTAGTATTTGTCTTATATAGTTGGGTGCTCCCATATTTGGTGTATATATATTTATGATGGTTAATTCTTCCTCTTGAATTTTTCCCTTAACAAGTATGTAGTGATCTTCTTTATCTCTTTTGATCATTCTTGGTTTGAAGTCCACATTGTCTGCAAACAGAATAGCTGCCCCTGCTTTTTTTCTGGGTTCCTGTTGCATGGAATATTATTTTCCATTCTTTGACCTTCAGTCTGAGTTTCTTTTCGAATTAAATGTGTTTCTCATATACAGCATATTGTTGGATCTTGTTTCTTGGTCCATTCTGCCAATCTGTTTCTTTCAGTTGGTGAATTGACACCATTTACACTGATCGTTATAACTGATATGTATTGGCTTGTATTTGTCATGTTATTTTGCTGCTGTTGGTTCCCGCTTTTCCCCTCCATTTAATTGCTTGCCCTGCCTGGTGGTTTCTTTCAGATGTTGTTCTTGGAATTGTGGTCATTTTTATCTCTATCTAGAATATCTTTCAGTACTCTTTGTAAGGTTGGTTTTGTGGTCATGAATTTCTTCAGTTGTTCTTTGTCATGGAAGTATCTTATTTCTCCATTAATTTTGAAAGATATTTTAGCAGGGTACATCAATCTGGGTTGGAAGTTGTTTTCTTTCAGGACTTGAGATACTTCAAGCTCTTCTTTTTTTTTTTTTTTTTTTTTGTGGGTACCGGGGGGTCGACCTCAGGACCTCGTGCGCCAGCCGGCGCCCATGCTGCTGAGCGATATCACCGGCCCCTTTTTCGTATGTGGGTTCCGGGAGTCGAACTCGGGCCCTCGCGCTTGCCAGGCAGGCGCTTAAGCCACTGAGCCATCTCACCGGCCCTTCAAGCTCTTCTTGACTTGAGGATTTGTGTTGAGAAGTCCGCCATGATTCTAATGTGCTTTCCTTTATAGGTGATGTGTTTCTTTTCTCTAACAGCTTTTAATATTCTGTTTTTGTGCTGAATTTCTGGTATCTTGATTATTATATGTCTCAGTATAGATTTATTTTGGTCATGACTATTTGGACTTCTGTATGCCTCACTAATCTGTGTGACAGATTCTTTTTGCCATACTTAGGAAATTTTCTGTTATTACTCCCACAAATAGTCTTTTTATGTCATTTGTGTTTACTCCTGCTTTTTCCTTGACACCTATCAGTCTTATATTGTTTTTCTTTGCATTGTCTTGCAGCTGTTGAATTATTTCCTGGTCCCTTGTTATTTTTAAGAGATCTTTCCTTTTGTGATCGCTAGCTACGATCCTGTCTTCAAGGTCTGAAAGTCTATCTTCAGTTTTGTTTAAGCGGTTTTGCCAGCTTTCAATGGAATTTTTAATTTCCTGGATATCTCTTTGAATCTGCTTCATGC
Source organism: Erethizon dorsatum (assembly GCA_028451465.1). Classification (NCBI taxonomy): domain Eukaryota; kingdom Metazoa; phylum Chordata; class Mammalia; order Rodentia; family Erethizontidae; genus Erethizon; species Erethizon dorsatum. The sequence continues at coordinate 55,258,748 of CM051837.1, read as the reverse complement.
ATTCTGTTTCTTTCCTGTATTGTTCATTCAAGGTTTCCATCATTTTCCTATGCGCCTCTATTTTTGTAATCTATGTCTTCCATAGATATGCTGAGCAACTCCTTCATTATGGTTGTCATTTCTTTTTTTACCTGAGAGATTATTTCTGATCTGATTTCTTCTATAGTCTCATAGATTTGTTTCTTTACTTCAGTTGCTATTATTTCAGAAATGTCAGGTGTGTGTCTTCCAGTTTCTTCTATGTTAATGTCTCCTAGACTTGTTCTGGGTGGGTTGGAGGTCTGAGATTGCATTTTACTTCTTTGTCTTGTCATTTTCTATCTCAAAATTTCTTTATTTTGTTTTCTGTGATGGTCCTTGTGAGTTTTCGTTGTAGTAGCTGTATTGCTAGTATCAAGGCCTCGCTAGGGAAGGTCTGTTCTTCAGGAGTGTCTTCTGTGTGTAGGAGATTCTTGGTTTGTGTCTGTCCAAAGATCCTACCTTCCCAATTAATTAAGAGTGCGATGTTGTTACATGTTTGGCTCAGTCCCCAGTCCTTTGGTGTAGGGCTCTGGTGAGGTTATTACCCTAGAGCTTCCCAGTATTGTTACAGAAAGAGAACAACTGCTTACAACAGATATGACATCCTAGCTAAGGTAGTACAATTAGCAATAACAATAGCATCAAGCACAATTTAGAAAGTGACAAACTGTGGGTAACTATTGATTTTGTACTTTAGACCACAGGAGCAGAGTCTATTATTATATCACAGAACCCATTGTAAATTAGGAGTTCGTATGCAAAGTGTTCCCCCTTGGTAGAGCGGTTTTACCCTGTGGTGGGGAAATTTAGGGAGGATAGTGTATAAAACAAAGGTAACTGGAAAGGAAATAGGAGCAAGGCTTAGGACAAAGGATGATCATGTAAGGTTTGGGAAACTAGAGAAGAAGGTAGAAAAGAAAGAATGAAGGAGTATTTGAGGGATTATCTGAACTTGGTCTCTGGGTTTGGGGGATGGGATTAGTTTTCTGTGGCTGGAATTCTCAGCCACTTAGAAAAGAGAGAAAAAAAGAAAAAGAAAAACAATTGAGAAAAAAAAAAGAAAAGAAGAAAGGAAAAGGAAAAGAAAGAGAAAAACAAAAGTAAAACAAGATAAAATAAAATTAAATTTAAGAAATTGAAAAACAAAACAAAAAACAAAAAAAGGGGTCGGCCTCACCCAACTGCTTCTATTCCGCATGTCTTTGTCCCTAAGCACAATGCTGGTTCACCTAACTTACTACCTGTTGGATTGTATTTCGGACTTTTCCACCTCGCTTGTCTCAACTGTCCCATCGTGTGCACCCTGGCTGGGGTTGTACTGTGTGGCTGGAGTTCCCCTGGTGGCCTGGTCCCTCGATGTAGGGGAAGAGGCCAGTCACCTGGATTTTTTCGAGCAGGGCCAGTTGCTGTGTCCCGGATTCTTCCTGGGCTGGTTGCCGGTCCTGCAGTGTAGGGGGAGGTTCGATATTTTCTTTTCACCTCTACAGGTCAAATACTATGATTTCAGTTTCTTAAAAACTTTCTGCCATTGGATTTTTTTTTTTTAACACTACTGGGGATTAAACCCAAAGCCTTACACATGCTAGGCAAGTGCTCTACCACTGAGCTACATTCCAAGCTCTTTTTATTTTATTTCGAGGCAGGGTCTTGCTGAGTTGTCCCAGGCTGGCTTCCAACTTGCAATCTCTTGCCTCCCCCTCTTGAGTAGCCAGATTGCAGGCTTGTACCACCATGCCCAGCCAGCATGATGCGTTTCTTACATGATATTGGAAGTCTGCTATTAAGACTATTTTGCTTATTTGTTACCAAATTTAGATTTTTCCAGGGTGATGGTTAACTTAAAATTTCTCCCCTGAGAAGAAAATGGTTCAGTAAGCTTTTAACATTGATAACTTTAGCGCTTAAATTAGCTACAGTTCTTTTTTCTATATCTAACACCTGTCTCCAAGAAGTCCAGGCCACACCAAGGGGCCAGAATCTCTTCCTGGTTTGCTTTGTAATCTGATCTGTGTTTGTAGTGGGGCATATCAGAATTCTCTTCATGATTACCCAGCAGAGCACTCGGCCCAGAATAATCAATGTCAAACTCCATTTGGTGGTGAGAAAACTGGTGGGCTCTGTTGAATTACTCCTAAAACTTGTTTCCCCAGGTAAGGTTGTAGCATGGAATTTTTCCCCCCCGATAATGCCCAATGTTCCTTCATCTCTTCTCTAAAATCTATCCTTGAATCTATATTTGTGTATAACCTGAAGAAATCCAAATACAGGCACTGGGGCACCAGAAGCAATCGTTTCAGGTTGCCACAACAGAGAAACGGTGGGGAGGTGGAGTCGGAGCTAATGAAAATGTTTTGGGCGGGAACTTGTGTTTTCCTACAGGATATTTTTTCATCCCAGGCATATAAGACTTGGACCAGAGGAGGTACAAAGAATATGAGAATGTCACAAGTCCTGCCATGAATGTACTTCCCAACAGAGGACCTGCGGAGCCTCCTGATGAGCCATTTGATCTCTTCAAGCCTCCGTTTCCTATCTGTAGAATGGCCACAGCGGTGTTCTTGCTTCACAGGAGACAAATGTTTCATAAACAATAAATTATTTCCCTGTCACAGCCCAGCAAAATATACCAAAATATTGTGATAATCCATGTGTTCTCAGTTAGTGGGTTTCTAAACACTTCAGATGTTTCTTATGGACCATTTTGGGTCTCTGAAGTTTTTTACAGTTGGACAGTTGGTCACCTGTGACTACTTCATTTGTGGCATATAGTCCTGGATCAGCTGAAGACCTGACTGTCTTTGGCATGAGATGGTGACATGTTCCCTACAGTGTGCCTGAGTGGGCAGCGTGGAGTGGGGAGCGGCCGAGTAGGAATTGCTCCCACGCTGCAGCCTGGAGTGTGCAAGTTAGCAGCATAAAACATCCAGGTGGTTTGGAAGGATGCAAAGAGCAAATCGTCTTAGCATTTGATGCAGGCGTGTGGCCGAGGGGAAGCCTGTGTGTCTTGAAGCAAAGCAAGTTTGAATTCCAGCTTCTCCTCTTAACACTGTGTGGCCCTCAGGTGAGGGATTTATTTTTTCAAACTTCAGCCTTTTCATCTGAAAATGGGCAAAGAAGATTTTAAAAAAATGTCCAAAAAACTTGGCACAGTGCTTGGCAACCAATAGTTTTTTTTTTGTGTGTGTGTGGGTACCGGGGGTCGACATCAGGACCTCGCGAGCCAGCAGGCGCCCATGCCACTGAGCGATATCACCAGCCCTTTTTTCGTATGTGGGTTCCGGGAGTCAAACTCGGGCCGTCACGCTTGCCAGGCAGGCGATTACGCTGCTGAGCCATCTCACCGGCCCCCACCAATAGGTTTTAAATATATTAATTAATTAACATTCCTTTCTTCTCACTTCCTTTCTTTTACTGTTCTTCACATCATTACTGCAGGCAAATTATTGTAGTGGAAGGAGCACTGGAATCAATAGATTAGTAGTTCTGCCTCTGCCACCAGCCTCCTGCGGTAGCTCCACACCCCTCTCTGGACCTGACATGGGGTCTGGGAGAAGACAAGCTGGGTTGAGTTATTTCTGCTTGTTGCTCCTTGAGAGTGTTGCAGCTGTAGACACAAACAAGGCTCATTCCCTTGGGTGTATCCTGGAAGAGGAAAAACTGGGTCAGATGGTAATTCTGTGTTCCACGTTTTGAAGAACTGCTGGACTGTTTTCCAAACTGGTTGTATAGTTTAAAATTCTTGCCTTCAGTGTGTAAGGATTCTGATTACTCTGTGTCCTCACCACAAGTTGTTATTGTCTATTCATTTTAGCCATCTTAGAGGGTGTGAAGTGGTATCTCACTGTGATTTTGATTTGCATTTTTCTGATGACTAATGATGATAAGCATCTTTTCATGTACATATTGCCCATTTATGTATGTTCTCTGGAGAAATATCTGTCCAATTCCTCTGAGACTCAGTGACTTTTAAGTTTTTAATGTTTTTACAATTTACTTATTTATTTTTTATTAGTTGTTTGGAGTACATGATGTTTACATTCATCTTAGGGAGTGAGTACATGTGCTGTACATATCTTGATTCTTTTTATCCCCTCCCCCTCCCACCCTCTTTTAATATTTGTTGTTTGGACTCCTCTTCTTCACTTTGGGATTGGCTTTCATCCTCTGAGGGAAAGCTCTGGTAGGGAGCTCCCAGCAGCAACACCAGCCTGAGGACTGCTGGAAATCAGCATACATCAGAGTGACCATGTTAGTAGAACAGGCCATTCTATGCTGAAGTAACAACCAATCCCCATGTCTCGGGGCTTAACATATTAAACCTTCTTAGTCCCTCATACAAAGTCTGTGGTCCCGGCTGTTTAAACCTATGGCTCTAGTCTGCTCTCTAAGAAGGCAAACAACTAGAAAGTTGTTCAAGGGGCTTTCATTGCCTCTACCACTGTCAAGACCCTGTCACGTGGTCCTACACAATGAAGAGGAACCCAGAAAGTATATTTTTCCGTGTTTCAGGAAGGGGAGCCCTGATGTTAATGAGCATCAGTGATGACTGTCATGGCCGCCAACTCTCATTCTATGCAGATGTCCCTGACCTCTTGTGACAGACGTATGATAATTAAAAAGAAGGAATAATATTAAATTTTATATATTATTTGAAAACTTGAAAAAATTTAAATTTTTTATTAGTATGTGTTTCCAGTACATGATTACATTCCTTATGAGGAGTCGGTACTTGTACATGACACATCTTAATTCTTTTTTTTGAGTTTTTCCTCCTTCTGCATTCATCTCTTGATCCCCTCTCTGTAGAAGATCTAAGTCCCTACTTCTTCTTAGCTAGACTTCATTTTGCTCTTCACTTATATTTTGAGTTTCTCACATAAGACAAACCATGCAATAGTTAAGCTTGTCTGGTTTACTTCACTTAACAGTATGGTCTCAAGGTGCACCCATTTTCCTACAAATGACCCACGTTTATCTTTCTTTATGGCAGAGTATATTCCATTGGATATAAATAGCATACTTTCTTTATTCATTCATCTGTTGCTGAACATTTAGGCTGCTTCCAAGCATATGTTTTTGGCCCCTTTGTCAAAGATCAAATAGCTGAATGTGCCTGGGGTAGTTTCCGTATCCTCTATTCTGTTCCGTTGATCCACGTGTCTGTTTTTGTGCCAATATCATGCTGTCTTTATCACTGTAGCTTTGTAATATAACATCAGAATCCAGGATTGTGATGCCTCCTGTTTTGCTGTTGTTACCCAGGTTTGCTTTTGCTCTTCTGGTCTTTTCTGGTTCCATGTGAATTTTAGGATTGTTTTTTCTAGTTCCCTGAGGACTAGTGTTGGCATTTTGCTTGGGGTTGTATTAGATCTGTATATCAGTTCTGGAAATATAGCCATTTTGGCTATATTGTTTCTGCCTATCCAGGAACAGGGGATATCTTTCCATTTTTTGATGTCCTTTTCAATTTCCTTTTTCAGAGTACTGCAGTTTTTATTGTAGAGGTCTTTCATTTCCTTGGTTAGGTTAATTCCTAAGTATTTAATTTTTCTTGATGCTATTGTGAATGGTATATTTTTCTAATTTCTTCCTCAGTGAGTTCATTATTTGTGTACAGGAACACTATTGATTTTTGTGTGTTAATTTTGTATCCTGCTACATTGCTGAATTTGATTATTAATTTTAGATGTCTTGGTGAAATTTTTGGGGTCTTCATATCATTTGCAAATAATGATAATTTAACAACTTCTTTTCATATATATATATATGAGTATATATATGAAAAGTATTCATATATATATATATATCCCTTTTCTTTGTTTTTCTTGCCTGACTGCTCATCCTGATGCTTCAAGTACTGTGTTGAACAGGAGTGGTGATAGTGGACATCCTTGTTTTTGTTTCTTTTTAGAGGGAAATTTTAAATTTTCCCCCCATTTAATATGATGTTGGCAGTAAATTTGTTATAGATGGCTTTTATCAGATTGAGATAAGATCCCTCTGTAACTGTTTCCTTCAGTGTTTTTATCAGGAATGGATGTTGGATTTTGTAAAGGCTTTTTCCGAGTCTGCTGGGATGATAATGTGATTTTTGTCCTTCTTTCTGTTTATGTGCTGTATTACATTTATTGATTTGCATATGTTGAACCACCTGTGTATCGGGGGTGAAACCTATTTGATCATGGCGTATGATCTTTTTGATCATTTGTTGCATTCTCTTTGTTGAGGATTTTTGCATTTATGTTCATTGAAGAGATTGACTATATTTCTCTTTTTTGGTTGGATCCCTGTCTGGTTCTGGAATCAGGGTTAATGCTAGCTTCCAGAAATGATTTTGGGAGTACTCCTATCCTTCCAGTTTCATTAAAGAGTTTGAGGAGTGTTGCCATTAGATATTCCCTGAAGTTCTTTTAGAATTCAGCAGTGAATCCATCCATACCTGGACTTTTCTTAGTTGGTAGGTTTTTCTTTCTTTTTTTTGTGGGTACCTGGGGTTGACCTCAGGACTTCGCGTGCCAGCAGATGCCCGTGCTGCTGAGCTATATCACCGGCCCTTTTTCGTATGTGGGTACCGGGAGTCGAACTCGGGCCCTCGCACTTGCCAGGCAGGTGCTTACGCTGCTGAGCCATCTCACCGGCCCAGTTGGTAGGTTTTTCATTGCTGCTTCAATTTCCTTCACTGTTATTGGATTATTCAGGTTTTTATATCTTATTGGTTCAGTTTGATAATTCATATAAATCTAGAAATCAATTCATTTCTTTAGGATTTTCAAATTTATTGTTGTACAAGTTTGTGAAGTAGTTGCTGGTAATCTGAAGTTTGGTGGTGTCCACTGTGATTTCACCTTTTTCATTTCTAATTGTATTGACTTGGGGCTTTCCTTTTCTTTTTTTTTGGTAAGTTTGACTAAAGGTTTGCCCATTTTGTTTATTCTTTTGAAGAACCAACTCTTTGATTCATTGACTCTTTGTATTGTTTTTTAAAGTCTATTTCATTAATTTCTGCTGTGATCTTTATATTCTTTCCTTGTAGTAGCTTTGGATTTGGATTGTTCTTGTTTTTCTAGGTCTCTTAAGTACATCATTAGATGTACTTGGGCTCACTCTATTTTTTTTCTAAATGTGGACATCACAGCTATGAACTTTCATCTTATGACTGCTTTCATTGTGTCCCATAATTCTGGTAAGTTGTACTGGCGTTATCATTTAATTCTAGTAATTGGCCTATTTCTTCCTTGATTTCATCTGTAACCCATTGATATTCAAAAGGATAGTATAGTTTAATTTCCACGTATTTGTATAATTTCTGTGGTTTCTTTTGCCATTGATTTCTAGTTTCATTGTGCTATGATCTGGTAATATGCATAGTATAATTTCGATTCTTTTCATTTTGTTGGCTAGTATGTGGTATATTTTGGAGGAAGTTCCATGTGCTGCTGAGAAGATTGTGTATTCTGTCGTTGAGTGGAACACTCGAGAGATATCTACTAAGTCCATTTGTTCGAAGGTTTTGATCAACTCTGATACTTCTTTGTTGGTTTTTTTTTGTTCAGTGATTTGCCTATTTGTGACAATGGGGTATTGAAGTCCTCCACTATAATTGTGTTTATGTTTATCTGATCTGTTATTTGCAGTAGTGTTTATTTTATGAAGTTTGGTGTGCCATTGTTTGGTGCATGCTTGTTAGTAATTGCTATCTCTTCTGCCTTCTTTGCGTTTTCTGATCAATTTTGGCTTCTGTTGGACTTTATTTTAAAGGAAGTTAGCTACACTTGCTTTTTTTGGGTTCCTGTTGCATGTAATATCATTTTCCATCCTTTGATTTTTTAGTTTATGAAACATAGACTAAATACATACCGTTGTATACAGCATACCATTGGGTTTTGTTTCTTGATCCATTCTGCCAGTCTGTGTTTTGACTGGGGAATTGAGACCATTCATATTGAAAGTCATTCCTGTCATTGCATCATTTTCCTGTTGCTGATCCCTCCCACCTTGCTGCTTAACTGCTTAACTGGTGTATTTGTTCTGTTAGATTTTTTGGCATTGTTTGCTTCTTTGTCTCTAGGATATCCTTGAGGACTTTTTGGAGTGCTGGTTTCATGATCATGAATTTTTTTATTTGCTCTTTATCATGAGAATATAATTTCTCCGTCAGTTTTGAAAGACAGTTTTGCAGGATATATCAATCTGGGTTGGAAGTTGTTTCTTTCAGGATCTGAAATATTTTACTCTCTGAAACACCTTACTCAGTACTCTCCTGGCCTTTAATATTTGTGTTGAGAAGTCTGTTATAATTCTTACGCATTTACCTTTATAAGTGATTTGTTACTTTAACTGCTTTTAAGATTCTGTTCTTTTGTTGAACTTCTTGGATTCTGACTATTATGTGTCTAGGAGAGTTCTGTTTGTGGCTTTTTGGGGTTCTATATGCCTCACTTATCTGTATGTTAAATCTTTTACCATATTTGGTAAGTTTTCTGTTATTATTTCAGTAAACAGGCTTTTATGCCATTGTGCTATCTTCTGATTTTTCACTAATTCCAATTAGTCTTACATTGGTCTTGCATCATCTAGAAGCAGTTGCATCTATTTTCCATGTTCTCTTATTTTTAAGGTATCTCTCATTAACTCATCACTGACAACAGCCCTGTCTTCTCGTTTTGATACTCTGCCCTCACATTGGTCACTTCTGCTGCCCACATAACAATAGAATTTTTAATCTCCTGAATTCCTGTTTGGTCCCTTTTTATGGACTCTAACTCTTTTCTGTGCTGGTCATTCATTTTTGTATCACTTTGTTTAGTTCAGCTAGCTTTTTAATGGTGTCTTCTATAGACTTGGTGATCATTTTATTAGGCCCATTATCTGTTCAGTTATATCTTCTTGAGCTTGCCAAGTGCCTTATTAATCTGTTTTGTTACCAACTCTGTTATACTTTCAAATAATTGGGAAGTGTTGGTTTGATTTCTTTCCCTTCAGTGCCACACAGATCAGCTTTGGAGGAGTTGGGAGTTTTTGGAGGAATTTTGTCATCCTTTCTTCTCATGTCCTACGTTTTTGTTTGTTTTTTGAGCTGTGGCTTGTGGGTTAATTATAGTGGAATGATTTGTTCCTAGTACAGAGACCTCATTAGTTAATGTCTGCTTTTCAGCGATGCTCTCTGGGCATGGCTAACTGTTGACCTTTGCCTCTTTCCCAGGACCTAACCACTTTCATTTATTTGGGAGAGGAAGTTGTAGCTCCTTTGGCTCAGTACCCGGTACCCTGGGAATGGGCTGCAGTATTGTTGACGACAACAAAGGCAATCTGGATATTGGCATCCAGAGAAAACCAATTACCAGCAACTACTATGTTGCCTTGGCTGTAGTAATAAAATCAGTAACAATAATAGGGTCAAAAACAAACTGAAAATTGACATACCCTAAGAAACAATAATGTACCACCTTTAAGCATAGAAAAGAGGAGTATAATTATACTATAAACACTAAGACAAACAAGATGTTGACCTATAGTAAATATCTACTAAATGGAACTACTTTACCTCTACTAACAACAGATCAGTGTAGACATCCCTCCTTTAATGACTGTTCAGGTGACTAGGTGATTAACTGAATTGGTCGCTAAATGAGGAACTGTAGATAGTATGTACATAACAATATTCAGAAGAAAGAAATAGTCAAAGGAAATGCCAACTTGATGTCTGCTTTTATTTGCATAACTCTTACATGCATTACTTTAATGTAGAACAACATAAGATGACAGTACTGTACTGTACAGTGCAATCAGCAAAAATACAATACTGTCCTGTAGAAGAAGCCACCATAAGGCCACACTGCTGCTCACATTCTCGCGTCGTAAGTTGGAATATGGGTTTAAGTCCGAACAGTGTGCCTTGGTCATTAAACAAGTAGGTCATTAAACGAAAAATATCTGTATTCAACAGTAATAGCATAGAGTTAACTAGCTATCTAAAGATTCATAAAGGTTCATAGTTATACTAGCAAAGTAAAGGGGATTGGGAACTGGAGAATGCAAAGAGTCAAATTTGAAAAATTTATCAATGGAAAGGGAGAAGGAGAAGAGAGAAAAAAAGAAACAAGGGCGGAAAAACTCCAAGCCCCCAGGAAATTCTCCCAGGTGTTAGCCTTGTCTGTCAGCTGGTCTGTAAATTCTCACTTCTACTGCCCCATGCTGAGGGGAAGCAAAATGTAGACCTGGACTGGAACTGATGGGTGGTTGCGGCCAGGTGGCATGTGTGGTGGCTGCTGCCACTCTGCCTAAATTTCATATTTTAATTCTTTTAAAAAATATCCTAGTTGGCCTAGTGAAACTAAAACACTTCAGTTGGCGACGTTAAGATCAGTCTGGAAGGTTTTCTTCTACTTTGTTAGGAGGAGCAGGTTCAGTAAAACTTTGAATGAGCTAACTTTCCTATTTTTTATATGACCATTGCTGAAAAACATTTTTTGAGTACCTACTGTGTGCCAAGTGCTATGCTGTGTGTTGAGGATTCAGGATTAATCAGAATGTATCACCACCTGTTAGTTCTGAGAGAACTCAGAGTCAAACAGTGCAGATGAATATATAGGCTGGTAGTTATGTGGTTGAGTTAAGGGTTATGTACTTTAATAACAGGAGGTCAGGCCTGTGAAAGCAGAGAGGAAAGACCTCTGAGAGTTGCCTCAGAAAAAGAAAGAAAGCCTCCTGGGTCATTTCCTTTTTTAAAAAAAATTACGCTAAATATACATAATATTTATCAGTTTGACCACTCATAAGTGTACAATTCAGTGGCATTAAATGCATTCACATTGTCATGCAACCATCCATCACCATGTCCATACCAAAACTTTTTTCATCATTCCCAATAAAAACATTGCGTTCATTCAACAATAACTGTCTCCTCAACAGCCCTCAGCCCCAGGTATCCTCTCTTCTACTGTCTGTCTGCATGGATTTGCCTATTCTCGGTTCCTCATATAAGTAGAATAGTGTAATATTTGTCTTTCTGAGTCTGGCTTATTTCACTAAGCATAATGTTTTTAAAGCCTATCCTATGTTGTAGATACATCAAAATTCCGTGCATTTTTAGCTGGACGTGATGGTGCCCAACTGTAGTCCATGCTACTCTGGAGGATGGGGCAGGAGGATTGTAAATTTGAGGTCAGCCTCAGTAACTAAGTGAAATCCTGTCTCAAGATAAAATATAAAAGGCTTGAGGATGTAGCTCAATGTTAGAATACTCCTAGGTTCAATTCCCAGTATCCCGAAAAAAGGTTCATTTTTATGCCTGAATGATGTTTCATTGTCTGGTTTTAACACATTTTGTTTATGTACTTATCTGTTGATGGACACTTGGGTTGTCCCTACCTTTTGGCTATCGTGAATAATGCTGCTACAAACATTGGTGTACCTGACCCACTGGCACTCATGTTCTACAAACATTTCACTTTAAATAGTGAGATAACATGTATTCACTGTAAATCACAGGAAAGTAAAATAGGCAATAACCACTTTTTACATTTAGTGACGATTTTTACATTTCAAGATATGTATTAAACTTTATTATCTTTTTTCATATCACTATTTTGTGATCATTGAAATTATTTAAAATATTTTTAGTGACCATAAAAGAAAAATCTGTGGTTGTGTCATAATTTATCATTTCATTATTGTTTTAGATCATTTTGAGATTTATTATGAATTACATTGAAATGAAAATATCCATGTATATCTTTGCTGATAAATTTGTTATGTACTTAGAAATGAAATTACTGCATCAAAGATACAATCATTGCAATGTCCTGTCACACACATATGGTCACATTACATTGTCAGAGTTTTGCCACAGCCGTGGCAGTTCATAAGGGGCCCTGTCTCTAAAGCAGCATGATAGTACAGTCACTCGAAATGCTGCCACAGAGGTCTCGGCCGTTCTCTGCAGCCCACACTGAGGACAGCCTATTGTGGGTGGGTGGGTGAAGATCAACAGATAGTGTGGATGGGGGACCTGTTTGCTTCTGTGACCTTCCACCCTTGATTCTGCCCCCACCTCCTTCATGTGAATCACACACGCTCATTGTTAGCACGTCTCATTCCTTGCAGACACCTTCACTTTGGGGAGAGAAGTATGTCGGCATTTTCTGAGAAGCATTTGACAGTCACTGATTGTGGAAGCAGGGTTCACCAGGCAGATAGAACCAATAGGATGTACACACACACACACACACACACACACACACCAGGTCATGCCGGAGACCCAGGTATAGGGGGTGCTGCTGATGGATTCTGAAGGCAGCCTGCGAGCACAGTTCCCTCTTGCTTGGAGATCAGCCTTTCCCTGTTAAAATCTTCAGTGAGTAGATGAGGCCCTCCCATACTGTGGAGGCAATCTACTGAGAGTCTACTCACTTTTACATTTCATCTAAAACATGCCCAGGGACATCAAGATGAGTATTTGACCAAGAATCTGGAGTGTGACCTAGCTCTGTTGACATAGACAATTAACCATCACACTGATCTAAAAATGGTATCACTGACTTCATATTCATATATATGCATGAACTGACAGCATGGAACTTTTTCTGGGAACCACTTGAGGGCACTATAATCCCAGGAAATAGGAGCTGTGAGGAATCCGCTGTTTCTTTTGGAATAACTAATGTCAGCTCCACAAGAAATCTTAGCTTTCTCCTGTCGTATCCCTAGTTTTGTAGTTGAGAAAGTTCTTGTCCCTGTGCACAATGTTATATTCCAAGGCCACCAAGTAAATTGATAAATACTAGAACTAGATCTATGGTCATTGGACTTTGAATTTCATGTCCTTCTGATTTTAGGGCACTCTTAATTTATAAAATTAAATAATTTGAAATATATGTGAGTTGTTTTGGTTTTTATAAGCTATATATGATGAAGTGGCACCTATATATTATGCAAATTGCACAAGTAAAGAATCTGTGTAACTTTTCAGCATGAACCATGAAATAATAAACTTTCAGGGTACCCATATTTTATTGGTATTGGATCTGTAGCTAGTTGTGGTGTACATTCTAAGGGTTTTATTTGTTTTCCTTTTTGTAAAATATTGCCTTCAAGTCATGCAAGGGAGGCTTGTGGTATGCAAAATTTTCTTTCTTTTTCATGAAGTATGTTCATGTGTCTACATGTGTCTGTATGTGTTGGTTGGCAGTGGGAGGTTTTAAGAGAAAAGGAGATGCTAAAAGAAGTATACAAATTTTTCTCTGCTCCATTGTAAAATCTCTGTCATTGAACTCTTGGAATGAAATCTTTCATATGTAGATTGAACCATTCTAATACCTAATCATTACAAATAGGTAATGTGTATGAAGGACTGAATTGTTTGCCAGTGGATGGATAATTTAAAATAATGGTTCTTAATCTATTTGGAAAATACTGTGTTTTATTTCAAATATCTGTTTTAATAGCTAATATTTAGAATCCAAAGGACCCATTCTCTATTCCATTTTGCCCCTTATTTTGGTGGCTGGCTCGGGTTTAGTTTCCCCACCAGGGAGCAAGCAAAGAAAAGCAGAATTAGTGGGACACCACCCTCATCCCTGCAAATCTGCTACCTCCCCATCACACTTCCAGCAACTGGAGGAGAGCGTTGGTGGATGGATGTATTTGTGTGACTGGGGTGGGGGTGGAGGTTATTGGTTGCATTTTGACTGCATAAAGTTACCATCTTCCCCCTAAGGCTCTTAGAAATCCTTTAAGAATCCTTAAAGACAAATAATAGTTTTGAAGGAAACTGTAAGACAATGGGACCTATCTGGCCATGTTTCAAACTGACCAGAGCCTTCCTCAGTGCCTCAGTGTGTGAGAGTTTTGAACACAGTAGAGACCAAGTCTTCCTTATCCAAAATGCTTGGGATCAGTGTTCGAGTTTGGAATATTTGCATGAACATAATCTTAGGGATGGGACCCAAGTCTAAACACAAAATTGATTTGTGTTTCTTATACACTTTATACACACAGTCTGAAGATGATTTTATACAACATTGTAGTGCCTGAGTTTTGACTACGACCTATCCCCTGAGATCAGGAGTGGAATTTTGGTGCTCAAAAAGTTTCAAATTTTGGAGTATTTCAGATTTTGAGGTATTGGGTTAGGAATGTTCAGCCTGTATTATCAAATAGTCAGAACCCTCTATCGCACCCTGGCCTCTTCCCCAGCCTCGGTGCTCAACCCGGTTCTTATTTGAGGTGAGGTTCATTTGTAAGTTGCCTTGCTCACTGTTGTAGAACATTTAGAACAATTTTTTTAGAATATGTAAAAATTTTAGAAAATAGGAACAAGAAAAGTAAAAGTAAAAAACTAATTAAGGCATTGCAAAATATGTATATACCAGATGATTGCAGAGTACAAGGCTGTTTTATGAATTCATTATTGGGTGAACAATGAAAACGAATATAGAGTTGACCTTGCATTGGTCAAGATATTGAAAAATAATGGATAAGATAAATACTTGTACTGCAGTGGGGATTTTATTTTACTATGCAGACATACAACTTCACAGAGTCATTTACATGGGAAAAATTTTGACTTTGGAATTATGAATACTGGCACTGCTTTCTGCAAGTGCTGCATTCTCACCAGTGTGTGGCTTATGTAATTAATTTCCTCATATCATCCCTGTAAGAAAAGTAGATGGACGATGAAGCCACTTGATCCTTTCGTGCTCATTACAACACATATTCATTAAAATATAACAGACAGGTAATTCCCCATTTCCCTAGCAGTTCATACTACCTTCATTGATTTGAGTATTTTAGAAGCCAGTTGTGTTATTGGTTGCCGCAGGCATTCAGCAAAACGCTGTCTTTGTAAGAATGCATGAGAGCTGCCTTTTTTCAGATGGAGCCTAGCCTATATCAGTTTACTAGTTCCCTATGACATGACTGAACTAATTTTTCAGATGCTTTGAATGGAATATAGCAGACTATTGCTTTACTAAAAAAGCAAACATGAAAACTCCGAGCCTTACAGTCAACTCCTATCAATTTCCCTTTAATTACCTCCTGAAGTACCTGTTAATGACTCATTAGTTATAAAAATAAATTATAGGTACTCTGCAACCCTGTTTGTAGTTTATTTAAAGTGTTTTTTTTTTTTTTTTTAAATCTGGTTACACCAGAGGTATGTGGCAATAATGCAGGAATGTGAATTAAATTGCTTTGTAATTTTATGTATTTAATAAAGGATAACACAGGGCTGTGTGTGGATGGGGTTAAGCTGAGGTAGAGGAAGGTGCTTTAGGACAAAAATTATATGTTCTTATACCACGTTGGTTGCTATATTCTGTTGCATGACGTTTATGCCCAGCAGGGAGGCCTGATAGGCTTTCAGTCCTGTTTTGCGTGATTTTAAATACGTAATGGCGCCTTTTCATACGTGGCCTTTGAAACTTGCTTGAGGTTGTAGTCACCTCTCGCAGATAAAATGGGTCTTAATGAGTTTCAAACTTCTTAAAAAAAACCTCTTTTTAAGTAAAATTGCAAATGGTATTCTAATGTGTAAGGGTGAGAGCAGGACAACTCTTTTTGAGAGGTGGGATAAGACTCAGAATCCATCTCCCAAAGGGACACAGCTGACTTTTAGTGTGCCTTAGCACTCAGGGTGAAAAGCAATAAATTACAAAGTGTGAGCAAAAGATATGGTGAGTATTTAATTGAAAACATTTATTATAGTAAAAGACACATTGCAATTAATTCCCTTCAAAATACTGCCCCTTGCTTTGAAGACACTTATCCTATCATTATTGCCACTTTCTGGAGCAGTTCTGGAAGTGCTCTCTCTTGAGTGTCTTTAATTGCACTGTCGTGACTGTGTCAGTGTCCTGAGTTGATGCAACATATTTAGCTTTCATGGTCCTTTTTGACTTTGGGGAAGAGCCAGAAGTTGTAGGGTGCCAGACCTGGTGAATATGGGGAATAAGGACATACTGTAATGTTTTCATTTGACAGAAATTGCGGTAATTATTTAATCAATGAGTGGAGATAAAAATATAATGAATGTTTAATTTAAAAATTTATTACCGTAAAAGACACATTCTCATTAGTCCCAAAGTACTCCAAACTCTCCCCTCACTTCAAACACATGTACTCCATTATTCTTGGCAATATGTCTTTTACTATAATACTTTTTAAAATATTTAAACATTTACCATATCTTTCAATCACCCCTATAGAAGATTAAATCATGTTTTATTTCTGTACTTTATATCGCCACTTTTATGCTTTTTCAATCCCATTTGTATACAGAAACGTGTGTATCTTCATGGGAACTAAATTTTAGATCAGGGATTGACAAACCTTTTTTTTTTCCTTGTAAAGAGCTGGATAGTAAACATTTTCAGCTTTGTAGGCCAGACAGTGTCTGTCACAACTGCTAAGTTCTGCCATCGTGGCTTGCAAGCAGCCATGGATGATATGGAAGTGAATAAGCGTAACTATTACAACAAAACTCTATTTATGGATTCCCAGATTTGAATTTTTATCATTTCCACATGTGATGAAATACTGTTTTGATTTTTTTCCAAGGATTTTAAAATGGATAAACAGTTCTTAGCTCATGGGCTAGGTTTGGTTATGAGCCATAGTTTGCTGATTAGCTTATTCTGTAGATATTACTGTACTTTGGGGAGGGGAAGAGGAGTATGCTTCACTGATGTTCAAATTAAGGCGTTTGTGGTCTATTTCAGTTTCTCTGACAATCGCTTTCCTTCCCTGAGACTTTTCCGAGACCACTATACATGTCTGGTTTGTGTCTCAGAGAGACTGTTAATCCCTGATCCAAATGTCGCTTGATACATTGTGCTGGGAGACAGTTAAATATAGACTAGGTCTTTATGCCATCGACCTGGGATATAAAATGGCTAAACTCTGGTGTGTACAGTTACAAAGCTCTTATTTCAGATATAATATTGGATTTCTCCTGGTGTCTTATGCTTCCTTCTTAACAGACATTTACCAAGGAATAAATGTCAAAAATCAGACCAGAAAAATGCGGGTCTTGATCTTGTAGATTCTCTGTCCTCCCTTACCCTCTCATGTCACAACTGGAGTACAGCGGAATTGAAAAAGTGTCGGAAGAGAAGGAAATATAGTTAACCAGTGCCTAATAAATAAACACAACAAGAACACTGAAATCTTATCCATTAAAAGAGCTATTTCAAGCCTTCTGTCCCCTGCCTTGTCCCTTAGCCAGTTTTAGAATTCCCTGCCTTTCTTTGAGAATCATAAGGAGTAGGTGAAAGGCTGATGATGGTCTGTGAATTATCTGGCTTCCTTCACTTTCCTCAGGCCCTTCCTGTCTTTCAAGTATTACCTTGGCAGAAGGGTAGTCTTGGAGCACGGCAGGCATGATGCATGGTATACTTGGTGACACTGAGGCAGGGTGGTCTCCAAATAAAGCAAGGGTCTGTGTCTGCTTCGGGGAGTTACCAGCAAGAACCTGGACAGATGGAATTGTGTAGAGTCAAGGAGATGGAGTGGAGAGGAGGATGGTGGTTGGAGACCTTGAGTGGAAGTGAAGACAGATTATAAGAACAGTAAGGAGGAAAATTTGGAAGCTCTTTCCTTGACCCAGATCCACATTAGGCAGGTGTCTGTGGGTCTCCAGAGGGAGTGGGTAGATAAGAACATTTTGAGAGATAATAGGGAGAATTTGGTAACAGGTTGGATGTGAAGAGGGAGCAAGAGGAGTTGGCCTGGAGTGATGCTCTGATTTTCTCTTTTTCTGGGGAAAGCTTGGCTTTCTGGAACTTTGTCCTTGAAGTCAGGAGCTCTGAGTGCACATCTGTTCTACCACTTGCTCTCCTAGGCCTATAGACATTCATTCATTCATCCGAGTGAGAAATATTTCCTGAGCACTGATTATTATAAGAGTTGGCCAATACTTCCAAAATTGTTATACAGATTTAATGCAGTCCTGAAGAAAATACCATTAGCATACGTCACAGAGCTAGAGGAAATATTACTAAAATTCATTTGGAAACAGAGGAGACCTAGAATAGCAAAAGCAGTCTTGGGCAACAAAGGCAAGGCAGGAGGCATCACAATCCCTGACTTGAAATTATGCTACAAAGCTACTGTGATAAAATCAGCATGGTATTGGCAAAGAAACAGACCTGAGGGTCAGTGAAACAGATTAGAAGATGCAGACACAACTACAAACACACTCAGCCACCTTATCTTTGACAAAGGGGCCAAATGTGTTCACTGGAAGAAAGATAGACTCTTTAATAAATGGTGCTGGAAAAACTGGCTCGCTACATGCTGAAGACTAAAACTAGACCCGTGTCTACCACCATGCACTAAACTAAAGTCAAAATGGATCAAAGATCTAAATATTAAAACAGAAACACTACATTCTACTGGAAGTCAAAGTAGGTAGAAATCTTGAAGACATAGGTGTAGGCAGAGACTTCATGAACAAAACCCAAACTTCATGGGAAGTACTTCAAAGAATCAACAACTGGGATCTCATCTTATTAAAAAGTTTTTGTACATCAAAAGAAATCACCAACAGAGTGAAAAGAAGACCCACAGAGTGGAAAAAAATTTTAGCCAACTGTCCCTCAGACAAAGGTCGTATATCTAGAACATATAAAGAATTGAAAAAAATCAGACCCCCAAATTCAAAGACCCAATCCAAAAATGGGCATCTCAGATGAAAAAGCACTTCTCAGATGAAGAAATACAAATAGCAAATAAATATAAGAAAAAATGTTCAACATCATTGCTCATTCAAGAGATGCAAATTAAAACAACACTGAGATTCCATCTCACCCCAGAAAGAATGGCTATCATCAAGAAATCAGCCAATAACAAATGCTGGAGGGGCTGTGGGGGAAAAGGAACCCTTCTCCACTGTTGGTGGGAGTGTCGACTGGTGCAACTACTGTGGAAATTGGTGTGGAGATTCCTCAAAAAACTAGGATTATAGGTCCCATTTGACCCAGTTATTCCCTTTCTGGGTATTTTCCCAGAAGAATTAAAAACATCATACCACAGCGATATATGTGCACTCATATTTATAGCAGCACAATTTGTAACAGCTAAATCTTGGAAACAACCCAAATGCCCATCAACCGAGGAATGGATAAAGAAGGTGTGATATTTTTATACAATGGAGTACTACTCAGCTATAAAGGAGGATAAACTTGAGACTTTTATACGTAAGTGGATGCAACTTGAGACCATACTCATAAGTGAAATAAATCAGACTTGCATGTGTAAACATCATATTGTCTCCCTACTGTGAGAAGCTGAAAGAGTAAATAAGATCCAAAATGTACAATAGATATTGTGAAATGGGAAGAAACTGTTCAAAAGGAAAGAGAAACTGGGATGGAGGAAAGGAGAAAAGAAGGGAAAAGAAAAAAATATATATATAAACAAAATAGCTAAGGTAATTATACTACTAATTTCTATTAGTTCATTGAAAAGAATGGTTTGTGCTTATATTGTTTGATCCATTTTTCATGCCCTATATCTTGTAATATGACCAACTACTTTGAAGATAACAATACAGAATGTATTAACCATTGTTACTCTCCTACTACTTTGTTTTGAAATTTTGTTTCATTGTTTTGTTTTTTTCTCTTGATCATGGTCCGAATAAAGAAAAACAGTGCAAGGATGAATCAATCCGATCACTGCCGCATGCCTTGTGACCCAGACCGTGGGTGCACAAGGATGTATGTAAGTGCAAACAAAAGCAGTGCTCTTAAAACATGCCATGTATTCCAGCACTTTATATCCCATGTTCTTTTTCCTTTCTTTCGTGAACACTTATTGCCAAGCAAGTTGGATCAGCTTGATAAACACTTATGCTTTGAGTTATAAAGGATGTGAATATTCTGTTCATGACTTTGAGGAACCATTAGGACTTCTAAGTAGGGGCTTCCACCTTTATTTGTGTGTATTTTATGAAGGTCACTGTGGTTATGTGGTTTGAGAAATGGACGTGAAGCAGACGAGATTGAAAGAGAGACCTGCAAGGAAGCAGTGGCAGGGCTCACCATGAGGTGGTGGTTTAAGTGAGGTAGTGGCTATCGAGACAGAGTAGGGTGGACATGGCTGAAAACGGGAAGCAGCCAGAGGGCCGGGTGTGAGTGAGGTCATGAAGGCCAAGTAGATGCTTGTTCAGTTTCCATGGGAGTCTCCTCTCCAGTGTCTTCACCTTGCTAATCTTCACCTAGTAAGTGGTGGTAGTACAACTACTGCCTCCTGAGTTTGCGTAATGTTCTAAAGATGGCGGCCTTCCTCTTCCCAGACAGAGGTGACTCCCATCGCTGTCCTTAACACTGGAGTGACTCTGTGTACCACACAAAAAACAACCCCTCCTTGGTTTCTGTGACTGTACAGTGCAGAAAGTAGAGAAACAGGAAAATAGCAGTAACGTGGAATACTGGTAGTTGTGGGATTTAAAGGAGAAGATATCAGTAATGCCTCGAAGAAGTGCTCATTAGTGGCATCCAGAAAATGAGAAAAGCTTATGGCATGTACTAAGTTACCAGTAAATACCCTTTCCCTTTCAGTGTTAACAGCAGCTGTTTTAAAGCTTTAAAAATCATTCTCACTGATGTTTTTTGCATTATCTCTATTAATCAGCTGGGGCTGCAAGAACAAAATAGCTTGGGCACCATAAATTTATGTCTCATAGTTCTGGAGACTGGTACGTCCAAGATCAAAGTGCCAGCCATCTCGGTTCCTCATAGGTCCCCCTTCCTGGCTTGCAGAGGGTCACCTTCTCACTGTGTCCTCAAGTGGAAGGAGAGAAAGAGCTCTGGTTTCTCTTCTTCTTCTTATAAAGACCTCCATCCCATCATGAGGGCCCTACCCTCATGATCTCCTCTAAACCTAATCACCTCCCAAAGCCCCACCTCCAAACACCATCACATGGGTGTTAAGGTTTCAACATGAATTTTTTTTTTATGTGGGTACCGGGAGTCGAACTCAGGACCTCGTGCTTGCCAGCACGCGCTTGTGCTGCTGAGCGATATCACCGGCCCTTTTTTTCCTTTATGTGGGTACCAGGAGTCGGACTCAGGACCTCGCGTTCGCCAGGCAGGCGCTTACGCCGCTGAGCCATCTCACCAGCCCTCAACATGAATTTTGAGAGGACACAAATATTTAGCTGCAACACTTTCTAATTTCTTTATTTCCATTTTTAAAAGACAAGCAAAATTGGAATTAATATCCTAAGAACGGTTTGTCTTACATTGTTTGATCAATTTTTCGTGCCTACATCTTGTAATTCGAGCAACTACTTTGAAGATAACAATACACAATATATTTACCATTGTCAATCTCCTATTATCTTGTTTTGAAATCCTGTATCATTGTTTTTATTGTTTTTTTCTTTACAAAAATTTTGTATGAGCACACACACACACACACACAAATATCCTCACAGCATTGTTGGGTTCCTGCATTTGCTTTTGCAAAGACCCTACACCTTTTCTCAACAAGAAGAACCCAATTTTATTGCCCCTGAGTTGAGCATCAGGTTTTAAAGACAGGAAGGGGGCTGAGAAGCAGAAGACGGGGAAGTAAGGAGAGCCAGCTAATTCATGTGCAGCCCGAAATGTATTTCTTTGGTCAGTTAATGCCTGCAAAGAATTTTGTGTCTTATGGCTTCTCATCAGTTCCAACCCCACCCGACCCCCAAGCACAGTGTTATTACAGTATTCTCACAATGGTTGTGACTTGTCAGTTGCGTAAAGTGTGTGTTTCATAATTGCTATGTATTTGCTCTTTACAGCAACCCTGCCAAGTCAGCAGGTCAGAGCTGTTATGGTGTGACCTCCACTTCAGAGATCAAGACCAGAAGTGTGGGGCGTTGGGCAGCCTGGCCCAAGATCACATCACAGCTTAGCGACAGCGCTGAGATAGAGCCCAGGCCTGCCGCTGAAGGCCTGTGTAACTGCGGCACTGCGGTACTTCCTACAGTCTCCTGGGTGGTGAAAGGCGCTTGTCTAAACCTTATCTTAGAGGCTAGATAAGAATTTCCTGTTTCAGCTTCCTGCATCCTGCCAGCTGTGTCATATTTGACCTTCTTGCTATTTCGTGTCTCAATTTAGATGTTTTAGAATTTCGAGGGGCAGGGGAGAGTAAATCCTTTTTCATTTTTCTAGGGAAGTGTCTCTGTTGCAGTCACTTAAGACTAAATTCAGATGTTAGGGTAAAGCTTATACTGATTAGGAAATTAAAACTGATTCTGCAGTGTGCTGGCCAAATATGTCTGACATGTACATTTTTCTTTTTTTGAAATGCTGTTTAAGGCAGAAACTTGTGCAGGAGAGGGAAAACCGTAATGACTGGTAGAAAAACAATTAAAAAAGAAATAATGAAGTCATCTTTAGTGTCGTAAATATTCAGCGTAATTTTTAGGTTCTCTCGTAAGAATAGCTTCACAAAAATAACTTCATAGGTATGAAATAAAATTATTTTTCTAGGTTGTAGCTTCTCACAGCGTCTGGAGTTTGGGGATTGCATTTGTAGAACTGCTTCCTTCTGGCCAAATGTGTGTATCTCATCAAGGCGTGGAACACAGGTGTCTGAACTGTGGCTCAGTGTATTGTGGGTGGGGAGGGACAGAAGGAAATGGTGAACCCTTTGGTTCTCATAAGCTGGGGAATAGCCGAGTGCAGTGTTCCATTTTCCTTGGGGTTCCAGGTCTATACAAAGGGTAGACATGGGTCTTCAAGAGTTGCTGAAAATTCCTAAAGTGAGGAACTCTGGGCACCTTTTGTTCTGGTCCCCAGCCCTAAATTTGTCTTAGCCCTGTCACTCACTGCTACTTATCCTCTATAATCTTCATTTTCCTTATGTATGAAATGAGGGTGGCAGAATCCAAAAAGGTTTGAGGATTAATGAGAACAATTTGTATATTTCCTAGCACTTGGCATAGAGTAGGTGTTCAATAAAAGGCAGGTTGCTTTCTTTTTCCCATTTCTTCCTCCATATGGTTCTAGGATTAAGTGACCCTTGAGGACAAAGGAGGTAAAAGGCCTCAGAACTGGGCAGTGGGCCAGCAGCCTGTACCTGCTCATTCCTGCTTTCTGAAGGGGCTGGATTTGTGCTAGAGGCAGAGGAAGCCACTGGATGAGCAAGAGACCTGTCAGGGATGTGACTGCCTGTTTCCGAATCTGGGCCTCTGTCCTCTGTTGTGAACACATCGCAGTAGAAAATTCACCAGTGGTCAGCTCAGCACTGGATCAGCTTACTGGTGGAGGGTCTGGTACCGTTCTTGACTACAGTTCCTGATTTTATAGTTTATCCTCCCCATGTGGCTATAAGCTCTGTAAGGACAAGGAGCATGTGAATCTCAGAGGGAAGCTTAGTGCCCTCAATATTAGTGACAAAAATGACCACTGAATGAATGAGGAACATAGCGTCTCTCCCAGAGCTGGGAATGCAACATGGACTCCATTAATCCTTGTCGAGTAAGTACACTTCTTACGTTTTAATTGTAAGTGTACAGGTCGGTAACTTTTTTTTACCTACATACATATTTGTGTGACTGCGTGTGTGTGTGTGTGTGTGTATGTGTGTGTGTACACAGTCATCTGTTGTTAACCGTGGGGGATTTGCTTCAGGAACCCTTCTGGATAGTCAAGTCCTTTGTATAAAATGGCATAGTATTTGCATATAACCTACACACATCCTCCTGAATACTTTTAATCATCTCTAGATTACTTATAATACCTAATACTATGTAAATGCTATGTAAATAGCTCTTATATTGTATTATTTAGGAAATAATGGCAAGAAAAAAATGTCTGTGCATATTATGTACAGCTGGAATTTCTTTTTTGGAGGATTTTTGATCTGCAGTTGGTTGGTTGAATCCAGAAATACAGAATTTGAGAATGTGGACAACCAACTGTACACACACACACACACCATGTAGCAACCACTCAATCAAAATATACAGATATTGCACCCCATAGTTTCATTTTCTATAGGGGAAGTCTGTATAATATAATTTTTACATTACAATTCATTTCCTTAGCTATGTCTTGTAGGATACTTACCATGGACC
Organism: Erethizon dorsatum; assembly: GCA_028451465.1. Lineage (NCBI taxonomy): Eukaryota > Metazoa > Chordata > Mammalia > Rodentia > Erethizontidae > Erethizon > Erethizon dorsatum. Next base: position 55,234,651 of record CM051837.1, on the reverse strand, counting down.
CAACACTATGCTGCAAACTAAGGGGATATCCACAAAATATATGATATATTCTGCCCTCAAACAGCCTCCTGATTTAGTTTGCAAGATAGGATAAACATGAAATTATTCCATAACCACTTATTTACCAAAATTAGCCCTATAGACCCATAGATTCTGAATTCCATTTCTTGTATTTTTAGTACCAGAATCCTTTTTTCAAACAAAAATATTCTTGGAGCCTAATATATAAAACAAATCAGGGCCGGTGAGATGGCTCAGCGGCATAAGTGCCTGCCTGGCAAGTGCGAGGTCCTGAGTTCGACTCCCGGAACCCACATAAAGGAAAAAAGGGGCCAGTGATATCGCTCAGCAGCACAAGCGCCTGCTGGCAAGCGCAAGGTCCTGAGTTAGACTCCCGGTACCCACATAAAAAAACAACAACAACAACAAAACAAATCAGCAAGGGCATATTTTGGTGGAAACTGGAGTAAGAGTCCTTCGCTGCCCAGACTGGGCATTTTGGAGCTTCCTCAGGAAGTTTTCTGGGAATTCAGAAGGAAAAGGTTATTGGGGCAGGAGCAGAGAATGGAAATGAACTGCACGTCCTCCTGAGGTGGCTAAAAGGTGGCAGCTGGAGTGGGATGTGGTCTTCCAGCCTAGGATAGCGGCACAAAGAAAAGGTTTTACTTCCAAGGAGCTGATGTCTGTTTCAGGTACAGGGAAACAGCTATTCTCACCCGGTGAGGCCTGGATCTGTGTTGTACTGGAGCCAGGGAGGTCCCGCAGGAAGCGAGGGGTAGGAGGTTCACGAGGATGGAGGAGCCCGGAGAAGTGGAGTGCAGAAGCAAAGCATCCCCTGGAAGAGTTATTCTGCATCCAGCATTCATTAGATTTCTTTGGACATTGCATTTCAAGTTTACACCAAAGGCTTTTGAGCCATCATCTTTCATTAGGTGGTCAGATCAATCCTGGAAGGTAACCGAAGGGAAAGGAAGATGAGTTAGTTACCTCTGTGGCCCATTGGGGTCAGGGACACAGAATCTGTAATGCCAGGTGATTTGATTTCCTTGAGCCACCAGAAGAGCCCAGGACTCGGAAGAGATGTCTTGGGAATGTTTAAAATGGACTTGCAAGGAATGAGGGCACAGACGGAGAAGACAAGCAGAGGAGACACATTTATATTTTTAGAATCTAATGGCACCAGCAGTGGTGTGAGTGCAGAAAGGACTTCTAATTATAAACAGGAGGCTGGTAAAAGGCTCAGATCTACTGAGTCGATTTCTGCTAGTGCTATTGTTCACCTCTTGGAGGCATCCACTCCCATGGGTGAGTAGGTTGTCATTAAGTGTATGTTAAGTGACAATTTACTAAATGAATCCTACTACTTAAAAGAGTTGCACTTTGAAATATCTCCTCTATTTCAGCAAGGTGAGCTGCCCTACACCGATTAAAATGATGTTCCGTCTGGCTCTATAAAAGAGCTTCGGAGGGTAGAGAGATTGAAATTTAGAAAGTAATTGTGAAAAATAGTTGTTTTTGTTTTTGATGGAAAAATTGATAACATTTCTATTATCAATTATTTGACTATTAAACTGAATCTTTTGTGATGTAGTTCTGCAACATTGACAATAGGTAACAAGCATTGAGTGCCAGCTTTATACCTGGCATTATACTCTGAAGAGGAGATTCAGCAGTGACCACAATTGCAAAAGCTCTTGCCCTTATGGAATTCATATTATTTTACAGTAATTCCAATTTTTTTTCCCCACAGTCTCACTGATAAGATAACAGCTGTATCTCAGTGAGAATGCTTGCCTAGAATGTGAGGTGCCCTGGCTTCAGATCCCCAGCACAAGGAAAAGAAGAACAAACAAAAAGCTTTAAAAAGCATAAATAACTCATTTGGTTGAAATTGAGGTGAATTTTCAAGTTTCAAAATCTGGGGAAGGTAAGGGTTTTAAGAAAAAAAGAGACAGAAAAGTAAATTCTAACTCAACCCATCGGTGAACACTGTTTGGTAGCATTATAGACCTGTTTTTTTTTTTTTTTTTTTTTGGTGGGTACCGGGGGGTCGACCTCAGGACCTTGCGTGCCAGCAGGCGCCCGTGCTGCTGAGCGATATCACCGGCCCCTTTTTCGTATGTGGGTTCCGGGAGTTGAACTCGGGCCCTCGCGCTTGCCAGGCAGGCGCTTACGCCGCTGAGCCATCTCACCAGCCTTAGAACTCTGTTTTAATATTCAATGAAAATCTTTTCAGAAATACTAGCAGATATTCTTAAATATTTCATTTCATGTAGGAAATAACAGAATTTGGCAGCCAACAGCCAAAGCCAGGTACATGAATGTGAAAGTGTATAAATATCAATGACGTAAAAATGTGTAAGGCATAGACTAGGATAGTCCTAGGTGGCTTTCAGATTCTGAAACATGTATCTGTGAACACTTTGGCCATGCTGTTTCTGTTTCACCATGAGAGGAAGGAGGTAATTGAAACCGTTAAACATTAAGAGATGAATAGAAATATTACAAGGCATTATTGTGTGGTCCAGTGCTACAATATTCTTGTTTTTCTGATTTCTTGAGGATAGTGAGGGAGCAGAAGCATTTAAGCAAATGAAAGGATGTTTAGTGTCTTATTAAGATTGTCTACCTGAAAATAAAAAAAGTAAACACAATAAAATAATCAGTACACATGCTTCTCTTGTATTTAAAAAACCAAATGTTTCTTAGGGTTATTTAAGAGAAGAAACCATTTATAATCTTTTCCTTAAAAGTAAAACCACCTGTTTTAAAAAGAAAAAGAGAGGATTAATTACCCAATGTTTTATTTGGAATTTTACTTCAAACCCAAGAATTCTTGGTTGTTTCCAACTTTGGTGCTAAAGCATTTTTTTCTGTCCAAATTAAAAAAAATGCAGAACATGATTTGTCAGTTATTTTCACACTTGTTAAATTTACAGCTTAGAGAGAATAGAGAAAAATAGTGACAATAAGCTGTAAGAACTGTTTATAATATTAGGAGGAGAAAATAAAGTTTTCTCAAGGTCCTCAACAAATATGGTCTTATTATTTGTATTCAAAATTGGCAAGAGATGCACTAATTCAAATGCTTCAGTTTCTTTTCTGGTTTGGACAAAAAAAATCTAGATTTTTCTTTTTTCTATTGAGTTTTAGTTACTATGAAGGTAACAACATGAGAGAACATTTCAAGAGAAAAGAAATACCCTCGTCCCCAATTCCACAATCCATTTATTTCATGTTCCTTTCTTCATATGTCAGTGTACTTTCTAATAATTATGACTGATTCATAGTTCTGTACATTTTTTACTTACTTAACTTTTTAATATATAAATTATATTTTATGTGGTGCAGGTATAAAATTCAAAGACAAAATTATACTCACTTTTTCAATCTCATCTATACCCACTGTTCTCAACCAAATCCCAGATTTTGAATCTAAAAACAATAACCCTTTTTGTAAAAAGAAAAAAAATAGTATTCAACATTTATATTTGCTGATATTCAAGAATTTGAGCCTCTGAAAAAGAGACACACCATCACAAATAGTTTTTTTTTTTTTTTTTTTTTTTTTTTGGGTACCGGGGGGTCGACCTCAGGACCTCGCGCGCCAACAGGCACCCGTGCCGCTGAGCGATATCACCGGCCCCTTTTCCGTATGTGGGATCCGGGAGTCGAACTCGGGCCCTCGCGCTTGCAAGGCAGGCGCTTATGCCACTGAGCCATCTCACCGGCCCCACAAATAGTTATTAGAATGACAGTCATTTTTTTTTTTTTTCTGTGACTCTACACTGTCTGAATGAGTTCCTATTATTTATTTGAATATTTTGGTAATGAGAAATGTCTTTATGAAAGAGCAAGAGGTAATTTTCTAGAAAAACAAACATGTGAACTCATTTCTCTCATTAAGTCTCCTGACATTTGTAGGTGAGTGAAAAACCGGGTGACCAATTGATTTATTCCATTATAAAATCATCATTTTATTCACTTAATCTTTTTGTAATAAAAATATTTCTTTAAAAGACTGGGTATAATTTTCCTATAGCAGGTTCAGAGATTTCCTTGAATATTTGAGACAAAGAAGAGAAAAAAAAAAGGAAGGCAGAGAAGACAAAAAAGGGAAAAAGGAAACAATCAGGGCTAGTGGGCTGTGCGTGTTGGTGTATAACTTTAACATTCAGCCATGTAGTTCACAACTCCGCCTTAGCCTTCACTTCCTGCTTGTGCAGAGCCTGCCAAGTCAGCCAGAATGGAGAGCTTAGGTGCATCTCAACTCTTTTCTGAGCATGCTTCCTGCTTTTAGCATATATGTGGGCTTCTCGATTTCCAGGAATACATGGGAGCTTTTCATTGTCCTTACTTGAAGAAGTGTGTCTCACTTTCTAGCCTTTCCTCCCAGGCATTTTGGTATCCCTTGCCCGAGGTATGAACAATGAATTCATGTGCTTTTAAATATTTCAGGCAAATGATTCCTGGGTAGTCACCTCTCCACCCAGAGAGTTTTGAGATAAGCTAAATAAAGGTAAGTCCTTTGCATAATTCCTTCAGGGAGCCACTAGACAGATTAAAACAAATAACCACAGTTATTTGAAGATAAGGTGTACTGTGCTCCTTCCAGCATCAGGAACATCTCTGTTCCTCAGAAAGTGGGTTGCTATCTTTAGGACCACAACTGGTCTACGTGGGGGGCATGAGGCCTGGAGAGGTTTGAATGCTATAAATCTTTACTACTCAGCTCCTCTTTCTTATATGTTCATCTGGTTTCTGTTACCTTGGAGTAGTTCTGGAGTTCAGGTAAAGTTGATTCTGACAGATTTTGATCACTTATTAGCTATTTCTGTGGAGGAACTGGCCCTTAGAATTTCCTACTCTGTGGTTTTCACTGATGCCACTCTGTGCGCATGAGCCTTAAACACTGTGTATTAAAAGCAAACAGGTATGAATGAGGAGAAGAGAATGTAAAATGGGGGGATTTGGCTGATCTAGCCTCAGGTACCAGAACATACTGAACTTCTAGAAAGTTATGTAGTTTAGGAATCTGTTCTACTGGGGGACATATTTGGTTGCCTATAGCAGAAAACTTGATGCATTCTGAACTACATAAACAGAAATTTCTTTCAATTATGTAGCAAGATATCTGGAGATAGATAGACAAGGGCTAGAAAAGTAGCCCAGTGATTCTGGCGAGAACTCAGTTCCTATTGATCTTTTCTTTCACTATCATTAGAATATTCCCTCCTATAGCCTCAGTTGTTGCCTCTTCATCTCAAAATAGCTGCTGTGGTTCCCTGTATCTCAGAAAATTGTAGAAGTGATATCCTTGGTGATTATTTTTAAATTGGAAAAGAAAACTTCCCCCAAAAACTTCTTTTATTTCATTAGCCAAAATAGGTGACATGCTCATCCTCTTATCAGTCATTGGGCAAAAGAAGATATTACCATGGCAAACTCATGATTCTTTAGGGGTAGGGAAGGGCCTCCAAAAGATCAGAAGACTAGGGTCCTGTAAGCCAGGAAGAAAGAATAACTATGAAGGAGGTTGTGGAAGTGGTTGACATAGCCAGAAATCAGGAGGAATGGCGGGAATGGGGAGGAGTGGCTGCTCAGAAAGGTTGAGGCTGTCTATTGTATCCTAACCATATCAGAATTGGAGCCAGCTGCCATCTTTATTGGGGAAGTGGAGAATTAGAAATGGGGATCAAAAATACAAAATGTCCAAACAGTCATGTAATAGGGGTAAAACCAGAAGTGTCAACTCAGAGCCAAAGTAAGCTAAAGCTTGTGGTGTGTCTGAGGCTGGAACAAGAGCTCAGAGCCTGTGTCAGGGCCCAGATGGAACAAATAGAATTTTGCTGAGTGTCTGCTTTCTGGCTGTGGTTTTTGCCTGGTGGGGGTTTAGGTTATATTTGAAGCAGGTGAGCAGTTTCTGGCAGGCGTGGTGATCTCTAGGTTCTTGGATGATGAGTTAACTAACTCTGGGTATGATCACAGTATTGCAGAGGGCCAGCAGATTCCAAAGCACTGAACTAGAGATGGGAGAGGGCATCTCACAGCCACATTGGGAAGTTGGCAAGAGTCCCATACCCAAGGGAGCCAGATTTACTGGGCAGTTCCCAAAACAGTAGCTTGGGAACATGGCTTAGAGGTGAAGCCCTGTTATTTGAAGGCTGGAGGCAGACCGGCATTAGGGAAATAGGAACTCTTTGATTAAAATTGGGACTTTGGGGAGGGATTAACAGCCAGTGCTACCTGAGGCAAGAGCCCTGGCCCAGATTTAAGGCCTTTTGCCTCCAGGTGGGATTCATCCTGAGAGTTGAAGATTAAGATGGGCCAACCCCAGTTAGGTTGGTGGTCCCTTCTGAGGGGATGTTAAGAAAGAATGTAACTTCACAGGGGAGAGATGCAAGAAGGATTTTGGCAATAGCATTTACAGGACTTGGCAGAGAAGACAAGATTGGATTTTGAGGTGGCTGGACTTATCAAAAATATGGAATATGGAAACAGCAGTAATTTCTGAAGCCAGAAAGCTTTGTGTTTGAGTAGTATTTAAGACATGTAGGTTCAGATGTTAGACATTGATTAGATGAGATTGAGACTTGGAAGAAAGAGTACAGCTAGAAACAAAGACTGGAGTCATCCACATGAGAAAGACAGGGTGATATGGCATGGGGAGAGGCCAGTGTGCGGGTTCTTTGTATATGCCAGGAAGGAGATGGCTGTGCTTGTTTCTACTTCTCTTTTTTTTTTTTTTTGTGGGTACCAGGGGTCGAACTTAGGACCTGACACACCAGCAGGCGCCCGTGCTGCCGAGCGATATCACCAGCCCTTTTTTTTTTTCATATGTGGGTACTGGGAGTTGAACTCAGGACCTCGCGCTTGCCAGGCAGGCGCTTATGCCACTGAGCTATCTCACCGGCCCTCTAATTCATTTTATTTGCCCATGAATTCTTTTTCCAGATCCCTCAGATAGCCAGTTGATTCTTCTTTCCTAATGTTCTTCAGATATGTCCAATTTCCCCCAAATATTTACATTTTCTTGTGCCTGAAAGGGCTTTTTCAGATTTTCAAGGACAAAAAAGGGTAAAAAATGGAGAATGCCATTTCTACCAAGACAAAAATTTGTGCTTCTTCTTATTATTATTATGTGGTGGTGGGGATGGAACCCAGGGCCTCACAAGTGTTAGACAAGCACTCTGCCACTGAGCTACCACTCCTCACTGGCCCATTCCCCAGTACCACTTAAGTGAGGTTTCTTTAACAGTTAAAAGAGGAATGTGTTGCTATCTTCTCTTTCAACTTTTAATCATGCAACAAATGAAAGAAAGGAAGATAGAGTCATATCTTGTCCACATCAAAATTATTCTGAGTTGAAAAATCCAGCCACACCCTGTACCTGGGAGGGAGTATTTCTGTATGCCATGGTAGATTCTTTTTCTCTGTATGAAATTGGATGTGGAATGTTTAAGATTTCTACTAGTAAGGAAAAGGAAATTAAAGCCTCTATAATAAAGGGAATGGATTCATAAAGTGGTGTAAGTAATAGGAGAAAGCTGTAAGTTCTGGACAGTCAGGATGGCTAGATTACTATTTGAACCTGGGATTTGGGGGTATAGATATCAGTTCTTTTTTCAAGCACACATGGAAAATGTAATGAACTTCCCAGGACTTAGGTTGAAGCTATAAACAAAGTAAACAAGTAATTTATCGATGACACTAGAACTCCATAAGAGGGAAAGTCGGTATTAGGAAAATTTCTCAGTGATGCTTTTCTGGACAAAATACGACTTACGGCCACCCTGGTTTTAGACTTCATAGTGGTTTATAGTTCACATGATTCAAGGTGAAATAAAATAAAAGTAAGGTATTTCCTCCTGCTCTTGCATCTAAGTTGAAAGACTGTTTTCTTATATAAAATACCAGGTGCTTCAAGGTCCAGGAAATGCCAATATAAGATTGTCTTCCCTGTTAGGACTTTCTGGTTGCTTTTCAGGTCAAACTGACGGTGTTTGGAGACTGTGCCGAGTGGATTTGGGGCCCTGCCCCACAAGTCCTTAATGACTTCAGTGTGGGTTTTTAATCTCCTGCCCAAGTGTTATCGTACTTGTCCAGGCAAGCCTCTCACCAGTGTGGGAGAGTGTGGGAAAATTAACACCGCCTAAGCAACCAGGGAAGGAAAGAAGTGTCCGAAGGTAGAAATGAATTGCATTAGGATTTATTTTAATGAAATCTGGAAAAGTACAGTTTTAAACCTCTGGACTGCTTAAGGAGAGCCCACACCTTTCCTTGGAGGGAGAACGAAAAAGAGGATTGAGAAATGTACAGAGCACAGCTATCTTTAATATTTGAGTTAGCTATCAGGAAACCCGAAATGCTGAATGTAATAAAATGTTGACAGCACTTTCACTCAACATGCGGTAACTCTGGAATACAACGGCATCTTTGGCACCAAAGGAAATCAAGAGAATAAAAGCAGCAGTCGCCAAGATTTGAAGTAAGCCACAGATTATTACCATCTGTACGTTTTACAGACGCCTTGCAAAAACAAGAAATCTAGGAACCAGAATGCAGAGTAAGTATATTGAACTCTGGGGTGTGTTGTTAGATGTAAGAAACTCAGAAATTGGTCTGAATTTTTAAATATGATACTTCATAAAACCTGACACTTTTTTTTTTGTAGTGATGGTGGCACTAATAGTTCACTTGTCTAAAATCTGGAATGCCAGGAAATGTTACTTGCGTGCCTCATGTGGGAAATATCATCGTTACAAACTTTTATTGTACCAGGTCTTCCTACTTTCACAAATCATCTGTACTTGCAGAATTATTTGTAAATAGCTCTCCAGGTTCAGATTGTTCTTTCTAGAAACTTGTGGAAAGATCATCATGAAGTACATTGAAGTGTTTCGAATAATGCATTGGTGCACACTGTCGTAAACTACTTCGCTTGGACTTCTTATCCAAGAGGTGATTTGGATGAGCCCACATTAAATATCATTAGATATTTGTTTTGATATCATTAGATAAGTGTTTTGATCCATGTTTGATTATTTTAATATTATAACTTGGTCCAATGGATTCCTTATGGCTGAAACTCACATATAGAGACTAAACAGAGAACTCTGAAATTTCTGATTGTGCACGCATATTTTAATCAGGATTTGTTCAGAGGTACTAGATTTGAGTTTATAAACTGTAGCCTTTAAGACCTATATGGGCCTAGGAGAGGGACAAGACAATCAGGTTATTACATGTATATGGGGCAATTGAAAAATACAGTGAATATTTGAATTTTAAAAATTTATTACAGCAAAAGACACATTGCTCTTAGCCCTCCTCAAAATACTCCCCCCCCCCACTTGGAACACACTTATCCTTTCATCCTTGACACTTTCTGAAGCAGTTCTGGAAGCCCACTTTCATGAATGTCTTTATAAGGTGCAATTAAAAATTATGATGAATGCTGCTGCCAAGTGCCGTGCAATGAAAAGGCAGGTTTGTAAAAATATGGTGTGTCCTCAACCACCTTATTCACTGGATCTGGTGCCATGCAACTTCTGGCACTTCCCCAAAGTCAAAATAGCTATGAAAGATGAATATTTTGAATCGATTTAGGATATCAAGACAGCACAACCAAGGACCGTCATGAAAAAGGACCACCATTGCTTCAGAAAGTGACAAGAATGATGGAATAAGGGTGTTCAAATCTAGGGGGAGCATTTTGAGGGGGATTAATGACAAGGTGTCTTTTATTATAATCAGTTTTTAAAAAATTTCAACACACACTGTATTTGTCTTTAGTTGCATTGTCATGGGTGCCTCATGTCCTAAACTGACTTAATATGTTTATCTTTTATGATCATTTTGACTTTGATAAGAGCCAGAAGTTGCATGGTACCAGACTGGGTGAATAAGGTGGATGAAGACACACCATATTGTTTTTACAAGCCTGCCTTTCCATTGGCTGGCACTTGGTAGCAACATTTACCATATTTTTTTTAATCATACCTTGTAAAGACACTCATGAAAGAGGACTTCCAGAACTGCTTCAGAAAGTGGCAAGAATGATGGGATAAGTGTGCTCAAAGTGAGGGGGAGTAATGACAATGTGTCTTTTACTGTAATAATGTCTTAAAAAAATTTAAACATTCACTGTGTATTTTGATCACATCATAAGTAATAAATAAGAGAGGCCTGTTTATCTAAAATGTTTACATAAAAATAGTTAAATCCTATAATAGGACCATTATGTAAATTGTTTGACATCTCAGTGAGAAATAGAAACTTTCTTATAAATGAGTCTGAAATAGAGCCCTGAAAATAAAATTTAATGGAATCATTTTAACTGGAAAATAGCAATTAATGGCAGATTGCAGAAGTCAGCCAATTAATTGTCATTTGGTACTGTTCTATCCAACGCATATGGAAGATTGTTTATTAACAGGGAATGTTTTTATTTTAGTATGTATCTCAGTGTAGTGTAATACTTGGCAAATCTTGTCTAGTTTGGCAACATTAAAGTCTGAGATTTTTGGTACTTAGACTAGTTTTCTGGATATGGAATGTTCCATGGGTAGATTTATTTTTTTTCTTACAAACCCAGAAATGTTAATGTTTAAGCAAGAAACTCTTCACGACAATATTTTTCTTTGGTAACCTAAAATTCACAAAATGATCCAAGATAGATGATTTGTCAAATTAAAATGAGGGAGGGGAGAAATAACAGAATTAATTCCCATACCTGTGGTACACTAGTTTAGCAAGTAAGTTGAATCACACACATTAGTTTAAGTTTTTAATTCTGAAAATAACAATTCCCAACTGTTCAACTGGCGAATGCATCATGTGTTCAAGTCTCTTCTATGGCTGAATATACAAGCATTAGTGCAGCCCATTGTGTTTCTTTAGCACATGATGCAGACCCGCTTAGCTCATCAGCCAGTCTTGGGAGAATCATGAAGGGAAATGTGCAAGGGATTTTGAGACCTGCTGGACACTTGGGTCCTATTGGATAAATTATTGCCTCAATATACTAAATGGGCCCCTGTGTCCTAAAATTGTTCATATAATTTCCACATACTCACTTTTTCTTGCTGGAAGGTGTGACCTATAGTAAGAGTAGCTTGAAAATCCAAACTTATTAAACTAATGGTTAACAGTTAGCATCTATCTTGAAAATATCTCAGTGTGGGAAAGTCCTGCAAAGTTTATGATGCATACGTTTATAATATACTTTAAAACTTGTGTTTTTAAGCATCTTAAAGCTCAAGAAAAAAGTGCTAAGTAGGCATGGTTGATTCGCCTTTTGCAAAATACATGTGAGCAAGCAAGGTTTTACCCTGTGAAATGTTTAGCTGGGATTGTGTGTTGAGGGTGCTCATGATTTGTCTGGAGGTGTGCAGCTGGGGGACAAGCGCTGGCCTTCACCTCTGTCCTGCCTCGGTTATGAACAGACGTGGCATTTCAGCTTCCTGGTGTGCATTTTGATAGGAGTCTTCAGCTTATCATGCTGATCCTGAGAATGGTGTGGTCTCACTGCTGCAGTTTGGGTTGGGAGCAGGGCAGCAGATGTCTTGGCCAATCTCTTCTGAGCCCACTTCCAGTCTGGGAATTTCATTCCTGGCCTCAGCGGGGACTTCTTGACAGACTTAAGGTTTCCGGAGAGTCTCAGATCAGGAATGTACCTCTCAGATATGTTCAAAGGGTGCAGATGGGCCAGTCACAGGGTGTCAGACTCTATCCAAACTGAAAGGCAGCCCAGGGATCTGCTTACAAATGCCTTGTTTAAACACAGTCACTGATCTGTAATCTCAGCACCCTGGGAGGCTGGAGCAAGAGGATCACAGGTTCAAGTCCTCTTGGGGCAACTTAGTGAGACCCTGACTCGAAAGAAAAAATAAGATCTGAGGATATAGGTCAGTACAAAGGCCTTAGGTTCAATCCCCAGTAACACACACGCACACGCACACACACACACACACACACACACACACACACACACACAGAGCAGTCACTGCTCTCGGCCACCTGCCCCTGGCTGGCTGCACTAACAGAGTGGTCTGTGTGAATACTGAGTTGTGGTTACCTTGTAAGGATCCTGGGGATGATAACTTCCTTCCTTAAGAATTATGGGCTGTTTGGTGTTAGGAGAAAAAGGCAGGACAATATCAACGTATTTCTTTAAAAATTTTTTTTTTTTTTTTGCAGTGGTGTCTTTTCAAAGTTATTGTATGCATATTAACACCTGTGGTTTTATTCTCTTTGGCCCTTATCCTATGGGATTTAAAAAGTCAACTATCGGATCTTGTCTAGAATTTACTGTGGGAAGTGCTGAAGATTTGGTTTGTCCTGTCTGGATGAGGGGAGGGGACACATGAGCAGCAGTGAATGACGTGTATAATTAGAGCTAGATTATGTGGTTAGGCTGGCATTGCCGCAGGGTTAGAGGACAGGGAGATCAAACAAGCCCCCGCCGCCTCCTCAGGGTGGTGCTCCTGCTGTGTGAGTGGTTATGCTGTGCAAGCCAACTGCTGCCGCCACCTCCAGGCTCTGACTAACATGCACATCCTACCAGAGTTTCAGTTTCTTCCCTGATACGGTTTGGTTCTTAAATGTCCCCCAAAGGCCCATTGCTAAAGGCTGGGCTGCAGCCTCTGGTGTTATGGGGAGGAGGTGGGGCTTGGTGAGAGGCAGTTAGGTCATTAGAAGTGTGCTCTTGAAGGGAATAGTGGGATCCTGGCCCTCTCCTCTCTTTTTTTCTTTGCTTCCCAGCTGCTGCGAGGTTAGCAGCTTTGCTCTGTTATGCACTCCCTGCCACAATGTTCAGATTCACAGGCCCCAGCAATGGGCCAACCAACCATGGATGGAAACCTCTGGAACTGTGAGCCAAAATAAACCTTTCCTTTTTATAAATTGTTTAGGTCAAGTGTTTTGTCATAGTATTGGAAATACCACATGCCCTGACTCAACTTCTCCTTCAACTGTGGTATTTTACCTTGTCACTGCATAATCCAAGACTCTTCTGCTTTCGTTTATTTTACTTTCTTACTTTTCCCCCTAGCAATCTGGCTGGTGTCCTTCCTACCCTCCTAAAATCACTGTCCCATGAACCCAAGAGTCAAATGATCATCATTTCCTTTAAACTATCTGTGCTCCGTGTTGCTCCTTTTATGGCGGTGTCACCAGCATTTTCATTGAGAGTCACACTGGATTTCTGATCTCCCTTAAATTCCTCACTCAGGCAGCCGCCACCTCTGTAACTGGCTCTCAGTTCTGCTCCCTGCTTTCTGTTCCCATCGTCGCTGCCTGTGGCTGCACTCTTCCCTGCACTGTTTAATATTTACAAATGGGCTGTTTACTTATTCAGAGGAGAATTTAAAAAATTACTCAGGTTTTTCATATTCATGGTAGAAAAAAATTAGAAAATACAGATAAGCAGAGAAAGAAGAAAAGGAGTCAGGAAAGAAGGGAGGGAAGGAGGGAGAAGAAAAGTGAGGAAGGAAGGCAGGGCAAAAGGAAGAAAGGAAAGGAGAAAGGGAGGGAAAAATTACATATCTCATCCATTAGATCATATCCCTATTGATACTTTCATAGTTACTCTTTTAGAGTGGTTCTCTGTGATATATATATATATAGATAGATAGATAGATAGATAGATAGATATAGATATGTGTGTATATATATATATATACACACACATATCTATACATATATGTATCAATACATATATATCTATATATATCTATACATAGATATCTATATATCTCTATAGATATCTATGTATAGATATATAGTGAAAAATGTGAAAACTTAAAAATTATAATTGTGTCACCTATATTGTTTTGTAGCTTATTTTTTGGACTTATATGGTTGTTTTTCCACATCTATAAATATAATTGTGATGATTTTTCATGGCTGCATAGTAGTTTGAAATAATTTGCTCCTTAATCTGTGTATCATTTCAGTGTATTGTGTATATACCACTGCTAGATAGTCTCAAAAGTTGATTATTCTTGCTACACTTCTGAAAAAATATAGATCGTTTCCTATTGCTTGCAGTCTCTTTATATATGACTGGTTTCCTCACTTTCTCAGTCTTCAGTATTCCTTCCTTTGCCCAGATTAAGCTCTGTTTTTTGGAACACGGTTTGGTTTGTTGTTCATTGGTGATGCCCAAAGAGGATGGTCCCCATCGGGGCGAGTGGGGTACACAGGGCTGTGGGAGGCAGAGGTACGGCGCGAGGCCTCACCTGGAGCCTGGAGAGCAGGGCCTGCTGGGCAGCCTGCTGAGCAGAAGCCACACTGACACTGTTGGTGTGGAAGAGGTGGCAGACCCTGGATGTCTCATTCTACCCAGTTTTGATTATGCAAATTAAGTGATGAGAACATAAGGCTGGCATGGGCCTTGCTCCCCAGGAACTCAGAATGGAAACCATGATAAATTTCTGTATTTTTATGACTTTGATATTATAAGCCAAATCTGAAACTCTGAAACTGAGGCAGTCCAAATTACAATCATATTTTGTTGAACTCACTGGATTTTTTTCTAGCATACCAAAGACTATAAAACCTTTTTGGTATCTAGGACTTTGTTTTCCTTGTCACAATATTCTATTAGGATTAGCTCATGTCGGTTATGTCGACTGATCTAAAGGCACATTAGAGTGTGCACATGTGTGCATTTGCATGTTTTTCAATGTATTAAAGCTAGTAAAAAATATATCTTTCCAGGGAAGGCTTTTTTTTTTGTGGGTACTGGGGGTCAAAATCAGGACCTCGCGTGCCAGCAGGTGCCTGTGCCACTGAGCGATATCACCAGCCCTTTTTTCATATGTGGGTACTGGGAGTTGAACTCAGGACTTTGTGCTTGCCAGGCAGGCGCTTATGCTGCTGAGCCATCTCACCGGCCCCGGGGAAGGCTTTTTGCTGCTTAAAGGTAATATATAATTCTGCAGTTAAATATCTGTGTTCCTTTAACATCGCATTCCTTTTTACTGATGTCTGTACCTATTTTGGGTGGAGTTCACTGTGCATTTTTAAACCAAAGAAAATAACTTGCTCCAGTTTTTGAATAAGGAGACAGGGAATTATTCAAGCTTCACAAATAGAATCATAGTGTTTAGAACCATGAGGGACTTTCCATTCAGTCCAGCCTCATCATTATACAGGAAGGGAACCAGGATCCTCAAAGGTGAAGCAATTTGCCTCCAGTGACACAGCTAATTAGTGGCCCAGCCAAAACCCAAATCCAGGACTTCTGGCTTTCAGTCCTGTGACCTTTCCACTATTCCATGCTGCCTGCTGGTTTGAAAGAAAGAAAATGAGAAAGGGGTGAGAGAGGAGGGGGAGGACAGGAGAAAAGCAAAAGAGAAAAGAAAGACAAAGGGGAAAATTGGAAAATTGATCTGACATGTTGCTTTAATTTTTCTACCTTTATAGAGTTTGAAAAATCCTGATGTACTGTAAAAGAAACATTTAAAAGTGTTTCAGGATTTGTAAAAACAAAAACAAAAAAGGACCAGGAATATTTGTGATATGCTAATTAGAAAGTATCTCATTATGTGAGACACAAGAAACTTGGCAGAGAGATACTATTCAGAGTAACTTAAGGAAACTTCAAAGGTAGGACAAAAAAAGGGTTCTTTTTATTTATTTGATAATGCATGGCTGCCATCAGATTTCTGATAGGGTCTGACACCTTTTATAATAAACTCCATAGAAACCAGGGGAATCTGTCAGACATATGGAAGGAAAGCAAACAATTTGGTTTCCATCCGAGTCTCCTCAGCGGGGCCTTCCCTCGTAGTCCTCGCCTGCCAGACTTCTCCTGTAGAAACTTGTCAGTGCCACCATTAGTCGTTTGCAGAGGGATCATATTTTGGCAGCCACCCTAATCACTCCAAGGTGACCCTCTCTTTGGAGAAACAAATCCTTTTCAGTTGCTGTTACAGTATACTCATCCAACAATGCAAGTAGTTATTTGAGGAAAAAAAAAAAATCAAAGCATATTTTCCTCCCTAGTACTGCTTCCTACTCTGGATCTCTCCTGACTAGAAGTACTGTTTCCAAAGATTTCTAATAACAGGGAGAAAAATACCAGCACCCAGTCAGATTTCAAATTCAGGAACAGAGAGAACCCCCCAGATTGTATCCCTTATTGCTGAGGAGTCTGAAGAGCACCCCTCTAGATGAGAGGGCTTGGCCATTGGCAATCTGTTGACCCTTGGCAGTGCCCTTCCTGCCCACTGTACTCGTGCCAGACCAAATCATTGCTGATGTGTTTGACCAGAGGTGACGTTTGTCCCCGTGTGGTGTTCACAGGTAGCCAGGAAGACGCAGGGTATGGAGCATATCCAGCCACTCATAGCCTGTGATGGGCTCTAGTAGAGAAGGGGGTGGGGAAAGGTAAGAACCCTTCGAAGTGTCAGTCCAGACTTTGAAAGTGACTTTCAAGCAAGTTATAGTGGAATACATAGATTTTGCAGTTAGAACCAACTGTTTTGTGATCCCAGTTTTGCTTACTAGTAGTGTAACCACGAGCTAGGTACTTATTCTTTGTGCTTCCATTTTTTCATCTGGAAGATAGGTCATGGTCACTCTTGCTTGGTAAGGGTGTTTTGAGGATGTGACATGATAACGTACATAAACTGCCTAGCAAAGAGTAGGATTGCCCGGATAGAGTAGGTCCTCAGAAATAGTAATATAGTTATCATTATTCTTTTGGTCCTGGCTATATAAACACTAATTTACTAGCAGCCATTTTAGTTTAAATTAAGATGCAAAAGAGACCCCCCAATTAACTTACAGCTGTACCCAGGTATGGTGGCACAGGCATGCAATCCTAGCACTTGGGAGGCTAAGACAAGATGATTGCCAGCCTGAGCTACATAGCAAAACCCTGCCTCAAAGATACAAAATGACCAAACCAGCAAAAAATTTAGAGCAGTATAAGTGATCACAGAGTGTGCATACCTATGTAAGCACTATCCAGGTAGAAACTAGAACATTGCCAGGACCCCAACAGCCCCTCACCCCTCCCGATCCCCAGAAGTTTCCTCCTTTCTTGTCAAAGGCAGCTACTTTGTCAAACTCCTTACACCCCAAAGGCACTCTTTGGTAAGGGCT
Organism: Erethizon dorsatum; assembly: GCA_028451465.1. Lineage (NCBI taxonomy): Eukaryota > Metazoa > Chordata > Mammalia > Rodentia > Erethizontidae > Erethizon > Erethizon dorsatum. The sequence goes on along the minus strand of CM051837.1, from coordinate 55,217,533 downwards.
CCCCAGACTCCAGGCACAACAGACAAGGCAGCTGGGTTCTTGTTCCCATGGGGCCTACATTCTAGAGAGCTGGACGGCAAAGATATACGTGAATAAGTTAGTGAGATGATTTTATATAAGGCTAAATGTTATGAAGAAAACAAAACAGTCTCATGGGCTGGAGAGGAGCCTTCAAGAAGGCTAACTGGCAAAGACCTTTCTGAAGAGGAGGCGAAACCAGGCAAGAAGCAGCCCATGCTCAGAGAGCCATGAGAAGCCCAGAGGGGGATGAATCCGTGCTCAGGGGCCATGTTGGAAGAGTGAGAAGAAGGCCAGAGCAGCATGAGAATGTGGTACCTGATGATGGCGGGGTAGGCTTTGGACAAAAACTGGGTTTTCAAATAACCTGCAGTCAGTGTCATGAGAAAAACAAATAGGATATTCAGAAGATACAGAGGTTGCTTCTACTCCACTTCCTTCTTACAGTGTCCTTAAGAACACTGGATGATATTTTCCTTTAACATTCAAGCTCTCAGTTGATTCTCATGACCGTGCGGTGAGGTCTCTGAGAAAGACACGGGCATTTCCTGTTAGAGGAGCAGCAGTGTAAATTGTGAGGGCTTTCGGCTTATTGCAGAGCTCTTTCTACCACCCCCAGAGCCCACTGAGCCTCATAGCAAGGACTTGGTTAGTAATATCAGAGTGGCTCAGTCTCCCTGGTTAAACCAGTTAGCTCCTGTAGGGGAAAAGTAGTCCGTGTCTTCTGAAAGGTCACTTGTAGAATGTCAGTGCTGTGGTTTGGAGGTGGTTTCTCCCCCAAGAATGCATGTGTTGGAGTTTAGTTCCCACCATGGTGACATTGGGAAGTGGTTGGAATCTTTAGCAAGTGGGGCTTAGTGCAAGGTGATTAGGTCATTGGGGTGCTGGCCTCAGAAGGGAATAATGCTGCTCTGGAGGAATGGGTTGGTTGTTCTTGTGAGAATGAGTTGTTAGAGAAGAGCAAGACTGGCCTCTTCCTGCTCTCTGTCTTCCTGTCTCACCATGTGAGCTCTCCCTCTTGCATAAACTCCCACCATCATCCCATCCACTGTGGGATATGCAGTCAGGAGACCCATGCCAGAGCTGGTGCTGTGCTTTTGCACCTTCAGCTTCTAAAACTGTGAGGTACGTAAACATCTTTCCTGTGCAAATTACCTAGGCTCAAGTGCTTTTTTGCAGCATCATAAATGGACTAAAACAATGAGTCACATGCGGTACTCATGAAGGAAGATGTAGCAGGTTCAGTACATGTACATGCCTCTCGCCAACCCTACCCCCACCCCACAGTGCCAAGGTAAAATTCTGTAAACATTCTGAGAAGGTCCACAGGGAGGAAATTTGTTAACCTTGCCATTTGCCACACCAGATCATAGAATCCCTTTGATATGCAGCTTCCATGGACATCTCAAGGAATGCAAGATCTGGAAATGCCATTTGGAAAACACCAGCCCTGAGTGCTGCTACAGTGTTTACTAAATGGTCTCTTGAAAGAGTTCAAGTATTTTCTGCGCCTGAAACTCTTCCGTGTGTGAAAGGATTAGAAACAACATTTGTAAAGTACTTCCATATGTTTAGAATGAAGAACCTGGGTGAATGGAGATTCTAAGTGCTGAAAATCATAAATCCACTCCTGTTTGAACACTGATGTTAATTACTCTGCCCTTTGCACTCACAGCGTTTTCATTATTATTGTGCAGTGATTTGCTTATACTACTGGATTCTAGGATTCCAGCCCAAGAACCAGTCTTACCTGGTTTAAAGGATAAATGTTCTAAAGCAGGCATGGCTTTGAATTTTGGTTTATTATCTACGAGTGTATATATTTACTTAGAAAAGAGTCCATCTGTCGATCCTCTGCGTGCATCTCTACTATTTCCACACAGCTTGCTCTTCTTTCCTAGGGATTTACACAACCGTATCTGAACTTGGAGGAAATGTTTTTGGTAGGTGTTTACAGAAATCCCACTGAACTCTGGCAAAGCGTGTGGAAAAGTGCCTGATTTCCTTCTAACTCAACTCTATCATTCCTCACAGAATTTCTACATCTTTTAACACCCTTCTCTCTCTGCACTTCCCAGCTCCAGCTTCTGCTGTATTGTCTTCTTCATTTTGTTAACTCTGTAGTCTGTGCTTTGAAAAGTGTGAATGTCACTTTATTTCAGTACTCTGTATGGCCTGGAATCCTAACTTTTTCAAATTATGTTCTCAAAACAAAAGTTCTGAGATATGAACAAACAGAGGTATAGGGTTGTTCTTTACTACAGGACTTCTCAGTGCCTTTAATAATGTAATATGTAGCGTTACTTTCCATAAGGGAGATATAGTTAGTATTTTCCATATTTATTTACTACTCAGTGCCTGCCTTACCCCATAGAAATAGTATCAAACCCAAGCCAGTTTTGTGGATTTTCCTAAACTACCATTCTAGCATTATGTCCCATTACCATTAAAATTATTTGTCTCAACAAAACTAATTGTTTTACAGTCCTTTGAAAACAGTTGGCATTTCCCCCATTTGAGTCTTTTCTCATGATATTCAGTCTCCCTTCTCTCAGTCTTTCCTCACATATCTGGAGTGTTTATTTTTTTCTCTGTACCTTCATGAAAGATCATAGTTCTTCAAATCCAAGTTCATCTAGGTAAACTTTCCTGACTACCACAACCCTCAAAGAATTGCTCTTAGAGTTATTATCAGTACCACACCTTTAGCTCGTATTATGACCATCATCTGCCGCCTTGTGGTTTATATACTGTCCGTGCTCCTTGAGACTAAAATGTGTGTGTGTGTGTGTGTGTGTGTGTGTTTAATCCCCAGTTGAGCTTTGCACATAATGGAAACTCCGTTGATTCCAAAGGACAGTTTATATTTTGTTTTGAAGACTGATTATTTATTTTTCTCTTCCTGGATACTGGGTTTGAAAGTGCCTGGGGTGCTTGGGATTGTGGGTTTACCCACCTTTTAGTTCATGAGGTGGACAGAGGCTATACAAGAGGAACAAATATTGCTGTCGAAATTGCAGCAAACAAACATATTAAGCACTTAGAGGGTGCCAGGCTGTGGGAATAAAAAGCACTCTTATTTTCCCTAAATGAACTTACAGTCTGTTTTGAGAGATAAATATTATAATACAATTTAATAAAAGGCCATCCTAGTAGCATCAAAAGGCATTATAGGAACACAGAAATGAGGCTGGTTAATTTAATGTGCGAGGGCTGCAGGAAGGCAGATAGAAGGAATCTAAGGGAGGGAAAGAAAGAGTCACCAAAGAGGAGATAGTGATTTAACATCAAAGAATAAGATGGAACCAGGAGTTTGGGATGGGAAGCAGAGGTAAAAGAGATCATAAACAGAGGGAAGAAATACAGCATGGAGGAAGACTGGCAGGTGAGAAAGCCTGGGAGTGTAGGTTGCATGAGGAAGCACTGTGGAGACTAGGGTGGGAGTTCATCTGGTGGTCATGTTACGGAAAATCTTTTACCATAAAGGCATAAATAGGCGGTTAAAACGAAATTGAAGCTGGCAAGTGATGTGATAAAAATTTCTGCTTTAGGGAAAATGGAAGAGGGAGTTGATACAGATGAGTGAAATGAAAGTTCAGCTGAGATTTTCACAGATCCATTGAGCTTGGTTATTCCCAGCAGACCTGGGCACGGGGAGTAAAGGAAACTCACAGCCTTGTTGATGGAGACAAAGATGGATACATTGGCAACCATTGTCTTTCCCAGTGGATTTTAATTCTTTGTGGTGAAACAAACAGTATGGGTACCTTTAGCTCTTGTTGTCCTCCTTCAAGTGGCCACACCTTTAGGTGCTGTGGATCAGAAGTGCTCAGCTTATTTCAAGAGAAGAAGTTAACGCTGAACCTGGATTTTACTTACCTAGAGACCTAGCTGATGATTTTCCTAGCGGCCTTTTTCTCTAGTTTTCTCCAATCGGAGCCTCGAGGTATCCTATTATAAAGAGTGAGAAGAGGGTGTGTTCCCTGGAGAGCCTGTCCTGACACCCTGAAGATGCTTCTGTTTCTCCCGTGTTGTGGGGGAGGGGAGTGCCTCAGTTTTCAGAGCTTCAGGGCATCTGATTTAAAAGCCATCTGTTTTAGTCAGGCATTTTGCCTGATTTACGGAAAAGAGGAAGATGGGAAGAGAGTGGGCATAGACTATACTGTATTCTAATTAGACCCAAATTATTGCGCAAGTGCCAGAGGTTCAGGCACTGATGTGTTTGCGTCATTTGATGTCATTGTTGTTTTTCCTGTAACTGCTCTTCAGCTTGAAGTTTCGAAGCTCCTTGTTAGTATTTCTAAAACTTCAACAATTTGTATTTTTGCAACTTTAGAGGTTTTTTTTAAACATGAAAAACTACTGGATCTTTTTTATACCATTTCTTTATTTTATGCATATACTACCTCCTTAATCTGATAAAAGTAGTTAACAATTTATAGTATTTACTCTATTTCCAGAATTGCTCTACATGCCAGACACGTGAAGATTCATCTGTCTTTGTAAACTACTGAAGTAAGTCCTCTAAATATAAGGAATATGTAATATCAGAAAGTTGAAATATAGAAAAGTACAGGTTGAGTATCCCTTATGCAAAATGCTTTGAACAAGAAGTGTTTCTGATTCAGATTTTGGATTATTGACATATACAAATGAGCTATCTTAGGGATGGGATCCAAGTCTAAACATGAAATTCATTTATGCTTCATATGCACCATATTCACATAGCCTGGAGGTGATTTTGTACAGTATTTTTGGTGCACCTGTGTTTTGTCACATGAAGTCAGATGTGGAATTTTCCACTTGTGGCCTTGTGTCAACACTCAGAAAGTTTGTGAGCAGGCATTCCTAACCATTGTTGGTTCAGACTGCTCCCCAGTTCATGAATCCCAAATAAAATGAATTAAGATCTAAAAAACTAGATTTGGTATAGTTTTCTTTTAACAGAATGTATACTCTATTGCCCATTAGGTACCACTAAAGTCAGCTCTGGATGCATTGTTTTCTGGAAATTTAACTTGTTGCACACTAGATCCAGATGCCTATTCACTGTCCCTCAGCCAGCTCCACTAGCTCTTGGAGCAGGGCTTTGCCTTAGGTTTTTGCTCGGGCTCCCAGAGCTGTTCATAAAGAATGAAATCATATCATTAGCAGGAAAGTGGATGGAGATTGTCATGGTAAGTGAAGTAATCCCAAAGCAGAAGAGTCAAGTATCTCACATGAGGAAATTAAAAAATAAAAAAAAAAGATCTGAAGGGGGTGGGAAGGGAAGAGGAGAGGATATTTAGAGAGGGTGAATGCCATCAAAGTACAATATGATATATGTATGTATGGGAATGTCAGAGTTAAACCCATTAATTTGTACAATTAATATGTGTTAATAGTTATAGTACAAAAATTAAAAATAAGAAAAAGCCTCAGATTTTAGAGCATTTTGGTTTTTCAATTTAGGGATGCTCACTTTATAATAGTACTAGAAATGATACGTCTGAGACTTGAACCCAGGCAGTGCAGGTTTGCAGTCTGGGGCCACAGTCTGCACATACACCCTGCACCTTAGATTGCTTTCCATTGCTGTGACAAAATAGCTGAGAAAATCAACTTAAAGGAGGAAAGGTTTATTTTACCTCATGGTTTCAGCGATTTCTGCCCACAGTGAGCTCGCTCCATTGCCTTTAGGCCTGTGGCAAAGCAGAAACATTATGACAGGTGGGTATGGCAGAGGAAAGCCGTTCACCTCAAGGCAGTCAGGAAGCAGAGCCAGAGAGGAAGGAGCCAGGGACAAAATATAACCTTCAAAGACATGCCCTCTGTGACCGTCATCCAGCTAGGCCCTGCCTTCTCATAAGCCCAGTCAGCTGAGGGATTCATCAATGGATTAACCCATTTGGTGAAATTAGAGCCCTCATGCTCCAATCACTTTCTCAAACTCATACCCATCAACTGGCAATCAAGCCTTCAACCAAGCCTTCAACACTGAGCCTTTTGGGGGGATTATTTTGAATTCCACAACACTCTATTATGTTGTCTTTCCTCAGGTAATTTTTACATTGGTTGTGTGTAGAAAGATGCTGCTAATGCCATTTTTCTAAAAAAAAAATATGATGTGTGACATAAAAATTAATGCATTCCCTGTTCAGTTTATCCCTTTCCTTTCCAGTGAATCTTGTAGACAATAGAAATGATATTTAAAAAATGGCAAGGGGGGCTTGGTTTTTAGGAGATGGTAGTCTAAGTGCAATGACTTGAAAGTCAAAGGAAGGGAGTTTCAATTTTAGCATTGACTTAGATGAGCTGTATGGCCTTGCACAAGCTACTTATGTTTTTTCTGAGTCTGTTCTACATGTATAAAATAATTTCAGCTTTAAAGTTCCTTGATGCTGTAACACAAAACAGTAAAGAGACAAGGTTTGGCTGACTGTGGAAGACAGGTGGAATCAGAGCTAGTTCCTTTCAGAATGTTCAGATATCCCAGAACTCTGCTGGAAGGAGCTAGGAAGAGCAGGGCTGGAGGGGTCTCTCAAAGAAGGAACATCCTTCAGATAAGATTCAGCTTGCACTGCACGCTGTTTTTTCTGGCTTGCTTTCTGTCATGTCATTTTTATAGAATTATGTCTTCTTTCCTGATTATAAATTTTTGCCATTTGGAATTTTGTCACCATTTCCTGTTAGCACAAGCATAATCATCACTTACAGGAGGAACAGAGGTTAAAAGGAGTTTGCATTTTCTTCAGTTGTTAGTTTTGTTTATGAATCAGATTTAACTTAACCCCAACACCTGGACACCATCTCAGGGTTAACCAGGGAGCATTGTGCTTCAGGGCAATACTGGTAGAATAGGTTAACTTTTGAATCAGATTGTTATTCCCATTCTGACTCGAACACTTGATCTATAATATTTCTCTTTCATCTCTCATTGCTGATTGTACCGTGCTAATGTTACAAAATGGACATGAGAATATAATACATATATAATTGTGTGTATTATAGACACACAATTTTTTCATAGAAAAAAGGTGTGCTTTCATGTATGGCATTTTGGACTTTCTTCAAGACCCTCCTCTTATTGCTTGTGCTAAATTTTACATCAACTTTTCTTTAATATTCTTGTAAAAGTTTAGGAATAGAGTAAAATTTAGGCCTGTGTAAAACCTTTAATTATCTAGGTTTTCTAGTTGTCAGGAACAGGAATCTTTGAAGTTTGTTTTCTTCTGATTTGTGTAGTAGGACTGCCAGTTTGTTGTGTAGAAAGAAAAACTGACAGCAGTTCAATTTAACCAAGTTTACTTGAGCAAGAAACAAGTTTTTGAACCATTTCAGAATGGTCTGGCACCATTCCAGACCAAAGATGGTTCCGAAAGCTTCACCCCACAGCACGTACAGGTTATACTTCTAGCCAGAGCAAAGCAAGTGACATACAGAAACCACTTGATTAGTAACAGTCAACATTTGCCTTATATGGGCATGGTATGATCAGCTGGCAGCTTGTGATTGGGTGATGTTTGACTACTATTATTGGCTGAGACTCAGTTGCTTGGTTACAAGGGTATACATTTAGGTTAAGTTACTATTTGTTTACACAACAAGCTAGGTTATACTTTGGGCCAAACCTAACTACCCAAATACAGAGATAGGTTTGGGCCAAATTTAGTTCTGTTTAACAATTGTTAATTAAACTTTTTTTCCCACCGTTGATTTTATAGACTCAAATCTGCACTTACATTAATCAAGATGGCTACAAGTTGAAGAAAATCCACCCTTCCTATTTGATGCGCTTGTACAAATGAGAGGAAAGAAAAATGGCTATCATTTGTTTACAGCCACCCCCCCTTTAGTGGGCTCTAATTTTTGTATGTCCAGCGATTGCTGGTCACTTTGATTTAGCTCTAGAACTGCCTGTAACAACTTTATAGATTTTAAAGTAGATCAAGGTGGGTACATGTTCACCATCTGTACAGTTTATATTGCATGTGCCTCGAGTATTTAGAAAGTAGTTTTTCTCTAAATCTCTACTTTCATTTGTTGGCAGCACTTTAAGAAATTTCATTAAAATTTGAATTGGGTTTGAAACACTCATATTATCTTTTAAGATTTCAAAAATATGACATGGGGAGAAAGGGTGAAAGGATGGAACTCGTTAAGCCTGGAGCTGAGACGGTGAAATGGTAGAGCTACTACTTCCTAGACAGGGCTGGGAAGGGAAAGCTCACGGCACCAGGTGAGCTTTCCATGAAAGCCGAATTTCATTTTCTTTTTGATCACTTCATCTTTAGAAACATATAAAAACGTCATAGTCTCTCAGAGCAGTGGCCCTCCCACCCAAGATCCTGCTTTATGATGGGACGTGGGACTTGAGGCTGGTGGTTATCTGTCCTTTGTCATCATGAAAAGTATTCTCTTCAGTAACACAGCATCTATTTCCCATGCCAGCTCTTCTCCTAGGGGACACAACTCATCACAAGTGCCAAGTGTTAGAGTAGAAAACCTCGAGGAGCTAGTGATGCAGAGAACAGAAGAGCTGATTCAAGATAGGGTCAGAACTTCTTTAGCTTTCTACTCATCTACTGTGAAATTTACACAATAGAGAAGCAAATTAATGTGCTATTTTGACTGATGGCCTTCACACTTTGGTGTGTATTCTAGACCTAGGATTCGGGCGCTTGCTCAACAAGTCTGTAACTACCCCGGATGCTGAAGCTTCTTGATTGCATCTTGGGAAATGTTAGGAAAACATTTATACATCAGGTCAAGAAATCACAGAAACAATTTTGCTAATAAGGTTTAGTGACACTTTTCTAGACAACACTAGAATCCCAGATACAATGGATGATCGTTTCTGTACTTGGGAGTTGAACGATGGAAGTCATGTGGATTTTACTCCACCTGGGGGAAGGCAGCAGAAGATACTCCAGAATGAGTGTTGTAATGCAGGTGAAGCTGCTCGGGTGTACTTGAAAAGCCTGGGGAAAAGAGGAACTGCTGGTTAAACTAAAGGGAGGCGTGGTGCAGAGCACTGTGATTCCTAGCTGCTGACAAGGAATCGGAGGCTCAGTTTTTCTCCTCAATGCAGCCATAGCAGTGTCTTTCCGAATTGAAGACTGGATGGGATAGAGCAAGCTGGAACCAGCTGCTTGTGGCAAAACCCCAAATAAGTGGAAATAAAATTCCTGATTTCACTGAATTCTCTCATTTATAAAGAATAAATCTTTCTTGTTAAAACTAAGGTTTTTTATTAAAAAAGAAAAAGAATAAGCCCCATTTTTCCTTCCTTGCTCTTGCCCATGAAAATATGTCTTTAATATAATACAGCAAGTATACTCTTAAATCTTCTTTTTGGCTTATTTGTTGTTTTGAGGATTTCCCTGGGTTCATTTGACTTTGGTATTAATACTCATGGCAAGACATGAGAATAGTTCTGGGAGATTCAGATTATTATCTGTAACTTTAAGCAAACAAATAAACATTAATTATGTAGTTATTTGTTGTGTGAAGGTTTGGTTAGTGAAATTAAAGCTTCCCAGTACTAGAGGATATAGAATGTTTTTTGTAAATGACAAACACAAGAAAGTGAGATGTGCTGTCTTACAACACTGCCATGAAAAGCAAAGAAAATAGACAATAAAGAAAATACAAACCACTACTTAACAGTGTTGTCAGAGTTGTCGGATGGGCCTAGAAGCTGCCTATCACTGACAGCTCTTCAGAATCCATGCGTGATCAGCGCTGTGTCTAAAGAGATGGGCGGGAGAAGCTGTTTTTATGACAATTCTAAACTCTTTTTGTATAGCCATGGGAATCCCATGAAAGGTTAAAAGTTATAATGTATCACCTTTTCTACTTGCTAAGTTATATTTCCATTATTGGATATAATTTATATTCATAGATCTATGTGCCACATGATTATACAGCTTTGAAAATAAGAAATGTTTTCATTCCTTAGACTAAATCAATAAAGGTGGAATTAGGCCTGTCAGAATATTTAGAATAGTGATTTATCACACAATTAGCTTGTCAACTCAGAATTTAACTAAATTTTGTGATTATTTAGATAAAAGTTGGACTAGGTTTACTTTGTGAGATTTATAAAAAGGCTTGTTAGATTATATAATTGTATAAATAGAAACAATCAGTGACTATTTAAAGGTGTTTAAGGGATGAGTCTTTGGAAGTACCTGTATAATTGAAATTGTGTGTGTGTTTGTGTGTGTGTGTGTGTTGTTTGTACTGGGTATTAAACCCAGGGTCTTGTCCTGAGCTATATCCCCAGCCCTTTGATTTTTTAATTTTAATTTTAATTTTTTTTAAGTGAAAGTCTCACTAAGTTAGTAACTTGAAAAGAGTGAGCTAGAACTTGGGATCCTTCTGCCTCAGCCTCCCAGAGTACTGGGATTGCAGGTGTGCAGCACTATGTCTGGCTTCCTTGCTTCTTTTTTGATATATTAATTCCAGGGTATATTGTGATAGGAACAAGGAATGAGCCTCTAAAAGGCCGTCATAACATAACACAGCACATAGGTCCTTCCCAGTATTTGTTTATGAGTTGGTTTGGGAATCTTAGAATTAATAATTCCATGGGAGGAAGGCAGTGTAAGTAGTGAATAAATTTTTAGACAAACCCACCAAAGCCTATTTCATGGCTTAAAACAGTTGTGATATGCTCATACTATTTTCACCAAACTATAGTACTGTTATATGGTCTACTAGTAAAATATTATAGCCATAGAATGATTGCTTAGGTGGGATGGCTTGGGCACTTGTATGCTACCTTTAACACTACATGTAAGTTTTTTCTGAATATAAATTGGTTGAGTTCTAAGAGTTTATCTGTGAGTAAATGACTATTTTAGTATCTAAAAGAATTATTGAACTCTAATATTATTTCTTTCTAGTTATCAACTATGTTTACGTGGGTTGTTCTTAACTCTTTTAACTTCCAATTGTATATTAAATACTCTTGCACTTTTAGTAATTTAATCAACATTGGGGATTGTGTTGGTTTTTGTACTCTCAAGTATGACATGACTTAGCATTTATAATGGTATTTCTTAGGACAATGCATTCTACAACTGATTGTGGTTTTTAAGTTTTAAGTCAAAGAGATATTATGTACATATCTGAATTCTAAGACTATGTTAGCCAGCTTTCTGTCACTGAGACAAAATACCAGGGAAAATCAACTTAAAAGAAGGAAAGATTTATTTTGGCTTATGGTTTCAGAGATTGCAGTTCATAGTTGCTTTGGCCCTGTGGCAGCACAGTACATGGTAGGAAGTGTGTGACAGAGGAGCTGCTCACCTCATGGTGGCAGGGAAGCAAAGAGAGAGCAAAGGGTCAGAGTTCCTCTACTCCTTTCAAGGGCACACTCCCAATGACCTAATTTCCTTCCACTAGTTCTCACATCCTAAATGTTCTACCACCTCTGAATAGCACAACCAGCTCTGCCACCAAGCCATTATTAACACACGGGATTCTGGGGGACACTTATCCAAACCATAACAAAGACTGAAAGTAGAATATATTTCATAATAAAAATATTTACATTTAAAACTTTTTTTGGATGATTTTCATAACATTTTCTTCTTTATATGGTCTTTCAAAGTCATAAATTTCAGTTGTCACACCAAACAGGGTAGTGGGAATTTATGACTATACTGAATAGTATAGGGTGCAGATGGGGTGGTTAACAGAACCCTGTTTATGAATAGGACTATATTCTTAAGTACATAAAGTGTACTTTCAATGAAGACTTTCCACTCCTCACAGTTTAGCAAGCACACATTCATGGAGGTTACTAAATACAAAAATGTTCTATGTGAAAGCTTATATGATTCTGTCCTGAAAAGTAAACATAAGAAACCTAGAAATCATGCAGATACAGGTTATGTGTGGCTTACTTGATGGTGCCTAAAATTATTTAAAAGTTTTGGGGCTGGTGAGATAGCTGAGCGGCATAAGTGCCTGCCTGGCAAGCGCGAGGTCCTGAGTTCGAGTCCCGGTACCCACACACGAGAAAAGGGCCGGTGATATCGCTCAGCGGCACGGGTGGCTGCTAGTGTTCGAGGTCCTGGGTTCGATCCCCGGTACCCACAAAAAAAAAAAGTTTTTGATGTCCTTGGTTCCCGTATCTGTTTTAACTGATGGGGGAGCACAGGGAGTAGTATTCTGATTATTTTGCCATGTGTGCCTCATTCCTTCTGGATGTAACAGGAGGACACTGTGGGAACCAAAGTCTATACCTTGAGGTCAGATTTGCTCCAAGTAGGCCCATGATTCCGTGGGGGTTTCCCCCCTCATCAAATGTCATTGTATCTTTACTGTAAAATCGCTTTAGGGAATAAGAATTTTTCGTCCTCTTCTTGGCCACCCGTTAGAAGGCCTGTCTTTTTGAAGCACCTTTGATAGGCATTTCCTGTTCTGTTTTCAAGTCATGCTAAACTTGAAAAACTTTTTGAACCTTGGAAAGTGTGTATCCTGATCTGCTTTCAGTACTAATGCCAGTGAGTAAAATTACACTAATTGCTTTTAATCTCTTAGTCACTTTAGTTTTGGTATGAGAACATTGTGGTATTTGTGAGCAGGCTTTTGTGCCAGAAAAATAATATAAAACCATTGCTCAGAAAAATAGTGCTATTAGGAGCCATCAGCAGCACATAATAATGGCAATTAATGACAATCAGGGGCCAACTTATTGCCTGCTGTATCTGACATTTTTTTAAAGGAGCAAAACATATGAAGTTTATTTTATTATTATTTTTTTCTACTTTGTGCAAGTATTTTTACATCTGCTTGTGATTATTCTGCCTTGTAACTACCACCTCAGGCCCAGTTCTTTTTTAGGGAAAAAATGAATTCCTTATGTAATAAGTTATAGTTTGGAAAATTTCTCTGACAGACCATGAGCTCCTCTTATGAAACATTCAATAGAAGAAAAAAAAGTACAGCTATAATTCACTACAGAAATATGGATTTATAATAGAAAGAGATCTTATGTATCAAAGTTAGTTACTTTTGTAAGGATGAAAATTTGTACCTCCTGTATTAATGTAATAATATGAGGTGTAGCAGTGTGAACAACAAATTAATCAACCAACCCAAACCTGTCACTGGATAACCTGTAAGTTGTACCAAGCCAGCATGGCATTACCCAGAGTCATTTAAAAGAACCTATTTCACAATGACTTGCATATGAGAAATACCTTCAAAGCAGGATTATGCTGTAGCATGGACTCTAAAGGAAGTTTCAGAATAGGTATAAAAACTTTGTATGTGCTTCCAATAATTGCAAATGTGTTTAAAAGTTTTAAATATAAGGAAGAAATATAAAGGCTCTGTCTGAGAGACTTGAAATAGCCTATTTAACACTGATAATCAAAGGGCCTCTTGCAGGTTGTGAAGTGGTAGTTTTTAAAATGGGAAGCAAGGTATGTTGCAACCGAAGAAGCATGTGATACAACTGTTGCTAGGGTAAGTGTACTGCTTTGTGCCAATTGCTGAGGAAACAAACAAGTTAAACCCACATAAATTGATGGCTCTTGTGCTTATAATTCATTGACCATCTGCTTATTATCATTTTAATCTTGTGTTTTCTCACCCTACATTATCTATGTATCTGACACTTTGGAATTCAGATCTGCTACAATGAGATTATTCAGTCATCTTTGTGGTTCTGCTGCTTGCTTTTCAGTGAAAGTTGGAGAAAACCACGAAGATGATGGAGTCAATGATAAGACAGAACACTTTCACAAAGTCACGTTCTGAGACTTGTGTATAAATTTCTCAGCTTTTTAAAGTTACTTATTTTTCAGAAGCTGTCTCTATTTTTATAGTAAAGACAGTCCTCAGTTTTCTCCCTGCTTGTTACATCCTGTTGGAATGTTCAGATTTGTTTGTAAGCTTTTCTGTATTATATGTACATAAAAATTGGAGGAATTGGTTGATTTTTGGGGAGAGTTCCCTTCTGACTTTCTAAAAGGTTGTCAAAGGCTGCCTTGACAACTGTTAAACAAAGACTGGGCTAATAATACATGCAACACACAGTCTTTCTCCTGGAATGCTACGATTTGGGATTTTTAAAATTTATGATTTATTTATTTATTTTTCACAATGCTGGGGATGGAACCCAGGGCCTTGTGCATGGTAGGCAAGTGCTCTACCACTGAGCTACATCCCCAACCCAGTGATCATTTTCACAGATTCTGTGGGAATAATGGCTCCTCCCCTTACTATCTCACAGATGTGTTGAAAGGATAAGTGAGACAAATATGTGAATATCCTTGGAGTTCTTTGGAAGAAAGCTATTTAAATCAGGCATGTAATTAGTTTCATCACCATCATTATTTGTGCTTCTCCAGAAAATTGCCCAGGAAAGCTCCACATAAGGCAGGGCTATAGCTGTACAAACAAAAAGTTTCCAGGGCTGCCTGCCGTGATGCGGTTTCCCTGGGAGTATAACTCCAGTGCTCTGGCATGAGTTTGGAATGATATCTTCCCAAATTGGAGACCATGAACTTCTCTCCAAACCCACTGTTCCCTTCAGCTGAAGTCCAGGGGCTTGCTTCGGTGGTATGAGAGCCCATCTGCCCTTTCCCTGTCTGAATCAGATACCTGAGACAGTTTTGCTGTGGCTCCTGTGAAGGAAATGGTGAGAGGATAGTCATTCTGTCCTTCAAAGAGAAGGGGTATTTTGATGCCATTGTGGTTGTACCAATATGCTGGCAGATGGCAAGAAATACTGTGGATGGCAGACTTGAAGAAAAGCAAGTGTCATGGATATGTGCTGTGGTTTAAATGGAATCTCCAAAACTCATGTTGAAATTTCATTGCCATTGTGATGGTAGTGAGAAGTGGGACCATGAAGAGGTGATTAGGTCATGCCAGCCCTCATGAATAAATTAATGTCATTATTTAGAGTGGGTTGTTATAATATGGAGTTTGCTCTGTCTGTCTTATGCTCATTCTCTTTCTTTTGCTCTTCTGCTTTTCTCTGTGGAAGCCCTAGCCATACGTCAGCACCATGCTCTTGGACTTCCTGGCCTCCATGACCATAAACCAAACAAACATCTTATTCTTTATAAATTACCCAGTCTCAGGTACAGTAGTCTTCCCTTTCCCAAGGCGGGTACATTTCAACATCCCCAGTGAACTCCTGATACTGCAGATAGTACCAACACCCTATCATACACTGTGTTTTTCATATATATGGCCATTCAGTTCAATTTATAGATAAGGCATGGTAGAGATTAGCAGTGGCTAATAATAAAACAGAACAATTACAACAATATACTGTAACAAAAATTATGTGAATGTTTTCTGTCTCAAAGTATTCTACTGCCCTCACCCTTCTGGTGATGATGTAAAATGATACAATGCCTATGAGATGTAATGAAATGAAGTGATTGCGGTAGGCATCATGACAGAGCATTAGGCTACTATTAACTTCTTGCTTGAACACAAGCCCTGCAATGCTGCAGCAGTTGCTCTGATAATTGAGATGGCTACTAAGTGACTAGTGGGTGAGTAGCACATACCGTATGGATACATTGGACAAAGGGATGATTCACATCCCAGGTAGGATGAAGGGGAAGGCGTGGGATTTCATCACACTTCTCAGAATGATGCATGATTTAAAGCTTGTGAATTTTTTCCAGAATCTTTCATTCATATTTTTTGGCCATGAGATACTGTGGGTAACTGAAACTGGAAAGTGAAAGCACAAAAACTACCATGTTCTGTTCTAACAGTGGGAAAGGGACTAAGACAGTGTGCCCAACCCTAGTTTGGAGCTGCAGCTGTAGGTAGAATACTTCCTTATCAGTGACATTATGGGAAAGTTTTTATCTCCTGGTAAAAGCCATTTTTCTTTGGGTATGCCAGGGTGTTCTGTTCCCTTCAACTACAGCCTTCATGCCGTCAAAACTGACTAAAAAATCATTTTGTATTTACTGTCTCAGAGGAGGTAGAAGTCATGTGGCTAGAGCTTAGATTTATATGTTGTCTTTAAGCAGCTGTACTTTTGGGTTGACTCCTGGAAAGTTCAGAGAGTCTCCAGGGGACTGAAGATTATTAATGTGAGTTTATCACTTTGTTGACTATTTTTTTCCAATTTTCTTTTAACATTAAGCAATTCTATAGAACTTTTTTTTTTTTCCTGTACTGCGGATTGAACCCAGGGCCTACCAGATGCTAGGCAAGCACTCTACCACTGAGCTACATCCTTAGCCTTTTTTATTTTGAGACAGGGTCTTGCTAAGTTGCCTAGTCTGCCTTGAACTTGAGATCCTCCTGCCTCAGTCTCCTGAGTAGCTGGAATAACAGGCATGAGCCACTACATCCAGCTACAACTCTTTTTAGTAATATCTTTCTTGATTTGTAGAACTGTGCACAATACATGCATATGCAAAAACTGTATGTCTCTCTCTTTATATGTCTTATAATTTCACAGCATAAAATTGAGTTTCTGTGTTGTGGGATATCTTTGGTTTCTCTGTTTTCTTCAGAACAGAATCATGCACATTTGAAGAGCTCTTCTTACTTTTCACTGTCTCAGACTTAATGGTTCCCTGCTGCCTCTTTCACTGGCTAACTTTGCATCCCTAGTGATCACCAGCAATGTCTGTTATTGGGGGCTGGAGGTGATAGGGATTGTGGAGAAACTGGGCTCCAGTTCCAGCTCATACCCTCTTAAAAATGTGAGGGTCCTTTCGTCCTTTCCTCTCCTCCATCCACCTCTAGAGAGCTTTATTCTGAGACAGTGGCGAATACCATGGCCAAGGTTTTAGAGGCTGGGAAAGAAGGGAAGAGGCTATTGTAGTTCTCTTTGGTAGCACTTTTCCAGAGGCAGAATGGCTTTTATATGGCACCTCTGCACTGGCCCCAGGCCAAGTTTCCCTTCAGGCACCAAAGCCTGTGATAGCACCCTATGGGGCTCTGTTACCTAATGTGTTTTTCATCACTGCATGTGAACCAGAGGCCTCATGAAGCAGGCCTGTCCAGCCTCAGCAGCATCTGTCCCTTACCTTGTTTATGCTGCATAAGTCAGTGCCTCATTCCCAAGGCCCTCTGAGAAATTTAGTGCTGGCATGTGTTTTATCAATAGAGGGGTGAGGAGCTGGGTGGGCTTAAATCCTGCCTCTTAGGAGGGATAGAACTTTGCTTACTTTAGTCTCACACCAACACTTTAGATCCTGTTGACTCAGAGTTCCAACATGAGCTAGGAGCACTTTGCCAGTGATCACCTTGAAGCCCGGGTGTTCAGCAAGAGGTGCAGATCTTGATGACCCAAGTTCTGTTTCTTGGGGACACCTGAACTCTGTCTGTGATTCAGTTCTTTGACAGGAACTATTGCCTATCATTTGAACTTGAAGGGGAGCCTCCCAAGAGGGCCGATGCATTACCTCCACCTTGGTGAGGCCCCAAGCACTTGGCAGCCACCCAAGCTGCCTGCAAAGGCTGTGTGTGACCGCCGGCCAAAGCGTGCGGCAGGCCTGGGAAGTCTGGGCTGAGTTTCCTTGGGGAAAATGCCAGCTTTGACCCAGTATCCTGGTTGGCTTTCACCAGTAGGTGGATGACTAATAGGCTTCTTGGTGTTTCTTCTTTATAGTATTCATAACCAGAAATGGAGCTCCACCAGACAGGAGATTTTTAAAAATGAAAGTAGTCGTGTGAAGCTGTGCTGAGTAAGAGAGGCTGCCAACTTCAAGTAATTTGAAGGATGCTGGAAGGCTGCACCTGCACAAAGCCTACAACTTTGGGCCACCTGCTGAGTTGTTTGTAATTCTCATTGTACAGTTGGGGACTCAGAGTCCCGCACCTTCTCTCTGTGGGCCAGCTCTGTGCCCTGATCCATGTCATGTCACTGCTGTGGAGCTGCAAGCCAAGTTACGTAGACTAGTAAAGTGGGCTACATGGACACTTGTTTCTATTATTTCTTGAAACATGTGGCTCTCTGAAGTACTACTGTGACCTGGGAATTGAGAAGTATATTTCTAGGATGAGAAAAGTTTACAGCAGTGCATGCTCCATGTAAATACATGGCCACTACCGTCTAGCCTGTGTATTGAGGGGGACACCGGAGCATGTATTGGGGAGGGTCTTGGAGAACACGTGGCCCATCTGTAAGGTCACTTTCAGTTTGATTGCCATTTAGGAAAAAAAAAAAATCCCATACCATGATATCTGTAAAAACACTATGAGGACCAAAAACTGAAAAACTTACATGTGGGTGGAATTTGACCAGTTTTTGGTCTTTGGGATTGAAACCATCTTGACTTTTATTTTTTTGCTAAGTTCTGTGAACCTGCTTCTTGTAACCTCCCGAACGAAAACTGTACTCAAAGTGTGGTTTGCGGACCAGCTCATCAGCACATCCTGTGAGCTCAAGAGTAATGGAGAATCTCAGGCTCCTCTCAGACCTACAGGATCTACATTTTAATGAGATCCCACACATTCCAGGAAAGATGCTGCTGATGTCTCAGAGTAGGGACAACCATGGACATCTGTTGTCTGTCAGCATGAGTCCACTCTTCATTTTTATTTACAAAAGGATGAGTGGGTCAGAATATGTGAAGATTAATTTTGATGAAGGGAGAAAAATCCAGGCTGTGACTTTGTTGTAGTGCTGCGCATTCTCTGCATAGCGGGATAGGAGTCATGTACAATTTGGGCTTCTGGCTAAGGATAAAGTGTTGTCAACTTCGTTAAGAAATTTACCACCTATAACCCTGGCTACTTGGAGGCAGAGACAGGAGGCCACCATGGCCAATTTGTCTGAAAGAGAAAAGGAAGGGAGGGAGGGCGGGAATGAATTTAAGCACTTACCCGATGCCACACTTACACTTAATTTACCCGAAGTCTTTATAGCAGTGTTCTAAGGTAAGAATTACCTATCGCCTGAAGTTTTTAGATGACGGAACTGGTTTGCAGAAAGCTTAAGTAACCAGCTGTGGTCGCTTGCCAGGAAGGGAAAGATCTGTGATTCCCAGCCAAGGGAGCTGGGTCCCAAGAGAGCTGTCCAGTTCAGTCTTCCTTTCCAAAACTTTGACATGGCCTGGCCTTGCTGGGGAAATTTTTAGATTTAATGAGCCTGCCTGGTAAAGGTGGCATTTGTAGAATTTCCAAGAATGAGAAAGAGTAAAATGTAGGACTTCTACTACTTCTTCAAAATTGTTCTTTTTGGTTGTTTTTTGCAACAGCTTTTTTGTAGCTCTTCAGTTAGTATGTTTGCCTGATAAAAAGAGAGGGCACTATAAAATAGGAAATGCTTGTCACTTCGTAAGGACCACTTATTATGTTTTAACCATTGCTTCCTGCATTTAATCCAGGAAGGTGGTTCCTGATTTTCATTTTGAATTAGAATTATGGACAATAGCAAATTTGGAGCATACATGTAGTCTCGGTGTTGAAAGAAAACTGAATGAGTGTGAATTTAAAAAGCATGCTCATTGTGCACCTTTTAGGAAAAATTTTCCTCTATAACGACTTCTTCAATTTAGTATTTAACATTTCAAAGGATTTTGAAGGAACCTTCTCAAAAGTTGCCAAAGATTTCAGCTATGTCATCATTAGACTTCAAAGCACAAATAACGGCTATTTTAATGCCGATGCTTTTAATCCTAACCTTTGTACTGAGATTAGGTGCACAAAGGATAGCTGGCAAGGGGTAAGGTGAGTTTTTCAGTTTTGTTTTGTTTTTCTCTTCCCCAGAGAATTACAGTGAAAGCTCCGCTCTCTAGAATTGTTCTTCACTCACTGATAGATTTTTTTTTCTTTTTTTTTTTTTTAGGTCTACACTATGATGAAATATGCACAATGGGGTCTGTCATTAAAAAAAAATAGCTGCAGTAATGAAAGGACTTGGCACTTATAGATCAACTTCATGTGCTCACAGGCTGTTTCCATAAAAGATAAAGAGCCATAAAGCTCCCCTGAATTATGTTATATGTGTCATTATTTTAGTGTTTAAAGGGTAGATATGTGTAGGGGGGTGAAAGAGTTGCTGTAAATTAGCTGTAATGAGCCACCCCAGGCCATCTATTCTTTGGCCAGGACCTCCCTGGGATAGGCGCCTTCCAGTTCTTTCTCACCATCTCGTCCTTCCCCACCTCCACAGACCCGCACACAGCCACTCACAAGCCTTCCCACTCACCGGGAAGGCTTATGTGGACAGCCTTTTTGCAGTGTCCCCAAAGAACAAAAGCTCCCCAAAGCATCCAGTGGCTCTGTGTTGGCATCACTGTGGAGGAAACCACAGCACTCCCTCTGCGGGTGGCTTCTCAAGGACACCACTTGCGCGTCTTGTGAGTTCAAAATGTGGGCGGATGGTGGCAGGTAGTTTGTACAGCCAGCTTTGATATTTATGGTTAGGTTCCAGGAACCCTGAGGACACCAGAATCTGAGGACGCCCAAGCCCCTTATATAAAATGATGTAATATTTGCAGGTGACCTTCTTTCCTTCTCTTTCTTTCTCTCTCCCTCCCTCCCTCTGTCCCTTCCTGTCTCTTCCTGTCTCTCTCCCTCCTCCATTTCCTTCTTTCTCTTTTTCTTTCTTTCTTTCTTTCTTTCTTTCTTTCTTTCTTTCTTTCTTTCTTTCTTTCTTTCTTTCTTTCTTCCTTTCTTGTCTTTCTGAGACAGGGTTTCACTATGCTGTTCAGGCTGGCCTTGAATTCACTTTGTGGCCCAGGCTGGCCTTAAACTCATAGCCATCCTCCTGCCTCAGTCTCCTGGAGTGCTGTGATTACAGGCATGTGTGTACCACCACACACAGCCCCTTTTCTTTTCTTTATTATTTTGCTGTACTGGGGATTGAACCCAGGGCCTTTCTCCTGAGCCACATCTCAGCCTCACCTTCTTTTTTCCTTTTGTATTTTTTATTTTGAGACAGTCTTATTAAATTGCCAACATCCCCAGGCTAGGGTTGAATTGGGCAATCCTCCTGCCTCAGTCTTCAGAGTGCTAACACACCTGGCTTCCAGTATACTTTAAATCATCTCTACTTTGCTGATATTATCTATCACAACATAAATGTCTTACAAATAATGGCTATATTGTATTTTAGAGGGAATAGTGAAAAGGTCTTAGCATGTTTAGTATAGATGCAGTTTTTTGTTTTCCAAATGTTTTTGGATCTGCAATTGATTGAATCCATAGATGCAGAACATGCAGATATAAAGGACTGGCTTTAATTGTCTCATATTAACTAAGGTCAGTAAGGCTCGTATAGACACAAATCAGGGTGAGCTACACCTCGACTATGTCATTTTTCATTTGTATTGCTGAATCTTTTGCATTTGTGTGGCTCCTTCCTCAATGAATGGTCACATATATTACCTTCTAGGAGAAATCTGGAGTGCGGTTTTGGCAGTTTTGGGGGGGGCATAGTTGATTCATCACTGATGAGCTGAGGGAAAGGTTAGCGGCAACCACGTGCAGGCTTCCGCGAAGGCTTGTGGGATGGGAGCACGATGGCAAATAAAGAAAAAAGGGATGCAGAATACTTAAAAATTGAGGGGCATGGGGGAGGGTATGGAAAGTGACAGCATGATGTGGACAGGTGGCACTGAGTGGGCATCAGAGACCTAGCGCCCGGAGGGCTTTTTGCTGATCTCTTCCTAGATGATCTTGGGAGAGTAATTCTGTGCCTCGGTTTCTTCATCCGTGCAACATGAGGGTAGGAGCAGGTAGATTTAGAAGTCTTCTTTTTCAATCCCCTGTATCGCCCTATTTGATTTCAGTCTAAAGTATCTGTGCCCAAAAGTCCTATAGTGGAGAATAAAAACATTGTGCTAAGTTTACAGAGCAATTGAAAGACATTGTTAGACTTTTACAAAGAAAATGTCCCAGCCAGATCAGGATAAGATAATTTTACCATCTACATTAAATATGTTCAGAATAAGTGTGCTTGGATGCCAGAAAAATGGAAGAGATGTGACTGAAATGTTTAGGTTAGAACTGACTTGGGGCCTATGTCTGATAAAATGAAAGCTGGGGAGAGAAGGACGGATTCAGAAAAGATTGTGAGAAAAAGGGCAGAAAAGTTTGACAATATCTGTTATTTTCTTGTTTTAAAATCTGAACCATCAGCACAGGAAATCTTAGCATCTCACCTCAGTTAGATGAAAAGACAGAATAATAGTTCTCACTGGCATCTTATTTCTGAATTGGATTTAATGATTTTTTTTTCAACTATATACAGAACTTTAGCAGGAGATTTTCTTTTTCAAAGCGTATGTGTTATTGTTGGAGATTTAAAATCTGGGGTGTTTTTATAACAGTTAACTTTTGTTCCATTGGTTGGGTTGTTCATTCCTCAGATACCAAATGAAGAAATGATTGTGGAAATCTCCAGTTTAGTAAACAAGATGGTAGTGTGTTATAGGCTTCTTCAAGATCCTTTCTGCCTTCAAAGAGACTAAAAAAGCTGCTGAAGTTACCCAGAAGGTCCAAGACCACCCAACAAAGAAGTGTAACCTCAGCCACAAAGGGTCAAGAAAATCTTAGGCCCAATCAGAGAGAACGAGAAAAGGCTTGGTCCGTGAATAGGAAGGGTTTCTCTGTGCTGCATTTTAGGCTCTTAAGCATGTGTTAAATATCTGAATGGAATTGGTTTGAAAGCTAGAATTCAACGTACATTATTACCTAAAGAACGTAGAAAAACCTGTTAAAAATATTGAAATCTCTGTTTAAGATGATATATAGGTAGAGCATAGAAAGAGTAATTTTCCTATGCTTAGTTGTGTTACTCTCATCCCAGTTAAGCTTATTTCAATCATGATTTCAGTTTTTCATTGGGCTTATTCTCTTTATGGCATATAAGCCATTTTTTCACATAGCTTTATAACACTGACAAATAATGAAAAGAATTATAATAGGTTGAGACATCTTTGGGCATTCTCCATTGTAGGGATGGAACATAATATGAACTAACAACTTTAAAAATAACTTACTTCGACTGATTTGGACTTGAACCGACCTAGAACTGAATTAATTACATGTAATGAGGTTCCCATCTAAAAACATTTTGTAAGATGTTTTATGACCAACGGGGCCATGTGAGAAATATGGGTAAGTGACAGCTATTAGTTCTTCTGGTTTAATGTGGGTAAATACACAACGCACCATTCTGAAAATTCACAGTGGGAATGCTTGTCCTAAAACACATTCCAGCTTGGTTTTTATTTTCGCTTGTTTTGTATTTTAACACATGCTCCCATAATGGAATTTGGGAAACTGAATTCCTGAAATGAAATGCTATTCCCAGATAGACTTTTCCTTGTTTTTCTGTGTATGGAATTTTCTGCTAATTGACCCTTACTCAGGATACACTGTGGTCTTTATGGGTTCCTGAGTGCTGGGTTCCCACTTTTCAAGACAATTACAAAAGAGAAAACGGGGCACCTCCCTGATGTAAAACTGTTTCTCATTTCCTGGTGGATTAGTTAATCTTGGACTATTCTAAGGGTTCAGGGAAACCTAATTCAATTAAATTCTATCATTTCATTCTATCCTAATTCTGGAGTTGCCTTCTGGTTGCATGAAAAGAGCAAAAGCAAGACTTCAGTCAATGTCATATAATTACCGTTCTTCTAATGTTTAGGTGCAGTGCTTAGTTTGTAGTTAAACAAATGCACTATAGAGTTTTAGTAGCTGTTAAGATTTACTATTCCTGGGTTACACTTTAAACTGCTTGTCTGACATCTTTTATTCCTTAGTTTTGAGTGGGCTCCATATTTCATTGAATTTCATGACTGGGAGAGGCCTCGGAAAGGTTCTGGTCCAGTGCACTCATTTTATATAAACGAAACAATGAAGCCCGCAGAGGCGAAGAGACATGTTTAAGGTTGCAAAGCTAATACATAGCAAATCCAGGGCTGGAACCCATTTCCTAAATCCTGTTCCAGTGCTTTTAGTAGTTTAACTTCTGAATAGAATTTTATGATATTCTTCACCTCTGTCCACACTCTTAGTGGAAAAATTTTCAAGAAATGCATGTCATTACTGGATATTTAAAATTTAGATCATTTTATGTAGCTGTTGCTTTTTTCTTTCTATTATGATCAGTTTGTAACATAGACAAAAGTAGAGAGAACAGAAAAACAAATTCAATAGCCAACTTCAACAGTTTTCAATTTATGGCTCATCTTGTTTTATCTGTATCCCCTTCTACTTTCTTCCCATCAAGTATTTCGAAGTGAACACAGATGTCATATTATTTGAACCATAAATATTTCACTATGTATCTGTAAAAGATGAAGGCATTAAAAAATAACCAGAACACAATTAATCTAATAACCCAAATAAATTCATAATTCCATAATATTATTTAAATATTTATAATCATCCTTTTCGATCTATTATGAATATTATATAGTCATTTTATTTTCAAATATATTTTCCCTTTCAAATTAAAAATGAACTCTGTTAAGAATGGTGAGTGTTGGGCTGGTGAGATGGCTCAGCGGCGTAAGCGCCTGCCTGGCAAGCGCGAGGGCCCGAGTTTGACTCCCGGAACCCACATACAAGAAAAGGGCCGGTGATATCGTTCAGTGGCACGGGTGCCTACTGGTGCGTGAGGTCCTGAGATCGACCCCCGGTACCCACAAAAAAAAAAAAAAAAAAAAAGAATGGTGAGTGTTTTAGATCAATGGAAAGAGAGAGGCGCTGTAAAGGACTCTCAACATCACTAATGAAACATACCATGACTTAATAATTGTTGAGGAATTTACTTGAAATTCAGTTAATCTTGGAGTGTTTTAATTTTTTCCACCTAAACTAGTAAATTTTAACATCACGTTTTCCTGGGATGCTGCAGGTATTCTTTTTGTATCATTTTAAATTAGGTATCAGGATAGTAAAGAAATTTGTCACCTCAGGAGAGGAGAAAGCCAGGCTTAACTTCTACTGGCGGGTCCTTAACTGATGGTCCTGGTGGAAGCAGATGGGCCTGCCCTCCTCCAATTGGGTTCACTAGCGCAAGAGATTACATATTTACCAGTTAGAGACCTGTTCCAGTCACTGCAGGTGGTATTCCAGGAAAGCACTGTAGGGAAGACAAGTTGATTATTTTGAGGCATGGTTGATAATGTGTTTTTCATTTCCTCCACTTCTCCTTTTCACTTTCTTTAGTGGCGGAAGCCCAGGGCAGGTTTTGAATGAGTATTGCTTCCCATTACTTTACTTAGATTGGCATGGAATTTTGGGTTGCCAAATATAGGGGAGAAAAAAGAACTTCCTTATAACTTGTCTGCTTAATGAGAAAACTATGCCTTTTATCAAGTTGGCTAAAACCAGAAATGTTCACGGAGACATGTTTTTACTTTAAAAAAAAAAAAAAGGTAGGAAGAATTGGGACATGGGAGCAAGAATCAGGAAGCAGGGTTTTCAGGCCTGTAAATAAGGCAGCAGGGGGGAAAGAAAGAAGTGGCCGGCCACATCGAGCTGCTGGGCCGGGCTGCTGTGTCCTGTCTTCAGGCCTGACTGGAACAGTGGGCAGAAGTGGGACCTGGCAGTAGTTCATGATCTGTTCCCTCTAGGTCTGACACTGACTTCCGGGGCAGAAGACAAACCAGCATGCTGTGGTAACTGGGGCACAGACATGCCTTGAGATGTTCTCACAAGTTTTTCTTCCATTCCCCCACCACAATCACTGTTGCCCCCTCCCCCACCTACCTGAATTTGGAAACTGGCCTTTTCCCTCACCTTTCAGAGTCTTTGCTATTGTGTGTTTGTTTGACCTTTCCTTCTCTGCCACAGGCTTTGTTTGGTGGAAGAGGGAAAATAATTCAGGAAAGAGAAAGTGGGGGGAGGGGAACAGGGGGAGGGATGAACACCTGGATGTCTGAAAGGCCTGCATGTTGTGGCCCTTGCCTCCATACTGTGTTGAATTACGGTGATTCTAGCTTGGTACCAGGAGATAAGTGGGGCTTCTGCATCTAGGGAGCTCTGCTGGGACCTCACATTGCTTTGTTACGGTTCTGAGGAAGAAAAGGAAAACACCTCAGTTTCTGGAAGCTAAACAATGTGGACATCCAGCCTGATGGATACATCAAATTTCTGTAACTCCCTTCGCTGGGATATAGTCCCTTTATCCCAACCTTCTTTCCTACTATATTAATCCTCCGACTATGGGAGTTGTAGGAAATCTGCCTTTAAAATGTGTGTATTTAAAAATTCGTTTATTACAATTGGCCAGTAGTCAAATGCCACTAGAGAACTTTAGCCTTCACTCTTTTTTAAAAACAATGTTAGTGTAGAAAAATGCTTCCAGAATTTCAAAGTCAACACATATCTCCTGACTACCCCCGCCCTCCGAAACTTCTGACCAGAGGCAGGGAACCCTTTCCTAGCTTCAGCCCATCTGTCCTCAGAGATTGGGGCTCAAGTGACAGGGTGGACACAGAGGATTTTGGAAGGGTATAAAGAACAGGGGCAGAGGCAGGGATTTCACATGGTGTGAAGTATAGAAGGCCCATAACGAAGTTCCAGATGGACTTGTATAGTGTAGACAGATGCAAGATAAGGGTCAAGAGGATTGGTTGCTGCAAAACAGAAAGGATGGAAAAGGGAAGGCATCTTAGAGATAAGTCTTGCAGAGTCTTGAACCTAACACATGTAAGTGGAATATTTCTATCTGGTTCTTTTGAGTAACATGGACTTCGAGATCGGTCCAGTCTGAGTATCCGTGAGTCCCTGGGGGACCCTTGGGGACCAAGAGAAAGGGGAGGAGAGCTGACGTTTGAGTAGTTGTATGTGCAGCTCTTGGCATTGCTATGGCACTTCCCAGTTGTAGAATGAAGAGAAAACCAGGCTAGGGTTAAGGAAGTATGAGTAGGGTGAAAGGCATAGGAAAGGAGAGGGAATGGCTTGGGATTTTTTTTTCTAATCATTTTCCTCCCAAAAGTCCTTTTTCCCCCCTGGACAGCCCTACCCAAGTACTGACATCTGGCTAGCTGGGCACAGAGCAAATGACAACCCTCCCCATCCAACCTCTTTCCTCTTTCCCTTTACAAAAAGATAATGCTAGATTCTTGAAGGCTATGTTACTGTGGTCCTTTCCTGTGGTCCATCAACTCGGGACCACTGCCTAAAGTTATCTGATCCTGCGCTGCACAAGGACGTCCTAGCTGGGAGGACATGAGCGACATCATCAAGTGGGACAGCCATTGCCAAGTTTTTGGAGGTGAAGAAGTGTGTCCTTGGAAAGGGAACTTTTTTCTCCCTTAATTGTCACAAACGCACTGCATGAGCTACTGGAGGCCCTGAATCTCTCTGCCTTCCCCTCTTTATAATGAGACACATCCTACTAATGATTGAACACTGAACAAGTTGTTAGCAGAAGCCCTGCTGAGCACTTTACATCCAAGTTCATATTTATTTTTCACACATTAGGAAGGAGCTATTTTTCCCATTTGACCTTGGAATGATAGCTTAGCTGAGATTTTGGACTTTGTCCAAAGCTTTGCATCTAATAAGTGTTAGATCCAGGATGTACATCCATGCTGTAAAGTCCATACTTTTTAAAATACTAAATGGTAGCCAAGTACTTGAGGTCCGTCTGTATTCTTCTACCCTGCAGAAAAAAATTCGGTATTGGAGACCTCTATTTTTCTTTTGTTCTCCCGAGACAACTTCATTTTTCAAAGGATGAAGGTTCAAGACTTCAAGCAAGAATCTCCTTTGCCACTGTCTCCCAAAGAGTACTAGTACAGGTTTAGTTTTCTTATCCAAAATGCTTGGGATCAGAAGTATTTTGAATTTCAGATTTTTTTTTTATTTTGTGGTATTTGCATGTGTGTTATGTGATATTTTGGGGTAGGACCCAAGTATAACACAAAATTCATTTATGTTTCATATATACATTATACGCGTAGCCTGAAGGTAACCTTGTGCAATGTTTTAAATAATTATGTGTACATAACGAAGTCTCATAGTGTGAAATTTTCTACTTCTGGCATTATGTTGGTGCTCAAAAAGTTCTGTGTTTTTGATTTTTTGGATTAAGGATGGTCAGCCTGTAATAGCTGTCATTTATAGTGCTTCCTCTTTTCCAGGCATTGTCCCAAGCAGGTCACATGTAGTGACTTATCCGAGTCTTACAGTAGCCCCGAGACTCCTGTTGTCATCTCCATCTTACCGCTGAGGAAACTGAGGCCCAGGGGTATTCATACCTTTATTCAGTGGCCCAGTGCCTTTTACCCAGGCAGACTAGTTCCTGCTTCTTCACCCACTGCCTCGCTGGATGCCCACGAGTCCCAGGTCCTATTTCCTCTTGGCCTTGAAGGAGCCCCCTGTGAGGTCCACCTGCCAAAACTGAGATGGCACAGCTTAACTGGGGTCTGGACATAGTTTCTTGCCTGTTCCTTGCCGGTTCTGTGGTTACTGCTTATTCTGACTTGCTTATTTCTGGGTTTGGGGGCTTGGTAAGCAGGAGATGGAGGTTCGCATGGCTGCACAGGAATGAGACAGCCTCTTGCTCTTGTTAATGAGCATTAAACATCTACAGCGTGGATCCCTCTACCCCTTCTCCCATGCTGTGCTTTTAGATAGTGTGCAAACCATGTGGTTATGCCAGTGGTCATCAGGTGGAGCTGATTTACTACTTGTTTCTTACTCACCAGGCTTTGTGCAAGGGAAGGGGCAAATGCTGCCTTTCTCAGGAGCACAGAGAACAGGCTGGCTTCTTCCTGTGTAGGGGATGTGCCAGCTTACCACGAGGAAAGTTTGCTTTCATAAACTGCCAAAGAACGACTTGGTGCACTGTTGGGCCATCTCTTGCTTGGTTTATTATTATTTTTTTTCTTAATATAGCTTTGGTTTAGGAGTGTGAAAGAGTTAAAGGATTATTTTCAACAACACTGCTATGGTTTGAATTGTGTCCCCACAAATTCATATGTTGTCCTAAAACAGTAACTCTGAGTAGGACCTTATTTGGCCATAGGGTTGTTGTAAGTGATTAAGATGAGGCCATATGGGAGGATGACAGTATGACTGATGTCCTTATAAAAGGGGACATTTGAAGATAGATATGCACATAGGAATAACACTAGATGAGGATGAGGGTGATAAAACAGAAGCAAAAGAACACCAAATATTTCTGGCAATGACCAGAATCTGGAAGATAGGCATGGAACATATTTTCCTTCATAGCTCTCAAAGGGAACCAGCTTTGCTGACACCTTAACCTTGAACTAAATTTCTTGTTTAAACTATCCAACTTATGGGTTTTGTTATAGCAGTTCTAGCCAACTAATACCAATACTTTAAACAAGACAATAAAGACAAAAACAGTAAATAAGCTGAATTTCATTAACTTGAGCCCTCCATGAAAGTGGCCTTTCCTTTTTCTAACATTGCATCAATTTTGAATCAGAGGATCCACACCCTGAAAGGGCCCTGGCCAGGGACCTGTGTAGGGACTTCAGGAGCACCTGCAGGTCACAGTCTGGTCATGTTGGCTCTTCTCCACACCTCCTTTCCTTTGGGCTCTAGTGTCTTTCAAACCTCCAAATCCCAGGGACAGTCTTCTCCCCTCAGCCTGATAGTTGCTCTCTCTTTTCCCATCTCTTCCTTCAAATCTTCCCAGTTTGAAAAATATATGCAGATTGCTTCATTTCGGCATTCCCAGCCTGGAAGTGAAATTACCACCCACTCTCTCACAGAAGAAACTTCACCCTAATTTTAGATTTATCTCTAAATAAACTTGTAGCCCCACAAGTGCTTTTACCCTCTGCCTTATGTTGAGACGCCATTATCTTATGCCTCACTGTGTTATGCCTGTCTTGCCTACACAATGGGGTGTGTCAAGTTGGAGCTGAGGTAGGGCCAGGGAAGCCAAGGATTGTACTAGGCTGAGGTTGGGGTGACAGGGAGCATCAGTACCTGAACATGAAGGGGAGGCGGACCATGGTGAGAAACACAAGCCAACCACAAAGCAAGACTAAGACATACGGCCAAGAATCAGAGACCTAGGAAAAGAGAAGCAACCAATCAGGACTGCGCATACGGGCCTCGGACCCGGGGGAAAGCACAGAGTGCAGACGGTCCCTGGACAGTGGCCTGGCCTGGGGGTGGCGGGAGGACAAATTGCATTATCTGTGCTGTTGTGAGAATATTAAAGGAGGGCAAAAAACTTTGTTCTCAGTGTGTGCATATGTGTATTTCTGTTAATGTTTTCTATTTTTCTTTCTTTTGGTGAAAAAATTGATTTTATATTTGAGTTTTAGGGGATTATTCCTGGCTAGACGGCAAAAAAAGAAAAAGTCAGCTGTTTTGTTGCCATTTCTAACAGTATAGCAGAAATATATCCTGAAAAACTCTCAGATTAAAAAAAAAAGATAAATTTCCAACTGAAATATTACATGGTGTTTTTTTCAACTCTTCTATCTCATAAAACACAAATCCTCCCTATCTACCTTTCGGTACCATTACGCCAGCAACTCAGACTCAAGGGAGCTGGTTTGTTTATGCTGAATAAGAAAACTGATAAGGTTCGATGAAACGAGGACTATTTAAAACAGTAAGAGAATAAAGAAAGTAAGATGAGGGAAGGAAGGGAAAAGAAGGAGGAGGAAGGGAGGGAGAGAGGAAAGCAAATAAAACCTCAGGCAGTTGTTACCTGAGAGCCGATGTGTGTGTACAGGTAGAATCATTCCAAGGTCTTTGTATGGAGAAAGGGATTAATAGATTTTCTAAAATTAAGAATGCTTGCAAAGATAATCATTGAAAAAGTAGAAAGAGAAGAAGAGGTGGAACTAAGAAAGAGAGAGAGAGAGAGAGAGCTTAAATTATTTAATGTGGCAAAGCTTTTTAAACTTTTCAAGGGTTAACGACCTGACTTGGCAGTCGGAAGTTGTGTGTTCAGTCATGGACCAGGTATAGCATTTTAATGCCAGTTCAAGTGAACGTTTACTGAGCATTAACTGATTGCTGGCCATTCACTATTCTAAGCTCTATGTGAGCATGGTCCTTAATCTGGAGAAAACCAGAAGGGGTTGATGCTTTTGTCTTCTGATGGAGGAAAAGTAAGTGGTTAGGACCTGCCCAGGGCTACCCAGGAGGTAGAGATGGGACGTAGAGATGCTGGATCCCAACAACCACAGGGCTATTCCAGATGCTCTCTCTCTCTCTTTTTTTTTTTTTTTTTTTTAATGTGGGTACCAGGAGTCAACCTCAGGACCTCATGCTTGCCAGCAAGTGCTTGTGCCGCTGAGCGATATCACTGGCCCATTTTTTCCGTTAATGTGGATACCAGGAGTCGAACTCAGGACCTTGCGCTTGCCAGGCAGGTGCTTACGCCACTGAGCCATCTCACCGGCCCCAGATGCTCTCTTTAACCCTGAAGATATATGGCTTTGGCAGAATCCTTACAGGGAAACCCTTGCTTTAGCAAACTTCTGGAGGAGTCCATGAGAGAATTGTGTTCCTCAAAGATAGTTTGAAGCCTCCCTCTCCTCTAATTCTCCTGTCCCAGGACTGGGATCCCCTTCTGGAACCCTGCAACAGAGCACACCTCTGCAGGGCTGCTGTGATTTCATGGTGCAGCTCTCGAACCTGATCACAGAAACTCTGACGAGTGTGTAAAATCACTTCTTGTTAATTGTTCACATTTTCGTTGCCGAGGTTGCGATGGTGTGGGGCAGTAGTTTGTAGTGAAACATAAAAGCAAACTGATTGTTTTTCTCATAATAGAGTCATAGTTAGGGCATATTTAGCTTCTCATTCAAGGCAATTGTTTTTCGCTTGCTACAAGATCCAAGTTAAAGATACCACATGTGCGATTGTTACATAGGTGGTGAATTCATGAATATATTGATCTGTCAATGCCAACCTTAGATGGATTTTTTTTTTATACCTAGCTGGAATAGTTTGGGTTTAAGAATGTATCATGACTCTGGCCATGGAGATGTGTGAACACAGAGTAGGTAGAGGCGGGAAGCCGGATCAGATACCTTCTAGAAATTAGTCTCTGAGATTTTGGAACAAATCTGGGTTTAACTTTCCTTTATGGCTATCCGTCTCTTTCTCCTGGCTCCTAATTCAGGTTTGGACTTACCTAATTTCTAGAGTATTTTCCCTTCTTTCTGTGAGAAGCCACAGAGGTAGGTAGGAAGCCATCTTCTCACTGGCACAGAAGCAGGATCACGTGGAAACCTGTTCTCGGGTGACACTAGGTGCGGACTGCAGATCAGGTCTAGTTCACATTCTGAAGCATGTTCACCTGAGAAATGTCAGGGCCTGCCCCTCTCCTCCACTGACAGAGCCTGCAGCTTGGTCAGGAAGCGGCTGGTCTCTCGGAACCCTACTCCCCGCACTCCCCGTGGGAACAGGAAAGCAAGAAGAAAGAGAGTCTGGGGGATGCGTTTCGTGTTCTTGTTACTTGAAGCATTTGCCATCACATGCAATTGCCTGAGTGACCCGGCCACCCAGCCTGCATGCCTGCTTCCCTCCCTCCCTCCCTCTCTCCCTCCTTCCCTTTTTCTTTCTTTCCTTCTTTTCTTTTTTCTTTCTTTCTCTTTCTTCTTTCTTTTTCTTTCTTTTTCTCTCTTTCCTTCCTCCTTCCTTCTTTCTTCCTCTCTTTCTCTTTCTTTCCTTCCTTCCCTCCTTTTCTCCCCCCTCCCTTCCTCCATCCTTCTTTCTTCCTTCCTTTTTCTCTTTCTCCTTCCTTCCTTCCTTCCTTCCTTCCTTCCTTCCTTCCTTCCTTTTTTCTTTCTTTGTAAATGGCATCACAGTGGAGCCAATTCAGTATATTCTGTATCCAAATTAACTTCTTGCCACAGATCTTTGAATCTTTGTCCTCCTCAGGGATGAAAGATGAGCGGGTAGAATTACCTTAATCACTAAGATTTTATATTTAAAAATATCTGATCCTACTGGTAGATTTTCTTGTTTCCGAGTTTAGTTATTTGTTTCTTTTATAGAACAAAACATATTTTTAAACTGGCTTCTCCTTACTCCTATGTCCCTGTTTGCCCAGCAGATCTCCATGCATTCCCCGCTTCTGTGCTGGTGAGGAAACTGCTACCTACCTAGTTCTGTGACTTCTGAGCAGAAAGGAGGAAAACTATCCTAGAAATGACACAAGCCCAACCCATACTAGAAACTAGTGTGAAAAAGACAGACAACAATAAAGGAAAAGGAAGGTTGAACCTGGAGATTTGGTGGGGCACACTTTTGTTCCAAAATCTCAGGCTAATTTAGAAAAGTTACCTAATCTGGTTTAAGCATTTTGTCCTGGTGTAATTAACAGCATTCCTGTTTCTTTAAAAAGTATCTTAGCTAAATAACAAGTAATATAATAAACCTAACAAAACTTGTGAAGACTGTTGTTAGTTTGCGGCTACCCTTCTCTGTTAGTTAGAAACAGAAGTTCCACAGCACCTTTAACATATCAATGATTAATAATAGAAAGATTTAAGGTTATTATCCACAAGCCTGATGATTTAAACTGCTAAATATTGAAACAAAGTTTAAAAAATTCAAATAGTCTTAAAAGAAATTAATCCTAGCACTCTGGGAGGCTGAAGTAGGAGGATTTCAAATTTGAGCCCAGTGCAGGCAATTTATTATTAGAAGTGATAGTAATTATTAAATGGTATCACACAAAAGTCTTATAATCCCTGGAGGTAAAGAAGTTATTTTTTTTTTTTTTGTGGGTACTGGGGGTCGACCTCAGGACCTCGCACGCCAGCAGGCGCCCATGCTGCTGAGCGATATCACCGGCCCCCAAGAAGTTATTTTTAAATAGACTGGAAATTAAATATTTGGAGCCTTTTTTTTATAATTTGATAAGACAAGAAATATTTGAGCTTTGCTTCTTTTTTCATATATGATTTTCATTGTTCATGTATAACCTTTCTTTAAATTGTAGGATGCCCCATCTTGGCTAAAGGGTCACCCTTTAAAATCCATCTGTGTTATGGTATGATTTTTCACTGGCTTGGGGAGCAGCTCTGTGGTGATCTGCAAAGAGAGTTCAGAAAAGAAAACTTCAAGATTGATTAGTTTGAAGGTGGCATGTAGATTTAACTCTCAATCTCATGCACCATCTGTATAAATGATTTGGGAGATTCATTCGAGCCATCTGAATAATTTTGTCTTTTAGTTTACCTGCACGTGTGTTCATAGTAACATTAATAAAACAACTTAAAAATTTGGGGAATCTTTTAGTGATACAAAGGCTTATATGGATTTCATTCAGACTATACAAACAGTGAACAAGCAAAACCCTAAACCTAATAACTGTTCATATCAGCCATTATAGTGGGAGTAGGGTTGGGGCAGAAAAAAAATCCTAGAGTAGGAATTTTAGAAATAGAATTCTATTTCTTCAATCTTTGTATGATTTTGGGAAAATTGTCTCTGAGCCTTAGATTTTTTTTTTAACTTTAATTCTAAAAATAACCCCTGCCTCGCTTATTAGGCTCAATAAACTGTAAAGTCCTGTATTAATTTGGCTCTTGGTTTTGGAGGGTCCAGTCCATGATAAATTGGCCTCATTGCTTTTGGGGCCCATGGTGCAACAGCACATCATGGTAGGAGCACGTGGTGGAGCAAAAATGCTCAACTCATGGCCAAGAAATAACAGAGAAGGAGGCTGGGATTCCATAGTCCCCTTTGGGGCATGCCCTCAGTGAGCTGAAGGCCTTTCACCGGGTTCTACCTCTTAAAGGTGTCTCCTCCCAAAAGCACCTCTCTGTGGACCAGGCCTTCAACACATGGACCTCTGGGACATTTAAATTCCAAACCATTATAGCAAGTCCAATGCAAACAAAAAACACTACTTCTTTTTCCCTAGATGTAAGAATTATTACCTGTTTAGTAGTGGATATGCAGGATATAAGGGAAAACAAAGTAGATATAATATTTGTTCCTTTGTAATCCTAAATCTACTTTATAAATACATGGACATTTGATGTACCTCTGCTAGGAACACAGCCCTGAAGAGGGCCCAGTATTAGTGCATTGCAGCACATATTTATTTATTTATTTATTTATTTTGTGGGTACCAGGGGGTCGACCTGAGGACCTCACGCGCCAGCAGGCACCCGTGCCGCTGAGCAATATCACCGGCCCCTTTTTCATATGTGGGTTCTGGGAGTCGAACTCGGGCCCTCGCGCTTGCCGGGCAGGTGCTCAAGCCGCTGAGCCATCTCACCGGCCCCCTGCAGCACATATTTATTAAGGGCCTACTTTTTAAAAGTATTAGGTATGAAACAATTAAGTGAAATCTTTTGCCACCCCAGTTTTAATTAGAAATCTCCCATCTCCATCAAATGGCATTATTTTCAGTCTGAGAAAATGGTATTGTTTTCTTCTATTACACATATCACCATTTCTTATTCTATACAACGTGCTAAGTGATGTTCTTATTGTTGTTTATTATTGTCTCCTTTCATCAGAAGATTTTGTCTGTGTTGTTTTGTTTTTAAATTTTTGTGTCCCAGTACCTGTCACCATTATTAGCCCATAGCAAGTGCTCTGTGAACATTTGTTCTGTACACAACACAGCCATTGCCTGCAAGGAGCTCACAAGCCAGGGGGGCAGGCAGACATTATGTATAACACTGCCTTGTATGACAGTGAACTGACAGGAAGGGCACTTAATGTTATCTAAACAGAAAACACAAGGGCTTCCAACTGCAGTGAAATGTAAGGGCAAAGAGAGGGCAATGGAAGGTCGTCAGAGTTTTGAAGGGTGTATGAGAGTTTCCTAGGGGCCCAAGGAGGCCATCAACATCCTATGCAATAGGAAATGGAATTTTTG
Source organism: Erethizon dorsatum (assembly GCA_028451465.1). Classification (NCBI taxonomy): domain Eukaryota; kingdom Metazoa; phylum Chordata; class Mammalia; order Rodentia; family Erethizontidae; genus Erethizon; species Erethizon dorsatum. The sequence goes on along the minus strand of CM051837.1, from coordinate 55,181,760 downwards.
AGGAATGGGCATAGTTTTGTAGTATTTTGTATACATGGCAACAAGTGCCCAAGGTGTTCTTTTTGGACATTAAAAGAAAATGTATAGAGTTGTACTTATAGTGATCTTGTAAGTAAAAAAATACAAATGAAATAAAGTTTTAAAAGTTGATACTGGTGCTGGCTGAGTGTCTGGTGGCTGCGTGTTCCATAGGGCATCTGGAAGTCCCACCAGGTGGAAGCCATTACTGTGTGGCTCCGAGCTGTCTTTTACTTTAGCATGTTGCTCCCTATTGCAGATAATCTGTGTTCATTAAGTGGCTCTACAGCTCCCATGATCTTCGTGCTTTGTGATGAGAGTGGGAGTAACCATAAAAATGTTTTCTACCACGAAAAAGCCCACTGGTTATGTTGTGGCGAAATATGTCAAGGGTTTGCTCAACGTAAGATAAAGTATGCATTTTTCTTTATAAGATGATGAGAGTGACATTTTTGCTCACCTTTTCTGAATACAGTAAGGTTGGTACTAGTCACAAACAGCTGAGGAACCCATCAATATTGTGATTTTAGTCTTTTGGGATTAGTTGAATGAGCTGTGTGAAGAAGCTCATGGAGTCATCAGGGCAAAAGTCCTGCTCTACCTCCTGAAGCTTGGCAATAGAAGTAAAAGCTAATCACTGCTATTTACATAATATAAACCAGATATGTACATGGAAATTTAAAAGATTTACTTAGGAAAAGTTAAAATTGTTAGCCATGTGAGCGAGGCAACTAAATTTCTGCTTCTCTCAATTTGTGAAAAAGTTCAGTTACTCAGTCTAACAGTTGTTTCATTCAAAGGTGTACTGGATTTCACGAGAGGAAGCTTGGTCTTTGTCCACTTGGGTTTCAGACAAAGTTGGGTCTTTCTGAGAGTCCTTGGTTGTTCTTGGCTTTGTAAATGATCATATTTCGGTGCTGTCCTTGCCTGCCTGAAGCCTTGTGAGTATAACGTTAGATCCTTCAAATGAACAAATGTAGCTGTAGCACATGCTACATGTCAGAATGAGGCACTTTAAAATGGGAAATTGCAAAGCTGGATTTATGGGCTGCATGATGGGTCATGGTGGACTGATTTCTTTGAGCTAGATGAACACCTTATTTATGAATTCCCCTGATATTTCTGAAAATATTTCAACCCTTTTCAATGAAGACTCAAAAGCTTGATAACAGAGCCTCAAGATGTTTTCCCAAAGAAGGCAGAACTATTATTGGATAAACGGCACATCCGGAATCAAAGCAGAATCTGAGGTTCACTTCCGATAACAAGCTAATGAAGGGCAGAAGTAAGCTGCTTCCTTGTCAGTGCCCAACCTTGTCAGAGAGAAGGGTTGTCTTTCATTATCTCCAGCTGCATTTACACCTAAACTGGGGCATCTCTGTGCTAGTTAATATAAAAACTGAGGCATATAATCATTTTATTATAGAGTCTGATCTTTGCCTTAAACTATTTAATATTGAACCAAATTACTGATTCTCAAGTTCCATTTTTTAATTGAAAAGTTTATTTTGAAATGAGCATTTTAACAAATGAATTACATTCATTTGCATGATTACATGCAGTTTATCATATATTTTATTTTAATTTTAAATTTCATAAGAGTTTTATTTCATTGAATTTTTTAATATTACTTTTTATGTATCTTTGGCAAGTGATAGTGGTTTTCTGTTTATGTCCTCCTCCTCCTTCCTCAGTGCCTTGCCTCAGACTTTAAGGATACAGGAAGGCAATAGAAACACAGCGTATGGTGATGGATTGAGTGGAGTGATGGGTATGGCTGGATGGAGAGGGAGTGCTGAGAGAGAGGAAGCAGGTGGGGATGAGTCCCAGGTTCTTGCCTTGGGCATCTGCATGGATGGGATTCCAGTCACCATGTCTGCAAATGTACACCAAGACCTCAGAAGTTGGGAGAGTGAGGATAAAGATGATTAACTTTGTGTAAATGGACAGCTTGAGTTTGATCATCAAGGAATATTCAGGGAGTCTATTCAACTGTTAGTAGGGAATAAAGATTTGGAGATCCAGGGGAAAGGGCTGGGGTAGTGAGAGGTATTTGGAAATCATTCCCTTCCTGGCTTTAAACAAAGCAGTGGATGCTGTTGAACACAGGTAGTGAGGCTGTGAGCAAAGAAAGGGTGATTGGAGATGAAACTGTAGAACACCTAGTTCAGAACAGGTAGAGAGAGATACAGTCAAAAAGCAGGAGAGCTAGTGGAGAATGAAAAGAAATGAGAGGGGAAAATTTTAAGAGAAGAGAGCAGGCAACAGTGTCAAGCCAAAAACTGAATAAGGACAAAAGTCCTGAATAGATTTGGCAAGGGACAGATTGTCAGTTATGGTAACAAGAGTAAAAATGTGTGCATATAAAATTAGGAATTGCTTAACACTGAAAAGTATTGTAAAAGCAAGGGCCAAAATAAGTAGCATCAATAATAAGTATGTACTACAAATTTCAGGAAAGGGAGGATCTAAAATTGAAATGAACTCCCAGTTTCCGTGTGAGGAGTCGCCAGTCCATAAAGATTTGACCTCTCTGACTCTGCAACCTCTGTCCTCCCCTTCCATCCTCTAGTGTGACCAGTTGTCAAGTTCTGCAGGCTTTACCTTGGCAGTGCTTCCTGTCCACTTCTCTCCACTTTCTCAGCTGGAGTCCAGATTCAGACTTGCATCATCTGAGTTGCATCACTTTGTTCTCTAGGTTATTCTTCACACTATGTCTTGGGAAACAGCTCTTTTGAGGCATAACTTGTATGGTAAATATCATAAAATTAATCCATTTTAAGTGTTCAGTTTGGTGTGTTCTAATAAATTTACACAATGGTGCATCCATCACTGCAATTCAGTTTTACATTTTCTTCACCCCAGAGTTCCCTCATGACTGCAGCCAGCTCCCACTGGATTGAGTTTTTAAATGCTTCTCCAATTCCTACATCTCTGCTTTGCTCAATATTCAGTCTGCTCCTTTTCTTTTGAATTATGCCCTAATTGAAGGCTTCAATATGAGAGAGAATAATACTGTAAAATAGTATTACAGTCTCCTGATGTTTTAGCAGCCATTGAGAATGATAGGCTAGTTTTCCTGTCCAAAAGCAAAACCAAACCAAACCAAACAAAACACCCCTTTCTTCCTCTTTGTAGTGAGCTGTAGACTGAAGAGTATGAGCATGGCCTCTGAACGTGCTGTGCCTGAAAGCAGTGCAACCCTAGAAGGCAGAAGGAAAAGACCTGGCTCAGCAGCATGCAAGTGTCCCCAGTTGGCCTCCATGCCCTCTTTCACTATTCCTGATGATTTTTTCACTTGCCAATTTATTTTATTTATTTTTTAATTTTTATTTTATTTTATTGATTGGTTGTAGTTCTGGGAATGGAACCCAGGGCCTTGAGCGTGCTAGGCAGGCCCTCTACTGCTGAGCTACACCCTCCACCCTTACTTGCTGTTTTTAATCCCCAAAGCAGTATTTGAATTTCACAAACTGCCGTAGATCTTGTCCCTCTCACTGCCTCCATGTTTTCTGCAGTTTCCCTCACTGAGCCAGGTATAAGGGAAATCTGTGTCAGTCCTGAAGCATGTGGAGAGGGGACTTCCTTCCTCTAATGCAGAGGAGATGCAGGGATTGCTGTGCACCCAACATAGTTGGTATTTACCATTCAGTCCTGGAAGAGGGAAAGACTTGGACTGCAGTTAAGCTTTGGGGCCATGGGTGATTCCAGGCTGAGCAGAGAATTTCTCCCTCTTTTTTAGGTCACAGGTCACAGGTCACGGGTCTGAAAGCATGACACATTTACAGTTATCTTTACCCATCTGGAAATGTTTTAAGGACCAGATTGACCAACAAAGGTACAAATGGCCACATTTGAAATTTGGCAGATGGGATTTGACCAAATGTGGAGTTTAAGTTTGATTTGGGTCTTTAATAGAATAATGAAGATTTAGATTTAATTTAGCTTTAAAAATTATTGGTATGTTTAGTAATAGTGTATTAAAATTAAGAGGAGTGTGCGTTTCATTTTAAAATGCAGCATTTGTTAATATAACATTTAAACAGCAGTAATGTCAGTGTGTATAAATTTTTTTTTTTATATGCGGGTACTGGAAGTCGAACTCAGGACCTCATGCTTGCCAGGCAGGCACTTCTGCCGCTGAGCTATATGACCGGCCCAGTGTGTATAAATTTTAAGAAATTAAGAAAGAAACTTTTCTACACCAGCTCTTTTAAAATTCACATGCAAGGCTTGAATGACCCATTTTCCAGGAATAGTTGGGTGGAACCTGACTATGCCAGTTTGACTTTGAACTAGATTTGTATTTATGACTTGCCATTAGGCTTCATTTCCAACTATACTAAAGAAAACATAGGCTGCCATCATTAGCAAACGTGACTGGAAAGCACAATTCACAACTCATCCTCCATCCAGTACACATACAAAGCCCCCTCTTGACTGTGACTTTGTTCTTTGGACTTTACTCTTTTATTTTTCTGATTCTGCTAAAAGATACCCAGCACAAAATTTACCATCTTCATCACAGTTTGGTCATATTATGTACATTTTCATTGTTGTGTAACCATCAGCACCATTTATCTCCAGTACTTTTTCATTGTTCTAAACCTACACTTTGTAGCCATCAAGCACCAACTCCTCCAGTTCCTGGTCACCACCATTCTTTTTTGTGTCTATGATTTTGACTTTTTTTCTCTCATATAAGAGCAATCACACAATGCTTGTCCTCTTGTGACTGGCTTATTTCACTTAGCAGAAAATCTTTAAGGTTTATCCATTTTGTAGCATGTGCTAAAATTTCCTTCCTTTTGAAGGCTGAATAATATTCCATTTAATACTACATTTATTTTTATCCATTTGTCTGTGTACATTTTTATCCATTCATTCATGTATACTTGGGTTGTTTCTGCCCTTTAAAAAAAAAACAACTGTATGCATGATTCCTACAGCTCCTGAACACACTCTAGCTGGACAAGCTTTTCTTTTCTTCTAGATATTTGTAAACCCAGCTTGTAGATACTGTGTATTTCCACTTTCTAACTCAACAGACCCATAGTGTCAATGTTACTAACTTGAGGTGTTTCTGGACCGCACTACAATTTAGCCTGTTTTGTTATATGGTACTGTGTTAGCTTTTCACTGCTGTGACCAAATATCTGAGGAAAATTTTCAACCTAAATGAGGAAAGATGTATTTTGGCTCACAGGGGCATGGCAGAGGAAGGATGGCGGCCATGAAACAGAGTGACAGCGGAAGTGTCCATTAGCAAGATATGCTTTTCCAAGGCACCCCCACCCCCTGACCTACTTCCTTAAACTGTGTCCCTCTTCTCACAGCCTCCTAGCAGCCTATTCATCTGTGAACTGACCCCCGACGTCAGCACCCTCACGATCCAGTCACCTGTCTAGACCCCACCTCTGAACATTGCTACAGTGGGGATCAGGCCTTCAATACACGAGTCCTTGGGCACACTTCATATTTAAACCACAAAACAGGATACAAAACGGGTCTCTCATGGGTGACCAAAAAGGACCTAGAAATGATTTCAGTTTTTAAAATATTCCTTCCTCTTTAGCGATCAATGATAATGAAACTGGCTATTGTTCATTGGTGCCTTTTATTTGCTAGCACTGAATTAGGTCATTTATATATTTACCTCAAATCCTCACCACAACTTTTTAAGAGAGGTATTATTGCAATTACAATTGAACAGAATGGCACTCAGAGACTGGTTTTTTGCAGGTCTCAAGAAGATATGAACCCTTGTCTCCCTTGGCATCCCCAGACCTTTCTGCCCTCCACTCCTTGGACTCTGATTAGTCTGGTCTGGTGATGGACGCCCATTTGCGCCAACCTATCCATCAACAGTCCTCCGAAAGACTCGAGTACCTCATGAGTTATTTCTCCTTGGTGAATCCCTCCATTCTTGAACATTACTCTCTTTGGGAACAGAGTTCATTGATAGCCATTGTTCCTTACAGCACTATTAGGCGAGAGGTAGAAGTGATAATGTTCGTACTGGCAGGATAAAGAGAAAATCAGCTGGGATGAATGACAGGGATGGAAAGAGCAATACATACACATTTCCATCATCCTCCAGTGTTCTCTTAAATGCACTTTACCCTGTGGATGTTTCAACATCTACCTGTCTAGATCTATTTCCCAAAATGTGGTCAGGCTACAAGTGGTTCTGTGATCAGAGTTTTATTAGCATTCTGGGGTAGGTTTACAATGTGTATTAGCACATGAAGGGTCTGAACACATTTTCAAAATTGCTTGAAAGTGGAACCTTCTTTTCAAGTCACATCTACTAACATGTCTTGGGCAAGTCTTCCTGGGAGCACATCATCGGAAGGTGCATTTAAATGCCAGCAGCGTGACCCCAGTCAGGTGCACACACTGGGGGTCCACACAAGTGCAGGGCATCTTCTCAGAAAGACGGCAAGTGCTGGAGCTTTCTAGGATGAAGCTGTAGCCAGAAGTTGGGGCAGAGTTAAGGAAGATAAAAACCTCTCTTCTGATGCGCCTTGGTCAGTTACCTTGGCAGCTGCCTTAGGAGGCTAAAATATCCTAGGCCAGTGATGGCGAACATTTTAGAGCTTTCAGCCCACTGTGGCAAGTGTGCCATAGGTTTGCCACCACTGACCTTGGCCATAGTATGAGCATATGTATATACACATGAATATATGGGTGTAGATGTGCATTTTACAAGAAATTCCCCCAATTTTCCATCTCATGAGCCTCCGAGAGCCCCAGTCATCCAGGGACCTGCTGTTTTCCAGATGTCATCTGTTTTATAACCTGGCCACAGAGTCACCCAACACCAAAGTATATGCTGCATATATATATATTTTTTGTTTGTTTGTTTGTTTGTTTGTTTTTTAGCTACTCAGCACATCTATTAAGTTAAACCAATTTTTTTCAATTCATGTTCAGGAAGAAGGGAAAGACAAGCTAGTATCAGATTCATAATTCTGATTTTTATTGAAGGAATATTTGAATCACAAAATTCCGTGTATACATAAATGCATACACACCTAGTTCCTTTCTGCTTTAGATCATCTTACCACACCAAAGCCATGCTTTGGCAGGAAAAAGAGGTCAAGTGCAATTCTGGCTGCAGTTTCAATGGAATGTCCCTGAAAATTCCAATTCGATAAATCTAAAACACTAGAGGAAGTTGTCAGTACCATATCTTATCAGCAGGCTCCCTCATGTGCTTGGCGTTGTGTGTTTGGGAGGTCCTGGATTGAAATTCATCTTCCCTGACCTCTGTTCTATTACTTATTAGGATATTATGCTTATGTTTATTGTTCACTCATGTCAGTCTTTTCTTCACTTACTCTAGGAGTGTTTTTCTCCTGTATTTTATCCTTAGTCTATTGTCAGTGTGGGCTTTTCAGAGTCAGAAGTGGACTTTCTTGTTTATAGATACTTAGGTCTTTAATTAATGTTTAGTATACTAACAATCCAAATTCAAACATGAAGCTTTCCTTTACTGGGCAGCTTTACTTTACTATAACAAAATACATGAGGTAATTGATTTAAAAAGAGAAAAGGTTTATATTGGCTTATGGTTTTGGAGGTTTCAGTCTGTGGTTAGCTGATCTCATTGCTTTTGAGTCTGTGGTGAGGCAGCTTATGTCTGCAGGAGTGTGTGGCAGAGGAAGCCTGATCATGAAATGAGAGAGAAAGAGGCTAAGACCCTATTAACCCATTCAAGGTCATGCCTCCAGTGACCTCAGACCTCCCACTAGGGCTCACCTCTGAAAGGTTTCTACCACTTCCGAATAGTGCAGAACTGGAGATTCAGCCCTTATACAGGGGGATTTGGGGAACATTTGAGATCCAAACTAGGTCACTAGAGATATGAATCTCCTTAAGTTTTTATATTCAATTTATTTTTGTTTGTAAATTTGATATTTTTAAAATAACAAAATTAAAAACTATAACTCTTGGGACTTTGCAAAACATTTGATCAACTCAAATTGAAGACTAAATACACTTTACTCCACAGTTAATTCCATTTAGAAACCCAGTGAAATACATTCTGTTAAATACTTAAATTACATCTGTAAATTTGGTATATTTAGTTTTAAAAAATTGATTATATTTTTTATTGAAATAAAATACACATAACACAAATGTATCATCTCAGCCAATGTTAAGTGTATAGTTCAGTAAAGTTAAATGTCACAATGTTAGCATTCAACACCACCATCTATCTTGATAACTCTGTCTTGTAAAACCAAAATTCTCTACAGAGGCCCCCCCCCCAGCCCCAGCAACCATCATTCTACCATTAATCTCTCATGATTTTTACTGTTCTAGGTTCTTCATATAAATAGTACCATATAGTACTCATAGTTTTGTGACCGACTTATTTCATTTATCATAATGTCCTCAAGAATCATCCACGTTGTATCATAATCAGAATTTCCTTCCTTTTGAAGGCTGAATGATATGCCATGGTATGTGTATACTACATTTGGTTTATCCACTCATCCACTGATGAACACTCAGATTGCTTTCATGTTTTAATTATTGTAAATAATGCCATTATGAACATTAATATATAAATATCTCTTTGATACCTTACTTCAGTTCTTTTAGGTACATATCCAGATGTGGAATTGTTGGATCACACAGTAACTATGTTTTTCATTTTTTGAGGAATCACTATACTGTTTTCCACATGGTTATGTTATTTTGCCTTCTTGCCAATCATGCACCAGGATTCCAATTTCTCTATATCATCGTCAACATTTATTATTTTATAGCCTTCCCAATGGGTGTGAGTTGGTATGTCATCATAGTTTTGATTTGCATCTCTCTAATGAAGAGTGATGTGGAACATTTTTTTTCATGTGCATATATACCTTTTGTATATCCTCTTTCGAGAAATATCTTCTCAAGTTCTTTGTCCACTTTTGAATTGGGTCATTATTGAGGTTTTCCGTTATTGTTTTGAGTTTTAGGAGTTTCCTATGTATTCTATACATCAATCCCTTATTAGAATTATGATCTGTAAATATTTGCTCCCACCCTCTGGTTCGCCCTGTTCACTGCTGATGGTGTCTTTTGATGCACAAAATTTTAAATTTTTAATTAAGCTCAAATTCATCTTTTTTTTTTCTCTTCTGATGTCGTACCATATCCTTGGTATATGTAATTTTTTAAAAGCAGTTAATGTATCTGACTGGGACGGCTTCAACCCAAATCTTCCCAAGTACATAATGAGCCTTGGTTTGTCATCAAATACATGCTAGGCTTTGCAAGCCACCAGAGCTATAATGAAGACTAACATAAGAACAATGAGCAACGGTGAATAGAACAGAGTGTCTTTTACCCTCATGGAGTTTACATTTTTATAACTTAAATTAATTTAGGTGTTTTTAAATCTAACAAACTCAAATTTTGAATGAATAGAATTTCAAAGTAAAAATCCTTATATCTTTCAAGATTACAAGTCTAAGATCAATTATATGATTAAATTAGAATCACAAAGCAAATCTAATTAGTGTTACTAATGTATCTGATACATAAATACCAAATATGCAAATGGTCCATAAGCCTGACTAAAGAACATTAATACTAAAAAATCAATTTGCTTTATCATTTCTTTATTTAATCCTAAATTTTCCCAGTAGTAAATACTGGGGTCATGAAACTGAACGTGCTTGATGGACAGTCCATGTCCCAGATACAGATTGGCTCAGGTAGGTTTAGAGATTTGAACTGGGACTAGGGACTTACCGGTACAGACATATGACCAAAGGGCATCCTCCCACAACACAGATGGACATTCTGTGTTTGACTTTAACAGTGGCTGTGCACATCCATTACCTTCAGATGCGATGGGTCCCACAGTATGCTGTTTATTAGATTTAAGCCTTCCCATTGTAACCATGCAACATCATTACCTGGTTTGGATGAATAAAGTACTCAACTGCTTTACTTTACAGCCTGATCTCATTCAGCTAACCCAGTCTAGGTACTCTCTGAGGCTTCTGATGGCTGTTTGGCCATGGCCACTGGATGTCTTCATTTTCCTGTTGTAAGGTCTGCTTTCAGGAGTGGCTGACTGGAATTGTAGCTCTTCTCAAATATCCAACCCAACCACATTTTTTCAACTGAACAGTTAATTTTCTTTTCTTTTAGTTTTAAGTCAAGTGTGATTCTAACTTTCCTCGCCGACACTTTGCTTTGCATTTCTCTTGGAATAGAATATAAACCCTTTAACATGGCCTGCAAGTCCTTGCATGATCTGGCTCTCCCCTCCCTCCATGACCTCATCACACACCTCTCTTATTATGCTCCAATTCCAGCCACCCTGGCCTTTTTTTCATTTCTTCCAGCAGAAGCTGAAGCTCTTTCCTACCACAGGGCCTTTGCACAGGCCCCTCTTGTGTTCCAAAACGCCATTTCCCTCCACTCTTGGCTTGGATAATTCCTCAAGCTGTAGGTCTCAGCTCAACTGTCATTTCCCACATGGGTTATTTTCCTTCATAGAACTTAGCACAATTTGTATGTGTATTTGCTTATTGTGTTTCTCTTCTACTAGACCATTCATTGTATGGGGTCATGGGTGGTGTTCTGTTTGCTCAGCACATCATCGTGCTGGTATATACTAGACAATCAATAATTATTTACTCCGTGAATGAGTATGGCAATTGTCACAGCTATCACCATTAGCCTTAAATCCTAACTATTACCATTCATGTAACCACTTTTGGCTCCCGAGAGGTACTGAGTAATTGCTGAACTGAGATATCTAAATGTCAGTATCTCCTGCATTCATTAATATAATTATTTTGTTATATTATGGTTCTTAGCTTCTAAAGCTGAATTCTTTCTGTTCTTAGTTGTCTTAAAGAGCACATTTTAGCAAAATGTGCTGTTTGGGGAACTATCCTAACTTAAAATGTCACTGAGTATTAGCTAATTGGTTTACATTTAGTAATAAATATTGATTAGTGTAAATATACAGTAAGTTCCCTCTGAGACTTAGTGGTTTATTTGTGTATTTTTACCCCTGGTATCCCAAGAGATGGATTCCCCTGTTTACAGAGGGCAGCCTGAGATACTGAATGGTGGACATGTAGTTCTAGGTTCTATAACGCCTGTGGCTTAACCCCGCCTCCTCCCTCTGAGTGGTTCTGGTTCTAAAAGACACCCCACCCCCCCGCGTGGTTCTGGTTCTACAACACCCCCCACCCCGCCGCAAGAATTCAAGCTTTGGAATAGCACCAGATTGTGCTAGAACTCCCGGATTCTTAACCATTTAGAATCCGACAGCTTAAAAAAAAGAAAAATTATTTACCGTATAAACCTGAAGAGAGGATGTCTCTCTTAAAGATTTCATATCCTTGTGTCCGCATCTGGGCGCCTGTGACTATCAAACCACAGCATAACAATGATATTGAATTGCGTTGTCACAGATGACAAAATGCACAGACGTGAAGTAAAATGCAGTTAGATTTTTGTTGTTCATGTATAGCACGAAAGCTTTTTCTTTTTTAAGCCTAAATGGGAGAGAGGGGCCTTTTGGGGAAAATGGCAGTGGCTGAGAGTGGCAGGGCGCCTCTAACTCGGCGGTGACCCGGGCGTCCCGAGCCCAGGGCCCCGGTCGGCCGGCCGGCGCTGCGCCCCCTCCTCCCCTGCGCGCCGCGCGCCGCGCTGTCCGTTAGCGATTGGTTCTCGGGCCAGAAACAGCTGTGCGGGGCCCTGCAGTGTGCAGCGGCTGAGGACCGGAACGCAGCCCGGCCGGCTGGCAGTGGCTGACACCGGGGAGCGGCAGGATAGAGGAAGAGCCGGAGGCCCCTAGCGCTGCGTTCTCCGGGAGGCGAGGAGCAGGCGCCCCGGCGTTTGCGGCTGTCGCTGGAGCTCGCGGTGGCGCCCCCGCCCTCCGGCTCTAGCCGATTCCCGGGCTGGCGCAGGTGGGCAAGGCAGGGCACCACGCATCTCCCCGTTCCCACGAAGGCTCGCTCTCCGGGCGAGGGGAGGGGCACCATCCTTGAAATATGTAAATAGCCAAGCAAGGTCTCCAAGCTGGGGCGACAGCCGAGGTCCCCGCGCCGCCACAGGGTGTTTTCCATGAAAAAGAAGCCTGACGGATCCGTGCTGGACTCGAAGCAGCTAGGTGATTAGCATCAGACTGGGCGGCTGTCGGGTTCCTGCCCTTGTAGCGCCCGAGCCGCGGTGTCCCCGCGCGGGGCCCGTCGGCGGGCTCGGCGTCCTGGGGAGCCGTGGCTCCAGTCGCAGCCTGGGCCGGCGAGTAGCTGCGTGCCTGCGGAGGGGGCTCGGCGTGTCGGCGCGCACGCCCCCCTCCCACTCACCCGCACCCACGCGCGCCGCCCGGAGCCGGGGAGCGAGGAGAGAGACTGACGCGGCGCCGCAGTCGCCGGGACGACTCGGGCTCTTCCTGGATTCCGCAGGAGCCCGCCCTGCCGCAGCTGCTGTCTGCAGAGCCCGCCGCGGTCCCTGAGCTCTCGCGCCCCTCGATCGAGCTTGTGTAATGAAGACGGCCTCCCGGAGACTGCAGAGGGGGCAGCGCCAGTCTGCGCCGGGGACTGCGGGGCGCGCGGCCGGAAGGCCCGGGGGGGCACGACTTGGACCCTGTCATCCCGGCGCCTCGCGCTGAGCCGCCTGGTGCGCTGGGACTGCCGTCGCCCCTCGAGCTTCCCGGGCGCCCGATCCCGGGTCAGCCCCGGAGGCCTCGGCTTCCTCATTTGTTTGGGTCTTTTGTGCCGTGGCTCACAGTTGGCTAAGCACTCCTGCGCTGAATCGGGCCATTGTCTGCGCTCCCATTGCTTTCACGCTGCAAGTCTCGGCGCCCCCACCGCGCCCGCCCCCTCCCCGCCTCCTCCTGGCCCGGGAGCCTCCTAACGTGCCTTTCCCCCCCAGGAATCTGGAAGCTATAAGCCGAGCGGATTGCAAATGAAGTGTAATGCATTGTGGGACGTGTGTAAAATCGGAGCCTTCGCCGTGGGGGTGTGGGGGGGCGTGGGGAGGGCCGGACCCGCCGCTGGCTGTGTAGACGCCGACGAGGAGGGGCTGGGAAAATGTGCGCAGAGTCCGCCCGGGTCGTGCCCGCCGTAGACGGATGAAGCAGCGCTCTGCGCCCCGGCGCTGAGGCCCCAGGATCGGGGCAGCAGGTCGCCCTCCCCACCATGAAGAAGACCCGGAGCACAACCTTGCGGCGAGCCTGGCCTAGCTCGGATTTCTCGGACCGGGCCTCGGACCGCATGAGGTCCCGCAGCGAGAAGGACTACCGCCTGCACAAGCGCTTCCCCGCGGCCTTCGCGCCCCAGGCTTCTCGGGGCTACATGACATCAGGTTGGTAACCGCGTTTCGTCCCTGGGCCGGGTGCGCCTCGGTCGGGGAGCTCTGAGCCGAAGACCTGCGGTGATGGATGTGATAAGTTATGGGGAAAGCAGGGAAAAATTAGCTCACATCCACCATTTTGTACCTCCGCAAGATCCACAGCAGGCCCTCTCAATATGGGGTTTGAGTGCTATTAGGTAAAATCAGGGAGGGGGGACGAGCCGGGGGTTTGGGCTGCAGGGAGATAAATGACTGCAAGCTCGGGCGCTGCAGCCTCCTTGAGCTTTGTGCAGGAACCTGCGTCCAGTGCTGCCTGCAGTGCCAGGCTCACTTGCTCTTGCCTTGTGGCCAGTTACCTTAGTGGGTATTTAAGCGGCCCCTTTTTCTTCAAAGGGAACAGGTTCCATGGACCGTCCTTGATGGTCCCAGTGTAGGTATACATCTCAGCTCCTCTGATTTGCACGCAGGGAACTATGTTGGAGCTCCCTGAATGCGTTCTGTGGGGTAATGGTGTGTATGCGGGTTGAACACCCACATGAATTCTGCGTGGATTTAACATATGTTGCTTTGAATTAGGTTGCGTGGAAAGAATGGAGGCTGAGTCCTGTGTTTGCATGTCAGACAGGAAGGACAAACAAAACGGTAGATGGAAGTGCAGGCTTCAAAATAGGTTGCATCTTAAAATGCAATGTCCTTAAAAGCCTTTCTGATTGAGTCCGTTTTCTCTTTGAAAATAGAATGAGATGGCTTTGGTTTGTGATTTGAGGGTTCAGGGATAATATACTTGAGATGCTGAAAAATCTTTAGATGGTTTCATCTTACTTCTTGTTAATCACTGATAAGTAATGATGTGGAAGATAGCCATTTTTATTTATTTTTCATTCTGAAGAGAATTAGTTTGCTTCTAAATACAGTGTAATGGAAGAACCATTTTATTTTATTTTAAACCACATGTTATACCATTCTAAGCCCTGCCTTAGCTGGAAAGATTGTTTTAAGCTTGTGGTTGGTACTTATAGTCTATCTTTACTATCTTTCAACTAAAACAGCAAGGCCTTTTTAACTGGGGTCAGCATCTCATGCTTTAAAAATGTCTTGTGACCACATTTCCATTCATATAAAATCTAAATAAAATAGCTACCCTTTTATTGCAAAATCAGGCAACACAAGGATGTTATACTATTTTGGCAATAAGGCTTCCTTGATTTTCTCTTTCATGTAAAGTCAAATCTGTAAAGGAAGTGACAACTTCAGTTTATACTTCAGTTATGTAAATCACTGATGGTTTGCTGCATTCTTCAGACTTGTGGCAGTAAATGTGGAAATGCACCTAGGTCCAGCTCTAACCTCAAAACATAAATGTATACAAATCCACGTCTACACTGAGTGTTCAGATAATCCTGGTTACATGTGCTAGGGTCTGAATGTCTTCATTCCACACTTAGCAGGCCCCCTCTTTTCTGCCCTTCTTAAGGAGCCAGTACTGACACTAAGTGTGAAGCTCTAAGAGGGCATGTGGCCATAATTTCTTCAACAAATCTGCAAGACTAATAATTTCAGGCACATTTCCATGGAGACTTTTTTTTTGTCTGTCTCAGGCTTGCTTTGTTATGATCACATTTTCTGTCTTTGTGAAAGAAGTTCTTTGCTATTGCCAATACTGCAAGACATTTTTGAGGGCATAAAGAAGGAACTTGTAATTTTATGTGATTCTCTTATTTCATCTCTTGACCTGCAGGTGGTAAGATGGTCTTGTAGTAATAATAAAGGGTAACCTGTCTCAGGTGGGTGATTTCCTGTCCAGACTCAATTTTAGGTTACCACTGAGCATAGAAGACCACAAGAAGAGCTGTGTCATTCATTCAGCATTTTATGGAGTGCCTTGCTAGACTCTCAGGGGCTACAGGGTTGGATACAATATAGTTTTTGCCCAGGGAGTGAGGGCTATTATTTATTCTTATTTTAAATGTTAGCTAGTACATGGGATAGAAAGTAGGTTTTAGTGCTAATTGAAAGAAACTAATAAATACTAAGACAAACACCTTTAGTGAATATTGAGAGTAGGTGGAGTCCTCATATGCAACTTTCTTGAGGGGATAAGTGGAGGTGGGTATCTATTTCCTTTCCAAACATGGCACCTTTTATCATGACCGTTGATAGAAATAGATGCTACTTTGCAACACTCTGAGCTCATTTATAAGAAGTTCTCTTCCCCTTAGGAAATGGGAAGGAAATTCTCTTGTATCCAGTTTGTTGCTGTGGGTATAGAGACTTTGTCACATAAAATGAAATAGAAAATGAAGTAGCTTAGAAACACCAGCTGAATGTGGTGAAGCAACTTTTCACATTTCTTTCTGTTTGTCCAGCCATTTGGCTTAACAACTGCGGGTATTATCGTACTTCATTTTTAGTAAACAGAGTCTTTTATTGTGGGTAAACTACTTGGGTTCAAAGGACAAGGTGAGCCTTCTCAAAGATGTACTAAATAACTTAAGATAACTTTGGCAAATATCCCTGAAAATTAAGGGAAATAATTTTTATTTTAAATTTGGGAAATGAGAAATCCTGGGAAGTTTTTAGAAATAGATATTTATAGCAGTCCTTTTGGTCTGGCATGCCTGTCTAACACACAGTAGGTGCTGTGAACAGAATTGTAAGGTTCTGTGATAGTTTTCTAATGAGACAGCACCATTTCTAACTGGAAATAAGTAATTACCAGTGTAAAATGTGATTTATAGAGTGGACTTGACATTTAGCCTTGGCTTTTTGTATCCCTTCGGGATAAACTACACTTAAGATCAAGAGGTTAGATCAGGCACACATAAAACTGACAAGGTCTGGAAAGGGACAGTTAGATGGAAAACTATGAAACCTTCAGTCATGAAGACTATGCCTTCTATGATGGTTTTAAGCTCCCAATCCATGCTAACACATCTAAAGTAATCCTAAGAATTCACAAGCCTCCTAGCAACCAGGGAAGTTCACAGGCCAGATGAGTTCATTGTTCCTCTTGCATATTAATTTCCCGTTGGTATTTTCTGGGTAGAAGGGGGAAATCTTGCCTTCTGTTCAAATTGAGATGAATAAGAAAATGTGCATGGCATTATCTGAAGAAGAAAAAGGGTGGCATTATCTGAAGAAGAAAAGGGGTTTAATCAAGTGGATGTAGGATCATTCTTTCACATTTCTTAAAACTAGAAATTGTGATATTAGCTAGAGATAAAAGTAAAACTCCCCATGAAAGGGAAATCTATATAATGCTTCATACTTGGTATATGCAAATATCCTCATGTACCACTGTGAAGTGATTTTCAAGGCCTCAGACCTTTTGTGGATGAAGGTGTTAGAACCTTTTCTGTTATCGCTGTGTGAACTATGACTTCCTCATCCCCATGATGCTGCTAATTTTTAATTTTTCACTCTACCTGCCGGCAGCACTGGGCATGGGTGCCTCTTTGCATTCTATATGTAATTCCAGAGTTTTAGGAGCATTCTTATTGATCAAGATGGCAAAGTAATCTTTCCACTTCCATGTCCTGAAGAGAATGTTCATAAACATTCATGTTACTTATGAATGAGAAAGCAGAGTAATGACACTTTTTATTTTGATACTTGTCATTTTAAATACCTCCTTTAAGGAATAAAGCAGACATTTAAAATACCGTGGCTTAAAGGATGTGCAAAGAAAGATAAAAGTCTTAAACTAACATCTTAAGGAAATTTGGATCAGTTTTATCCACTGATTAATGAATATTATCAGTGGGGAGGAATGGCCCGCACATCAGTTGATTCGTTTATTAGTTTTCATTTTATAGAAACTAATTCTGGAGCACATTTGACTGTGTGTTCCAGTTCCTCATGTTCTGTTATTTTAAGAGACCAGAGAGTTTTCTGGGAGTGGAGGATGGACACTCGAGGTTCTAATTTGGGCCTGTCACAAACCAGCTGTGTCCCTGGCGAGTAATATGACCTCCCTCCATCTGCAATGAGTCCTGTGGTCCTGTGCTTCCATTACGGAATTGGGCTCTACTGTGGCTCTGTAATGAGTAAGAGCAAGACCTCTGTACACTAGCACATAAGTCATTAGAAAAACCCTTTGCCCTTTCCTACTTAATGGAGTCAGGTGCTTCTGTATGTGGGAATCATGCTCATGTTACAGTGGAATCTTCTTTCCTGTTACCTTCAAACCTTATATTACATATGTACTGCTTAGAGATTGCCCTAGTGACCAGAGCAATGGAGGGAAGATGATAGATTAATACCTAGCAGATTATTGTCATATGCATATTTTAATAAACAGCATCCTGTCACCTTTTCTCCTCTTTGCAGAGATCCATTTTCAGGCTACCTGCTCTAACTGTGTTTTAATTGGAGACTGCCTGTGTTGACTGCTTTCATCAGGCAGGTGTAAGTGAGGAATATTATACTCCGTGGTGAATGACTTTATTCTTTACTTCCCAAGAGAACATGAATGTGCTTACAAAAGATCACCTCTCTTGGTACTTCAATATCTTTTACATTCTTCTGAATGTTTTTATTTGGAAAAAAAAAGAATATGAATATATTGTATAAAAACATTGGCATTTTTACACCTCCAGAGCAATTTGGGCCTTAATAAATTCCCTATGCCCCAGAGACTTTGGACAATTCAGACAGTAGATGTTCTTTGGTACAAGATTGCTTATGCTGAATTCGGATGTAACCAGAGAGCAGTATCTGGTTAGATCCTTGCTAGTGGGCTGATACACTAACTTCTGAGTTTAGGACGAGCTTTTGTAGCTCAATCATAGAGATGATGTGATGCTTAATCTAGAAGTAGAGGTTCTTGTAGTTTGTGAGAGTACCTAGACTATAATCAACTCTAAATTGACTTAAGCTATAGTAACATGAGAGTGAAATGACATGGGTAATTTTTAAAGTAGGTAATAAACTTTTCCTTAAGTAATAAATTCTAGACTATTTTTATTTGACATTGGAATGTACAACCAGTTGGCCAGAAAATCCTATTGATTTCTACCACCTAAATATTTCTAAAATTTGTCTCTTTCTCTTCGTCCCTGCTGTTTAAATCTTCTGTTGCATTACATTGTGTTCCAGACTGACCTCTTCTCCAGTCCAAACCGTCCTTCATGAGCTTTTGTCCTCCACAGAGCTTTTGTTACTTTTGACACTAAAGCGTACTTTTAACACTAAAGCATAATGGGTCGTGTTGCTTACCTTTCCATGTCTCTTGTGCATAGCAATGAAATGTAGACTATGAAGTCTTAACGGCATGGCATTCCCCACTGTTTCAACCCCTTCTTCTGCTCTTTACCCTGTTGTCCTGTGCTCCAGGCTTTCAGAGCTTTAACTACATCTTGTTGTCCTGGTGTGACCATGCTCGGCATGCACTCTTTAACTCTCTAGGTCAGATAGAACCCCATTTAACCTTGCAGAACCAGAGTCTGCCCCCTTTCCTTTCATTCTTCCTCTGGATCTTTTTGGAGTGAATCACTCCCATGACTTTGTTCTGTACTTGTATTAGAGCAGCATGGTCATGTTGCATTTTACCACCAATTTACCTGTGTGTCTCCTGTCCTGGATGGCCTGTTTCTCTAATGACATAACCTGTTTTATTCATGGTTGCCAAGAACCACAGAGCTTGACATCTGTCAGCTTGACATCTGTCAAATGTTTACTGGGTGAATGACAAAAGCATGACTTCTAAAAAGTTGGATGCAGAGAGGTCTTGAAGTCGTAAAGTGAGTCATCTTTTTATAACTGTAGAAGTTACAAATCTATATCCTAGGATCTTATCCATGTGGAATCTCCCGCTATGATTAGTATACAGGACCAGCTGTCCATGAGTTGGCCATTGAGAAGCAGTAAATAATAGCATACAATCAAGAGTCAAGTAGGATGGTTCATAGGATGGTTTGTAAGTGGAATAAATTCACAAAAGAGAAAGATGTCCCTTGGAAAAGGCTGCCTACAGAGAGGACTTGCTAGGGTCTTGAAGGAGTGGGTAGAATTTGAAGAGATGGAGAAAGAGAAAGTTTAGGGTTTGTAGAAGCAGTATGAACCAAGGCACAAAACTGGAAACAAAAATGGGTATGTGAAATTTGCCACACTGTAACTTTGGGATGTAAGTAGAAATAGTGTGGAGCTGGGGCAGGTGGATTTTTGAAATTTGGGTGAATATAAAGTTTACATGGCAGGTAAAGATTTGGGACTTTGGGAGAGAAAGAATGAGAGGAGCATGTTAGGAAGGTGTGTCTGGCAGTGACTTGCAGGATAAATGGGTGTCATGACCATTTAGAACCTGTAAGACCTGTTGGGAGACAGCTGGGTACCCCAGGTGGTGATAAGGGATGATGAGGAGTTACCAAAGAACCAGGAATTAGCACATCACCCTGAAGATATATATATATATATATTTTAAATTATGCCAGCATACCACCTTGCCTTAGTCTGTTTTGTGTTAATATAACAAAATACCCAAGGCTGAGTAACTTGTAGAGGTTTATTTGGCTCACAATTGTAGAAGGTCTGAATAGCATGGTGCTAATGTCCTTGTGACAGTCTCCTTCCCTGCCACCTCCTGTTGTATTACAACGTGGCCGAAGGGAGCAGGCTGCATGCAAAAGGGGATGAACACACGGAGTATGCTTTATTGCAAAACCCACCCCTGAGACAACTAACCTAATCACATGAGCCTTAACCCATTCCCACAGAATGGGCATTAATCCCTCCCTGCCCAAGGGCAGCACCCTCATGGTCTAATCACCTCTTAAAGATCCACCACCTTTCAGTATTATTACACACATTGGTACCAAACTTCTGGCACATGAACCTTTGGGGAACAAACCACATCCAAGCCATAGCAGACCAGTACCATCATTTATTTAAAAATTTTCTTTAAATTTTGACTTTTTTTTTTAACTTAAATTAATTTTTAAAAATTCCCTTTCTCTAAAATTATGGGTTTCATTTGATAATTACATTTATTTCTAATCCATATTAAAATGAATATATAACAATTTCAGTTAAAAATATTCAACTAGTTATCACCTAAAATGAATGCGTGTACCTGATTGGTACCAAATAGTTGAGCACCTATATGCTAAGGAAGGACAGGTGGAAAGGAAGAGGAAAGGGAGGACCTGGGAGAACAAAGGAATTGACCATTCTTTGTAGCTATTGAATTTAAGAGGTGAAAGAAAATAAAAGGTGAATCATAATTTTTTTTGTTGGAAGAATGCAGCAAATGAGCAGGACAGTGGGGAAAGTGGAGCAGATGATTTGTACTTTGGAGTAACAGACAAGCTGTCTAAGTAGGGAGGTCTTTTAGGCACAAATGAGTAGAAAAGGTTATAGGGACAGGTTAGAGGTCATCCATGCAGCAATGTCTGTTGAGAACATGAGAATAGCTTAGCTTTTTGTACTTTATATTCTGCTTCTTAGAGGAACAGATGACTTAAGTTATTTTTATTTCCAGCAGATGGAGGGTCAATTGCATTCCACTGACTTTGAGTCCTCTTCAGGTTTTGAAAAACCTGGAAAATGGAGGTTAGAATTGCTTGGAGACGGGTGTCCTGTGCCTAAGAGCAAAGTACAGTTTAATTTTTGGATTTGTTTTATTACTGTTTGCATTGATTCAGTTGTTGATAACAATAATGTGCTTTTGGGATCTGTAGACAGGTTTGAAAAGAGATCCAGCTATGCAAGTAGCTGCACAAAAGATGAGGCCAGCTATGTAAATAATGTATATTTCAAACATCTGTCATACATCTACTTGGTAGAAAAATTATGGCTTAGGTAACTCATATTCACAGTTAAAATCTCCATTTATCTTTCTACTTTAATCCATGATGGCCCCTCCAGGCCAAGTTTTCTCTTTTTGAAGATAAAAGTGAGATATTTGGCAGATGCCTGTGGGCATTAAGGTAGCAGGTCGTATATGCCCAGCCTTATCCTTCGGATGGCCATAGTTTCAGGGGGAGAAACCAACTAGCTTTGCAATTAACACCCCCTCTTCACCCTTACTGCAAATTCCTGTCTGGTTAGTTCCCCTAAGAGAGCTAATAGACTCTTTATTGCTTTTGGCATATCCACTCTTTGCTTTGAAATCATTTCATTATGAGATAAAATGAAGGTCCCCGTAGAGATTGAGATGCATGGGATATTTGTCCTTTATAAAAAAAGTTTTAGTTGCCCAGCATCTGAAGCTCTCTCTTATGTCTGTGTAGTTCTGTGTAGTTCCCCACTTTTATGTTCAAACGTGACCCCCCCAGACTCTAAAACCTGATACCTCTGTATCTGACCTCATTGGAAGTGAGGTCTTTGCAGATGTCACCATTCTATGTTGCAGTCGTAGTGGAGTACAATGAACCCTAAATTCAGCGTGACTGGCATCTGTGTAAGCAAAAGAAAAGAGACACGCACGGGGGAAAATGTCCTGGGATGAAGAGGCAGACAGGGCATCCCCTTGCACACTCTGAGATCGTCGATGTGTCTGTCGTTTTCTTGTCTGACTCTTCTGGACTGGAAGGGTCTCGTGGACATGGCTCATGCCTCCCTTACCTTGCATTTCCAGTGTCTGGCAAGTGCTAGGTGTGAAGTAGGTGCATAGTAGGAATGTAAATGTGTAGATACGGGGATGGACAGTCTTGCTGATATTCCCAGGAGGTACAGTGAGGGCTCTGTGTCCCGGTTCGTCCTTTAACCACAGGCACAGCTGGGACCCTTGGATGAGGGCCGCGGCCTGCAGGGCAGTTGTGGTGCAGCTGTTACCCCACTGCACTCTCGCTGGCCAAAAGAACAAACAGGTAAACCCGGGCACCACGTCCACCGGGCTCTACAAATACAGACTTCTGTCTTAGACTTCAAAAAAAAATTCCAGGATGGATCTTTGAGAGAATGGTAAAACAATATAGCTTATTTGAATCCATCAAGTGTCTAAAATAAATCATCCCTCTTAGATTAGATGCTAGTGCTTGTAATTGTAATGGAGTTTCCTGTTAACCTAGTGAAATTCGAGTTTTCATTTCATTTGATTTTCAAATAATTGAAAGAAGTATTTGGGCATATGTTTCTACATTTAGTAACTGCTGTTTATAATGTAAACAATGGACATATCTTGATAGTTTTAGAAATGCTTTTTAAAAGTCTGTTTAGCCAGAGAGTGAACAAGCCCAGAGGACCGAAACACTGAAAATGGCCATGATGTCAGATGGATTTTTCCACTTTTGTAATATTGGCTTCTGCCTTAAGTTCATAAAATGCCCTCATACAGCAGTAGAGCATTGCGATTTGGGGTCTTTTAAATCAGACAGTCATGCGTCAGAGTCTGGGCACACACTTACTGTCCATGTAATGTGGGCAGTTCATATCCTTAGTCTATCCTCTGTTTCCTTATCTGTGACATGTGGATAATATACTATCTAATGTATATATAATTCACAGTTTTTAAGTGGATTAAATGAACAAATGCATGCAACATAACCAGCATAGTGCGTGACACTCTGAGAACTAAATGCGTCCTTGAGGTTATATTACTGTTTCTTTTGGGACGTAACAATGCAGAACTGGTCATTCCTGAACGTTTTCCATCTGAGGATGCAGAAGAAGGGCGCCTGCAGACAACCTGTCCAGAGTCAGAGGGAGTTCAAAGTAGCATTAAGTCAGATTCTTAATGTAATACTTGGTATTCATTTAGTCAGAAATAAAATATTCCATCTCTTATTGATTTTGGTGTGTGATCTTCTAAGAAAACCGGCAGAATTATTCATTTATCTAAGCGGGCTCACTTGTCCTTGAATTTCCAACTTAGGAAAAACAGTGGAGAATCATTGTGTATTCCATGTCACTGTGAAACATAAATCTAAGAGAACTTGGCTTCACTTAAGATGGGAAACTCTACCCCCACCTAATCAGACACAGTTTAATCTGAGATACTTATTTTGACTTTTCAATTGAAGGTTAATTTTTAAAAAGTCTGTGGCTGTTTGTATCTGCAGCGAAGATGGTTCTCACAGAAATACAATATGAAATAGGAAAGCTGTGATGCTAAGGTACCTCTTTCAAGGCCAGTTTTAAAGGTAAACCTCAGTGAACTCTGTTCTCTAAGCCAAGTGCATTTTTCCTCCTTTGATGTTTTTATTTCTGGGTTTTGGTGATACTGAGGATTGGGACCAGGGCTTTCACACTGAGCTACATCCTCAGCCTTTTTAAAAATTGTTTTCTATTTTGAAATAGAATCTTGTTACTTTGCAGAGTTGCCCAGGCTGGGTTCAACCTTGTGATCCTCCTACCTTAGCCTCTCAGAGTGCTGGGATCACAGGTGTGTGCCACCATGCCTAGCTCTTTGGTGGGTCTTAAAAAGAAGTGATAGTTCCAGTGAGCCCTCAGGATTGTATGGGAAATAGAGGGGGATGCTACAGTTTGGGGTTCACTTTTCACAAGTGTTAATATTTCAACTCCTTTCCTAGGAGCAGATGGCTTGGCAGCCAGACTTGGGGCTTTGGGACATCAGCTTGAGCTGGAGAAGGAGAAAGGCTTCCCTCTTCTCCACAGCTTTCCAAAATGCCACCTTATCTGAACCTGGGCCAGCCAGGATCTGTAGGCTCGGAGCCACCTACTTTTGCTGTGTCCACCCAAGTTTCTATTTTACCTAGTCATTTTCAACAATTTTCTCTTCCTTCCAATCAAAGGAAAAATACTGAAAGAAAACCCTAAAGGGTGTAATTAATTTGTTTTCTATGGTTATGGCCAACTAATTACTTCGCAAGCTGCTTCTATGTATGACTCCACAAGTCTTAGCTTTTATCAGTAGAAGTATAAGAGAATGTAGGTCCTGTTTCCCCACATCCTGTACCCTGCTTGATGTGGGTGATTTAAATATTGGGGGTTACAAAAAGTGTTTGGGATGCCAAAGAAATAATAAGTAGTAGTATATACTATCTGGACCCTGAGGTGGCACTGCCATTGTCGAATGTCATATGTACCTGTGAGGCACTGTAGAGTGGCATCGTAGAGTTGGCTGGCATCATTGATGCTATGGTATTATTGTAATGTGGTTAATGGTGACACAGTGACTTGAGGCAGTCCCTGGGCAGGTATCCTTAGGCGTGGCAGTGAGGAACCAGAAGTCACAGGGTCTGGGACAAAAGCACTGGCTTCTTGGACAAAATAACTGTTCTGTTGTGCTCTTGAAATTTAGACCCTAGGAGGGAACCTCCTTACTCTCAGCTCGTTTTGCCCCCCAAGAAGGAAACCATTGTTTATTGAGCAAATACTTGGTAGGCACTGCATAAGCATTACTTCATTTAGACCTCAGAACAATCCTGTGAAAGCAGCCACTAATTAATATTTTAAGTACTACAAAGACAAAACTAACTCACATTCATGTACACACACACACATCCATATGGTACACATACTTTTAATTATATGAATTCAACTATTAAGCTATATGTTAAACATTTGTAAAACTAATTTCTTATTTTTAAATAAAATACTGCATTTACTATTTTCTTTCAATCTCCCAGTGGTTTATCGTATACTTACCCTAAAGTAGGGGAGCCCCACTTGGGAGGCTTGTGTCGTACTGAGAGGAGAGATTGTAAGGTTCTCTGCATATTCTAATGAGTCTGGCCTTAAATATTTGTGTATGTTATTTGAAAATAATCTCTACTTAGGCAGCTGAAGTTCTTCTAAGAATTACCTTGTCTTCCCTAAAAAGCAATAGCAGAGCCTCCTCAAACCTGTCAAGGGATTGGGTAGGGGATTTGCTGGAGTATTTCCACGATGCTATTTCTTACCCTTCCTTGTCTTATCATGATAGAGTGGGTTTCTTCATGCCCTCGTGAGCTCTGCTGCAGTCTTAATTGGCTTGATATTATCATGAGCTGTCAGTCATGCAGCGAACATCCCTGATTCTTGGAGATGAGATAGTTGGTGTTGCACAAGTCCTAGGTCTTAACTTGTTTAGCACAAAAGTGCCTGACAACAAGCTGTGTAACTTCGTATGGAGAGGTCTCACACATACACATAGTTTCATTCATTTGCACTCCATTTTTTCTACTTTTCCATTTTCTCTTGTACTTGTCTTTTTAATTATAAAAAATTGCTAAATTAGTGCAGTCAAACTTTTGCCATCTGTTGCTAGAAGAATTTAGACTGAACTGAAGATAACCATAGGCCAAGATCCAAATAATTGAGCAAGTTAACAGGACCTGGCACAGTAATTTAAAATGACATTATCAGGGGACAAAGGAGGAGGAGTTGTATGGTCTGCGTGGTGTAAGATAAGTTTAAGTGCAACATAATCAAGAAATTAGTAAACTGGGAATTTTGATCGATATGATTAAAAAGTTAGGTGGTTAAAATTGGGTGAATTGACTGAGTCTTTGATAAGAATCAGTTCATTGGTTTAGAGTATATTACACTAAATGTGTATTATAAAATCTTCAGTTTGGAGAGAAAGGTGTTACTATGACTCCTCGCAGGAGAGTGAGTCCATTTGAAAGAATCCTTTACAGTTTTCTGCAGTATTTCATTGGTAAGGAGGATGAGTTCAGCAACTCATGGCAGCATAGTGAATGTGAAAAATATGAAAACACAATCTTCATTTAGTTCTTCTGCTAGTAGGACTTGCAAAATCTAGCACCTGAGTAATCCTTGGGGTGTACAACAAAGTAATACTAACACAGCAAACTCTTGCCGTTTAAAATATCTAGCAACAATCATAAAGCTGTATGGTGTACGGTATATTTTCCAACAAAGCACAAATTACATTTAAATAATATGTAGTAGTTAGAAATTATTTTTTAACCCTTCTACCATTACATGGCTAGCTAACTAACACTTAAATTTTCTCTATGAGTCTAGACTAAAAGTACTTAAGAAATGGAACACGGAGTTGTCAGCTCTTAACTTAGATATGTGGCTTATACTTTTATCTGTACTTTAAACAAACTCATAAAATATAAAAGATCAAATCAGTTGTCTTTTGTTTTCTAAGATTAGAATTTTTAAATTGTTTTTAAATATATTGTTTTAACTTACTACTTTTTCTTTCTAACAGTTTACTGGGATAGACTTGGTTAGTAAATGACTTTTTTAAAGAAAAGAGCCTAATGATTTACCGTAAGTTCAACGCGTAGGAATTGCATTCATCTCAGCTAGAAGGCTTTCACAACTTCACTATTCCACGGTCCTCTGAGGAAAGCAATAATGTATTCCTTAGGTGCAGATATATTTACTTCTGTATACTCATTCTTAATCATGCATTTTTTTTAACACAGTGATTCCTCATTCCCCACTCCTCCAGGCCCCCCCCCCACCTTCTTGTCTCTGTGAGTTTGACTGATCTGGATATCTCATATAAGTGGAATCATGTGTATTTATTTGTTACTGGCTTATTTTGCTTAGTATAACATCAGGGTTCTTCCATGTTGTAGCATGTATCTGACTTTTCTTTCTTTTTAAGGTAAATAATATTCCATTGTACATATACATTTCTTCCATCTGTCAGAGGACATTGCACCTGTTCTCACTTTTTGACTTTTTTTTTTTGTGTGTGGGTACCGGGGGTCAAACTCAGGACCTCGCGCGCCAGCAGGCGCCCATGCCGCTGAGCGATATCACTGGCCCTTTTTTCGTATGTGGGTTCCGGGAGTCGAACTCAGGCCCTTGCGCTTGCCAGGCAGGCGCTTACGCCGCTGAGCCATCTCACCGGCCCACTTTTTGAGTTTTGTGATTAATGCTTCTATGAACTTGGATGTACAAATATCTAACATATCCCTGCTTCTAATTCTTTTGGGTATATACACAGAATTGGAGTTACTGGCTCATATGGTAATAATTCTGTTTAATTCTTGTGAGGAACCACCAGGCTTTTTCACAGCAGTGGTGCTATTTTGCATTCCACCCAACATTGTACAGTTGCACTGTTCTCGATTCTCAACATCCATGACAATACTACCTGTTATTGTCTATATTTTTTCTAGTACTGATCCCGATGAGGGTGATATGGTCTTAGTCGTGTATTCTAAGAAGTACAGATATTCACAGCTCCACTCTGTTTCAGATGACACCCTCTTCCCTGAGAAGTTAGAAGGGGACTGGAGTGATCTCTGGATGGTTGTTTCTTACCAGAGAAACATCGTGAGTGTAGGAGAGTTTCTTTAGAAGACTATGATTGCTTAGTCATAGTGGAAGGTAAAAACAGACATAGCTAATACAAAATAAAAAAAACTTTTAGTCTTACTCTTTTTTTGTGTGTGTGTGGTACTGGGGATTGATTGAAACCAGGGCCTTAGCACTGAACTACATCCCCAGCCCTTTTTAATTTTTGTTTTTTTAGCGTCTCACTAAGTCACTAAGTTGTCAGGCTTATAGGCATGCGCCACCACACCTGGCTCTTGTGCTTTTATTTGAATACTGTCTTCTTAATTTTTTTCAAATGAGAGTAATATTTAAGTACGGGCAAATTCAAGTTCTAATCATTCAAATCTTGTCCCTGTTTTCAGTGCATGCTGAGGGCTAGTGCTATAGGATATTTAATATGAATTCTTAGCCTCAGGTTGCTTAAAATGCAGTTAAAAGCAAGTATGCTTGGCAGTGAACTACAGAAAGCAAAATGTTGGTCTTGTGAAAAGTCGCAAGTCCTTAGGAGACAGGCAACACGATGTTGTCAGGCTACATGTGGCAGGATCAGTGTGGAGTTGTTACTGTCCTTGCCTTCTAGATCTGCTCACCAGGAGGTGGCCAAGACAGGAACATTCTGTGTAGACTGTAGCTCCTAAACGCCATCTGTGGACCAGCACTGAGCTGGTTCCTTCTGCAGAATCATCCAGGGAGCTCGTTAAGCAGCCACACATCTTGGCCTCATTCCCCAAGTATTTGTAGGCTTGGGATGAAGCCCAGAACTTTATGTTTTTAAAGACTCTCTAGGTGATTCTGATGTACAATCAGGTTTAGTAGCCACTGATTTGCCATTGCCCGGGACAATGAGCCTCTCAGTTCATTCATTCATTTACTCACCCTCTTCCTCACACATTCAACAAGCCAGGATCCAGTGCTTGTGTGAGGGTCGATACATGTGCTTGCTTTAGAGCATTTAGATGTGTTTTTGCTTGCAGAAATTCCACAACTCTCTGGAGACATATGGGAGAAAATTGCAAGGCAGTGGAATGAGGGTGGCAATGCAGCTGAGTATATAGTGCTGGGAGACCATGAGGCAAGAGCATTCAGCAGAAACGGAGAAGACAGGAAAGGACTCCAGAACCTGAATTCATCTCAAAAATGTTCCCTGGGAGTCAGCCCTGCAGGGAAGGACAGTGGAGGCTGGGAGGAGAGAGGCTGAAGACAAGAGGGGTCACAGAGGCAGTTCTGTTCCTTTGAAAGGTAGAGAGGGGTAGTGAGAGGTAAAGACAAAAGAGAGGAGAGCCAGGATTTAGAAGGACCTCATATTTCAAGCTGAAGAGCTATAACTTTATGCAGAATGTGAATCAACCAAGAATTCTAAGTAAGATTGTGACATGCTTGGATTTGCATTGGAAGAGATTACCTTGGCTGAGGGTGGAAAATGGATTGAGGGGCACAGAGGAAGAAATTGATAGGCAGAGACTGGATTTAGAGATTCTTGAAAGAGTCCGGTCAGAATGTTTAGAATTCCATCATTAATGGTGTCTATCTCTGCTTTGAAGCAGGAAACTGGCCATTTGCTAGGAGATGTGGAAGAGGTGATGGGCAAGATGACAAAGAGTCAAAATAGGTGTGAAGAGAGAGATGTGTAGACAGATTGCTGAGCAATTTAGAGAGCCCAGGTGAGGTGGAAACCATGAATTTGTGGTGGCATCTCATTTGATGACTGAACAGTTTTCATAAATAGTGTTCTATAATCTGAGTGCCAAAATGGAAAAACCAGACATTGAGGATGGGCACTTTGCCAAAGCGAAGGATTAAGAGCAATAGGGAAGTTTAAGGTTCCTTTTTTTCCTTGTGTAGTGAGCTTTCAATGGAGCCAGAGTTGGTGAGGTGTCTCCTTCGGGGGTTTGTTCTTAACAGAAAAAGAAACACTGTTAAGACGTGGTGTGTGAGGTGATCAGCTGGGTCTGCTTAATCTACTGGTCAGTTCTGAGGATGGTATTCTGAATACTCAAGGATTCTAAGTTAGAAAAAAACACAGTCGGTGAAAATATGAATCTTGTTCTCAAACTAAGTCATCCAAAACTCGCTTTTAAAGTTGCTTTAAGAATAATTCAAGTCTGACTGTAGTATCATTAAGAATTATTCTGAAGGACATCAGTGCTCTCCTGTACCTGTAGTCAAGAAAATCGATCATTTAATAAGCCTTTGTAAGATGTGACATGCTATATATATATGTAATGATCCACTAGACAATGTAATATAACTAGGACTAGAATTGTACTAATTTGGAATAATTGGGAGGAAGATCTGTTTAAATAAGTGAAAGGTTTAAATTTTATAGTATGTTTAATTAGTCATTATTTTCATATCCTTAGGCTATTTAATGAATAAATTATTTGTAATTAGCATATCAATTATTGCCATATCAGAAATTGTTCCTTTAGTATTTGAAAACAGTTTTTTTCCATCTTCAGTAATTGATATAATCCACGAAATCTTATTTACACCACTTAATTGTACTAATTAAGGAAATGTGACTTTTAACCTGGTCCTTTACCATATCCCCAAACTCCAAATTGGTAGATTTCAAATTAAGATGACATTTTGTTACATGGAAGGATGAAGTAATTCTGCATCCTTAAAGACATGTCAGATATTTTTCATCCTTTAAAAAAAGAAATATGTGTTCCTACCGTCTACATGAGGACAGATGTTTTTAAAATGCTAGAGGAAATAGTACATAAATATTCAAGTTAAGTAGGTAAAATATTCAAGATAAATTAAAAAGTAAAAACTGAAAAATTCAGATAAAATATTCAGGATAAATAAATAAGATTAAAAATAAAACATTAAAGGTAAGCATGCAAAGTGATAAACATCCAAGAAGAAATAAATAAATATGTTTTCCCCAATGAATATTTTAGTATTTGTGATAGTAGTGTTCTCCATTTATTAAAGGTCTATTAAGTACCAGTTATGTTGTTTCATTTAATACATC
The DNA here is from genome assembly GCA_028451465.1 of Erethizon dorsatum. Lineage (NCBI taxonomy): Eukaryota > Metazoa > Chordata > Mammalia > Rodentia > Erethizontidae > Erethizon > Erethizon dorsatum. The sequence continues at coordinate 55,151,282 of CM051837.1, read as the reverse complement.
CACCAATCCTGTGAAGTTGGTACTACTTTTTTTTTTTTTTTTTTAATATGTGGGTACTGGGAGTCGAACTCAGGACCTCGCACTTACCAGGCAGGCGCTTGTGCCGCTGAGCCATATCACCGGCCCAGTACTACTTTTGTATCAGTTTACTGATAAGGAATTCCAAGTTGAATATTTTATTGCTCATGAGTGGTAGAGCTAGGATTTGAAGCCAGATCTGTTAAGTTTTCTTAGAATCAACCTTTACTACTTCATCCTTTAGCTTTAGAATTAGAATAAAGCAAATGGAACTTTTAACTAGATCTTTAAGAGAACTAGGAAATGGAAACTGGACAACATGTTAAGGATCAGCTAATTATTAATAGGAAGAAAAAAAAAAAAACCCTGCAAAAATAGCAGTGTGTTGTGAGGGTCCAAAGAGTGCATCCTGCTGAGCATTATTCACTGACTTGGACTGTTTCTAGCCAGTTCCCGATTTTTAGCCACACACGGGCTTTTCAGTTGGCTTCTGAAAGCAGAGCCAGTGCTGAGTAGCAGATCAGGCCCCGTATGGAGAAGGCGGCCTGACTGGGGGGCAGACTCTGCCTGTAGCAGCTGTGTGGCTTAGTCCCAGTGCCTGGCCTCTTTGTGTCCCTTGTGTAAAATGGGACAATAATAGCATCTACTTCATGAGATTGTTCTGAGGATTAAACACCTTCATAAATGTAAAACCTTGAGTGAGGATAGTAACTGTCACATGGTTTGTGCTCAGTAACAATTAACAGTTATTATTATTAGACTTATATTATGAATAAGCAGCTTTGAGTCTCTAAAAAGAGGTTATTTCTGAGAATTTTTTTCTTTTTTCAGAGGTAGAAGAGACTTAACTGCCAGTAATAGCAATCCCTCCTGACCTATAGGAATGGTTTGAAAAAGCATGTTTAAAATATATTGGCTTTGTGGGGTAGATGTGGCACTTTTTCGGTGCACGTGTTGCTGGTCTGGAAGTAGCAATTAAGACTTAATAGTCATGAGGTTGCCAACCAATGGTTTTTGATAGGAGGTAGGAGTGTGCGTGTGTGCTGGTACGACATCCTAATTATTGTCTTGTTTCACCCTTTTGGGGACTTACCCAGGGCTTTACATCTGTGAGTAGCTACCATCAGTCTGTTCTCTCTTCTTCCTTAGGAGATACTCTGGTTTCTATTTGCAGGTAAGTGAGCAAACCCCTCAGCAGGGAATGGTCTTCCTCCCATGTTGCCCAGAAATGAGCTCGACTCTTGCGCTTCTCCTTGCTGTTGAAGGCTGATCTTGCAGATGCTGTGGTAGGACTAGTGTGGTGGTCAGGGTGTTCTGCAGAAAGAACACAATTGCAGGTTCGTTTCTAGTTAAGAGGTCTTCTGTCTTTGCATAAAGTGTGAATTACAGAATTTACTGATGGTTTGGATCACCAGAAAATGAGAATATGTTCAGATGAATATTTTACTTGCTTCATGTGTCCTATGTATAATCTTTAATGAGACAAAGAGGTAACTTAAAATGTTTAGTTTTGGGGAAAATTCATGGCGTATAGTCATAATTGAAAATGTGGAGATTTGCCCAAGTCTTGGGACCTCTGCATTACTAATGGGTGGTTTCTTTTGTGGAGCATATAGGGTGAGATTAAGAGTTCATGGCTGTACCCTGAACTTCAAGTACAGAGCTATAATTAAGTCAAATATGTTATGCTGTGTTTTGATTCTGTGGTGATATTTGCCTTCCCTTGAGTAATCCAGTACAGATTTAGATGAATGTTTTGGAAATTCAGTGAAAAGAATGGTCTTGGTCTGGTGAATTTGGAAGAAATACACATTCTCTATACTACATGAAGTGTAATACGTTGGGTCTTTGCCATACCTGAGTATATTGTGGGAACATAATTTATATCAATCACCAATTGTTGGGCATAATTCAAGTATCGTAATTCAAGTGAGATGGAGATAGTGATTGGATCTCTGGCCACAGATCACACCAGCTGCTGAGCCTTTTGTAAACATTGAAACCAATGAACAAAGAGGCTCTTGCTATAGATTCCTGCCTCGCACTTTTCACTGCGACTCCCACATGGCACCAAAAAAGACCATTTTGCAGCATGGTGTGGTGAAGGGCTGCAGCACCGAGGAGCTCTCAGTAAATGTACTTCTGAGGTACCATAGCTTTCTTGTTGGCATTATATTCATTGATCTGTGGTTATTTTGCCACAGCTAGAAAATATTACAACTTATTATCCTAGATACATAACTTTTGTTTTTAAGAAGGAAATGAGCCTTCAATATTAAATTTTAAAGCTCACTAGACAACTATGAAGCTATATTTCTTTCCTTTTGTTGGAGAGAAAATTATCTTTTTTGGATGATACAAGTCCATATTTTTGAATACCTCACTCAAACACTGATCCAGATCTGTAGTATTTTTTTTTTCTTGCATTGTACCTTCAGGATCATATGTGGGTTCTATTGATGTCTTCAAATCAAAGAGACGGAGCACAAACTGTATGGATTAAAGTAGAAATTTCTGTTGGGGGGGAAAATGGAAATGTCTTTATTAGTATCGGTGTAGCCCTTCGCAGAAAAACTCATCTAGATACTTCATTGTTGTTGTTGTTGAAATGATTATAAACCCAAACCCTAACTTGTTAAGTAACGTTTCCTTTTAATTTCTCAAAGGATCTTTACTTATCTACTTTAATATATTAATTATGGAGTTGCCATATTCTGGGTGCTCTATTCTTTTGATTGATTTAGTGATATCGCGTGTCTAAACTCAGGCAGTATGCTAGGTGCCAGGTGTTTAGGGACAGTGAGAGACATGTTTGCTCATATACAAATATACAGACAATTGGGAAAGAAAGGAATGAAAAGAAATTCACTGTTTTTGGGAGAAAGTGCTGTGAAAGGGAAGAAGCTGGAACTAGGTCTGGGGAGGAAGGAGGTAAGGAGGGGTAGATAGGGTGACTTTATAAATGAGTCTACTGGGGCTAGTAAAGGGGGTCACTGTTAATAGTTCCACCTGAAAGCAAGCATAAACTTTGTTTGCATTGTTATTCAAGGTAGTAAACAAGAAAACATAGGATTTGAATCTAGAGAATGATGGAATAAAAATCTGCATTGTGGAAGGCACAGACAGATTGGAGAGGGCATGAGAGGAGGAATGGAGATCAAGTAAGAGCCATTCCATGGATCCAGGTACAAGATGCCCTGGAAGGGCAGGGCTACCACTTTGGAGACCCAACTGAGCAGGTTAGTGATTGATAGGACTTGGCAGGAATGGAGCAGGATGGGCAGGAAAGAGGAGCCAAGGGTAATACCAGGTTTCTAGGTGAGAAAGAAGTCCCCTCTTACTGAGAGGAAAATGTCTGGCCAGGAGCAGTTTGGGATAGGGGACTTTGGTGAGTTGCATTTTAGAGATGTTGACTTCCAGGTACCTACGCAGATATATAAATGTAAGCATTTCCCCCCTTTATGAGTTAATTTAAAAATAGGCCTGCACATACCAATATTGTCACTTATGGTTTTTAATCCCTGTAAAGCTCCTGAGCACATGAATTTGCTGTGATTCACTCAAGGGATCATGTCAGTCTTGAATAATTAGTTACTGTTTTGAGCCTGGTAAAGAGTAGTATGCAGCTCCTCTTGAAAAAGCTTAAATTTGGCTCTGACATGGGGAACCCAGCTTCCTACAGCCAGTGTGTCCCAGGTCCCTGTCAGAACCCGGGAAGATGTGGGCGTTTCTGCAGCTTCAGGACTCCAGAAATGTCCCACACAAGATCTCCTCATTTAAACAGTATTTATAGCTTCTTGCAGAATACTCCTTCAAAATACCTTGCATTTATAAAGCATTTATTCTAAAGACCTTGCCTGTATCTTTCCATTTATCCTTAGAATATACTACATTGGAAGTTGGCAAGGGGCAGATTCACATTCTAAATGACAATGGAAAATATAGAGCTATGTCATTGCATTCTGAATGATTTATGGGTTAATGTTTGTATTAGCCTAATGTTTGCATTTTTAATGCATATCAATAGAAAAATTTCTCCTTAAGTTCCTGGATAATTTCCAAAGCAAATTATCTGGTTCACAGCCAAAGTTTATTTGAGTTTGTGGACAGATACAAATATCATACCTACCCGCAATGTATTTTAAATGATTCTGATTAAATTTCATACTGTAGACTTAGCAAAAGACATAATTGGGAATGGCTCTTCTTTTTTTTTTTTTTTTTTTGTGGGTACTGGGGGTCGACCTCAGGACCTCGCACACCAGCAGGCACCCGTGCCGCTGAGCGATATCACCGGCCCTTTTTTCGTACGTGGGTTCCAGGAGTTGAACTCGGGCTCTCATGCTTGCCAGGCAGGCGCTTATGCCGCTGAGCCATCTCACCAGCCCGGGAATGGCTCTTCTTAAGCATGTGTAAGACTCATGGAAACTAAACTATTTGCATAAAAATGTATACAAAAGAAAAAAAAAACAGGAAAGTTTCATGGTGCAACTTGGGTATTACTAATGATTTCAGCTTTTAATATGGTAGTTAAAATTATATTGTCTTATGTTTGGAAGAACATTTATTTACTTATCACCCACTCTCAAATGCCACCCCCCCCAGACCTGGGATGTCTTAGGGAGATACATAAATATAATGTCATTTAAAAAATTAAATAAATGGAAAAAATAGGCAAGGAGAATGAAAGGAAAGTAAGTGGGGTGTTTCAGAATTTAAAAAAACACTTTGCTTGAAGGTATAAGAAATTCCAAATGGATTCCAATCTATTTAAAGGTTAAAACATAAATGTTATATGTAATAGGATATAAAAATTAACTCTCTCTTCTGAATGTGCGGCCCACTCCCTTTCTCTTAAATCAGGAGAATTACTGTATTCAAGCACCCTTTTTTTTTTTTTAATCTATGTAGCCTTTTAAAATTTTTAGTCTATATTTTTATATAGCTTATCTTTTACTTTTTTATTCTTTACTGACTTGTCAGTTATAATCAGTGACATAATTAAAACAAATGTCCAAAATCTTTTACTTAACAATTCCTTGATTTAAAGTAGCAGTTCTTAGCCCTTTTAGCCTCAACAGATTCCCTTTTTTTTTTGGTTTTATTTTATTTTATTTATTTTCATACAAGTACTTTGAAAATGCTTCTTCACCTGTCCTGAAATATAACCTACCTACAAATGTGACTGCAAAAAATCACTGTATTCTTGGAAAAGGCTTCACTTCGAAGACACAGGGAGTTTCACTCCATGGCTGCACCTGTTAGGAGCATCACCTTGAATGCATGTGTGGGCTGAGCCAGCCAGGCTGCCTGGGAGGGAGACTCAAACAATATCACTGCCTTTAGTGATCTACTTTTCTGAAATGAGAAATCACTCAACACCACATTTCAAACAAAACAAAGTTTAGTTCCATGTCTAGTTGTAATTCTGGAAAGTTCCACTTTTATTAAAAATGGGCAAAACAGTTTTGTATTTATATGCAAATAAAGTTCTAAGTGTAGATAATTACAAACAGATATGTTATAACACAGGAAGACCAGCAAGACTTTGGGAAGGCCACTTAGGAACACTGTGATGATTAAGCTTGATTTTGTCAACATGATTGGTTTGGGTGCTGCCCAGGTAATTGGTGGAGCACACTTCTGTGTGGGTATGGGTGGGTCAAGGAACATGACCTTGGTTACTATATCTGGCCCCTTACCCTCTCCTCTTTGACACTGTTCCCCTGCTCTGCTTCCTGGCTCCTATGAACAAAGCATCTTTGCTCCACTGCACTCTTCTGCTGTGATGTCCCTTCCTTAGAGCCAACCAACCATGGACTGAATACCCTGAAACCATGAGCTAAATTAAATCTCTTCTTTAAATTGTGAGTCAAACATGCATCCTGGGGGTCTGCTGTGAGCCCTGCAGACCCTGTGTCATCTTGGGTACCTCCACCACTGAATACCAGTGACAATTTCAAGCAAAATTGCCTCACACAGCCCCAAGCCTTTCCAGTGAGGATCTGTCACTCTGATGACCACAAGGGATGGATGATGAAACCAACTGGAAACTCATATTTAGGGTTGTCTTTCTGGTAGGCCTAGGATATAGTATTTGGGGGCCAACTCCCTAGAAAATTGTAAGAATGAATAAGTTTGTCTCCCAGAAAAATTAGAAATGAAACTGCAGTGAAAGGACAAAAGGTAGATTCAACAGTCAGAGACATAGCACAAAGGCTGAACAGATTGATGGTGTGAGGACTTTATACCAGACTTTTGACTTCTAACCTTATATGAAATTTAGCCCTGTAGCTATAGCTCGTGAAGCTGTAGGATCTTGGGGAAAAAATCCTTTTAAATTTCCCAAGTCTTTCTTCACCTGTAAACACAAGTATTTATGCCTAATTTATGGGGTTGTTCTGAGAATTAATTGGATGATACTGTATTAAAGTATGTGATATTGTGCCTGGGACTAGGGATGTACTTAAAAACTACAAGTTTCCTCTGCTCTGCTCTTGTAAAAAGATTTATAGCAATGGTGTTTGCATTCAAGAGGAGAGAGGTAAAAGTGATAATCAGGTAAAACTTTTTTATTCTTAATTTTTAAAGTAGAAAACCTGATACCCGGTACATTGTATACCTGTTGAAATTTTGGTATAATTCATTTTGTGTGTGGATTTTGGACTACTTCAAAACATTTTGCGTGTGGGTTTTGTACTACTTCAACATTTTCTGGAGAAAAATGGCTACTTTTTAGTTACAAAATACTTTTTGTAGGAACTTCAAACATATACATGTAAATAAATTTAAACCTGAAATCTCATCATCCCTAATACAATTCCTGAAGAGTAACCAGCTACTAATCAATTTTAAATTTAAATATTTCTGCAGTCTTCCCCAAGTCCTTGGCAAATGCTGTTTTTCTGGAGTCCGTTTACATTGTCTATGTGGAACCTTCCCTCTCATCTTTCTGATGAAGCCATCCTCATATAAATGCTCACTCGAGTTTACTCATTCTAATTGCTTCAGCATGGCTCTTCTTTGTAGGACTGTGGTGAACATGTATCACTAGATATTTTCATGTAACATTTTTGCATATTTTTTCTTCTTCCACAGTGGAACATAAATTCACTGAATCAAGTATCTTTTACTTTATTCTATGGCATTCTAGTGTCTTTTTTATACAACAGTGTTGCTAAAAAATGGAAAATATTGACCAAAATACTAAGTTGTGGTTATATGTGAATATTCAGTAGACAGAACTGAGTCCACAGACCATCAGTGAAAAATGTAGATTTTAAGAAACTAAGAACTTTCTTGAGTATACGTAATCACAGCTAAGCTTACTTAAAAATATAGGTGCATTAAATTCTTAGAATTGCTAGTTTGCTTGAATTCTCAGAGGTTTAGCATGAACAATTGCGTGCTGTGAGAAATTTGTTTTATTTCATAACATCATGCAGTATTATCTGTTGTAACCACTTACATGACTTGCTAAAGCTATGTCACCTTGTTTCCATTCTAAATAATGATTGAAAAGGATTTTGTAAGATTGAATAACTCTTAAAACATTTGGAGATGTAATTTGTTGACCAGAAGATTGATACTTTTGTGTATTATGAGTTTTCTTTACTGCGCTAGTCAGTTTCCTGTTGCTGAGACACAATACCAGATACCCCAATTTAAAAGAGGAAAAGTTTAATTTAGCTCATGGTTTCAGGAGATTCAGTACATGGTGGACAGGCTCCAGTGTATAACCATCATGGCAGAAGGATGTGGCAGAGCAGTTACTTAGTTCATGGCAGCCAGGAAGCAGAGCAGGGGAACACAGCCAGAGAGGAAGGGGCCAGAGACCCTATGTAATATTCAAGGTCTCTCCTCCATGACCTGTCCAGATGCACCTAGGAGCATTCTTTACTAATCTGCTGTATTTCTTAATTCAGTGAAGTTGAAGTATCAGGATTAATGGTCACATTTACTAAGGCACTATATTACTACTTTGAACAACACTTTAAAGAAGGGAGGGAAATACAGTAATTATAATATATTGTGAATTTACACATACATGAAGTTTGATGCTCTTAGAATACTGCATGTATGTGTGTCTTAGAGGTACAGATAAAGCATCCTTTAGTAGGCACGGGGCTCTTCTCTACCTATATGATAGACATTCTATGGGCCTTTCCTTCTTGTTGAGTTACGTCCTGTCCAAGAGAAAGCTTAGTAACATGCAAGGAATATTCAAAACACACTCAACATATTTAATGTGTGTGATGCTTCAGCTGGGATAAAAAATGTGACTTTTAAAAAAATTCTGAATCCAGAATTCTCCTAGTTAATTTCAGATCCCCATTTAGACTTAGCTTTTGTGCAAGGCTGTATAAACTTCATCTGCTCTGAAAGAGAGTTTCCAAAGGACAGAAGGCTTCTTTCCTCCTTTCCAAGAGTTCCGAGGCTGGCCGTATGTAGTTCCCTTCATTAGATGAGGACATAGCGCTTGCTTGGGGATGTCTGCGTGGTTTCAGAGCTACTCAGTGGAGTACATGGACAGATCTGTGGACACGTATATTAAAGGATTAAGGTGGGCATCTAAAAACTGAAAGCAGTCTGTTATTTCAGCAGGACCCAGGCACATGATTAGTGGGTTTGTCTCATGGAATCCTGGTGTGGCATGTGAGCTGTAGAACAGTGAGCTCGGTCAGACCTCATGACAACATACGATGTTTTAAGATGAGTTTCTGCAGCCCCAAAGGCTGTATGTAAACCAGAAGTCAGGAAACCACTGATTTTCTCAGTACGTGATGCAGAGTTAAGCCTAATTTTGCAGGATAAATTACTGGAACTGACTACTGATGAAGGATTCAGATGAATAAAAGTTAAAAAATTCCCGAGCCTGCCAAAATTGTTTTAAAATCGTCTTCCATTCCCATGAACAAATCTTTTGTGAGACTGGCTTGTCTATAACTGTTACTAAAACAAAACACAACAGTATTTTAGATTCACATTCTCCCCCATGAGCAGCATTGTTATCATCCAGTTTATATTAGTAAATTAACAAGCAGGAAGCGAGCCCATTTGTCCCATTAAAAACTTTATTGATATACTTAGTTTGTTCAGGGTATGTATATAGGCATTTCATATGAGGAATGCTATTTCCCTCATAAATTTTGTTTCATTACAGTCACAAAAAGACAAAGTATTATGGGTATAACAGCTATTTTCCATGAATTGCCTGTGAACACACTTTCAATGAACAATTTGTACATCTTTAATTTTTTCCTATATTTTGTCGGCTTTGATTACAGTTATGGAAGTGTAATTTTATATCTATATAAATACAGAAATTTGGAGAAAATTGTATTTTTCACTATGTTTTTCTCTAATAATTTATTTTAATTATATTTTACAACAGTAACCTTTGCCACCCATTGTTTGTGAAGCACTGGAAAAGATGCATCTACCTAAAGTTAGTGAAACAAACAGCCATTTGGATTTTTTTTTTTGAATTTTTAAATTTTATTAGTACATATGTGCAGTACATAATGTTTACATTCCTCATGGGAAGTTGGTACATGTACCTAACACATCTTAATTCCTTTTTTCATCCACTTTCTCTTCCCTCTCTCCCCCATCTCTTGATACCCCCCCTTTTTTTTACATATTTGCAGTACATAATGTTTACATTCCTCGTGTGGAGTTGGTACATGTATATAAAACATTCCAATTTCTTTTGTTAAAATCCCTTTTCGCTTCCCTCCCTCTCTCTAGCTCTTTCTTGATCACCTTCTCTTTGAGAATGATCAATCTCCCTACTTCCTATTATCTATCTTTTATTTTGCTCTTTATTTTTACTTGGGGCTTCTGATAAGAGAAACCACATGATATTTGTACTTGTGTGTCTGCTTTATTTCACTTAACATTGTGGGCACTAGGTGCACCTATTTTCCTACAAATGGGTCAATTTTATCTTTATTTATGGCAGAGTAGCCATTTGGTTTATAAGCACACTCCTTTATCTGGGAGCTTTTAGTGAATGCATGTACTTTGTAGATTTTTCTATGAAACATGTAGGGTTTCCCCCATTTTAAAAATCTATTTTTTTTAAAAGAATAGTAGATTATTTTCTTTCAAGTTATTTTTCCATCAGTTTTTTAAAATTATAGTAAGAATCTAAAATTTCTAGTTTGTTCTTTCAAATGTTACGGTTTCTGTGTAATAACTTTGATGTTCAAAACTCAATATTATTTTGGAGACAACATTCTGCCTAATTTCAGAGAGATCATTTTAAAATGCATTTTACATTTTTTCAAGCCTCGAATCTGTGGCATTAGTTGTTGCATTATGTCAGCTCTGATTATAAATGCTCGTCTTTTAATAGATTGCTAATTATAAACATTTTTCTTCATGAATGAATTGTTTTAAAAAAGAGCGCTGTGTGATAAAACTGATTGAAAGAGACAGCTCCTTGGTATATACTCAGTAGAATATTGTTTTACCAAACTATCAGTATTAGGTAATTTGGATTTTTAAGTGATTTATAACAAACTTAGTCACTTGATGACTTGAACCAAGTGACTTGAGCCTAGTATATCAGTTTCCTAGGGTTGCTGTAAAAAAGTACCATAAAATGTGTGGCTTACAACTGCAGAAATTTATTCTTACACTTGTGGAGGACACGAGTTCAGAATCAAGGTGTTGGCTGTAGAAGATCCTTCCTTGCCCCTTCCATCTCATGGTGACTCCAGAGTTCCTTGGATTGTGGCTGCATCACTCAAAGCTTTATGTCAGTGTTCACACCGTGTTCTCCTTTTCTCTGTGTCTTCTTTTCTGACTAACAAGAACACTTGTCATTGGACTTAGGCACACCCAGATAATCCAGGATGATCTGATGATCTTCTCATCTTGGGATCCTTAACATAATCACTTCTGCAAAAACCCTTTTTTAAAATAAGACCACACTCACAGGTTCTGAGGGTGAAGACTTTTGATGTGTTATTTTGGGGACCACCCTCATTCCACATGAGAGCATATTATTTATAACTACTGAGTGTCTCCAGAGTGTCATCTGTAAAGTGCTGTAGTGGCTGCTTCAGGGGTACAGTGCGTGGGAGCGCCAGCAGTAAGGTGGACAGTCCCGGGCTTGCGTTCAGGCCCTAGAGTTCTACTAAACTCCATGACTGGAGCCTATTAACTTCTCTGCATCTGTTTTCTCATCTGCAAAATGACATCATGGTGAGGAGATGAAACACTCCTAAGAACTCTGACAGGTAGATAGATCAGGAGTGATCGCAGTGACAGTATTCCCTTGATAGAAGGTACACATTTTTATCATTTCTGAATCAAGGTTCCCCCATGAAATCAATCCCTGGATCTCTGACTTTGCCAGTTATGGCACCTTCATGTCTTTTTAAATGTTTCAGGATACTGCTAGGGCAAAAGAAACAGTTGTTTCAAGTACTCATTAGTGAGACCCAACTCACTATGTATTTATGTCCTGCCAATTCAGTAGCAGTTTCAAAAATATTTTATTTTATTCTTACATAAGTCCAGTTACTAAAGGGATGCATGCACCTGCTAGGCACTGCAGTACTTCTCAAACCTATGAATTAGGAGGGACATGGTCTCCCTTATTCCTGCTCCACACTGATTTTTGCACACTATAGCTTTTTATCATAGCAACCACCTAAAAGCCAGCTTCACAAAGATACTGTCATCACCAGAAGTACAGCATGATCTTGTTTGAAACGAGATAACCCATGGTGGTTGTTCCCATGACGTCCAGCAGGAGTTAAGGATCATTTTCTGTTTGGACTGTACAAAATTTACTCTCTAATCAGCAAAGTTTGAAGGCCTGACTTTCCCTTAAACATTTCCTGGTTCTCATTAGACTATTTTATGTTTTATTCTAAATCTATTTCTCTTTCTAAATTTCCAAACCCATTTATTTTAACATTTAAAAATTTTATCTACAATTTTTGTATAATCGCCCAGTAAATACTATTGATGCATACTGTGTCAAAAAAACCACATTTCATTCATGCAGATACAGAAATGAAACATTTAAGAGATACAGTTATTGTTTGTGGTTTTGTTTTGTGGATCTCCTGTGGCTAACCAGCCACTTCTATGAAACAAGAAAGGTGCTAATTCTTTTACATAGGCCAGAGATAAGGATGATGAGTTAGAAAAAGAAAAAAAAAAGTTAGATTATCCTTATTTTATCTTTGCATGAATCAAGTTATTTACTGTAGAAGATGAGCGATTGTGATTCCAAGTGTTGATGGAGTCTGAGTAATATACACTTGCTCATAATGCTCATTCTTTCTCATTCCTCCTCCTCCTCTTCAGTTCTTTCATCTATTCAGAAGATATTTCTTGAACACTCCCGTATTTTTGCACGCGGATTATATACTTACTAGGTGCCCTGGGCATGTGGCGATCAGCAAGATGGACCTTACATCATGTGCTTAAGTACTGAGCACTGTGCCTAGCACATAGTCATCACACATGGTGGATGGAATTAAGGCTAGTTAATACTGCTAAGTTACCATATTGCATGTCGAAAGCTCTACTAGTAGGAACACAAAGATGGAACTTAAATCAATAGATTGTGTTTTTTTTGCACATTTTGGCTAGAGGAAGGATATCAAATTTCTCTATGGCAAGAAACAATTTTCGGGCCAGTGAGATGGCTCAGCGGCATAAGCGCCTGCTCAGCAAGCGCGAGGGCCCGAGTTTGACTCCCGGAGCCCACATACGAAAAAAGGGCCGGTGATATCGCTCAGCGGCACAGGTGCCTGCTGGCATGTGAGGTCCTGAGGTCGACCCCTGGTACCCACAAAAAAAAAAAAAAAAAAAAAAAGAAACAATTTTCTTGTTGATGTCTGTCATATTGTCATGCCTGGAAACCTACTCTTACTCGGAAGTTACTGGATTGCACATGTGCCGAAGGGTCTGTCCTCAGCCCATTAAAAAATATGTATGGTCCTCAGGGGTATGTAGTGCATCAAAAGTGTTTAAAACTCTCAAGGATTAGGAAGTAATTAGCCTTCACAACTAATGTGTAAGCAGCAGAGAGATTTTTTATTTTGGCTCAATCAATGTAATTTTAATGTTAACAGCTCTGAGATCAGCAGCCAACAGTTAAATACACTTTGACACTGAGAGCAGACATGTCAACAAAGCCGCAATCCAATTTACTATTGATTGATCAACCAGCCCATTTCCTTTTGGTTTAGACATTTATAAGACAGTTCTCTTACACATGTGTCATACACACGTGTGCAAAGTCTCTTGTTTAAAACAACAAACCAAAGTCAGACAAAATTTGAAGCATGGTAGAACAGTCGTGACTCCCCCTGTGGAACCAACGGTGTGTTACCAGATCTGGGTCCCCTCTGGTACCAGAGGATCGTTAAGAAGCTTTGAGTCTCCCGGAGCTCAGATATCAGGAGATGGTAATTGTCCTTCCGTTTTATAACCTGGAAACAAGAAGCCTTTAGTCCTCAGGCTTCCCTTCAGTTATATTCTTCCTTTTCTTAAAAAAGTTATTATGTATTGTATGATATATATGTGTAAATTGACTCTTTAGGCACTCTGAAAAAGAGATTAGAAAGTACTTTTTTGGTAAAAATTGGGCCAGCTACTTTTTCAGCTTGAGAAAACAAGTAGCAGTCAGGAACTTTGTAGAGCTGCAGGTTATAATAGGTTCATAGGAGAACAGAGAGAAACAGATTCCATTTATAAATATTTTCTTGATCATGTGGTTAAAAAATCTTTTTTAATTATTTGAAGTCAAGCCTTATGAGCCTACAATAAGAAGTCTTTTTTTTTTTTTTTTTTTTTTTTTTTTTTTGTGGGTACCGGGAGTCAACCTCAGGACCTTGCATGCCAGCAGGCGCCTGTGCCGCTGAGCGATATCACCGGCCCTCTTTTCGTATGTGGGTTCCGGGAGTCAAACTCGGGCCCTCGCGCTTGCCAGGCAGGCACTTACGCTGCTGAGCTACCTCACCGGCCCAAGAAGTCTTTCTTACACTCCTAGCCAAATGTTATCACTTCATAAGGAAAAAGGTCTCTGCTTTTTATTGTTATATAAGCTGTGCTTTTTACTGTTATAATGTTATTAGTTCATCTAATTGCTGGGCCCTAAATTCCAACTCTTGTGGTAGTGAGTTTAAACTTACCTAGAAGAATATTTGGGCTGCAGTCAGCACTTAGAATAATATTATAAAAGAAACTGAGATTCCAAATTTAATAATATTTATAATCCAGATAAAAGTTGAGGCTGGAAGAGAACAATGATTTTTCATTAGTAAATGTATTTAATCATTTAACTAGTATTAGGTGTTAAAATAGGTTATTATGGGACAATGAACCTAACTTTGCAAAGTCAACCACCATGGACATTTCTTAATGAACAGGACCATTAGCTAACTGTTCAATTGATAAATTTAGCAAGAGCAGAGACTTGTGTTTTTAAAATCTCCAGTATTTTAAATGAAAACACCTTTTTGATGTAGAGCAAGGGACACCCTTTTGTATGTGGGTTTACATAGTTTTCTTGAAAAATCAGGCCTACTATGTATCACTTACGATTTCTAGGTTTAGTTTTATAAAGATGGATGAAAATGAATTAACTATTGAAGCTGAAGGATAAGTACTTGGGAGTTGAGGATACTGTTCTCTCAACTTTTGAATGTGTTTAAAAGTTCCTGTATTAAAATATTTTTTAAAAAATAAAGAAATACAATGTGATCAAGAATTTAAGACATCTGAGGACAAATGGATGTATAAAATCATTCTTGAGTTTTATGATCAAAAACTATTTTTTTTTTTTTTTAGCCAGGGGGTATCCTCCGGAGCATTGTGGTAGGTGTTACAGATTTCAGGTTATCTAAAAATATCAGTCCTACCCTCAAGAAGCCTGTGGTTAAGTATACAAAAGACAGACATATAAAACTAGAAAAATGCACTGCAGTTTCATATGTGTTCTGAGTACTTACAGCAAGAGAACAAACTCTGTCTAGGAAGTTGGAGAACACTTAACAGAATGCTTGACAATACTAAATCAAGGTAATAGTTATTTTTCAGTTCATCCCTGTTGCTAAGTGAGCATCTGGACGGGTTGTGCGGGGTGAAGACAGAGGCTGCATGTCTAGGAAAACATGCCTTGCTTTGAACATCACTGCTTAACTGAAATAGTTCATGTGCTACTGTGATATTTGAGTCCTCCAAACTTTGGCGAATAACATACTGAAATACCGCATTAATAATATATTAGTACTCATTGGACATTTATTGAGCATGCATGTAAAATATATAAGTTTTTAGCTATAAATTCTCTGTTTGCATTGGAGCACCTCAAGATGTCAACTAGTAAACAATATATTTATTCAGAAATTTATGGAATTTCCTTACTATAAACCTTTCTTTTATTCATTGAACAAATATTTATATAAATGTCTACCATGCCTGGGCCTTGTGCTCAATACCACATCAACAAAGAAGACAGACATAGTTACAGGATGACATACAATAAGTACCATAGGTTCATTTATTATGAACCTAAAATAGCAAATATTATTTGTATACACACATATCTGAAAGTGTTTCAAATGTAGCAGATGGATCAATGTCAAGATCATGAGAGTAATTAAATCTGGTTATGGAGGCTTTGACACATTACCTTCACTTAAAAGGTTTCATTTTTTTAGTTATGACAAAATTTCAACAATTGCTTTGGGTTGGTAGCTATGCAGGTTTTGTTATGCACATCCCTGAGTTCTTTTGTGTTTTAAAAATTTTTCCACAAAGAGAATCTATAGGAGACTCTCAGCTACAGAATCTGGGCAATGGAGGTGGAGGAGACACAGACAGATGTCATTTTAGCATGAGGGTGTGCTGAGCAGAGAGTTGTGATGGTATACCCTACCCATTCGTTGGTGGGAAAGCAAAAGCAAAGTGACTCACTGATTATTCATTGACTAGAGTGGATTTGTTGAATTCGTGAAACAGTTAATAATTTTTTCCTGTAGACTTTATAGATCATTTCTAGGTTCGCTCTGTAGTTGGAACAAAAGTTAGTAGCGTTCACTTCCCTGTTCCTGGGTACAAGTCAGTGTGAATGCTTGTAGGCTGCACTTGAAAATGCAACCCATAGCATTTTTCCTGAGGAAAAGTTTTGTGAAAACAAAGAAGGTTCCATTTTCTTAGGGGATTACAAATGTTACAAAGGGTTAAGGAAATCCGTTTAACATGATATAGCAAAGTTGTTTTACATCACTGAAATCAGAGCACACCGGTTTAGTGAAGACTGAAGGACACTTGTAGTTTAGGTTCTGACTAAGAC
Source organism: Erethizon dorsatum (assembly GCA_028451465.1). Lineage (NCBI taxonomy): Eukaryota > Metazoa > Chordata > Mammalia > Rodentia > Erethizontidae > Erethizon > Erethizon dorsatum. Next base: position 55,134,934 of record CM051837.1, on the reverse strand, counting down.
TTTTGGAAATGTCGCTCGTCTTGTTCCTGTGTCTTTATCTTTGATTTGTTTTGCTAGGTCCCATCATTTCCTCTCTTCTTGCTAAGAACTGTAGTCATCTTATCCTCCTTTAAAATAGATTTCGCTAAACTCTTTAAAAAACTTCAGTCTTAAAATGCTTAATGTTCTAAATCTGAATAAAACCATTTTGAATGTAGCTGCACAGATCCCGTAGGACTACAGTTTTTAAAATGGAACAATTTAAAATATACTCTATGTAAATGGACGCTCAGGGTAAATGAATTTGGAAAGAATGCAGTAAGATTTCCTAGGTATAACTGGTCTTGTTCTAAAAACAACTAAATATGAAATATCGGTAGAATTCAGACTGAAAAACACTTATTAATTGCCACAGATGGTCTCTCAGTGTTTAATAAGTAGCAGTGTAGCATAATGGTTAAAACTCTGGACTTTTTAGTCAGACTGACTTGATTTCAGGCTCTGAAGTCAGAATTTATTGGATTATTGTGTGACCTCAGGCAAATTATGTACCTTTTTTAGCCTCAGTTGTCCCATTAGTTACTGTACTAATAACTGGTTTGGAGATCATTGTAGTGAGGATTGGATGAGATTACGTATGTGAAAAGTGCCAGGCACATGGCAAGAATTCGATAATAACTAATATTTAATTGTTGGCTCCAGCATTTACTGGTATATTAATTGTGTAGTTTGGGAGTGAGCCTGTCTTTTGCTTCTCATATGTAATACTCATTCCAAAATATACCCTGTTTTGGCTCATTGCAGATGCACAGAACTCTTCTCTTCCTTTAAATGTTGCATGCTTCTATTTCCCTATCAGTAAAAAAGCAAATAATAGTACTACCTCCCTGGATTGTTTTGAGGATTAAATAAAGTAAATAGTTCAGTACCCAATAAATGGGTGTACTCTGGTTTTTGTATTTGGCTTTGTGTTTTCAGTGCTTGGAATGTCTTCCTCCTTGCTTCTCCTTATAGGCTCTTCTGTCACTGTTGTGTTTTTCTTGTTTCTCCCAAGCAGAGTATAATGTCCCATTACACTTTTGTACATACTTAATATTATTGTGGTTGGCCTTTGATTTATGTGTGTGTGTGTGTGTGTGTGTGTGTTACTAGCAATTGAACCAAGGGCCTTCACACTGAGCTACATCCCCAGCCCATTTTTTTTTTTTGTTTGTTTGTTTATTATTTTGAGACAGGGTCTCACTAAATCTTTGTGCTACCCAAGCTGGGCTCACACTTGTGATCCTCCTGCCTCAGCTCCCAGAGTGCTGGGATTACAGGCATGCAGCATGGCCACCACCACGCTTATCTGTCCTATGGTATCATAATTAGTTGGTTTTGGACTGGGTTTTGTGCTATCCTAAATTATTACAACAAGGCTACATTGTAACAAACTCATTCAAGAGTAAGTAGAGGGAGATGTTTGACACCTATGTGAAGACTGATTTCCTTTCAAAACAAAAAAGCCAATAGATAGGCTACTTTGAGGCTGTACATTTACTGTTTGTCCTTAACTTGATACATAGCTTTTCAGAATTGGCAGGTGGAGTGTTTCCCAGTCTAGCTTCATGTTACCGTTAATTCAACACAGGCTGGGGAATAATCACTAGGCAGGGATCCAGGTGTTCTTGAGGCTGTTGGTTTAGTGCCTGTGTAACCTCTGGATAAGCTATTAACTTATGAATGTTTTATTCTTAAAATAATGAGGCTTAGCGTACTGAGTTGCTGCTGTGATGGAGAGAGCAGGTACTGTCCCTGGTACTTAGTGGGGACTCAGTAATGCTCTTGGGTCTTTGCTTCTCCTTGACCCTAATTTATGCATTACTGAAACAAGAATGCTAATTCTTAGATATCATGAGAAAAATAGTGATATCCACAAACATAAGCTCTACAGAGCAGTGGTGTTACAGTTTTATAACTCTTGAATGTTTTCATGAAGAAATTAGTTACTGGTGTCAAAATGAGAGTGAAGCAGTGTTCACAGCCACCAGGGACACAGGAAAGAGAAAAAATGATAAAGTGAGAGGAGAGACAGAGGCATCAGAAGTGATCTCAAGTCACAAAAACTCTGGAGCCAAATTACTAAACACATACATAGGCAAAATTTAAATCCATTGCAGTATTAACTGTTTAGACAGTGAAATTCAGAAGTATCAGTTTTCTTTCTATTCTCCTTTAATTTTGAGAAACTACCATTATGATCCTAATATTCTGGATTTGTGATTTGCTGTGCTTTCTTGATTTCAATACCAGTGCACTTCAGATTTTCACAAGATATTTTTAATCGTATTTTTCTGTTTGCATACTTGTTTCAAACTAGTGGTTTTGTAAATGTAGAAGTTTAGCCAAATTATACTTTACAGACTATGCTTCCTCATGTGGCTGCTTCACTCTGTTGAGCCTTTCTGTCCCACATCTGGTCAGTTCACCTCGCCCCACTTCTCACATTGTGTCCCCCTGAGGGTTAAGGTCTCCTACTAAGTTAATAATGTGAATTCAAAGTCATAAAGTTTTCATTTTGAGCATGCCCTTCTCACCATTGCACAGCATTTTTATTATGTTTGATTAATGTGCTAACGACTTTACACTCTTATTAAATTATGTTGCTATTTCAGAGAAGGGTGCTATTTCAGAGAGGCTGAAATTGTTTCTGTTTTTATTTCTCCCAATAGATAAAAGACACTGTTCACTCATCCATGTAGCACATGCTTATGGAGACTGACTGTGTGGCTGGCTAAGATCTAACTGCAGAGGATGATTTGAGAACACCCTTTATGAGCAAAGCTGATCTAGTACCTGCCTTCACAGACCTGCCATTCAGTGGGAGAAGGAGGGAGAATCGAACATTCAGGAAACAGAAAAGGCTGTTAGCAAATTCAGACGGGAGAGTGATCTAGGCAGGACACTGAGGCAGCAATGGGGAGGCCGATGTGGCTGGAGCTTGTGGGGCGATGTGGGTGGCCAGGGAAGAGACAAGACCAGTGCCCCAGGAAGTCACCGGAAGTCCTCAATGAGGGAAGTGGGCAAGTCAGCTGAGTTGGTAAAATTCACCATGAGGTGAGGAGGTGGGAGGGCATGGAGCCAGATGAGGAGGGGATACAATGGTGTGCTGTGGACTCCAGACAAAAAAGGGGGAAGCTCAGTGTCCTGGGAGAGCAGGCTGTGGCAAGCCCAGGGCTGATTTCAGAAGCTAGAGTTAGAGGTAGAGGAAGGCATGGCTGTCAAGAGACACAGTTGGAGCTGTTAGCTGGGGTCACAACAGAAATCTTTCCCAGACCACATTGAACAGGTGTTACCTCCTCAGAAGGGCAAAGGGGAGTGGTTGAAAGGCTTCACTCCAGGGAATGGCAGGGTGACATGGAGGCACTTTAGAAACCTACTCTTCTACAGGGTGCAGTAGGGATTGGGCACCAGAGAAGAGAAGAGGAACAGACTGGAGGAAGGGAAATTGCTATTGCTACCTCTTCACAGATACTCTCATTCATGATTCAGAAGAAGATGGTCTCTTATCCAATTTTTTGAAAGTAGGTGAGTGACTGTCTTCACCATCCAGTGCTTTCCTAGAGCCCTTTTTAGTTTTCACACATTAAAGCAGTTTGGTTTTCTGTGAGATAAACAACACTGGGCATCCAGATTCTCTTTCTCAGGAAACTTGAGTACAGAGAGAATGTATTTATGAGTTTTCTCAAAAGGCATGAAGCAAGTGAATGTAAAATAATCCACCATGCATATTTCAAAATAGACAACTGCTGCAAAACACCCACACTACTTTTAAAAAAAAAATTTGTTCTAACAGAGGTCTTATGATATAGATTGTCACATATACTTTAAAAACCCCTATGCATTCAATTTCAACAATTACCCATGACTCAGTATTCTTCTAAATAAAAGAGTAAAGAGTCTATTACTGATGTTACTTTTGTTCTAAAAGTCTTTAATTGGAGTTTTAAAATTCTTGGTTCTGAATTATTTGAAAATAACTATGGTCATATTCAAAAGTGTATATAGAGCTCGTCAATACAGTATATTCTAGGTTCTTCCTCCCCAAAGTAAATTCATTAAGGGAATTTTCTATTAAATGATACTTGTAAAAATGTGAAGGCTTTTAAAATTGTCAGAATAATTGAGAAAAGCAAAAGGGAATTTTTAAAAGCTATGAAATATGAGCAGCAAAATAAAAGTAAGGTCTGTGGTCAAATTAGTTTGGGTTATTCTGGATTAAACCATTTTCTTTATTATAAGATGACAGAGCGTTAAATACGCCAGCATGAGTGGTGACTTCCCAAAGTGTTATGCAGTGTGGTATCTTCCAGATTGATTTGATCACAAAACTTTTTATTAAAGAAGTATTTTCTGGGACTAGTGTTTCTAGGAATTTATTTTGGAAAGGCTATTCTTTCATACAGGGGTCAGGAGGAATGGGATACTGGAAACATATCTCCTAGTGCCATATCCTGTTGTTCTTCTTGGTTTCACGTTGTAATTGCCTCTTTATTGATATTTTCTCGTGTCCCATTAGAGGATCTGATGAACAGTAGGTGTCTCTTCATCATATTTTATCTCAGTGGCAAGCTTAGGGCCCCATTCATAATAGTATGAGTAATAATTAACTGGATCGAGCATTTTTTTCTGGGCCTCATGCTAGTTATGATATGTGCATTATTATTATGCCCATTTTGGAGATGAGGAATGTAAGACCCTAGAAAATTAAAAAGTTGATCAGAGTTGCATAGCTAGTACATGAGAGAGCCAGAAGATCAGTCTTCAACAAATGTTTACTAAATAAATGTAAGTAATGTAAATAAAACTAAATGAATGACTGACTTAAATTTGTTACGCTTTTGCATAACTAGGATTCTAGACCTCAGGTCTTTGGAAGTAGCTTCATGTTTACAGATGCCCTCTTTATCACTATTGTGGTAAAATTTTTAATGGTTCTTGATGAAAAATTTATTTTCATGATTAATTCTTTTTTAATAAATGAAAAAGGTAGAAACTAAAAGAATATCCAAAGCAACAGGCCAGAGTGCTTCTTGTCGGGGGCAGAACCCAGGGAAGTATTCAGTATGGATCTGTTTAGTGAATTGATTTCTGCCCTATTCAAGCCTTATTCATTACTTTTGTTTTTATAATATATTTTTTACTTTTACAGCAGTAATTATGTGTATAGGTAAAGTCAGGTAATGCCACTAATATGATAAATACAAATACACAACTATTCAGTATTATGAAAAATACAAATCGCCCAACACACGCTGCCCTCAACTGTTCCTGATTTCCACTTCCCAAGGGCAGTCCCCTTAGATTTATTTAGTTGTTTCTTTGTTATTTATCTAATTTCTAAAGAATCTAGTTATGTAATGCTTTTATGTATTTGTTACTTTTAGATTTTAACTTTTGTCTCACTACTTGGGTAAATGAAATTCAGCCTCTTAATACATTCTCTTCCCCTCCTCTTTTCCCCTGAATGTAGTTATACAAGAACTTAACCATAAATCAATAATCAAGTTCATATTATGATGACTATGTGACTTTCATTTGAAGGGTGACGTATTACACTATTAGTACACTTACTTTCTTATACAACCACTTATTTTGCTTGGCGTTTATGATTATTTTCTCTTTAAATTGCATATATTTTTAGATATCTTTACTTTTTTCCCCAAATGCTCTACCAGATATGCCAGACACCCACTGATATTTTTCCTCAAGAGCTCTTATATCTCAAACTATTTATCCATTTCTCTCTTTTCTTGAAGATGTTCCTTTGAGGGCACTACCTCTTCCTCCTTTGACCTGGGTTAGTTCCTTTCTAGGCAAGCTAATAGCTGTTATTTGGGAGTTTTCTTCTTACCACCTGTCGTAGTTACTTTTCTCATTGCTGAGACAAAGATATCTGACATCCAAAGTTAAAGGAGGAAGGGTTTGTTGTAGCTCACAGTCTGTTGAGGTTTCAGTTTGTCCTTGGCTGGCTCTAAGGCAGAGTTGCGTGGCAGAGGAGAAACAGTCCATGGCAGGCAGAAGGCAGCAAAGAGCAAGCAGTGAAGTAGTGAAGCAGCAGCCGCAATTGATGGCAGCAGCCCTCTTTCTGTCCCTTACATTCTATCCTTATGATGGGTAGCACTCACATCCAGGGTGGGCCTTCCCAGTATCCACACCCAGAACTATGCCAAACCAATCAGTGAACTAATTTAGTAATCACACACCCTTAATACCAGCATCACACCCTTGATTCTAGCATCACATACTCTAGATCCAGCCACTTCTGAAGAGCCCCACTTATGGCTGCCTGAGGCTTTGCGGGGGACATAGACACAAGCCGTAACATACTCCTGCATTGAATTCATTGTTTTCTAAGCCACATATTCTTCCCTGTTCCCTTGATCTACTTCTTTATTTTGCTGAGCTCCATCTGTAGTAGTTTCCTAGGATTGTGGGTTACAGGTGTTTGGTAGAGGGTTCTTCTGCTTTGTGTCTGCATTTTTTAGAAGTTTCTTTTCTAGTTTTTTTTTTTTTTTCCTTGTTTTGATGTCTAGAGGCACTGGAGTGCTGTTTGGAAGTTCTTTGGGAGGTGGAACTTGTCCCATCAGGCCTACTTAAGGAGCGATGTGTGAGGAATACAGTGAGTCTTTTCCATCAATCAGTTTCCGTCAAAAATGCCACCACTTTCCAGACTGACTGCTGGCATTCTAGAATCTGATTATGCCAGTTTTCACATAACACCATTTTATTCAGTACCTGATTCCCTCTTAAAACCATAGTTGGCATCCCCAAGTTAATCTGGCTGATTTAACCTCTCCAGAATGTAAAATTTCTATCCGCTAGGTTGAGAGATAGCTATATTGGAGAAATGTGACTGTCCTAAATGTTTCTTATAAAGTTTTTCAAGCAGTGTTCCTGTTTTCAGTCCCATTCCAAACCTCACCTTTAATACTATCTGTATTCTTCTTTAATTATTTATACATGTGTTGCAGTGCATAATGTTTACATTCCTTGTGAGGAGTGGGTACATGTACATAGTACATCTTGATTCCTTTTTTCATCTCTTCCCCCTGTCTCTTGAACTCCTTCCTCTTTTGGTATATATTTGCAGTACATAATATTTACATTCCTTTCCCAGAGTTAGTACATTACATAACGCATGTTATATTCTAGAAATGTTCCAGCATTCTTTCCTCTTTATAGCTTTTATTTCTTGCAACATAAAAGTTACAAAGTAAATGGGTATACCCTTAACCCAGGTTTACTAATTGTTAACCTTTTGCCACATTTGTTGGCTCTGTCTGTCTGTTGGTCCATCCATCCATCAATCCATCCATCCATTTCTTCTGTATTGTTTGATAGTAATTGCAAACATCATGATATTTAACCCTTAAATGTTTTAGGGGTACCTTTCTCAAGAATGTGGACATCATTTTACATAATGAAACTAGGATTGCCAAATATAGACAGAGAATATTGAGTATACTATTATTAACCAGGGTACATTGATGTTTAAACTTGTCCTATTTTCCCCAATATCTTCTGCTCTTTATTCTTATTTTTTAAAATTCCAAATGGTAAGGATCACAGGTTGTATTTTAGTTACATGTCTTCGTTTTTATTTCAGTGTTTCACAATTTTCTAGCCTTTTGTCTTTTATGATATTGACCTTTTTGAACATTACACGCCGATTGTTTTGTAGAATGTTCTTCCATTTGAAATTGTTTGGTTATTTCATGATTAGACTTCAATGAAGCATTTTCATTTGTAAGAATACTACATAGACTGTGTTGTGGTTTTTTTCAGTGCATAGCATTAGGAGTTACATAGTGGCTTTTTGTTTAGATGGTGATAACTAAGTTTGATCATTTGAGTATAATTTTGTTAGCTTGGTTTTACCATTGTCTTACTCTTTCTGTAATTAAAAAGTAAGCTGTCTGTTGATATTTCAAGACTATATTAATAGCTTGTTAAAAACTTTTACCTTATGGTTTTATCATGCCTCACTAGTTCTTGCTTGGATCACTTATTATAAGTGCAGTTACAAATACGGGATATAGTAATTCTATAATTTCCTCTGAAGTTATGAGTTGACATTCATTAGTTTTTTCTTAAAGTACCATCCGTTTCTGCGTATCTTGTAGTTTTTTGGTTTTGTATCACAATGAACTCATGAGGTCTTTTTATTTCAATTTTTTAAGTCTTTTACAGATACGTTATTTTGTGTCCAACTTGTTCCCAACATGGCCACAAAAGCCCTTTCAGTTGGGTCCCCGTGTCTTTTGTGATATCCTCATTAGATTTTTGAGCCTTTTCTTGCATTCTGGTTAAAAAAACAAAAAACCAAATAAACAGTTCCAGGTTCGCTTATGTTTTTCCTGCCTTGGGCCTAAATGGAAACCATTGTTTCTCTAAGGAACTCTCATTTCTTTTAACAGGGAATGGTATTTAGAACCCAGAGTTGTGAATGCTGTGTGTGCTTATTGCTACTGGGGTGGCATTGCTTCTAGAGAATGGACAGCTAGACATACATACACACACACACACACACACACACACACACACCATATATAGTGATATTACAGGGCTCTTCCTTTTCTTCTTCCAGTCTGCATGTGTATCTTCTTTCTTCCACATATTTACTAATTTTCTCAGGCTCACCATACACACAAAACTACTTCAGCATGACTACACCCACACCACCATCCGTGGTTGGCATTTCCTCCTGTATGTATATTTAAATTTCCTTCACTCTTAATTCAGCTACTTCTCATCCATCTGGTTTTCTAGCTTCCAAAATTATTTGGTGGTTTCATCTGTTTTCATCTTCCCTCTTGTTTTTCTTTCCTTTTTAAAAAAATCTTCTTTACTGTCATTTTAGTGGGTGTTGGGAGATACTGTTTGTGCTCTGCCATGGTTAACTGAGAGCTTCTCCTGGATGCTCCATCTGTTGGATACTTGGGTGAGAAGACAGGGAGGAAGTAAACAGTTCCTACCTTTGATACCCAAGACAGCCCTGCCTGTCATTTCTGCCTCACTTTCCCAGGCCTGCATTCCTCCCATGTCCCTCACAGAAAGTGGAACTCATTGCAGTGCACTTGAAGTTTCTGTTTCTGTCTCAGTGGGTGGGACTTCTCTCCAGTGATATTTGACAGCAGACCTGAAAATTCAGGGATGTGGCAGTGCTGGGCAGAATATGGCCAGCCTGCTTGGTTATATTTCTCTCGTGTTTGTGAATTAGATGCTATAAATCTGGCAGTTCTGGATTATTTCACACTAAGAAAAATGAGCAGAAAAAAATGACCAACCTAGGAGGGAACAGAAGCCAAGCCACCTCTCCCAACTTGTTTTTGATATCTTGATTTTCTCATTTAATTGAAATTATTGCAGATTTTTCCCACTAGCTCAAACACTTGGACCCTCAAAACTTTGATATTTGTCATCTCTGCTTATTTATAATGAATACAATTTCAAATTATAATATTCTTTCTACTCTATTAAATATGTTACGTGACAAACTGAAATATCATGAATTATGTACCTGCTAATTCTAACAATACCTTTGATATTGACTCCAGTGGTAAAGGTATAACTAAGGGTAGAGGGGGACTTTTCAAAAAGGTAATGTATGTGAGCTGTCATCTTTGAAACACTTTTTGGGAGGTTTAATTTATTTTTCTGTGCTTTGGTAAACAAAAGCTGGCATTTTATTTGCATGGTTTCTCAAATGCCAGGCTGCTGTTTCTGTCTTTTTCCCAGCCATGGTACATTTTAGTGGTCAAATGTAAAACATGTGGCAGGTTCACAGGCATGCATTTTGCCAGGACCTCTTTAAGCACTTGCCATATTGGCAGTTTTTACTGGATCTTCTCTCTGTGCTTTATTTATTTACTCTGCTTGCATTGTAGAATTATGTGTAAAGCTGCTTTAAATCAGAATCATGTTAAATAAAAATATTTAAAAGAACGTTTTGACCAAGAATAATGCAAATATTGCAACATAAATAATCGGCGCCGAATTGGTTTATGGATTTCAAAACAGGAAGAACATCTTTAGTGATGTTCATGGTTTGGTTTTGCTTTGCTGCAGATTAGGTTTAGTGACAAATTCCATCTGGCTACAGCCTCATGCAGTCTTTCTATTGATTGGTTATATTGGGACTTCATGGGAGTGTCCTTCAAATAGCTTTTCCCAGCATTTTTTAAAGCTCCATTGAAAAAAATGAGAGACAGAGAAAATAAAAGAGAAAAAAGACCCTGCATTGTTTCAATTTGCATCCAACATGCAAAACATAGTTCTAAATTTTTAATTAGCTAAGTGAGTGATGAAAAGGAAAAGTAATATAACAAGCCTCGGTGAGCAGCTGGGATGTGTTGCCATGACGACAAGTTCAGCAGGCTGCCAGTGAGCATGTCAATGGGTAATATTGGGAGAGGGCTTTGAAACAGTGCCTGCTAGCCACAATGTGATTGGTCACGCCTCTGTTGTCTTTGTGTGAACCAGTGGATGCTGGGTAAGACCTAGAGTGAATGCTCAGCTTGTCTCAAGGCTGCAATGAGGTAATGCTTCTGAATCTTTGGGGATTATGAGCTCCTGCCTCCAAAAGACTGCAGTCTAGAGTGTTTTCATTCCTATCTGCGTTAATTATGACTGTAACATGTTAGGAAGTTTTACAGCTGCCGTTATTCATTCTTTTATATGTGCATGTGCATATTATAAATAACACATATACGTAGCATATAGAATCTCTGGCGTATTCTAAAAAAAGAGATAACCCTCCATATTAGTCATTCTGTGTAGAGTCAACATTTCATTTGATTTCTGGCATCAGTGACAGTATCTATTGGTGGATAAATGATATATTAAAGTGGATTTGTGCTGGGTAAGCAAGCTTGTTCATTTCTAGAGAGTGTTTTGGCATTGATTACTTTTTACATCTTCCATATGATTAGTGTTTATAATAGGCATAAAGGGGGTTGTAAAGAGTGCTGGATTTGCTTGGTCAGTAGATTTAGTTCATTTTTGATTCCTTGGAAATGGCCAGATTATATCTTAATATTGATCTTGTAGAGCCTTTCATAAATTGAGCATACTACCTGACTGCTTCAGAATTGTCTGCTGAATAATGCTTTGACAGTTTAAACTCGAAGTTGTAAAGGGAAGCTGTGTTCTACAGATGCCGAGATCTAGAAATGTTGACGGGTGGATTGTGAGATAGATACATCAAGGTGCTGACTGACAGACACACAGGCCGAACCCCACAGCCCTAACCTTGGTTCTCAGAGACACAGTGACTTGGATTCTCTCCAGGGTTTTGTTGAGTGGTTAGAGAGTGTTTATCACATTCATAAATAGTAACCTAGTGCCCTGAGAAGGTTAGGGCAGCATCTTCAAATGTGGTGTGGGGTCAGCTTGATGATCCGGTTTATGGTGTCAAAATGGGAAGTATTGAGCTGGCTTTGGGACTGAGCTTCTTGAGCTGTCATATTGCCACCCTGTTGTATTTACCTCGCAAACAGTTCATAAAAATTTATAAGCCTTTAAATGTATAAACAAAGAATAAAAACACCTCAAAGAACAAGGAATGGCGTCTGCTGCTGCTGCATAGTGCATGAACCCTGCCAGTTATCTTGTTTTATTGGAGGTCAGGCCAAAGTCATGTCGGGGAAACTGGGTTGATTATCCAACCCTACCATCACTGTTCATGAAATTCAAGGCTGCGTAGAAGCTAGTAGCCGGTTTTGCTTCATACTATACTTTGTTTATTCTTTTAAAGAATTTAAAGCTTGGTTTATCTTTACTCATCAATATGGTTTCTGTTTATATGTCTTTGTTAAAAAAAAAAAAAGGACCTTACCAAAGATAAGTAAATGTGATAGTATATCTAGTTTTTAAAGAATTGGCTCAAAATACTTGCGTCAAGAGTAAGCTCTGCGTTTGTGACTTTCACCAACATGTTGATTCTATGCAGTGGCACAAAGGCCAGAGCCAAACACCCTGTAATTAGACTGTAAATGGAGAGGCCATTGAAATAGGCCACAGTCCTTTGTCTAAAACAAAGCAGGATGCAGTGACCTCATGAAGAAAAATCTACCTGTTGATAAGACTGGCACTTTTTCACTGTAAACATTTTAATGTTCTGTTATTTTCCTTTCTCTGAAGAGAAATAATTGTGTAGTTTCAAATCTCAGCATGCTTTGCTAATTTAAACAGTTTTTAGGTTCATTAATGATGCAGAGTTTACATAAGATCAGATCCTGTGTAATGCAGTCCAATTGTAACAGGCAGGATTTATTATCTTTCGTTGTCTAACAAGCCATCCTGATTCCCTTACTTGAGAAGTCATATTTATTTGTGTTCAAAGGAAGGGTTCTTTGTTTTGTGTATGGTGTCATAACTTGTTTTCCATAATTAGCAAAATTCTGATCTTTTATAGTTATATGATTTAGTATGTCATAGTGGATCAGATTTTCATTATTAAGTCTTCTTAGAGCATTTAACACATGCAAAATGAACATGCTAACGAATAAGTTGAATGAAAGATAAAGAAATGTTCTGCTTCTTATATTCCGCTTCACAGCTTTTTACTGTTTTGAAAGCCTTCTAAAAGAGGAGCAATTGCAAGTTCCAACTAGTGTGAGTCATTATGTTCTATGACAGATTCCACAATAAATGACTTGCGATTGATGCAAAGCCTGATGCTTAGAGATTAATGGCAGATGCAGTATTGTAGTGTTTCTCTTTCATCACTAATATTATTAAATGAAGCCAGTGGCTTAGCAAAGGGCCTTGCTCACAAATAATGTGTGATTGCTAGTAGTGATGAAATGTGAAGTTCCAAACACATGACCCTTTAGAGGAGCCTAGTGAAAAATGTGCTTGTAGATAATTTGAGGGGTTCAAGACATTAAAGAAGTACTTTTCTTTAAAAATTCACCCTTGACAAACAAATCTCAAGCTCACCATGTTTACAAAAAGGGATTTGTTGAGCAGTAAAAGCACAAGTTTTTGTGGGAAAAGCAAAATTTTAAAAGAAGGACAGTAAAGGTAGGGAATCTGGAAGGTAGAATATCACGAGTATTAAAACTTTGGAGTCAGACAGAATCTTTATTCTATAGGCCTTTGGCATGACTTTTGGTCACTTATTTTCCTTAAATTGGTATTTCTCCCACAGGCACTGGTCACAGAAGGCAGTGCCTCTCCTGTGTGCATGAGAGGGACAGACCAACATGTATAACCTGGATCTTTCCTGTTGAGGAAGTTTCTTCATGTGGAAGCATGAGAAGAGAATACTTGTGACCCTCACTAAGAAGAATATGGTCTCTATTCACCCACCGGGCTCTATGACATCAAAATATTTCATTTCTTAAACATTTAATAAGATGCCACTGAAATAATTTCTTTGCTTTCTTTTTCTTTTTTTCAGTAATGGGAATTGAGCCTAAGGCTTCGTGCATGCTAGGCAAGTGAAATCTATCACTGAGCAACATCCTGAGCCCTTTTTTATCCTTTTTATTTTGAGATAGAGTCTTGCTAAGTTGAGGCAGAATCTTGCTAAGTTGCCCAGACTGGCTTTGAACTCATGATCCTCATACCTCCACCTGCCAAGTAGCTGAATTATAAGTATAAGCCACCATACCCAGCTAAAATAATTTTCAAGTGACACAAATGATTATAATAAGGAATAAGTGCTAAATGTTGATTTCCTCCATGTTAAAATGCTATATTATTCTAATATTAAAAACAAAAATCTTATAGTGTGCTAATTTGAATCTTACTAATCAATGTATGGAGTAGTTTGAAGTGTCTTTCTATTCTATTCATGAAGGGGTTTTCTTTTGGATTAATGACACTGGAAAGCACACAAGGGGAGAGTATCTGCTGTAGAGAATACACTGTAAACTTTGCAAATCACTCCAGTATTTCAAATGGGCTTCTAGTTAATACCCAAATGTTATGTTGGGAAAGGACTAATTTGAGATCTTGGTGACCTAGAATCTCCTTTTAATATGATGTATTTTTCACAGTTTTGTGGTTTTAATATGTTGAACCCTTTTGTATTTGGGTCTGATTTTATTTAGATTGGATATAGTGAAAGGTTGTATAAAATACAAATGCCATGATGCTGGAATAGCAGGTGCTGTTGTTATCAATTGTGCACATTTATTTGAGCTTCCCTGAGTTGAAAGTTCGTTACTTGTAAGTAAAACATACTGTGTCTCTGTCTTCCATTTGTTGTGTTAAAAAATGGTGGGTATGTATCTGGAAAAGTTACGAAATTCATTCCTGATCTCAGACAGGAAATAGAAGTATCTGTTGAATTTTCTTATTACTAATGTTACTCATCTTTACCCATTTTATTTCTTTTGAACAATATAAAAGTGTATAGTGTTAAAACTTGAAATTTCAATAAAAAAGGAAATGCTGTGGTTGAATTTAAATCAAAGCAATTATGCTAGGTATAGGAATCCTTTCACCACTCATTGCACTTGTTTGTCTAGGATGTTCTTGGTGAGGTGGGATGTAGAATGGTTGACACTCACTAAGCTAGCTTTGGATATTGGATGAGAACCCATTTGAGTTCTGGGGTGTACTTGTTAGGAGACATGAAGCAAATTAGCTTTAATTCTTTAACTGAGAATAAACCTGTATCACAGGGTTAATATTAATTTAACCTATATAAATTTCTGGCCATGCAGTAGGTGCTCAATAAATATTAGTACCTGTTTGTTTTTATTTGTTAAAATGACCAAATTCTTTTAGCCTTAGTGGGATACCTTTCCTCATGAAATAGGAGAAACATTATTTGTTCTTCAGCTCTGATAAGTTGCTCTAGAAGAATATTTTTCTTACATGATTAGAAAATTTTATCACCTGTACTTAAATAATATCCTTGTTTTTAGTGGCTTAAAAATAAGGATGCAATTGATCCCAGCATAAACAGAGCATTAGGGGTTTGTCAATGGAAGTTTCACCAGTAGGGGTAAGAAAAGATCCTGGAGTGAGAAATTCATTCGGGAAGTTCCACTTGGGGAAGAAACCAGCAGATGGCTTTTCTAGGAGTCCAAGTGAAAATTTAAGGGGGAGGGATGATGTAGCCAATAGTAAAGCAGAAGAAAAGAGACATCTGATGAGTAGACTGGCTTTACTGACTGCTTATGTTATAGGTGGGAGGTGGTGAAGAAGAGACAGGACTTTTACGTTCATAGGTCCTATGACTGCCTTGCGTGTGGTGCCACAGAGGAGCAAACTAGGACACACAGAGGGCACAGGGTTTATGGGAAAGATAAGTTTGGTTTTGCACATGTTTAGTTTGAGGCACTGGGACATGAGGGTCAGGGTGTGCAGAGAGAGAGAGAAAAAGATAAATCTCAGGATTAGAGGGGGATGTTTGGTGCCCATCCATTCTATGTAGTTGGAGTTTGGGGCTTAGGACTGGGCTCCTGGATGGTGGCACTCCATGGTGGACATAGCTGGCTCAGGGAGGACACTGAGCTTGGAGCCCTTTTGATGACTCCTTTCTAGACGCAAGACAAGGAATCAGTTGTAGAAAGAGGACACTCAGACTCAAGGTGTGAATTTAGAATCCTGATTTCTTTTTAATAATTCATACATGATAGGTTTTCCTGTGGAAATGGATGAGCTAATTGGAACAGAGATGCCAGCTCTGGAAAGAACCACCATCCCATGCCTTGGGTTCTTCTGCATTTGATTGGCAGATGGATGGGACTCCGAGTCCCCCGAGTGCTTTTTGCTTGCTCACACTCGCCTTCCAGGAGCGCTGCCTCTACAAGCTGTCCCCGTGGTGGCGAGGTGCTTCTACCAAACCACACTTGCTCCCTCACGATTCACGACACTGAAATATATAGACAACTGGAGGAAGTAAAAGAAGACAGAACACTCCAAACAATGCTGAAATGAAAAGTAGCTTTTACCTTATCTTCAACTCAGTGTTAAAAACGTTTATAATTGGAAGAAATGACCTAGGACAATGTAGAAATTGTGCCTTAGTCTTCTAAGTACTTTTGAGAGCTATCAATATAAGCAGATATTTTTTCCTTAGTCAGATTTCCCTTTTTCTTGATGTAACTCTATTTGTTATATAACTGTTACATGATCATCTGTCATTAAAA
Source organism: Erethizon dorsatum (assembly GCA_028451465.1). Classification (NCBI taxonomy): domain Eukaryota; kingdom Metazoa; phylum Chordata; class Mammalia; order Rodentia; family Erethizontidae; genus Erethizon; species Erethizon dorsatum. The sequence continues at coordinate 55,118,801 of CM051837.1, read as the reverse complement.
CTGTTCTTTAACTGTGACTTGGACAAGTACTACCTAACTTTCCTAGATTTCATCCATAATATGAAGATAATAGTATCTATTTCATAAGGTTCTTGTGGGAAACAAGTGACATGGTATGTGTTAAAAGACTTAGACAAAGCCTAGTCTATCAGCCACACTCAGTAAAGGACAGTAATTGTTATTAATAAGAGGAGGGAAAGGAGAGAAACACACTGAGAGTCTGTGTAGGCAATCAGAAGTGAAGTGGTTAAAGATGGGGAGAGATGATAATGATGATGACATTATTATCAGAACATATTTGGTGTCCTGAAGGATAAAGGAAGGAAGAGCGAGAAGACATTGGAACATGCACTGGCCACGTGAAAGTGGTGCCCACACGCGACAGTCAGCTGTGAGGAAACAAAGATAGACTTAACTTAGGTAACCTGCTCATTGCTTCATGCTCCACTTTCTTCATATTGTTTTATTTTTCTGAAATCAGAAAGAATTGGGATTGTGGGTTGTGTGAAGATGGTGATACTGAGAAGGAAAGTGGTTAGAAATCCAAATTGGATTTCAAAAGATTATCTGTTTTGGATTATGAGAAATATATCAGTAAAAATGTATGGAAATGTTAAGCCTTGAACAGCGACATAATAATGCTGAACTTGGAAAATGAACTAGGAAAGTCCACTTTTTTAAAAGCAGGAGAAGACAAAAAGGAGGGATTATAAAGCATAAGGAAGAATAAAGAGGGATCTAGTTAAAAAATAAATTCATATATACTTTTAAAAAGTTGAAAATTGATGCAAGTTAAAAAGTAAATGTTAATGCTTTTTATTAAGCAAAAAGATATCCAAGTTGTAACATTTTGCCTTCAAAACTTTGGATATCACAAATGAGGTGGGTGGAGTAGAGTTTCAGGATGCCCTTTGAGAATATAAAGACCTATGCCCCTCCCCTCCTGCCTGTCTTAAAATCTGGTCCAATGGTCCTCAGATTTGTGGGCTGTCACATACCAAGAACATTTCAGTAATCTTTGAGTAACAAATGCAGGATTACAACTTAGAGTCCTGGCAAATAAGTCCTTAAGTAAAACTCATCATCTACTATCATCATTACTACATTAAGAGAGAGGACATTTAACACATGCACTCTCTTTCACACACAAAGGGCAGAAGAGCACAATAAAGAATAATTTTTAATCTAGGAAAGTTATCTTTATGAAAATTATTTTCATTGCCCTCAATTTTTCCTTTTTTTTCCATGTGGACTGCTGAAATAATTGTTCACATAAGCACAAATCTGTGCACCAGAATTGGAAAGTCCTGGTCCAGCTCTCAGGTGGCCAGCCCAGGACAGCTCAGGAGACAGAAATCCTGCCACCTCCACTGCTACAAACCCAGTGCTGAAAAGACCAATCCTTTTTCTGGACCACTATGTGGACACAAGCCAGTTTATCAAAAGGATCTTTGTTGCTGATGGAGTTTTTTTCCCCTTCTTTTTTAGAGAGTAGGTTGGGTTGTGGAAGGGGCATGGGTAAAAAGGATAAAAGGTAAATAGTATAACACAAGAAGGTGAAATTTTAAATACCTACAGTGATTAAGTACATATGACTTTAAGCTATATAGGCAAGGATATTTTATATTCTAGCATAAAGTAATAGGGTATAGTATAACAAGGGGAATAATGTCTTTCTTTCATCAGCCGTTTGTTCTTAAAACAAGCCTTTTTATGAGATGTGGAACTTAAAAGAGCCAGTTCTGCTATTCCTGTGAGAACTGACTACATTATTACAAAATATGAATGTGGTAGACATGCTGAGTTTTGGAAAGGTAACAGAAAATTTGCTAATCTGAGTAGATCATTAAGAGTACAGTCTCCTTCATCAATGTATATGATATCTAAAAAGACATTAAAAATTTGGTATGGCTGTGACTCAGCAAGAAAAGGTATAAAAGGGTAAAATGCAGAAGAAAAAATACAATTTGATTCTTTTATTATAAAGGAGCTTACAGACAAGTTCTTTTGCTAACAGCAAAATCTTCAGAAACATTTACTTTGAAATTTAGTTTGCTTTGTACTTATTCCTAATATATTAACACTAGACTTTCAATTTACAAGGTTTGCAGCTCTTAGGTGTTAAATTTTTATATCTGGTATTGGGGGAATTATGGATCTAGGGCCACAGTTCCAATCAAACCAATGTAAAAAGGAGCTGATTGATGACCCATTCCCCTGTCCATATAGACTGTACCACATTCACTTATCTTAGCCCAGGGAGAAGAAAATGTTTTGTTTTGTCAGTTTTTACTCACTTTATATTTTCTCATGGTTTCAGTAAACAGTAGTATGTGTGGTATTTCAGACATCCACAGTAGCCTTTCTCCTCTAAGTACCTACCAGAGATGGGCTCACTGACGAGTCAGTGTTAAGTGATGACTCAGCCACAGGGCGGACAGCAAGTAGTTTTCTTGGTTTGATGGGGGCTCCTCATGGAGCCCTGCTGTGCTGGGCAGCCCAGGCACAGGTTGTCACTCATGAGAAGAAGACCCTGGCAACACCCTTTTCTCACCCAGGCCACACCATTGTCCATCACAAGGTCTTGCCTAAACGTTGCCCTTAAATGTCATGGAGAAAACCAACACAGAAGCGAAGGGCAGTCACCATATTCGCAATGCGAAGTGGGTGCCTCCATAGTAACACTGAGGAGCGCCATCATGCAGGAAGCAACTTGAATGGAGTGGCCACATTCTCTGCTTTACTGTCCTCCACTAAATTGCTGCTGCCAGTTGCCAGAAATGAAAATCCTCATTTGGTGTGAGCTAGCAAAGTTCATTCATTATATATAAACCTTTGCTAGCACATCCATTCATGCTGCATGTATGACTTTCCGATTTTACTCTCTAATATAGAGTAGAATTATAGATATAGCCCTTATCTATTCATCGTGCTGTCTGCTAAAGATATCTGTTCAACAAGTGCTTTCAGTGCTATTATGGATAAACTGTCCTTGCAGGTAGATATGAAGATTGTCTTCATGGAGATCTTTAAGGCACCTAGTGGGTCTTGTGCCCCAGTGAGAAGGCCATTAGACTTTTGAAGCTAAGTTACTTATGCCAGAGAGTGTAATTGTTGAGATGCAATGTTTTAGAGTTCTGGTTTTGGCGGAGTTTTTTGAGTTGATAGAAACATAGAAGCTAGTCATGCTCATACATGGAGCAAATTTGAGTGATACTCCTTTGGGACTCAAAAATAGCCACAATTTGAAGGAAAAAGTAGGAGGACTGAACATTCTTGGAGAAAAATCCAGACACTACTTGTTTCCTGTTTATCAGTTACAATGACCTCAACCAAGGCTAAGGAGGGAATCTCTAAAAGCACCCATCACTCCTCACAGTGTGGTATCCATAAAAGAGAAAGAGTCAAAAAGGAAACAATGGACTCCACCATTACATTTAATGCTAATGATCTGGTTTGTAAGTAGTGTGGTTGCCTCATTTCTCCTAGTCCATCAAACGCTGAAGACGAAGCTCATTAGCACTTGTACTAGAGCATGGACTTGGGGAAAGGGAGATCGACACTCCTGTCAGCTAATTTAGCATCTCCTTAGTACCTCTAAAGAACATGCTGTGCCAAAAAGGCCAGAATTACAGTAAAGGAAGTAAACCACGTATGTCTACCATCATCACAAAGGTGGGCAAAGGGGAGGTATATGGTATGAGGAAAATGTGGGAAGTGGATGAACTCCATTTCAGTTCATCTTTTTGAGGCTGAAATGAAACTTAAAAAACTCATCTCTATCAGCACTAAAATAAAAATAAGTGTGTATGAAAGGGAAACAAAGACCATAGTGACCATATTTGCTGCTTTGATTAGCAGTGCTATTTTAAACAATAAGAAGTAATTATGAATTCTGCTTTTTGCAAGATGCAACAAGCGCATTCCACCCCGCCCCTCCCACAAAATGCCACTGTAAAACTGTATAGAATGCATGCAGAACCTATCTGAGGACTCTGAGAAGTAGATGATAGTGGGCACGTTGGGGAAGGAGGTCAGAATTTGAAGCACCACAAAACTACCATCAGTGTTTTGAGTGCCCTTTTTTCCTACCCAGAGTAAACTCAAAAGTAGCCCAAAACACACTTGGCATGCTGGTGTGGACAGAATGATCTTCAAGAGAAGCACTCACTTTCTAACCTGAGGAGCAGGTTCAAAATGAGTGGAGGAAGTCACTATTTTCTTACTTTGTTCTCCGCTTCCCCAATCCCTAAGTTAGTCCTGCAGGACATAGTAGCAGTAGAGGCTATGCAGGTTCCTAAGACTGAGTGCTTTCTGATGAGAGCAGTTATGGTCCCAAGAGGATGAATTCACAATTTGCTTTTTCTCTCCCTGTCCTCCCACCACTTGGCACCAGACTGAGATGCAGTTGCTGGAAGTTCCTGGCTCAGCGAGGAAACTGAAGCCTTAGCCTTCTGGCAGAAGGACCATGAAAGAGGTCCCCTGGGAACTGGAAAGTGTTGAGATCACAGAGAGGATCAAGAGCACTGTTGCATAAATATAGTATGAACATCTGGGCTCACTTCTGAGCTGTTCATGTTTGGATCTGACTCTAGCAGCATTTGAAGGATTTTGAGAGCTGAAATGTGAGCTAGACCACCACACAGGTCCCAGACTGACCCACTGAATGGGGTACCTGTGGGACAAATCCAAATAGCATTGTGAAGGCTGTGTGAGGAGTAAATTGACATTCAAATCATACCTAATGGAGGTGGCTTGAAAATTACAGCCAGAATTTAGGTGGCGTAAAAAAAAAAAAGTTAATATTATCTTTAGGATTTAAAAACCCCCAACATAATAATGAACATTACTCAAAGTTACCCAGAAGATGATGAACTAGGATAGTCTCAATTTTTAGGAAAAAGAATAATTAACAATTGCAAATACTGAGGTGTCACAGATGTTGGAGTTTTCAAAGACTTTAACTATTATAATCATGGTCCCAGAAGTATGGAAATAGAAGATATAATTCAGAACCAACTAGAGATTTTAGAATGGAAATATATAATAATCAAAGAGAAAAACTTGTGAATGGCCCTCTGTAACAAAGTGGAGATAACGGGACAGTCAGTGGAATTGAGGATAGATCAATAGAAATTATCCAATATCAACAACAGAGAAAGATTCAAAAAGTAAGTAAACAGTGCCTCAGGGATGTGTGGCACAGTTAAAAAAAAAAAAAGTTCAACCCTTGTATCATCAAAATTTCAGAAAGAATTTGCTTTGAAGAAATAATTGCCCCAAACTGAATTTGGTAAAAGACATGAACTTTCAGCTAGGTCTGGTGGTACGTGCCTCTAATCCCAACACTTTGAGAGCCTGAGGCAGAAGAATAACAAGTTTGAACGTATCCTGGGCAACTTAGAAACTTAGTGAGGTCCTGTCTCAAAGTAAGAAAAGCAGAGGAGAGGGAAGCTGAGGGGAAGAGAGGGAAAAGAAAGGAAAAGAAAGAGAGTTGTGATTGCAACTCAGTGCAAAGGCCCTGAGTTCTATCAACAGTACTGAGGGGAAAAAAAGATATAAATTTTCAGATTTAAGAAGCTGAAACACATCTATACAAGATAAACTCAAGGAAATCCATACTAGTTACACCATGAACTGCTCAAAACAAAAGAGAGAATATAACTTCTAAGTAGATTGTGAAAAATAGTATATATACTGAAATGTCTGCAGCAATAAATATAAATGCCATACAAAGAAATGTAGTAAAAATTTAATAGAATAATAAAAATATTCAAATACTCCAAACAAAAGTAGGAAAGGGAAAAATAGAGGAACAAAATCAGGGAGGAAACAGAAAATAAGTAATAAATGACCTAAATCACAACATTAAATAATTACATTAAATATAAATGGTCTAAACATATCAATTAAATACCATCAGAATGGATTTTTAAATGACTGAAGAATATGCTATTTACAAGTAATACATTTTGAATATATTAATAGGGTAAAATGATATTAATAGGTTAAAAGGCAAAATTTAAAAATACCATGTAAACACTAACCAAACTAGGCCTTGTGTGGACATAAAAAGGAACATTACTTAAAAGGGGTACACTCACCAAGATGACGTAACAAGCATTTAAAAAAAAAAAGCATATGTACTTAACAACAGAACTTCAAAGTACATACTGAAAAAAACCAAAAGGAAAAATGGACAGTTGTCGTTGGGAACTTAAATGTGGCTTCCTTAGTAATTGCAAGAGCAAGTAGATAGGAAGCCACTAAGGATATAGAAAGATTGAACAATACTGCCAAACAACTTGACCTAATGAACATTTCTAAAACTTTCCTCTCCGAGAGCAATATGAATTCCTGTCTTGAAGAAAAGTTAGAAAGAGAGATGATGGCTTTGAGACCTAAAACAAACCTAAGAACAGTAAAAGGAATGGAAATAATCCATTGTAGTTCTTTTTTTGTTTTAATGTGGGTATCAGGAGTCGAATTCAGGACTTCGCGCTTGCCAGCAGGCACTTGTGCCCCTGAGCAATATCACCGGCCCTTTTTTCTTTTATGTGGGTACCAGGAGTCGAACTCAGGACCTCGCGCTTGCCAGGCAGGCACTTATGCTGCTGAGCTATCTCCCTGGCCCTGTAGTTCTTTTAGCATAATAAGATTTAACTAAAAATCAGTAACAGAAAGATGATTGCTAAATGCCCTAGTAAATTAAGTTCTTTACTAGTAAATTAAACAGTACACTTCTAAGTATTTCATGACTTCAAGAGGAAATCTCAGAGAAAGTAGAAAATATTTTGAAATGAACAAAAATGAAAATACAATGTATCATAATTCATATGAAGTGGCGAAAGGAAGGCTTAAGGGAAATATGTAGTTTAAGTGCTCATATTAGAAAAGAAGTAAAGGTGTATAATGAGCAATCTAAGCTTTAACCTAAAGGAACTAAAAAAAAAAGCAAAGTAAATTCAAAACAGGCAAAAGGAAGGAAACAATAAAGATAATATATATCACAATGCACTTAGAAACAAAAATAATGGAGAAGACCAATGAAATCAAAAGCTGGTGTTTTAAAAGTATCAATAAAATTGATAAAACTCTAGGCTGGTCAATAAGAAACACAAGTTACTGGTGTAAGGAGTAAAAGAGTGTTTAACACTACAGTACTCACAAACATTAAAAGTATAATAAACAAATACCTCAAAAATTCTGTGTGCACAAATTCAGCAGTTTAGATGAAGTGGACCAAATCCTAGCCAGAACAAGCCCCTAAAAGCTCACTGAAGAAGGAACGCATTGTCTGAAAAGCCCTGTCTTCTCAACAAATTTAATGTATAGTTAGAACTGTTTACAAAAAATTCAAAAAACCAAAATATTCCAGTTCCTGATGAGTTCATTGGAGAATTCTAGAATAATACCCATTCTACGTTATCTCTTTTGAAAAGTAGAAAAGGAGGCAACATTTCCTAACTCATTTTATGAAGCCAGCATTATCCTGATGCCCAAATCAGACAAAGATAGTAGTATAAAAGAAATTTGAAGACCAGTGTCCCACATGAACACAGATGTAAATAAAATCCTTTATAAAATATTAGCAAATTAAATCTAGCAAAACATAAAAAGAACAACAAATCAGAACCCAGTGATTTAGGATTCAGGCTAATCAGCATTTGGAAATCATTAACATAATCTACCACATTACTGGACTAAAGAAAGATCACGTGATAATTGATTCAGAAAAAGCAATTGACAAAACATACATTCATGATAAAAGCTCTTAACAATTCGTGAATAGGAGGTGACTTTGTCTGCAGGAAAGACTGAATACTTTCCCTTTAAGATTGGAAACAGAACAAAAAGGGATTCCTAGTTAACATCGTGTTTAAAATTTTTATCCAGGGCTGGTGAGATGGCTCAGCGGCATAAGTGCCTGTCTAGCAAGCGCGAGGGCCCGAGTTCGACTCCAGGAACCCACATACAAAAAAAGGGCCGGTGATATCGCTCAGTGGCACGGGCGTCTGCTGGCGCGCGAGGTCCTGAGGTTGACCCCCGGTACCCAAAAAAAAAAAAAAAAAATTTATCCATTGGAATAAGACAAGAAAATGAAACAAAATGCTTGCAAGTTGTAACAGAAAAGTCCCACTTTGCAAACAACTTGATCCGTCATGTAGAAAATTTCAAGAAATTTACCAAAAAAAAAAAAACAAAAAACAAAAAAAACACCTAGAACTGCATTGCTCGTTGGATTATGTAATGCTGGTCTGGAATACAGTTCAGTAGTTTCTTAGGAAGTTAAGTATATCCATACTATAAGGCTAAATAATTCCACTTCCATTCTAGCATGCAGTAACATGAATTAATTTCAACATTATGCTCAGGGAAAGAAGCCAGTCTCGGAAGGTTATGTGCTGCATGATTCTTTTCCATAGTGTTCTAGAAAAGGCAACATGATAGGGACAAAGAATGTATCAGGGGCCGGTGATATAGCTCAGTGGCATAAGCGCCTGCCTGGCAAGCGCGAGGTCCTGAGTTCAACTCCCGGTACCTGCATTAAAAAAAAAAAAGAAGAAAAAAGAATGTATCAGTTCATAGGGATTAAGAGTGTATAAGGGCACATTTTGTAGGAGGTTTTGGGGGAGTGATGGAACTCTTCTATAGCTGATGTATCCTGATTGTGATGGTGATGACTTACTTATTTAATATGTTAATTTTTAAATTATGTTTGAAAAAATTTAGGTTTTCAATGTAAAAGTGAATAATACCTCATTCACATATGATCACTTATTGATTAGCTAGATCATTATTGACCAATAGAAGTTTCTAAGATGATGGAAATATTCTATATTGGCTTGGTCCAGTAAATATTAGCCCTGTGTAGCTATTGAGCACTTGACTAGAGGAGCTAACATTTTAATTTTATTTAAGTTAAATGAACTTTTAATAGCCATACATAGCTAGTACCTACTCTATGGGATTGTGCAAATATAGATCATAATCACTGTGATCCCAGAAAGCAGAGAAACTCTATTATTTTTATCCATTCATTATAGAGATAAAATAATATGATTAATTTTAATTTCTTGACATCAAGATCTTACAACTTTTTCTAGTTTTATAAGCACTTCGTTAATAAAGATGTATGATCTAACTTCCATGAGATGATATATGGAGGTAGTACAGAGTTGTGACTTTACATAAAAGATATTAGTGGATGAATATGTAGATGTTTGTGACAAAGGAGTGGAACAGACCAAAACCCAAATAATGATTTTTTAAAGTAAAAAAATATAGTAGGTTCTCCTTATCCTCAAGGGATATATTCCAAGATCTCCAGTGGATGCCTAAAACCACAAATTCTACCAAAACATGTATGTACTGTCTTCTTGTACATACCTGTGATAAAGTTTAATATATAATTAGCATAGTTAAAGATTATCAACAATAATAATAAAATGAACTATTATAACAAATACTGTGGTATAAGTTACATTAATGTGATCTCTCAAAATGTCTTACTGTGCTTTCACATTTTCACTTAATGGATTTTCTGAATTCCTCCATTAATATTTTGGCTATTTTTATTAATACATATCAATTATACAGAATAATGGGTTACATTGTGACATTTTCATATATGAATATGAAATGTTGATCATATCCTCTCTCCATTTTCCTTCTATCCTTTCCTTGATCCTATTCTTTTTCACTAAAAGTCCCCCTTCTTCTTTCATGTTGTCTTTTTTTTTTTCCTCTAGATTTCACATAAGGTAAAACATACCATATTTGTCTTTCTGATTCTGGTTTATTTTTCTTAACAGATGATCTCTAGCTCCATTTTCCTACAAATGACTTTTCATGGCTGCATAATACTCCACTATATATATATATATATATATATATATATATATATATATATGTGTGTGTGTGTGTGTGTGTGTGTGTGTGTATGTGTGTGTATGCCACATTTTCCTTATCCATTGATTCATTTGTGTACACCTAGACTGATTCCATAAGTTGGGGTGCATAGTGCCATGATAAATGTGGGTATGCAGGTATTTCTATAGTACACTGACTTTGGTTTCTTCGGGTACTTACTGGTGAGTGGTGTAGCTGCTTCATATAGTAATTCTATTTTTAGTTTTTTGAGGAACCTTCATAATGGCCATATTAATTTATATTCCCACCAACAGTGTATAAAGGTTTCTTTTTTCCGCATTCTTGCAAGCATTTATTATTTTTTAGTTTCTTGATGATAGCCACACTGACTGGAGTGAATGGAATCTCCATGTACTTTTGATTTACATTTCCCAGATGGCTAAAAGTGTGGAACACTTCTTTCATATAATTATTGGACATTTGTACTTCTGTTAAATACATCTGCCCATTATTGAGTGGATCTCTTGCTCTTTGGGTGTTAAATATTTTGAGTTCCTTATGTATTTTGGATATTAATCCCCTGTCAGAAGAATAGCTGGCAGTGACTTTTGTCCATCCCTTAGGCTGTTCACTCTGTTGTTTCCTTTGCTGTGCAGAAATTTTAATTTGATGCAATCCTGTGTGTGCTGTTATTTCTTGAGGTACATAGTATTTTCCATAAATTGTTGCCTGTTTCTCTATCTAGAAGTGTTTCCTCTATGCTTAAGAAAAGACTTTACAGCTTCTCTATGGCATACCTGAATTGCCAGCATCACTACTCTTGTTCTTTGGGCCCATTATTAAGTGAAATAAATGTTTCTTGGACACAAGACAGCCATACCAGAACACTCAGTCTGATAACAGAGATTGCCACTAGGTGATTAATGGGCAGGTAGTGTATACAGAGAGGGAACACTGGACAAAGAGCTGACGCCCACTCTGAGCAGAATGGAGGGAGACAGCATCCACTGGAGATCTTGGAATATGTCCCTTGAGAATAAGGAGAACGTACCATATTTTTTGACTTTAAAAAATCATTATTTGGGCTTTGGTCTGTTCCATTCCTTTGTCACAAACATCTATATATTCATCCATTAATATCTTTTATGTAAGGTCACGACTCTGTACTACCTCCATATATCATCTCATGGAAGTTAGATGATACATCTTTATTAATGAAGTGCTTATAAAACTAGAAAAAGTTGTAAGATCTTGATGTCAAGAAATTAAAATTACTCATATTATTTTATCACTTCCCTCTTTGAGACTCTAGGATTATCTTCTATCAAATGATAATGTACCAGATACTTTCAGCGTCTCTTCTAGCTCCAAAATGCCATTGTTATATGTTCTTAATCTTATGAGAATTGATCTGATTGAAAGACTAAAGAATTTTAGTAAGTAGCAGAATAACTATGTTCCTCACTTCATGTTTTCATCGGTGTTCCCTAATACTTGGGGGGATACCAAGAATTGCTCTTTAAATATTTAATTTCCTTGCCTATACTGCGTTGTATCTAATGCAACTTTAGTTGAAGTTGTTTCTTAACCTCATTACAAAAAATTAACCTAACTCAGTAAATCCTGCTTTATAAAGGCCCTGGAAACTTTGGAACTTTGTGTTTTTGAAACTGCTTTTCACCACATTTTTAATTTGAATCTTTTTATCAGCTTTTGTGCAACCAGAAAAATCTAATCTGTTATTGGTGCCCAGGGATTTCTGTTTTAGAGGATTTTTTCTCATCTTTTTTTTTTTTAAATTCTCAGTTCAAACTAATATTCTATCTGGACACTACTCCAAATGTCAGGCTACTCTGGCAGTCTTTTGGATAGATTCTGGGATGGTGTTAGATGGGTGTGATATACTTAGAAATGCATTCTTGATAGTACTCTAATGTTCATACTGGAAATTTTGAGTACTTTCATGAAATAGAAGATAATATCTTACATCCCTCTGTTTCTGTCTTCCCTGATTAAGAACTCTGCATCTTGTTCAGTGTCTTAGAACAGGCTTGTACCTTGTCTCTATAATCATATTCTCTCTTTGGATGCATCCTGTACCTTGTTGCCAGAATAACCTAAACTTTCAGCATCAATAACATCACTCCTTATAAAAACCTATAATGCCTTTCTCCAACAATTTTAATTTTCTTCAAAAGCTTAGCCCAACCTGACTGTTAGGGTTCCTCATTGCCTATCTCCTTCATATAAATCCTTCCATCCTAGCCAAGCTAGATAGACCAGCAGGCTGTGTCCAAAATACCTTGCACTGTCTAACCACAGTGTCTCTGTTCATTCTGATTTGCTGCCTAGAAAGATGTCCTCATCTTTTCTGTTTTTCACTTACCCATTCTGTGCCTCAGATGCCTCCTCCTTCCTGGAACACTTCCCAGTTCCCTCCACTGTGCTTCTTTGATGACTCCTTCTCATATCAGAAGTAACCATCTTTCTTTGTTCTCATTTCCTAATTGGCCTGAGTGAGTCAGACGTTGCTGCTAAACTGTGAGTAGAGGAGCTCTCTCTCTTTCATCTTCATACTGACCTCAGCAGCAAGCATCATGTCTTTATGTGTTATATTTAATAAATGTTTGTTGACCTGAATTAGGATAGGTTTCTTATACTATTATTATAGACTGGTATTTTTTCTCCCATATTGGCACAGTCTTGCAAAGGAGAGAGAGTCTGGCATCACAGACTTCGAAGTGGTAATGGGAGAAGGAGAAGTAAGTCCCTTGGGAAGCTACATCTGACCTTACTGTCAACAGACCCTCTCTCTAGCCAATAGTCAACAGTTGTTTTAGAAAAGTATGGGGTTCATAAGTGCAATACTTCTTGAAGAGGAGAATTTGTAATGGATATAACAAATGCCAAGTGGAATTCATTGCAGATGTATAGTGGTCCTTTTTCTTATCCATTGAAGACTGTTCTTAACCCATTCTTGGACAACACCTCTTGCTTCCTCTCCCTTTCCTTCCTAGTATGAATTCTCAGCCCCAGGCAGCATTATAATCCTCCATCTCTCTTCCATCAATAACTCCTGACCATGGTTCATGCTTCTTCTCTCCAGGACATTCCTTTCTTCAGCACATATTTACTTAGTGCCTACTGCTGGCTAGGCCCTTTCAGGAATACATCTGTAAACACAGCACACGCAGAAATCCCCTACTCATGGAGCTTATGATCTAACATATGGGATGTCCTTTCTCTTTTCTTTCACCTGTCCAGATTCTAGGACAAGTTCGCACTTCCCTTGAAGCCATTCCTGTCTGCTCCAACCCAGGTTCTTTTCTCCTGAATTCTCGGGGGCACCTGTTACCTGTTCCTCCCCTGTGACAGACACTGCCTTGTATTCTTTGCACTTGTGATGTGTGAGTATCTTATCTCGTTGGGTGCATTTTAAGGTAGAGGCCATGTAATTAGTGCATGAAAATGTTTGTGTACCAGTGTGCATACCTGCATTTTATATACTACCTTATGCATATTAAAAATCCCCCAAGTTAATATAGGACATTTCAGTTAGGCACTCAATAAATATTTTTAATTGACTTAAGAGTATTTATTGCTTCTGCTTTATCAAGTGCAGCAGCTCTAAGACTATTCTAGACCATTAGTCATCCAAGTGTTTATGAAGATTCTGCATGACTATGTCACTAAGTGTTACTACTATTTAATCTTCTGCCAAGGAACCAGTCAAGTGCCAAGCACAACCTCTGCCCACACCTCATCAATTGAGCAAATCACCTCTGGGATACTCTGTATGATGTTTGTAAATCTCTACTGTTAATGATGAAGCTGTTATTAAAAGAAGCAAGAGGCACCAGGGGGAGGAGGAGTACTAATTATGGCTGGAGTTGATTTTAAGCTTTCCTCTCTACCAAACACTGGTGCCTAAAACTTCAGAATGCCTTTCTTGCCTGTATATGTGAGTTGAAGCTAATTGGTATCCACCATAAAACCCAGGTTGCTATATGTAGAGCCATATGAAAAGCTTATGTTTACAGTTTTGAGTGGCCCTGTGTACTTTTTCTGTGATTATTGAGGAAAAGTCTGCTGGCTGAGGCTGGAAAACAGTTAGTTAGAGCTTCTAGAACTGCGCAAAGACAAAATCACTCAAGGGATCCAACCTGTGACCTTAACCTCATTGGCCCAATATGCTAAATGAGCACTCGGCTTCAATTTAAATTTAAAAATTGAGGTATAGGTTTCTTAACTTTGTTGTTTTCAGTGGTTATTTTATAATCAAGAAGCATTATGTATAATGATTAAAGGCACAGATTCTGGAGCCAGTTTCCCTGAGTTCAGATCCTACCTCTGATAGTTTCTTTTTCAAAATGGGAGTCATACCAGTACCTACCTTATTATTGCGTCCTCCTAACAATTAGATGTTTCTGTATATGAGCGTAGTAGACTCACACAGAGATGCAAATGTACATGTTTGGATATTAGAAAATTTGAATACCTTTAGTAATTTTCCATTCCTTTTCTTTGATTATGTAGTATTTTTTTATCTTCTCATTTAATCTGTTATGTATGTTAGAAGACCTGGTCTAGGTCTTAAATTGCCAGGGCTAATGATACCTCTGTTTAGATCTTAATTTTCAATTTATAATCACATCAGCGAATTCTTCAGGAATTGGTGCTCCTTAGGCTTCTTAAGGCCTGACAGGAGCATGACAAATTTGGTGGATTTTGGTGGATTTATAACTAAGGACGCAGCCAAAATCAAAGAGAATTGGTGAACTGTCAGCTGCTTTGGTCGGAGGCCCTGGTGAGGTCCAGAGACTCAGAGTGAGCCATTAGCTTTGGGCACAACCTGAGTGAGAGAGGAATTAATTCACTGGAAGGAGAAGTCAAAACCAAACCATTTTTGATAAAGCCTAAGTATAATTAACAAAGTTTTTTAAAAAAATGCCTAAAGGAGACCTGACTTAATTGTGCTAGGATAGAGTTAACAGTGAGATGCAGTGGCCGAAAGCTGACCGTGGTCTTAGACCACATGAAGACAGAGTCCAGAACACAGGAGGGGATGATGCTGCGCAGAGGTCACATCTGGGTCCATAGCATCGTAGGAGGGAAACCGATAGGCCGAGTCAGTAAGGAACGAACTCATGAAGGGAGAGGTTTTGAAAAGCAACAGATGGTAAAGGTGCTGAAAAGATTTTATTTAATAACATTCAAATCAAGTGTATTAATCAACCACTGAATAAATATTGTACATAGTCTACATGCTCATTAGGCACCCCACACTGTAGGGAACTAGAGGAGAGATGATCTGGAATATGGGGGTCACATGAGTTAACAGACAAAAGCAGGTTATACGTTTTCCAGCCTGCTAAAGGCAGAACCAGTGTGTGGGGTGACAGGAGAGGCTGATGTGGACTCCCCAGAAAGTGTGGCTGGCGTGGGGTGGGACCTGAGCTCCTTGGGATGAGGTGCTTGAGGACAGGCTGAATCACAGGAGTTAAGAGAGGATCTGATCCTGGTTCAGGGGACTCACACGGGACCCGTTCCAAAACCCGGACGTTTGGGAAAGCCTTACCAAGGGCTTCCTGGTGCTTTTGTACTTCCTGGCTTCCACTGTGTCTTCACTTGGTGCTCAATGCAGCTTAGCTGCTTGTGGTTGAATTTGCTGTACAAACATCAGCTGCCCAAATCTATTTCAGTTCAGAGTGACGGATAATTGGTGGTATCCGGTTCATGAGCAGAAATAGTGAGGGGTAGAGTTTGGGAGAGTTTGGTCAGTATTATTACTAACACAATAGAATTCATTTCTTTCTTACTTATTCTTTTCTGCTGTGACTCCATTTTTCTCTGGTTTTTATGTGATTACTGATACTCCTGTGATTCTGTCCTCTCTCTCAACTTCCACCCTTTTTTCCTCTTGAAATATTTATGTGTTATTTCTTGTACTGTAAATAAAAGACCAAATGTTTTCTTTGTGCTTCTGTGGAAATAGGGCTCTGTGTGTGTGTGTTTGTATACACAATATGTACACATACATATGTCTCAGTTATTCAGTGTGTGTTAACTATGAGCATGGTACAAAAGGTGCAACAAAAAGGACATTTTTATGCAGATATAAAATTGATTTTCTTGCCTTAGTGATCTTAGGCATAGAAATTTGTTTTTTAAAGCAGATGAAGCAGTGACATAAGAAAATCCGACTTCTACTGGTTGTGTTGTAAGCTTGGAGAGAACCTCATGCCGAGAGCACGTGCCTGACACAGTGACCTCATTCCCAGCGCTGCCTTTATCAGCAGCAGCAGAGCTGCCTGGCTGGGAGGCTAGCTGGCCGCCCAGGCTGCAAGCCCGACAGGGTTGTGTGGGGAATGAGGAGACCGGGCTTGCAAAGACTTGCAGGGCAACTGGAATTCACGACAAAGAGCTTGCTGCAGCTAAACTTTGATCCAGTGTACTGCAGAGTCGCCTGTTACACACAGTAGGGAGGCATCCTTCATCACAGTGAAAAGTCAGCCTTAAAAAGAGTTAGGAAAATGTGTCAGATCACTGATTACAGACTGTTGAGTATATAACAGCAGATCAATTTAATATGTGTTCTTTCTTCAAGCATCTGGAGGTATGTGCCCTTTTTACTGTTCTGATGATTAAAAAATGTAAGTTGGTGCTAGTGCATGTGAGGACACCTGTGTCCCTTGGACAGGACCACGCGCCCTGTGCAGCCCTGTGCCTGGGCTCCATTCCCGCCCCAGAGTCTCCGCACTGCACAGACAAAAGAGCCTGCACAGACACACACAGGCTGTAGCTTTTCTTGGAGCGATGACTCATTTCAGCTCACAAAGGATTCTGGGCAGGGTAGTGAGAAGTCAGGTTGGCTGATCCATCCCTATGACTTCACTTTGCAGAGAACAAGCAGAAGAGGAGTGACACTGCAGATTCCCGAGGCACTGCAGTGGGATGTTGGCTCAGTGTGAGTAGCTGTGATATATGGGATAGGCAAGGAACAGGATTCCAGCTGTTCCATGCAAATAGTATAAAGGAATGGTAAAGATGATTCCTTTTTTTCCTTCCTAAAAAACATTACCAGCAAAATACATTCACAAAGCCTTTTTAAGGTGGTTTCTGCCAGCTTTTGAACTGAATTTGTGCCAGTATCTCAAGCCCTGAATTATAAGAAGAGCTGAGGGTTCTGGAGCTCATTTTTTAAAAGTAGATCTACCAAGGTAAAGTACCATATTCCTCTTGTGTTCCCTGAGTCCTCCATAGCCAATCTGAAATGCTCATTTAGGATACTATGACTCGAAAGTTTACTCTTTCTTCTTATTACAGATTCTAGGACGTCCGTTTCTGTTACTGGCTCCTTCTCGTGCTTGGATGCCACCCCCTAGCATGCACCAGGCGTTAGTGTCAAAGGTACCTGGGGGATGGAGCCAGTCCAGAACGGGTCAGGTAGGTTTCCCCTGCTTTTCTTTCAAGAATGGTTGTGTGCAAAGAAATATGGTGAAATATCTACAACATCTGTGATGAGAGCAAGCTGTACTCCGAAAGGTGGTCTTGCTGTTAAAGTCTTCCTGTGGCCTCAATCTCGGGCGGTCCAGGTATGTCACGGAGGCTGCCCACCTCATGCAGCATCACCAGCATGAGTCATCGTCTCTCAGAGCTGAAAAGTCAACAGCTGTAGGATTTGCGGATGGGAAATAATTAAACTGCCTCACATTTCCATCAGCTGTATATCTCTTTCATTCCCCTAAGGGAGAATTTCAGTAAATATTATTTGAAATTTGTATCTTGTCAATTAAAGTACAGTCCCTGAAATTTTGCATGCTGCTTGGCCTGTGATTCTGCATACAATACACTAAAATCCAAGGAAGCCTGATTTATATGCTCGGGGACTGTTTCCAAGACCAACATCATATTGAGTCTGCTATGAACTGTTAGGAAGTAAGCGTATTTCATTGTAGTCTGTTTTAGTATTCCAATGATGACAGAGCTGTTTTCTTACAACATCCGTGAGCTTTTCACACCCAAGCTTTTTAAAGAAATAATTGTGAAATGGTAAATGTTGGGCCTCAAAAATACATTATATGCTGTATTTCCAACATGAAACGTGGTACATCTGAAAACCTGGTCTTAGCACCTCATCAAATACATAGTTTTAGCACTGTTGTTTATTAAAGATCTTTTGAGAGTGTCAAATCCTTGATGTCATTTTCAGGCATAATTATTGCATTTTAAAATAATGCAAACTCTGTACTGGATAGGCCCCTTGAACATCTCTTTTCTCTTTGTGGTCACTGCCATCTGCATAGCTCACTCTTTCCTTTCTTAATTGTCAAGGTTGTCTCTGTATGCAGCACTCTGCATTTTTAGAATAAAGTTGAGGATGGTGAGTCAATTTCAAAGGGTATTTGGTCAGGAAAAATATAAGCGTAGCATGTTGAGAATAAAGCTGTATAATATAACCCATTAGTTCTACTCATACTTAAAGACCCTAGTCAAAATATCTTTCCCACATAAAGCTCTACCCAATGGGACAGGCTACCCCCTCCCTCAACAGGAGGTCATTTCTTAGTCTTCGAAGCTCCCATTGTAGAATCAGTTTGCTGGTCAATTGTATATTTTCTAGTTAAAGCTCTTCAGAGGATGTTTTGAATACTAATGTGAATATTTCATAATTACTTATATTTTTTACACATTTTAATCTTATTTTGCCACCTAAATTGTAAGCTTACTGAAGGCAAAGATCAAGATTTTTCTCTGTAATTTACATCTTCTAGCAATTCCCTATATACGGTAACTACTCAGTAAATGGTTAAGAAGGGGAGGTGTTTGAAAAGCATTAATTTGTTGTAGAGGGTTAGAACAATTTTTTTTGTTAATTTTTATGGAACGCAGAACATCATGTTGAGTGAAATAAGCCAGACAAAGACAAATATCACATGTTCTCATTCATTTGTAGAAGCTTAAAAAACGGTTCATGGAAGAAGAGAGTAGAATAGTGGGTACGTGAAACTGGGAAGGGGAACAGGGAGGAGGGATGGAGAGACATTAGATCATGGGCACCGAAATAAAATTAGATAGGAGGAATTAGTTCTGATGTTCTATAGCACCACAGGGTAACTATAATCCGAAACAGTATGTGATGTATTTAAAACTAACTAGAAGAGTCTAAAGTTCCCCAGCACACAGAAATGGTAAAAATTTCAGGAGGTGGAAATGCTAATTACCCTGATTTGATCATTATACCTCATAAATCAAATTATCATATTGTTGCTCCAAATATGTACAAATAATATGTGTCCATTTGAAAAATTAAATTTAAAAAAGAATTCTCATAGATTAGGTTAATACTAAGGTAAACCACAGGAGTTATGCAAATTTCCCTAGAAGTCGATTGTTCTTACCTTGAGTTGTAACCTAGAAAGCTTGCACTGCTGCTAAGGGGTGTTATTGTTAAGAGGAGGATGAGATCTAATTTTTAGAAAAGCCTTCTTTTTAGAGCTAAATGAATAGGAATTGATATAAATTCAAACACTATAAAAGAGTAAATTGGTTGAACTTAGACTTGGGTAGGGTATTTTTAATACTAACAACTATTTATTAAATATTTATTAGGTCTCAGAGACAATATAAGCATTCAATACCTATCAGCTAAATCCCCTCAATGTCTCTATCAGTGTGTACACATTCCAAAAGAAGAAATTAGATTGAAAAAATTAACTCATTTGCCCCAAATCATATAACTAATGAGGAGCAGAGTTGGGCTCTGAACCTAATGTTTGCTGAGAGAGTCTATGGTCTTTACCATTTTCTTGTAATGCCAAATTTAGGAGAGAAAAGTTACTTAACGATACAGTGAGTTGGAAGTTGTTTCTTTGTATCTGTCTTTCATTCTCAAAATTCTTAGATAGTTCTTTGATAACAACCTCCATGGCAGTTGGATGTGTGGTAGGGTGTTCACTTGTCAGGGAATCTGTAGCAGTCATTCAGTAAAATTTTGTTGTAATTTGGGGAGTGTAGTTCATTCACACATGAATTATATTTAAGTAGGCTTTGTTGTTCAGTTACAATTGTGTTTTACAGCAATCAGTCATAGTAAAGTCGTGGTACCTAAACTGATAAAGCAGAAAATACAAAGGTTGAGAAACAGCTGTGGGGATTCTAACTTGCAAAGCAGGGAAGAGAATGACCCTGAAGATGTTAAGCTGCTTTTATTAAACTGTGGTTGAGATATATCATCAGTGGAAATTGTGGGATCCCTAGTGTGAGGCTAGGTTCTACGATATAAAGTTGAAAGAGAAGTAAATGATGGTTTGCCATAGAAATTGCTTGAGGCATTTACTATAAGGAGAAGGGAGACTCCATTTCATAGAACTTTTGTTAGCCAGGTACCTTAGAGAATTCTGTGACATCTGAGAGATCTTAATAGTTGGTATCATCTAGAGCTAGTATTTTATTATGATTTTTATCCTAGGTGTAAATGGCTTTAACTAATCCTGGTTGAGGGCCTAGAGAGCAACTTAACAGCTGGTGTCGAAAACATCTTGGCGGATAGCTGGGCCTTGCCTCATCTTGTCTTTAAGTATAGGACCCTTTTAGTCAACAAACCTGAGTGCCTGTATGTAAATAGCACTCTGCTAGGTTTTGTTCCATAGCGCCTCACGTGGACCACCCTTAGAGTGGTTGTTGTGTTATACAAAGGTTTGAGGCACTGAAGCATGTAATTGTTCTATGGCTCATATTTCCACCCTAGCTTTTCAGTTGCAGATCTATTGGAAACAGCTCAGTGGTCAAAAGCATTAGATGCTATAAGAGATGTCATCGGTGGTCATCTCTAAGGATGGTGAGGGGAGCTCCCTAGCCAGCAGTCATCACTCTGTGTTGATCGCTCTTCTCTACCTTTACTGATCTGTCTACTTCTTCTTATTCCACGGCAGTGTTTCGTCAGCACTCAGATTTCGGGAGCAGAGCAATAGCTACTATGACTAATGAGAGCCTCTACCCTGCAAAATGATAGGTTTCTTCTGTAAACCAATGTGCTGATTGATTCGCTTTCTCACTTGGTTGAATCTCTACATTAGACCAGACTAATAAACAGAAAGATTTCTGAAACAGGGGCTGTCAACACATTTTGGTGTGGGCCATAAGTCTCCAGGATTATTCTTAACTCTCTTTAGAAATTTCTTAGTAACTCGTAGCTGATGGACACCATTAATTTCAGTATTATTGAAGGAGCCTCCTATTTATGTTGTCTTTTGAATTAAAATAATTTATTCAAACAATACCTTAGAAATTGGACCTTCTTTAAGAAACGCATCAAGTGTTGAAATAAAGCATTAAGGAACCTTAGAAAAACAGTTGTAGCATTTCTAAATATTCTAAAATTCCTTTTTTATGTTGTTTCCTTCCATTGACTTTTGCAATAAGGGCTCAGCTTTTAAGTTTCAAAATCAGTGGCATTTAAAAAAAAACCCTACAGTAAACTAGTAACGGTACCTTTTTCAACGTCAAGTTTTCTTTCAGATTTCAAGTACAAACATTTGAAAGTGAAGTTTTGTAATCTGGTTTCAAAGGAAGCATAGCAGCATGTGAGCTAATGGGAGCCATACGCTCTGCCCCC
The DNA here is from genome assembly GCA_028451465.1 of Erethizon dorsatum. Taxonomy (NCBI): domain Eukaryota; kingdom Metazoa; phylum Chordata; class Mammalia; order Rodentia; family Erethizontidae; genus Erethizon; species Erethizon dorsatum. Next base: position 55,097,311 of record CM051837.1, on the reverse strand, counting down.
CTCTGTAGAGGTGCTGCGGTCTTCAAGCGAGTGCATAGGAAAGAAATATGTGTTTTCTTTTCAGAATAGCTTTTTAAAAAATATTGTAGTAGGCCTTCTGTTAAAAGAACGAAACAGCATTTATACATAAAATTAAGGTTAACACGTTGAATTAAATTGTGAAACACAAGATTTGTCTGAAGCTCGGCATGAGAGAAGTTGTTCACTTAGCTGTAACGTTAGAGAGCGGATGATTTCCCCAAGCCCAGGGCCTTTAGGGTAAGACTTGGCAAGTTCATAGTTCTATGAATAGGTTGTTGAAAGGAATGAAGTTGTGTTGTCCTAGCGGCCTCTGCACATTTTAGAGACACATGTGACTATTTGTGCTAGGAGTCATAGTATCTGCTACATGGGTAATTTTATTGGCATCCATAATTTTAACTTCAGTGTTAATTTTGGCAGAACAAAGCCAAGTAAGACTTTGAATTAGAAAAAGTAAATTGTGAAGCCTTTATTATGAGGAGAAAAAATAATAGCCAACATATTTAGCCACTTCCTTAAAAATTAAAACCTATTTTTTCAGATCAGATGAGCACTAAAATAGTTTTCCCAGCACATGAGTACTATATTATGATTTTCTGCCAGAATTCTGCTGCATTGATAAAGGAGCATAGAATTTTGGAGCTTGAAGGAATCTGAAATAATGTCATCCAAAGCCTCATCTTATAGGTGAGAAATAAGCAGATGGGTGAATGTATTTTGTTTTAAGAGACAGGGTTCCTTTCAACATATCTCCTGAATACTTTTTTATGTTGTGAATTTTCCACTTATAATCAGTACAGTTGCACTTGTTTTGGTACGTGAATTTCATTGGGGTCAGAGATGATTCTTCAACCCAAGGTATAGATTAAATTAACATTCACAATGAAAAAAAAAGGTACTTAAACAGGAAAACAGGATAACTGATTACTGAATGCAGTTTTAGAGGGGAAAACTCAGATTTAAAGAAAGCTAAAATACAGTATTTGTTCTATTTGGCTTGCTTTTAAGGTTGTCATTTATTATGATGCAGTTTACTTGGAAAAATTCTGGCTTTCCTTATACAGTCATATGAAGATGTATACTTTAAAACAACATTAATGGGCCGGTGAGATGGCTCAGCGGTGTAAGCGCCTGCCTGGCAAGTGCGAGGGCCCGAGTTTGACTTCCGGAACCCACATACGAAAAAGGGGCCGGTGATATCGCTCAGCAGCACGGGCGCCTGCTGGCGTGCAAGGTCCTGAGGTTGACCCCCGGTACCCACACACAAAAAAAATATAAAATAAAATAAAAATAAAACAACATTAAATAGTTTTATATTTACTTTTTAGTAAGTATTTTTTTGAAAGATATGGGTATCATGTGATAGGAGATGAATATAAGTTGTCATGAATGTCACAATTTAAGGGTTGTGTTGTCCTCCCTTGTATGTGAAAGCTGGGAGTATAGAGAACCTGAATTAATGACCGAAAAGGATAAAATGACATCCACAGAGACAGGGCTTTATTACAATACTATCTTTTTTTTTTTTGCCCACAAACAGAACCAAGATAGGAAGAATTTTGGACCTTGAGTATTGACCTAACAGTATTTGATATATAACAGGCACTCAGATGTTTCTTAAAAGGATAAATTATGTGAGTGAGAAGTGTTTTGAAAATAATTCCAACTAGTCACTGGCTAACAATCAGAAGGGAAGAGAGGGATTTAAATAGTACAAATCTATGTTCCGGATGATGATATTTGCTGAGGTAGAAGTGACAAGCTGTAGACCATGCGACTGAGCAAGCTGGCACCTGCGGAATTCCTACCTGTTGCCTCACACACACGTCCCCCACCCCAGCCAGTTGCGTGAGTGATGGTAGTGGCCATCAGTTCATTTGCCACAGTTACACAAGGGTGATTTTCTAAACATACCATGTGCCCCGTAGTCATCGAGAATAAGATCTAAGTCTTCTGTCTACCAAGATCTGGCCTTCGCTTTTTTCTACCCCTCACCACCAGCCCTCTCCAGCAGAGTCCAGCACACACCTAGCTCCTGCAGGCTCCATACACTGCTTCCTGGTCTGTGAGGTCCCTGCTTTCTCCTGCTCTCGTTTAGGGGACCCATTTTCCCTCCTCTCATCATCTATCCCACTACTTTATTTTTCTCCTCATGCTGATCAGCTGACAAAGTACTTTGCATGAAAGCAGTGTCCAAATTTTCACTGACCTGCTTTAAATGTTAAGTGCCCTTAAGATGGAAGTTTGCCTGTCATTGTAATTTTTTGGGTTTTCACAGTTTAAGTTCATTTAACAGAAATTTGTTAAATGCTTAACTCTGTCCAAGGCATTGTGCTTGCTATTATCTGAATGATCCTAGATTTGATAAATGTCTTCTGAGGATTGCTTAAATGGTAAGAAAATAAAATGAAACCTATTTCCCTTTTTGTTTTTTAGTACAATAGGACAAAATGGTAGCAGTTTAGAAAGAATTCATTAGCCCACATCTACCTGTGAGCTTACAATTGAGTTGTCTTTTTTTTTTTTTTTTTTTTAATGTGGGTACCGGGAGTCGACCTCAGGACCTTGTGCTTGCCGGGCAAGTACTTGTGCTGCTGAGCAATATAACCGGCCCTTTTTTTCCTTTATGTGGGTTCCGGGAGTCGAACTCAGGACCTCATGCTTGCCGGGCAGGCGCTTATGCCGCTGAGCCATCTCACCAGCCCGAGTTGTCTTACGAATGTGTTTAGAACTCATTTTGACAGTAGAAAAATCCATCCTATAAGTTATAGACAAGTAAGTTATAATTCATAATTTATGGAAAATATGTTAGTATCTGTAGGTTAGATTATGGTGATCAATAATATTTTAGCAATATTTATATTTTCTTATTCTTTGAAGAAGTAAATGTGCTTTAGTTGGTGGAAGATTTTTCTAGTAGCATATTTTAGGAATGACTAGTTGGCTCATTAAGCAGGTTGAAATAAGATCCACAGAAAACCTTGGTAAACCTGAATTATGTGTTACATTATGTTGAGAGATATCTATGATTCCATTAATACAGTTCTTAAAAACATGTTCTAAACCTCAATTAATATATAATTATTTTTCTGTGGTAATTACTATGTTTTCAGGGGACTATTGCTGATAAAATTAATCAGAGGATGTCTTCAATTGGATCATTAAATGTACTTGGTCTCTATTTGTTTGCTTTACAGTTTTAGCCCAAAATGTAAGATCACAAAACTTAAAAATACCCTGAGAAATTCATTGTATGATAATGTTATAAATGGGTATTCATTCCTTCAACAGGCATGGCATGTACTCGGTGTATTCTGAAAGCTCTGCATTATTTTCAGTACTGAGGATGTGGAGTTCATGCCTCCTTCTGTCATGGAGTTTACATTCTAGTGGATGAGATAGACAGTAAATCAGGAAACACAAACACATACACACACATTCAGAGAGTGAGGACAGCCAACTCGAGTTATGTTGGAACAGCATTAGACTGAGAGGTCAGGATAGTGCTCCCTGGGGACACAACCTTTCACTTGAGAACTAAAGTATGATGGGCCGGTGAGATGGCTCAGCGGCGTAAGTGCCTGCCCGGCAAGCGTGAGGGCCCGAATTCGACTCACGGAACCCACATACGAGAAAAGGGCCGGTGATATCGCTCAGCAGCACAGGCGCCTACTGGCTCGCGAGGTCCTGAGGTCGACCCCGGTACCCACAAAAAAAAAAGTAAATAAATAAAAATAAAGTATGAGAAAGAGCCAGTTCTAAAATGGTCCAATCAAGGAGCATCCCAGGCCAAGGGCACAAAAAATACAAAGGTCCTGCCTGAGTTCAGAAGAAACTGGCATGTTCACAAATCAAAGGAGGTTGTGAGGGTGGAATAGGAAAGGAGTTGGTGGGCAGGGGTAGCCTCAGAGGCAGGTGGACGGGTCCAAATGCTGCAGACCCTTCTGGGCTGGTGCGGACTCAGACTTCCCTCTAAGTGCAATAGGCAGCCACTGTAGAGTTTTATTCAGGGAAGTGTTTTCTGTTTTTCTTAAGAGGATCCTGACTGCTCTGGAGAATGGGGTCTCAGGAGCAGGGCGGAAGACTGAGTATCAAGTCATTGTAATGGTGAGAGATGATGGAAGCTTGCAGGAGTGCAATAGACAGCACTGGAGTTGGAGTTGAAGGAACAGATCAGGAAGCATTAGTTGGACTTGAAGGAGCTACATCCAGGCAGGATGCAGAGTAGACAGAACTGCTGATGGAGTTGGGAGAGGAGAATAACTCCTGTTAGTGAAGCAGAAGACGGATGACATGGAGGTAGTTGCTTAGAGCATCCAGATTCCATTTTTGCTCTGTATCTTGAGTTAAAGGTTACTGCACATATTCATTATTACAGTGAAACTGAGCTTTTTCAAAGCACATGCAATTCAGACACTTAAAGCATGTCGCCTCTTACAGCTGGCTACAGCGAATGAGAAGAAATTAAGAAGATGGCAGCAAAACTAAGCAAATAATTTTATCTAAAAACATAAAGCATGACCTAAGGTGGTTTGTTTTGCTAATAGTCATTTCTTTTTTAGAGAGAAGTTTCCTCTTGTAATCTATACAAAATCAGGAAATCGTTTGACCTGTAGTTTTTAAAATCATATTATCGTATTTTTGTATTTTTAGTCGACTGCGAAGTTCTGAGCTATGATGCGTAAATTTCAGGTGTTAGCCTTCCAAATCATACATAAGTCAAAAGGTCCTGGAATCTGCTTTGAATTCCTCCTTTGACAAGCCGGCCCCTTTCCTTCTTTTCATCTGACTTTTAAAATCATCCCAGGTGATTTTGAGTCCCCATGGCTAATGCTAATCTAGTGATTCAGCAACAAAGCCAGCTTTGGTGCCCCTTGTCCTCTGCTATAGAGGTGCAGGGAGAAAGAAGGAGCCGCCGAAGAGTTAACAGTCATTGAGGGGCTGTGGCTGAGATGCAGGGCTTCCCATGGGAGGATAGGGTTGAACAGATGTGGCTCCTGGTCCCCACCTCTGCTGCAGCTGAATACCAGCATTCTTTTGTTTGTTACACATTGGTTTTGAGAATAAGATTTGGTTTGAATGAACAGTACACCAGTTCTTTAAAAAGGTTTAAATACACTGTTCGAGGCTGTGGCATACTTGCTCCCTCAGATGGTCCCAGCCCACACAATTCTGTCATTTTTAATTAAGTTCTCAATGTGAATTGAATTTCCCCAGCCAGTAAGTTAAACTCACATTCCCAGTAATAGCCCCAAATTGCATGGCTTAGATTCTGCCTACTGCTGACCCACCAGCTACTGTAGGAATTTTCCAGAGTGTCTCTCTCTCCTTCTTCTCTCTCTTTCTCTTTCTCTCTTTTTGTGCTGAACTCCATCCTCTCCACCCCAGACAGGGTCTCGCTAAGTCACTAAGTCTCCTAGGCTGGTCTTGAACTTGTGATCCTCCTGCCTTAGCCTCCCAGAGTGCTGGACTTACAGGCCTGCGTCACCACCCCTGGCCCAGATGGCTTCTCTTTATGATACTTATGTCTCATGGACCCCCAAAATTTGTGGATTCTAAGTTAGATCAGTTCCTAGTTTCAGTTGATTTTTAATATCCTTGGACCTACTCCTTTTCTGAATTTTGGTACTTTCTCTTCCTTCTGGCCTTTGGGGCAATGTCTTAGTCCTTTCACATCCATCTCATTCATCTAGCAGACTAGAGCCACAGTAGGGCTAATGGAGCCTCATGTGGTGCAACAGGAAGGGAGCTCTGAACTCCGCTGGGCTTGGAGAGAGGGTTCAGGCCTCTACTTGGACACTGGAGTCGTTTTGCTTTCTGTGATGCACCTGCTAGAATATCTTCACATGTGGCGATCTCCAGCCCCGTTGCCTGATTATATCCATCAAATCATTACCCGCTTTAGCCCATCAAAGCTAGATTCAAGTTCTTTCCCAAAGCACTTCTATACTCGCCTGCAAACTAGGGGTTGTGGGCTATGCTTGTGGTTGTGGGGTTTAAGTGCCCCAATAGTGTGGATGCTGGTCCATTCCAGAGCACCCACACATCTTTTGGGGAGAATGCTGCTTAATGCCACAGGCTGACCTGAGACTTATCTGTGTGCCCTGGGTCATCATAGCTTATTACAGGAGAAATCTTGCTTAAGAAACACAGAAGAGAGAGATCAGGTAAGTTCATGTGGGGAATAAGATTAGAAGCTCATAGATACTCTGTTGCTAGTTTTCATCTTCTTTCTGTAGGACATGCTTTCAAGTAAAATATAAGTATAACCCCAAGGTATAAAACAGGAGGCCCTCAGGTTTCAGGAGCAGGCTGCCCTGCTCTCCCAGCCTCTCCCTGTGCTGGGATCACCTTGACAGCAGAAATCTCCTGGAAATTCTAGGGAACCTTGAAAGATATCTCGACAGTTCCTGCACAATGATGCCAAGATCTCAGAAGCAGACACAGTATTTGCATTGCAGGTTGACACTTCCTCAAGACTCACATCTGTCATCGTTTGGATGCTGGTCTTCAACCTCTCCTTTCTCCATCGTCCCTTTTAGTGGGCAAATGTGTACAGGCAGCCGCAGTCTCCTAATGCTCTATAATCTGCCCTCTTCTGGTCCCTCATCTATGTGGCCACCAATCATCTTCCTGAAATTCACATGTGCCTTTCTCAATCCTTAAATTCCTTTCATGGTTTACCGTTCCTCATAGGATGAAGGTCTTGGGCATTCAGCTCTGTCCTCATGGTTGTCCCTACGTACCTGTGTCCCTAATCTGCTACTCCCTAGAAAACGCCTCTTTGTAGATCCTACTCCTGATGTCTCCCCGACCTCCCAGCCACCAGGCCCTCCTACTCCTCAATACAGGATTCAGACTGCGCAGCCTTGGAAAACTTACAGCATTCAGCTTTTGATCCCCACCACATCCCTAGGTGATGGGACACCCTCCCACTCTGTCCCAAGCTTATCGTTCGGTTATCTCTTGCGCACCTGTTCCACTGCACAGTGACCTTTGATCAACTTGTCTGTTTCCTTCACTTAAACAGAAACTCTTCGAGGGCAGAAGTGTTTGCAGGAAGGGAGCTCACTCACTTTCTGTCTGCAGCTCCCAGTCCCCTGGCAGATGCCTGACGCATAACACGCTCTACATTTGAATGAATGAATCATCGAGTTACCACAGATGAATTTGTTGAGATGTGAATGGCAGTTGTTAAATAAATCAACTCTGAGTTAATAAAAACAGAAATCAATTTTCAAAGCTTTCTTGTTGCAGGACTTTCAGTACACTATTTAAATGAGACCTCAGAGTTCAAAGGGAAGTTTTTATTTGTTAAGGCAGTAGAGGCATCCACTGTGTCTGGAAGTCTTTTCACCTGAGTGGGATTGGCTGTGGCTATCACCAATTTCAGTTCAGAATTAATTGTATTCATAATCCAAGGGATAGGGGACTGTCAGGAGGGGGCATGTGTGTGTGAAGGTGTGTGTGTGACAAATGCCTGGAAGTTTTAATGAAGTCCTCCCTTTGTCTTTCTGCAGGTGATGTATCACCAATCAGTATGTCTCCCATCAGTCAGTCTCAGTTCATTCCACTCGGGGAAATCCTTTGCTTGGCCATCTCAGCAATGAACTCAGCAAGAAAACCTGTCACCCAAGAAGCACTGATGGAACACCTGACAACGTGTTTCCCAGGTAATGAGAAAAGAACAGGGTATTTTCCAAATGCAGGTGTGTTCTGTGACTCCAGAACTTCAAATGGACTGTTCTTCCTTAAGTTTTGGTTTTTTTCCCCTGCACTGGGGATTGAACCCAGGGCTTTCACACTGAGCTACATCCCCAGAACCCTCACTCTACCTTTGTTTTTTGTTTTAGAGCAAAGTCTTGCTAAGTTGCCTGGGCTGGGCTCAAATTTGCAATCCTCTACACTCATCCTTTCAGAGTGCTGGAATTACACATGAGTGCCACCATGCCTGGCATTCTTCACCAAAACTGACCAGAAACCTTTCTTTTGTTCTTAAAAATCAAAGCACCTGTGTTACATCAAAAGTAATTTCACTGCTTGAGGTGCAGTACTTTTTAAATTGGCACTGAGCCAAAGAGAGTATTGGGCAAAAATCACCAGGATTCAATTCAACTTTTGTGATCCAACCTTCCTCAAGTACATGAAAATGGGGCTTGTCAGAAACAACTAACTGAAAATCTGAGTCCATAGGGATTAAACTACAGAGAAAATAATGTCAAAAATAAATGCATCTTGCATGTTTGTGTCATGGCTTGATGAGCTTTAAGAAAATATTATCTGATAAGTTAGTTAAGATTTCACTTAAAAAAATAAAATACATTTCTGCTTTTCTTTTAAAATATAAAAGAAAGATACCAGCCCAGCTGTCTCTGGTAAAGGGAGGCCCTTCTTCCTGCCTTACACGTTGGATATCAAACCCAGAAGCTTTAAAAATCCTTTTCTTTTTATATAGTTTCATGAAAGATCATGCAGCTTTTTCAGAATTAGTTGCCTGCCACCCACTATGGGGCTATAAAATAAAGAATGGAAAGAATGCAGAGACAATATGTGACAGTACAATGCTTGTCACTGAAGCAGCTGATAACAATGTTACTAAGTTGGAACACTTTGTTGAGAAGTCCATGTATCACTTATACTTAAAAGCATAACTGGCTTGCTAGCTTTTGTGCAAGTGAACTTTAATCCCAAGGCCTTGATCTTAGAGGAATTGAGAGGACCTAACTGGAGCTTTTTCAAATGTGTGTGACACTGAGGACTGTTGACCAAACCCAGAAGTTTGCAAGGAGACTGCACAAACTTGAGTCTAGGGCAGGAGTTTATAACTGTAGCCTAGTGTGGGCCACCACTTGTTTTTGTAAATAAAGTTGTTTTGGAACACATCCATGCCTGCATGTATTCTCTTTGGCTCTTTACGCTACAGTGGCAGAGTTGGGTATTTGCAACAGATACAATATGCCTCACAAAGCCTAAACTATTTATTATCGTCACAGAAAAGTTTTCTGACCCCTGGTCTGAGTCATGGTGGTAATTATTTAAAATTTTGTTCAGCAGTAGCTCTAGATGTCAAATTAATGTTTTGTACAAAGTGAGATTTGTTTCTGGTCTGCCTTCCTTCTTTTTTTTTTTTTTTTTTTTTTTTTTTTTTTTTACTAGTACTGAGATGCCTTCATGCTTATCTCTTTCTTTCCTTTCTTCTCTTCTCCTTTGACTATTTTCACCTTCATCACTTAAGCTATATCAGAGCAAAAACACTCTTGAAAACGTAGCACTTTGAATTCTATTTGAAAAATGTGTTTTCAATGACAGTGATATCATATTTGTATGTTTTTAAAGGTAAGAGTATTTACATTTTTAAAATCTCTTTGAAAATAAAGTTTTGGACTCTAAATATTATTAAAATATTTAAATTATCATTTTATGTGTACTTATAGAATTTGGCTCCTGTTTGGTTTTGAGCATCCATATTTTTTTTTTTTTTTTTTTTTTTGTGGGTACCGGGGGGTCGACCTCAGGACCTCGCGCACCAGCAGGCGCCCGTGCCTCTGAGCGATATCACCGGCCCCTTTTTCGTATGTGGGATCCGGGAGTCGAACTCGGGCCCTTGCGCTTGCCGGGCAGGCGCTTAAGCCGCTGAGCCATCTCACCGGCCCTGAGCATCCATATTTTAACAAGAGTTTTTAGTGAAAAGTTTTCTGGTAAAAATGTTTCATACACTAAAACAAGCCTTACTATCACCTTATGTAGGTACAATTCTTTTCAGACTAACTCAGTGGCTTTTATATATCAGTTTCCAGTACAGAATCAAGTATATTTTTAAAAAGATTTAAAAAGAATAAATAATTGCTTCTCCTGTTTCTAAAGAACTATTCATTCATTCATCCAGAATGAATGAACGTTTACATCGGGCTAATACTTGTTATGTTGTTGGAACTGGATCTTCCTGGGAGGAAGGCTGATCTTAGAGAAACAGAGTTAGAGCCCTAAGTCTGGGTGTAGGGTTGAAGCTGACTTTAGAATTCACTGGAGATTGTTAATATGACTATACCATGTTCTATCTCCATTTCATCCCACTGTATTTTCCCTCATCCAGTGTTCTTCACAAACAAGAAGAATAATCTAAAGAAGCCCACTAAATGGGTTTACTCTACAGCTGGGTGCAGTGGTACACTCCTGTACTCCCACCTACTTGGAAGGCTGAGGCAGGAGGATTATTTGAGTCCAAGAATTCCAGGCCAGTATTAGCAGTGTGGTGACCACGTCCCCCAAAATCAAAACAAGCAATTTTCAGTCTAGAATGTTTAACATATAGAACATGTGCATGTGCTCTCTGTTCTCACAGTTGATCAGATTTGAGCAATTAAAGCAATATGTGGGTCTAAGTAACATCACATGGCCATGCAGTGTTTTCAAATATCTGTTTTTACTTTGGAAAATGGAAAGGTATGGAAAAGGAGTGAGGTCAAATTTCAGCCCTGTTAGAATGTAAAGTTCATCTTTGTTCTTTAAACCTGAATTCAAAACTTGAATTCACAATGACCATGAATATAAGCTGAATGTGATGGAATATGCAAATATCCGTTACTTCTTCAGGGCAACCCTACAGTTTTCTGGTAGAACTCTGGATTTTGTCTACAATTGAAAGTATCAGTCACTATTCCAGGGCTTAATAATAAATAACCATAAATATCAGCAATTTCCAGTTAGGTCTTTGAAAACTCAAGATAAAGGTATGGGAAGTGGATCAGATAGGGAGAAAAGAATGTTTATGGGTTCTTTCTTTCAAAATAAGTATTATTTGATTGATAGTCCTAAAAATCCAAGACTTCATAAAAGGCATAGATTCAAATTCTCTGTGGAAGTTCTTATCCCTTCCTTTGGGAACCAAAGGGACTGGTTCTTAATGGAAAGTAAAGATAACTGCACTGTGGTCATAATTCTGTATAGTTTAATGAGTTTTTTAAGATCATTTGTGGAAAGCCTACAGTCAGCAAATTATATAATACACTTTAATTTTTGTTTTAAAGTCATGGCTATTTGTATGAATTAAACCTCACCTTTATGAGCAACTGTGGCAAATTATGTGATTCTGAATTCTTGTAAATGAATCTTTTTTTTTTTTTTTTTTTTTTTTTTTGTGGGTACCGGGGGTCGACCTCAGGACCTTGCGCGCCAGCAGGCGCCTGTGCCGCTGAGCGATATCACCGGCCCCTTTTTCGTATGTGGGTTCCGGGAGTCGAACTCGGGCCCTCGCACTTGCCGGGCAGGCGCTTAAGCCGCTGAGCCATCTCACCGGCCCAGTAAATGAATCTTTAAGATACAGTCAGTTTTACACCTGGGTTTGTTCATCTTAATTGCAGTGTTAACACCTGCATGATTCATGAGATACAATGTGGGAAGCATGTCCTCGGCTCTGGAGTCTTTCTCAATGTGAATGGTGTCTTCTGTTATTCACCAGAAGGCCCTGATTGTTAGTGGGATGTCAAAGCTCTTTTAAGTTGCTTATCTTATGCGTAACCATTTTTGTTTTATGTTGGTGCCTAAGAATGGCATATGTAGGGCTTGGGTTATATCACTATTAAATCAAAATACTTGTACATTTCTATATTGTACAGAAAGCTTCTCAAAATTGAAAAAAAATTATTATACAAGCCTTAAAATTATTTGCACATGAATGAATGTACATTTATCAACAATAAGCATTAGAGTTAAGAAAACTAGGCAACTCAAAAGTTACATAATTATGTGAAGGAATTCATTAACCATGAGCAATGTTACTCTTTCCGCCTTGCTCACTGATGTGCTTCTTGAAGTTGGTGACACCAGTGGGTGTGAATGTCATGTCATATTCATGGAGCTTCTGTCCTTGAGCATTCAGGCCATTTCTAATGCTTTATATTCCACTTTTGTAGTTTTGGAAGGACTGGGGGAGCCTAAACTTTTCAGCTCACCCAGCTGTTCTGGGTTGCTACTTGACATTCTCTGAAGGTAATCTGGATTTGCGTGGGTCCTCAGCTGTGTTGATTGCTTTTCTCTCGTTGCTGAGACAAAATACCCAACACCCAAAATCAAGGAAGGAAAGGTTTAGCTCAGGGCTTGTGGCGGTTTCAGTCCATAATCAGCTGGCTCCAAGGCAGGGTGGCGTGGCACAGGGTCGATAGTTCAAGGTGGCAGAAGACAGCAAAAGCAACAAGAGCAAAAGGGAGAACAAGCCTCTTTTCCTCCCTTATATTATATGCATGCTCTCCACTGTAGGGTGGGACCTTTACACCCACACCATGTCCACGCCCTCCTCTTGCACAGTCTCAGGATGTTTACAAAGTGAGGACCCTGGCCCCCTGCCAAGTCACTTAGTTAAGCTTCTAGACTTCTTAAGTTGACACAATGTATGGGCCATTACATCAGCCAAAGTTGACACTACTAATAGTATTTAATGACCACTTACTTTATGTCAGGCACTGTTCCACTTGTACTGAACTCATTTGAACTCTTAATGTCCCTATGAGAATAGGTACCATTGTTATCCACATTTTGATGTCAGCAAGCAGAGATTTAGAGAAATTAAGTTGCCAGCTGAATTACTTTGCTAGGGCTGCTATTCCAAAGTACAGGTGACTTAACAGAAATTTATAATCTTACAGTTCTGAAGACAAGAAGTTCCAAATCAAAATGTCAGAAAGGTTGCTTGGTCCCCTCTGAAGGCTGTAAGGAAAGAATCTATTTTATGCATCTCTCCTTGGCTGTATCTTTTCACACCATCTTCTCTCTGTAAACATCTCTGTATGTAAATTGCATTAGTCATATTGGATTAGGACCCATCTAATAACCTCATTTTAACTTGGCCACAGCTATAAAGATCTGATCTCCAAATCAAGTGCTCTCAGGAGGGGATACTGAGGGGTTTGGATTTCAGCATATGAATTTGGGAGAGAGGTGTTAGTCAGCTTCCCATTAAGTAACAAATACCTGAGATAATCAACTTAGAAAGAATTTACTTTGGTTCACAGTTTTAGGGGCTTCAACCCCTGTTCAATTGGCATCATTACTTTTAGGCCTGTGGCAACATAGCACATCATGGTGGGAGCACGTAGTGGAACAAAAACACCTTATGGCCAGAAAGCTAAAGAGAGAGGAGAAGGCTGAGATCCTGTAATTTCCTTCAAAGGAACACTCCTAATGACCTAAAAAATCTCTACTATTAAAAGTTTCATCACCTCCCAAAAGTGTCAAGATAGGAACCAATCCTTTGAGGCATAGATGTTTGGGAGGCATCCCAAACCAAACTATAAGGGGAGTGGGAGTAGGAAGAGGGTGCGTGATTCAGCCAGTCACACTGGCCGTCAGTGATAGAACTGGGCTTTCAACCCAGCAGTCTAACTGCAGAACTCAGGCTTTCAGTCTCCACATTAAACTGCCTTAATCAGATTGGGTTGATCCATGTGAAATTACCCTTTTTTTTTTGTGGCTCAGGCACGGTTGAATATCGAGAGTATTTGTGATTTGACCTGACCTATTTCCAAATTTTGTCATTCAGATCAGTTTTATAAAGTATAAAGGAATGCAGAATACCCAATAAAGTAAATGGGCTATAGCCTAGAAAATTTATACTCTCTTAAGAATATACTCTTAGTTCTGTCTCTTAAGGTAGAGAAGGCATAAACATGCACACAAAGCCCTTAGAAAACAGTATCAGTCATTGTACAAAGAAATATCTGTCATTTTTCCCCAGTGTTTCTATTCTGGCAAATAGGAGTTATGGACATAGTGATAAACAAACACAGCGTATTTTTTCTTTTACTAGTGCACTTATTAGAATTCGCTCGTTACAAACTAGGAAAACCACCTCCATCTGCTAGACTTACACCAAAACGGAGAATATCCTTTCCTGATTTTAACTGGTGCCATAGTGAGTTTCAAAATTGAAGGTGATAATGATTTCAAAATTAGAAGGTACATCATAGACAGTAGTCAAGCTTAGTTTCCTTTTTATATACAGTAATTTATAAAATTAAGTAATTAACCAATTAAAAAAACAAGCATATAGAGGAGCTCCAATATGATAGCTTCTACATACATTAGATTTGTTTTCAATGTCAAGATATATATATTTTTTAATGTGGGTACCGGGAGTCGAACTCAGGACCTTGCACTTGCCAGCAGGCCCTTGTGCCACTGAGCCATATCACCAGCCCCTCCCCACTTTTTTTCCTTTATGTGGGTTCCAGAAGTCGAACTCAGGACCTCGTGCTTGCCAGGCAGGCGCTTATGCCGATGAGCTATCTCACTGGCCCAAGATATCTTTTTTAACCTTGGTTTCCTAGTTGCGCTTGTTGAAAAAGCCTTTTCTATAAATTTATATCATATTATGATATAAATTGAACTCAGGAATCAACAGCATGGTCCCCCTAAGTTCTCATGAGTGTGTTTCTTTTTGGTTTTAGGTGTTCCAACCCCAAGCCAAGAAATCTTGCGGCACACACTGAACACACTGGTACGGGAAAGGAAAATCTATCCAACTCCAGATGGCTATTTCATTGTGACCCCACAGACTTACTTCATAACTCCTTCCCTCATAAGAACTAACAGTAAATGGTACCATTTGGACGAGAGGATACCTGACAGGTCTCAGTGTACCTCTCCACAACCTGGAACCATAACGCCCTCTGCCTCAGGCTGTGTCAGGGAAAGGACATTGCCCAGAAACCACTGCGACTCTTGCCACTGCTGCCGAGAAGACGTGCACAGCATGCACGCATCGACTCTGCAGAGGAAACCTGCCAAGGACTGCAAAGACCCTTACTGCCCTCCTTCACTATGCCAGGTGCCACCCACTGAAAAGAGCAAAAGTACTGTAAATTTTTCTTATAAGACAGAAACTCTCTCAAAACCTAAAGATAGTGAAAAGCAGTCAAAAAAATTTGGGCTCAAGTTATTCCGGCTAAGTTTTAAGAAAGACAAGACCAAACAGCTAGCCAATTTTTCTGCCCAGTTTCCTCCTGAGGAGTGGCCCCTGCGAGACGAGGACACGCCAACAACTATCCCTCGGGAAGTGGAGATGGAAATCATTCGGCGTATTAACCCTGACTTGACTGTGGAAAATGTCATGAGGCACACGGCGCTGATGAAGAAACTTGAAGAAGAAAAAGCACATCGGAGTAAAGCAGGATCCTCTGCTCACCACAGCGGAAGAAGTAAAAAGAGTAGGACTCATCGGAAGTCCCATGGGAAGTCTCGGTCACACAGCAAGACAAGAGTGTCTAAAGGGGACCCTTCAGATGGCTCACATCTGGAGGTCCCTGGTGAAAGAGAGTATGAATTTTGTGACCCTCTGACCAGGGCACCCAGAGAGGGCTGCTTCATCATTGAACACAAAGGAGATAACTTCATCATGCACAGCAGCACAAACGTGATTGAGTCCCATTTCCCCATGACACCAGAATGGGATGTGTCTGGCGAATTGGCCAAAAGGAGAACTGAGATGCCTTTTCCAGAACCTTCCAGGGGAAGCTCCCACTCAAAAGTACACCGAAGCCACAGCCATACCCAGGACCGAAGGTCCAGGAATGAGAGATCCAACAAAGCCAAGGAGAGATCCAGATCAATGGATAACTCCAAAGGCCCCCTGGGTGCTTCTTCTCTAGGCACACCTGAAGACCTGGCTGAAGGCTGTAGCCAAGATGACCAGACCCCCAGCCAGTCCTACATTGATGACAGTACTTTAAGGCCTGCACAGGCTGTTGGCCATCAAAGGGCTCACATTTCATCCACAAGCTATAAAGAGGTATGTATTCCAGAAGCAGTCAGTAGTGGCAAGGAACCTTCTAGTGCTTGTAGCCTTTTGGACCCCGGCAAACCCCCTGAGAGTTTGCCATCCTATGGTGAGCTCAATTCTTGCCCAGCAAAGACAGCCACAGATGACTACTTCCAGTGCAACACCTCTAGTGAGACAGTGCTCACGGCGCCATCACCTCTAGGGAAGAATAAGGAGGACCATGACACACTGACCCTGGTGGAAGGGGTAAAAAAGTTGTCTCCATCTGATAGGCAGGCCCCCCATTCCTCCAGGGAGCCAGCTGGGCACAAGGAAGAATCCCCAAAAGGACCAGGTGTGGGCCCTGCCACATCGGGCGGAGTGGCTGAAGGGATTGCCAATGGACGCCTGGTCCAGCACCATGGCGCTGAGCCCAGCAGCCTGGATAAGAGGAAAGAGATCTTCAGCAAAGACACACTGTTCAAACCTCTTCACAGCACCTTGTCTGTAAACAGCTATCACAAATCGAGCCTGTCCCTCCTCAAATCTCACCCAAAGACACCTGCTGACACAATGTCAGGCCGGTGCGAGAAACTGGAACCTTCCCTGGGGACCTCGGTAGCACAAGCCATGCCTGCCTCCCAGCGTCAGCAGGAGTCAGGAGGGAACCAGGAAGCTTCTTTTGACTATTACAACGTCTCTGATGATGACGACTCTGAGGAAGGGGCGAACAAAAACACAGAGGAGGAGAAAAACAGAGATGATGTAGGCACCATGCAGTGGCTACTCGAGAGGGAGAAGGAACGAGACTTGCAGAGGAAATTTGAGAAGAACCTCACCCTCCTTGCCCCAAAAGAAACTGACAGCAGCAGCAACCAGAGAGCCACCCATTCAGCCCGGCTCGACAGCATGGACAGCAGCAGCATCACTGTGGACAGTGGATTCAACTCCCCACGGTAGGGAGAGGTGTCTTTCTGCGTGCACGCACACACACACACACACACACACACATATGCGCACACCTATCAGGGCCAGAGGCTTCATGCAAATAACTTGAAAAGCTTGTCACTTCACAGTCTCAGTTTTGTGAATAAGGGTTAAGAGTTGTTTGAATTGTATTGTTAACAACCTGTTTCTGACTTCTTTTTCAGGAATTGAAAAAAAATGTTTCTGCAGCTGTAGAGATCACCAATCTGGACTGGTGGGTTGGCTCCTTCCCTCAAACTTGCATCAGTTCAGACTAAAAAGACCAACACTTCCAAGTGTTTTTAAATTTCTATTTGTATTGCTACCATGCTAAGAGAAGGGATTTTTAAAGTTCTTCAGAATTAGTAACTTTTTAAAAAGAATGGATAGTCAGTGGGAGATAGGAGATGGGCGTATGGATTGACACTAGGATGCGGTTCTCTAGTGACAGTTAAACACACAGCCACTCTCAAAACCTAGAGGAGCCAGGAGCTTGCTACCATTTTAATCTCCTTCGTGTGCCTGCCCCACTCGCTCACATACCTTCCTCCATCACCTACACCCCTGTCCTCAGGGAAGTAGCAACTTGTTCCTCTCACAGAAAAGCTGGAGGCCTGTGCTTCATTAGATCAAAACAGGTGCCAGCTTTTCTTTCTCCTCCTGTAGTACTGATTCAGCCATTTAGGTGTTGTCATCACAGTTGGTTCCTTCTGTTGGTAATTCAGCAGCCGATGACAATTGAGAGGATATAATGGCTGATGAGCCCAAAGCACTGAAGTTGTTCAGGGGTTACAAAAGCAAACTGATGAGAATCTCTGAAACTTCCTTGTTTCTCCTTAACTCTTTCTTCTCCTTAAAGGACACCTTGGGTCTTAAACCTCCTTCTAAATTCTACTCCAGATTGGTGACTCTGAGATGCAGAAATACTACTGAGAGATTGACATTTCTTATCAGCAGTGATTCCCAAGATCTTAACAATACTAATAATTTTAACAAGTAGGATTATGTGTTTATATATTTATTTTTTAATTGTTAAGAGTTAAAATTAAATTTGTAGTGATCATTTCAGCATATCTTTGGATAATTTGGGAACAGAGCATCCCAGGCAGAATTGAGAATCATTAATCTGTCCCATATTATGCCTTTATTATTTCATAAAGGCCTAGTTTGATGATGATGATGATGATTATGATGATTACTTGGTCATGTAACCTTTTTTCCAAGTTAATGTATGTCCCAGGAATCCCAGGTCTTTTACCTGACCTTTGAGGAACTCTGAGAGACCTCCGGGAACCATGACATCCAGTCAAAAAACCAGTGGTCTATTTAATGATCTTTCTAAGTAATTGTTTTGTTAAATAATTTTTTATTCCAAATCAAATCTTAATTTGTTTTCCAATTTATTTTCTCTATCCTTTTTTTACCTCTTTTCCTGTTCTACACTTTTTCCCTCTTGACATCCTAATAGTGGATACCAGATAGCATAATTGAAGGTCTGTAGTCTGTGATAAAATTTCAAAGCCATCCTTTATGGAAGATATGGTTCATTTGCCTGTATCTTTATATTCCGCTGTTTCTTATTTAGACTCTACTGCCTAATGCTTTTCAGACAGTTATTTCTAACCCTTCCCGACCCCCTCTTGGCCTCCAGACTTCCACAGACAGAAGCTGCAAAACTCTAGACAGTGTTACTAAAGAAACGCTGGGACTAGTTAAGTGGCTTCTACCTCAAAACCTACTACTGCATAAATTGAAAGTATTTGTTTGCATATGGATAAATGGAAATATTCATGAAATAGTTGAACCAGTGTCTCCACAGAATATATTATATCAAAACTTGGAGTATGGAATATAGAACATATGACTGGGATTATTTCTTGAAGTAAGTTTATTTTTATTTTTAAGGTAATGTACTTAAAAGTTAAATGATTTTCATGGGAGAAGGTAAACTTTCTTCTAAAGAGACAAATTTCATACACTTGCCAGGTCTGTCCACTGATTCAGGGTAGAGTTTTTTTTCTCTGGGAATATGTAAATCACCCATAAATTTTATGTAGTTAGAGAATTTAAAAATACTTACTGATTTTACTGCTGTCGTATTTAGTATCCTTTGTTTAGAAGCGAGATGGCAAACTATTTTTCTGTACACCTTAATAAAATAAGTTGCCTTTTGGGCTGGGGATGTGGCTCAGAGGTAGACTTCTTGCTTGTATGCACAAGGTCCTGGCTTCAGTTCCCAGCACCACACACACACACACACACACACACACACACACACACAAAAGTATGTTGCCTTTCTAATGCTTGAAGATCTACAAAAGAAAATATTTGACTCGGAGTTTTCAGAATGAGTAGTATTTTAGTTAAATGACATTACCGTGCTGGTAACTTTCCACTGCTATGAGACTTGGGAATGTTAAGTGGGCCATTTATTTGGATCTTACAGTAAAATAATTCACTAAGCAATTAAGACTCAACCAAAAAAGATGATTGAAACCCAAAGGTTTCAGTGCTGACCCAGATGTTCTGTTCAAACACACTTCCGAAATTCTTTTGTCCCTTTTGTCTGAAAAGTGAGGACACTGAAAAAGTTAAAGGGTAGAAACTTGAGCTATCCTGGAAGATCTCATAAGGAAAATGAAAAGTCTTGATATGAAAAGCCTGCTATTCTGAATCTAAGGCCAAAACTGGTTAAGCAACACAATATGAAAATCAGAGAGACCATGTGCTGCCAGCACAGCCTGTGTCCGTGCGTGGAAGCCTGGGGCCCAGGAAAAACATGCAGGCAGAAGGAAGAACAGCAGAGCTACTTGGTTCATTTCTCCTGCCTGTAAAATCCTGAAATCTTGTTTTTAAGGTTGTATTCCATTAACTCTCATTCAGAAAAATTAAATTTCAGGAATATTTTTACTGAATTAAATTTCAGGAATATTTAAAACCCATCTCCATTAACCTTTTCATCGCATGTTCAGAACCATTGATTTGTCACTGACTGCACTCATTATTACAACAGAAATGAAGTATTCTTCGAAGAAATTGGAATACTTTATGAATTTATCACTATTAATGTATTAGAAATGGTCAAAGATGCTTAAAGGCATTGCACAGCAGACACAACTCCCAACTTAGAAAATCTGTTGCCAACATATATGCATATAATACCTGGGACCCTGGCTGGCATACAACATGTATTCAACAAAGGTTAAGCCCATTCCTCAAAAGCCAGTTTAAAATTATATCATTTGGACCTTTAAAATTCATTTTCCCATATAACAGACATCATTACTAATATATAAATTTCCAAGGCAACCCTCACTGGCTATTTAAGTATGCTAGATATGTAGCAGGAATAAATTCACATTTTTCTAGCTTTTTATCATACGGATTCTTTGTTGATGTGTACTTCTTCGTGGTCGCCCTGTGAAGAGGTAAATCACATCATATCTCCCCATTGCAGATGTGAGGAGGTCAAACAGTGTAAAAAGTTACCACCATGATTGAGAATGACACCGAAGGAATATGCTGTGAAATCTTTGGGGCCCTATATGTCCATTGCCCTTTCTCTATCTTGACCCACCCCCCAACTCAGTTGTAGCTTTGACAGGACATTAAAGAATTTTCTTGGGGAAAGTGTCAGACAGCTAAGTAGGTGAATCTGGCACTTTCTGTCCCATCAGTGATGGCATTTTGAAGTATCTTTTAGGTTTACCCAGACTTAGCGAAAGCCTAAAGAAAGAACTTGGCTTATCTCTATAAGTTTATTTGAGTTCTGGAGATGAAGAAAGGTACAGTGATCTTTTTTGTAGTGAATAAACTGCATTTTAAACTACTGGTAAGAAGTAAACTCAAAGCCCCTAGGGATTAGTATTAAGTAGCCTGTTGGAAAGGGCTGCCAAAGTATAGGATGTGGACAGAATTTACATCCATTTAGGATGCAAATGAAAGAGGGGAGGAGAGGATGTCTCCACTCCAGTGAATTGAACTGTTGACTAGCGTTAGCAAACTTAAATCAGATATGGGGACTAACTCTCAGAATATTTTCCGAAGTTTGAATCTACTTGAGTGAGGTGGTTGTGGAGAATGATTATGGCTTCTTCAATCTCTATGAAAGTTGGTAAGTTTCTTATAGCCACTTTTGAGGATCTGAAAGAAACCTATTCATCCCCCAGTGAGGCTCAGTAAATCTTAGTTCCATTGTTGCCCTACGTCTTTGAAATTTTAAATATTCTAAATCTCTTAAAAAAAATAGATTCAAATATTCCTTTTTTTTTTTTTAATGTGGGTACCGGGAGTTGACCTCAGGACCTTGTGCTTGCCAGCAGGCTCTTGTGCTGCTGAGCGATATCACCGGCCCTTTTTTTTCCTTTATGTGGGTACTGGGAGTCGAACTCAGGACCTTGCGCTTGCCAGGCAGGCGCTTATGCCGCTCATCTATCTCACTGGCCCAAGAATTCCTTATTTTTAAAAATTAAAAGAGAAGTTGAAATAATAAAAGCTTTTAAATTACCTCTGTTTTATAAGAATTCTTTAAAATGAAAAATGTTTCTACCAAAGGAAGGCAGAAATAACTGGGGAAAAAATCTAAGGTCCTTTATCTGAAAATACTGTATTTTAACTGACACATTAAAATTTGAAACAGAGATATTGAATATTTCAAAAAATTTTATTCTTGACAGTGTGCCAAATTAGCTGGTGGCATGCTTGAAGTCCACCAAAGTCAAAATCTCCTAATGAAAGACAAAAATGGAATCAGGAGAGTCAAATCATTGACTTTATGCAAGGAGTCATTATGCCCATGAATTTCTAGCCTGAAATGAAATCATTCCACAGGTATGATTATTCATTTTAAAGGTAGTGTGATAGTTATCTATCATATCAAATTTTGAAGTAGTTTCCATAAATGTGAAAAGAAGGGAGAGCCATTTCAAAGTACATAAGACAGGTTAGACACCCTTTATTCATTCATTGTGCTGCCCATTGCAACATGTCTCGTCAGAGCTCCTAGAGTGGACGAGCATATGCTAATAATGAGTGGAGATGTGTAT
Source organism: Erethizon dorsatum (assembly GCA_028451465.1). Taxonomy (NCBI): domain Eukaryota; kingdom Metazoa; phylum Chordata; class Mammalia; order Rodentia; family Erethizontidae; genus Erethizon; species Erethizon dorsatum. The sequence continues at coordinate 55,075,528 of CM051837.1, read as the reverse complement.
GGATTTGTCATTGTGAACCAACAGAGGAAATCCATTAACTGCATCATTTGCTCTTCCTCTGGGGCTCAATATATAATTATTTATATTCAAAGCAAAACAAAACCAACCCTTTTTACTCTTTTAGTACTCGAGAGAGCCTGGCTTCCAACACATCAAGCATTGTTGAAAGTAACCGTCGTCAGAATCCTGCTTTGAGTCCAGCCCACGGTGGAGCTGGTCCAGCCTTCAACTTCCGCGCAAATACGGATCCCCCGACCAGTGAAGCTGAGAAACTGCAGAAACCATCCGGCTGCTTGCAAGCTTCTGTTACTAGTGTGTGATAGTCCTTCTGCCTCAGATCTTCTGTCTCATTTGATTCAGCAAAGTTTACGACACTGGGACTGATGTTTACATCTTCAGAAAGACAAGCATCTCAGGCACAGTTTTGGGGTTTACTTAAACTGTGCTGCTAAGTAGGCTAGGGCAAAAAAATCTTTATTTCGGAGTATTGCTTTTTACATTTATGGCTCTGTAGCAACTGAATAGCAGTAGGGGTGATATGTATACTTTTGCTTCACTAATTGTATCTGAGCACACATAGGAAAGTCTAACACTGTAAGTGGAGTATGCATTTTCAATGTCATGCAGTTGCCAATTCCATTTTAAAACGCCACAGATGCGTATTGCTCCCAGTCTGTGGTTAAATGGGGCCACAGAACTGATTCTTGATACTTTCAAAAAAAAAAAAGAAACCCCCAAGCCACTACAAAATGTCAAATGCAAGGGTCCACCTTGAGGGAAATCAATGCCAAACTGACCAGAAGGGACCCACCCAGCCCTTTGTGTGTGAATTGTTTATGCACCAGTCATTTTTCACTGTGAGTTTTTGTGACACTATTTTCCAGGAGCCCATGGAAGTGTGTCAGAAGGGTCGTGATGGAAATACTGGGAGTATTTTCAGAATTTTGCTTTCAAATGCAACAGATGCTTGTCTTGATTTTTAACCTTCCATAATCACAAACAGGAATATAGGCCTTTGAATCTGAAGTGGACAAAGGAAGGGAATTAATTGCCAATCTGGCTGGGGCACAGCAGTAAGTGATGGAAGAGGTAATGTGGACTTTTAAATGGTATTAATCAAATATTGAAGGAAGATGATTTCCCCCTTGTGAAACTTACGAAGATCCTATCTTACTATAATAGATATAATAATTAGTTTGTTTGAAAGCAAAATGTTCTTTGTGATACAAATGAAGAGTATGGCCTGAGGATGTTATTCTTTCTAATGGAAGGATATAAATCTATTTTATGTAGTTTTAAATAGAATGCCTAAATTAGGCTGTGGAAGATAATTTTTAGTGGTGATAGGAAAGAGCAAATTTAGGGAGAGTTGAACTTCAGGCCTTTTATTCCTGGGAAGATATCTATAGAGAAAACTTTTAAAGTAATTTTTGGTTAGAAATATACATGTGCCCATGTAATAAACAACAGAATGTGCTCATTCTGCTAATGTGGTATAATCATAATTTGTACTCCCCTAAAATCTATTGTAATAACAATTATGCATACGTGAACTATGCCAGAGTAATGTTTACAGACACTTTGTAACCAATTTCAGGAGGCTTTTTTTAGGTGGATGTATAGTAATTAGCCCAACTCATTTCAAAATGATTTGTTAACATTTTGCTTTGTTTTACAATGTCAAGTTGAATACAAAGAAGGCTCAACAGCAAAGGGATGGCAAACATTTAAACTCTAGTCCTAAAGGAAAGAGACATTCCCGGGTTTTACTTTCTGAGAACAATGGAATACATCTGTAGATAATGGAAAACGATTTACAAAAGGGTTACATCTGACCCAAGTAAATGGTCTGACATGAAGTTGTATTTAGTTTTAAGAAGCATGTGCTAGTTGGAGCCATACAGTATAAATTATATATATATATATACATGTATATGTACATATATATGTATATATAGCATATGTATAAAATGTGGCCACTTCAGATCTTTTAAATTGGCATAAAATTTATATGATACTTCTGCTTCCATATTAGGTTTAATCACTAGCAATCTGTTTAAGGAAGGCAGATAAATAGACAAATTCGTGAAACATGAATACTCTATCATGCTTTATCAGCTACTTGGAAATAGCGTTGGGTCAAACTGGGCTCCTCAAGTTTGGTTTGGGTTCTTTTGGGGAGCTTATTATAGTAAAATTTAAGCATGCTTCTTAGTAAATTGCCATGTCATTGAAATGCTTAAGTCAGTCAGTTTTCAGTCTCATGCCTTATTCCTCCAAGGCATGCCTCAATTGCTCAGAAATGCATTATTTCATTGCTTAAATATGTCCAGAAGGAATGAAAACATATCTCGTAGACTACATAGTCTGTTCCCTTGGGGAGTTGTATACCATACAGTTACTAAATTTTTCTGTCTAAATTCAGGTTTTCAAAAAACCTGCTCTCAAATTTTTATCATACTCAGTTCATAAATAATGTAAGCATTCATACAACACGTGAGCCTCTGGTTGACTCTCTGAAAGTAGCCATTGAAATAGTCAAATACTATGTGAGCAGGAAAGGAAATCATTACATTTAAGAGAAGCTTTAAGATATTAATTTATCAATATTTTGCAAGAAATAGGTTTACAGAAAACATTATTCAAATAAAATATGTATGCTATTTGCTTGATGCTAGGGGTACATGATTTTTTAAATGAAAATTCCCTTAGACCAGCAGCCATTAGTGTAGAAATGGTGGTCTTTAAAAATGATTTACCATAAAAGCAGATGCCCCACATAGAAATACTCTTGTCTGAATCTAATCTGGATTCTTGAATGGAGGAGGAGTAGTGGCAGGAAGTGCATGACAAATGTGATTTGTGACATGTGACAAAGGTGCGTGTCCAAGATGGCCTCACCCAGTTGGTGAGGCTTTTGAGGTCCACATCCCTGGGCCCTCTCCAAGCTTTGCCAATGTTCTTTTCCTCCAGCAAAACCATAGCTTTGTGTTACGTGACTGCTTATCTAGTCTTAGAATTTATCAACTGAAAGGTTTACAAAACTGAATCTGGTTGAATCTCTGTGAGGCGTTCAACTTTAAGGGGTCAACACATCTGTCGGCATTTTGCACACTTACGTATTATTATGATACAACATATTACTTTATGGTAATTTTTATTTTTACATATAACTACCTCCATGAATTTGATGATATGGCAGCAGTGTGTTAAAGTGTATTGTTCAGAAAAGCAACGTTTAAAACTTTCTTCAACATGAGGCCATGGGATTGTGTGTGTGTGTCAGTGGTGGCCTATGTGGACTCATGACTTTTTCATTGTCATGGTTTTCTTTCACAACATTCTTTGGCTTTCAGCTGTAATCCTGTATTCTCCCCTCTTCCCCCATGAAAGCACACTTATTTTGTTGCAAATGAAAGTTTAAAAATTCTTATCTTCCCTCTTCTCCATTCTTGCTAAAAGTTGTCTCTGGCAAAGAGCCAATTTGTAGGCATAATTTGGCAAGCTGTTTACTCCTATAGAAATCTGATTTGATTGCTAGGTTTTCAGTAACAGAAGACACAACAAAAAATTTGGACTGCCAACTCTGAAGCACTTTGGTCCTCTCTGCCTTGATTGCATGCTGCCCTACCAAGCCCAACTTCACTTTCATTAAAAGAGCTGTGCCATGCATTCCATGATTTCTGTTAAATAATTCCTATTCCATTTTATATGTTTTGCACATCTCAGGGGACCTTAATGAGCATATGAAAAGGGGGATGCATCCAATAGAGGAACCAAAAGGGGACTAGCTGGATAAAAATAACAAATGGCTGTTTCCCTGATCTTGGGGAGCTCAAGTTCAAGAAGCATAAATTGAAAGTTAATCTGGAGTAACGATGATCTGAACACCAGCTGTTCTCCAGTCGCTCTTTTTCATAACCCAGCTAGCATTTCTAAAATGTAAATTTAAATTCTATTCCAGTCGCCATCAAGAGAAGAAACCTGTTCCATGGGAACAGAAGTACCGGTCCCATTTTAGGTTGGCACAGCTTTGTAAAATTCTACCCAGGATAAAGCACTTATCACCACCAAGTGTACTTGCAAATAAAGTTTTTAACTTAAACGATAGTCGTATTTCTCACAATAAAATAGCGATCATTTTTGGAAAAGTCTTACCATTTATAAGATGGGTAGAAATCAGAGCTTGATTTAAAATCCAACAACAACCAAAAATGATGTTGCGTAGTCCATTTTGGGATCTCAAAGTACTTCCAAAGCATTAGATTCACAAATAACTAACAAAGCAGGTCATATTTTTAATACCCATACTTGAAATGAGTAAACAAAAGGAGTGACTTAAATTATCCACAAATACAGTGGCAGCTATCATTGATCTACTTTCTATCTTTTTAATAGTCCATCATGAGAAATCACTAAATACAATGCTATTTTTCTGTTGTGTGCCAATAAAGTCAAAGAAAACAAATTCAGTTTTACACCTTTGTCCATTTTCATTCAGAAACTTCAGGGTGTTTGGAATCTTACGCCTCAGCACACCTTACTGATAGTGAATTACAAAGTGGGAGATTAGCAGATTAACAAACCCAAATGCCATTGCAGTCCAAGGCAAATCCAGCAGTCCACCCTTGTTTACAGTTCCACATTGGGTTTCTATAATTCCAGTGCTAAAATACCATCTTCAGGAACATGACTTCTCCAGGCAGTGGAAGGTGCTGAAACAGAAATTTTAATTAAAAACTTTATTAAGTACTTTTTACGGTGCTCCATAGCACTGTAGAAATTCAGTACAATATATCAAGTCCCACTTTGTAGGATCTGGATTTCCAATGGACCCAATCTAGTTCTAAGTGTGTTCTCAAATTAGGAGATACAAGATCCTTGACAGGGATCTTTTCCATTACCACAGGCCAGTCCCAAAACCAGCTAGCAATGTGCTGTTGGACCACAGTGGACCCAAGAAGTGATTACTTCCCTCTTCATTCCCCCTGTGGTAGTACCATCCTGCCCACTGTCAAAGCTGCCAGTACTTTCTGTTAGTGAGGAACTCTTCTGCACACATTTGGGGCTAGAACACAGGAAAAATGAATGCAGAAGCCAAAGGAGACATTGCTTTGCTTTGGGTTAGTAAAATATGGGCAGGAAAGAGATTACTATCAGTCTGAGCTTTGCCAAGTAAGATAAAAGAATCAGCTGTTACCCCATCTCTCTTACTGAAGGTTTTATAGTATTAAGGATACATCCAACATTTTCCCATAGATTTCTATTTAGGAGACATTTCATAAATTATATGTATGAAAAACGTATTATTAAATTTCCTTGTGTGTTTGAAATAGGCATTGCCATCTCCCTGATTGGGTTAATCTGTGCATCTTTTCCAGCAGCATCCCAGAGAGAGATTCCCCAGTGATCGCTCCTCTAAGACATAATCCTATGTTTTTACAGTTGTTCTATGACACACAGTTGATGATTCAGAATTGTACAAAGCTCAAGGGGAACTAACTCTTCTTATGATTATATATTATCAGTTATAGGCTTTAATTGATGATTGTTGACTTTGCATGTGAACACACACATGCCATGCCAACATGGAGTTTCCAAATGAGGCAGCGATGATTCTGGAAAGTTGGCAGTGATGCAAGGTTAGAAGCTTGAACGATTCATGTGCAGCTGCCTACCTCCCTATCCAAAGGCTGACCTGGGTACCCCTCATTCCTTTGCTGTCATCAAAAAATGGTACCTGGGCTCTCTGATAGTATTCCTCTGCAGTTCTGGGAAGTTAGTAAGCAGTACACGCTCAGCAGCCCTTCCTCTGAGGGCGCCCTCCCCGCCTGCCTCCCATCCCCCCACCTAGATCTGACCAGCACCCGGTTTCCACATTGGAAGGCACAGCACCACGCAGTCCTGTGCACAACACTGATTAGGAATAGAGCTGCCCTACAGTCACCTTCATGTTAAATATTGATGGCTACAAATTAAAGTCCTTACAGCAGTTGACATAGATACTACTTTCTGGAAGAATCAAATTTAAACATCAAGTTTAAAGGGATCATAATTCTGCAGGTATCTTTCTCTGAGTGACTGAATGTGACTATTGCATTAGGGTAAATGAATTAAGAAGTGCAAGTGGGATTTACTGTATGTTAGAAAGGAGTTTTGCAGCCAAGACTGCCTTGAATAAAATGTGTTTGCACTGAAAAAAATTTAAATTACTTGGTCTCTGGTTGCTGTAAAGGTCATCCAAGATGGATGTTCTGTTTATATTGTATAGTATTTCATATGAAATAATTACAGTTCATGAAATGTCTTCCCTAATGTTACTGATTTATAACAGCACATTTGTAACATGGTTTTTATCGTGTCAGTGTACCATATTGTAAATGATGATTACTTGTCATGCTTAGTATAATAACTTAAAAGAAAAAAAAGGACAGGGATTTTTGTAAGTCTATATTTGAAAGTCCCTCCATATAGTAATATTGTGTTCATGTTGTTTATGTAGTGTTGTGTGAAATATCCATTTTGGATTGTGTTACTTTTTAAGATATTAAATAACATTTGGTTATATGTCTAAGTGGATTTTTTTGATACTTGAGAGAAAATATTTTAGGTGAGATCAAATAATCTCTTCAATTAATGCAAGTTCATAACAAATTTCTATTGCTTTTAAGTAAAAATGAAATTTCTGATCAAAATTCTTTTACCAGGAATATTGAAAAAGTCACATTTTTATGAATTTAAAATAAGGTAGAGAAGCATATAATTAGGTTTTCTATATGAAATTATAAAGTAATATGGTTAGTTTTGAGGGTTCTTTTTGTTAGCCCTCATACTACAACTTTTATTCCCAGTTAAATGTGATTTTCTCCCAGGCTAACACTAGGAAGTTGTTCATATATTCCAGTGAGGCGCTTGCATGAGGTTGGAATGCCTCTGCTTAACTGACTTCAAAATCTATTATACCATGCATGGGTTCCAGATTCTAGCTTCAATCAAGCAACATGGGTCGAATTTTTTTTTTTAATTCTATCTGTACTGAATATGTGAAGAATTTTTCCTTGTCTTTTTCCCCTAAGCTGCAGTATAATGACTATTTACACTGTATTTACATTGCATTGCTGTGTGTTGCTTTGCATTGATTTAAAGCATATCTTTAAATGTGCATATGTTATATGCAAATACTATGCCATTTTATATAAAAGATTTGAGCATTAGTAGTTTATAGTGTCCTTTAGGATCATAGAACCGATGCCCTAAAGGTACTGAGGGATGACTCTATATTCTTTTAATTCTCTTCCATGATAGCAAATCTTTGTCTTTGGAGAATGGACTCCATTTTTTCAAACCAAAAGTCGTTTGCTATCAAGGAAATGATTAAGTTAGGAAACTGCATTTTCAATCAAAAACTATATAATCAAAAACTGTATATAGAGTTATATAATTGAGCCTGTCTTTCTTGTAAAGGCAATACCCAGAGCAGATTTCCAAAAATTGTTTTCAATAATGACCGTGTCTTTTGAGTAAGTGTGGAAATCCTAAGTGACAACTTTGAAGAACAAGCTTTATTTTCATTGTATAAATTTGTCTCTATATTTTAAACTGGCTCAGTATACACACTTCTGTTTTCAGGCATGAAGTCAGGAAGAGCAAGTATATTATGTGTTTTACTCTAGAACCACAGCTGCTGTGGTAAAGGGAAGGTCATCGTACGTTCCTTTCAGAATGAGCCAGTGAGCTTGACTCATGGAGGAAATGTGGTGACTTAATAAGAAGATGGAAAACAGGTTTCTGGCTCCTTCGAGAGAATGGTCACACTTCATAAAAATCTTTTCTTTCCAAAGGAAATGGTATGACTTTAGCTTATTTTTAAGTGTTCAGAGTGGTGGGATTTTTTCTCCCTCCATAAAGAAAATCCAAGTGGAGTACTCAATTCTTGTTTCCTATCCTGTTTGCTGCTGTGAAATCAAGAACCACTGAATAATAAAAAGAAGTTATTCACCTGACTTTCATAATTTATTTAACTGTAAAATCATATCCCTATGGTGGGAATACTTGAATTTGCTGATAGTGCCCTGTGTTTGGGCTCAGGGGCTCCAGACTTTTCTGTCAAGCAAATAGTTAATCATATAATACCTGAAAGAAGTGTGTGATGAATATATCGAAGAAAGGCTGGATGGAATTTTTTGGTGAGTCTTTTTATTTTTATTTTTATTTATTTATTTTTTTTGTGTGTGTGTGGGTACTGGGGGTCGACCTCAGGACCTCACGCACCAGCAGGCGCCCGTGCCGCTGAGCGATATCACCGGCCCTTTTTTCGTATGTGGGTTCCGGGAGTCGAACTCGGGCCCTCGCGCTTGCCAGGCAGGCGCATATGCCACTGAGCCATCTCACCGGCCCTGGTGAGTCTTTTTAAAAGAATTGCTCTGGGAATATGATGTTAAGTGTGAGAGGGAGATATAATATGTTAGAAGAAGGGAAGCCAAAGAAGCCAGTTTAGAATTCAAAGAGCAAAATTGAATTACTGATGTTCAATAAAGAACAAATTCTTTCCTTTCTTGGTCAGATCTAAGGTTTGGGGTTGTTGTCTATTGCTCATTTGGGGTCAACATCCTGGCCAGCATGTGCTTGACTAGTGACCATTTAGATGGATTCTTTAATCAGCCCTCAAATTCCATCAGATAAATTCCTGTCTGCTCACCTCCATTTGTGTTTCTCTTGTTTCTCATTATTGTGAATTTCTATGCATTACTTTTCTATTGCCTTGGGTTTATTCTACTTTACTACTCTTTCTAAGGATGTTGCTAATTGTCATGCTGTAAATATTTGGATTCATTTCTGTTCTCAATTACTGGTAACCACAATCGGTTACTAGTATTTTAAAATCCATATTTATATTGCCTTACCTTCCTAGATCCACAGAACACTGTCTTCCCTCAGTGTCCTTTCCATTTACCTTTGCATTAGTAGTCTTTTGATCTTCAACACCTCTATAGGATGTGCTACCTACTGATTCATCAGAGGCCTGATAAGTTACTGGAAACTTGAAGATACACATAGATGGATGATAGATATAGATAGATGCATTTTGCAACTGACCAAATATCTTATTCTTTTAAAAAAAATTGAGATTTGTATATTGAAAAACTACTCAAAATATTTTTTAATTATTTTCATTTTAAGTCAAGAGTGAGGAGTTGCTTTGTTCCCTTACAGAATTTCTGTCTTCTGTCTGTCTGTCTGTCTCTGCAGGCTTACAGTCTACGGGTGGCAAGGAAACAAAAGGAGATATGTCAGAGGATATTGTTTGACTTCTGTGTGACTCCTTTTTAAAGATGTACTGAGACTTTATCTTGGGAATTTTTTTTTTTTGAAATTTTTAACATCTGTGCTTCAAACCAGCACCTGCCGTTCTTCATGCTATATAGTGGGAAAAGGTTTTTCCTTTGAATAGCTCCCCTTTAAAGGTAAATAATGGCTCCTTTTTCCTCACATTGATGGATCAGTCTATTCTACACAGCACAGCTTCAAGTCATTTGTCATTGTTGATAAAACAAGTGTGATAAATAACAAATCTTCAATGCATGGGAGAGGAACAGTGTTCTTCCCGCCCCTCCCCTTTCCTTCAGATGTTATTTGAAGGCAGTTCATAAAAAGACATCTGTGTTGAATGTCAAAGGACTGATACTCAGATGGGGAGAGTTTCAAGATTCTCTGCAATAGGATAATGACTTTGGAAACAAGAAGGTGCCACTTCCACCGTCATGTCCCTGCCATGTCTCCTGTACTTAAAAGGAATCTGATTAGGTGAATTGGAAGCTCCAGATGACCCTATAAGAAGCGAGGCAAGTGGGCATAGTAGAGGATATCTTCTACAATTGATTTTTTTGCTCTATCCAATTGATAGAACTATCAGTGATTTAGAGATTTGCCTAAAGATTTCAGTAGTCACCATATTTTGTAGAGTTTTTGAGAGTGGAGCACTTGCATTACATTTTTAAAATAAACTTTTTAAAATTAATTTTATTGTTACATTTTACATATACATAATGATAACATTCATCATAGGGAATTTGTATCTGTACGTGATACATCTTGGTGTTTTTTCCAACTCCCCTCCGCTTCCTTCAACCCATCTTCCCCTCCTTATTTACAAAAGCTTTGTTTCCATTTTTTTCTTCTATTCTTTTATCTTTTCCCCCAATAAACCTTTTATTTTGTAAAAGTTTTGTATTTACTGAATTGCAGATAGTATAGCAAGTTCTTGTATCTGCTATATCCACTTTGCCCTATTACTAACATCTTGGTACAATGGTCACACTATATAGCATGAAGAACGGCAGGTGCTGGTTTGAAGCACAGATGTTAAAAATTTCGAAAAAAAAATTCCCAAGATAAAGTCTCAGTACATCTTTAAAAGGGAGTCACACAGAAGTCAAACAATGTCCTCTCTTACGACATGTAAAATGTCCAACCCTGTGTTCTCATTTTTTATCTTAGAGACTGACTCCTTCCCAAGAGCATGCCCTCAGCAGAATAACTCATATCACTTCTATAAAATTCACTAGATTTCCTGGGTGTGGGGGAATCCTCTTATTATTGTATCTGGTGGTCCTTATGAGCACTGAAATCTTCAATAGATTCAGTCGTGCAGGAAATAGACTCGGTGTGGCGGCTTCAAGCAAGATTTCAAATATGCTGAGTACTTTGGTCAAAGCTGCTTCTAACCTAAGTAGCCTTCTGGAAATGCGCCACTGTGGTTTAAATATGAAGTGTCCCCCAGCCGCACATATTAAGGACTTGATCCCTAATGCAACAGTGTCCAGAAGTGGGGTCTAGACAGGTGTCTGGGTCACGAGGGCACTAACAGTCAATGGATTAGTTCGTGAATGAGTTCATTGTTGGATGGGATGTTGGGATGTGGGGCTCAGTTGGAGGAAGTAGGTCACTGGGTGTGTGCCTTTGAAGGGTTGTCTTGTCCTCAGTTTCCTCTCTCTCAGGCTCTTTCTCTATGTCTCTACTTCCTGACTGCTACACTGTGAGCAGCTGTCCACCGTGACCTTCCACCATGATGTTTCTGCCTCACCACAGGCCTAAAGCAATGGAGCCAGGTGAGCATGGACTGAAACCTCTGAAATCATGAGCCAAAATAAATCTTTCCTCCTCTAAATTCTTTATCTCAGGTATTGATCTCAAGGATGGAAAGATGACTAACTCATACTCACTAGCTGCTGCTTTGTTTTGCCCTCAGTAAGTCTTCCTTATCACCAAAGAAAACCAGAAACAAAGCTATGCCTTTTTAAATGTAAAATGTTGGTAAAAGATTAGGAGCTGCAGGGAAAACATCCAGCGCTGCTTAGTACAGAATCCTGGTTCCTTTGCTTTCAGACTCTGGAGCGGTTGGGTTTCTGCACAGCACTCCTCAGTGGGAGGGGACATTCAAAAGGTGGAAGAAAGTCACTGAGGCAAGTCAGGAGGAACTACTCACAGGTGACACGGAAAGGCCTTGCTCAACACAACGTGCAGACCTCTTGTGGGGAAATCTGAGGCTAAGTGCTCTTCGGGGCTGCAGATGAGGGGGAGGGTCTTCCCAAAGTGGTTAGAGTATTTATGACCATGGTCACAATATGTTTCCTTTTAATGGTATCTTAAATCTAAAGAGAGCTGACTATGGTTTATGCAAACGTTCCATAAAAGTATAACAAGAAATTTATTTTCTCTCTCCTGATTTAAGTTTTTTCCCCTCAACTGAGCCACATGTTTTTCTTTCTGTTTCTTGTCATTTCTTCCCCCAACCTCTTGCTCTTGCTCTTTTTGCATCTGTGGTATTTTGCCTCCAGCCAGTTTTTCAGTTCAAGATTCTAATTTCTCTCTCCCCACTGTACACTTTTCAAACAAGTCCTTGAATTTGATTTCTTGATAACCTTTTTATATCCTACTATGAGTTTCCCCAACTATTACACTACTAATTCACTTTGTAGCCATAATGTTATTTTCAGAGCTTAACCAGAGAGTTTAAGTACTAATAAATTATCTGCTGTTGCTTTCAAACACTTAGGTTAGCAAAAAAAAAAAAAAATTAAAATTTTAAAAAGCTAGCATCTCTGCTTAAGTCCCACTCTGGTCCACATAATACCAGAAATGTCCCAGAGCTCTACTTTATTTGAGATATTGGGAATTGGAATATTTGGTGGAGTTACTAGGACAAAGGTATTCTTTGTAGCCACAGTTTCAGATACAGTAACTGCGATCCTGCCTTGGGGTTGGTGTGCAGTTCAAGGTGAACTTGACTGCAAAGTCAAGTTCCCACTGGGAGAATTATATTGACTACAGGACGTGCAAGGCCACACTCCTTGAAGGTCTTGTCTCTTCATTTTAGTTATCTGTATGCCCTGATTTTTCTACAAGAAGCATATTTATCTTAAAGCCAGAAAAAATGCTTATGAACAAATAAAATATTTAAGAATATAATAAACAGAAGATAGACCATAAGTGGTGGCTTGCATGCATCTTCTCTTTTAATGTTCTTAATCTCAGTAGCCAGAGATGGCTAAGTCCTTCCTTTCTCCACAGCAGCTTCTGGCTACTTTACCTCTGGTGAAGGCTGAATTTGAAAATTTGCAGATTTCTCTGGGGTTAAAAAAAAAAAAAAGATTTATTAATTTTTTTCAAATTGCAAACTGGTATATTCCTAATATCCAGAGAAAGTATTCTCCTGGTCTCAATAAAGCACAATCCAGATTTTCTTAGTACTGTATAAGGTAGAAGCGGAGAAAAAGAGGACTGAAGATAAATATCATCTCTTTACTAACTAAAGGTAGAGTAAAAGTTATTATGAAGGGGACAGAAATGGATCATTCATAGACAGTACAAAGTATTGGGTTTTTACTTGTGTTTGTTTTGTTTTGACAGTTTTGTTATTGTTTTTGAGCTTAGCTCTCACTATGTTGTCCAGGCTGGACCTGAACTCCTGAGCTCCAGTGATCCTCCCACCTCAGTCTCCTGAGTAGCTGGGACAACAGGCATGTACTACTATGCCCAGCTTGTTCTTATTCTTTTTTTTATTATTTAAACATTTTCCCTTAAATGATTGGTTACAACTAACTCATTTCCCTTCAGAATACAGGTGAGAGTCTCAGACACTTCCTACATATCCAGAAATCTAGTGCTTGTCAATTAATGTTGTACTTATCATAATTTATAATATATCAAAATCACAGACTTAAAAATATTAGCCCTAAATGTAGTCCACTATGGATATTATATTTTTAAAATTTAAGGCCTTTGTGGTGTAGACTGGGTTTTTACAAAGCTAAATAAATAAATGAGGTTTAAACTTAATGTGCAGGTTGAGTAGCCATTATCCTAAATGCATGAGACCATGAGAGTTGAAGATTTGAGGGTTTTAGAGTATTCGGTACCTTGAATATTGCTTTTCTAAATTCAGAAATTAATAATCACTATTTGAGGAAGGAGCTCAACAGAAAGATTATACACAAATATACCTTCATATATTATAATATTTATGGTATTTTAAATATTAAATATTTAGTGCTTTTCTCCTGGCTTCCAGAAGTCCTGATAAGTTCTAGGGTCACAAAGTTAAAAGACGTGATAATTGCTTTCTAGTGATTCAGGAGCGAGTTCATGGAAAACTAGGGATGCAACCAACGAGGGTGCAAAATATTCAAAATAACACGGAAGTACATCTGCCTGGAGCAGATCTAGATCCCAGAACAACCCCACCTGCCCACCAACTGTGGGATTTGGTGGCCAACATCACTCATCTGACTTCTCAGGCTCAATCTTATGGTCTGTCGCCAAAATGGTGATACATCCTTACTTTTCTACTTTACGATGAGGATTAAACAAAAGCCTTGAAACTATATGTACCAGGTAAGGAGCAAAAGCACCGCTGTGCTATTGTGCAGGTTTGGGGAGATGGCGTTCACTTTGCCCACTTGTGGTGTGAGTATTCTTACAGACATTTGGGCATAAGCTGGGCCTTTAAAAAAGAGGGAGGTACTAGTAAGGAAAACATAGTTTGAAAGAAGTCCAGGCATGGATAACAAAGGCTTGAAAGCAAGAGTAGCAAAAGTAACACTAACAAGAGAGTGTATATAATTAATTTTCCTCTAGACATAATATCTTGCATCATAAATGCTAGATGTGTGTGTATTAGGTGGAGAAAGAGGGTTAACATTGCAAATAATTTTTCTAACAATTTTTCTATGGAACATTAAAGGTAAGTATTGGAATATGACACATCAGAAATTTGTCACATGTTATTGCCTTGTGCTTTGTCTGTAGATGAAGCTCCTATCATGCCCCTAGCTTCAATTATTGTCCTAATTCTAACTTTCAGTAGGAAACCTTCTGCCTTAGCCCATACCCACCAATCATTTTAACACTCTGATGTTCTGCACTTCTATTACTTTTCCCATCAACTTTCAGTGGACTTGGGCTGGTGAGATGGCTCAGTGGCGTAAGCGCCTGCCTGGCAAGCGCGAGGGCCCGAGTTCGACTCCTGGAACCCACATACGAAAAAAAAAGGGCCGGTGATATCGCTCAGCGGCACAGGCACCTGCTGGTGCACGAGGTCCTGATGTCGACCCCGGTACCCCCCCCAAAAAAAAAACATTCAGTGGACTCTTGAGTTATCACTGGCCTCATATAAACACAACTTTGGTTACAACTGAAATTTTAGGCTTAACTTATGCCCGAAGTCTTGAGTTATGACCCAAATGCTGGCTACTTATGCAGTTGTAAACAAAGACTTAGGATGCCAGAAAAGCATATGTAAGCATCAGTCTGAGGCCAGATGCACACGTTTGTGGACGTGATTTTGATCAGTGCTTTACATAATTGCTACAATTACTTCTATCAAAATGGCACCCAAAAAACTAAAAAGAAGCTAAGGAAGGAAGGGAAGATAAAGAAAGCAATCACAATTGAAAAGAAGAAGGAAACTGTGGAGAAATATGAGAGTGGCATTCATGTGTCCAATCTTGCTAATATATACAGCCTGTTGAAATCCACCATCTTGACAATCTTACAGAGAAAAGATTTGTATAAGGAAGCTAGTGTTGCTAAAGGTGTTACTCATATTAGTAAGTCACAATCAACAGTGTTAAACGATGTAGAAAGGCTATTGTTAGTGTGGATAAATGAAAGGCAGATGGCAGGTTAAAGCCTAAGTCTATAATTTGTGAAAAAGCTAGGGCTATAAATGCAGATCTCATAAAGCATAATCCATCATCGAGTGATAACAGTGGAATATTTTGTGCCAGTAAGGGGTGATTTCACAATTTTAAAGAGAGAATTGGGGTTCTAGGCATGGCGAAGCTGCCAGTGCTGATAAAAGGGCCACTGAAAATTACACACATTGCTTCAAAATCATGACACAGAGAAATGGTTTTTACTTTCCTCAAGTTTTCAACTGTGATGAAACTGGCCTTTTCTAGAAGAAAGTGCCCAAGAAAACATGCATTACCCAGGAAGAGAAGAAAATGCCAGGCCACAAGCCTATGAAGGATAGGCTAATGTTATTGCTATGTGTCAATGCAAATGGTGACCTCAAGATAAACCCTCTCTTGGTTTATCACTCTGAGACCACTAGAGTGTTCAGAAAACATAAAGTCATGAAGAATAAGCTAGGGGTTATGTGAAAATCTAATACAAAAGCTTTAGTAACAAGAGTACTTTTCCTGAGTGGATCAGGGAGGCTTTCTGTCCTACTGTTAAGAAATATCTGGAGAACAAAGGTTCACCACTCCAGGATCTCCTCATCATGGACAATGCTGCTGCTCACCCACAAGATTTTGAAGAAGAATTGGCTAAAGAATTCCCATGGCTCTCAGTTGAGTTTCTCTCACCTAATACAACTCCTCTACTGCAGCCTATGGATCAGTAGGTAATAGCTAACTTTCAGAAGCTATACACTAAGGAACTGTTCCTGAAGTGCTTCCAGATGGTCCGAGATACAGATTTAACCCTTAAAGAGTTCTGGAAGGAACATTACAATATCCTTTCCTGAGAAATCCTGGGCCAATATCTCTAAGGACACTGAGATCTGCCTGGAAGAAAGTGTGGCCTAAAATGATACAGGAGAGAGATTTTGAAGGCTGTGTAGAGGAGCCTGAGCCTTCGATTGACCCTGTGGTTGATGACATCGTCTCTACAGCAGAATCCATAGGCTTGCAGGTAGACAGTAGTGATATTGAGGACCTAGTGGAGCAGCACTCAGAGGAATCGTCTATAGGGGAACTTCAGCAGCTTCTGGCTGAGCAACAGAGAGTGGCAGCTGAGGAGCTTTCTGAACAGGAGAGGGAGCATCAACAATCAGTACAGCGAAGTTCTTCTTCTGAAATAAAGGTAATCCTGAAAAAATGGACAGAGCTATAGACATTTGTAGGGAAGACCCACCCAGACAGAGAAAAACCCAATTGTTGCATTCACTTCCTTAATGACAATGTCATGTCATACTACAAAACAGTGTTAAATAAAAGACAGAAACAGACAACCTTAGACCAGTTTTTAGTTTGGTAAATGTTGAGACCTACTGAGCCAGAAGCAGGTCCCTGTGGGAAAAAAGGACTCCAGAGAGCCAGATTTCTGATGTTCTTATGAAAGGGTACTCTTCTTCCAAACAATAACCACCTTCTATTTCATTCTCCCTTCCTGGAAGCCAAAGATGTCAACTTGGATGGTGAGTACAGTATGAAATTATTGTTTCTGGTAAATCAGACCCATTTTATAATTTTTGGTAAATACACTAGGAAAATTATTGGTGTTTCTGGTAAATTACACACATTATACAACCATCTTTTATTATGAAAAGGTTAGTTAAGGGGTGCTTTTGGAGGTTTGGAATGTATTATGGGTCTTTCCATTATTTCTTATGGGAAAAATAGTCTTGACTTACAACCAACTTGAGTTACAACCAGCCCTTGCAATTGATTGAGTTCATAAATGAAGGGTCCACTGTACTATGTGTCCTGAACTAGATTATAAAGTCCTAGTATTTGGGACCATTTTCCAATCATATCACTTCATAGAACCAGACAGGATGCTTCTCTAGGTTAATCTGATGCTGACAAACATTTTCCTTCTTCATGTTAGGCAGATCATTAATTCTGACAGTCAAATCCACTTGCAGTTCTGTTGGTAGATTTCAAAGTATCACTGACAAAATGATGTACTTGCACTTGAGTAGAGAAAAAGCCAATGTATTTTCAAGATCTCTTAAATACCTATGATTCTGTACTAAGCTGCTGTGCCATTATTTTGAATGTAAAAATGCTATGATATTATTACGTTCTGTTTGATTTGACATGGTTAAACAACAAAATTAGATTCTGAATCCAAAAGCACACTTTTCTGATTTTTTTTTTTTCCACCTATTTTGGCTCTTTCTCCCAGGGTCCTCTGTGCACTCCTTGAACTACTGGTGTTCCTTGAAGATCTTAGGTCCTCTTTCCTTCCTGTTCCTGGGCCCTTTTCTTTAATTTCTACATCAGAAACTTCAGTATCTTAATCTCCAGCCCAAACTGCTCCCCAAGTTTCAGATTGGATGTCTCTATTTCTTCAAAACCAGTATACCAAGCTAAACTTCTGTCTTACTCATGGGCATTTTTCTTCCTTTCTATGTCCCCAGTCTCACCAGAAGATCTTATTAGCTACTCAGTTATCAAAGCCACAGACCTAGGAGTCCTCCTTCAGCCCTTCCTCTTTTTTCCACGCTACATGGAATTCGTCATTGGGTTGTCTTTGTTTACCTCCTATACATCTACTAAATCCAACTACTTATCTCCAATTCCACTGCCATGACTATGCTAGTTTATATCCTCATTAGCTCTTTCCTGAATTATTTCAATATTCTCTTCATTGATTTCCTGTCTGGTCTTTACCACAGTGCAATTGGAGTTTTCCTTCTAAATACAGGTCTAACGATAGTGGACTAATATTTGATGATACTCAAACTAGGTCCTTTTTTTCTAAGTACATAGCAGTCACATGTTTTTAAATTCATTCATGAGCTCTGAAACCCAAATTCTGAAATTCTTTCAATGGTCAAAATGAAGTAAATTAGATCCAGCTCTTTTCCAGGGCTTGGAAATTTCTCAGACCTGGCTCTTGACTTTACCTTCTACCGTACCTGTCCTGGCAGGCCTTCCAGAGCTCCAGCCAGAATGTTTGATCAGGTTTTTTGCTGCCTCCAGATCATTTCAAAAGCTAGTACAGAGAACTAGAACCGCCTTTCCTGCTCCCGCTCCCACCCCCATCCAGCTTCTGCTCACTATTCTGTCATTAGGTTTCACTCACCTGGACTGCAAGAAATTTGTCCCAGATTTCAGGACTCAGAGAAAGTGCTCTTGTAAGAGTCTCCTTAGCCCTAACACTTACTGCTCAGAGTTGGGGAATATTTCTTATCATAGCCTAGGTTCGCTGGGATGCAAATTCTGAGATGAAAATATGTACGGGGGGAAGACCATTGAGATGGTTCCCTGTGGGAAAACAGGAAGAGAAGAAGCAGCACTAGTCAAGGAGAAGCTGGGCTGTGTCAGCACCTTTGCAAGAGACTCCCAGGAAAGCGCCTTGTGCCAAACACCGCAGTGAGGAAGAACGTACGCCCTGCAGAACCAGGGGCCCCTTAGTAAGAGTTAGAAAGAACCTGCCACAGATGGAGGTGTCTGCTGTATGCTTCGGGAGGAGATCCAAGGTTCACTCTGGAATGGGTGCTGCCACACCCATTGAGTATCTCCATAAATCTTATCCATAGGAAGGGGAGATTAGAACAAGGGTAAGGTTGTAATTGGTTTTAAAAAAGATAGTAATCACTCTTGCTAGCCAACAAAGATGGGGAAGAATTTGGTATGTTTTTAGAGTAGCACCAGGTCCTTATTTTTTTACTGTGTTTGTACAAAAATACAAAGAGGCCTTGCTTATAAGCATCTAAGCAGAGGTCTTGCTTCTAAGCAGAATCTCATAGTTGTGGTACTGACATATTTTGGGGGGAGCATTCTCATCCTGAAGATGCGTTATTATCAGTAACTTAAACTAACTAATATGTGTAGTGTTTGAGAAAGAACATATTTGTATATTTGAAAAGTAATTTCAGTAGAATTAAAATTTTGACAGTATCAGGTTTAGAATACAATTTCATCCTAAAACGTCTCCGGCCTTATCTTTGAACTGTTGACCCCCCTTGTGCCACTTTCCCACGGAATTCTGCAGGGCCTGACAGGTTCCAGAACATATACACGTGTTCATTCACACAAACAGTGGAAGGGAAGTATTAGACAACTAGGGTGAAGGATCAGAGAACTGTTCATAGGTGGCGAACAGATAAACTTTTGGCATGTATGGTCTGTTTGTTATGCCCCACTGGTATTAATTAAAAACTCATATGTGTTTATTATAAGAAGTCTGAAAACTGCATGAAAGCAAAAAGCAGCAAGCAAGAATTCCTTTGACCAATTTTATACATATATTGTAAACAAAATTGAGACCATACCATCCACATTATTTTGAAATCTGCCTTTTTCCCATGACTACCCTGAACATGTCTCATGATCTTAAATTCTGCCACATAAAAGTCTGTGTAGCGTGTCTGCTTTGAATCATTTCTTTTCTGTTTCTCATTGTCGGATATTTCTTTAAACATTTTCCTGATGAATTTTTTGGGTGCAGCGAACATCCTGAATGAATTCTTAATGAGTCCTGGAATTAGCGTTGCTAAGTCAAAAACCTTATACATGTTTAAGACTTTCAAAATATATGGTCAAATTACCTTTCATAATTTATTGTGTCTAGTCACACCCTTGCCAACAGTTAACATTTTCTAATATATCTAAAGATCATTTTCACTTTGATCCTTTTACAACTATATGCATTCATCTATTTGCATTTGAGTTTAGTTCTGTTATGTAATCTGTGAAATTATTTGATCCATTAATTGAGTCCTTACTAGGTAAGGTATCACATCTAAATAAATTTTAATAAAACTATTATGGTAAAGTATTTCTTTACTGGCACAACTCTAAAAGTACTATGGGAAACTGAATAACAATTTCCGAACATAAATACTTTGAGAGAAAGTAACTATTACTTTTATATCTTTTTAATGGCCTGGACAGCCAGAAACAGCATATTCAAATTCAAAATTGTTTCTCCTTTCTTGTTCTTAAGTACTCAAGCACAATACAAGTATGATTTGGTCTCCAGCCTGACAGGGAAACGTTTACAATACAACCTAGACGTTTTCATCCTGTCTGTATGGGTTGAATGAAAGGCACTTCTAATTCCCATGAAGATGCAACCTCTCATATAAGATGTTTTCCATTTCAGCCCAGAGTGAAAGCTACTCAGAAAGTATTTGATGGTATTCTTCTCTCTTGGAACATTAGATTCCCAGGATGCAATAGGTTTTCAGATTTATTATTTTCCAATAATGAAGAAACTCAAGGATACTTAAATCTGGGAGAGTTTTTTATTTGACATCTTTCTTTCAAGGTAACAGTTTTATTGAAGTTTGTTCAGCACATACCAGCTTATTAGTGGTAGCTCTTTGTGAAAATGTAGTTATCAAAAAAGGATGATATATAGTGAAGACCAGCTGCTCCAAATCACAGACTATTTATAAATAGCTTTCCCCCTCTGGTAAGAACTATTCTCTTGTTATAATAGTCAGCAGAAAATTAAAACCCTGTAGGATGATAAATAGTTTAAAAAATATTTCTCCCCGGTGTTTTGAATGTTGTCTTGTAATGCAGTGCACTTTCACTGAACCAGAAATTGTCTGTAATAAAAGAATATTAGGAGAAAATGTTTAGATTTCCATTGAATTCTAGAATTTAGAAGGAATGCTCTGGTTTCACTGTTAAAGATTAATAGCTGAGTATATGTCATAAGCTACAATAAAATGAGAGTTTTGGGTCTCTTGCCCCCCAATAAATGGTTACAACTTTAACACGTAGAAGCTGGAGACGTTTTTTTAACCTAATTTAAAATAACAGTCAAATTAATTTCTTGGCAATAAGCAAATGATTGCTGTTTAAAAATCTTATAATTATTTCATTTTCCACATCATTGAAAAGAAAAGATCCTTCTTTCAGCTGCCTTTTGACACAAAACCATCCTTTCTGTGTATGCAGGGAACAAATATTACTGTTGTTGGTATTGCTCAGGCGATCCACCATGGGTTTATGTATGCATTCACCATTCCTCCAAGGCAGTCTGAATGTACAGCTCCCTTCCCTTACAAAAAGACCTTACAAAAAGACTTCTTTTTGTAAGTTAGACACCACAGAAATAATTTCAGAATTTTCCCAAGACCTGTTGGGACTAAGGTGAATTCAAAATGATTCAACCAGGAGAGTAAGTTCGTTGTCAGTTCTAAATTGTGTCTTTCTGCTTGAACCAACATGTTTCTGCTAAAGGTTAATTGAACCGGCAGTCTTCCCTGTAGGTGACTCTTTTCAAACTATTAGCAATCATCAACATCTACAAAAGAGGATCTCAGCTGTAAATGCTCCACTGAGTCTAGAAAATGCAACTTTGTTCTTACTTTAGCTGACTGAGTTCTCTAAAATCCTTGAAATATTTTCTGGTTGTTAGAGTGTGTGCACAAAGCAAAGAATGTGAGCTTGTTTTCTGCAGCCTGAGCCTCCCTGGAACAGATGGGGCTCATGGTTATCTGGATGCGGAGAGTCCTGAGGACTCCCACCTCGACATTGCAAGAAAAACTTTCCCTCGGATCTCTAAATTCTCTCATCTGGCACAATAAATTTGAAAAGCCTGCTGTTGCCTTTGGTAGGTTTATAGAGTGTACCCATGTTAAAGTAATATCCAGAAATCATCTCTTCTCTGGTGTAGCAGAAGGTACGTGATGAGTCCCAGATGTTTCTGTGGGGCTGTCATTCCCAGACATAATAGATTATGTCAGGGAAAACCACAAGAAAGAATTGAGCACTCTATTTGTCTCTCTTCTTCTCTCACCCTCTTCCTCTTCCTCATCCTGCTTTTCCTCTCCTTCTTCTTCCCTTCTCCCACCCACCCCACCAAAGGATTTGGAGGGTTTGAAGGTTGACTACTAATCTCCTTTTATGGAATAACTCACTCTACATTTCAGTGACTACAAATGGCTCTGAGGGATGAAAGACTTTCATTGGTTGGGAATATTTCAGATGTCACAGACTTAGGCATCACAGAGGAATGCAGAGGGGACCACAGCATTTGGGACAGTAGTCCACTGGCCTCTTCCGCCTTTCCCTACGGCTGAACCTCCTGCAAGCCTATTTTGGAGACAAGGTTGATTGCTGCCTATTGGCTTTACCCCTCCTTGTCTTAAAAAATAATAGAGAAAGCTAACAGAGCTCTCTGGAAAATTTCAGCATCTCCAGGTGTATTAGGGAAAATAACCTTAATAATAATTAAATCTCTCTCATTTCACCTATCTTGGGCACTTTTCATAGATTAATGACTTTCGAGATGAATTTATCACTTGATTTAATGGACAAGGGATCTAACTGGTGACTGCATATTGTCCTTAAATTACAAAGCTAAGGAGAGCGTGACTCCAGGCTACAGGTCCAAGTCTAATTCTTGAGTATATGTGGATTGGTAGGTTGGTGGTAAGTGCTCCTATGGCTGACTGGCTATCAGTGTGATGTCACTGAACCCTCGAAAGTAGGAAGACCTGGGGGCCGGTGAGATAGCTCAGCGGCACGGGCGCCTGCTGGCGTGAGAGGTCCTGAGTTCGACCCCCGGTACCCACAGAAAAAAAAGGTAGGAAGACCTGTGCCCAATCCACCCTTGGAGCTGTAGGTGCTGGGTGCTGCCGGCACTGGGTTCTCAGGTAGCACTGGATTTCACCACACGTCTCAAACCAAGGGCGAAAGACATGAATCAGGGAAAGAAAGAAGCTATAGAACTTCTTGTGGCTATGGAGGATAGGAAATACTTTTCTGGCTGTGAGGCTGTCTCTTCCTACCTGAGACATGCTAGAGTTTATACTTCTCAGTTTAAAGAATTTCCCAAGTGAAAGTAGAGAAGTGAGAGGCCAGCAAGTGCCACACTAGAGCTCTTCCTGGATGGCAGGGTTCCAAGAGACTTGCCTTGTCATCTTACACCACTGTAAACACTCTTTCCCATTCTGTGGCTTGGCATCCTACTATAGGAATGTTGGATGCGATTGGAGATTCATCCTGATGTACATTTGGGTGCAACCCTGCTGAGGAACTGAGACCCTGGGGGAGAATGGAGGCACTCACCATTCCCCATACACCTTTCTTTCAACTAGCCACCCCATGCTCACGATTAGGTTGACCATGATCCATTGGAGCAAAACATAATTGGACACTTTTGACTTCCTTTCTTGCCCATGAAAGACAACAGCCTTCCAGAGCTTGGAAAGAATGAAGCCACTCCTATTCTATCCCCATCATATTCATCATTCACTCTTTCTTCTTGAGCATGAAATGTAGACCTCTTACATGAATTCAATGCTCAGTTCTGATAGACAGCTCTCTTCCAAAACTCCATACTCTTAATCATTTTTTTTTATCATACTAGTAGGACAACATAAAGTGGCACCCCCCCACACACATTTTTTGGCATAGGGGATTGAACTGAGTGACATTGAGTGACATCCACAGATCCTTTTTTTTTTTTTTTTTTTTTTTTTTGAGACAGTGTCTCATTAAGTAGCTAAATTGCCCAGAATGAGCTTGAATTTACAATCCTTCTGCCCCAGCTTCCCAGAGTACTGGGCTGATATGTGTGTGCCACCATGCCCAGCACATCCTTCCTTTTTAAATAAAGGAAATTTGGACTTGGAGCCTAATTGTGTTGTTTAGAGTCCTATGGCTAATAAGCAGCAGTGTCAGGAATCAAGCAATGGCTAGTCTCATCCTACAGCCTGACACCTCCCTGTTTTCTGTACTTTTGGATCAGCTGAAAGCCTCCATTCCACATTCTATTTATGACTGAATTAGTTATAAAGATCCTGATTTCACTGTGTTTGATAAATAGCATACCAGGCCAGGGTCATCATGGAACATGTCCACAGGCTAGCCACAATGTTGCTTACAAAAGATACTCCTAAGGGCAAAACAGAATCCACAAAGCATGCTGAACGTGCTTTTGTGATGCCAAGTCATAAAGAAGTTTCTTTTTAAAAAAATCTTATCCCCATCCCTACTTATAAAAATTATATATAATATTATATATGAGATACATATACCTTTTTTAAAAATTATGACATCACCCCAAACATATGGTCAATTATTAGCCACTCCATAGATCAATGCAGGACCTTGGTCCCAACCATCTCTTCTTATAGACAGAGTATTGCCCACGGGGAACATATTTTTTCCCCAGTGTTCTGGCCTCCCATTAAAATGGGGCTATAATGATCACAACCGTCCATTTAGGACTGATTCCAGCGTATAGTATAGTCATCTGTAAATCTGTCTTTGATTGTTTTCCTTCTTTGTCAACTGGTCATCAGGAATTAGCCTAGAAGCCATAGGTGCAGACTGAGGGCACGTTACAGTGTGGACAGGGTAAGCTTTCCGGGCTGTGATCATCCTGCTCATGTGACTGCTTTATGCCTTCAAGAATGGTTAGGCGTTGACTTGTATATATCATCTTTCTGTAATGGTTGAGCACTTGGAATTTCCAACTCTGTGGCCAAGTAAATCAAATAACACCCATTTCATGAATGGTAAGTATTAAGATTCTGGGCACCTGGTGTCCCATGGTCAGTGATCTCCACCAAGATTCAGTGGCAAGGGGCCGGTGAGATGGCTCAGCGGTGTACGCACCTGCCTGGCAAGCGCGAGGGCCTGAGTTTGACTCCCGGAACCCACATACGAAAAAAGGGCCGGTGATATTGCTCAGTGGCACGGGTGCCTGCTGGCGCGCGAGGTCCTGAGGTTGACCCCTGGTACCCACAAAAAAAAAAAAAAAAAAAAAAGATTCAGTGGCAAGCCAGGACTTGTTGCCCTTAAAAGGAAGAGTTATTGGTTGGAGGCATAGTTTTTCTCATAAATCTTAAAGTGTTTCATTTTTTTCTTAACAAAATTTTTATTGTGGTATAATACATATAACATAAAATTTATTCTTAAACATTTTAATGTATACAGCTAAGCAGTATTAAGTATATTCATATTGTGCAGCCATATCCATCATCCATCTCCAGAATTCTTCAGCCTGCGCAATTGAAACTCCATATTCATTAAGTAATAGTTACCCATTCTCTTCTTTCCTCATCTCCTGCTTTCTCTCATAAGTACCATATGGGTGGAATCCTAGCATTTATCTATTTATTTTTTACAACTAGCTTATTACTTAGCATAACGTCCTCAAGGATCATCCATATGGAGCATGTGGCAGACCTACTTCCTTCCTTTCGAAGGCTGTAAAATACTCATCACCCGTTGATGGACACTTGGGTTGGATACACATTTTAGTTATTGTGAATAAACATGCTATGAACATAGGTGTATGAATATCTCTTTGAGACCTTGCTTTCAATTCTTTTAACAATATACCCAGAAGTGGGATTGCCACATCATATGTAATTCTATTTTTAAGTTTTTGAAGAGCAAGCATTCTGGTTCCCATACAGACTATACCATCGTACATTCCCACCTAGAATGCACAAAGATTGCAGTGTCCCCACAAATTTGTCAAAAATGTATTTGCTGTTTTTATGATAGTAACTATCCTAGTTGGGATGAGGAGATATCTCATTGTGCTTTTGATTTGAATTTTCCTAATTATTAATGACTTTGGACATCTTTTCATGTGTTTATTGGCCATTTGTACATCTTCTCTGAGGTAAAATGTATTCAAGTCTTTGCTTATTTTTGTTTATTTAATTTTTTATTTTTGTCTTTTTTGAGGCAGGGTTTCACTATGCAGTTCAGGCTGGCCTTGAACTCACTTTGTCGAACTTACAACGATCCTCCTGCCTCATCCTCCCGAGTGCTGGGATTACAGGGGTGCACCACCACGCCTGGTGTCTTTGCTTATTTTTAAATTAGATATTTTGTTGTTGTTGCTGAAGGTCTTTCAGCATATGTCAAAACTTCCTTCCTTTTGAAAGCTAAATTACATGTCCATTTACCTACTGATGGACACACTTGGGTTGTACATTTTAGCTATTGTGAATAAAGCAACAACAACAACCATTGCTCTGCAACCCTGAGCATACCAAGAACTTTTCCTGGCTCTTTTCCTCACTTAAGGCCAGCAGTTTTTGTAGAACCAGAAAATTTGC
The DNA here is from genome assembly GCA_028451465.1 of Erethizon dorsatum. Taxonomy (NCBI): domain Eukaryota; kingdom Metazoa; phylum Chordata; class Mammalia; order Rodentia; family Erethizontidae; genus Erethizon; species Erethizon dorsatum. Next base: position 55,049,244 of record CM051837.1, on the reverse strand, counting down.
CTTTTTATCACACTTACCTTTACATTTTTCTGTATTTTTTACTTTTTACAAATTGTTAATGTTTAGTATTCATTATTTTCTGATTTCCCCAATACAAAATAAGTAACTTAGCTTTCTCTTTCTACCATTCCCTCCACTAATTGTCCAGATTTCATTAATAAAATTCCATTTTGTGATTTCTTATATTGTTTTATATTATGTATCTTCTCAATCTATGAAAATCTAAATTTAATTAGCATTTATTTATTTAGGATGATTTTTTAGTTTTACTACTATATTAATTGGCTTTTCTACAATGGCAGTTCTTTTATTAACCACGCATCACTAATACCACTAGAATTATAATTGTCTTTGAATGTATCTTCAGATAAATTTTTAAGAAGGATACAAAGATGATATATTCCCTGAGCCCTTGAATTTACAAGACAATTTTTCTGATGCCTTCACAAATGAAAAATAACTTGACTAGACATAACTATGTCACAAGCATATTATCCCAAACATCTATAAATATTGTTTCATTTCTTCTGGTACACAGTAGGACAGAAAAAAATCCAAGTCTAAGTCTCTGGTCCAGCTTGATTTTTGGTCTTTTAAGGGAATATCTCTTTCATAACTAAATAAGTTTAAAATTGATTTTGCTGTTAGCTGTATAACTTTAAATTTTTAAAAAATAGGGGGCCGGTGAGATGGCTCAGCAGCGTACACGCCTGCCTAGCAAGCGTGAGGGCTCGAGTTTGACGCCTGGAACCCACATACAAAAAAAGGGCCGGTGATATTGCTCAGCGGCACGGGAGCCTGCTGGCACGTGAGGTCCTGAGGTCGACCCCCAGTACCCGCAAAAAAAAAAAAATTAAATATTTTTAAAAAGTAACTTCCAATTTACAAAACAATTGCAAGAATATGATTAGTACAAAGAACACTCGTGTACACTTTATCCAGATTCAGTAGCTAACATTGGATTTCATTTGTTTTTGCTCCCTCTCCCTTCCAATCCTACTCTCTCTCCCTCCCCCGCCCACACCTTTGTTTGAAACCAGTTTAGGGTAAGTTATGTACATCATCACCATTTACCCCTAAATACTTCAGCGTGCATTTCCTAAGACTAAGCAGAATATATTTCGCATTTTAGTACATTTAACATTCAAAAAAATCTTTACCCTATTAATTCACTTTTATTTATCTTTATGAGCACACATTAATTATACAGAACACTGGGCTTCATTGTGACATTTTCATGTACGCATATAACGTACTCTGACCGTATTCTTCCCACCTCTTACCTTCCCTTCCTCCTCCACACCTGTTCCCCTTCCTCTTCTCTAACAGTCTTTCTTCTACTTTCGTGATGTCCTTTTTTCTTTCTTCTATATTCCACATATGATAGAAAACATGCATACCTGACTTTTCACATCTGATTTATTTTGCTTAACATGATGATCTCCATCCAGTTCCATCTATTTTCCTAAAAAATGACATGACTTTGTTCATCTTTATTGCTGAATAGTACTCCATTGTGTACATATAACACATTTTCTTTATCCAATCACGTATTGATGGGCACCCAGCCTGATTCCAGAAGCTGGATATTGTGAACGATGCCACGATGAACATGAATAAGTGGGTATCTCTATAGTACACTGACTTTGATTTCTTCAGGTATATACTGAGAAGTGGTATAGCTGCTTCATATGGTAGTTCTAGTTGCAGTTTTTTGAACGCCTCCATACTGATTTACATAGTATCTGTACTATTTGCATTCCCACTAACAATGTAGAAAGGTTCCTGTTTTCCAATCCTCACCAACATTTACTATTTTTGTATTCTTGATGATAGCCATTTTGACAGGAATAAGATGGAATCTCGGTGTAGTTTTGAATTACACTTCCCTGTTAGCTAAAATGTTGAAATTTTTTTCATGTAATTGTTGATCATTTGTACTTCTTTTGAGACGTGTCTGTTCACTTCATTTGCCCACGTATTGATCGGATTGCTTGTTCTTTTGGTGTTAAATTTTTTGAGTTCTTCATACATAAATTCCAGATATTAACCCCCTGGCTGCCGCCTCGCTCTGTTGTTTCCTTTGCTGTGCAGAAATGCTTTGTTTTGACACAGTCTCATTTGTCCGTTCTTGCTATTATTTCCCAGACTATTAAGTGCCCTCTTTAAGAAGTTGTTGCCTATGCCTATATCTCAAACTATTTCCCTGTTTTCTTCTAGTGGTTTCAAAGTTTTACGATAAGGTCTTTGATCCACTTTGAGTCGATCTTCGCACAGAAGAAGAGATAGGGATCTAGGTACAGTCTTAGACGTAAGTATTCGGATTTCCCAGCATCATTTGTTAAAGAGGTTATTTTTCTCCAATGTATGTGTTTTGTGCCTTTTTTGAGAACCAGATGGCTATAGGTACATGTGTGGGTTTATTTCTGGTTATATCCTAGCTTATCCTATCCCATCCCACCCCATCCCACCCTATCCTGCCCTACCCTACCCTACCCTACCCTATCCCATCCCATCCCATCCCTTCCCATCCCATCCCATCCCATCCCATCCCATCCCATCCCATCCCATCCCATCCTATCCCATCCCATCCCATCTTATCATATCCTATCATGGGTCTATGTGTCTGTTCTTATGCTAGTACCATTCTGTTTTCATAAGCACAGCTCTGTAGTATATTTTGAATTCAGCTATTATCAATCCTCTGGCAAGACCAAAGACTGTATTTTTTACCTCATCCATTTTCTAATGTTTTCAGTTGATCTGATAATTTCTAGCATATTTTTCTAGCATATTTTCCCCACCAGCATGGTATCCAGTGTAGGCTCACATGTCATGGTTAGTTGCTGTGTCTCTTTAGCCTTCTTCAGTTTGGTGTATTTCCACAGCATTTTGATGTTGTCTTTAATCATATCAACACATTTTGAACAATAGAGTCCCCCTTTTTCCTTTTTAAATGGAACATTAATTTTGGATTTGTCTGATGTCATCTCATGCTTAGATTCATGTATGTATTCTTGGATGGTATGCTACATAGACAATGTGTGTCTGTGGGGCCTTCATAGTCAACTGATCTTGTATATTTGGACATTCATCAAGTTTCCAGTGGTTTCCAGTTACGAATCCTATCTGAGTTAGGAACCTTTTGCATGCCTACTGTTACATTGTTGTAGGTACATTTCCAAGATAAAATCTTAAAAGTGGGATTGCTGCATCAAAAGCTAAATGAATATTTCTTTAGATATTTAAAACTTGCCCAGTTCCCTTCATAGAAGTTGTGTTATCTCACTTTCCCACCAGCAACGTATGAAAATACCTGTTTTTTCATAGATATGCTAGTAGAGTACATCTTTTCACATGTTTAAGAATCAGTTTTAAGCTCTTTTAATGAATTGCTCATTCATGTCTTTTACCCATTTTTCTATATTATTTTGGTTTTCTCAATTTTTGCTGCCATTAGCCCTTGAACTGTGATGTGTACTGCAAATGTTTTCTCCCAGTTTGTCATTTGCTTTTGCTTATGTTTTTTGTCATTCAAGTGTGTTTTTAAACATTATGTAGACAAATTTATCAACATTTTGTTGCATCTGGATGTTTCATTACAGTGAATTTTCTCTAATAAACCAGATTATCAAAGACACCATCCATATTTTCCTGAAGTACTTGTAGAGTTGTATTTTATTTTTCTTAAACTTTAGATTTCTGATCCACTTGAATTTTATTCTTATATATGTGATGAGAAAATGGATTTCTTTGGTTTTAACCTTTTTTGAATCATTGTGTTTAGGTTTACCTCCTTTATTCATCAAAAAGTTGTATTTTGTTTGTAAGTCAATTTGAAAATAATTTTCTTTCAGTAGGTGAAGTAAACCAGTTCATCTTTATTGATACAGCTGCCATGCTTATTCTCAATTTTGTTACATTATTTTATGTTGATTACTTTTGTATTATATGATTACTTATTATTATTATTATTTATTATTATTTATATGATTACTTTTTGTATTATAATTATTATGTTTGCTTTTTATTAATTTGGGGAATTTTTAGGGCTGTTTATGTACTTATCCAAGTAACTAGTTTTCATTGCTATAGTTTTTTAAATTTTAATTTTTTGTAGCACTGGAGATCAAACCCAGAGCGTCACACATGGTAGGCAAGCACTCTACTGCTAAGCTATAAGTTGATAATTTTACCAATAGTATCTATTGATGATATTTATAGTGACTTTTAATCATCCTATTTTTTTTTTACTATCTAACGTGACAGTTTTAGATGAATCCCTAGACTCTTACCTACTACCTTATACAGCAGTCTTATTCTATTTCTCTACTCTTGCATCTCCTATTTCTTCACCTTATCTTGGTTGAATTGTTTTTATGTTTTCAAATATATAACATGTATGCATTATCCTTTTACCTATAGCCCTGTGTTTTTTTTTAGCCTTAGCCCTGCATCAATAACAAAGCACATCAGTTCCTTTACTAGACTTATCCCTATCAATCTTTGGTAGGATTAAGCATATCATCTAATAGGCTCATCAGAAAGGGTATGCGCATAGTGCTCCTTGAACTCTGGCGCATGAAAAGCTGCTTTTCTATTACTCCATACCTGGAAGACAGCTTGTCTAGATATAATACCCTTGGTTCAACTTTCTTTTTTAAGTTTCTTGAAAATCTTGCTCTACTGTTGTCTTACCATTATGTGCTGTGTTTTGGAAGTCTAATGACAGTTTGATTCTCTTGCATTTGAAAGTATTTCACCTTTTTATGGCTTGAAGGCCCTGTGAACATTTTTCTTTTCTTTACATTCTGATCTTTCTGTGCAAATTTTCTACCGTACTCAATAGCTTCCTATATTGTGTAGATTCAATTATTCTTTTATATGGCGGCATTTTTCTTGGTTTATCATTTTTAAGTATTTATTCTATTTCATTGTTTTTCTTCTCTTTTTCAGGGATATCATATATACACGTTGTAACTGTTTTGGCTGACTTTCATTTCAATCCTTTTTCTCAGATTACTTTTTGATTTTTCTTCAACATACTTTATTGTCTTGATTTTTAAATTGCTTTTCCTCAAGGCTTTTTAAAAAAAACAATTATGTTTACACTGGCATATATTCTTACCTGGACACCTTAATGTTCAGTTTTTATGTCCGATGCTATCTTTTCCTGTTATGTTTTCCTCTGTTCAATCAACTCTCATTTTAGTTGCTCTGGGTGTTTATTTTGGTCATTTCTTTTTATTTGTTTTTATATTTTTAAATGAAGTTAATTTTAATATCACAAATGATTGTTGGAAGATGTTTAGTTCAGCTTAAAGTGTTATAGTTTTCCTTAACTTCATATTTGGATTTCTAGATAATGTTTTTAATAAACAGAACTATTACGAGCTTGTTCTGTCTTTTATAGCACTATTACATGAATGTGATCTGCTTTGTTTCTATTCTTGTTTATTTCAAAGGTAGAGTCCCTCATTCACCATCATTCTCTCCTGTCAGCTTGCATAGCTTCTTTTATGAGGTTGGTGATGGAGGACAAGGAGAGGTTGGTGTGTCTTATATCTTTTTTCTTTTTTTAATCACAGAATTTCTTATTCTTTTCCATCATTTCCTCATGTATTTATTTTGACCCCAGAAGCTGGCCCTCTCTGAGGTTGCAACTTCTAATTCTACTCTTTTCAAACCTGTTCTCTGTAATTAGAACTATGAACTATCAAGTTGTGATCTGAGTTTAGTATTTTATCTTGTATTGTTCATTTTTTTTTCTGGAGTTAATTTTTCATCTAAATATTTCACTACTATCTCCTGTTTTTCACACTGTCAAAATATTCCCTTTTCCTATTTTCCACATCCATAAACTTGCAGTGGCAGGTGAGTAGTGAGAAATGTTTGGGGTTTAAAAAAAATTTATCTGCAGGTATTTGAAATTATGGAACTCTCTCCTTTCTTGTCTTGTAATGCTGAAGCATAAGTAGTGTGCTGTTTTTGTTTTGTTTTGTTTTGTTTTCCCCTGGGAGGATATGGAGAGAGACAAAAATCAATTGATTACCATTTTCCTCAAAATCTAGGGTTCTCCAAATATGTGAGAATCTTATTAATTATGCCTGAAATACAGTGAGCTTTTTCAATTTTTATGACCAGATAATTTTTTACTACAGTAATTTTTATTTAATTACACCTTTGATAATTGATTTTGTTTCAGCTTTTAAAAAAAAAGTCTTTCTAATGAACAAAGAACCATGGATTTTGTTACAGTTCTGGTCTTGGAGATCAAACCCAGGCCCTCACAATGTGAGGCAAGTGCTCTACCCCTCAGCTACAGCCCGAGTCTAGATCTTTGTTCTTTGTCCTTCATGCCCATCATCTTCTTTTATATCTACTGCATCTTCGCCTTTTCTCTGTCACCTGAGGGAATGTCTCATGTTTTCCCTTCATCTCCTGCTTGGGTTGTTTATAGTATCAGTTTGTGTTAACTAGTATGATGGTACCAAAATCTCAATAGTTTAGCATAACAGATGTTTGTTTCCCACTCAGAGTCAAATTGAGTTTCCAGAATACTGGGAAACTTTTTATTAAATAATGATTTAGGGTTTTAGACCTCCTTCCACTTCATGTTGCATTATCTGTGGAATCTCAGAGTTCTCTACTAAATTCTTATGATCAGATTGGCAAAGGAAGAGAATGGAGGAGGCTTTTATGGGCCTGGCCTGAAAGTAGTATATATATTTTTATATCATATTCTGCTGGTCAGAACTTAGTCATATCACCTTGTCTGTTGAAAAAAGAGACTGGGAAATGCACTATGTGCACAGAAAGAAATGAATGCCTATCAGGTAAACACTTATTAGTGTTAGCTAAACATCCCTCTATACTGACTCCCATTAGGATTTTAATTTTACAACTCTAATTATGGCTTTAAATGATAGCTTTTTACCCTCCATTTCCACTTTGATTTTTAGCTTACTGCTTTTGCATTTTATCCTAGCTTATCAATTTTCTTTTGTCTTTTCAATTTGCCTTATTACCATTTTAGATTCTATTTGAATTATTGTGCATGAAATTTTTGGTTCCTGTAATAATTTATTTTTCCTGTGTGCTTAAAACAGTGTTCCATTCATTGTGTTCTACAATTATTTTCCATAGGAACGATTTATGTTAGCTAGTTTGGTTTCTTCAAATTGAGAATAAACTGTGCAATTTTGAGTCTTTGATGAGTGGATTTTCTCTTGGTTCTCCTTCAGGTTCTTTCAAAAACTGCTGCTGGGGAACATTTTGATATATACAATTCTCTACTCAATTTGGTTGTCTGTTATTTATTTCTCTAATATAATATTGCTTCATGAAACCTGTGGTCATTTTTCTACCCTTGAAACCTGATCCTCTCACAGAATTTCCCAGGAGGATGCTTCAACAGGCTCAACCTTCAGGCCTGTGTGACATTCACCTGTACCAGTGTTTTAATTGTTGTGAATATGCAATTATTATTCACTGCAAAGTCACATAGTCACTTAAACAGCATGATGAACCAACTGACCTAACAGGCATAAACAGACCACTGCACCAACCATAGGAGAATGTAGATTATTCTTAAGTATATGCAGAATATTCTCTGAGGAAGACCATATATTGGTCGTGAAACAAATCTAAATCAATTTTATTATTATTATTATTATTATTTTTTGTGGGTACCGGGGGGTCGACCTCAGGACCTCGCGTGCCAGCAGGCGCCCGTGCCACTGAGCGATAACACCGGCCCTTTTTTTGTATGTGGGTTCCGGGAGTCAAACTCGGGCCTTTGAGCTTGCCTGGCAGGCGCTTATGCCGCTGAGCCATCTCACTGGCCCTAAATCAATTTTAAAAGATTAAAATTATATAATTTGTCTTTTCTAACCACAATGGAATAAAACTTGAAATAAAACTTGAAATAAGTAATAGAAGGAAAACTGGAAAATACCAAAATATGTTGAAATTAAACAATATATTTTTAAATAATCAAAGGGCCAAAGTTAATAGTTATAGCTATACAAAATTTATAGCCTTATAGATTTAGAGCTCTATATTAAAAATAAGAAAGATCTCAAATCAATAACCTAACTTTATACCATAAGGAACTACAAAAAGAAGGGCAACCTGAAGCCACGGTTAGCAGAAAGGAGTTAATAAATAGTAGCATGAAGACATATAAAACAGAGAATGGAAAACTAATGTAATCTATAAAACCAAGAGTTGGTTTTCTAAAAAGATGAACAAAATTGACAAGCCTTTAGGCAGAAAAGGGGAAAAGACTCAAACTAGTAAAATCAGAAAGGAAAGTGAAAAAATTACTGAGTACCTGGCATAAGTACAAATAATTATAAGATAATATTTTGAATAAAAGTATGTGAATAAATTAGGTAACCCAGATGAAATCAATATATTACTAGAAACACACAAACTACCAAAAGTGACTTAAAAAGAAATAAAAAATCTAAATGGACCTAAAACAAAGAGATTGCAATCATTCAAAATCTGCGCAAAATCGCCATAAAAGAAAAGCAATCTCCACAAAAGAAAAGCTCAGGGTCAAATAGTTTCACTGGTGAATTTTTCCAACTATGTAAGGAAAAATTAACACCAACACTTCTTGAAATCTTCAAATATATTAAAGAAGAGGAGCACTTCCTATCTCATGTAAGACCAGCATTTCCCAAATAACAAAGCCAAAGACATCACATGAAAAGAAAGCTACAGACCAATGCCCCTCATGCATATAGATGCAAAGATCTTCAATAAAATAACTAGCAAACAAACCCAATAGCATGTTAAAAGGAATTTACACTATGACCAATAGCGATTTATCTGAAAATACAAAGGTGATTCAACATACAAGAGTCAGTCAGTAATAAAGTACCATTTTAATACAAACAAAGGAAAAAAAAAAAAAACCCACACAGTCATCTCAGTGCAGAAAAAGCATTTGAGAAAATCCAGTGTTTTTATATGATAAAAAACATTTAAAGGGCCGGTGATATACCTCAATGGCATAAGCGCCTGCCTGGCAAGCGTGAGGTCCTGAGTTCGGTTCCTGGTACCCACATAAAGGAAAAAAAAAATTTTAAAAGCTGGGAATGGAAGGGAACTTACTTAACATGATAATGAAACTTATGAAAATTTACAGGTAACATGTTCAATGATAGGAGACAGAAAGCTCTCCTCATTAGATCAGAGAAAACACGCCACTTTGATTGCTTCTGTTCAATACTGTACTGAAAGTTCCAGCCAGAACAATTAGGCAAGAAAAAGAAATTTAAAAATCCATATTTAAAAAGAGTCATATCTGTATTTGCAGGTGACATGATCTTTAGAGAGAATTCTAGAAAACAGTCATACACACAATTAAAACTAATAAATGAATTCAACAAAGATAAAGGACATGGGATTAATACAAAAAATCACTTGTATTTCTAATACTAGTAATGAACGATCTAGAAGGTAATTTTAGGAACAATTCCATTATAATTCCAACAAGAATAAAATAAAATGTAAAATACTTAATAAATTTAACCAAAGAAAGTACCAGACATGTACACTAAAATCTACAAAACATTATTGAAAAAATCAAAAAAGATCTAAATAAATAGAAAGACATCTTGTGTTCATGGGTTAGAAAGCTTACTGTTACTAAATGTGGTGACATTATCTAACACAAGTCCAAGATTCAATACACTCTCTATCAAAATCCCATTTTTTTTTCCAAGAAATAGAAATGCTGATGCTAAAATTTGTATTAAATTGCTAGAGATCCTGAATACAAAAAGAGCAGTTAGAGGACTCACACATTTTGATTTCAAATCTTACTGCAAATCTATAGTAATGAGAACAACATTGTCCTATACACTTTAAATGGTAAAATGATGGATTTTATGTTAGGTAACTTTATCACAATTTAAAAAAGTCACAGCCACATATGACCCTTCTTTCTGTACACAATCTGTTGTTTATCTGGAGTTTCTATTATTAGTAATTTTTTGCATTGCTTTCGTTCATTATGTCTTTAAGTTTTCAAATGTTCAATAAAATTCGATATTTTATTGTGCCCTTGATTTCCAGGAAACCTCTTATTCAAGTCCTGATTTTCTTCCTTTAAACTGGGCTGATTGCTTTGTAGTCTCACTACGTCAGACATTCCTTGGCCTACATTGATGTGCACACTGATCGAAACTCTCTTGCTCTTTGCCTTTCATATTCTGCTTGCTTTTTTGTTTAACTTTAGTATGTCTTGATGTAATTGCAGATTTTTGTATTAAAATATCTATATTTCATCCCCAAAACTGTTCAAATTCAGTGAACACTTTTCATTGTACTTTTTAACAGGATGTAATGTCGCCTCTGATACCTGATATTTTGTATGTTACTTGATTTTTCTCTTACGAAGTTATTAAATTCTTAATTCATGGAATCCTGAAATTTTATTCTGATGTCCTTAGATTTTTTTATTCATTCATTTGTGCATTTATTGAAGTGGGATCTTTAATTGTGGAGTCTTACTTTTTCAACTCAGATTTTCTCATGTTATAGCTTTGTTAATTTTTACACCTCTGTTTTCTCTATTTTTCTTCTCCAAATTCCTGTTTGTCTACTGTAGGACCTCATGTATTGTGTCTCTTGGTTTCTTATTGTTTCTCCCATACCATTATTTGTCTTCAGTTTTGTTTTTTTTAAGATTTCCTCAACTCAGTCTTCCCCTTAACTACTGAATTGTTTCCTTGGCGTTCGCATTGGGGGAGGGTGCTAAGATCAAATCCAAGGCTTCACACATGCTAGACACACACTCTACCATTAAGCTGTGGTCCATCTCTGTGGGTCTCAGATTCTTAATTTGTAAGAATTTACCTCATTTCTTATTGATTCCTTCTTCAAAACATTCTGCTTTCATTTTATAGATGAAGTCTTCAGTTTCTTTGAGAATACAGAGTTTTATGTTTTAATGCTTTACTGTTTCCAGCATTAACACTTCCTTCTGGAATTGTTTCCTGTTTATCATAAACTTTCTTTTTTTACATTTTTTACCAATCCCAGATTTCTCTTTCATATTAAAAATAATGTTCTAAAAGTAGATCAGGGGCTTTGTATATTTGAGTATGCTTTGTTTGATGATTACCAGATGGAGAGGTAGCTAAAATGCTGGGAGTCTACCAAAACCCAGAATGTGGAGGTCTTTTTTGAGGAGGGTGGATATCAACTTTTCAGAAAAGAAACTCTGATTCATCAGTTTTGGAGGTAATAAGTTTCAGGTAACAACATTCTATCTATGTAATAGGCCTGGGATACTGATTGCTTAATTTATTATCTTTAAATAATCCTCTTGTTTTTAGCCTTAAATTTCACTTGCACTTTTGCTATACCAAAATATCTGGTTCCTAAGCTTCTGGGGAATCCTGCAAGGCCAACCACCTGTCCTTTTGTTCCAAATTCCCCTCACTGAATACTTGCTAAGGCTTCCTCCACCTTGCATGTTTCAGACATCACTTCCCTGCTGGCTTTCTGCCTTACAGAGTTTTGTTGAAATCACTCATAGGCAGATAGCTACTTTCTAGTCTCTTTGACACTGTAGGTTAATATATATTTTTAATCTTTCATTATCTTTATATTATAGTGTTATCTCAAAGAGGAAGTTTTTTTTCTTTTGCCACAGACTTAACCTCTCAATTTATTAATTTTTCTCAACTGCAAAATGATCATTTAAGGTCATTTATAATTTTAAAAGTGTGTTATAAATCTCTCTCCCAGTCATGAACTGACCTTATATCCTGGATGATTGTGTTTCACGAGTTTTCAGCAAGTCTCCTCAGAATGAATTTGAGTGAACAATTTAAACATTTTTTCCTCTGAAGTTACCAAATTATTGTTACATATTACATGATCTCACTAGAGTTCCTTTGGAGAGGCATAAGCTGTTATTAGATAAATACTACCTTCCCTTGCTCATCTGAGTTAAGCTGCATATGGTTGCTCATAAGAAAAGTGACTTGAAAGTGACTCAGAACCTCTAATTAGAAGTGTAGTCCTTTGTGACTGGCAGCTCAGGATTCCTGTTCTAGATGGCTCTGATTTTCTCTGTCCAAAGCATCTTAATATTTGTAGCATGTCTCTCTCAGTTTTCACATTCTAAGAGTCTTTTGTTTTACTCCAGTTTGTAATTGCCCATCATTTTGAAGTTTCCTTTGGAACTTTTCCAAAGTGAATTTTTACTATGCCACCAGTTCTATATTTAAATTAGATCATTCCAAATTTAGCAAAATCCTGTCCTTATATTTTGGGTGATCCATATAGAACTTTTATTTTTGTTTTGCTTTACTTTTCAGTTAGTTTGATAATACCATTTAAAACAAAATATAGTGCAAATCTGAATCGAATGAATTTCTTCATGATACAGTAATATTGGAAATAAAAATCATCAGCACTTACAATGTTTTTATTACATATTAGGCACTGTTTGAGGGAATTTTTATAAATTAATTTCCTTAATCTTTATTCCATGGCATCATTACTATTATTATCTTCATTGTACAGATGAGTAAAGTGAAGCCAGGGTACCAACCCAGACTATATGGCATCTGGTGGCAACTGTGGGAAGTTGTTTTGTGATAGAAACTGTTAGGAAGATACCTGGTCCTGGGAAAGAGGGATGCATGTTGGAGTTATTAAGGTGAGGAAATAGGAAGAAGGTTAATGGTCATCTTAGAAGTCAGGATATGAGAAACAGTTCATTAGGATTTGTAAAAGTTTTATAGGAAGAAACAGGTAGAGAAACCCATTAGAGTACTTTATGAAAAGAGACATGACCTCTTACTTTTAGAATTGCCATTTCCTCTACCAATTATTAAAATTATTCCACCTCCTATATTAAATAGCACCCTTTGAAGTAAGTTTCAAACATTTTTAAACTTGTACTCATTCATTTAAATATAATGTGAAAGATGTTTTAGTTACTTTCTTGTCAATGGACAAAATACCTGCCACCTGTAACTTAAAGGAGGAAAGGTTTATTTTGGCTCAGGGTTTTTGTGGGTTTGGTCTATGGTTGTCTGGCTTGTAGGCACAGACATTATGGTGAAAGGTCATGGCAGAGGACAGTTGTTCACATCATGGTGGTCATGAAGCAGAATGAGAATAAAGGAACCAGGGACAAGGATATACTCTTCCAGGTTATGTCCTGAATGATCTGCCATCCCACTCAACCAGACCCCACCTCCAAACAAAAGACTTTAAGAGATACTTTAGATCCAAACCATAAAAAAAGACATGCTGGAATATAGTAGGCCCTGTGTCAGGAGGGAAACATAGACCAGATTGTACTACTTTCCTATCACTGGGACAAAATACTCAAAACCTGCAACTTAAAGTAGTAGAGATTTATTTTGGTTTATGACTGCAGAGGTTCAGACTATGATTAGCAGTCTCCAAGGCAAAAATGACATAGTAGAAGGATATAGCTTAGGAAGGCTGTTCAACCTATGGCAGTCAAGAAGCAAAGAGAGAAAGAAAGAGGAAGAAGTGAGGAGCCAAGCAGGAGGGACCCTTCCAGGTCCCTCCCCTAGTGACCCAACCAGCCCTCACCTTCTAACAGCACATTCAGCTATGAACTTATCAATGGATTAATCCACTGATGATCATCATGTCCCCATAATCCAGTCACCTTTGGAAGCCCCTCACTGAACAAATGGAATTTTGGAGAACTATTTTAGATCTAAATCATAACATTCTTCCTTTCTTCCTAAAATGCTCGTGTCCATCTCAATATACAAAATGCATTTAGTTCATCCCTTAGAATTGGCAAAGCCCTAACACTTTCATCAAGGTCTCTTATGAGACTCAAGGCAAATTCTTAACTGTGTGCCCCTTATAAAAATAAAAAAAAACATTAAATACTTCCTACATATAAAGGCTCAGGGTAAACATTTCCATTCCAAATGAGGAGTGAGACCAAAAACCAACAGGGCAAACATTAAATCCTGTAGCTCCATGTGTTAGGTCATAGTGAGACATGAGCTCCAAAGGGCTTAGACTGACCCACCCTCATGGCCTCTCTCTTAGGCTGGCTTTGCTTATTGTCTACAACTTTCCTCAGCTGGTGTTCCATGTTACTGGTATCTCCAAATTCTAGTATCTCCATTATACCTTCAGTTTTACTCTTGCAGCTTTATGGATCACCCTCTCAGATGCATATTGCCTGGACTCTCAGCCCTCCTCAGAAATCTCAGTGGAAACCTCCATGACCCCATAACTCATGTATTCTGTGTACAGTAAGTCTATGACTTATGAATGAGTTCTGTTCTAAGAGAATTTTTCATAAGTCAGATTCATACATAAGCCAATAAAGTGCATCTCATACAGTACAATTTTGAAAGTTTGCAATTCAAATGCTCCTAAACCAGGGACTTATTATACTTGAAACTCCAACACCACTTGAGAAATGCCGAGGTCTGTTACCAGCTTAAGCAGCAGCTAGGCCCCCTTGGACCATGGCTGCATAGGCCCAGATGACTGAACTTGGGAATACTTTTCCCTAAGTTCTCCTGAGTAAGCAAGGCACCCTGGGGCTCTCTTATCCAAGTCAAGTCTTTCAGAGTAGTTTATCCTGTACACCCTTGACCCTGTGATGGATAGGGACTGTCAATATCCTGGGATGCCTCCACATTTCTTTTCTTTTCTATAATCCCAGGGCAAAGTACCTGGCTTTCTTTAAATGATGCTAATATTTTCAGCAATCTCCTGGGCTTCAATGTTACATACACTTTCTTTCTGGCCAAGCTGCAAAATTTCCACATCTCTCAGCTCTGCTGTTTAGTCCTGATTCTCCCCGTAGATCTGGCTAAAAATAAGCAGCAGTACCTATATCACATTCTGAACTTTGGGGTTCCTTGAAATTTCCACTGCCAGATCAATTAAACTGCCATCTTTAAAATCAGCCTCATATAATGTCTTAGGAGGTGGGCAAAATGAAGACAAGTTCTTTGTCAGAGTGAAATATGCATGGCATCTGATCCAGTTTCTAATAGAGTCCTTATTCTCAAATAAAACCTCATAATCCTGGCCTTTCCTGTCCATATTCCTATCAACATTATGCACTTCTGAGCTCCAAATGGAACCATCCACCAGGATCTGCTCACAGTATTCTAAGGTATTTTTTTAAATCTGCCACATCCAAACCTTTTCAAGTTCTTTCCACAAGTAAGTTCCAAAGGCTTCTGAACCTCATGGTCAGGTACAGTCATAGCAACAACCCTACTTCACTGGTACAAGTTTTCTGTGCTGGTCACTTTCCCAACACTGGGACAAAATACTCAACATTCACAAATTAAAAGAGGAGAGGTTTATTTTGGCTCATAGTTTTCAGGGGGCTCAGTTTATGGTTGGGTGGCTCCAAGGTAAAAACGGCATGGCAAAGGGTCTGGCAGAGGAAAGCTGGCCAACTCGTGGCAGCCAGGAAACAGAGAGCAAAGGGAAGAGCCAGGTACAAAATCATGTCCTTCCAGGTTATGCTCCCAGTGACCCACCTCCTCTGACCAGGCCCCACCTCCTGACAGCACGTTCAGTTATGAACTCCCATGATCCCATCACCTGCCAAAAGTCCCATGTCTGAGCACATGAAACTTATGGGGGACATTTTAGAATTAAATCATAATGCAGG
This sequence comes from Erethizon dorsatum, assembly GCA_028451465.1. Classification (NCBI taxonomy): domain Eukaryota; kingdom Metazoa; phylum Chordata; class Mammalia; order Rodentia; family Erethizontidae; genus Erethizon; species Erethizon dorsatum. The sequence continues at coordinate 55,033,568 of CM051837.1, read as the reverse complement.
GTAAGGGATATTTCAAATCCCCAGAGAGGAGATGGGATACTTTCAATATAGTGATAAGGAGTAGCCTGTCAAAGAAGGCTAGATTTGAACTAAGACTTGAAGGAGGGTAGGCAGTTAGTCTTGCTTAGGGAAAAAGAGCTTCCAGCAGACAGAATCAAAGGCAGAAACACGTTGGACATAGAGGAAAAACAGCAAGGAGTCCATGTGACTGCGGCAAGGGAGAGAGGGAGTCTGTGAGGGAGAAAGGAGCCAGAATGCGGCAGGCTTTGTAGGCTCAGCTTGGGACCTTGGGTTTTATTCTCAATGAAATAGAAACAGCTTGACATGGTCTGACTTACACTTATAAAAACCACACTGGCTGCTGTATTTAGAATAGTCTGTAGAGGGAAAAGTGTAAGAGAGATCGTCAGGAGACCAAAACAGTAATCAGGCAAGAGATAATGGTAGTGTGTCCCATGGCCGGAGGACATGAATGTGTCTGATATGAATGTATTTTGAAGGTGGGCTGCAAGATTTTCCTACCTACTTACTGGATTTGGGTTGTGAGAAAACTAGGGATCCAGAATGGGGCGCCACAGTTTTTGTCCTGGGGAACTGATGGTGCTGTTGTCAGGGAAGAAGGGGAAGGAGCAGGTTTGAAGAATTTGCCGAGGTTCAGACAGCATCAGACAGCTGAGTGGCAAACACACAACCAGAGTAGATCAGTATTGAGTTTGTAAAAATTGTGGGCTAGAAATATAAATTGCATCTGTGAACATATGCCTACTAATAATTTGTTTAATTTGCAATCAGGTAAAATTGTTTAGTTATCACTGGGAGGATCTAGAAAGTCTTATAGAGTGGGAACTCTTAGTCCCAAAACTGAAGTAAAATATCTGTGAGTTCTAAATTTAACAATTACATTGACATGATGTATTTCACATTTTTTAGTTTTGTTACAGTTATGGGCTGAATTGTGTCCTTGCAAAATTTGTATGTTGATATAAAACCCCTAGTATATCAGAATCTGACTGTATTTGAAGACAGGGTCTTTAAAGAAGTAATTAAGGTAAAATGACCTAAGTGGGACCCTAATCCAATATGCCTGATGTCCTTATGAGGAGATTGGGACACAGACAAAGAGGGAAGGCTATATAAAGACACAGGGGGAAGAAGAGCCATCTGTAAGCCAAGGAAAGAGATCTCATGTGGAAACAATCTTGCTAACACCTTAACTTTGAACTTCTGGCCTTCTGGAGACATAAGGGAAAGAATTTCCATTGTTTAAGACACCCAGTCTATGGTATTTTGTACTGTAGCCCTGTTAAACTAATATGATAAATATATGATTGAACCTTAATTAATCGTGCTATGTCATTTTATTTTTGTATTTTAAGGGCAGTTAGTTTTTCTTATAATTTCTCAGCATCTTGTAAGTACTGAAGTGCTCTGAGCCGGGGTACTGGGCTCAGGCCGAAAGGGCACTGATGAAAGATGGAGGTCCAGAGGAGCTAGAAGCAGGCTCGGAAGTACAGGCTTTCCTCAGGGGAGCAGCGGATATCCTGTTTTCCAGGTGTATATACAGTGATGATACCTCTGTGTCTTCTTTATTTCCACATTCTGCCCTTTCTCTTTCTTCCTGTCTGGGTGTTGCTTTTCAGAGGGAGTGCTGGGAAAAATTTACCTTTAAACTCTACTCCTTTCATCAGCTATTTATCTTCTTAGGCTAGGAAAGTCATTATAGCTTGGCATAGTTGATTACCCTGAATCTGCTGTGAACTTTGTCTATGTGAATGTATTAAGTGGGCAGAATATTGTCAAAGTAGTCAGTAGGAGATGCCACTTAGAGTGGCAAAGGCTCTTGCACCTGGGTGCAGTAACTTTCTGCTATTAATTACTCACAGGTAAGAAGATGAAGTCACTGGTAATGTGCTAAGTGCCATCATTTGATCAGAGTTGTAAGAGCGATGAAAAAGACCGTGGTTGGCTGAGATCCACACCTCAGATTAGCCCAGCAAAGATCTGAGGGTCCAGAAACTGGCTCCAGCCACCAGTAACATCAGATATTCCTTAAATGGAAGATGAAATCTTTTCATTCAGTGTTAGAAATGAGGCTTGGAAAAGAAATCACCAGGTGAGCGGGAGTGACTGATGGGAATCTCAGATCTATGGGCACAAGCGTGGCTCAGCGCCCGAAAGCGTTGCCAGGAGCCTGGTACATAGTCAGCCTTTAATACATGTTTGCTGAATTAATAGGTCCAGTCCCAGCCCTCTGCCTCAGAAGCAATTTTGTAAGGAGGTAGAGGGAAAGAGCCTGGAATGTAAGAAATATCATTTTTCCAACTCCAAAAAATCAAAATCTCAAACCCAGAATCACAGTTAAGAAGTAGAGACAATCTCTGTTTTGAGAGGTTCTGTAGGGCTCCATTCACTAAGGTTCCAGCTTCTTCTGTGATTTTTCACTTCATGTATCTCTGTAGCAGTCCCTTGCCCCAGACCTGTGCTGTACGCGCTTAAAGGTTCTTGCCTCAATCCCAGATGGAAAAAGCTGGGACCTCCCAAGAAACTCAGGGAGCCTGCTCTGCAATACTATTCCAGGGGTCTTTTACATTTATGATATTTGAGCTGGTAATCTGAGGACTGAAACTGAAAGGCTGTGCCTTTAAAGTGGTCTCAAGAATCTGGAAAACAAGTAGCAACTCTGTTTTCATGGGCAAGCGGCCAGCCTTGCTGCCAGCACCCCTACCTGTGTGTGTTCTTGTGTCCCAAGTCATGTTTCCTCCGAAGGGAAGCACCCTCTCTGGGGAATAGGCGGTTCTGGTTATTTTTTTCCTTATGGGGGGTGATGTGTGAAAAGTCTCAAAACAAGGCTGGCCTCTCACACCTCCCTTCCTTCCTCCCTCTGTGTGTGTGTGTGTGTGTGTGTGTGTGTAGCTCACAGGTGCCAAGAGGTTTCAGGTTCTGCTCTCCCTGCCACCAACTTCTCCTTACATGTCACACCCATCTTTGTAATGGACCCGAACTTGCCACTGTCCAAACATGAACTGCTAAACTAAAAACTCATCTTTATGATTTAACGTGTGTGTTTTCTGTTTCTAAGAAAATGTATCTGATTAGGGCCCTGTTTTAGTTTGTCATTATGCTTCCATGTAATGTTTTTATATTAATCTTCCTTCTCACTCACTCCCTTAGCTTTGGTTTACATCCATCATGCCTTTCAAAAGCACCTTATTCATAGTCTGAATACTAATATTTCAGACAGATATGGACAGTCTCTTTGAAATGGGTTGAGAATTTTCATTGGCTGGGTAAGAAACTGAAGAGAAAATAACTTCCTATAATTTTTAAGCTTCTTTTGTTTTTTATTTTGTTTTTTATTTTTTTTTTCTTTTTGAAGGTTGACTTGGAATATCTTTGAGGCTTCTTGAGAGCTTGCATATGTCTTTGTATGGATCTTAGTTTCCTCCTAGTTTGGCACTTAGTCATTTACCATTTCCTGTCTCGATTTTATTCTGTGTGGAAACAAATGGCCGCATGGGCGCCAAGCAAAACTTCAACAGACATTATTAGTCAGAGGCAAATTCTTTGTTTTTTACCAAAACATGAGGGGAGAAGGGAGATCTAGAATTTAAATTCTTGTCCTTTTCCTTGCTGAAAATAGCAGCTCTTTTCTGGAAACAGCTCAATACCACAGTGTTCTTAGACACATGTCTTTTAATCTTTATGATTTATATTTTAAATAAAACAAATGTCTGACTTTCAGCTCAGTTTCTAAGTGGAAATCCATGCATTTGGTCCCTCAGTGAGGCTTTTTGCCATTTTAAGCTTTTTTTCTCTCCCAGATTATGAGTGTTCCTTAGTGAGTCTTGACAATAATTTCTAAATTAGCCCTGTCTGAACTTGTGTTTGGTAATCTTAGGCATTTAATTGTGTCATAGATTCCTAGCATTTTCAGTCCAGGTGTCAGACTAAAAAAGACAGTTTGACATCCTCATTGTGTGGGTCATTTTAGTCATTTTTATGCCAGGAGCAAGGTAATTAATATTGTTCTCTTCCTGAGAAGCCAGAGCTGTGACTTTCTAAATGTTACACTTCTCATACATGGATGATGATGTGTGTTTCACTTGTGATTTGTCTAATGTGGTACCCACCACAAAGGACACTATGGTCAGAAAGCCACACTGTGGAAAGAAATGAAGCAATTCTGCCAAGAAGTAGCATAACCAAAACCAGTTTATAGTTATGTCTGCTAAAATGTTTATTTTATACATTTTTTGAAAAATGAACAGATACCATAATTTTAAATTGAATTAAGAAAGATTGTGCTATGAAGGAAATCAGATGCACCAAATGTTTTAAAAAGAGCATTTTGGAGTTCTTGTTGACTTTTGTACAAATTGCTTCCCGAGGCTCCTAGCTGGTTTTAAGTCAGTAGGAGTTCTGGATATGGTATGGAAAGAAACAAGAATGGGGAAACCCAGATATCTGGGATTGACTCTGAAGATGTTTGACAGTTAACACATTTTTCAGTGGTTCTCAAATATTTGTTCCTTTCCAGAGATTGGAATGTTCGTGCTCCATCTCCTTTTTCTAGTTAGACTTTCACTGGAGAATTTAAGCAATCAGTAGATTGCTTGGTAAGCCAAGAATTCAGAACATAGAGAATGGTAGAAGAGGTTGTGTTCTGGCTAACAAGTGACATTAATCATCTCTGCAGACCTCTCTTGACTACATTTGTGTCCATCAATTCCATGTCTTTTCATAAGTTGTGCTCATCAGCCTTTCCAATCCCTGCTTATTTGCCTTTACTTCTTTTTCTGAGTTCTGCACTGCGTGTTCACCCACTCAGCAAGTCAGGCTCATAAAGGTATTCACTAAGAGCTTGCCTGCCAGACTTTGGTCTATGGCCTTTCTGTAATTGAGCTACTACATAATTGAATCATCTTCCTTTATTTAATCATATTCTATTCCCTGCTTTCTCCAGGTTGCTTCATATTGATTTTATTAATTGAGTCAGAGATATTTTCATCTCAGCTTATTGAATGACAGCTTACATGCCACGTATATACCCTTGAAACTTAAAAAAAATCAAATTTCTCTTTTGGAGATATTTAAAGGAAAGCAGAGCCCCATTAAGACTGATAGAACAGAAAATAGTTTCCAAAATCCTCAAGTGGTATTCCTCACTTCATGGAATTATATAATTACTATCATTTTATAATATAGAAAAATTTCTACTCCATCACATTTTGTATTACACATGAAAAGAATAAGTGGAGTACTTTGGATAAGATTTGAAATAGATTAGTTGTTACTTTTCTGATCAAATGTGTTTAGTTTTGTTTACTATAAGCTAAGAGAAATCAATCGCTCACTTCATAATATTCCCTGTTTCAAATTAATGTTCTCACATAGAGGAATGCACAAGAACCTTCATATTCTAGACTTCCATTAGGGTCTCACAGCCTCAAAAACATTTTTAGATATTTCACCACTGCCACAAAAAAGAAGTATTTTATTGAAGTTTTCATATAGTGAGTGTGGTCTACACCCATATAACATTCTACTATGGTTTGGATGAGTGTCCCCCAAAACTCTATGTGTTAAAGTATTGGTTCTCAGGGTGGCACTACTGAGAAATGATGGAAACGTGTAGGTAAAGATTTATGGGAGGTCCTTAGGTTATTGGGGACATGTCCTTAAAGCGATTGTGGGACCCTGGTCTCTTTCTCCCCTCTCTCTCTCTGCTTCTTGGCTCATGATATAAACAATTTGCTTTGCTACATGTTCTGGCTGTGATGTGCTGCTCTTGCCAAAGGCCCAAAGTGATAAAGTCGGGCCAGTGAGATGGCTCAGCGGCATAAGCGCCTGCCTGGCAAGCGCGAGGGCCCGAGTTTGACTCCCGGATCTCACATACGAAAAAAAGGGCTGGTGATATCGCTCAGCGGCACAGGCGCCTGCTGATGCGCGAGGTCCTGAGGTCGACCCCCGGTACCCACAAAAAAAAATAAAAAAATAAAAACAAAGTGATAAAGTCTCTCATTCTTAAATGGAACCTCCAGAACTGTGAACTAAATACACCTTTTTCTATGTATAAGTTAATTGCCTTGACTATTTTATTATAGTAACACAAAGTTGACTAATACAGATGCCTTCGGTGCCTACTGCACCGGCAGCTCTTGCTGAGTGTTTCATGGAGCAAAGCAGAGGTAGTGAGTGGAGCCTGTAGAGAGTGGAGTCCTTGGATACATATAGGCAGCAGGGAGAACTGGTTACTCAGCCACGGCCTTGGAATGGCAGAATCCAAAGATGATAGAACCCTAGCATAGGGAGCAATGGGTGAACCCTACCTAGGGCAACGAATGATGGCATCTTGGACAGCATTGCTTCCGGACCTCCCTTCCAGGACTCAGTGAAGCCTGGCTGAGCCATTATTGCCTGTGTCCTGGTCTGTCTAGGTTCCCTATCACTCTCACCCCAAACTGAGATGCAGGTAACCTGAGTCAAAGAGCTTTTTTACTACCAAGCGCTATACGAAGGTGGCTTTGCCTATGCTGATACTGCCACCCCCACCCCCTTCACCAGACATGGAAACACTTATGTTAAACTTTGATGTCCAACAGGTGGCTTTTGAGGAGGGCTCCTCTGTGGGGGAATCACTCTGTGAGGCAAAGGGTGGAGCATTTGACTTGCTTCTCTTTTTTTTTTTTTTTTTTTTTTGGTACCGGGAATCAAACTCAGGACCTTGTGCTTGCCAGGCAAGCACTTGTGCTGCTGAGCTATATCCCTGGCCCTTGCTTCTCTTTCAATAGTTGCAGCAACCCTATATGGTGGGATTCACTAGCGATACTTCACAGGAAAAGCACAAGACACAGAGAACTCAGCGTCACGCCCAAAGTCACTCATGAGCAGCTAAGCCAGCTTCTGCAACCTAATCTGGCTAAATCCAAAGCCAGTTATTTTAACAACTATGATTTGTGACTCCAAGGTCTTTTTATCGCTTGTGTTTATCACAAGTGATATAGGAGATTACTACAGTGACCCATGGATTGAGGCTGTCAAACATGAAGTCAAAACACTTTGTGTTTTTAATTGGGTGTCATCCTTCGTACACAAAGATAAGGCTCTTAATTCTCCCAGTTCAGCACCTGTTTTGGACTTTTTCTAAAAACAATTGTAGAGGAATTCTTCTTGCTTACCTGTATTTTAAAGAGGTTACCCTTGTGTTGTACCCAACAGCTCACGTTTTGCAGTATCTGGCCTTTAAAGAATGGTTTTATGGGATAAGATTGGAAGTGGGTGGCCTAAGGGAAATGAAAAAACTAGAAAAGAAAATTTTCTCGTACTGTTCAGTGAATATATTTTCTATTCCAAGCAGTAAGTCCAATTCATCAGTTTATTGATCAGAGAAAGATTTGACACTGACAGAATTGTCAGAGTTGCCCATAATAGTGTGTGCTTATGTTTGTGTGTGTGTGTGTGCACACTATGATGTATTCATCTGTATAAAACTATAGTATCCAGTTTCCATGGTGTGTTAGATGTGTGCGAGAATGGGAAAAGAAGGTCTAGAATGCTTATAAATTTTAGGGGGAAACTATTGGTTTTATAATCCATGGAGATAGAAACTTACTTTTCATTTCAAGTGTTTCTTTTTTTATTAAGTAAAAATATTACTTTATAATCTCATTGCAAAAGCAATTTATTTTCACTGTATAATTAGAACATGCAGAAAGTCCCAAACTCACACAAAAATAAAAATGCTGACTTTTATTCTTGTTCCCTTTATTTTTCATTCCATGGTTGCATTAAGAATTTTCCGAAAGACAGACAGCCAAACCTTAATCCCACCTTCTCGACACTTACATCCTTTGAGAAAGTTGACTTCTTGCCCTGCATCAGCCCCACATGCTGCAAGGCAGCAGAACTTAAGTGAATCTCTCTTCTCTCCCTTGGCAGGCTCTCATGGTTTCAGATATCGCCTCTTGACTCCAAAATCTGGATTTCCAATCTTGACATTCCATGTAATTAATCTTCTACTGAAAATTTAATGTTCATCCTTACTTTTCACTTGCCTTCTATCACACTAATGAAGATCTTATTTTTGAATAACAGGACTGCTATAATATCCTCTTAACTGTGCTCCTTGACTTTTATGCCTTCTCCAAATATATTCCAGTCCAACTGGTTTAATGGACTGGTTTAATGTTTTCTAAAGTAGTTCTTTTAACAATGATCTTCTCAAGTCTCTCTGTGCTTATAAGGTAGTGTTCCAACACTTTACCCTGGAAATGAAAACACTTTGCAATCTTGCCCTTACTTATCTGTTCAAGTTACCTTTCTCATTCCAATCCAGGTATAGCAGAACCACTGAGTGTTTACTGAAAATTCATGTACATTTCCCAGCTCCCTTACTGCTAGGCTGGGCTTAGGAACCTGAGTTCTGCCTAAAGGGATGTGGGTAGAAGTAAGTTTTGTCAGTTCTAGATCTTGCTGTGAATTCCCCTGTGTGGTTTCCCACTCTTCCCTTCACATTTCACCATGATTTCAGAAGTCTCATGTGCAGCAATTTCAGAAAATGCAGCTACAAAGTGCTGGAGACTTCATCAGCCTGAGTCCCTGTGTAGCCATGTGGATAGAGCCCCGTGGGCCCTGCTGCGCGTATAATATGAATAAGCAATGAGTTTGTTTTGCTTTTAACATTTGAGATTTTAGGCTTAATTTATTACTGTAGCAGAGTCTACCTTGTCCTGGCAAACACTCCTGGGAGTGGACCTCAAGTCCCTCAGGATTTCACCACAGGCCTAATCTATTGCCTCTGGCCAAACAGAGACAGGGAATTGAGCAATGGTTCCATAGCTTTACTTTCAGGATGACCAGTGCAAAGTTACCCAGATTTTGAGATTTCATCAGCTAATAACATTCAAAATAAAAACCGAGAACTTGACAGAAATTACCAAATTATAACATTAGCAAGAAAAGGCATTTTTAAAATTCCCGTCATCTACTGTTATAATCATTTTGTAAAATAAAGGACATATATATAACACTGCACACCTCCTCCCAAGCAAAATTAAGGGCAAATTGGAACAACTGGAACATATTTGGAACATATTTGGCTTCATAGGAAAATGACACTGTCTGCATTGTTCTTATTTTTCTCACTTCAGTATTTCCCGGTAAGCACATTGTCGCAGAAGGGCACTGCCCCAAGGACCAGAGTTTGCAAAGTGTAGAAGACTCACCTCTTTAAGGGAGACCTGAAGAACAGGAAGAACATGGGACAAGCTTCGTACCGAGATGGAAACTGCCCCTGGGAGGCTGCCTTGTTTGTTGACTGCTGACCTTTGGGAACTTTGTGCAGTGTGGAGACCTCTTGATTCTAAGTTAAGAGGCAAGAAAACTCTTGAGCAGGAGCACGAAAGTGGGTATGCATGTGGGAAGTAGAGGATACATAGGAGAAAGGAGTTTCTCACATAGCTAATCAGTGGAAAAGATGGGATTTGAACACAGATCTAAACTCACTATCTTGGCACCACACTGCTCTTGAGAGTTTAAGACTCAAATCTGTGGCCAACTAAACAGAGCAATCTGAGGTTCTTAAAACTGGCTTGGTGGGGGTCCTCATTTGATGCTGTGCTGCCTATTCTCAGGCATGAATGCTGTTTCAACCTACTCTTTGCGCCTGATTAGTTCCTTCTAGGCCCAGCTGTGGCATCTCTTCTCCTGGGAGCATTCCCTATCCCCCAAGTAAGAGTTTGATCATTTTCCTTCTGTTCTCTCAGCATCCTGAATAGTTTGTTGAAGGCCTCATATCACTGAGTGACATAGGGCTGGTAACACCAGCCCAGTCGCCTCCCAGCAGATGTCCAGCTGTGCTCGGGACTGGGGGTATAGCCAGTGGTAGAGCACTTGCCTAGAGTGCACAAGGCCCTGCACTAAATTAATTAATTAAAAAATTAAAATTAAGTTAATTAATTTAAAATTAAAAGTCCCGAATATGTTATTCTACTGTCTAACCCTTTTTTTACTAATAGTTTCTTCCTGACTTTTTTCCAAACAAAAATTACTTTATTTAGTTATTTATAGCTTTAAAATCATTCTAAACCAATATCTAGAATTCTGATCTAAATAATAGAAGATAAAAATTTTCATGTGTACATGATTATTTTGATTATAATTATTAAAGTATTTTATTTAAAAATTATTACACCTTTATTATCAATTTTTTTCAGGAGGTGAAATTTACAGAGTACAAAATTAGCCATTCTAAAGTACACAATTTGGGGGCACTCAATATATTCACACTGTTGTGAAGCCGTCGTCTTTATGTAGTCAAATACTTTCATCACCCCAAAAGGAAACCAGTACCCATTAAGTAGCCTCTTTCCCAGCCTCTGGAAACCACTATCCTTCTTTCTATCTCTGTGGATTTACCTATTTTGGTCTTTTCATAGAAATGGAATTGTATAATGTATGACTTTGGGATCTGGCTTATTTGTTAATTATCTTGAAGTACTATTTTATACATTAAAAAGTAAAGTGGAAAACAGTAAAGTTAGGAAGATTATTAACTATCTACTCTTTACTAAGCTTACAGATTCAAGTAAGTACTTTATTCTCAACATTTCTCTCCATTTTACAAACTAGTACCTTTGCCTTGTGTGCACTTTATTACTGTTGTGCTTGTCATTGTTATCTGACTTTATTTTTAGAATAGCTTTAGGAAAACTAAGTAGATAGTGCAGAGAGTTCATGCATAGTACCCCAGGCCCTTCACACAATTCCCCTTGTTATTAATACTTTACATTGCTATAGTATATTTGCCATAATTCACGAACCAATACTGATGCATTATTATTAATTAAAGTCCATAGTTTATTCAGATTGTCTCAGTTTACTTAATGTCTTCTTCTGCTAAGGATCCTATTCAGGATATCACATCACGTTTACCTGTCATTTCTTCTTAGGCTTCTTTTGCCGGTGATGGTTTCTCAGACTTTCCTTGTTCTTAATGACCTTGACAGTTTCTAGGAACACTGGTCAGGTGCACTGGAGGATGCTCCATTAGTGGGATGTGTTTGATGGTTTTTATCATGACTGGCCTGGAGTTATAGGTTGTTGAAAGAAAAACCACAGATATAAGGTGGAATTTTCATCATATCATTTCAAGAGTACGGAACCAACATGGTTCATGACTGTTCACATTGATCACCTGGCTAAAATAGCATTGTCAGGTTTCTCCACGGCAAAGTGACTCTTGCGTTTGTCAGTTTTCTCCATTGTAAAGCTATTCTTTTTCCCCTCTTCAAATTTTAAAAACTCTTGTGCCTATGATTTTTTGAGCTGTATATACAACCAGGTGGATGCTTTGTGTAGATGCAGCCAGCCTTAAAGGTTTGGATGGCCTTGTCTTGTCAGCTGAGGCAGCAGTCCAAATATAGGCCAACGTATCCAGAGGCTGTGTGCTCTCAAAATCTTCTGCGGACCCAATGGTATATTCAAGACCCACAGTTGGCAGAAGAGCTGGAGTTTCCACTGGAACATCAAAGACATCTCTGCTTGAATTCTTGTTTAAAACTCTTCCCGGTTTGGTCAGTCATGAAGTCACAGCTAGTATGAACAACAGCATGGATGCAGGAACAAGTACCAGAATTACATCTTCATTTTCATATATTGATGCAACAAACATTTCTTGCAACAGGTTAGGCATTCTGCAAGGGCATTTCATCTACCTAATGAAGCTCCTTGTGATGAACATGGGTTGTTCCTCTGCAGTGCCATGTACAACCTTTAACAAATATATGAAGGACAAATACATGGAAGCCCTGAAAGTACAGTTACAGAACCTATAAAAATGGTCTCCCTGTTGCTCCCATAAAAGTTCAGGTAAATAAGGGACTAACTCTGAGGTCTTGACATGTGGATTTAGGAATAACTTTTTGCCTGGATATTTTCAATTAGATAAAGGGTTACAAGACACAGATTCAGATGGTGAAGAGATGATGCCCAAGGACCTCTTCCATATACTTGGTAATGTTTTCACAGCTCTCCCGTAAAAATCTCCTTAAATGTAGTACTGTGCCATTAATAAAGAATTCTGGGAAGAAAAGAAAATAGGTACACACACACACTTATTCCTGATATTGGGGAATGAACTCAGGGCCTTGGCACTGGACTGCATTCTTAACCATTTAAAACTTTTTTGATTTTAATTTTGAGACAGGGTCTCTTCGAGTAGCCCAGGTAGGGCTTACACTTGTGATCCACATGCCTCAGCCTCCCAGAGTGCTGGAAGTACACGCATGCATCACCACACCCAGCTCAGGCACACCCTCTTATCAAGTAAGGCACAGAGGAAACTGAATAAAGTTGGCTGGGCAGCAGGAGACTTTTTACAATTACACAGAAAATAGCTTTTAAGGCTGACAGCATCAAAAGCTCAGAAGAGAGCAATTGAAAGCATTGCCAGGTGGTAAAAAGGAAGCATGAACCTAATTTTGGATTCCAGAATGTCACCTTTTTCTCTCCACCTACCCACTTTCAGCTAGGCCATGGAGCACGAAGATTGAGAAGCCCTAGACAGTAGAGGGTATGAAGAAAGGAGTGGGTCTGGTGGCTGCTGTTGGGCTGGGCAGTTTGAATGGTGGGAAAGCTATTTTAGGGCTTCTTTGAAAGCACACATGACCAGTGACAGGAAGCAGAGAAAAGGCATTGACTAGTGAACACACTTAAGTGGAAAAGAGAAAACAGGTGTTTTCTGCAGGAGAAAGAGAATGTGTTGGTGGTTAATCAGCATCACTATGGTCATCTCAGTACCATATCTAGGTACAGGATGTTTTGATCTATATCCTGTAGACCTGTGTATCTATTTTTCCCAAGAAATCTCCAAAGTTTCTTTTGATTGAGTGACATAACCTATAGTCACAGACATTTGGAACAGATGGAGCCTTTTAACTTGAGCTTCATGCCTTGTTTTCTACTTGCCACTGAAGGTGAAGAAATACATTCAATCCAAACCTCCTTATGTTTGTGTACTTTGCAGTCACTACTTAAAAAGCAGTCTTTTAGGAAAGAGTGAAATGAGCACTGTATTGAATTTCACCTACTGTCTCTGGTTTGCTGGTTAGATGGCTAACTGGTCCAGCTTGACCCAGATTTAGCATTGAAAGTCTCACTTCCTGGAAACCCCTTAGTTCCGGACAAACCAGGACAATTTGTCTCCTTTCCTTGCAGTAATCTGCCTTGGGTATCTCCATTAAGCACTTTATGAATGATCTGGATCCACTGTAGTCTGAAATGATTAGGTGGCTTTAGAACGCATTATTCCCTGCTCTAGCAGGACAGTCTGGTGAGGAAGAAGGCTCCGGGTACCAGCTCCACTGTCTGAGGCCTTAACATACCCAGGGTCAGGTATTTTCCAGGAACCCCAGGTAAAGGCCATTGCTAACTTGTATTGATGCACTAACACATTTCTTAGAATTCTGGAAAAACTAGGGTTTGGGCCCGTGAAATTATAGCAGAAAAACTGGAAAAGTCTTGAGCTGTGCCTGAGTTTAGAAATGCCAGCAGAGGAGTTTCTGGAAGAAACTGAATTGCTTAAGAGTCCCTAGTGCCCGACATTGATGCTCAGAAAAAGAAGGAACTTCTCTGGAGGGGAAGTGGGAAACAGGGTCTGTTTCCATTTTTAGTTGAGTCTTACTTGGCTCTAAAGAGCTCTGATCTTCAGGACAGGCCAAATAGACCACTTCGATTTTCTCAGAATTATAGTATTTATTTATGTTTATATCATATCTACAGACATGTAGTACATGGGTTTCCTCTACTGTGTTTCCTCAGCTGCAGTTGCATAATTTATTCTGCCAGGCTCGGCATGTCCTTGACATACCAAGCTATTAAGTTGAAATCCGAAAAGTTCTGTGAGGTCTCCAAATTCTTTCCTCTGATTATCAGACACAATACTAGCTGAAAATAAAATTGCTGACTGAAAGAGAGAAAATAATTGGCCTAAGTGGTCACAGAAAAGTCTAAACAGAAGATTTTCTTTCTCTCCCCACTTGAAATTATTTATTTTGGTTTTATGAGACTTTAATGAGGAAACCTTATCTGTATGCCTGGTAATTATCAACCAAATTCCCATTTCCTGTCACAAAATCCACAATAAGTAAAACAAAAATAGCGGAATTGGGATACTTTTTGACCTTTGACTTGTATGGCTGAGGAATAATACATTGTCACACAGAGTATGTAACTAGGAAGCACGTCTGTGATTTTTCTCATAAACTTCTGACTAACCTAGGTTGCCACATTTAATTTAACTCAATACACTGGACTAAGATGCCACCAGTTCTCCTGGATGCTGTACTGGTTAGGTAGCTGATTTGAGGAAGGGAAAGTACAATTTCCCTTTATGATTTAATGTTATTTCTAGTTTGGTCCAATTCCTTCTATTAAGTGAATGAGGTCACACCTGAGGCAAGGGCTGGGAAAGATGCTATGAACTTTGCATTTTGAAAAAAATGTTTTATTTCACCATATATTGCATCTCTTACCCATGAATAAATATGCTACAAATTGGGTCAGCAAAGTTGCTATGGATGCTAACTCAAGATCCCTCCACGCGCCCCCCCCCCCAGGATCTTGAGTACAGAGAACTTGTCAGTATCATTGTGGTGGCTCTAGAACCTCTAGGACAGAAGACCAAGTTAAGGGGACTCAAATGAACACACCTGGAAGAGAGAGGCTGGTGAGAGCTTTAGTCTTTATAGCACCCGAAGCAGCTCAAAAGTCAGAACACATCTGAAACTTTATTTTCAGTTCTAGTTAGTTAACAAGGTGAGAATCTTCTTTTCTTACACTTTTCTCTAGGTGTAAAATTTGTAATGCTCCCAAATAACCAACAAATTCATTTATGCTTATTCTGTCATTTAAAAAGAACTTTGCTAATGTTTTAATTGTATTTTTCTTGGCATCTGGGCCAGTGATAAAAGAACCTGAGTAATAATGTAATGATTTATTTTAAATGCAAGAAACACTCTTCAAATATATGTTTTGAAGTCACTGTAGATAGGATTGGATGGGATTATATCAGGGACAAGGTCCTCTCCAGGCATAAATGACATGGCACAAGTTTGCTCTTGGCGTGTCTGGGGTATGGGGTACCAATTCCTTCACTCTGAGTCTGTATCATTCCCCATTGTACCTTCTCCATTGGGAAAAGAGGATACCAGGACACTAGGAGATACAGGCTACTTGCAGCACACATGGGTTTGTAAGATTTGGATACATTGGCTTTTCATGTTTTCTAGTTATTAACTTCTACCTTGTGACTTTACATTTGGCAGGCTATCTAGACTAACGAACGAACAAGGTCAGGTGTTTCTATTCTTTGACTTTCTTGAGAAACCATGCAATTGTCACCTCGCCTTTGTAGCAATGAAGAAGGTGCTCTTGACACTCCACTATTATCCAGACAGAGCACACCTCAAGGTCGAGGGACTCTATAAATTAAGACCCAGACAATGTACTGATCTAGAACAGTACTGTCTAATAGAAATATAATGTGAGTCACATAAGTGATTTAAAATTTTTCAGTACACACATTTAGAAAAAGAAATGGCTGAAATTAATTTTAATGTATTTTATTTAGCACAATATGTCCTAAAATTACCATTTCAACATGTGATCAATTTTTAAATGAATGAAATATTATATACACATATATTGCACTCAGTCCTTGAGATCTTATATACATTTACACTTCCACTGACTCTTGATTCCAAAATTAGTCATACTTTAATTTGCCCAGCAGCCATATGTGGCTAGTGGATACCATATTAGACAGCACAAATGTGGAAGATTTATTTACTCCTGCTATTATACAGCCTCAGATACTTTCCATTTGTGATTCTGGGTACATAATGTGACTGTACTTGATAATAGTGCAGAGCCTGTGCCAGGAAATTTTGCTTTTCTTGCCCTCTATTATTGTAGTTCTCTTCACTCTGTTCTGAAACAAAATTTAGAACTAAGTTAGAATTCGGACAGCCTCGGCTCTTCTCTGCTCTCAGGGAGATGTGTTAGTTCCCTACAAGACTTCAGACTGTAAAGTTTAAACTACTAATTTGCAAAGCTTGGTACAAATACGAATTATCTTAAAATGCAGGTTCCTAGGCAGAACTCCAGCTGAGGGATGAGACTTTCTGGAGGTGGGGCCTAGAGATAGGGCTTTTAGCCACATCACCAGGTTATCTCAGACACGCTGGGGCTTAAGAACACCCACAGACCCTCAGACAGGACAGTTGCTCTAGGAGCTTCTGATTTTCACTCACTGTGGCCTTTGTTCCGCTTCCAGTGACAGACATCCCAGATTCACAGGTACGAATGGAGCCTTCTCAGAAGGCTGCTGATCAGTCCCTGTCCTACATTTTATAATTACCCGGCTCTCAGTCAGTTACCTTCGGAGACCTACATAACACTCTCAGCAACTGAGAAACTATTCTATGCTATATTTTTAAGACTCCAACTGTCCTTTAGAACTCTTTTCCTTTATTTTTGCGCATGCCAAGATAGCATTCCACGCGCCAAAACTCACACTTATACAACCATTTTTCTCTCAGGGACTTTTAGGATATTTATAAACATTCTCTCATTAATCTTTGTTGCACTCCTGAAGAATAAATAAAAGTGAGACTGCTTTCATATTGCAGGAGAGAAATTGAGGTAGTTGACTTGGAAAGAAAATTTAGGTCCGAAGTAAATGTTTCAATTGCTTTCCTTTTTGGTGACCAACCTGTTCTTTCACTTCGAACCACGGAAATCTGCTGTGGTCATGGAAGCCTGCTTGGAGTACTTCTGGTAGAAATACTTTACTGAAGACACTGTGTGTGCATCATCCATTTCCTGTTCAGGTAGATAAATAGGATTATGCTATGCAATGCTACACTGGGAGACTTTAGGTGGGAAGTGTGTTTTTTTCATTTCATACTTATTTGGAACACTAGGTCTTCTGGAAAGGAATTATCTATAGCTCCCAATTCCCTGGGGCCAAGTGGTAAGGGTTTGAAGTGAAAGGCCATGTCTTGCCCCTTCGAAGTGCTCTTGCTCCCCAGCAGAGCTGACAGAACATTATTCACTCAGGGCTGTGGCAGGCTTGGGCAAGGATAAAGTCTCACATGGCAGGTGCTGAGCTGTAATTTCCTAACTGAATCCCAAGGCCATTTCTGCCTATAGACTGGAGGAATCTTTCTGTCACAGAGACACATGTGTACATAGTTACTGCAGAGAAGGACTCCTTTAAAAAAATTTTTGAATTGCTCTTTTGGCTGCCTGATGATCCCTTTCAAAAGATATACATAAATTATTTATTTTATATATGTGTTTTCATAATATAATTTTGTTCTTTTTATTTTAAAGGTCTTTTTTTCAATTTTGGGTTCATTGAAGACAATTTGTAAAATAAAATATAAAGAAGAAAATTAAAAACTAAATTGCCTATAATCCTACCACCCCAGGGACAACCACCACTGCTTTAGTGTAATTTCTTTAGGTTTTATTTTCCTTGCTTTTGTTTTAGACATATTTGAAATGACTGACTTAAAACCAGCTTTGTCTTTAAGAACTCCTGGTTTCATTTAGTGGAAAGTGGTATTTAAAAACCACAAGCTGAACACCAGGAATGCTAATGCGTATGTAATTGTTTGTAAGTCATTTTAGTGAACAGAATTTAAAATATATATATTTAAAAATATTATTTCTAAGAGCACTGTGGTGAATTAACTAATGGTCAACTTGTAACACCCAGCTGAACTGAATCAGCGTGGTGCTAGGTGTGGAAGGCTCACTTGAGGATTGTTGCCAACTGCATAAAAGGAGAACTGGAGGGGAAGATGGTGTGCTGTTGATTCTCCTGGAGAAGCTCGTCATGCTGGTTTTCCTGATATGAACTCAGCAGTTCTCATCATGGGAGGAGCTCAGGTCCTTGCTGTTGCTGAGGATGGCTGAGGATGGGAGCTCTGGTCCTTACCTTGAGCGTTGCTTCCTGTTCCAGTGCAGATCCCTCAGCCCACTGGCGCAGACTTTCTGGCTTCCCCCACAGGTCTCTGGGCCTTCCCAGTGCAGATCCTTGATACAGACATGTGTGAGCCCTTTTTGTGGAACCTAGGCCTCCAGCTGGACTCATGGAGGACACTGCTGTGGGATCCAGGCCCTCAGCTGGAGTCTTTGTGTCTCTAGTGCGTGGACAGATCTCTGCATTCCTCTGCATTTGATTTTTTGGGTAAATATTATAACATAATCTTATAATTTATGTGTCCTGTATGAAATCTATTCCTTTGCAAACCCTGACTACAATGAGCACTTACTGATATTTCTAATGCAAATTCAGGAAATAAGGGTTTTATTTATCCTCTTCTATTTTATATCTGCATCTCCTTTCTTCCACACCAAGAATCCTGGTTCTTGATGACATAGGATGATTTAATTAGACTATCCCATATTAAATTATATGCTTTATGCTATACCACTTATGCAATAGCCTCAGGATATCAGTATAAATAGTCATACAACCAATGTGATTGCTAAAAACAGTTTATTTAAATTGCATATTGTCTCCCCTTTTACCCTCCTCCCATTTGAAAGCATTTGTATTATGTCCACATTGGCAGAACACATGGGCAGCTTATGCTGCCCTCTCTCCTTTTGTGTATTTTTTGTATGTTCCTAGACCCTGTGCCAATGTTTTCTAATATTTCTGGTCAAAATTGTCATTTTTGTTGTCTTAATCTTTTTCTCTAGTAGGTTCATCAGGAAGGACTCGTGGTAACAATATTACCTAAATTCTTCCATGCTGGTTGCAGTTTTGCTTTTCATATTTGAAAGAGTCAGTTTTGCTGGATATAAAATCCTTAGCTCACATTTTTTTTTCTATTACAAACATGTTAATCTGTTTTATTCTGCCATAAAAATTATGTTTGAAAAATCTTTTCATTATGGATACTTCCTCTTTTGCTTAGATAGTCAAAGGATTTTTTTTCTTTGTCTTAACATCCAGTATATTTTGGTTTTGTGGTTTTGACTGATATTCTCAGGCACATGGAGTGTTCTTTCAATACACAGTATCGGTTTTATTATTTTAGTTTCAGAAAAATTTCCTTCCTTTACTGAGTTCCCAGCTCTTCCTCTTGCACTGAAATATTTGAGGGTCACAGCTGCTGGATAGATGGGGAAAATTACTGCAGCAGTCTATGGTGCCAATGATTTCACTGGACTGGATCAGTATGACCAGAACAGTGCTCCTCCAGAAGGGACTCCTGCCGCCTGGGCTCTCCTCCCCTTCTTTCTCTTTGGAATTGAAATGGGGGCAGGGGTACTTCAGGCAGCAGAACTGGCAACATAAGAGCATGAAAGTGTATGTTGACAATCCTATCTGCTTAAATACCATTGACGAAGACTTGTCAATAGACATACGCAGACATGTACCTAGAAATATCATTCGTAAGCACAGATAATGATCTAGTCCGATTTCTGAGACAAGTTTTGACCTTTGAGGGATGGACTTTCAAGATGTAAACCAATAAACTCTGTTTTGGAATAGTAACCATACAGGAAGATGAAGTTTCTCTCTTCCTCTAGTCTAGCAGAACATCAAAATACCTTTTGTGTACATCAGCCCTTGACTATTTTTATTTTACTTTTGTAAACATTTTTGTCTTTATTCTACTTCGACTTTGTGTGTGATTACTAAGCATCTATAACCTTGGATTTCTGGATAGTATTTCCACCTTTGGTTAACTATGTACTTTTTCTAGAAAGCATCCCAGCAATGAAACTTGTACTGTAGTATATACCACCTGTGCGTACATTGTTAGACCATCTGTAAATATCCTAGAGAACTATTCTTGAAGCCCTTCAAAAAATATTTCTATGCAAATTGCAAAAACTTTTTCAATGGTTGGGAAAATGGCAATGAGATAAAACAGATTGCAAAGATGAGATTGCCAAAACCTGTAATTTTGTATGAAATATTTAACAGCGATTTGCAGGAACTGAGGGTTCAAACGATAGCTAAAAGAATCAGAGTATGCTCTTTTTCTTTTCTTTTTTTTTTTTTTTTTTTTTTTTGGTCCTGGGAATCAAACTCAGGATCTCACGCTTGCCAGGCAGGTGCTGTGCCACTGAGCTATATCCCTGGCCCCTAGTGTAGTGCTCTTGAAAAGCAATTTAACCATGAAAAAAATTGCTAACCAGCTATTAATGAAAAACAGCTTTAAGATTTGCTCTGTTTCTTTGCTTTAGTTTTCAGATTCCTGGTATCTGTGTGTTAATTGTTCTTTGTTTTTATTATTTGACATTTCTTTTGAATGTTTTTATTTTAGATTTTCCAAATTTTCCTCCCTTTAACCTTTTATTTTTCCTAAAGTATATCTGTTGTGATTATTGATTCTTGTTATCCATCCAGTCTAGACAACATTTCTGATATTATTTTTCTTTATCTCTTATCCTTTCTGAATTATTTATAATTTTATTTATGTTGATCTCTCTTATCGTATACAGTATTGTTTTTTTAATTTACTTTATCTCATCTTGGAATAGTAAGTTATAGTTTTGATTTGTTTTATGAGCTGGTCTTTCTGGCATGCTTTCATTGTCATGCTACCTTTCTGCTCTCCATTATCATTTTTAAATAGCATTTTAAGAAAGGATTTTATTTTAAATACGTTTTATATTTTTATTTAAATGAGCTTTTCTAAATTTAGAAAAAGATGTGTTCAAGAGTGTCTTTGTAATTTTGTAAAGTACCTCCTCTTGTGGCATTTAGTGTGCAGATTTATAGAATGTGGAATTTTTCAGTAAAGCATATCTCAGGTTATGACTGAAATAGCTGCATGGATTCGTGTACAATACCTGTGAAAGAGCAGTTAGAAATAATTAAGGATCAATACCTAGAAAACTATTAGTAAATAAAATGGGACAACTGTTAATTCAGGAAAAACACATAGCTGTTGAGAGAGGAAGTAATAATAGCAAAATGAATAATGGTGACATAATTATAGTATTTGAAACACTGATTATCTACTAAAACTTGCAAAGTAAAATCACAGTGAGAAGAAAAGATGGATGCAGTGGGCACAAGACGTCTACAGATACTATCCAAAAGTGTAACAAATAGTGTCATAAGCATACTGAGTGATGGACAGAATTTGGAAATAAATATCAGGAAAAAATATTAAAAACCATGCTGAATAAAAGGTTTTGTAAGAGCTGAGCATAGTGGCACACACTTGTAATTAAAGCACTTGGGAGGCTGAGGCGGGAGGATCACTGCAAGTTTGAGGCCAGCCTGGGCTATACATAGTGAGTTCAAGGCCAGTCTGAACTGCATAGGGAGATCCTGCCTCAAAATACCAAAAAAAAAAAAAGGTTTTTTATACTTTTCCAAGTTCTGCTCCTTACACAGTATAGAGCTGACCCCCAAAATACAAATGTCCTATAGGCAATTTTAATTTAATTGCTAGATTTGTTTTCTTTGGTCCTAGAAATTGAACCCAGGGCCTCAAGCATGCTAAACAAGCACTCTACCGCTGAACAACACCTTGGGTCCTTAGTTAATTTTCTTAGTTCTAACTGAGTAAACCAGGTGAGATTCTTTATCCCAAAGACAAAATTTTGAGCCACGTTAAAATTTACTTTCTGTGGCTCAGAACAGGACCTTTGTCTCTCTGGCTCCTGTCTGCCACATATTTAGTTCCGGCTGCACAATGGAACGGTTTCTGCTGGGTCAGTAGATATTCCTGACGAGGTTTAGTTGCAAACAATCTATAAGAAGGCTCCAGAAAACTTGTGTTTCGCTCTAGAAAGAATATTCATCTTTGTCATGGTCTATTCCAAAATGGAAACTGCTTTTAGGCTGATTTTTTTTACTTTGATAGCAAAAAAGTTCTAGCATACCACATTAGATGTATTTTTTTTTTACAACAGAACAGAATATGATGAATTTTCTAATACATACAAACTCTAATATTAAAACTATATAAACCATAAATGTTCCCTCCGGGTTTGTAAGAAGGACCTAATTTCTACTACTTTTTTCTTCTTTTATTAATTTTTTTTCCTTCCTCTAGGGTGTTTTCATTCCTGGTTGAACATTGGAATCATGTGGGAAGAGTTTGGAAAAATTTAACTCGTGAGCCCCCTCCTGACCATCTGAATCAGAATCTCCAGGGTAGAACTTAGACTTCAGTACTTTTAAATCATTTTTTCAGGTAATTTCAGACAGCCATTTTTGAGAAACAGTAACTCAAGTTCAAAAGTTATAATTTGGTAGGGTGCTTGCCTAGCATGCACAAGGCCCTAAGCTCAAGCTTTAGCACTCACTGCAAAATATTTTTAAAAACGTAGAAAAATTTAAAAAACCCTTCTAACATGTTATGAATATCACACACACAGTGCCACAGATAACCAGTGTTCCTCTTGGGAGCTAAATATCACATGAGGGGTTTTAGGGTATCCAAAAATAGTGTGGAGGGCTATATCTGTCAAGCAGGTCACCTGCTTTGCTTTCTTGTCTTGGTCCCTCCTGGCTCCTATAACAAAAGTTTAGACTGAGTAATTTATAAACCATAGAAACTTACTGCTTACAGCTCTGGAGGCATAAAAATCCAAGATCAAAGCACCAACAAACGTTCCTTATAGACGGTGCCTTCTTTGTATTTTCACGTGACAGAAGATGTCAAAGGAGCTCTCTTATACCTCCTTTGTAAGGACACTAATGCCATTCATGACTGAATCACTTCATGAAGACCCCACTTGTTAAAACTATCACATATAAACTTGGGGACCATCCACACCGACACCATGGCACATTTCCTGAGAAGGAGGTTTAAGGGAGTGGCTGGAGCCCCTGCTTCAGTTCTTCCCTTCATGTCCAGAGCTAACCCTGACCAGGATGTCTTTCCTAGCTTTGTGACCTTTGGTAACTCATTCCATCTCTAGGCTCCTTGCTTGTCTGTAATGAACTAGAGAAAATATGTATAAAGTGCATTTCATGATACCAGGCCCTGGGGATTTTCCGAGAGTTTCAGAGGCAGAGATCAGTTTATATTCTAGAATGCCCAAGTCTTCCCCAAACCACCTACCTACTCCATGAAGATTCTGGTCTTTGGTAGGGGGAGATACTGTTTATTGCTCATTGGAGCTTTGTCTTCAAATCCCTCTTAGTTTGTTGGAATAGGCTAGACTATCGTGAGCTCCCAGAATCCTTCTTACACTTTCAGTTTAAAGGTGGCAGAATGAACTCCTTATCCCCTTTTTCCTGGACCCACAGACATTTCAGTGCCGCTACCTCTCCCCAGCTGTGGGAGATGAAGAAAGGCTCCAAGCACCCCCATGGAGTGGAATAAACTCCCTGCTCTTTCTGCTGACATCACTGTGCTAGACTTTTCTAACCAGCGGAGTGGCAGGGGAGAGAGGAGATGTGCAAACAAGCTATCCCCACTCTCTTCTGCTGCTGAAGGGTATCAAAGGCAAATCCCACCCTGTGGGCACAGAATGAAGGAGATGGTGCATGGGATTTTTCTTCCCCCTCCACATGCTAAGCCTTGGGTGTTCAAGACTCTGGGCTCCTTTCCATTGTCTCTTCCAAGGCATAGGGAAAATGACAGTACGAGCTTGTACCAGTACTTTTCTTGTTGAAAAGTCAAATTAAATATAGTGACGACAGAGCCAATTTATCATTTCTCCCTTCCTCCCCACTGCTTCACTTCCTTTTACATGACTAATGAGGGGGGCTGCTGAAACACTGACAAAGAACCCCCTGCCCTCTGGATTCCATGTCACACATCTAGTCATTTTTCAAACCCTGTGACTTTCTGCAAAACATTTTCTGCATCTGGCTTGTTCAATCCATCATTACTGCGAAGAAGCTGTGTCCACACGCAGATGATCTTCTGAACAGAGCATCCTAACCTTTTCATTTAATTCATTCAGTCAGTCATTTATTCAACAGAAAATTACCAAACTTTTTTAAAATTTATTTTTAAGATACCTAAAATTTACACCTATTAATGAGGCATCATGTAATCTTTCAATACATATTTGCATTGCAGAATGTTTAAATTAGGTTAGACACATTACCTTCTTCAAACATTTATCATTTGTTTACAATGAAAACTCTCAAAATTCTTTCTTCTGGCTTTTGAAAGGTACAGTATATTATTGTTGTCTATAAACACTCCATTGTGCTGTAGCACACCAGAGCTTCTTGCTCTTATCTAACTGTAATTTAATCTATTGATCAACTTCTCTGAGCATCCCTCCATCCCCTGTTATCCCCAACCTCTAGTAACTGCCATTCTACTGCCAGCTTCTGTGAGAGTCACCAACTATTTTGAGGCAGACTTTACTGAGGGCTGGGAGAGATCCCCAAACTGAAAAGACATTTTCCCTGCACTCTGTTTACCTTCCAGCTTGGTTGGAAAAAACATATTATTATTGTACAGTGTGTGGCTTGCTTTCAAATAAACAAAATAATAAAAAGTATAAGAACATACAAAGTCTTCACAGAAAATCTAGGATATGAAGGATGGGTAAAAGTTTGCTGGACAGAGTGGGAAGAGGCATCCCCAACATAAGGCCAATGCAAAAGGTAAGAATGGCGTGTGGGGGGTGGTGCTCTGTTTTAAAATTTGATATGGAGCATGAAGATTTGTAGGGAGAAATCAAACCATAGGTTGAGGGCCGAATTTGGAATTTAGTTCTGTAGGAATGAGGAGGCAAGGGTGGTTTTAAGTAAGTGACCAACATGATCATCTTTGTTTTTGCACACAGGATTATCTAAGAAATGCAAAGAGCAGGCTGGAACGGGGTATCAAGTGGGCAGCAATAAGACCCTGAAGGAGGTGGTGAATGGGGACACTGCTGGGACAAGGTGGCTGAGCTTTCTGCTTCCATCTCCTTAGCTTGGAGCTGGTGTTTTCTTACATTGTGATCCTCCTGCCTATTTTTTTTTTTTTAAGGTCTTTCTTCAAAACATGTAGTCCCAGAACATTTTGTCCTTCAGAAATGAGAATTCAATTCTGTTCAAAGATGGAAGAACACAAGGACTGCAGTCTGAGTTCTGTGAGGACACCGACCATTTGTTTCCCTATCTGTGGATCCCCAGAACACAGCCCACACCTGGTAGAAATGAAGGGCTCGAGATGCTTCTGATGACTGGAATTGACTTGAAAAGCAATTGGAAGGTTGTGCTAACCACCTGTAGCTGTCGTGACATATTACTGCAAACTGGGTAGTTTGACACAGCAGAAATGTATTCTGGCCTAGTTCTGGAGGCCGCAACTCTGAAAGGTACTCAAAGCGAAATGATTTCCCTAAAAGCTCCAGTGGGGAAAGCTTCTTTCCAACTTCTGGTGTCTGTTGGCAAAGCCCGGTATTCTTCAGTTTATAATCTCTCTGTCCCCTCCTTGCTTTCTCTGTGTCTCTGAGTTTGAATTTCCCTCTTATAAATATATCTGTTGTTGGATTAGAATATACACTAATCTAGTATGACCATCTTAACTTGATTATATCTGCAAAAAACTTATTTCCCAAATAAGTTCACATTCACAGGTAAGGAAGAAGGATTTGAACGCATTTTTTGGGTGGGACACAGCTTAACCCACAAGGGTTAAAGGGTTTTGTTTGCGCTGTTCTTCTGATTCTACCAGTTTAAATCTCTTCTGGGGGTATTCATTCCACATGGAGCAGGTTGTCCCAGAGGCAGCTCCAGAATTTTAAGCAATTATATTACATAGTCAGCGTTCTGTTTTCTAAAATTTATGTGCATCTATTTTTCCAGTGTTTGATGGCCTATGACATGCCTGACATAGTTCCAAGATCTGAGTGTGAATAAACCACACCAGGGCTCTGCTCTGGTCAAATAAAATAGTTTATGTTTTAAACTTGCCAAGAATAGAATCAACTTTTCTGACAAATGTATGATTTTAAAAAGTTTCAAATGGAAAGAAAATCAGGATTTTGCCCAAGAGTTAAACTAAAAGGCCTGATTGGGAAAATGCTATTTTATAATCATGCCTTATTTATAAGGGCTTCTGGCAAAAGTGTGGAACCCAGTTTGGAGTGTCTTGAATTTAAGCAAACCATGGGCCCGAGGGCAGCCAGCAGGAACAGGCAGCCTAAAGGAAGGGCAGAGTGAGGTGATCTGCATGAGGCTCCTTTCCAAGGTGACCACTGGACCCACCAGAGTGATGCTCTTTAAGAGCTTCTGGTCTCGTGAGCAGGCTGGGTGGTGCAGGAAAGCAACCTAAAAGGTCTTCAGCATTCAGCAAATGAGTGCAACCTGCGGTGTCTTCGCGCTTCTTCTTTCTGGGCTCTCCTACTGTGATGTGACCCTTTGCTACCATCATGCCTCTTGGGCCTTCTGGTTCAATACACCGTTTGGCTCTCCTCCTGCCTCTTGCTTTTTATTTCCATCCTTAGATTCTGAATAACTTGTCCCTCCCCCCACCTCCACATTATTGAAATGTAACAAATGACCTCTAAGTGGGAGAGCCCAGGACACCTGACACCTCTTCAAGTCAAGCCACACCAAGAGGCTCCCAGATGGCACTGAGAAAAAAGCTGTCCCTGGCCCAAGGAGCTTGGACTACCCCCCAGAAATGGAAGACAAAAATGAAGATACAAAATGAAATATATATAAATATGGTTTTCTGCTGTAACTCTTGTGTGAACTAGAATGACTCTAAAACTTTCTGTAGCTTTTCACTCAGTGATATATAATGTATCACGACTAAAGACAGATTCTTGAAGATTTTGCTCCCTACTCACAAATTGCAACCACCATCATTAATGTTATGGTTATAGTAAAAAAATCCCATTCAGTTTCTCAACTGTCATGCCACCATATGTATTACGGTTTTAAGACAGGCTACTATGCAGGTAAAGTTCAGTGTTCTGAAATGAGCAATCGTTGCATCTAGCATCACTAAGTGTACTATAGGCTGGTGTTTCCTAGGTACGCTGTGAACACACACCCTCTCTGCCTGTAAATGATTCCTGGTCTGGGATTCTACGTATCTAGAAACTACAAAAAAAATGGCCAGATTCTCAACCACCCCAAGATAACAAAAGTTTCATAGTATTTTGTATTAATCTATATGAGATTTGCATTCATTTTATATACCATTTTAAATTTTTTAATTCTAAGAGTTGAAAATGAATTAAAGAAACCCATGGTCAGTGCGCTCCAGTTCAGGACTCATGGTAAGGTAATATATGTGGCCACTGGACCCACCAGAGTGATGCTCTTTAAGAGCTTCTGGTCTCGTGCACATTGTACCAAAAAGTCTACATTGAAGAGTCAAGGTATGTTGGAAGCATCCCTGTGAGATGCTTGACTCTATTTACTTTGAATTAGTTAAGTGTGAGAAGTGGGCATTCAGAGTGAAGGCAGAATAAAACACTGCATTTCATCAGTTGACTCCAGACCCCCAGTGATCCCGTGTGGGCAACTGAAACACTTGCCTGCGCCATTACAACCCGAGAACATTGTGGCCACATTGTTCTCCAGAGCAAGCCAGTGGTTCATCCATAAACTGTTAGCATTTTCTACATCTCTCAGCTTTCCTGCTAATCTTCTCTCAGTGTGTCTCGCAGTGACAGAAGCTGCTTCTTGATCTTCTTCTACCCTCCAGTCCTCTCAGTCAGAAATATGTATTGAGGTCATATCGCAGGGCTAAAGATGCTCCATCTTCCATCTGCAGGGACAGTCGCTATAGTTCCAACTCTGCCCACTCTCTGCTCCTTGCACTCATGTCTCCCCAGGGGAGAAGTGGTTTACCTGATTGATGAGCTTGGGAAGAGCCCCTACCTTTCCTTCTTCTGCTCCTCCATCCTCTGACTCTTATAGGTGCAAGGGCTTCATGGCTGTTTGTCTAATTCAGTGATGTGGCATTCTAAACCATATTTTTCCAACAGCTATCAGCCTTACTGAAACAAGGGTACCACTTCACTCTCCATCTGTTAAACCCTGTATTTATCTCTGGGAGTTCTGAAATGATTCAGAGTGCAGGTATGTCAATTACTAAGGTCTCTCAAACCCTAACATTTTAAAAAAGGAGACAGAAGAGAGAGAAGGAAGGAGAGAGAAAGAGAGAGGCAGAGAGCAGTGAAAAAGAGAGAAAGAAATATAAAAAGAAGGAAGGGAAGAAAAAGAAAGAAAGAAAGAAAGAAAAAAGAAAAAGAAAGAAAGAAAGAAAGAAAGGCCAGCAAGCTTTCTGCTTCCAAGGAAATTATAATCTAATGATACATAGAAGAAAAATGTATTTAGCATGTAAAACAAAGTTTTTTTATGAATATAAAGAAATAGAAATAAAGATAATTGTAGGGTACAACATTTCTTAGTACTAAAGGGAAACAGAAGTGAAGTAATTAAGAAAAAATGAGACCGCAGGAGAAAGCTGAAGATTAGATTAAAATTGTAAGGCAAGGACTTTCCAGGCTGGAGATGGGGTGAAATGGAGGGCCAGATAAAAGTGGGAGGAAAGTGCAATAAAATACACATAAGTTGCATAGTCATTCATTCATTGGGCAGGCAATAGATTCATGCCAGGCTGATACAATGCTGAAAGTGTTAACCAGAGACAATGGAAAGTTTAGAGCAGGGAATGTCCTGATCTGACTTGTTTTAGAAACTCTTTTAGGTGGAAGAGAGGAGACTGAGCTGGGGCCTCATAGATCTCCAGGAACTGTAGTGAGGTGTCATCGCATAGAAACGAAGGAGAGCTTCTGGCAGGGGGGCGCTAGTGAGAAGAGGTTTGCAGGGCCATTACTGCTTTCTTCACTAAAACCAAAGGAGTGCTCTGGAAGTGACCAGATGAATGTGAATGGTAAAGTTGGACAGAGACTGTCTGGCCCAGGGATCATGGTTGAAATGGGGCTTCTGTTACAGGCACAGTTGGAAATGGCTCAGGATCCTTTCAACACGATAGTCTCTAGATGCTTCCAGTGAATATGAGCCATGTTCAAGAACAGCATTAGGGCCCACCTTCTACTGGAGATACTTCTTCTCACATTTATGGAACACATATTTAAGAGTTGTACAACCAGTGTTGTATAATCAGAAGTACAAAAATTCAAATTTCTGTACTGATTTGGACCTTCAAAAAATAAGCATTTTCACCTGGCAAGCTCAAGGTTGTGAGTTAGACTCCCAGTACCAAAAAAAACCTTTTCAGCTGTGTGAGGTAGCACACGCCTGCAGTCCCAGCACTTGGGAGGCTGAGGCAGGACGATCACCATTAGTTTGAGGCCAGCCTGGACTACATAGTGAGTTCAGGGCCAGCCTGAGCTACAGCCTGAGCTACATAGTGAGATCCTGTTTCAAAACAAAACAAGCACTTCTGTTCAGTGGAATCATTTTAACATTTCTCTAAAAAGTAAATAGCTTTTTAACAACACTAGGAGGACTGGGTATCCAAATACAAAAGAATGAAATTTTGTTCCTTCTTATAACATACAGAGGAAATTAATTCAAAATAGATCACAGGCCTAAATGTGAGTTAAAACTAAAATACCCTTAGAAGAATTAGAGGGGCTAGTGAGATAGCTCAGTGGCATAAGTGCCTGCCTGGCAAGCGCGAGGTCCTGAGTTCGACTCCTGGTACCCACATATGAAAAAAGGGCTGGTGATATCACTCAGCGGCATGGGCGCCTGCTGGCAGGCATGTGAGGACCTGAGTTCAACCCCCGGGACCCAGGAAAAAAAAAAAGAAGAAGAATTAGAGGATCCAAGATCTTCATGATCTTGGATTAGACATGACAAAAAAATCACAACTAATTAAAGGAAAAAGAAAAAGATAAGCAGGAGTTAAAAAATTTAAAAATTTTGGCCTCAAAGAATGGTATCAAGAAAGTAAAAAGAAAACCCACAGAATAGTAAAAAACAATTTAAATTATTTATATGATAAGGGACTTGTATACAGAATGTGTAAGTATGCTTAGCACTCAATAGGAAAAAGACAAATACTTCAACAAAAACTAGGCAAAGAAATATGTATTAATAAAAAATAAATACAAATGAAAAAAATTTTTTAAATAGGCTGAAGATTTGAATAGACATTTCTCTATCAAAGATGTACATATGGTCAATAGATACACAAAAATGTTTACTGTGATTTGTCATTAGGGTAACACAAATAAAACCACAGGGAAAAGCCACCTCACAAACTCATTATGATGGCTGTACTACAGGAATGCAGAGAATAACAAGGATTGACAAAGATGCAGAGAAACTGGAACCCTCGTACACTGTTGGTGGGAATGTGAAATGGAGAAGCCAATTTGGAAAATAGTTCTTCAAAAATTTAACATAAAGTTATCCTATGAGACCACAGTTCTACTCAGTGTATTCCCAGGAGAAATGAGAGCATACGTACGCAAATCTTCACAGCAACATTATTTATAATATCTAAAAAATAAGAAAAACAAAACTTTTCATCAATGGATGCATGGATAAATAAAATATATATCTATCTGAAATAGTATTTATTTTTTAAAAAAGGAGTTACACACTGATTCATGCTATATCTTCTAAAGCCTTATGCAAATGAAAAAAGCCATCCACAAAGGACAACATTCCATTTTATGAAATATCAAGAATAGGCAAATCTGTTGATGGAGAAGGTAGCTTGGTGGACACCTAGGAAGAGGCTGTAGAGTGGCTGCTGATGTACTAACAGGTATGGAGTTGGGGTGATAAAAAGATTCTAATGGAGGTTGTGCAATGGTTGCGTGACTCTATGCATATACGAGAGCATGGAATTACACGGTATGTGAATTCAATGTCAATGAAACTATTACATTTTTAAAAGATAATATGCTTAATATATTTAAAATAAAATCTTCCGTCCTTCCTTCCTTCCTTCCTCCTTCCCCCTTTCCCCATCTCCTTCAGTCTAATTTATAAGGCTGGGATAGAACATGTTTAGTACATGAATTAAGGTGTAATTATATTGTCAGTTAGGTAATAAGAAAAGATAGCAAGCCAAAAGTGGAAAATTAATTTAATTAGAGGAACTACAGACAAAGAATAACTGAAGTTTAAGCAAGTCTCTCTAATGATATTTATTCTTTATTTCTCTCAACACATATTTATGGGACATTGCTAAACATTTAAGGCACTATATTAGGTGCTATTTTATGTTTTCAAAGCAACATATATTTCCACAGTACATACCTGAGACCAAGTTTCAAATGTCCTATAACCAATCTGTCAAAGCTACCTTCTTTTCTTTAGCAAGTGGTCTACAGTAGCTGACTTTGGTCTGTTACAAATGACTTAAAAAGATAAAACACACAATCACATTTGAAAATCTCTTGATATTTATACAAATTCAAACACTTCATTAGACATTTCACAAATAGCTATATGTCTTGAACAAATGTCTTAGTTTGTCTGACAGCACCTTTGAGAATCTTAGAGTCACAAGGTGTGGGGGTGGATAAGCTGCGTTGATCTTTTCTTGTTGTTCCCTCCACCAGTGGGACTTACAGATCTGCTTTGGTTTTGAAGGCTGGAAGCCTAACCCAGTGGGGTTAATGGCCAGCGTCAGCCTAGTGGCCCCTGGAGAAGCTGACTAAGAAATAGCTCCCAGGGGACTTAGGCCTCCCAAATCAAGTCAGAACATACCTCTCCCTAAAGCAAACCTAAAGCTTAGATCAATGTGACATAAAGGGGTTGTCTGAGGCCCAGCACAGATCCTGTGAATGGGCGTCTCTGAAGGTGAGTCAGATAATGCTCAAAATCGCAGAGAGTTTGCAAAGTACTGTCTGTAATTGAACTAAGATCTGATATGGATTTCTAGGCTCTCTTTAAAAGTAAAGAGAGTTGGGTTTTTAAAATGCAGGACCCTTCTGGGTTAGAAAAAAGTCCTTAACGTGTTCTAGTTTACAGAATTTATTTGAATTGGATTCTGGAAATTAGGCTCATGGGTAGGGAAAGTAAATCTTCAATTCATCTTTAACGTAAGGATCATTCTTTTCATTCCTTATTGGTAAATCCACCCAATTATCTTCCTCCTGGAATTAGCAGTGATGTCATAAAATAATCCAGGAGAAAGGTGCCTATATATAATCCTGGTAGATTTTACTGCTGTGGAACAAAACACATTTAGGCAAAATGGAATTTTCCTAGGGAAATAATGCAAATTTAAAACAAAAATAAAAGGCAACAAATTTTAATCAATTAAGCCATATGCATTATTTTAGGCAAAAAGATTTTTTTCCATTCAGAGTCTGAATTTCTTTTTGCCAGTATTCGTGATTCTGTAGGAATCTTATTCTCATTCGCTTACTTAACAGTACTTAAGAAATTACACTTTTTCAAACAAATATCTGGAATTTTGTTATGTAACTTGACCACGTATGTGTTTATCCCCTCTTGATTTTTATGATTCACTTTTAATTTAATTGCTTAGGGATGTCTTAGAGAGCCTTCCTTCATGAAGGAGGATGTGGGCTCCACTTAATTCAACAAAACATGTCCTTTAAGGGGAAAGAAAACTTTGAACAATAGATGTCTGTTTCAACAACCAGTGCCAATGTTCTGAAAGTACTAATTTGCTTTCAAACACACAACAAAGGCTTATTTGCCTCCTTTCCAATTGATTCGATGTTTACTGGAGCTTTAAAAACATATTACATAAATCCTTAGAAATCTTTTGTGAAGATAAATTCAATGTTTTTAAGAAGTGATCCTTCGGTCTCATGATTCATGGCACAGAGATGGCTCCCAGCCTTTCTGAGTTAAGGTGAATGTTGATATGCACTTTTCAAGGTGAACACCATGTAAGGGCTTCCTAATCCGGCAGGGATCTCATGAGTTGTCTTATCCTGACAAAGTCTCATTTGCAGATGGGCCTCATCTAGTGTAGGTGCATTTTGAATACAATCATAGGATTTATAGACAAATGCTCCATGACTTACAATGGGGTTATGTAGTCTCAATAAACCCCCTTGTAAGTTGAAAATATCATTAAGTTGAAAATGCATTGAATACACCAAACCTTTTAAACCTTATCACATAGCTACAGGGGACACTATTAGCTGTCCCTCCATGATTGTATGGCTTTCTGGGACACAGAGACAGTGACAAGCTGCATTCATCTAGCCTGTTACAAGTTCAAAACTGAAAGGATGATTTCTACTGAATAGGCATTGCTTTTGCACCATCATGAAATCAAGGCAAAAGTTAAACCATCATCTGTCGGGGACTGTTTGTACATAAGTAAGACTCCAATCACTTAAAAATCTTGTTTTACAAAATCTCCTATAACAACTTAGGTGAGTAAACTAAAACTATATCAATCAGGCTCAGTGATTTTTCTTGGAGGTCTAAGGTGGCACACTGACCACCACTTTGATATTTGTTTCCTAATCCAAAGGTGAGTTGGTCAGTGACTGGGATTCAGTTCTGTCCTGCTTTCTCCATTCCCTTCCTCCCCCTCCCCCACTATTTTCTATGGAATTCTATGTCACTCAAGGATTCCCTTCAGAGCTGTTAGCTAAGCTCTGATTCAGGGCTACTGATCCATAGAATTTACGCTTAATATATTATCTGTCCAAGCAAGGAATAGTATTTCTGCGCCATGTCCATATCCTTATTGGTAAGATATCCATCCCTTCCCCAGCCTGTACTGATGTTCCATTTATTACTGCGGTCTATACCACAAATCCGGAGTCAGAACTGCAGTGCCTAAGAACGCCGCCATATAGGCAGCCAGGTAGGCACTCTGGCCGTCGCTCCCTTAATGTTCACGACCTATTATTTGTAGGCTTCATTCCATGATACGATGTGTGTGATAAGTCTCACAGAAGCCTACATCCATGCTTAGCTTTTCTGCTTTCAAGGCAAGGGAGAAATCACTGTGTACTCAGACTTCAGGGGGACCAATGTCTTTTACTTTGTTTTATGAGTTCTCCTACCCTCAGTGATTTTTACTTGGTTGATTGGTGATCCCTGCTTAGGTTATGTCCTTTCTGGGACTTTGCAAAAACTCCGTGAGCAGGGTTAGAAACAGACAGTACCTATAGCTTTCCTGTAGACCTCTCTTCCAGAATGGAAGGAACAGTAGAAGTTTGTGGCCACAAACAGCTGGAGAAGGCTCTTGGGTGTGTACAGGGCAGACGAGGGCCTGGTCTGAGGGGCTCCTTTGGGTAAGGTCAGACAGGGAGGGATGGCATAGAATATCCCCTTGAAGTTAGGTTCCTGTGGGGCAGGCTGCTGCTCAGACAGCTCATCAGGCGCAACTATATGAAAAGAAAGGACAGCGTTGCAGATTGCTGAACGAATGAGAAGCTGAGATTTTCCTGTTTTCAGGAAAAATAAAGTTTGGGTGTTCTTTAAAAACAGTTAGGGAGTTTTAGGTATAGAATCATCCAAGAATAATATATGTACAGATTATATGGCATTGATTGTGTTAATGAAGCTATTATTCACACAGAAAATGAAAATCATTCCACCTTGGAGGCACACTTTGCTGACAGTGTTTTGGGACAAGCAATATATACAACCAGTTACGCAAACAGGAAGAGGAGAATCAAGGCCAGTGCATAGCTGCGCCTCTGGACAGAGGCAGCCAAGCTGGCCTGGCTCCTCAGCATGCATACCACCCGGGACCAGGACCCGTTGTTGGGCAATGGGGCGATGCCCGCCACGTTGCACATGACGTTGTAGACATCCACGGATCTAATTGGAGCAGCTCTGAAGTTGGATTTGAAATCTGAAAGGGGAAGGCAAACAAAACAAGCTGTCATGGCTGATCCCAGGTACAGAGGGGTTGAATCACACTCAATTCCAGGCAACTTTGGGATTAAAAAATCAGCTGTATCAATCAGCTCTCTCCACGGGCACGACTCATCGGAGATAAGTCTCTTTACAAGACAAGCAAGCAAACAAACTTTCTTTGCATCTAACTGGACTCCTTTATGACAACATAGCATTTCTGCTGGGACAGAAAAACAAACTGAAACTGTTCCATTTCTGCAGAGCGTTGAAGAGCCAGTGTGGTCAGGGAAGACTGACTATCTTGCTGGACTCTTCTGAAGCGGCATGCTCATCGTCTGGAACATCTGTCTAATCAGGACTGATAGCCAGGTGCTGATTTCCGCTGCAGAGGACCTACCGCAACTCCAGAATGTTTCTCCATTTTCCTGCCACGTTGAGGACACAGGTCCTGATGGAACGTGAAACCATATAATGCCTTTGGTGCTGATCGCTCACCAGCAATGGCAATGGTTTTCTAAATATGTTTGGAAGATTAATCGAGCACTTCTTAGGAGCCTTTTAGGGACACATAAAATAACAGCCAGGAGGAAAATGAGCAAACTGCTTCGGAGTAAGGGACCCAAGGGAAGGCTCCATTGGATCTAAAGAAGAACATTGTGGCTCTAACCCAAGCCTGCCTCAAACGGAAGCACTAATACAAAGGGTACAAGGAGTACAAAGGGTACAGCTGGCCATTCACAGCATCATCACCAGGGGGCACTGAACGTGACTCTGGAAGCCACTGGAAGGGTTTTAATCAAGTGAATCTCCTCTTCCATAGAAGGAAAGAAGATGCTGAATACAAAGCACTTGTCCATTTAAGGAGTGAATATAATAATAGAGAAATATGCATAAGCAACATTTTGCCCCAAATAAAAATGTCCAACAAAATACACAAAGGCAATTTTTTTTTTTTTTTTTTTGTGGGTACCGGGGTCGACCTGAGGACCTCGCAGTGCTGCTGAGCGATATCACCAGCCCTTTTTTCGTATGTGGGTACTGGGAGTCGAACTCAGGACCTCGCGCTTGCCAGGCAGGTGCTTATGCCACTGAGCCATCTCACCAGCCCCACAAAGGCAGTATTAAGCCTGAATTAAGGGTTAGATTTTTAATATATCAATAAAGATCTGTGTCTCTAGTTCATCTAAGACTTTTAAAGGAAATGGGTAATTTGTAGCCGCAAGCTAATTTTATATCTTAGAAAATAATCTATATAATTGCTTTGCAAAAATGATTACATGTATTTTACTTAAAAACTAATCAAACAATAGCAACAACATATTCAAAAAGTAACAACAACAAATTCTGCTTCTGGAATTAAAATAAAAAGAAATTGTTTTATACAGAAAACTCTGTTGCGTAGCATTTTAGATCCAGGATAACTTCCCAAGTGATGGATTGTGCTCATTTTGGAGAATTAAAAGTTGAGTTCAGTTGTAAAGAGGCACATTGGTTCTATAGGAAATGGGCAGTGGTAATGGTACTTAAGTCATAGTTCCAGACACACTTGTTACACTCAATAAATGATAGTCATTATTATTATAAATATGTATAATAAATACCAGCTAGGGCCAACTTTGGATTGAAAATATTCACTTTGGATTAAATATAATGTATATTTATATACATTATAAATTATGTAGTAAGTTTATTTTTCTTTTGGAGCAGGAAAGATAATGGTCAGCATCACTTCAAAGCAAAAACTAGTTTAAAAACCCTCAAACCTGCCTGGAGGGGAGAAATACAGGGGCTGCTTCAGTATCAGCCCCCCTTCCACATCAAAGCAAGTTACACAATTAGATGAGGATGGTGGTTACACTTCCCCATTAGAAGAATCTGCTGCAGCATGAGAAATCAATGGAAAGCTTGTCCCAGTGATATGGAAGCAGCTCTTCTCTCTCTTCTTGCATTGTCATATGACCTGGATTTGACAATCACACAGCCCACAACATGTGACCATGTCCTTGTCATGGGTGAGAGGGCATGTGAGATGTGCTTATCCAGCATTTCAAACAAAACAAAATGAAACACAACACAACAAAACAAAACAAAACAAAACACCAAATCTAACTCTTTACAGGAAAAATTTATATCAGGCTCTTTTGACAAAAGGAGAGATTCCCTTTTTTCTGTCTTGAAAGAACAAAATCAAATCTTATGCACATTAGCAGGAAGGAGAATTATTTTTTTCTCCTGCAATCTAATTTATGACTTCTTATTCTCTCAGGATGGAACTTTGGCCCAATGCAGAGATGATCCAGGTTGGAATAAAGCTTCTAGAAAATTCCTGAATTGACAATGCCTAGCCCAATTTGGGAGGATCCCATTCAGCTCTGTAGTTCAAGATAGCATTTTGAACCTAGATTAGGCATCCTATGGCTGTTCTTATGGGTCTAAATTTTTTAGGATGTTAAACATGTGTCTCCTAAAAACAGAAGGTTCTGCAAGTTCCCACTGTGCCAGGCCACCTTGGGCTGCTGTCTGAGCGAGGCTTGCTAGCTCGCAGCAGCTCGCTGACTCACACTCCTGCTGTCTTATCTTGAATGCAGAGTTCTCCAGGGCAAGATTAGGTTGTTCAAATTAGAAACTGGGATTAACCAGAGAGAGGCTATCTTCAGAATTATTTCCCTTTCTCCTTGCCCGACCAGACTTACTGACTTCCAAGGCTGGTATCTGGGCAGCTGCAACGATGCCCAGCTTCCTCCCTAAGCAAGAACCACAGACAATTAATCAGGAGGGTGCACCTTTATCTCCAAGTGCAGCGAGATAGCTATTAAAGACCTTGCTCTTAAATTTTCTTCTGAGTAAACAGTCAGTGTGTAAAGCTGTTTAATCTTTCATGAGAATTGGAGGCAGGAACGTGATAGTTTGTGGGAGGCTCTCAAGGCTATATCTGTCTGGAAGCATTTTGCAATTAGCGCAGTCCATTTTCATCAGAGGTCGCCTTTCTGTCTGTAAAAGACTGAGGGCTTTTAGTGTTAAAGGAGCATGTGATGGAGCCCTCTGTTAATGGACCAAATCTCCCCACTGAATTTCACTCTAACTTAAAACAGCATGGGTATTTTGCTCAACAGTTTCAGTTTGGGGCTTAATTTGGATCTGCTATAAAATATGCCTGAAGCTCCTGCTCATATACATCCCTTCAATAAGAAATTATTTCGCATTTATGATCTTACTTTTCTGGAGAGGAGGTGATGTTTTTGACTGAAAGCTCTGCTTAGTGACATTCTCCCATTCCATGACTCTGGAATGTTTTCTACCTAATCTCTAGTTGACTTCAACACAGTCTTCAGGACATCATTCCTAACTTCTCCAACTTTGGAGGGCTGCATGCTGACTTGGGGCTTGGCTGACATGAAGCACATTACAACTTTCCTTGGTCAATGGTGATAAACTCAGACATCCTCTTAGGCCAATGCCAGGAACCCCATTAGTTCTCCATAAATATTTGCTGCTACTGGTTCTGATTTTCACTTCAGGATTTGAGAACTAGGATAACATGTGGGAAAGGATTTTTGTCCAAAAAATCTCAATGTATTTTGGACTCCCAAAAACATCTATGGAGGTTGCAGAACCACCTCATGGTTCTTAATGGCTATTTTGTGGTAAGTAGAGTGAACCAAGGCAGACCAAATGAGAGAGTAAGTCTTTGGTCTTATTCTACTGAGTCTATGGGTGAATGCCTAACCTAAAATTTGAAAGGAAATCATGGACATTCTTGGAAGATTTTGATCAACATCCAGAAAAGGCATCTATAATACAGATATCAGGATAATTATATTTAATAAAAGAGGGTGGGCAGTAGTAAGAATGAAGAATAGCTCATAAATTAGTCAACTGATGGTTTATGACTATTGAATCTTTTATGACTATTGAATTCTTTTGCAAAGAATGGGGTATTCACGTGGTAGTAGGATCTGTAGAGTGTCCAATGAACTCTAGTATGAACTTTTACTGCCCTATCAATTAAATCAAATGATCAAATAGATTCTCTCTGTCTCCCCTTCCTCCCAGCCATTCAGAATATAATCTGATCAAGTAAAACACAGCCAGTTTGCTTTTATCCAAGATATCCCTAGCCATTCTGGCTCATTCTCAAAGTCAATATCAAGGTCATTTCAGAGCCTGCCCTTGAGCACATCCTAGCTTCTGGTTGGGCTCTAAACCAAATGAACCCCACAGGGATGGGTGCTCTAGACAGGGAGAAACCATGCAAGAAACAGACCCCTTGAAGCCATCGTGTCAACTTTGAGACTCACAGCTGTCAGCAACATGGTGTCTGATAAGCTTTCCTGGATATCAGATAGCTGTGAAATAATGTTTTGATGAATTAAGTAAAAAATGAGTCACAAACATGTGGAATACATTTTCTTCACTGCATTCAGGATTTAAAATTTACAAGGAAAAGTATTTGGCCACAATTGCCAAACCCAAGAAGCATTTGAAAGGAAGCCAGCAAAAGATGTTTCATGGAAAGCGGCTGTGTTTTCTCAGCTTGGCTCATAAAGAGGATCCATAAAGAAATCACTCTGGTCTTTACTAGGGTGATTAGTCCCTATTAGAGATACTTCCTTGGGAATAATTAAGGGCATTTGGTCATTTCTTTCCTTACCAGGTCCAAAGGCCAGGAAGATGCCCCTCATATCCATGAGCTCGTTGTCATATCCATGCCATCCGTGCTGCCAGCCTTCTCTCTTGCCAGTACTATTCATCCAAAATGGGAGCATCTCTCGACTCTGAAATCAAGAAAGGCAATGACATTACACCACATCTCCACGATGGTGATGTGGGGGTATCTGGTCCAAACTACCACCCACTGTGGAGATTTCCTCCTCAGCATCCCTGACTGTGCTCATCGAACCTCAGCTAGATCACTTCCTACTCCAGGTAGCTCAGCTCTTTGGTGGCACCATCTTAAAATGCTGAAGAGCTCTGGTTAAGAAGGTATTTTCTTACACTGAGTTGAATTTTATCTTGTAATTGGTTTTAGAACCACTAAACACAGCATGTTAGAGACAAGAGGGATGTTAAAGTGTATCTGTGGTATAATAAAAATATATTTGGTCTTTGTCCAAGTTTCCTATCATAGAGGCCCTAAAACCCTTGGAATTTCCTGAGTGATAGGAGTGCCTTTTGTTATTCACAACAAGCCTTTTTCTCCCTTACCAGAGTCTATGCTAACAAGGTGGGGGGGCTACAGTCACAGGATTGGGAGACTACATAGCTTCAGGGTAGGGGTTGGTCATAGGGGCAACAAACCTCCTGATGAAAAGGTTAGAACTTTTGTCCTTATCCTCCAGCCAGTGGGGAGGGTTGGGGCACTGGAGACTCAATTCAGTCATGTGACCAATGAATGACATAATCACTGGCGCCTAAACAATGACACCTATATGAACTCCAGAGAAACATGGTTCAGGCAGCTTCCGGGCAACGGAAATTCTGTGCCCTTCATCTTCCATACTTTGCTCTCTGTGTCTCTGCTATTTGGCTGTTTCCAAGCTGTAACCTTTGTAATAAAACTGTAATCACAAGCATAGCACTTTCCCGAGTCCTGTTATGTGTTCTACTGTTATCGAACCTGAAATGAGGTCATGAGTACCCTTGATTTTTGTGTCCAAATCGGATACGCATGTTGTGGTAAAGTGGGAGCAGTCTCCCAGGCCTGTGCCCCGTGACCTGCTCTAACTTCAGTTATTAGTGTTGGAACTGAATTGAATTGTGAGACTCCCAGCTGATGTTGGAGAAGTTTTCGTGGAAAACATGTATCTATCCAATTACCTCATTTTACTAGCAACTGAAATCTGGAGGGGTCCCTCACTACTGTCCCAGTGCTCCCTCCACTTATTCAACAATTTGAAGATGGCACCCCTGTCCTTCTTATCTAGGCCTTGCAGACCTTCCTTTCCTTCAACCATTCTTCATTTGAGATCGTGTCATTGTGTCTAGACGTCGCTCCGAAGCCTCATGCAATCATAGGTGGAGCTTTTTCAGAGGTGGCTTGATCTAGAGTGTATGATACTGAGATTGATTCATGGTGCAATGCTAGGCTCAAGGGCACTAGGATTAAGGGCGTGAGTGCTACCTGCCCTAAGTAGTCAAGATGTAAGAGATAGAAAGAGCTGTGGATATCCCATGTTGCTTTGCTACCTTCTGTCTGCCATGAACTGTTTCTCCTCTGCAATGCCACCCTGCCTTTAGTCAGCCGACTATAGACTAAAACCTCTACAAACTCTAAGTTAAATAAATCTTTTCTCTTTTAACTTTGGGTGTTGGGTATTTTGTCTCAACAGTGAGAAAAGTAACTAAGACAGAATTTGGTACCGAGAGTGAGGTCATTGCTGTGACTGTACCTGACCATGTGGTTTAGGAGCCTTTGGAGCTGGCTTGTGGGAAGGGGAAGAGTTAGGAAAGGTTTGGAGATGCCAGCTGAAAAAGTAGAGGTGGAACACCTGAGGCTGTACTTGATGAGAAATTCTGGTCAGAGCTCAGAAGACCAAAATGCTGATAAAAATTCTGCCAGTACAGACCAGGCTTAGGAGGTTTCTCTGAGGACAAGGACTGCATGGACTGTTAGACTCCAGATGATGGGAGCTATGCCTTGGCAAAAGTTTGTC
This sequence comes from Erethizon dorsatum, assembly GCA_028451465.1. Classification (NCBI taxonomy): domain Eukaryota; kingdom Metazoa; phylum Chordata; class Mammalia; order Rodentia; family Erethizontidae; genus Erethizon; species Erethizon dorsatum. The sequence goes on along the minus strand of CM051837.1, from coordinate 54,992,156 downwards.
TGCATTTTGTTTATGACCAGAGACTTTGCCTGAGACTGAGATTAAGGGTGGTGGACTAATCAATCCTGCAAAAGAAATTTCAAGGTAGTCTAATGTTGAGGAGGTGGCATGACTACTGTTGGGGGCTTTTAGCCAGATTTACATTAAGAATCAAGAACAAAGATCCCAGCAAAATGATTTAAAACATTGTGAGTTTGGTCAGAATACAAGCTCCAATAAAGCTGTGGACTGAAAGAGCAGAAGAGATCTTAATTGCTAAAAAAAACCCAAAAAAGTGCCCTGAGGATATCGTAAGAACCAACAAGGCTCCATCCTTTACAGCCTCAGATTGCAAAGGTAAAAGTCTTTACTTTAAAAAGAGAGCTCTGGAACACCACAGTCCAGAATGGAGGTGGTGGCCTAAAAAACTTATTCCTCAAAATTTGGTTCATAGGCACTCAACTCCTAGATCCAAATTAAAACAAAACAAAACAAAAAAACCTGGCTACTATTCCAGCTGGAGGCAGACCTTGGCATCATCCACTTGGTGCTGGCTTTAGGTACATGAAGTATGCAAGAAGGTTTCCACCGAGATCTCAGCAAAAGGCCTGGGAGGCCAGCCAGTGTGCCCTGAGAGGGCAGTGTGTGAAGCTGGGAGTGGGAAGCCAAAGGAGCAGTGGAGACCCCAGAAGTTTAGAGGAGCCAAGAATGTGGATCGTCTGAATAAAACTGCAAGGAGGGAGCAGAGCAGGCCCAGAGGGAAGTCATGAGAGCGGCACCTGCCAGCACTGCCATAGGGATGGAGCCACCCAAACCCTTTAGAGTTCACAACTAGCCACAGACTTCCAGGGATGCTGGAAGTGGAACTGTGGGGTTTAATGTTTGCCCTACTAGATTTTGGTCTTGCTTTGTTCCCTCTTTTTGCCATTCCTCTGCTTGTAACTTTTAAAATAAACATGTCTATCTTGTGCCATTAAATGTTAAAAGTGTTTAACTTTGTACAGGAGCTCACAGCTAAGAGTTTGCCTTAAATCTCAGAGCAGATTTTAGATTTAAGCTTTTCAGCAATGCCAAAACTGTTAAGAATTTGGCGACTCTTGGAGATAGACTAAATGCCTTTTGCATAAAGAAAAGTACATAAGTCTTGTGGGGGTCAGGGGCAGAATGTTATGGCTGGTGTCTAGATGTCCTCCCAAAGCCTCATGTAGTCATAGGTGGGACTTTTTCAGAGATGGCCGAATCCAGAGTAGGTGACACTGAGACTGATTCATGGTGCAGTGCTAGACGCAAGGGCCCTAGGATTAAGGATGTGCGTGCTACCCACCTTAAGTAGCCTAGATAAAATATAAGAGATAGAAAGAGCTGTGGTTGTTGCTTATTGCTTTGCTACCTTCTGCCTGTCATGAACTGTTTCTCCTCTGCAATGCCACCCTGCCTTGGAGTCAGCCGATTATGGACTGAAACCTCTAAAAACTGTGAGCTAAATAAACCTTTCCTCCTTTAACTTTGGGTATCAGGTATTTTGTTTCAGCAATGAGAAGCGTAACCAAGACTGATGAGTTCCAGAACCATCACTCCCAGTTACATTTAGAACTAACTTTTCTTAGGCTGGCTGGCTGTGGTGGTGCACACTTATGATCCCAGCACTCTGGTAGGCTGAAGCAGGAGGACCACAAATTTGAGCCCAGCCTGGGTAATTCAGTGACTTAGTGAGAAGCTGTCTCAAAATAAAAAGTAAAACGGGGCCGGTGAGATGGCTCAGCGGCTTAAGCGCCTGCCTTGCAAGCGCGAGGGCCCGAGTTCGACTCCCGGAACCCACATACGAAAAAGGGGCCGGTGATATCGCTCAGCGGCATGGGCGCCTCCTGGCGCGTGAGGTCCTGAGGTCGACCCCCCGGTACCCACAAAAAAAAAAAAAAAAAAGTAAAAAAGGCCTGGGATGTAGCTCAATGCAAATACCTTCTGTTCAATCTCCAATTCTGCAAGATAATAATAATAACAATAAATTTCTTAGACTACAGATGCTTACTTGTTACAAAACAAAGCTTTGAGAAGGTTTTGTGAATGCTGAGGAAACTATAGCCCCTTGAACACAACACAGCCATTCGTTGCAGTCCAACCATTCAGTCCTGATATTACAATCATCTTCCTGCTCAGCCCAGTTTATTGTTACACATGCTCCAAATGCGAGAGGTGTAATCGGCTGGTCATGATGAGTTAGTGGATTCAGAACAGTGAAACTACCAGCAGTTTCTAGGCTGGCTAACAAAACTAGTAGCAGTACCAGGTATTCAGTGAGTGAGACAATTCCCCAGAGCCAAATATTGTGCTCATTTAGTTGTTACAAATTCCAGTGTGGACAACATTATTTTCCTCATTTTGTAGCTGGCACAGAGAGAATAAGTGACCCTCTTAAAGCCACACAGCTAGGAAGCGTTGGTGCAGGGATTGGAACTCAGCTCTGTCTCTTCCTTGTCCTCGTGCACCTTACACCATCAAACAGTGAGAGGTCAGTGCAGTGCTCCTGGCGGAACTGGACAGTGAGGTGCCCTCCCCTCCCCTGTGTCTTTACCAACAGAGTACGGCCAGGTATAAAATAGAGAGACGAGACTGGGAACTGGTTTGGCTATGGGATTAAATTCCAATTTACTGCTTTCTATCTCTGTGATCCTGGCAAGCTCCTTAACCACTCTGAGCTTCAGTTTCCTTGCTGGACACAGGGATCACAGTACCATCTTGCAAGGATTTTGGAGAATGACATTAGTATGTGCTAAGGTACATACCACACAGTAGGTGCTCAGTAAACATTTGCAGTCTGTTCACCAGATGCCATGGGCTACAGGGTGAGGCGCTTCGGTTTTAGGGGTTGAACTCTCACTTGCATATTTAGCTGTCATATCGCATTGCACACCCATCCAGTCTCACCCCATAAATCGCTCCCTAGGGTTTCTGTTTTCCAAATTGCCCTATTTCATTGACTTTCTGTTTCCTGAATTTCCATCATCCCTTGTCTCTCCTCCAGCTGTAGCTTGTATTTTTCCATGAATAGGCTTTATGAACTTATTGCATTTCTAACTTTTCATACTTATTTGCGCTTTATGTGTCTATGGTGAAGTTCGCAACACATCCCGATTTAGCTTCATCAGCTAACTTAATGTGTTGCTTCTTCTGCTCACAGTCTACACAACAGTGGTACCTGGCACAATAAGTAGAACACTTGCTTTTAACAACCTTACTAACCATGAGCCCCGTAGTACGTATGCACCCCGTGGACGGGCAAAAGGGGTGAAGACTGATTGCTTTATTAAAAAATTACAATCTAAAATATCATGGCTATTTATTTCACAATAAACACATGCAACAATGAAAACTTTAGCCCCACAGGAATGGGAGATCCATTTAATCATAGATAAACCACTCGTTTTTATCAAAACAACAAATTGCTCTAGCATAACACTGTCTTTACTGATTTAAAAAATAGTAATAAACTGGTTGCGTCCAAAGTTCTGTTTTATCCAAGTGATTGGGTGGATTAGGGTACATAGACAGCCTTAATTTCAAAATGGTACACTGATGATTTTCTCCTTTTCCTTCTCCTGGTGGCTTTTGGCATCTGTGCGTCATATACCACATTATCTTCCCGAGATATACGTCCAGGGCTGTGCTGATGAAGAGGTACATGTCACACAGCTTTCAGGCTCAACCTGGGGACCCCCTAGCCTGTGGGTTGAGGAGATGTCCCCATTCAGCACTGGCCATGCCCTTGGATTGCCATATAGTGCCACCTAGTGACATCCTGAGGATAGGGACAAGGTGAGAAGCAAGGGTAGAAGGTGTGTGTGTGTGTGCATGTGTGTGTGCATGTGTGTGCGCGTGTGTGTGCGTGTGTGTAGGCAGGAAACACTCCTCCTCCAGCAGCACATGCTGGAAGGGGGCCGTGCTCTCTGAAACACCAGTGGGGGAAGAGTCAGTGACTTTGAGGATGGTTGGTTCAACTCTGCAGATGTGCACTGAGCTCGGGGTCTATGTTGGGTGCTCTGTTAGGCTTCTTAGGGACACGGAGGGGGCAGAGCTCCTGCCCCTAAAGAGCTTCTCACTCCTCAGAGAGGAAGGGGGCTTGCAGCTCCTGGGCCCCAAGCAGTAAGAGAGGTTCAGAGCCTAAAAAGGAGCCCTATGGGAGAATCAGCCAGTGGGATGGGGTTGTGCTGCTTTATGTGTGCATATGAGTGTGTACATGTTTCTGTGAGTATGTAAGCATGTATGTGTGTACGTATATATGTATATTTATGTGTGTGTTTGTAAGAGTGTGTATGTGTGAGTGTGTGTATTGGAGTGGAGGGAGGGAGAGGAGGGACCACAATGAGGAGCCCACACACAAGGCTCTAATCAAGAGGCTGGGATGTTCTAAGGCTCCACAGTGACAGGCCTCTTGAGAACTCTCTTAGCTGAAGGCCTGTTGCCAAGAAGACCCTGAGAAGTGAGGAGACCTTGTGCAGCCTCCTGTGGGAAAAGAAGACCAGGAGAAAGCAGCCATAGGAGTAAGGCTGCTGGAGGCCGGAGAAACTAGGGTTTTTGTTCTCCTGACCACCTGGGTATATGTTAACCAGGAGGTGACCAGCTATCCCAGGGAGCGGCCAGGATGCAAGACCTTGAGTTTTAAAAGCAGGACAGTCCAGGTTAACCAGACAAGTTGGTCACTGTGCTTTCAACACTAGGGAATTTAAAGAAAGTCCTTGTGCAGGCTGACCTGTTCAGGACTTCCTGGTACCTCCCAGGAGCCCCCCATGCCTGGAGAAGCCAATGCCTGACCCTTTTTGATGTGCCACTCAACCAGTTAGTCATTTCCAATGGGAAAGAACCAGAAGTAGATTGTTGCACAGAGGGATGCCTTGAGAAATAGCTGAGGTGTTATGTTTTGGACTTGGGATCCTCTATGTTGGCACCTGTGCTCCATTACTAGTGTGCCATGATAATGCCTACCATGAGTTTAGGGTGCCAGGGAATGATTATGAGATAAAAGTTACAGGTTTAGCCATAAGTGCTGGTGCACATCTGAAGACCTAGCATTCTGGGAGACTGAAGAAGGAGGATTACAAGTTTAAGCCTGGGCAACTTAGTGAGACCCTGTCTCGAAATAAATATTTAAAAAGGATTGGGAATGTAGCTCAGTTATAGTTTCTAGACCAGTCTTTGTTTCAATCATCCTTAAAGAAAAAGTAACATTTACCCCCCATTCAGAAACCCAGTAAACCCATCTCTTAATTCCTCATTTTAGGGTTCCTTTATGGTGCTAAGCCAGGATGTCTGGGTGAAATGTCAGAGCCCGGGTGGGAAAGAGGGTGGAGGTGGAAGGAGGGATGGAAGGATCAGGAGAAGCAGGAAGCCACCTGAACTTGTCTGTATTCCTTACTTTCTGTTTGCAGATGGGCAATGTGCTTGCTTTGGCAAACCCCTGGGCATTTACTTGTTTTTATCATTGTGATTTTGGAATATATTAGCATGTATATTTCTCACCTGTACCTTCTGATTTCTCCTCAATGTAGATCAGAAAATGGTTGTTAAACATCAGAGAAAAATACCCCTGAGGTAACAGAGGGTTGGTAGCTGCCAGGGCAGCATCAGGCCCCCAGCTCCTGTCCTACAGCCTCAAAAGACTTCTGTCTAGGTGGCTGAGGATGCTGACATCTGTCCCATGTAGATTCCTTCTCTGGCCAGAGGGACAGTTGTGGGGCCTTGCTTGGTTTCCTCCTGCTCAAGCTGGGTGCCTCTTCTCTGCTCTTTGTCCCTTAGAGGCAACAATCATGGCTCCCATCTCAAAATAGGGCACTTACTATCTATAGGTTCCTAAGCTTGGCTGGACACAGATTGTCCTGAGCTTGTCCTGGGCTCCAATGTTGCATGTGTCCATTTTTTTGGTCAAGGTGAGGCAGGAAATTTCTTCTTAATAATCTCTTCCTTTTTTTAAGACATGGTCTCACTATACGGTTCAGGCTGGCCTTGGACTCTCTATGTAACCCAGGCTGACCTTGAATTCATGGCAGTACTCCTGCCTTAGCCTCTCGAGTGCTGAGATTAAAGGCATGCATCACTACACCTGGCTGGACAATCTCTTCTTAATAATCTCCTGCAGATTGGAGTGCATCTTCAGTTGTGGAGTCCTCACCTGCCACTTATCATGCATACATCATGCTGAAGGAGCATTTGTTTTGTTGTGAGGACATGTCCTGTTTTTACCATCCTGAGGTCAGAGATTTTACTTATTCCTTTGTGTGGCTCTGGGTGTAGTGTGGGGTGTCCCTCCCAGAAAGTCCACAGAGTCTGGGTGACTTTGAATCAGGCATCAAATTGGCTCTGACTCAATAGGCACAGCTAGGGAAGCCAGAGCCCTCGACTACCTTGTTCCAACTGGTGCTCCATTCTACTGCTTGTGAGGTGCTGGCTGTTATCCATCTTGGCTATCTTCTCCCTTTTCATCCACTGCTTTAGTTTGGATCTAAAGTGTCCCCAAAAGGCCAAGTATTAAAGGCTTCATCTCCAGCCCATGGTGCTGTTGAGAGTGGTGGAACCTTTAAGAGGTAGAGCCTAATTAGGTCATTGGGGGTGAGCCTTTGAAAGGGACATTGGACTTCTGACCCTTCCTGTCTCTGCTTCCTGGCCACCATGAGGTAAGTAGCCTCCACCACCATGTGCTCCCACATGATGAACTGTGTTGCCACAGGCCCAAAACAATAGGACCAAACACTCATAAAATGAAACTTTGGAAACTGTGAGCTAAAATAAACCTTTCATCCTTTAAAGTTGACTATCTCAGGTATTTTATCATAGTAACACAAAGTTAGCTAACACAATCACTAACAGTATAGGTCTTCCAGGGTCAGGGGTCAGGGACCCAAGTTTTCCACTTTTTTTCCTTGAGGTTTTTCAACAGATTGGGATGGGGTGAACACTTTTGTAATCTGGTCAGATGGAAATAAATAAAACATGAAAACCCATCTAAGGTGTGTTGGGACCTAACAAAAATTTAGTCTCCTATATTCTCCCAGGACATGGTACAATAAGAGTCTCCTACCTCCCAGAAAATAGAATAAACTGACATCATCCCGAACTGAAGAGGGCACCCAATAATGTCCAGGTCAAGGGGGCTTCAATGAAAATTCTTGTGAAATGATGACAGTTTGCCTGGCTCTGACGGTTTTGCTGCCAGGGTTAAGTTGGGGTTATGGCTTTTGTTACAAACCACAATTTCTTAGATTTTGTCGCATTGCTATTTTTAACTGTCCTCCAGAGAGTCTTCCTGTTGGGAGACCCTTAGAAATCCCTGGGGAGCAGTGGTTATGAGCCTTATATACGTGTTTGCTGCATGCTGTACTAAGAGTTGTCCCTCTAACAGTTTCCTTGCCTCTGTCTTCCTAAACCAGAATTTAATTGCTCATCCTCAGGCCTGTGGCCTGACCCTGGAGAGCCCCTTGCCACACACAGCTTGATCCTTGACATGGAAAATGCCAGACAGCAAAATCAGCTGAGGTCAAGGGAAGCAGAAACAGAGCAAAGTGTTGGAGGGAAGCACTAAGTGCAGGGAAGGATTTTTTTCTTTTTCTTCTTTCCTGGGATCACACCTACTGAAGTGTGCTGGGGAGGAGAGCATGCGTGTGCTCCCAGACAGCTTACACAGGCGACCCTTGTCACCAAGGCAAGCCACCTCCAGTGCTCGGCTCGACTTCCTGAAGCTCAATTAGCTGGGCCTGGACAATGCCACTCTGGCTGCCACTAGAACTCGGAAGCCGTGCTTTCCAGATTGTCCTGATTTCCCCAAATATTTTGGGCCCAGGCCTAACTGCCATTCAACCACAGGCTTTAGAATTGATTCTGGCATTTCGTATCCTTTGCCAGCTTTCAAAAAAAAATCTGCAGAAGCTTGGGCCTGAAATTGCTGCCTTTTTTTTCAACTGAGACAGGAACCCAGAAGATCAACAATGAAACACTGTGTTTACAATCTTTTACTAGGATCTTGCCTCAGCTTCATTTTTTGAGCTCAGTGGCATGAGGTGGGTGCTGTCCAGGAGAGGCCACAGGAATCATCCCTTGAAAGCTGCGTGGGGACTGGCGATAGCTGATGTATCCAGCTCTTGGGCTGCAGCTTTGGGCTAATGGGAAGCTAGAAGAATTGCCATTTGCAGTTTCAATATCTTTTTCCTGTTGAAATCTCTTCTAGGGCTACTAATAACTACCCAAAGTTGAAGGCTTGACTTGTCTTTCCTCCTTACTTGGTAATCGATTTACAAACCTACCAAGTGAACAGCTGGTCAATAAGTAACCAAGAATCAGCTGCCTCCATATTTATTGATCCATTCAATCCACTAACATCTACTGACTCTGCTGTATGTGACATTCCACGGGGAGAAGCCAAGGTCAAGATGCCAAAGACCTGCCCTCTAGAAACTTCCACCCTGGGAGAGAAAGCTCAGAAGCTGACAAACAAATATGGGAGCAGCTGAAGAGATTCTGGGTCTTAGGAAAATTCTAAGATGGAGGGAATTAGGGACTCACTGGGTGTTATAAGGAAAAGATGGCATTTGAATTGGGTTTTGAAGGACAGGCAGGAGCTGGGGTTGAGAGTGCATCCAGGGATCCTATTATTTGTTAGGCTGACTGAAGTTGTGTTGGGAGAGCATGATTACCCGCCTGACCATTAAATTCTCAAAACTTAAGTCTTGCACAGGGAAAAATTATTTTCACAAACATGAACATTTGGGTGGTAGTATGTGCAAATCACTGATGTTTAGTGATAGGAAAGGAGAGGCCTGGGGATAAGAACAGATAAAGGAGGCAAAGTGGGCTGTTGAGCAATTCTAGAAGTTTCTGCAGTGTGGCACAAGCAGGAAAATAATAAAGGACTATGACAGAATTTCTGTTTCTGTTAGTGAAAGAGCTGCGATACCTCTAGACCCCGTGGGGAACAGGCTGGGGGTTGTCTTGTCTGCTACAATATGACATTAGAAATCCATTGACCATTTTGATGAAATGTTGGGGATCTTCAGAGAACTGGACTGACTGTACTTAATGCTTCCGTTTGGATTCAAATCCTGTCATTCCTGGCTTTGTAGCTTCTAGGCAGGGGTTCTAAAACTCTGAGCCTTCATTAACTCAGTAAAATTGAGTTTACCTACAAATGCAGAGATGGTAACTAGGAGGAGTTTAATTCAGGATAGCAACTCCTGTCAATGTTGTTGACTAAAATTTTAAAAAGTTCCCCTCAGTATGTTTACTGTCTGTAAAATGTAAAATGACTTGATGCCTTTATATCACTGAAATCTTTCTGTAGGTGGTGAGAGGCACTCAAGTTTCTAATGACCTGGACATAACAGAGGAAGATGGCAGTACCTGCCATTTCTGATCAAAGGTGTATGAGATAAGATTGATAGTTCCGATTTAGAAGAAATACAAGAATTTTTGTGGATCTACTATGACTAAAGATCCCATTCTTTATCTCTGTTCTTGAGCTGTGGTTGCGTCCTGTACCCAGCCTGGAGAGCACTTTCTCCCACTGCCCCATCAATGCTGACCCCGCTGGCTTCAGCTGCAAGGTCACTTTCTTGGAGAAGCCTTCCTGCCCCCTCAGTTAAGCTGGGTTTCTCCTCTTCCAGATACTCTTTCTCATGGCGCCCTTTTCTTCTCTAGAGCACATAACACATTGTATAATTGCACATTTATTTATTTGTGGCATGCTTGCTTATTTGCTATCTGGCTCTTTCTCTAGGCTGTAAGCATCAGGTAGGCAGGGACTGTCAGTGGCTCCCTATTGTGGAATTAGAACTGTATGGCACATTACACATAGTAGGCACTCCACAAATATTTTCAAGTTAGACCAATGACTGTGTAGGCACATAGCTGTCATGGATGAGGAGGGAAGAGTGAACTAAAGTTTGGTGGAAAAGGTGTACATTATTTCTATACTTTGCATTTTGCCGTGTTCTCCCTGACTGTCTCATATGCCAAGGATATTAGCATCATGGGACTTCCCCCTTAAGTTCCTTGGTGACAACTCAGTGTGTCCCGCTTATTTCCAGGAACCTGGTGGAGGAGAAGGAGGAGACAAGGCTGGCTAGAAACCCCTTGGAGCCTGTGTGAGGGTCGCTGGAGCCAACTACAGAGGGCTTTAATGTTCCTGGGATGAGTGAGACACTCATCTCCTGGCAGGAAAAAGCAATGAAAAAGTTTTCCGGAGGAAGCGACCAGGTCATGGGGCATCAGTTAGGAACCCCATTTCCTATCTCTGAAGAAACAAGTTTGGCTGAGGCAGCTGGCTTGGGTTTGACTTCTGTCTATAGCCTGATTTTGTTGCCTGTTGTTGTTTGTTATTGTTGTTCTTGTTTCCTGTTCGCGGCTAATCCTCTGCAAACATAAACACCTTCGGATTTCTTGCCCTTTCAAGGGGGGAGGCCAAAGGAAGGACTGACAGCAGTTGGAAATCCCACCTGCATATTAAATAGTGCAGGAACAGAAGCAAACCAGAGTCACTGGGCGAGAAGCTTGCTTTTCTATGGCAGTGCCTGCAGTCACACTGGCTACTGGTGCAATTCCAGGGGACAAGTTAAATCTGCTTCCCTGTCTTTATCCTTTTTAGTGACAGCTCTCTCAGCAGCCATAAGAAATGAAGTTGGTTAAGTCTTCCCTTTAGAACAGCTGCCTTAGAGTCTGCGCAACCTAAATTGGTGGCAGAAAGTTGGTTTTTGTATGAGAATGGCATTTTCACCAAAGAAGCAGTCTTACTTGTTTATGGGATGGTAACTATGGGAACAAAGGGTGAGGGAGGTGGAACTGGCTCCTAGCCAGCATCAATTTGTCTTGACTCAGCTGTTTTCCTAATCATATCAAAACCAGAAACAGACTCATCTGCCATTCAAACCCAGACCCAGAAAGATGTTTTGGGGATGAGAATTCAGCCCTGCTGCAGATGTGAAGTATGATCCAGCACAAGAGCATCATCATGCGCACTGTGGACTGGTATGTAGTTTAGAGAGCAAGACACAATGTTTTTTACGATTTGGGGGAAAATTTTGCAAATAAGAATGTGAGAGATTAATAGCCCTGGCAGAGAGCAGGAACAAGGATGTGGAATACAGTTTTCAATTTATTGTAGTCAAGAAAGTACAATAAACAATAGAACCGTGCAGGAAAAAAAAAAGTCTAAGCTAATAAGGAAAGAATGGGCATGTGGTTTTAAGATTTTTCAGAAAACAAAAAAATAAATCCCCAATGTTATATTAAAGTAGAAACAGAAACTGTAAGTTTTACATATGCTGTCTTAAAAGTAAAAATGCATAAATTTAAGAATAGGAATAAGGTATAAATTCATGATATTCAGTCTAGGAAACTAAGGAACAAAAAGGAGTGACTAAAAGGGACTCGGGGACATTTATGATTGTCCAGAGAAATATTGTGTTCATATGTTATAGACATCGTAAGTTACATTAATAAAATTGATAGTACTTTTTTCTCTGGGTTGGCTGCTAGGAAACTCTGAACCACGTTTGTGTTCCATTTTATGTTGTGATGTATTATTTTTACAATTAACAATATCCATAACACAGAGTCATTGAGAATATTAGAAATAGTAACCAGGAAGTATTTAATTCGAGATAGCTATTATTATTATTGTTGTTCTTATTTTTGTTTGTTTGTGTGTGTGTGTGGGTGCTGGGGGTCGAACTCAGGACCTCGCGCTTGCCAGGCAGGCACTTACGCCGTTGAGCTATCTCACCGGCCTTATTATTGTTATTATTATTATTTTTGTGTGTGTGTGTGTATGGGTACCGGGGCTTGACCTCAGGACCTCCCGCGCCAGCAGGCGCCCGTGCCACTGAGTTATCTCACCGGCCCCCTATTGTTATTATTGACCAAAGTTTAAAAGAAAAAAAATTTTTGGTACATTTCTTATGCACAAAATGTAAAATAGCTTCATGTGCAATTCATCAAAACTTTGGAGAAGGGGGTCATTGTAAAGTTTCTAATGATCTGGGCTGGATCAGTGGAGTCTGGCTTTGCAGTACTCGTCATTACCAATTAAGGGTCTGACACAAGCTCGGACATTGTGTGGTTTCTCTTATATGAGAAATCAAAAGTATAAATAATTTAAAGAACAAAGTAAAAGGTAGATAATAGGAAACAGGAAGATAGATCTTTTGCAAATGTAAAGGAGAACAAAATTGAGGGAAGGGGGAAGGAGAAAAAGGGAAGGGGAATTAAAAAAACGAAGGTGTGTTATGTACATGGACCAACTCTCTACAATGAATGTAACTATTATGTGTTGCAAACATATACTAATATTCTTTTCTCAAATAGTAAAAACATAAAGTGTGTGAGATGCCATCGATAGTCTCTGCGTCAATGAGTGAATACTAATCTTTCAGAGCTAATCTTATTTTGTATATCTCAATTATAGTATGTCAGCTTCCCTCCCCTCCCCTTCCTTTCCTTTTTTTTTTTTTTTCCTTTGTGCTATTAGGGATGGAACCCAGGGTCTTTGCACTGAACTACATCCCCAGCCCTTTATTTATTTATTTATTTATTTATTTTTGTTTTGAGGGTCTCTAAGTTGCCTAGGATGGGTTTGAATTTGCAATCCTCTTTCCTCAGGGATTAGCATCATGTCAGTTTTCCTTTCTTCCCTCCCTCCCTTCCTCCCTTCCTTTTTTTTCTTTCACTTTATGTTTCACATATCTTTGAAATTACCTCAAGCCTCCCTTTTGAAATAATTACATATTTTAAAAGCTGCTTAACTGTCAGGGGTTGGACAGTTTTCCATTCTGTCCTTTGGGGTTGCCCCCTTCACAAGCTGTAGCATAAATATTGGGGCGTCCTCGCTTACTGATTTACTATTAGTTTCAATTTACTCAGATGAACATATGGGTGTGTGCAACACACACAAGAGTAATATATAACATGATGTGTACAATCTCCATATGGCCGCACCCATGGAAGACAGTGATGGGCCAGTTTTCTGCAGAGGAGGAATGTGAGGAGGGTGTGGGCGGGATGGCTGGGAGAGCTGGAAACAGAGAGGAGGTGAGAGGCCACCCCAGCCCCAGACTTGTCATGGGCCTCCCCGAGAGGCCATCGTGCTGCACGTGATGGATGGGGCGGCTTCTCTTTGCTCTCTTGCACCCCTTCTTGGCTGTCCTGTGTCTCACGAACCCTGTCCACCTAACTCCCAGCCTCCGCACCTCTTCTGTCTGTGACGGCAGCCCCGGGGCTGCATTTCAGCACAGTTCCCGATCTCAGCACCAAAGCTCACCCACCGCGGGAATCCCCAGCCACACTCTCCACTTCCCTGGTGACACATAAGCGGAAGTTGCTAGTGGTTCCTGGGCAGAAGCAGATTTGCAGTACCGCCAAGATGTTACCATCAGCACTGGGCAGGTGCGTGGGCTTCTTCTAAGTCCCTAATTCTGCCTTCGCAGTTACTACTCCTTTCTTAAAGAGAAATCCTCCTTTATCTAGAGTTCATAATTTTCAGAGTCCCACAAAGCATGCTTGTATTCCAAGATATGTATTTTCTAAGATATATATCTTGCTCCCTGAGAAAAGTAGGAGACATACACAGAGAAATACGAACATTTCCTGCTTTGAGATCTTCTGAGGGAATGTGAGGTTTGGAGCTGCAGCAGGCATTTTGTGACTTTAAAAAGAAGCAAATGAATTGCTGTACAGCTGACTATGGGACTCGCTATCATTAAAATGCTGGATTAAGCAGCTCTGGAACCGCCTACCTCCAGACCACTAGTTAAGTGAGATAGTAAATCTTGAATATTTAAGCCATTATTTAAATGGTCTGTGGCTTATATCTAAGAGTGTCTTAACCGATACCCCTAGGTCTCCCATCACTGTTTTTTAGTCACTCTACGGAAAGATGTACTTCTTGCTGGATGTGCCACTGCTGGGCCCACTGTCTGGAGCAGCTTCATCAGTGCCTGTCCTGCCCTTCTGGAAGGACCCAAGGCCTTTCCCACTGGAATGGATAGGGCACTTTACCAGTAGTTCAGCACCTCCATGGTGACCTCTGGCTCGCCACTCCCTTACCTAAGCCTGTTTCCCACCAGAATATCTCAAATCACACTGCATTTTACAATCTCCCTTCCTACCACGGACCAACTCTCAGTGCAGTTGATTTTAGCTAAACATGAGAAAGCAAACAACAGATACATATGTAGTCACGCTAAGATAGGAGTGGCGACTAAGTGTGGCTTAATCCTCATAATCTATTTACTTTTTAAAATTCAGTGTCATTCCACTAGAATGTTATAAAATGAAAGAAATTTAAAAAGTAAGCTTTCTGTTGGACTTGGAAGGCTAGCTTTATGGACCCAAGTTGGAGAGCAATGTACCCAGGTGGCGCCCTGGATGCCTGAGTGTTCAGTGAAAGGCCCCTAGGAAACCATGCTAAACAACCCTACAGGAGCCTAAATAATTTCACTCTGAGTGAGCTTTAAGCAGGGGAATCAAGGGAAAAGAAGCCTTTTGGTTTTTGGAGGAGACAGCTTTCATGGGCAAAGTGACCTTCTTGGAGGCCTTTTAAATCTCACAGCGCAGTTTGCCGCTGAAGGGTCTAGTTGGCCTCTGCAGGCCACATAACTGGATCTGCTTCATTCAGAGTCCCTCGGTAACTAGATGCCTCTGTTTGTCTGAAAGCACACAGGAATGGCTCAGTCCTACTGGATGACTGAAACTTAGTTCCAGAGGCTCCCGTTTCCCATGCCCAGGATGCTGGCCTTCCATTCATTCACCCATCAGGACGCCTTCGATGATCACCTGCTCTGTGTGGTGGGTTACCAACTAGTCTTACATCTTATACGTGTCGGTCTCAACCAACTACTCTTATTTGCTGTTCTTTTTATTTATTTATTTTTTCTAGTAGTCTGATCTAAGTGCTACTCACCTTGAAACTCATCTAAAATAACACACAGCCTCTTCAGGAATAGATTCTAGACACGGCCTGACCATGGATTCCCCTGAAGGGGGCAGCTTCGGTCTTGGCTCCAAATCCTAAGATTCCAGAGCCCCATGAGCTCCAGTCCAGGCAGATAAGAAGGATGCTGTGGAGTTATTCAGGCCCGAGGCAATTAGGGTTTGGGTCAGAAATACAAGGTAATCTCCTTCGTAAAATCAAGCTGGTAAACTGGGGACCTAGATCGATGGAGTTCTGTTTGCCAAACATTTCTCTTAGAGGTGAAAGCAAAGTTGAGCCTCTCCTTGCTTTCCACTGCCCTAAAGCAATTGCTCTGGTTCATGGTAATTGCTCCTCTTTCAACTGAACAGGTTACACTGTAAGCCCGGGTAACTGAGCTAAGGCCCAATTGTTGAAATACAGGGAGTGTGGAGCCTTGGAATCTAAACCGTGGCTCTGGTTTGTGTCCACAAAGCTACCTGATCAAGCCTTTCTGATGCCCTAAAGAAGGAAATAAAGCAATAAGTGACACATAGGTGAAAAGAATCTCTTAGGTATAGAAGCTGAACAATTATTTGTCTCTGGACTGTCTGATGGAGTTTGTGTAATGAACAAATTGTCATAGATTTTACAATTACCTCTGTGATGAACCAGCCTTCATCTGCCACTAAAGTCAAGGGAGAGACAAATTTCCCTTTCTTGTAATAGAACCTGCTTGGTATGGCTTCTTTCTCATAGACAGTCATGTGTTCCACTCTGCTCAGTTTGTTATAAATCTGCAAAGAAAACCAAGAATGACCAATTTTATACTCTTTTTTAAAAAAATATATTGAAGATCAAAAAAAGAAATTACCAAAATCTGATAGATTTGACTATAAAAAAATGAAAGATTTTTGTATAGCTCAGAAAACAAGTTGGCTTTATCCTAAGGTGGGAGATTCACTTATCCTCTGACCCAACCCCTAGGAATACAGTGAAAATCCCTCACATGTATGCACCTGTAGACATACAGAACAGCTCATGTGCCCAACATCAGTGCAAGGGGTAAAGAGGGATTCTTTAATGGAATACTATATTGCAGAGAAGATGCATGGATCACAGCTACAAGGGCACATGGAAGAATATTAGAGATCTCTGGTGGAGGAAAAATAATGCAATTGCTGAAAAATACAGACAGGATTATTGCTATTATATAAAGTTCAAGTAACTACAAAACCAAACAATATATATGGTAAAACTATAAAGAGAATTATGAAAATGAAAACTTAAAATTTAGGACAGTGTGTTTTTCATAGAAGGCAGAAAAGTTTATGGGGTCTGAGAAGGACACACAGAAGAGGTCACAGGTTATGGCAACGTCCTACTTCTTAAATTTCTAGTGAATATCAGAAGACTGTTACATTATCCTTCATACCTCACAAACGTTACAATAATTCTTTTGTATATATCCAATCACTAATTAACATATTGCAGAAATGTATTTTTGTCAAAGATGATATACCAAAATTAAAAAGCAAATGAGAAGTTGGCCTGCCTGACATTAAATACCACAAAGGCCAAAGCAAAAGGACATTCTTTAACTTGACCTAGAGAGTGTGTCTTACCTGCAAGTGAATATTGAAAGTACTAGGAATTTTTTATTAACTGTATTGTTAATTTTATGATGAAGATGTAAGCTTTGTACATACTTCTAACATTTAGCAGACGCTTAAGCATTTACAGCTAAAATGAGTCAACTGGTTGATGTTGACTTGCTGGCCTTTAGCCAAATCATATGGTCTTAGGTATAACTGAAAATAAAATTGAATTTATCGAGTTGCTTGTGAAAAATAATTTGTCTTTAGATTGTTTAGTTAAGATTTCCCTCTTAAGAAAATCAAGACTTCTTAAGGCAAGTAGGGTGCATTTGCAGAAAGATTTTAGATAAATGAAGAGTCTGGTGAAAACAGAACAAGTTTCACAAACTGTTGTGTCTGTCACGTGACAAACTGTCACCCAAACAGAGCCCCCTCTTTCGACTCATCTACCAACTGCCGTAGGCTGTGTGCAATGCCTGACTCAAACATCACATTGGAAGAAGCTCTCCCCAGCATGTGGGCTGTGGGCGCCCAGGCATTCTGGAGGCAGCACGGTCCTCGGTGCCAAGTTGGAGATAAAGATGATGCTCCTTGCCAGGGAAACAGAACTTCTTGTGAACCTGCCAATGTGTAAAATACTCTTCCTGACTTCACTCTTAGTGAGTCCATGGGGATATCATGTAAATATTTTCAGCACCTCCACTTTCTGACGATGGAGACTGAGAAGAAAGAAGTGTCACCCTGGGGAAAGGGGCAAGGCAGGGAACGGTGGGAAGTACATGGCTCTTACATGGCAGTGGCCAGGGCTGGGGTGCAGTTTTCTCCCCGGGGCAGAGATAGAACTTGGCCTCCACCAGGGGTCTGTTGACAATGACAAATGTCCAGAGCCAACTGTATCCCTGCCCTGAGGAGGGATGGTGGCCTCTTCCTGGCTCCCCATGGCTGGCAACCTCCACCACCAGCAGCTTCAGCTCCCCTGAGAAAAAATGTTGCTTCCTGCTCCAGATCTGAGAGTGGGCAGAAGTTATGGAGCCTGTATTGGCAGGTGACAAGGCAGCCTGAAAGCTCAGCAGTAAGCCCAAGGTGCCACTTGTCCCTCCCTAGTTCCTCTGGGTGGAATACCACATGCTGCCAGCTATGTCACTGTTTTGAAAGAACGGTAATCGGTGGCCTAATTATCCCTGGGTGCTGAGTTCCTCCCATCCAGACTCAACCACACCTCCTGGGGACATTCTGCTTTGATAGTGGTTGTCGTAGTAAGTGACACATGCATAGTCCGAGCAGTGGGCCCAGCACGATTCTGTGTGCTCTATAGCAGCTGGGGGGGCAGCTGCAATTTCCTCACTCCTCTCATATACGGGAAGAAGCAGAGGGGACAGAGGAGGTGTCTTTGTGGTTCCAGCTGATGACAGAGCTGGGATTTGGACACAGGGGGTATGGCTCCTGAGATAAGGAGCTGGCCCGCTGCACACCCGGCCTCAGCTCCCTTCATTCATTCATCACTTTCACATCTCCAGTGCAGTGCTTGACTTAAAACCACATTGGCACAAATCAGACTGGCAGCTTCTTTGCAAAGAAAAAGCGTTCAGTGTCTGCTTCTGATGTTCCCCTCATTTTCCAAAGCAGTACTATATTTTGGCTAATAAAATAGCTCTAATAAGGGCTTGCTTCCACATGTTGGGCACATGCTAACCATTGGGTATCTTTTATCTCATTTGATTGTCATAAAATTCAGTGGGGTAGCTAAGTGTGGTGGTGCACACCTGTAACCCCAGCACTCTGGGATGCTGAAGCAGAACCGCACAAGTGCATATTCAGCCTGGGCAATGTAGCAAGCCAGTCTCAAAATACAAAAGGGATGGGGAATGTAGCTCAGTGCAAATGCCCCGAGTTCAATTCCCAGTACTGAAAAGAAAAAATGTCAATAAAGATAGATACCATTATAGAGAAGACCAGAGTCAGGGAAAATGAATGTCTTGATGAAATCGCTGGGTGAGTGAGTGGAAAACTAGATGAACTGCTGTACATGCAAGCTCCTACCTTTGCTCTACACAACTACACGAACAGAATAACACACACAGTGGAGGCAAATGAGGTATGTTTGCCCATTGGTCCCCTATCAAGACATTTCTTGCCTCAGTGTGTTTCCCAGGGGCTGGCCACAGGCTCACGACAGGCCCTCGGTCTTTCGCTTGCTGCAGGTCGTTCAAGCTGATGTACTTGTTCAGCTCAATCACTTTGTCCATCCAGAAAATGTCCGTCATTCCGTGATCTGAGAAAATGATGACATTCAGCTCGTCCTGCAGGCCCCGTTCCTGTAGGAAGAGCAAAGGCGGTGGTTACAGCACCTACCAAGAGAGGCTCTCTTGTATTGAGGTGTTTTTCAACTAAAAATTATGAGAGAAGAGATATTTTCTCAATTCTGAATTTAATCATCTACCATCTGCCCTGATGAGAAGCAGTTCAGAATCATGGCAGAAGCACTTTGGGGAGGGGAAACTTCCCTTCCCAATATGTGCAGAAATATAAGACCAGACCTTCACCTTTGCAAACCACACTCCCTGCTTTTATTTTTTTTACATTTTTAACCAGCTTGGGGGGTTGTGCAAGAACTCATTTGTTCATATTATAGATGTAAAAAATGTAATAGGAAAGTAAAATAAAAACAAAAAATGAAAACAAAATAACAAACAAACAAAAACTTTCATTTAATCATTCAGCCAGTTCCCATGTCTGACTCCCATCTCCAGCCAAGCTGGTTACCAAATTTGTTAGGATTCTAAAGAACCGAGTCAGCTTGCCAGCTAGATCAGCTAAGGATGCGCATGGAGGTCATTTCAATCTCCCCGCCAGGCTGTGGAGCAAGGGGTCTCCTGGCACCTCTGGAGGTGCTGTATGAAGAAGAGAGAGCCTTGCGCTAGTCTAGTAAGAAGTAAGATGATGGGGGGAGGGCAGTCGAGGAAAACACGAGAGTAACAAGAAAGAATGGCAGGCTAGTTGTCCTCACTTAAGTCACCTGGATCCACTGTGTCATGTACTTCAGGACAATGTCCACAGCTCTGAGGGCGTCTTTTCTCTGAGGTGAGGAAGGGCCATAGTGGTGGCCTTCCACATCAATGCGCTCATGGTATATGGCCACAAGGTCAGCCCGGCCACTCCTGGAGGGAACAGGGTAAGAGAGGCATGGCTGAAGGAGACACCTGATGGCTTAGTCCCTTGTGACCCACCAGCCCTCTGTGAAGGCATTGGCATCCCCCAAAACCCTGTCTGTGGGCCAGGCAAGGCCCCTACCTCAAAATGAACCAGCTGGAGGAATACTGAACCAAGACTTGCTAGTTGTGAACACCTTGGTTACAAAAGCTGGGAAATGTGTGTTTCGGTCACCCCTGTCTTGACTATATGGAATTGCTCATTGTGTCTCTAGGAGTTGGAGGATGTGCTAACAGGCAGAGGATATTTTTTACAGCTCTGCCCTCACTATCTGCTTTCATTGGTAGGTCATAACACCTGGAAGCAATCATTTAAATAACTACTGCTCAATTATTCCTGGATTTTAAGGAAGTCTCTAGATAAAACACTAGATTGTGGGTCTAATTGGCAAGATGGGAGTAAACAGATTAGTGTTTAGGGCCTGACATCAGCAGGCACCCCGAGATGCTTGTTATATGGGGGACACATCAAAGGTTGGCTCTAGCATGGATATAGAGTGAATTCTAGTGGTAATCACACTTCCATGGGTCCAGAGACTCACCCTCTTGGCCAGAGCATTGATGGTAGGAAGCCAAGATATTTAATGCTCAATGCTTGGCTAAGAAGGAAAAGTTAGTGATGTAAGGAGGAGGAGGAGGAGGCTTGTGGAGTGAGGCTGGGGAGAGGAGCGCCATGCAAGGTACATCCTGTCCTTCACACAGTGCTGTCCACCGTGACTTCCCATCCCCAGTTCTGGCTTTGCCCACTCCCCTGTCCCCCAGTAAAGCACCTGAAATAGATCACAACAATGATGGTAAAGATGGTGACAATGATGACAATGATGATAATAAGAAATGACAAAAACATGAAGCCATGGAAAAGAAATTAAAGGTAATTCCTCTGTTTGGACTTTATAAGAGGTAACAATACCCTTGGCAAACTGAATTATTTCTCTTGGAAAAACTACATTTTAAACACACACAAACACACACACACACACACACACACACACACACACACGGCATGAAATGGCCTCCCCAGCATTTGGAGCTCCAGTAATGAAAGAACATGTGTCCATAGTCTGTGGGGCTTGAATCCTACCATCCTCAGGCAGGAAGACAGCCTCACAGAAATTCAGACAGCTTGGTTTGCCCAATGAGAACTACACAGTGCCTGATCCTCCTCTGATCTAAGGACAACGTCACCTCCTCCAGGAATCTTATTCTGGTGTCCTGAGGCCAGGCTGGGCGGCTCTTCCGTAGTTCCCATGGCACTCTAGGCTCACTTCTGGACTATGAATTTGCGTACTGTGCTGCAATTGTCCACTTATGTGTCCTCTCTCTCTCTCTAAACTGAGATTCTTTTACTCCAGAGACAATGACTTTTTCTCCATTTAACACACAGTAGGAATCCTATAATTGGCAATGAACTGTATAATAATAAGTGCTCAGTAAATGGCAGTTACTGGTCAAGAACCATGGTGTGGTCTTTTACATACATTGTTTTATTCAACCTTCAAAACAATCTTAAAAGAATTCAGACTTCAAGACATTGGCAGCATCACAAGGCTAATAGTGGCTGGAGCCAGAGTCCAAACCTGGACCTCAGAACACAACCGCAAAATACTTAGAATTTACAGCCCACGCCAATGGGGACACGTTCTGCTTAGCCTAAGTGATCTTTTGGAAATGGTTCTTACTATCTTATATGAATCTGACCAACACCTAGCAAGCTGGGTGTGAGACAAGGCTAAAGCAACTCAGTGAAACTTGGTCACTTTCACTTCTAGATTCACGGTGGACTGTGTGTACAAGTTGACTATGCCTCCAAAATCTAGAGTTACAGTGAAAAGGATTCGTACAGGAGAGGATATGCAGATTTTGTCAATGAAGAAATAGGTCTAAGAGGGTCCTAGAAGTTACTGAAGGCCTCACAGATCCCTGACATGCAGCTAACACAGGAAATGCAAATGTACTCTAAAGTCAGAAAACTTTTTAACCCTACCAAACTGCCTGCAAGTGTCCTACATCTACTCCATCATCTAAACAAAGGACCAAACTCCAGAGTGTTCTGCCTGGCACCTTCCATCATTTATGGTCACACACTCTTTGAGTTTCTATTGGGCACTCAGAGGTGTATTTTATTAACAGTTTTTTGAGGATACATTGGTTTCAAGTTAAGGGAAATTGTTACTCAAAAGTTCTTTCCTCTTTTCGAGCAAAATAAATTGACCCCTCATTAATAAATTCCATTACCACCCTCCTCCGCAATGTGGATTGGGTGAGGTTATTATTTAGGTGCTGCTCAAAATGATATTATCATTATTCATCCTTGCTAATGTGTGAATGACTAATTCAAACTCCCTCTGCATCCATACACAGTAGAATACAAAAAGTCACTTTGGGGTCTTTGAAGTGTGTAGGGGGTAGAAAAAAGTTTGTATGAGGTAAGGGCATTTTCATCCCTATGCTGAAATTTGTTTGAGGCCTGTGTTCATCAGACAGATAGGGCTGATGGCCCTTCCTCCATCACTGTGTTTGAACAGAATAGAAGCTTCCACAAAATCTGTTATACAGGGCTGGGGATATAGCTCAGCAGCACAAGCGCCTGTCCAACAAGCACATGGTCCTGAGTTCGATTCCCGGTACAAAAAAAAAAGTCTGTCCTACAGATAAGCCTCAGTGTTTACTTGTGTTATGTACTTGCATCTTTAGCACTCCAGATGTGCTGCTTCACACGGCAAAGCATCTGTTTAGATGTCCACACTTTCAATGAGGGATTATATATGGGAAAAATCCTATTGGATAGAGTGGTGAATTTATTACAATGAGGAGTTTTCACAAACGAGGTATGCCGTGGAATGAAACTCAGTGGAATAATTGTAGTTCTCTTCATTTGGACACTTTGCCTTGATGCTGCAGTCACTGGATGAGTTTCCCCAAGGCTATTTACCGTATTCACAAATCTCCATGGGATCGGACAGCTAGTAAGTTTCACAATTTACTTGATGGCTTTGTGTCAGGAAGCTGTCAATCCCAGATGCTGGGACACTTGATTTGGGATGCTCGCAATTTCAGGGTTGCACGAGTGAAAGTTTCTATGTTAAAGTTTCACTGATTCACCAGGGATCTAAGTCTCTGAGGGCTCTTGCCTGTGTGGAGTTTAGCAGATAAATTCTTGTTAGCCAGCTGTTTTCCATATGGGTCTGGTCTCCATCACAGGTCAGCTCTTTTGTAACTGATTGGTTGGGTGAGGAGAGATGAGCAGAGAGGCCTGCAGATCTGCTGTTGGCCATTTACAGCGTTAAGGCCCAGGAACCATGCCAGAAGGACACGTGGCCATCATCCCAGTTCCCTGAAAGCTGTGAGGCGCTCTTAGCGCTCGGGCTTTGGGGACATGCAAGTCTCCCATCATTTTAGGATTCTGTCCAGATTTCATTGCAATATAAAAAGTAGCTCACAATGTCACATCCATTTGCCTGACAAAAGTGGGTTAGAAAGAGAAGAATTAGAGAGAGAGAAATGGAGGCAATTTAAAGGAAGAGTTAGTTATTGACAATTAAGGGAAATAATCCAAAACTTAGAAAAAAGGCCCCAAAATGACCACCTATCTTTTCAGTGCCATATTAGAGCACTGTCCATTAAACTTGCTTGAAAATCAGATTACACTACTGATTAATGTTCAGACTCTGTAAACTTAGCAGCTAACTGGTAGGGAAACTGATAAGATGAAAATTACTTTTGTTTGATAGAAAAAGCAGTCCCTCAAATTATATTGTGATTATCCTCTGTGTTATTAAGCATTTTTGCATCGCATACTATCATCCTCCTCCATTCTTTTTCTTCGAGCGCGTGCGTGTGTATGTGTGTGTGTGTGTGTGCTTGTGTATTTCTCAAACTCTCCTTCTAACCAGCCTTGTCACCCTCCTGACTCTTCAGTAGTAAATTAATTTGAACCTTGGCATAATTCTCATGCAAAGATGTAGTGAGTATACGACAAAGTTTTAATTTTGAAAACTACCTTTTGACAGGAGCATTGGAACTGCACAAATCTGCATTGAATTCTGGGTTTTCTTCTCACTAGTTAGGTCTTAGATAAATAGTAAAAGTATCTCCAACCCTCAGTTTTCCCGTATGAATGTCTATATTGGATATTAAATGAACTGATGTTTATAAAGATACTGACACACAGCAAAAGAGAAAGAAGGGGAAAGAAATGCTTCCCTGTTCTCTTTTCCTTCTAGATGTCTCTATATCACTTTTGTTGAGTGTGTGTTCACAGCAAGGAGGAGAACTTGGTCTCCATGAGCCTGGACCCACATTCCCTTCTTTCTCAGTCCACAGGGAGGAGAGTCTCAGGCCAAGATGTTTGAGCTGGCTTCCATGTGGCTTGTGAAGATAAGCTCTCATACATCTATTCCTTTATTAATACTAGTGGTCACTGAAGTTCTGCGATCTTGAAGAAATTTTTTTGGATCTGTGTTCGATAGTGTGGAGCTGAATAAGGGTTGACAACCATGTCTGCCATTTCTGCAGCCCAGTGGCTCCTTGACCAACCCTTTGGTGAGCCTGTGTGGTCAGTTTAGAAGCCACTGTCTGGCCCCCGCCATGCAGCCAGGACTCAGCGAAGCTGCCTCCCCTGCACTCTCCTTTACCTATCCCAAAAACTACTTATGTTATGGCTTATTTCAGCTTTAGCACCATGTACCATTTCTTGCCCACTGAACCATAAATATCCTATGAGCAGAACCTCCAGGATGATGGATTAAGTTATGCACATCACAAACTGCTCTCTTTTCTGGCAGCAAGGTGGTAGTATGAACAGGGGTGCTGCCTGCTGAGTACCTGTGTGTAGTGGTGGGGCACAGAGAGCACCAGTGACACAGGCTGTGTTCACTGAATGCATAAAATACAGGACAGGCTGCAAAGGCCCCATCCACCTTGGTCCTGCAGGAGCCCTAGGCCCAGGATAGTGCCAAGGTGAACAGGAAGGTGGTTCTCAACTTCCTCTCTGAGTTTGATTTTCTGTCAGTGAGTCTTAGAAGTCTGATTGCAGCTGGGTGTAGTGGTGCACACCTGTAATCCCAGCACTTGGGAGGCTGAATCAGGAGGATTGCTGTGAAGTTTGAGGCCAGCCTGGGCTACAAGTGAATTCAAGGTCAGCCTGAACTGCATAGTGAAATCCTGTCTCAAAAAGACAAAAATATAAGTAAATAAAAAATAAAAATAAATAACATAGAGAATAAAAAAAACAAGTCTGTTTGTGGACTGGCTCAATGGAATGAAAGTTGTTTTTCAGTCACTTCTTCACACACAGGACAGGGCCCAGGAGGTGGGGTGCTAAGCCCGTGTGGAAAGAGCTGGGTCCTGGCTCTCCTGCCCACTAGCTTGTGAGTCAGGCCAAGGTATTTAACCTTCAGAGACAGTGACCTCTTCTATAAAATGGGGAGGACAACAGCTGTGTAATACAGTGGCAGAGAGAAAAGAATAGGTTCATAGAAACAGAGCCCTTTGACCAATGCTGGCAGACGAGTATTAAAAACATCAATGCTTGTCCTCTCTCCTTTCCTCTATGCTAAATAAATATCTCAGTTCAAAGATAGCATCTCACAAAACGTGACTGGAGACAACAGGCTGAGCAGAGGAAAGCAATGGCCAGATCAGATGTGGGCAATGGGCTATCACCTCCTGCAGAGGCATGCGCAGCTTTGTGACCTGCGTGGACCTTCTGTTGAAATCTGCCTGGGGAGCACTTGATGTCCAAGAGCTTAAAGGCATGTCCTGCTTTCCATCAAAGTCCATCTACCCTGTTTTTCTTGTGGACAAAGACAACTTAGGAGCAGTACTGACTCAGAGAAATGTATGTGCATTTTCAGAAACTTACATTTGAAAATTCAAAGTGTTCTTCAAATTACAACTAGGAATTTGGGATAGAGCTGAGCAAAAACCAAGAGGTATCCAGGCATGTTGGTGCACACCTGTAAACCCAGCACGCTGGAAGACTGAGGCAGGAATACCCAAGTTTTATCTCAGGCAGGGCAACTTAGCAACTGAGACCCTGTTCAAAAATTTTTTAAAAAGGGCTGGGGATGTAGCTTAGTGCAAAGACCCTGGGTTCAATCCCCAGTAATGCAAAGAAACAACTCCCCCCCGCAAAAACCCAGGAAGTGAGCCAATAGCCTTCTAGACATGCTTCTCCACTCAGGGCTATACTATAAAAAGATAATTATACAATTTTGTCTAAACACACATACCGTGAGAATTATGACTCCTCTGAGCCACATTATTGCCTGCACAAGCTGCTACTTGCAGAGCACACTGGATTGTTCTAGGCTGTACTAGGTCATAGCTATCATCCACTTTGCTCCTAGATAGGACAGAGGTTAAACTTATTTTTAAAGGAAAATACTGACCCACAACTATTAGTCTTTAGTCTATCTTGTAATAAAATAATAAGAAATGTTCTAATAATGCATAGATTGGTTGAAGAAGGTACTTCTTTTTCTCTAGGGAGGGGCCTAAGTTATCTTACTGCCTTTCACTAGCAGTATCATCTGGCTTATCATTTTTCTTCTTGTCTTATCTCGTTTTAAGTACTGCCTCCTTTTAGAGATGATGGATCTGTATCTTTTCACTTACCATTCAAAGGGGTTATTTCTGGTGGCTCTGCTAACTTTACCAGTTGAAGATCCCATAAGATAATTGCACTGGATTGGTTTAGTTCTGCTCAGGCTTTCACTGTCCAACAGCAGGGGCATCATTCATATGGTAGACTCTGTGAATGTGTTTCATGGAGCTCAAGGCCATGTACCTAAACTACAATACTAATGGTGTTGAGTTGGGCAACTTAGTTCCAAGCTACACCATGCGGGGCTTAGCCTGGGCCTACCTCTCCACATCGGCAGTTCTTTGTAGCCTTTTCTGTCTACAGAAAGCCAATGCCTTTGCTACACACACACACACACACACACACACACACACACACACTACCATCACCATCACCACAACCACCACTACCACCACCACCAGTACTACTATCATCACTAAGAAAACCCTCCGTTTCCAAGGCAATGATGCAATTCCACATCATTCTATAACTTCGCCATATTGCTTGAAAAACAAAAACAAAAACACAAGAACAACACTTCTTCTGAGGAAAGCGAGCCCAGCACTTATCCCTCCAGCATTCTGGTGTCCCTGAAGACAGGGAAATCTGCTTGTCAGCCAGAGCTGACCTGTGATTCTCATGGCTGTGCGCTCCCTGCTAGTCTACATGTGAATTGCTGGTAAGAGTCCATTCTCCTGGAAAGGCAAGATGAGTGAGAAAGAGATGATAATGCTACACAGACTGTTATGTTATTTGATGATCCACATTTTCATATTTGGCATAGCAAAGGCTGCAGAGATGGCGAGCACTTCAATTGTGTTGGGACCAGAATCAGGTAGACATAGAACTATCCCCAAGTTCCAGCTCTGCTCATTTGCTGCACATACTGTGCTCTTCTGCTTTGCTTGCACAAACTAGACTACAGTACGATATTCCTGATCATTCTGTGCATGGCTTTTGAGTCCTAGTGGGCAAAAAAAAAAGAAAGCAGAGTAGGTAGGAGGCAGAATCACAAATCACACGTGATTTATAAATCATGGGAAGAGCATTTATTTAAAGACTATTTTCCCCAGACTCTGCCCCTTCCCTCTCCTCACAGAAAAAAAGTATAAACCTTTAAATTTGTTACTTGTCAATCTTTTAAGTATTTTAAAACAACGTTCTTTCCAAACTGTCAATTACGGCATGAAACTTTATGTACCCTAAATGCCCCTCTTGATAGATTTCATGGAAGTAGAACATTTTAAGAATCAGCAAAAGCAGGGATCTTGTTTTTTTCCTTTGCGAGTTCTACGGGGGTAACCGCAGCTCAGCATGATGGTTGGGGGCAGAAGGGGGAATGAAAGAATGGGGTCCATAACCGGTCATCTCTGTATCTGAGGCGGTCTTAGTGTGACTGATTCATGTGTCCAGTGCTAGTGATCTGCACACCTGCTTAACATATCTTAACTCTCACAGAACTCCCCATTGGAGAATATGCTCCTTCTTTTGTGAGTATGAAGGCCCTGCCCTGGTCTCTACACTCTGATTATTCTGAGTGCTCTGCCTTAGAAACCAATCTAGTAGCCATGGTGATCTATAGTCCAGCCCTGGGCATTTGAGAGCCACCACCATCTTTAGCCTTTTGGTTGCTGATTTCTAACGCAGACTCACAGCTGGTCTCCCATCTTGTTGACTCCTTTCAGTGATTTCCGGTCCTGCCTTGCGACTGTCCTGATCTGTCTTGCTGGTCAGTTTCAGTGTGCTATTTAGAACAGTACTATACTACTAATTTCTGCATTTTCAAACCTTGTGTCATTGTTCTCCACGGGAGAAAAAAAGGCCCTGTGCTCTGATACACTAAAATGCTTTATACATTTCCGAGAAGAGGGTAGATGAAGAAGGAATTTTTCCAACTTATTTGATTATAGATCCTACCCTTTTGCCAAATACTTATCGATACCTTTTGATACAATTGTTTGCTAAATTGTGATTAGCAAAATGTTAGTATTTATTTTGCTTCTCCATTGTCCAACAACATAAAAAAGGAGGTCCTAAACCCTGGGGATTTTCTTGCTCTCAACTGAACATTTCCAGAGTTCCTCGCCCAAAATTACTTAATCATAATCATTTCCTCCCAGCAGTTGACATTCCCTACGTCAGAGGGTCACCAACTCTTTGAGACATGATTTCACCTATATCAGGCCCTCTTGAATCACCTTAGGATCCATTATTGGTCCTGAAACAAGAAGAACAGTGGGATGGCTAAGAATTTGGGACACTTACTTGAATGAGTCAAGAGCATCGCTGACTGCATTGGCAAAATTGATATCCGTTGGGACATTTTTATATTCTAGGCAATAAGTAGGTCTGACACCAAGAATCTCAACCTCACAGCCTACAAAGGAAAAAGACGGTGAATGGTTACTCTCTTCAATATTTGTTGGAGGGTTATGAGCCTGTTTCAGGAAGCAAACATCATTAGTCAAAATAAAATTATTGTATTCTTTGAACTAAACTAGCTTATTGCTGATAGGTGGTGTATTTAATTGCAATTTTGCTTAATTGGTGGAGAAGAAGTTCTTAAATGTCATTTCTATGTAACACTGGCATCCCATGATAGAGCCTGGTAAAAACTGGGTAGTAGAAACAATATAAAAATTAATTATGCACAGAGTTACCTCAATTAAAACATTTTCTTAGAGATTTCCCATAACTAAGTCTTCTGGTATGCCTTTGCCTATTACAGAATCAAATGTTGGGTAGTACCTGATCAGTCAGACAATGACAAAGTAAGTATTTCATTATCTTCTGGTATTATAAGGCTAACTGTGCTTAGACCCATTCCACTCGATTAGTGAAAAAAAAAAAAAAAAAAAAAAGAGTTAATTTTAAGCAAGGATTTTGAGCCATGACCCTGCCTTTCCCAAAACGCAGTGAAAGAATCAAAGGCAGGGGCTGGTGAGATGGCTCAGCGGCGTAAGCGCCTGCCTTGCAAGTGCGAGGGCCCGAGTTCGACTCCCGGATCCCACATACGGAAAAGGGGCCGGTGATATCGCTCAGTGGCATGGGCGCCTGTTGGCGCGCGAGGTCCTGAGGTCGACCCCCCGGTACCCACAAAAAAGAAAAAAAAAAAAAAGAATCAAAGGCAGTCAGATGTGATGTGCTCAGCTTCTCTTCCCCAGACTCTCGGACAAGCAGAAGTAGTCACCCTGAGAAAGAGACACAACCATATATCAGAACACAGAGCGGGAGAGGGGTGAGTCAGTCTCAGTTTACATTGGTGGAGTAAATATTTATTTGGCACCTCCTCTGAGCTAGTCACTATGTTCAGACATAGTGGAAACAAAAATGAATCAGTCAGGGTCTCCTTCCTGGAACATCACAGGTCAAGTCTGGTGGAAGAAGGGTGATGGATGCAGAAATGTGAGGGGCATCCCAGGCAAAAACAGCAGCACAAGCAAAAGTTCTGAGAACTTTTAAATGATCATGCATGTGTGAAAAACTGCAAACACCGTGAAATGCCAGACAACGGGTGTCAGGAGATCAGATGTTTCTCTTTCTTACAGCTCAGGGAAAATGACTTCCCAGTGGAAAGGAGTAGAAGTAGAACAAGTAGGGTGTGTGGGAGAAAGGAGGCTGTTGTCAGAAAACACATGGATGTTACTCCTGGATGCCTCTGCCAGCTGGTTCCAGCTGGTTTAAAAGATGGTGGGGCAGCTGTCAGGAAGAGTCCCTTCATCTGGCATAGCTTTGCAAGACTGGAGTGCTCTGTGGGAGACTCCACCCTCGACTGCCTTATCTAGGGTTCAGGGAGAACAAGGTCCATCTAGGAAAACTGAAAGGACTCAAAGGCAGGCATCTCTGCTGTCAGTGGGGTAGGACAAATGGGCCATCTGACCCATGAATAAATGTTGCTCATGGCTTCTGGGAAAATATTTATTATTGTAAGAAATGCCAGTGGAATCTCGACTGGTTATATTACCGTACATACCTGTGTTTTATCTATCAAAGGCTATTCGTAAATTTTGATTAATCTTTCAAAACTATTTACTCTGTATCCACCCAGTGCTTAGTATCACATCCTTTTTAAAAAACTAAGAGCCTTATACTCTGGCACCTCTGACACATGGGTGTGGGAGTTTTCAAGTAATGGAATATTGGCCATGGCTTTTCAGATAAAAAATAGCAAGCCTTTTTGCTTTTTGCACATTAATATAGTATCAAATCATAAATGTTTTTATATAATCAACAGTAAGTATGTTTATTAATATTAACAAATATATGTTCTTTCAATCCTTTTATTTGATTATAATGAATTTGGACTTAACATTGGCATAGTATAGCTCACCTGAGAAATTTTTTCTTGCCTTGGTTTAAAGTAGTGTACAAAGTGTTTTTTATCGATTAGTACATGTAGAGTTATGTAGTAAAGGTAGAGGCAATACATGGCAAAGTACAGATGTCATTACACTGTGATGGAATTTTTTATTTTAAAAAATTATACAGGTATACTTCAGAGGCGTAGCAGGTTTAGTTCCAGACCACTGCAGTAAAGCAAATAGCACAATAAAGCAAGTCACACGAAGTTTTTGGCTTCCTGGTGCACATAAAAGTAATGTTTACACCATTCTGTAGTCTATCCAGTCTGCAATGTAGCATAATGTCTAGAAAAGTACAAAGCTTATTTTAAAAATATTTTATTGCTGAAAACTACCACTAAGAATCGCTCGAGCTGTTGGAAAGATGGTGACAATACACTCATCGAATGTGGGGCTGTCACAAACTTTCAATTTCTAAGGAGCACAATATTTTGAAGCACAATGAAGTAAACCACAATAAAATAAGGCAGGGTTATAATTAATTTTAATTTATTCAAGGACCACGGCAGCATCCTACCAAAGGCTGATGGCAGGATAGGAGAAACCAGAGAAATCTTCAAAGTGCACAAACTCTTCCCTAAGTGAAAGGTAACAGCTCATCAAAGATAAGAGACAGAATATCTGAATGGAGAGAAAGATTCCAACTTGCAGATAATGCTGGAGAGAAAAAGAACTCTTCAGTGACCTCAGATGTTGACAGCGTAGATTCTCTCTGTAAAGCACTGAGGCTTCTCCATTGGGAAAATTCTAATATTTGGGATAATTCTTCTCCATTGGGATAATTCTAATAATTAGGATAATTCTTATATTTCTTCCATATACTGCTGGTGTCAAAGTGAACACAACCAAATGTTCAAAAAGTCCCAAACCTGGTACAGCTACAAATTAGGTTGATTTAGATGCCACCCCAGAGGACTGACATAGGAAAAGATTTGAAATTTTCTGGGGAAAATATCTGATACTATACTCTACTATTCTTTTTCACATAATGTCTGGCATATAATAAAAAATGATAAAATATCCTAAGAAACAGTGAAATGTACCCTATAATTAAGAAAAAAAAATAGTCAACAGACTCTGACCCACAAATACTGGCTAGAAGAGGCAAACATAAAAGAAAAAAATTTAAAGGTTATTGACTAAAGTAAAATTAATAATAATATATGACAGGATGTACAACACATATACAACTAAAATTTATGATAATAAGAAATAATGAGTATGTATGTGGACAAATGAGATTAAAAAAATGTAAAACTCTAATTGAGCATGGTGACGCACACCTGTAATCCCAGGCTGAGGTGGGAGGAGAGTGAGCTTGAGCCAATTTAGACAATTTACAGATTTATTTCAAGGTAGAAAATGAATAAATTAAGGGTGCAGGTCAGAATATATAGAGTAAGTATTAAGGGAAAAGCCCTCAAAATCTAAAATCAATTAGAGAAGGTAAAATACAAGTCTAAAAGTACAGTATTCAATTAATGGAAAAGAAGACCAGGAAAGGGAAACAGAGGAATAAAAGCAAGACAAAAAATATGAAGATGAATAGGTTTAGTAAAATTTACGGTACAATGTATGTGTTAGATAAATGATACATTATTTCTACTCTAATTAACAACATCATTCTTGTTACTCCTGTAGCAGTTCTGGAAGTCATCTTTCATGAGTGTCCTTAGGAATTAAATGGCGCTGCTCACAGAGATTCCACAGAAAAGCGAGCTCATAAAAACATGACAGCATGTCCTCATCCACCTTATTCACTGGGTCTGGCTCCATGCAACTTCTGGCTCTTCCCCAAAGTCAAGATGACCGTGAGAGTGAAACGTTTTCAATTGCTTCAGGACATCAAGGCAGCTATGACAACACAACTAAAGACACTCATGAAAGAGGCGTCCAACTGTATCAATAATTATAACAAAAATGAATTGACTAAACACTTTGTTTAGAAGGCAGAGATGGTCAAACTGGATTAAAAAATAAGACTGACATATTCTGTCTATAAGAGAAGAAGTGTAAATACATTGATTTTAAAAAAGGAATGGAGAAAAACGCTATATATACAACACTAAGTACAGGCAAGTTGATAAGGTTATATATCAAAGTAGATTTCTACAAAATATAGATGATAGTAAAGATGAGTAATATAATTTGTTGGTGGGACTGTTATACGATATGGCCACTTCATAAATTTGTTCAGTGGCATGTTATAAAGTCAAATATATATCTGCCCAATGAGACATCAATTCTACCCTTTAGTATTTACACAAGAGAAACGCAAATGTGTCACAAAAAGACTTGTGTAATTATGTTCATAGTAATTTTGGTCATAATAGCTCCAAACTAGAAATAACCCAAATAACCCATAAATAAGGGAATGGTAAAACAAATTTTGATATATTCATGCCATGAAATACTATACAATAGTTAAAAATAAACTTCTAATGCATGCTACAAAATCGTGTATTTTTCAAATATTACCTTGAACAAAAGAAGGCAGACCCAAAATACCATATATGGTGGATTCCATTTACATGAAATCTGAGAATGGACAAACCTATTCTATTACAGTATGAATCAGAAAGCATTTGCCTCTGTGGGTGAGAAGTAATAGACTGGAAGGAGCAATAATGATGAAAGGTACTTATTTTGATTTGGGTGGTAGTTATATAGGTGTGTGCAATTTTAAGAATGCATCAAACTGTACTCTTATGACTTTTCCATTATATTGTCTGTAAATTATACCTGAATTTTTAAAAAATAACTTAATTGAATACCTATAATATGTGCAATATGGTATTAAGATGTGAATAATATTTAAAATGTTATCATATAAAGATTAATAATAATCTGTTATTGATTGGGTACTGTGTACCTGGCATAATACTTGGTGCTTATGTATTTTTCTTGACTTAATCTTTATAAGTCCTGTAGTGTACCTGATTACCACATCCACAGAATTGAAAAGATTTTCTCATTGTCATGGCAGGCACCAGGACAGCCAAGATTTGAATCTAGTTCTTCCTGACTCTAAAACTATAGTTATCTGGTAACTTCATACAGAATTTATGCTTTATATACTATTAATATTCACTCACGCTTACTGAGAAGTAAGTGAAAATAAGGAACCCGAGAATGATACAATGAGGTTTTCAGATAAACAGCAGTTAACAATGAATTGTAAAACAAAGTTTAGCCCAAGTAAAAACAAAATTGCAGTAGTTATGTGAAAATATTTTATTAAAACATAAGGTACATACTTCACATTTTAAATGTAATAATATGAATCCATAGTTCCAAATTATTTCAATATTTAGAGAGAAGCAGGGAGAACAAAAAGAAGGGATGGCTATTATAATATGTTTCCTTCTAGATATTGACTTGAAGGATTTGAATACACAGAAGAAAAATTTTATGCCTAGCTATCAAATCACTAACGGAAGAAAGAGGAAGCATAAAATCTGATCAAATGTCGAAGTATATGAAAGTGAAAAAAGGAAAATACTGAAAAAGTGCTAATAGTGAAAGCATAAAAAAGGAGAAAATTAAATGCATTAGTTTCAAAATAAATGTGAATGGTTTCAAAACCTTGGAACAGCTACAAATCTACATAAACAGTTACAAATGTATATGATTGCTTGTATATAATACACATGTTCACACAAAGAAATATAAAGTGCAAGATTGTAGTCTTGGTGGAAAAGTAATAACAGTTAAAATGTAAAGAATAAATAGAGATATAGAAGATGGTGGTATCAATAGGCTGGATTTAATAGATGCTGAAAATTTTATCTTATCACAGAATGTACATTTTTTTCAAACATAAATGGAAAAACTAATCATGTTCTGGTGCATAAATAAAATGTCAATAACTTCCAAAAAGCAGAGATTTTACAGGCCACAATGCATATTATCTGACCACAGGTAATAAAATTAGGAATTTAATCATAATGGTTAACTAAAAATAAATCCAACACTTCTAAATTAAAAGGAAAACCTTCATGTAAACTGATGTAAAGAGGAAATGAAAACTTCATTGACAGGCTAGTTATTATGAACAGTGAAAATTCTGTATCTTAAAACTTCAAGGGATCCATTTTCATTTAGGTCAGGAGCAAATCCGGAATGTTGCCCTCACCACTGTAATTTATTACTGTTACACAATTTCTTATCAAATAAGAAATGAATTCTGAAAGTCAGGAGGTATGCATGAGAGTTCCTTTATGAGAGCAATTGAAAATTTTTGTCTGTAACCATGATGAAATACTCATGTTGCTCCATACCACAGTATAGTAATACACATACAGAAGAAACAAATCTTTACCAAAGTATGAATATGCTTTAATGCATTTAAAAACTTTTATTCTAGTCTTTTCTATTATTTTTAAAATGTCAATTAATAATCCATAAATTTATTTCATGGTGCACTATGGATCAAGGACCTTGTTTAAAAAACATCATGACACCAGTATCCTCTTATCCACTGGGGATACATTCCAAGATCCCCAGTGGGTGCCAAAAACATGGATAGTACGGAACACTTTATAAAATCATGTGCTTTGTGGGTCAACAACAGGCTGCATATGATGGTGGTCCTATAAGATCATATCACTTATATGGTGCTGCAGCCATGTTGATTTGTGTAATTACATTCTATAATATTCATATTATGTTAATATAATTATAACAACGCATTTCTCAGGACACATCTCTGTCATTAATCAATGAATTACTGTATTGTCTTTTTCCATACATATAGTACCTATAATAAAGTCTAATTTATAAATTATGCACAGAAAGAGATTAACAGCAATATCTAATAATAAAATGAACAATTATAACAAAACTATGGTGATTTCTGTGAATATAGTCTCTCAAAATATTTTACTATACTTTCACTTTCTCATTTAAAGGAAAAACTTTAAAGTTTCTCTTAGCATACATTAAATTACAAAGTTACTCTTGTGTTTGGGGGCAATTACTGAGTAAAATAAGAGTTACTTGACTGCAAGCAATGTGACATCACAACATTTGATTTGATAACCCAAATAGACAAAGTCGTGATTCATGGCTCAAGTGGGACACAGCATGATCGTGCATGATTTTATCATGCTACTCAGAAGGGTGTGAATAGAAAACTAATGAATTTTTACTTCTAGAATTTTCCCTTTAATATTTTAGACCACAAATAACTAAAATCATGGAAAATAAACCACAGGTAAGTGGTGGACAACTGTATGTGGTGGATTCTTGTCATGGATTCTTGGGTAACTCTCATCCACTGAGACTAAGGTGGTTAGGCAATATTTATTAAATTTTTATTGTATACATGCTTTGCCTAGCAGGACACTTCTATGAACATATCCTAACAAAACAAGATTTGTAATACAAAAGAAACAATTTAAACTTTTGGTAAGGCAGGTATGGTTAAATAATGGTATGTTCACATAATGAAATACCATGGAGGCCTTAAAAAAGTGATGTCATTTGTATTTACTGATATTATAAGTGGGAAAAGACTAAAATGACATGTAAAGGATGAATTCCTTTTTATAAATATTTAAAGCACATTTAAGTCTAAAAAAGAGGGGAAGTAAATACAACAGAATGTGAGAAAGTACAAAAGCTGGTGGCTGGTTTGGTAGATTTTGGGAAGGAGTGCCCAAAGTGAAGTCATGCTAAACTTCCCTTCTACCTTTCTATCTCTTATGACAGAAAAAGGAAAGTTTTCTGACTTCCCTAGATTCCCTTGTGGACCCACGACTGGTATTGAAATCTGAGGAGCTTAGAGTGAGAAGCTTTGCTTCCTCACAGAAGATAAAAGATTACTGCTGCCACAGAGTCTCCCTCTTTTTTGGTTTGGAATGCAGGAGTAAAGTCATGATCACTGGATCTGTGGCAGCCATCGTGAGAATATGGGTCAACGAGCATAAAGACGCAAAGTCAGTATGCTAAATTGAAACAAAAGGATTTAAGGGCCTGGGTTTTATTTTATTTTTATTGATTAAGATGGTAAATTTTATGTTATGCTTTTTGACCACAATAAAAAAATAATAAAAAGTGCAGACAATATTATAACAAACACCAGTGTAGCTATCGCCCATATATATTAAAATGTTAAAAATATTCTATATGGGGAAAGGTAGAACAGGGCTCAACACTCATACAGTACCAGCACTGTTCTGTTAAGATTCGGAAAGAAAAATATCACATATGTCCCTAATATGCATAATCTGAAACAGGAAAAAAAGATGATGTGAAAGTAGAAAGGAGATCATTATTAGACGAGAAGGTCTATAAGGGGAATCAAGCCTGGGGTCTATGGGAGGGTGAACAGAGAAATGCATATGGTCAAAATATGTTACATATATTTATGAAAATGCCATAATGGAATGCAGTATTTTGTAATTTTAATTAACATGCACTAACTAAAAATAAAGATTAAGCATGAAAAGTTGATTTATATTTTAGTTTTGCTAAAGAAATAAAATGTGCTTAAAATTGACATATTCACCTTACTGCCCTAATGACACATCCTTTCTACCTTCCTCAGTACAATTGTGGTGGACCGGTACATCAGAATTTCTCATCCACATCCTTACAGCTTTACTCCGAGTGAATAAGCGTAAATGCTACATGAGATATATGTTATCATGATTTAGAGAAAAATGTCTCCCAAAAGGCTCATATGTTTAGAGGTGAGCTTTTGGAAGGTAATTAGATCATCAGGCCAAGTCGGAGAAAGTAGCCCACAGAGGGCATGAAATGAAAGGGTATGTTCTTATCACTGGTTCCCTCTTCTCTTCTGATGGCTCTTCCTGATGCTGTTTTTTATGTCAATGTAGATAGATTTTTATTTTATTTAAAAATGTTATTAGTGCGTATTAGTTATACTGATTAATGGATTTCATTTTGGCAGATTCATGCATTCACGTAATATACTTTGATTGTCCCCACCCTTCCATTACCTCCTTTGATTTTTCCCCCGTTTTGTTTCCTCCTCCTCTCTTATCCCTCTCTGACAGTTCCCCTTCTACTTTTGTGGCAACACTGTCCCTCCGTTATATTTTTAAAGATCCCGTATATGAGAAAAAAAAATGTGACATGTTTTTCTGAGTCTGGCTAATTTCATTTAACGTGCTAGTCTCTAGTTCCATCCATTTTCCTGCAAGTGACGTGATTTCTCTCTTCTTTAGAACTGGTTAATATTCCAGTCTGTACATAGGCCACGTCTTTATCCATACATCTGTTGATGAACACATAGGCTAAATCTATAGCTTAACTATTGTAATTTGGGCTGCAATAAATATGGCTAATACAGGGAGTCTGGGTTTCAAAAATGACATTGTTAAGCATCTGAATCACATAAAGCACTTCTTATATGACACAAATAAATCCCTGTGCTTATCCCCTCTTAATATGTTCTCTATTATTTGCAGTAGATAATTCTTAACTGACAGAGAGGGATCATAATTGACTTTTATATTTTGTTACTGCTTTTCTCAATTTTCTAAAATAAATATCTTTTATTTTTGTAATAAGAAACAAAAAAACTTATTTTTTAATTATAACTTTCCAACTTACTTCCAATATAGCAATAAACAAAAGCTGCCATTGTATGAATATACAATTGTTCATTTTTCTATAGTGACAAGACATTTGGGCTGCTTCCAGTTTTTAAATATTATGCACATTATTGACATAAATATTTTTACATATGTTCTTTGGTGCACTTAGGTCTGATTTAAGAGAGGTATAGAATTGTTAAATTTGGGGTATACATATGTTTACTAACATATATATGTTCATATATATGTTTATTAATACCAAAGAGTTTTTCAAAGTTGCTCTATCAATTTGTTCCCACCAGGAATTTATGGAAATTTTGGCTCCTCCATTCTTATCAACATTTGGACTTGCTGGTTTTTATAAACTAACCATTTTCTACTGTAGTGTGTGTAGTCAGGGGAGAAACAGAACCAATAGGATAGACAGACAGACAGACAGACTGGCAGACGTCTCTCAATCCGCCATCTGTAGCGTCAAATACAGGAAAGCTGGTGCTTATCGTTCAGTCTAAGTTCAAAAGCCTGATAATCGGGAGCACTGAAAGCAGACCTCTGTCCCAGCTGAAGCCACTAGGCAGGAAGAGGTGAGTCCTCTTCCCTCCGCATTTTGTTCTGTTCAGGCCTCCAGTGGGTCGGACAAGGCTCACCCACGTTTAGGAGAAGGAACCACCTTACTGAGCCTGCTGATTCATAGCTCATCATATCAGGAAAGACCTTCACAGACCCTCCCCCCCGCAACGGTTAATACGGGCCCTCCTTGGCCATTCAAGTTGACATATAAAATTAACCATTATCGCGGTTGTGAAGAGTTATGTCATGTTAGGGTTATTTTGCATTTTCTAATAAATAATGAGGTTGACTATCTTTATGTATGTTACTACTTGGACGACCAACTGTGTAAAATGTTAGCTCGTCTTCTATATTTTACCACTGAGTTGACTATTATAATTATAGGAGTTGTTCTGAATTCTAGATATAAACATTTTGTTTGCTATATTTTTGCCCTCTTTGTGATATTTTTTGCCCTTTTTAATATCTTTTCATGAAGAGAAGCTTCTAATTTTAATAGTTACTTCATTTATCATTTTTCTGTATTATTAGTGGCATTTTTTCTACTTACAAAATATTTTTTAATTCAAGGTCATGAAGATACTTAGCTATTTTCTTCCGGAAACTTTAGTTTTACATTTTTTCCTTAGATCTACAATAAACCAGGAATTTCCTAGAATTAATTTTCATATATAGTTAGTTATCCAAGTATATCCTAATAAATTCTAGCTTTGTATACTAGGAGTTTTTATGAGTGTTTGTTAAATTTTATAAAATGCTTTTTATGTATCTGCTGAGATGATCATGTGATTTTTCTCTTTTATCCTATGATTGTTATGAGTTACGTTGATTGATTTTAAATGCTAAACCTATTTTTTTTTCCTGTAATCAAATATATTATTCTATTTATGTATTGTAGGAATCGGTTTGCAATTATTGCCTACAATTATTTCGTCTAAGTTCATGAAAAGAGTTTTCTTGTAAGTTTACTTTCTTTTAATATTCTTTCCATATATTAGTTTCAAGATTATGCTGACCTCATTATAGAACTGATTTATTTTTATGTTTTCTGAAAGATTAGTATTATGTTTTTCTTAAATGTTTGAAAACTTTACTTGTGGAAGCATTTAATAGTAGGATATTCTTTTAGGGAACATTTTAAAAGATTTAATTTAAAATGAATATAGAAGCATTTCTTCTTTCTATTTATTTTTTTCTTTTTTCAGTTTTGGTATTTTTCTTTCAGAAGTTTATCTATTTCATCTAAATTTTCAAATACATTGTCATAACATTTTTCATAGTCTATTTCTGGCTTTTTCATCTCTTGGAATTTATATTGATGTCCCCTTTCCCATTTTATTATTGGTTATTTTTGTCTTCTGTATTTCTTGATAAGTTTTGTAAAGATTTCATCTATTTTATTATTTTTTAAAGAACAAATGTGGCATTGTTTACTCTTGCTATTGTATGTTTATGTCTATTTTACTTATTTCTGCTTATATCATTATTATTTTCTTCTCTCTGTTTGGAGGCATTTAATTTGTTTTTAGACAGAGTATAACAGCACTTGTTTTCAGCCTTTTTTCTTATTTAATATACATGTATATGCATATTAAATGTATATATGTATTATACATGTATATGACTATTAATTCCTTATAAGCATGACTTTAGTTTCCTCCACTTACCTTACTGCATCATAGAAAATATTTTCACTGTCAGTTCAAGGTGTTTTCTAAAATTCCATAATTCTTCTTCAAACCATGAATTATTAAGAAGTCTCTAGTTATTTTCAAATTATGAAGATTAAAAATTGTTTTTAGCTAAGCAAGTTGGCACAAGCCTGTAATCCTAGCATTTGAGAAGCTGAGGCAGGAGGATTGCAGCAAGATGGAGGCCAGCCTGGGCTACATATTGAGTTCAATGCCAGCATGAATTACATAGTGAGACTGTCTCAAAAAACAAAAAAAAAATTGTATTATTGATTATTTTAATTGTATTGTAATCACTGAACACATTCTGCATGATTTCAAACTTTTTAAATTTGTTGACAGACGCATTATGGTTAATATATGGTCATTTTTTATAAATGTGTACTGGAAAATAATGTGTGTTTGACTCTTGTTGAGTGCAGTTGTCTAGTGATATCAATTAGGTAAACCTGTAAATTACACTGTGAAAATTCTCTGTATATACTAATATTTGTGTTATAATTCTATCAGTTAAAAGGTGTATTATAAGCCCTTGTTATCAGTGTGGATTTGCCTATATGTCCATTTAGTTCTGTCAGGTTTTGCTTTATTTTGAGAGTGTATAATTAGGAGCAGTACAATTAGGATTGTTATATCTTCCAGGTAGATTGAACTTCGTATCAACATGAAATGTCTTTAACTTAAAAATATTTTAGATTTAGTGTCTGCATTGTCTGATATTAGTATAGCAGTACCAGCTCTCGTTTGCTTAGTGTTTGTGTGATGTATAATTTTAAAATAGTATTACTTCTAGCATTAAATCTTTATCTTCAATGAGTACCCTATGTCACTTTTTGTCTTTATCTGGTGTAATGACAGCTGTTTTCAACATAAATTATTTTGAAGTTTTACATGGACTCAAAGAAACGGAATAAATCCTGCATTTACTGCAGCATGAATTCTTTCACCGTGAATTGAGCTCCGCAGCCAGCTCTGAGATCAAGACACAGAACGTCAGCATCACATACAGCCCCCTTCCCATGCTTCTCTCTGGTCATTCTCCCAAATATAAACACTTTTCTAACATTGCACGTTGGCTTTAACTTGCCTTGGAACTTTACATGAATGTAATCGCTGAGACTAGCAGGAATAATTCATAGCATATTAGAAAAAACATTAGTAAATGTAAAAAATTAACATTTGAGTTAAGTAATTATTATTATTATTATTATTATACCATTTGCCTTCCCCATAAGTTTATTATTTATACATTTGGGTTAGTTTCTTCATTGTAAAGTGCCCTAGAGGTGATCAAAATTAAAATATTACTCAATAAAATTTAATGTAACTTTTCACATTTATAACCTACCAGACAATATAGAGACATTTGAGTAATTTTGAGGGGGTACTGAGAAAGGCAAGTGCTCTATCACTGAGTTACATCCTCATCCCTTTAAATTTTATTGTATTTTTGTTTTATTTTAAAGAGAAAAAAATAAAATAAAACAAAAATTCAAAACAAGATAATAGGAGGGTAACAATGGTTAATGCATTGCTTATTACTTTCTCCAAACTAGTTAGTCAGAGTACCAGATACCAGCATTTGATTGTCCAAACAATATTAGCACAAACCTTTCTTTTCAATGAACTAAAAGAAATTAGTAGTATAACTATCTTAACTGTCATATATATACATACATATATTTTTTTGCTTTTCCCTTCCTTCCTTCTTCATTTCCCCATCCCAGTTTCTCTTTCCTTTTGAAGTTTCTTCCCACTTTACAATACATTTTAGATCTTATTTACTCTTTCACTTATCTTATTTACTCTTTACACTAGGGAGACAATATGATGTTTACACATGTGTTTCTGCTTTATTTCACTTATGAGTATGGTCTTGAGTTGCATCCATTTACCTATAAAAGTCTCCAGTTTATCCTTTATGGCTGAGTACTACTCCATTGCATAAAAATTCCACCTCTTTTTTATCCATTCCTTGGTTGATGGGCATTTGGGTTGTTTCCAAGGTCTAGCTATTACAAATTGTGCTGCTATAAACATGGGTGCACATATATTACTGTGCTACGATGTTTTTAATTCTTCTGGGAAGATACCCAGAAGGGAAATAGCTGGGTCAAATGGGACCTCCAATCCTAGTTTTTTGAGGAATCTTCACACTGATTTGCACAGTGGTTGCACCAGTTAACACTCCCACCAGCAGTGGAGAAGAGTTCCTTTTTCCCCACAGCCCCTCTAGAATTTGTTATTGGTCAACTTCTTGATAATAGCCATTCTTTCCGGGGTGAGATGGAATCTCAGTGTTGTTTTAATTTGCATCTCTCAAATGACCAGTGATGTTGAACATTTTTTCATATATTTATTTGCCATTTGTATTTCTTCATCTGAGAAGTGTGTATTCATCTCAGATCCCCATTTTTGGATTGGGTCTTCAAATTTGGGAGGTCTGATTTTTTTGAGTTCTTCGTATGTTCTCGATAGTAATCCTTTGTCTGAGGAACAGCTGGCAAACATTTCTTCCCACATTGTGGATTGTCTCTTCACTCTGTTGGTGGTTTCTCTTGCTGTGCAAAAACTTTTTAATATGATGAGATCCCAGTTGTTGATTCTTTGTGATAATTCCTGTGGGATTGGGTTTTATTCATAAAGTCTTTCTCTACGCCAATGTCTTCAAGAGTTTTACCTATTCTATCTTCCAGCAGATTTAATGTTTCTATTTTGATATTTAGATCTTTGATCCATTTTGAATTTAGTTTCGTGCATGGTGAAAGATATGGGTCCAATTTTAATGTTTGGCATGTGCAGAGCCAGTTTTTCCAGCACCATTTATTAAAGAGGCTATCTTTCTTCCAGTGAGTGTGTCTGGCAACTTTGTCAAAGATAAGGTGGCTTAGTATGTCTGGGGTTGTTTCAGCATCTTCTAATCTGTTCCATTGATCTTCGGGTCTGTTCCCTTTGCCAGTACCACGCTGTTTTTATCACAGTAGCTTTGTAGTATAATTTCAAGTCAGGGATTGTGATGCCCCCTGCCTTGCCTTTGTTGCCCAAAATTGCCTTTGCTATTGTAGGTTTCCTCTGGTTCCAAATGAATTTTAAGATGTTTTCTCTAATTCTGTGAGATACATTATTGAAATTTTGATTAGAATTGCATTAAATCTATATAACAGTTTTGGAAGTAAGGCCATTTTCGCTATATTGGTTCTTCCTACCCAAGAGCAAGGGATATCCTTCCATTTTCTGATACCTCTTCAATCTCTTTTTTCAGAGTACTGTAGTTTTCAATGTACAGGTCTTTTCCTTTCTTCCTTAGATTGATTCCTAGGCATTTCATTTTTTTGGATGCTATTGTGAAAGGTGTTGTTTCCCTAATTTCTCTCCCAGTGAGTTTGTTATTCTTGTACAGGAATGCTATTGATATTTTTTTGTGTGTGTGGGTACCAGGAGTCGACTTCAGGACCTTGCATGCCAGCAGGCACCGTGCCACTGAGCAATATCATTGGCCCTTTTATTGTATGTGGGTTCCAGGAGGCGAACTCAGGACCTTGCACTTGCCAGGCAGGTGCTTATGCCACTGAGCTATCTCACCGGCCCTGCTATTGATTTTTGAGTGTTGGCTTTGTGTCCAGCTATGCTACTGAGTTTGCTCATTACTGCTCAAACTGCTCATCTAGCAGTTTGTTAATGGAGTTTTTGTGATCTTCTATGTAGAGTATCATGTCATCTGCAAATAATGATAATTTAACTTCTTCCTTTCCTATCTTATTCCTTCTATTTCTTTCTCTTGTATAATTGCTCTGGCTAA
Source organism: Erethizon dorsatum (assembly GCA_028451465.1). NCBI lineage: Eukaryota > Metazoa > Chordata > Mammalia > Rodentia > Erethizontidae > Erethizon > Erethizon dorsatum. The sequence goes on along the minus strand of CM051837.1, from coordinate 54,947,875 downwards.
AGTTTCCAGGACTGTGTTAAATAAGAGTGGAGACAGTGGACATCCTTGTCTTGTTCTTGATTTTAGAGAGAAAACTTTCAGTTTTTGTCCATTTAGTGTGATGTTGGCTGTTGGTTTGTCAAAGATGGCTTTTATCAAATGGAGATAAAGACCATCTATTCCATTTTTCTGTAGGGTTTTTGTCATAAACAGGTGCTGGACTTTGTCAAATGCTTTTTCTGCATCTACTGAGGTGATCGTATGATTTTTGTCCTTGGCTCTGTTGATACGGTGTATTACATTTATTGATTTATGTATGTTGAACCATCCCTGCATTCTTGGGAATCCCACTTGGTCATGGTATATAATCTTCTTGATGATTTGCTGCATTCTGTTTGCCAGTATCTTACTGAGGATTTCTGCATTGATGTTCATTAGGAAGATTGGCCTGCAGTTCTCTTTCTTTGTTGGGTCCTTCTCTGGTTTTGGTATCATGGTAACGCTTGCTTCCCGGAATGAATTTGGGAGTATTGCTTCCCTTTCAATTTCATTACAGAGTTTGAGAAGTAGTGGTGTTAGGTCTTCTCTAAATTTCTTGTAGAATTCAGTAGTGAATCTGTCAGGACCTGGGCTTTTCTTTGTTGGTAGTTTTTAATTTCATCTTCAATTTCATTGATTGACATTGGTTTATTTAGGATTTTTATATCTTCTTGATTGAGCTTTGGTAATTCATATGTATCCAGGAATCTGTCCATTTCTTCTGCATTTTCCATCTTACTAGAATACAAGTTTTCAAAGTAGGTATAGATGATCTTCTGGATTTCTGCAGGGTCCATTGTGATTTAACCCTTTCATTCCTAATTGCATGGAGTCAAGTCTTTTCTTTCCTTTTTTTTTTTAAAGGTTGGAAAAGGGTTTGTTGATTTTATTTAACCTTTTAAAGAACCAACTCTTTGATTCATTGATTCTTTGCTTTTTTTTTTAAAGTCTCCACTGCATTAATTTCTGTTCTGATCTTTATAATTTCTTCCCTCATATGAACTTTTGGCTTAGTCTGCTCTTCTTTTTCTAGAAGTTTGAGGTTCACCATTAAGTTGTTTATTTGCACTTGCTCTGTTTTCCTGATATGGGTATTTACTGCTATAAATTTCCCTCTTAAGACTGCTTTCATTTTGTCCCATAAGTTCCAGTATGTTGTATTGTCATTATCATTTAATTGTAGAAACTGTCTAATTTCTTCTTTAATTTCATCTGTGACCCGTTGGTTGTTCAGGAGGGTGCTGTTTAATTTCCATTTGTTTATGAAGTTCTTGTGGTTTCTTTTGCCATTGTTTTCCAATTTCATTGCACTACAGTCTGATAATATGCATGGGATAATTTCAATTCCTTTGCATTTACTTAAGCATATTCTATGAGCTAGTATGTGGTCTATTTTGGAGAATGTCCCATATGCAGCTGAGAAGAATATGTATTCTGATGTTGTGGGGTGGAACACTGTGTAGATATCTACTAAGTCCATTTGTTCAAAAGTTTGGTTGAGTTCTAACATTTCATTGTTGATTTTTTGTCCAGTTGATCTATCTTTCTGTGACAGTGGGGTATTGAGATCCCCCAATACAATTGTATTAGTGCTTATTTGATTTTTCATACCCGTTAATATTTGTTTTATATAGTTGGGTGCACTGGTATTTATTGCATATATATTTATGATTGTTATTTCTTCCTCTTGGATTGTTCCCTTTACAAGGATATAGTGATCTTCTTTATCTCTCTTAATCAGTCTTGCCTTGAAATTCACTTTGTCTGCAAATAAAATAGCTACCCCTGCTTTTTTCTGGGTTCCTGTTGCATGGAGTATTGTTTTCCATCCTTTGACTTTCAGTCTATGAATTTCTTTTTGAATTAAATGTGTTTCTTGTATGCAGCATATTGTTGGATCTTGCTTCTTGATCCATTATGCCAGTCTATGTCCTTTGATTGGTGAATTGAGACCATTAACATCCATAGTTATAACTGATATGTATTAACTTATCCTTGTCATGTTATTTTCCTGTTGTTGGTTCCCCCTCTTCCCCCCCTCATTTAATTGTTTGCCTTGCCTGGTGGATTCCTTCTGTTGGGGTTCATGGAGTTATAGTCCTTGTTATCTCTTTCTAGAATGTCCTTCAAAACATTTTGGAGTGCTGGTTTGGTGGTCGCAAATTTCCTCAGATGTTCTTTTTCATGGAAGTATCTTATTCCTCCTTCAGTTTTGAAAGGTAATTTTGCAGGGTACTTCCATCTGGGCTGGAATTTGTTTTCTTTTAGAACTTGAAATACTTCACTCCAACTTCTCCTTGATTTGAGTGTTTGTGCTGAGAAGTCAGCTGTTATTCTGTTGGGCTTTCTTTTATAGGTGATTTGTTTCTTTTCCCTAACAACTTTTAAGATTCTATTCTTGTGTTGAACTTTGAAATCTTGACTATGATATGCCTGGCTGTAGTTTTTTTGATCGTGGCTAATTGGAGTTCTATATGCCTCACTTATCTGTATGTCCAATTCTTTTTCTCTACCAGGAAAGTTTTCTGCCATGACATCTGTGAACAGTTTTTTTTATATATATCATTTGTTCTCTCCTGCTTTTTCATTGACTCCAACCAATCTTTATTCTTCTTTGCCTCATCTAGCAGCTGCTGAATTGATTTCTCATGGTGCCTTGCTATTTTTAAGAAATCTTTCTTTTCATGATTGCTGACCACAAACCTGCCTTCTATATCTGAGATCCTGTCCTCACATTGGCTTAATCTGCTGTGAATACTTTCAGTGGAATTTTTGTTCTCCTGGATATCTGCTTGAATCTGCCTTGTGGATTCCATTTCTTTCCTATGCTGAGCATTCATGGCTTCCATAATTTTCTTAAGCTCATTTATTTATTTTTTTTGTCTGCATCTGCTCTAGAGTCCCTAGGCATGGTTTTCATTGTGGACATCATCTCTGAAGTTATCTGAGAAATTATTTCTGATTCGATTTTTTTTCTAGAGCCTCACTCAATTGCTTTGTTGTTACCACTTCAGAAAGGCCAGGTGGGTGTCTTTTGAATTGTCTCACCTCATTGGCCTCAGGTTTGCCTTTAGTGAACTGGATGTCGGGGTTACATCTTGTTTAAGTGTCTTCTCATTATCTTTTCTTGTTTTAGTTTAATTCCTGGGGTGATGCTTATAAACTGCCTATGGTGGGTTGCTTTACTGCTAGTATTTAGAACCCTTAGGAAATGACTACTTTTTTGATGTAGTCTCCAGGTGTAGCTGATCTTTGGGTTTTGAGTCTGTTGCAAGACTGTACCTCTTCAATTTGTTGGGGATGAGAAGTTGCTGCCTGTTTGGTGCAGCCCCTTGTTCTTTTGCACTTTGCCACAGTATTTTCTGTGACCCTTAGTCAACCTCGGTCTTGGAATACCAAGAAGAACAGCTGTTTAGAATAATTATGTCACTTTTGGCTATAGTAGTACCATCAGCAATGACAAAAACATCAAACACAGCCTAGAAAATGAGAAACTGAGCTAACCATTAATTTGCCACCTTTAACTGTATGAACTGGATTTGAGGTTCTATAACAAAATCTAAAACAAACCATAAAATTATATGCATTGTACAAGTCCTTAATATGTCAATTTTGCCCTTAGAGGTTAGAATTTAAAATGGGTTAGGGAGAAAATAGAGAAGTGGAGGAAGAGGAAGAGTTTAGAAGTAAGGCCAGAGGATAGAGGGGGATCATGCTAACTTTGGGAAACTGGTGCACAAGACTGGAGGGAAAGAGAGAAGGAAGAGATAAAATGAAAAAACAGAGCTAGAAACACAACAATAAAGGAGCTAGAAACCACATTCACACTCATATAAAAACAGGATCAAACAATGAAGGAGAAAAAAACAAAAACAGAAAACAAACAAACAAAAAACCCCCCCAAAACCACAGCAACAACAAAAAACAAACAAGAGAGAGAGAAAAAAACAAATAAAGAAAAAAAGTCCACTTTCAGTTTTGTCTCTGCTGTCCCTGGTAGACGACGTGTGGAGACAGAGTCCCGATGCATGCCAATCTATTCCAGCAAGTCAGCAATAGCTTTTTGGTAGGGTAGTGAATAATCTGAGCAAGCCCGCACCTTTTGGCTGAGACCATACTCATTCGACCTGCAGCCGTCAGCACACCTTCCGCAGGCCTGAGGCCAGCTGGGAGCTGCTAGATGGAGCCAGCAGCTACTCTAATTTCTGAGCTTGGCCAGCCCCTCTCCAAGTTGGCTCCCAGCTAATTGCTCTCTCCCACTGGGTGACTGAGCCCTCAGCACTCACTACCAGGCAGTGCAGTCTCTCATGTCCACTGCTCCCCTCCACTGCACGTCTCTCTGTGGAGGTCTCCAGGGTCTCCAGCAGTCACCATGTGTCTTCAGGTTTGAACCACTCCTGTGGCGCAGCAAGTCCTGTCTCAGGGAGAATGTGCAATTAACTACCTCCTTCTTCTTTGTTGAAGTCTCTCTCTTCACTCTCTCTGTGGGCTTCAATTCATGCTTCAAATTCTCCCTGGGTCCAGGGGTCCCACTTCCCTCCTTCTTGTCTTTCTCGAGTTGCTATATTCCAGTGTCTGGATGGTGACTCTCAGAGAGGCTCTTTCTCTGCTGCTCACCACTCCACCATCTTGGTCATTCTCCATCCATACTTAGAGGCTATGGTTCTGGTTGCTCCTTTATTTTATTTTGAGTCAGGATGTAAGTTGCCCAGGTAGGCTTCAGACTCCCTATTCTCTGCCTTAGCCTCCTGAGTAGCTGGATTTATAAGTGTGCACTACCATGCCTGGCTCAACACTTTAACTTTTGAATGAATTATGCATTTCTCATATCTTCTGTGCTTCAGCTGTCCTGTGTTTTCATTCTCTATAGGATTTTAATTTATAGTATTTCATAGGATTATAACTATTAAAACTTTATGTTTACCTACATATTTGTACTTTGTCTTGTTCTTCATTCTTTCTTCCATCTCTTAAGTTCCATCTGTGACCATTTTCCTTACACCTGAAGAATTTAATATTTCCTTTCACCCTGGTGGCAATACGTTCTCTCAGTATCCAATTAGAGAAAAGGTCTTGTACCTTCACTCTGAAGGCTATTTTTAATGGTTTAGAAGTTTAGGTTGATAACTGTTTCCTTTTATCAGTTTGAAGATATTCCATTATCTTCCTAGAGTCTGATATCTCTGCTGGAAAGTCAGCTGTTAGTCTTATTATTGTCCCTCTGAACAACTTTCTCTGGCTACTTTTAAGATTTTTCTCATTGGTTTTCAGTTCTGAAATTTATACTATTCCTTACTGGAGTAAATAACAATTTTTGAATCTATGGTTTGATATCACTTTGCTTTGGAAAATTCTTATTCATTATCTCCCAAATACTATTTCTTTTCTCCCCTCTGTGTATTTTTTCCACTATGTCCCATATGGCTCTTACATCCTTTTCTGCCTTTTTCACCCTTTTTACTCCCCATATCTAAGCTGGGCCATTCTATCCTCAGTCCTAAGATCTCTTTTTTCAAAAAGATTCTAATTTACTAACACTAAACCCCATTTTGTCCAGGCTACCCTCGAACTCATGGTGATCCTCCTGCCTCAGTCTCCCAAGTGCTGGGATTATAGGAATGCACCACCATGTCTGGATTCATAGCTCTTTTAAAGTGTACATCTGCTATTTGAATCATCCATAGTTTGAGTCTATTTTCTGCTTCATTTCTCTTTACTTTCTTGGACAGGTCTTCTTCTCTGTTATATTTTTTAATTGAATGATATATATGTTGAACATGAAAAGTTATAAATTATTTGGTACTCCACATGTTGCTATCCTCTAGAAGGCATATGCTTTTGCTTATGGTGAGCACTCAGGCTATGGACAGCCCACCTCCATCCAGAATGGATTTAGTTAGGGATTAAAATGATTCAAAACTCAACTTGGTCTTTAAGAAGCATTCATTCTTTGTCTATTTCTAGCCATTCTTTTCCTAAGATGTTGTCCTTCATTGTCCCATGTGACAGTGTGGGTTGTTTACTGGGTCTCTTCTCCTTGATGGGCCCTGAACTCCAATTTTTGTTCTTTCCTGATCCTATGATTCCGCCAGAAGTGCAGTTCAGTTACTTAGCTGCTCAGCTGCTGCTTTTGAGATGAGCATTTGACTGGAGTAGAGAGGTGGTACCAATTTCCAAATACACCTCCTTCTCTAGGTCTTGGTGTGCTTCTGATCTATCACACATGTGCATGTGTACACACTGCCCATCAGCCTTTCTAGTTCCCAGACAGAAAAATTGTTTCAGAACAACTTAGCCTGTTACTGTAACAAGTACAATTCAAAATTTTAATAAATTAATTTTAAATGTAAAAAATTTATAGCTTTTTAGAAGTGAATTTACCCTCCTCCCATTCTTTCTTTTAAATCAGGTTCTTGCTATATTGTCTAGGCTGGCTCAAGTGATCCTCTTGTTTCAGCCTTCTGAATAGCTGGGACTACAGGCACATGCCATTGTGCCTGATTTAGGAGCACATTTCTTTTTCTTTTTTTTTTTTTTATATGCAGGTACCGGGAGTCGAACTCAGGACATCGCGCTTACCAGGCAGGCGCTTATGCCACTGAGCTATATCACTGGCCACTAGGAGCACATTTCTTAAGGAAAGGAACAGAGCAGCTTTTTAAAATTAATTCATGTAACCATGGATGAATATGACTGATCTCTAGAATTAGATAAATTCAAAATCTATTCATTAAATGTGTTAAGTTATTCATATAAATAAGTAGATGGAAATAAAAGTCTTTTGTGCCAATGACATTTAATTCTTTGAACTGCTTCTCTGAATGCCAAAATTCACACAGCGATCTATCATAAATTTTAAAATATTTCAGTTGACAAGTCAGTTAAGTTTTTCTGAAATAATTTCCAAACATTTATACCAATATTTTGAGCTGTCCATCTGTTTGGTGCTGGAGGTTTTTGAACAATGCAGTAATGACAGCAGCAACATACCTTCCTGAGATTCTTCATGGATGAGAGCTAACATGTCTTAAATAAAATAAGAAAGGGGTATACTTTCAGTCAGGAAATTTTAGCAATAAATATGAGAGTTGGAGGTCATTAAACTACTCCCTTAAAACTATTCTTGTACTTCTATATCCTTGAGAACCCAGTCTGAAGACATCTAAACTAGGAAAGGGGGCAGCAGTAGCTCTGTTCTATGTAATGTTCATAAAGCAGAGAGGCCTACAGTGGTGCTGCGAGTTGGAGTGGAAAAATGAGATATGATTGACAGTGGTGTAATCTGTTCTCCTTGGATTCATCTCACAACTGTAGCTCTGTAAGCAGAACAGAGAAAGAATCTTCATAGCAGAGCCAATGAGGTTTTACATTTATTGTATACTCAAATAATCAGACAGCCAGACAATAGGGTGAAAGGATCTACCTTAATTTCATCAGAGACGCTCTGAATGCAAGTCCTGCAGACACCATTAACTTGGATGGAAGCTATGGACCTCTACATGGCCCCCAAGAAAGGGCAGGATGAGTATCCAGCCTGACAAAGCCTGGGGCAAGTACATCTTGCTCTGTGCAGATGGTGTCTCCTGGGTGAAATCTCAAAACAAAAAGCATTTTACCTTATTACTAATGTAAAATCCAGAATGAATAAGTGACTGTCAAAGGAAAGCCAGAAAGAAAGGAATGACAGTGACAATATAATATAGTATGAAATAAATTGAATTGGTAGTTTTGAGAGAGTAAAGTTAATTATTCCGGGGTGGATTTGTTTAGGTGCTTTCTTTTCTTTTCTTTAGTCTTTATCTGACAGAGATCAGCAGACTGGAGGGAATCGTGCTGTGTGACTCCCTGAGGTAGCTCTCTAATCAGGAGTCTGTGGGTCTTTCCCCTGGATCCATTACAGGCTGTCTGTGAACATGGGAGGGCATTGCTCAACTTGAATGCTGCTGCCGCTGGGCCATTTCTACGGATTCAGAGAGCGTAGGATTTTGTCCACTAAGATCATTAGTGATCGCCCCAAATAAGACTGAGAAGAGCATGATTTCTCAACCTGCCTCAGGGACCCATGAGGAAGTGAGCAACAAAGACAAGGCCTGGGAGTAAGATTTGTCTTTGTGCTAACTTTGAGAGCACGCTTTTCCTTCACTCCGTCTTGTTTTCTCATCATTCCCAACTTGGAAGGGAATTACTCTTAATTGGGGTTCATTTTTCAAGACCTACTCTTGTCTTTGTCTCTAGTAAGCCTTCCTGCTGGACATTCCCACATGCTGTTTCCTACAACCTAATGAATGTATCCTGAACAGGAAATACAGTTAGAGGAACCTTTAAAGGACAACCAAGGGACACCACTCTACCCATGCACCATTGTACAAAATAAAAATTTTAAAGGAATTTCAAAACACTGAATTTCCATCCATCACACAATTATTTTAATACACTTATTTCTTAATAATTCACTGCCATAAACTAAAAAATTGTCAAAACAAACATGTAAACCTATGATGTCTATGACATAAAGCATGCCCTTACAGATTGTGTAATTAACAGCTTACACAGCCATACCCAGCAACTTTACATCAAACCCCATTGTTTAACAGCTGAGAAGACAAAGATATCAGATGGGAGACGTGAATGACCCAAGGTCTTCCTGCCTGCTAGCTCTGGTACTTTTCCACCATGCACACTGTTTTTCTGGCTACTCTCTCCAAAGACCACCAAGTTAAGCTTATAAAAATCACATTTCTGTGAACTCCCTGGAACACAGGTCTCGCCTTCCAAGTGCAGTTCCTGCTTGCCAACTGTGACACATCTTGTAACAATAACTCCAGCAAGCTGCATTTTATGTGATGTGAGACAGGTGTGCAACTGTTGAATACATGTCTCAAGAGAGCTTATTAAAACAGCTAAGCCAATTAACTCTCATAGAAACACGTAATCTTTTCCAGGAAAATACATCTGAGGCACAGGAGCTTGTGGGAACATGTCTTTGGGGGGAAGCATGGCCTTTGATCACAGAGATCCTTTCCCCAGGGTTAGCCTGGCCTATGGGGCAAGAAGACCTATGGCGATGGCCCTTCTCTGATGTAGGGAGGGGAGAAGTGGGCTAGCGGGAACACAGGATGCCCCTGAAGTTTGGCCTTGTGTACAGGGGTGAAAGCAAGCTGGGGAAGACAAATTACATGAGAAGTAGTTCATCTATTAACGCTGATTCTGAAAGCTCGACTGAAAATGACCTATTGGGCATAAAAAATAACTAATAAGAAACCAAGATCAGAAGGAAATCCTGCCTTTACTCATGCTGAGTCTCTGCTTAATGAGGCCAAAGATAAGGTTTTAATATCAGTATTTGTTCGTCAGTGTTAGATCAGGGAAAACCTCTGGCCCACGCTCGGGAACTGTGCTCCTCCGCAGTGAGACCGTGTGAGGAATGGATGACACTACCGAAATCGCGGCTTGTGGATTCCCTTGACCACAGCCAGCAACTGCATCTTCACGTCTGCAGCACCTGCTTCAGGATCGCAGTCTTGAGACCAGTGACCGTGCGCCACACAAAGGGAACACCTTGATTCTCTGCACCACATGGTATTCCTGACCAAAGTCTGCTCTTCCGAGGTGTTTTCCTGCTATTTGGATAACAGCAGACTGCACCTACCCAAGATGCAAAATGCTCCCAAGCACTTTTCTGCAGAGATCACCTAGATTGCTGGAGTTCCAGCCCCTATTGAGGGATTCCTTTCCATCCTCTGCCTTTTGAATGTGAGATTACCAAGTCCTTACACACTGCCCTTATCCCAATACCTGGAGTCTTCTGGTCTCCCAGGCTTCTCAGGTGGCTTTGAGCTACTCCCAGGAATAACAGACAGGGAGTGAGTGCTGTGCCTGTGGCCCCAGCAGCCATCTGCAGCCAGGAAATTGGTTCTGCTGGACCAGCCAGTCTAGTGGCCAAGTAGCTGGGGAAAAGAAGCTTCACCTCTGCACCCATCGTGTGCATGGTGTGCTTTGCCTATTGGTCCTGATCCCTGATCCCTAAGGCATCAAGCAGTAAGGTTTGTTCTTCTATTCTTCTTCACATACTGGCTTCTTCTGATGACTGGCTCCTTCTGTCCATCATTTCCTTGGAAAGCCTACTTCCTGTCCCTTACTAGCCCCCCTGGTCCATCCTAGAATTTTCTTGCAACTTAAAACAGCACTTGCTTTTCACTCTTCAGTTTTGCTGCCTATGGGCATTTGTGTTCTTGGTGTGACCTTGCAGCTTTGGTTTTGGCTCAGGTAACCTCACATGACACATTCAAATGGACACAGGCTAAGCCCCCTTTGTAGAACCCGAAGCCAGGGGATAGATTACAACTCCTAAAAATATACTTGAGTCAAATCTTGTACATATCTATAACCTTATTTGACATGTTCAACAAGCCTGAGAGGTGCACATCATCATTCCTGTTTGACAGGTGACAAAACAGGAGCACAAAACATTTAAGTGACTCTCCCCAGGGAAAACAACTAGAAAGTGGCTGAATTGATGTAGAACCCATGTTCTGGCTCTTTTCTTTAAATTTCCTTGCCCAGAATTCCCCAAGAGCTCCAGTGAAGTGCTGGAAGTGCAATAGTAAGAACAGAAAGAGCAGGCAGGGAAGAGGACAGCTCTCTGCACGTGAAGGGCTTAAGTGGGATAAAAATGCTACCATTCTGTCCCATCACAGTGAGATCCCAGAGAAATGCTCATTTCTATGCTGGTGGCTACAGACTTGGTTCAGAAAGGCATAGCAGAGGCTGGGTGGTCCCCTGCCCATGTACTATTCTTGCTCAGGAGGTGTTTGACACCAACAAAAGAATACGGCATAGACCTAGCAGGAAGCCAGACCTTGCAAAATGGGTCTAGGACTGCTCTCGGCCACCAGAAACCAAAGACTCTGGCACCTTTTTCTTCTGAGGACTAATGCACAGGTATCATCTGAGATCCTGCCCTTTGCTGAGATCCTATGCTCTGGGGAGTTGGGCTCACAAACCTGAAGGCTGGTGGATGCCCCAGCAGTGCAAAGCCCTTGCCAGACTTGGCCAGAACTAAGGTGATAGCACAGGGGAACTTGCATGGGATTTGGAGTCAGGCAACCACGGATGACCACCCAGCTTGCTTGCTTCCTGCTTGTATGTTCTCTAAACTTCAGTTTTCTCAGCCTAGAAAACCTGGAGAGGGAAGAGGTAGAGAGTAGCCTTTTCCCTGGAGTCCTCTGAAGGACCCTTGCAGGAAGAGGGACTTAGGGGAGCACCCTGGGAGCCTGAATGTCTGGCTCCAGTGCCTGTTCTCAGGGAGAAAGCCAGTGGAAGTGGCAGGGCTGCATCGCTGAGCTCAGGAGCTTCCCACATAAGCATCTGCTGTGGGTCAGATGGCCCTCTTCGTGGAAATGAACCTCAACCCCACACAAGCTCATGAACTGGAAAAGCAGCTGGAGTGCCAAAATCAGCCTAAGAAGAGGCCACCAGGATCCCTTGATGGTGCTTGACTTTGCAGCACAAAAATTACTTCCTCACTGAGTCCTACCAAAGGCTACAACAGCCAAGTCAGTTGTTCCTTTAGGGTAATGAGGCATTGAGGACTGTTGGAATGGGAGATCATATAGCTGTAGATATTGAGTTACTGGCCCTAGCTGAAATCTCATGTAAGAGGGTGCAGAGGAGAAGTGATGGAATGGTGTAAAAGATGGGGCAGAAGAGGGCTCACAAGCTAAGAGGCTGGGTGCTGCCAGGAGGAGGGTGAGCCCCAGGCCCTCACAAGCTGTCCCAGTAAAAGCAGCAACGGGAGCCTAACAATAGTGCTCCCTTGTTCAAATTTTCTGTCACCCAAAACCTGGTTTCAAGGATGCTTGACTGCACTTTTCCTTCTGCTTCTTTCTTCATCTTCTCTTCTCTGCCTTCCTTTCTACTACCTTGCCTTACTATTCCGTCCCTTCCTGCTTTCTTCCCTTCCTTTCTATTGTTTCCCATTTTTCCTTTTATTTTTTCCTTCAACATTAAATCAAATGACATTTCATTTTCCATTTCTGAGGAGGCACTATATTGATTTTAGGATAGGGAGCCACAGCAAAAGCTGCAAAGGGATGCGCTAAAACCCCAAGGTTGGTCACTGCTCAAGTCATACTGGGACTTGATTGCTTTTTACACAGCTAGCCACAGTATAAGGCTGTAAGTTTCCTAGTGGTAGGGAGGTGGCACATTCAGTCAGTGTCCCATGTATCTGGAACATGGGCCACAGAAGAAAAGAGTCAGTATGAATATATCAATTAACAACATAGCTAGTTGATTTCCAAGTTTCTTTTTTGGAGAAACCCTTTTACCTCTGCCTCTCCAACACATGAGCCCCTGAGGCATGGACTGGGAAGCTGAGGGCAGGTAAATGCAGTTGGAAAGCCTCCTGGAGATGTTCTCTAATGCACATTAGGATATTCCTTATTGTTGACCCATTGAGGCCAAGTAATTAACCCACAAATATGTAAACCAATATGCAGTTGAGTTAAAATCAATCTGGAACAAAGCAATTTGGAGGGAAATAATTTTATTAATGCACCAATTAAATTGAACCAGCTAATTTCTTTATATATCTTCCTGCTCCAGGACTCCCTAGGGTACCAAAATACATGCTTAAATCCCTTATAGAGGAGGCCATATTATTTGCACATAACCTACACACATCTTCCTGTATACCTTAAATTATCTTTAGATTATTTATAATACTTAATACTATGTAAATGTACATGTTCTCAGGGGTTGACTAATAATGTCCAGAATGTTTAAACATTAGTTGAAACAAACTAAATTGCCTTTCTTGTTATTCAATCAATGTATCTTAGCTACAAAAACTAAGAAAAATATAAGCAAGTGAAAGATACATGAACCTTTAAAATTCCTCCCAATGGCCAACTCAGAGCCAATGTTCCTCTGCTTCCAAATTACTCCCCTTTTAGTTTCTCCAATTTCACTGAAAATCCACCATCTGCATAGTTCAGTGAGCTAGAAACCAAATGTCATGCCTGTCATTGTCCAATCCCTTAACCCCAAACCCCATCCATCAACAAGTCCTGCCAATTTTAATTCCTATGTATGTGTCCAATTTAGCTATTTTTCACTACCTCTGTTAACATAAACTATGCTCATCCGTCCCCTGGGTTCACACAATTTTTTCCCACCTAGTCAGTCACCCCTTAATCATCCATTCTGATGCCTCCATTCCATTCTCCACTTTGCAGCCAGAGTAGTTTTTTTTTTTTTTTTTTTATGCACTGTGATACTGTCATTTTCTCCTTAAAACCTTCCAATGACTTCCCACTTCTCTCATAAGGAAATATTCTTCAGCTTGGCTCAGGGTGCCTGTCTTGTCTTCAGCCTCTCTTCCCTGTCCATATCACATCCATCCTCCCCTCTTTAAGCTTCTTGAACTTTCCATGCTTCTCCTCATTGCTTATAGGACCTTAACAGACAGAGTTCCTTCACTCTAGATACTCTTTTCTGCCAACACCCCCATTCTTCCACCTTTCCCATCCTCCCAGTTGTTAACTCAGGTCATATTCCAGGGAAATCTCTGACAGCCCTCTCAGATGAAACCAGATCCCTTATTAGATGATGTCATAATCATCTTTTCATTACTATACCTTCCCTAACTGTGCTTTACATTTATTTGGGTAAATATGAGATTGTCTACCTCCTTCACTAGAGTTCTCAGGGAAGAGGTAGGTGGTGAGGAGAGCCTGTGTCTGTTTCAGCTCATGGTTGTCTTCTGAGAGCCCATTCTACAGCCTTGAGTCATTCTCTTTAAAGATGTTTTGTGAAGAAATGGATTTGCCATGATTTGTGAAGATGGAAATTCATCCCTGGATTTCTCTTTAAGACTTTCTAATCCACATAATGGATGCTCCTGAAAAAAGAAAAAGAACTAGGAGCTCTTTTGCCCAAGATACCATCTTGCAAAAAAGAGTAGACGTAGTTGGACAGTTATCTAAACTTTCAAAGATGGAGGAATTGCTTCTGCAGCCAGCAGTCTAGAGGAAACACCTCTCAATTTCTCTGCAGCAGAAATGGTTGCCGCCTAGAAATTCTGTGGGATGATTTTGAAGATCAGTTTTTTTTTTTTGAGACAATCTCACACTTGAAATGTGGATTTGCTGACACAGGAAAACGTTAGTGATGCAGAGCTTGCCAAAGTTACTGACAAAGGAAATGATGTAATGTGATATCAACCCAGAGTCTTATAGAATTTTGATCCAGGCCTACCTGTGCCAGAAAATATTAATTAAAGGAGCTTAGGTTGCATTTGATACTTTGATGAGTTGCTAATATGTTTACATCATATGAAATAAAATCAATCAGATATTAAAAGTATATATGTGTTACTACATCAAAAATTAACTTGGTAATCCTAATCTTGTACTCTCTTGTATTACATAAGCACAAACTGCAAGTGTAGTATGTGTGGGTGTATTTTTCTGGAAAGGAGACCTGCAGGGTTTTTGCTTTTGTTTTTGTAGGTGCTAAAGATTGAACCAAATGCCTCATGCATGTTACACAAGCACTCTACCACTGAGCTACACCCCCGCACCAGCCCCAAGCTCTGTACTTTTGATCCGACCCCTAAGGAGTTTCTTCATTTATAAGTGCTGGAACCAGCATATTATCTACTAAGGCCTCTTTTGGTTCTAAAATTACATAAATCTTAAAGTCTAATGCCAAATTGGTGATTTTTATTGGGAAATTTAGTGACTATCTATTTACTTTTTATTAGCATTGTTAAATATCTGCCTGAAAAACATTCCACTTTTTATCCAGGTATTTGGTGTCCTGTGTATAGAGGCAATGACTTAGGTATAATGTTGATTCACATGTTTGTGTGATGGACAATGGGCTCTTAATTTTTCCTGTGTCTCAGGTGTATGCATCTAAGGTCAATCTAAAGGAAGGGTGTGAAGGCCCCACCACAGTAGGAAAGAGGAAGAATTTGTAGATAAACCATAATTTTTAACCAACAGTCAGTATGTGCCACTTACTTACCCAGGTGAAATCACCTTGATTATAACAACCAAAATGCAACAGCAGCTGAATTGGACACCTACCTATTAACTCCCCACTCAGTCCAGTTCTGGAAAGGGAGGGATGGAAAACAGGTGGCAATGTGTGTTTCTCTACACAGAAGGTATCTTATTAGTCTAAACACTTGCACTGGACGGGAAGAGGTTAGGAGAAAAGCCCAGACCCACACCCATCACCATTCCAGGGGCATAGGAGTGGTTTGTACTCAAGACTTCCTATTTGGCTGTAGGGAGTTACAGCTGCAAATTGGATGATGAAAGATATATAATTGGAATGCCGAAGAGTTTTAACCACAGGTTATTAAAAGGTGACTAATTTTTATTCCTTTTTTGGCATTTTATAAAAGGTGTAAGAATAAACTTAAGAAACCACTGCCACTATGTAAGGTAGCACCCCTGGTCCAAGAAGTTTAAATGCTTGCTATACAATATCTTAGCATCCATGCCAATTCCCTCACTTCTCCTTCCTCAAGAAATCCTTTGCTGCTTTGGTTGCTCTCCAATACGAAGTAAATATTGGAACTTCTTCATTTTGTCCCTCAATAAAATTCCTTTGACATCAAACTGGAGAGCTGGGGTGGAGGAATAACTTTAGTGAACAATGCACACTTATCTCTTCTCCTTTGCAGAACAACCCTGGGTCCAGCCATGTATTCCTGGCTAAATTGGGCCGGAGATCATTTCTTAAAGCACATCTCTCCCCACACTGCTCAACGATACCATTGGATGGGAATCTAAAGGGTTTTTGACAATATTAAATATCACAGGGTTTGAGGTGGGGTAGGTTGGACTCTTCACCACTGACCAATTTTTCAGTCTGAGGGTTTATCTACCTGACAAGAAGATTTGAACGAGTGCCATTTCTAAATTGTACTTCTAAATATTGACTTAGCGGTGAGACTCACGGTGTCATAACACAGCTCACTGGAGCAATGAAAATTTTCCAGGCCTCGTGGAGAGGTCTGCACAATGTCTTACAGAGAGTAGGGAAGGATGAGGAGTATTGAAGAAGAAAAATAAAATCAAGTAATGTTTGGAAGAAAGGCCACTGCACTTCACTTAATGTTGCAGAGACAAATGAGCATTCATGGGGCTGCCAGCTGAGACTGGAGGTGACCAAGGTGGAGACAGAAAGGACAGCAGTTAAACCGTTAATCTCTCAGTCATTAACTGGTAAGAATAGGAGTTACTAGGGCACTGCTGGCTGGGCTGGGAAGAAGTAACAACCGACTCCCAAAGAGCTGTTATTTGCGTATCCAGATTTGAAGGACTACACAGTGTCTGAGAAACATTTCATCTAATTTCCATCAAGACTTCAACATAGCAAGATCTTTACCTAATCTTCATTTAGGTCACGTGCAAGTTCTAGGAAGCTATCATTTTAGCTTCTCTCCTCCTGATTGTTAACACTGTAGCTGATCCTAAGGCATTTCTGTCATATCACATTAGCTGTTGAACTGTTACTCAAAGGAAGTGATTGGCCTCTTCCTGCCCTTCAGGAGGTGTTTTGGAGGAGTAATGAGATATTTTATATACAAATTAGCTTTGAGATTCACTAGATTCTCAGTGATATATGAATTCATATTCTCCAAAATGAGAGTATACATAATGCTCTATAATACTGCAGAGAGAAGCTTAGAACATGGCAACTTTCCCTCTTTAGGATTCTCCCCCATTTTGCCACAACATTGGTATCCATGGCTATGGGAAAATCACACGGACAACCGATTATACATGGATGAGGCATGTGAAGAGTTGGGGGCTGTTTGTGGGGGAGGCGCTCTACAGAGTATGAAGAACTTAAGTTAAGATATAGCAAGTGAAACTAACCAGATAATATGGAAGGTAACGCCCATGGCATTGTGGCAATGTTCAGCTTGGTCCTTTAAAGTGATTTTGTTTGCTAAGGCTATATGCCCAATCTATACCCTCTCCTACACCTAGATGTGTGACCCCTTGTATTTGTTGATAATACTTCTGAGAATGAACTTGAAGCGCAGCAAAATCTTTAAAGTTTAGAACTCATCACAATGGGCTCAATAATGAGTTTCTTTCCGTCAGTTAAGTCTTATTAGACTGGCCCAGGCTCTGATTTGCATCCTTAATCTAACATCCAACTCTGTTAGAAATTGAGTCTCAATTTGAGATAAGACAGTCCTCTTAAACCCTTCCCTTGCTCAAAAGCTTCTCATGTCGCCTAGGTGACAGCTATGGACAGAACTCCAAATGTCTTCAGAATTCCTAGTGTCCCCCATCGAACTACTTCTGCTAGCAAAGCGAGTCTGTGTCTGTTTTTTTGCTGGGTTTTGACATTGCACCCTGCTGTGGCCTTCCTGAGCTCACCTACACATGCCTATCACAGTCCTGTGTCAGCTCTTGTGGCTCCCATCACAGCCTGGATGTGGGTGCCTTGTGTGTCTCCATCTGTCTGAGCTCTATGCTTCTCTGAGAGCTAGCATGCCCTTGAGTGCCCTGAGCAGCTCTCCACGTGGCCACCTCCATACAGCCTCCTCCAGACTCCTACTGAAGCTCTCGCCCTCCATGTGGACCATCTGTGTGCTTCAGCCTTGCTAACTCATTGTGTTCTCCATTCTCCCTATCCATGAAGGCTCCCTTCCCCATAACCCGCCACATTTTCACAATTCTCTCAGCTGCCGCTCCCCTCCACCCAAAGCCACTGCAATCCCCTCAGTGGCTTCTCCTCATGTCCTACTAGGCTGCTGTTCACTTTTTTTTGTTTGTTTTCATTTCTTCTAGGCCTCCCCTTATTTCTTCGTCCATAATGTCAATTACCAGTTTAACAACATTAAAAATTTGGAGAAAAGTGCTTTCAGCCACATCCATGGAAAAGTCAAATTGCTTACCACTTACTGAAGGAGTGAATTCCACCAATGGCAAGTTGGTTATTTTGTTAGCATTGAATCCTCTCATCCTTAATGAAATATATTAACTACCAGGATGGAAGTATTCCAAGGACTTCTCACAGTAACTAAGGAACTTTGTATGACTATTTCCCTAGTTGCAGTAAGTAAAATAATCTAGTTTCTTAATGATCTAGGACGTACAAGGGGAGTCTTGAGACAAAGGGAGTTCTTTTAGTGCATTATCAAAAAGTTATGAGGTCTTTGAATTCTCTTTCCAATATTGTAGGGGAGCTCAAATATTATAGAAATGGTACACCAAATTATTTTGTAAAAGTCAACAAATATACTGCAACTGAAATCTGCTATTTATCTAAACTTTTGCACATGAAAAAAGCATGATATATTGCAGCAGTATTAATCAAGTCAAGGGAAACAGGGAATGGCATTGTCTTGAATGTTAGGGAGTTCAAAACAAAAATTTAAGACATTTAAGACTTGTCTTAAGTTAGTATCTCATTTTTGAAAATATGTCATGGCCTTTAAACAAGAGCTCAGCATTGCTTTCTCTTCGAAGAGTCCTTGATGTTTTATTTGGAAGACTGGAGGGTGCTGGAAGCCAACACACTTACCTGGCCAATAATACATGTAAACCTTTCTTTTGGCCTTGGTCAGAGTCACCCACAAAGGCTCTGATCCATTCCACCAGAGAGGCATCAAGCTATCTCTGTTCACACCGATATCAAATGACTTATTGGTGTTGGGATCCCACATGTAGTTGCCAATCATCTGATGGACTTCACAGTGTCGGCCTGCATTAACGAGATTACAAAGCTGTCAGATTATCATGGGTTTCTTTTGTTTTTCTTTTTCTCTTTTTTTTTTTTTCTGCATGTAAGAGCAACTCATACTTATTTTGGAAGTCTAGAACATCATCAGGATTTCCCATTTATTTTAAAAATTACAGATCCTTCTTCTTTCCTAGACTGTACTATAAAACCAAACAATCCGGTGAGATGTCCACTAGTTGACTGAGGGTGGGGTCACATTCAGAGCAGCCAGCCAGGCAAATGTGAGCTGTTTTAAGTTATAATGAGGATGTTGTGTGGTGTTTGGCCCTCGGTTCACGGCTTGACATCTAAATACCAATCAGTATAGAAATCATCGATTTCTGTAAGACTTTGGGTATGTTCTCACCCCAGAGCTCTCTCTGTACCCCTTCCAAGCCCTCCTCCCACATGATCAACAATTTAGCTGATCTCGTGTTTATTTTCTCCTTTCTTGAGTTAAAGGAGTTACTTCTTCAGTGCTGAACAATGATGCAATCTGTGACATTTGGAACAGGATGGTGAAAAAAAAAATAGATTCAGCTTTGAAAAACAAAGCCAGAAAACAACCCTCCAAATGGAGTGTTATATAGAAACAAGGGTTGGTTCTGCTGGGCACAGCTCAGTCCCAGAAGAGAAGCCAGAATTGAAAGACGCAAGCGCTTGCACTCTTTTGAAATATTAGGCTTAAATTATTTATTTTGGAGCAATCTGTTACATCTTTAAAGTAAAAATAACACAAACATTGGCAAGTGCATCAAAAATTACTGCAATTTTAGAGAGCGTCACTTGGCACCAGTATGAAACATGCTTCACCGAACTCCCTCACTATGCTTAATCAAAGTGGCTTTTTTTGTTTGTTTGTTCACCGTTTTGTTTCTTTTTGTCTCCCCTCACCAACACTTTATTTAAAAAAAAAAGAAGAGACACCCTAAAATACAATTTTGAAAATTTAGACACCAAAAGTGACATCAAGGGAAAACCTTTTATTTCATCACAGAAAGCAAGGCATTCCACAAACCATGCTTTGAATTTAAAACTCAAAAACCTAAACACAATGGTTTTTACCCAAAGCTGTAGGATCTTTTTGATCTTAACTAAAGCTTTATATGTGGGCTAATAAAATTTTTTAAAAAACTAAACCATTGAGCAATTTCTCCAATGGTTAAGGAACTTTAATTCACATTTATTAAATACTCATATACATACAGTCATATTATTATACACTGTAACAGGTAGAGAGATTGAAATAGGAATAAATGGTCCCCATCCTTAAGTGGTTTGTAATTTAGTACTCAACAGAAGGTCTTATGCAAGAAAGAGACAGGTTTCCTAGGATTGAGGCTAGAAAGAGACCAGGTTGCAACTCCAAATATGTGCTATCCAACTTACTAAGTGAGGACATACTTCTTATTGGTTCAAATATATGAAACTTCAAGAGCCCTCTTATGAATAAAAATTAATTTTTCCCTTTATTCAAAATCATTCTTTCCATATCAAAAACTTTTGTCATCCTAATGATGCTTGTTTACCCTTTCACAAGGAAAGATAATCATAGCATCCATTGGAAAATGTCTCCCCTTCAGTTTTTCCCAGTAGATGGTTTCTATCACCCCACAAGTGTATTGAGAACATCTCACCTGGAGCTGATGTGCAGAGAAACCGAAAAGAAATGTGAAATTGGAAGTGGGTGTGAAAGCTATTACTGAGGTCAGTGACCAAGAAAGAGCTCTCAAATTAATCATCAATAAAGGACTAGAAAAGGTAGAGATATCAGATATGGGAATAATAGGAAGAGTTACCCTATAGGTAGGATCTCTGCCTTTTTTTTTTTTTTTTTTTTTTTTTTTGGAACCAGGAATCAAACTCAGGACCTCACGCTTGCCAGGCAGGCACCGTGTTGCTGAGCTATATCCCCTGAGTGAAACCCTGGGGCTTCATGTGATTTAGTTTTCAGAAAATGCTGAATTTAAAGAAGCAGGAAGCAAACAAAAATAATTGCTAAAGTACTTACATATTACCCAAACCACACAGTATCATTTTGTGCATCTTCCCTCCTCTCTA
The DNA here is from genome assembly GCA_028451465.1 of Erethizon dorsatum. Lineage (NCBI taxonomy): Eukaryota > Metazoa > Chordata > Mammalia > Rodentia > Erethizontidae > Erethizon > Erethizon dorsatum. The sequence continues at coordinate 54,927,034 of CM051837.1, read as the reverse complement.
CTCATGTTCAGCACTCCGAACCCCGAAGTGTCCAAACTCTTAACCTTTCTGACTCTCTGCTCTCAAAGCAAAAAATGATACACAGACAGCGACAGAGAAAGAGTCAGAGATAAATATAAGACAGAGAAAGACAGAGTCAGAGACTCAGAACATTTTCCTAGTGAATTTCTATATAGTGGAGATCTTCAACAAGAAAGTCACCTCAGACTCGTATTCAGAAAGTTGTTTCTTTTGGTAGATTGGCCTTCAGTTGAAATCGGAGGGTATGTTCTCAAAGGCTGAATTGCAGATGCTGTCCCAGTCCCCAGGGTCGTCCCTTTGTTCTGGGAAGAGCTGCCTTTCTGGAAGCCAGCAGGAGGGCATATGTGCCTTCTTTCTTCAGACCCAAATCTCTCCTAGCTGACTTGACCTTTCTTCCATTAATATAGTAAGACTGGCAGTCTAAGCCTACTCTTATTCAAGCTGATTTCCATACCTATCCTCTCTCTTTTGCTCTTTCATTTTTATTGCCTGGGTAAAAGTGGTGGCTGAAAGAACAGAACAGAACAAAACAAAACACAACGTTCTCGCTTCTGCAGCCCACGAATGCTCGTCTCCATATTCCTGCCTGACCCATCTCTATTTTTATACATCTGCAAATCTTCTTGACTTTTCTCTAGTTTGCACTTTGCAAATAGAGCTTTGCTATAGTTCAGTTATTTGGGCTTTTGCTCATGGCTTTGGTAGAAACTTTCCTGACTTCCTCAGACAGCACAGTCTCAGGTAGTATTCAGGGATGAGAACCAAAGGACACCTCTGTGGGGCTTTAACATCTGCGCTCCACTGCCTCTGAGAGAGCTCATGGAATAGCTCCCCATGTAGAACTTCTATATGAGTGTAACTGAATATGACATTTTCATTTTTTATTTCTTATAATCTTATTCATTTGTGTTCTGATGTAATTAACGACCATCTCTAGAAGTTTCTTAGCAAGCACTAACAAAACTGCGCCACATTATATATTTCCAGTGGTGGCTGGCACATCCTGTGTCTTCCTTTTCTCATTTACTGTTTTTAAAAGATTCACTCAACACACCTGCTATGGTTTGGGTAGGGCCTGGCCCCCAAATATTTATATGCTGGAAGATTGGTCTCCAGTGTGGGGGTGTTGGGAGGTGGTGAAACCTTTGAGAAGTCGGGTAGTGGAAGCTAATTCAGCCAAGAAAGCTCTGCCTTTGGAAGGAAATTATATAGTTTTCACAGGACTAGTTAGTTCTCAAGAGAGCAGGTTACTATAACGTACGGCCACCCCACTTTCTGGCCTCTTTGGCATATGGCCCATTTTCCTTTCCACTTCCCAGCTATGTTATGATGCATCTGGGGGTGGTGCAGGGGGTGTTTCCAGAATGCTGGTACCATATGTTTGGATCTTCCAATCATCAGAATCATGAGCCAAATAAACTTATTTATTTGATAAGTTATCCAGATTCAGGTATTTTTTATTGTAACACAAAAAGTACTAATACAATGTATTTATCAAATAATATGTACCTGCTAGGCATATAAAGATAACAAGATACAGTCTCCAACTTAGCCTGGCTCATGGCCTTGTATGGAAAACAGTATGGCACCATGGTGAGGGGGTTAGGACTCAGAGTCAGACAGCACCAGTGCAAATGCAAGCTCTTGTATTTACTAAAGGCATAATCTTAGACTGCGCTTAGACCCTCTAAAGCCTCAACTTCCTTATCTGAGTAATTGTCATGATAATAGTTATCGTAAAATATATAAATATACAGTATTCCCTTTTCATGGAGTGTGGGCCTGTGAAAATGCCCCTGCAAGCTGAAACCATACAAAACTATCTTCACGATCAGTGGGAAAAATGACCATTAAAAATGTGGTCAAGGGCCAGTGATATAGCTCAGCGGCACAAGCGCCTGGCTGGCAAGCACAAGGTCCTGAGTTCAGTTCCCAGTACCCACATTAGAAAAAAAAATGTGGCCTAAGTCGGGTATGGTGGCACACACCTGTAATCCTAGTACTTGGGAGGCTGAGGCAGGACTACCATGAGTTCGAGGCCAGCCTGTACTACATATGAGTTCAAGTGAGCCTCATCTACATAGTGAAACCCTGTCTCGAAAAACAAAAAAAAAGTTATGAAAATATTAACATTTTTCTTACTGTCAGTTACAACTAGTATATAGAAAAATGAAGACACAATAAAACAATGAAATACTAGTACATTGTAATTTCAAACGCTGAGAATAATAATTTATTTCTTAGTTAAAAACTTAGCAAAATGGTTTGAACTACATGTGCTTTCTACTTCTATACTGCAATAAAAATGAGCAGTTTTTTATTTTAAAGAAAAAGAACAATAAAAACAATGATACAGAATTTCAGAACAAGCTAATAGTGGATTAACAATGGTTAATATATCGTGTATTGTTATCTTCAAAGTAGTTGCTCAGATTACAGGATAGAGGCATGAAAAACTGATCAAACAATATAAGCACAAACCGTTCTTTTCAATGAACTAATAGAAATTGGCAGTATAATTATCTTAGCTATTATATATATATATATATATATATATATATACACACACACACACAGAATATATATATATTTTCTTTTCTGTTTCTTCTTTCCGTTTTTCCTCCATCCCAGTTGCTCTTTCCTTTTGAGCAGTTTCTTCCCTTTTCACAATATCTACTGTACATTTTGGATCTTATTTACTCTTTCAGTTTCTTACACTAGGGAGACAATACAATGTTTACACGTGAGTCTAATTTATTTCGCTTATGAGTACAGTCTCTAGTTGCATCCATTTACCTATAAAAACCTCGAGTTTATCCTTCTTTATAGCTGAGTAGTACTCCATTGTATAAAAATAAATGGCAAATAAATATATGAAAAATGTTCAACATCGTTGGTCATTTGAGAAATGCAAATTAAAACAACACTGAGATTCCATCTCACCCCAGAAAGAATGGCTATCATCAAGAAACCAATCAATAACAAATGCTGGCAGGGCTGTGGGGAAAAAGGAACTCTTCTCCACTGTTGGTGGGAGTGTAGACTGGTACAACCACTATGGAAATCAATGTGGAGATTCCTTAAAAAAAACTAGGATTAGAGGTCCCATTCAACCCAGCTATTCCTCTTCTGGGTTCTTCCCAGAAGAATTAAAAACATCGGGGCCGGTGAGATGGCTCAGCGGTGTAAGCGCCTGCCTTGCAAGCGCGAGGGCCCGAGTTCGACTCCCGGAACCCACATACGTAAAAGGGGCCGGTGATATCGCTCAGAGGCACGGGTGCCTGTTGGCGCACGAGGTCCTGAGGTCGACCTCCCGGTACCCACAAAAAAAAAAAAAAAAACATCGTACCACAACGATATATGTGCACCCATTTTATAGCAGCACAATTAATAATAGCTAAATTGTGGAAACAACCCAAATGCCCATCAACCAAGGAATAAACATTTTTATTATGCTTTGGTGAATTGTCACACTCTAAGCTTAGATTAACTTCCAAAATTTTATTCTTTGTGCATTCAATGCCATGAAATAACCTCAAGAGTTCCTTTAACATGAGGTCTTTTGCTGGTATCACTTCCTCTGGGACATCTCATCCTTTTTGTCACAACCACTTTCCTCATTGCTATGGTTTGGATATGGTTTGACCATCAGAGTTCCATGTGCAGGAAGCTTGGTCCCAGCTTGCAGGCCTGGAGGTGGCACAACCATTAAGAGATGGGGCCTAGCGGAAGTCACTAGAGTCATCGGGGCTCTATCTGATAAATGGATTAGTTCTCAGGACAGCACATTGTTGTAAAGTGGCGACACCCCTTGCCTTAGCCCCTTCTACATATGGCTATTTCCCTTTCCACTTCTATATCATGCATTTTAAAATTTTTATTAGTACATATTTTCAGTATGTGCATTTTACAATCATCTTGGGGAGTTGGTACATGTATGTAATACAGCTTATTTCCTTTTTTAATCCCCTTCCCTCCCTCCTCCTCTAATTCCCCTTTCCCTCTTTTCATTCTCGTTGATATTATTAATCTTAGTTCATGTTTATGGCAAAAAAAAAATTACACTGCTCACTTAGATAAGGGGCCTTAACTAAATATCAGAGAGCAGGTGGGCTGAATGTCCCCTGAACTGGGACTTGAGAGATCTCATGGTACCATTCACACCTCAGAAATGGAGGAGACCTCAGGTGGCCTCCTAGTCTAATTTTTCACCTGTAATTTCAGGGGTTACAGGAGTAACTCTTATGCATTTTATGTATTTTAGGTGTGAAAGGGTTGAATATCTGACCCAGGCCACAACTATCACATGAGGTGAGTGGGGTGAAAGCAAAGAAAAAGGTGATCTTAACCTTGATTTCCTGGCTTGTAACATAATGTACCTTAAGCTTCACTTTCATGATGATAATTTAGTGGTTATGTTTGTACTCTGAAACATAAACAAATACTGATTTCAAGAAGACTTTCAGCATTATTCTGCCATTTTATTTATTTCTCCAAACATACATGCGGAAAACAACTGCATAGGTGATTGTATCACTAACCAATCAGATTTTACGGCCAATGAGGAATTTTTTTTATTACAGTCATACATCATTTAGTGACAGGAATATGTCTGAGAAATGCACTGCTAGGTGATTTCATCATTGTGTGACTATCACAGAGTGCACTTCTACAAGTGAAGTCAGCTGTGACATCTGTAGGTGATGTAATCTCATGGGACCAGGACCACTCATGTAATCCATCACTGACAGAAACATCGTTACACCGTAAAGGGCTCTACGTAGACGTCTCCTTACTTCCTAGCATATAATCACCTTCTGAGACAGATATTACTCTTTAATTTCTAAAAGCCATTCATTTTGTTTTTCTGAGGCCTATGAGTGTTCCATTAGATTACTATGCCTGTGTCTACCAGATATCAAAAACAGCTAGTCAAAAGAGAAAAACGAGGTGATATTTTAAGCATATAAATTTAGTTAAAATGCGGTGATGGAAATACAGGTTACAAAATACTAATAAGAATCGTGGGAATCATTCTTTTATAACACAAACATTTTTGCCTGGAGGCAGCACTCAGGTGAGATCCTAGTCCAGAGTTAAATGTCAGCCTCTGAGTCCACCTGTTGGAAATCTGCCTTTTGAATCACGCATGACAGGCGTGGGGAGCCTGGCTATGGCCGATCAGTCCCTATCTAGGAGATGGTGGCTACAGTGAGCAGGTAGAAAGTATGCAGTCAGACAGAACAGTTTGGGTAGGGGTATTCCCACTCTAGCTGCGGGAGTTGAAACTACCCTTAACTTCTGAAAGCCTCACTTTTTCTATCTCCAAAATAAGAATATTAATACTACATTGATTAGATTGCAGTAAGTATTAAAAATAGGGCTGGAGTATTAAAGATATCCCAAAGTGTCTTTGCCTACCCTTCATTAGGCCCTGAGTTCAAGGTCAGTAAAATAAGAAAGAGAAGGAAAGAAGGAAGGTAGGAAGGAAGGAAGGAAGGAAGGAAGGAAGGGAGGGAGGGAGGGAGGGAGGGAGGGAGGGAGGAAGGAAGGAAGGAAGGGAGGAAGGAAGGAAGGAAGGAAAGAAAGGGAGGGATGGAGGGAGGGAGGGAAGGAGGGATGAAGGAATGTTATTGACATGTAATGCTTACTGGGTTCCAGGTGCTGTTCTAAGTACACCTATTAAGGGTTGAATTCAATACATATGTTCAACTCTTAAACCCAGCACCCCAGAATATGATCTTATTTAAAATTGAATTCTTACAAATGTCATCTTACAAATGTTAAAAGGAGGTCAATAGAGTCACCCTTAATCTAATATGATTGGTGTTCTTGGGAAATTTGAACATAATGATAGGAACACACAGGGGCAAAAGATGTGAAGAAACACAGGGAGAATACAGTCATCTATAAGCTAAGAACACCTGGGAAAACCAAAAGCTGGAATGATCAAGGTGGGATCATGCCCGATCCTTCAAAGGGAGTAAGGCCTTGCTGACATTCGGTTTTCTAGATTTTGACCTCCAAAACTCCAAGAGAATAAATTTCTGTTGTTGTAAGCCACTCCATTTGTGGTACTTTATTATAGCAGGCCCAGGAAAGCGATACAGCATTTAATTCTCAGGATAGCCTAGGGGGGAAATACTATTGTTAGTCCCTCCCCATTTTGTAAGTAAAATAACTGAAGCCCAAAGAAGGTGGCTTGCCTGAAGTCTCACACCAGTCATGTAGTGGAACTAGGATTCCAACTCAGGTGGCCTGAGCCCAGAGTCCTTACTTCTACCTACTGTGTTCCACAGTATATGAGTTGCCATTCAATACAGCAGTTGTCCCCCTTTATCCAAGGTTTCATTCCCCCCAGTTTTATTTACTCACAATCAGCTGTGGTATGATAATATTAAATGGAAAATCTAGAAGTAAACAATCCATATGTTTTAAGTTGCATGCCATTCTTTACTTGGACACAAGCACTGTGGCACTGTGACACCATATGTATCTGGTAAACAAGACAGCTACTAAATCTTAACAGGTGGGTAGCATAGACAGCATGGATACATTGGACAAGGAATAATTCGTGTTCCCTGACATGGAGCAGGAGGGCCTGAGACTTCATCACACAACTCAGAGTGGCTTCCTGGGGATGGATGAAGATAATACATCACAGGTCCTGCATCATTTGCCTTCCTTCATCTTATCATGTAAGCATTGTATCATCTCATGTCATCACAAGAACAGTGAGTTGAGTGTAGTAAGATATTTTGAGAGAGACCACATTCACATAACTTTTTTTATAGTCTATTGTTATAACTATTACACTTCATTATTAGTTATTATTGTTGATCTTACTATACCAAGTTTATAAATCAAACTTTATCATAGGAATATATGCAAGAAAAAATATAGTATTCGTATGGTTTAGTACTATCAGTGGTTATAGGCATCCAGTAGTGGCCTTGGAACATATGCCCTATTATGGCTTGTATACAGATGTCCTTCCAAAGCCTCATGCATGCATAGGTGGGGCTTTTAGGAGGCAGCTGGATCTAGGATGTGTCAACATGGATTATGGGTGCACGATAACTGGATTTGTCCACTGATTGGATTAGTGTGTCTCTAGGTGTGACTGAAAGGATTTACTAAAAAGAGAAGACCCACCCTGGATGTGAGTGGCACCAACCAATAGGCTTGTAGGCTGAAATGAGTAGAGAGGGAAAGGGAGGCTTACTGCCTCTTTCCTGCCCTGCTATGGACTGTTTCTCCTCTGCCATGCCCTCTGCCATGCCACGTTGGCTAGGATCCAGCTGACTATGGATGGAAACTTTTACAAACTGTGAGCTAAAATAAACTTTTCACCTTTTAACTTGTGGGTGTTGGGTATTTTGTCCCAGCAATGAGAAAGTAACTAGGATCTCCCCCTTGGATAATTCCCGGCACTGAATGTGCCCTCGATAAAAGGGCAGATGCTATGGCTGTTGTGCTTGCTAATCTGCAACCCAGAAAGCCTTCACCCTCCCAGACAGGGTGAATTCAAGGGAAACATCAGGCCAAGTGGTGAGATCCTAGGGATGAGCCTACTCAGAAAGCACTGTCCCTGGGTAATCCAGGGTTGAATTAGACTCTGGGGAGATGAAATTCATAGTCTTAAATATAACTCTAGGAGACAGACAATATCATCCTCATTTTGCAGGAAGGTGAACAAAAGCTCAAAGTGGCTGAGTGGCTAGGAAGAAGGCAGAGCCCCAAAACAAAGCTAGGTCTCTCTGATTCACCATCAGTACCCTTGTGGGCACCTCCACCTGTTCCTGTCATAGCATCTCATCCATTCACAGGTCATTACAATAGCAATTGCCTCATGATTTAGGCCTGACTCTGAGACTCTCAGCAAGGTGACCACAAGGAGGTCATGAGGCAAAGTGACCACATGGAGGTGCCCAGATCTCTGCAATACCAGACATAATCTCTCTCTCAATGAACTGTCACACACAAAAATTATCTTAAATATCTATAGAGGATAGAATGCTGTCAGATACACAATACTAACAGAAGAGATGGTAATCCTAGCTTTTCTCTGCCCTGGAAAGAATCTATCTGTGGAAAGAGAGGCTCCAAAGGTTCTGAAATCTAGGGTCTCAGGTTAATGGTTGCATTTTAGATACTGAATGTATATACATTGCTTCAAATGACATGGCTCCAAGGAATATCTTTATATACCAGATTCAGAGCCAGGAAGCTTAAGAATGTTAAATAACACAGACTTTCAGACTACTAGACTCCTCTCACTACTTTTCCTTGAGGATTTGGAGAGTTTAAGGATTAGTTAGACACTCTTTAGATTAGTGAACTTTCGAATAACTGCTTTCCACCCGAGAGACATGAAGAGATTAACAATCCACTGCTCAGACCATCTAATTTACAAATTGAAATTTGCTTTGCAGATCACCTCTGTTGGGAAATACATTTCATTTTCTTAACTTACTCAAAGACAGATTTTGGATAGGTTAAAGAAGTGGCCTCAAATGAAATATGTAAGATTAAGTTGAAAGAAAAAGCTCACAATTTGCACATCTTTAAAAGCAACTACTGATGTATGTGCCAGACACAGTCGTGATTAGAGTCTGAGTCACAAATATTGCAAGACCGAGATAACAGGCTTTGATTATAGTGTGAAGTGTAGGGACTGCAACAAAAATAGCCCCAAAATGTTAAAAGGGGAGATATTTTTTATTAGAGACATTCACTCTCATAGTTTTGAGGTCACTGGACTCAAAACTATACTCTTTAATTTTATTTATCTTTTGCAATGCCCACTTACTTGGTGCAAATCCACAACAACTAGGATATCATAAAAGAAAAAAAAATATTTCTCTATGTGAGGACAAAAAAGTAGGTTTTGATTTTAAATGCTTTTACTTTCAGAAAGCTCTTTTTAACCAAAGGTCAAAGAAGTTTCCAGACAACTTACTCCATCCTCACCTCTGTGCAACATTGGAAAACAGCTGAATTAATTATTGCATATAAAATAAGATTTTTTGGGAGACATACCATTTTATTGAGTTCCTGTACGGCCTTCATAGGGTGGTAGACCCCTGAAGGGAAACATTTCTTATTTTGAGCACTCCTACTTCTGTACATGAAATTCAGTCAAAACCTCTCTCCTGAAGCACATCCCTCCTCTTGCTACGGTAAAGTTTCCATCTTCCCATCTGCTGAGTTACCTCCTCTCCCCCAGGAGCATCAGGTTGGCTGCAATCCTCACACTAATGGAGCTGGTGAACAGCAGGAAACAGGTTCTACCGTTCACGTACTGCCCGGCTGCAGGTGGAGGGGTCACTCTTTCTCACACCAAGGGCGGAAGGATGCCTCAGACCTGGACAGGGGGCAGTAGTGGGGACTGAGAGATAGAGTTTAACTCAGTAAACAAAAGGCACAATGAGGTCTTGGATACAAGCCATATTCTCCAGTCAGGCTTTTCAATTGGAATATAACCAGGAATGGCCCATGGCTAATCTCTAGCAAAAGGGTTTAAATATTAAATTGTTACTGGACTAACCATTAATACCAGGAGCTGATGGAAAATGATGAGACCCAACTGCTTAGAGTAGGAACTAACAGTTAACTTCAACAGCCCAGGCTGGAGGGAACCAACCAATGAACCAAACTTCATTTTTCAGTAATAAGCAAGTAAAAGAACACTTTTTTATTCCCTTTTTTTGGTTTATAAACCACAAACACTTATTACTCCCAGCTAAGAAGGCTGGAAGTTGAAACCGAAAAGCAGCAGATTCAGTCTGGTGAGAGCTGGCTTCCTCAGGAGATGGGTTTCTCACTCCGACCCCGCCCATCAGAAAAGACAAGAGGTCCCTCTTGAGGAACCAATCCCACTTCTGAGTGCTTTGCCCTCATGACTTGGTCCCAAATGCTCTACCTCATAACACCATCACCGTGGAGGTAAAGACTTACAGGAGGGTGTGGACATAAATGTTCAGATCATAGCATTTGTCGATTTTTAATGTTGTCAATATTTTTTATTAGTACATGATTTTAGTACGTAATGTGTACATCCCTTGTGGGGAATTGCTACATGTACATAAAATATCTTTATTCCTTTTTTTAAAATTCCATTTTTCCTTCCCTCTCTCCCCACTCCATCAATCTCTCGATCCCCTTCCTTTTTTTTTTTTTTTTTTTTTTTTTCTTCTTTTGCATGTTTGCAATACAAATGTTTACATTCCTTGTGTGGAGTTGGTACATGTACATAACACATCTTTAATTCCTTTTTTGATCCCCTTTCCTTCTCCTACCTCCCCTCTCCCTCTGTCTCTTGATATCCTTCCCCTTTGAGAAAGATCTATCTCCCAAACTTGCTAGCTTTTATTTTGTTCTTTATTTATAATTTTGGTTTCTCATATAAGAGAAACCACACAATGTACATCTGATTCATTCCACATAACATTATGGTCTCAAGGTACATCCATTATACCACAAATGATTCAAGTTTATTTTTCTTTATGGCAGAGTAGTACTGTACTGTGTGTAAATAGCACATTTTCTTTATCCATTCATCTATTGATGAACATATAAGCCACTTCCAAGATTTAGCTGTTATGAATTGTGCTGGTAAAAACGTGTGTAGGCATGTTATCACTGTAATATGATGTCTTTAACTCTTTTGGGAAGAAACCTAGAAGGAGAACAGCTGGGTCAAATGGACATCCTTTCAGTTTTTTGAGGAATCTCCATACTGATTTTCAAAGTGGTTGTACCAGTTTATATTTCCACCACCAGCATAGATAGCTTCCTTCCCCACTTCCACCTCCACCACACCTTTGTCAGTGTTTGTTATTATTTGATTTCTTGATGCTGGCCATTCTTTCTGGAATACAATAGAATCTTACCATCATTTTGAGATTATTTTCTTCTTGTGCTTATTTATCAAGGTAGGCATCACCAGAACAATGGTGGGTCGACTATTTCTGCCTGCCCAACTCCTCATGAATCGTGAGGCTTTTCAATGTGGCAGATGGGCGGAAGCACTATTCAGATGTTTTGGGCTGTTTGTGTGATTCTTCTGCATGGAAGAGTAAATCTTTTTCCACTTTTATTGTGTCTTCTTCACAAGCAAAACTCTATTTAGTTTTTAATTGTTTGATGTAAGCATATAATGTTTGCTGCATCCTACACATTTTTTTTTTAAAAAACTCATTTTTGTCAGTGTGGATGATTTTGTTTGCCACTGCTAGAAGGTATGAGGTAGGTATGATGGTGGCCTGAGGTCACAACTTGGGCCAGAAGTGGCCATGAAGAAATGAGACCAGCCTCCTAAGATCTGAGAGTTAACATTGTCACTACAGCTAATATCATCACTGTAGCCACAGTTTATATTTCTCATTTGATAATTATTAGCAATCAGCTTATAAACAGATGTGCTTGGTGTGAACACTGCACCATGCTTAATGATTGGTATCATTTTTCTTGGTGTTCTTAGTATATATAAAATATGCTGAGAGATAATTTCCCTCACGGATGAAAGAGTAACCCAAATGAGCAATTTGTCACTTTGCTAGGGGTGAGAAGTATCTTTTTGTTGTATTGGTAGTTGCCCGGTTCAAGCCCTAACCAGCACTAGCAAAGGAAGCCTTTTAAATTAAAAATAGAAACATCAGGTAGGATGTGAAGGGCAGGAATACAGGACCTATAAGAAGCATGTAGCCTAGCAGAACAAATTCTGGAGCCCGACCAACAAAAGTTCAAATCCTCCCCCTGCCACTCACTAGCTGTGGGACCTCACACAACTCACTAAGCTTTAGTGAATCTAGGTTTTCCCATTTGAGAGGGATTTTCCCCCTTTTTGCAATGCTGGGGATGGAATCCAGGGCTCCACACTTGTTAGGCAGGTGCCGTACCACGGGGCTACATGCCAAGACGTTTCATTTCAAAAACGGTTATCATATCTCCTGGCAGAGTGGAGTGATTTCAGGTAGGTAAAACCTTAGTGCGGTGTCTGGAGGCATTGCAGGCCCTGAGTAAATGCATACTAACACCTACATCTCCTTTGAAGGACAACAATATCAAAGTATGCATTTTTTTATGGGAGGTAAGGCAGATTATTTCTTACATGGTATTTACACAGCATCTTAGAAGGCAACCTCTCAAATCCCCTTGGAGGAAAATAAAAGAAGCATTACTACATAGCTGCTTTGCTCACGACTAGGGAAGCTGGGAGTATTGCAAGAGAGCTCAAGATGCACTCAGAAGAAACTGGCCAGGAGTGGGCCTCTGGAGGGCTGAGAACGCTCCCTTCTTATATTTGAGAAATTCCTGGTCCGCCACTGCCCTCTACTGGCGGTTAGAATAATCTCCCACTAGCAGCCTCTCCCAGGAGCCTGTTGAGGCGGTGCTGCGCCAACCCTGTGTTCCATTTTTGCATCTTCTGGTTTGAAGATGCCACAAAATTCAACGGATTCTTCGAGCTGCTTGTGAAGACGCTAAAAATGCCATGAGTATAGACAGAGGCAGAGCAAGGGCGGCGGCCACACACACCAGGGTGGTCGCCCTTAGTCACCGTAACTAATTGAACCACTGTACCTGGGAGAGCCCCGCGGCACTGTGCAGACGCCTCCTGTGTGCCACACCCCCATTCTCCTGCCCCACTCCCATCCCAATCCCTGTTCCGTTTCACTTTCATTTTTTAGGACTTTTGTGTCTTATTTGGTATTTATTAGTCTTGATCTCTAGTCCTTTTCCCCTTCCTTGTCTTCATTTCTCTTTTGGTTAAGATGAACGATGTTCGTGCCCTAATTTGTAATGGTCACTGCAGTGGACATTCAACTTCTGGTACCCTTTGGCCACCTAGGAGCAACTACTGCTCCTCCAAGAAATTTCTCTTCCACCGCACACAGGACCCACCCAGGCAATTGTCTGACCAGGCTTCTCTGGCTATGGAGAGGGGGAAAGTGTGGGCACCCATCCCCAAATGAGCCAGAAAGAGCACCCAACCCTGGTCAGAGTGATGATTGTTCCAGGATCCAGGCTGGATTTTTAGACTCAGATTAGAAATTCTCTATTATGGAAATTTTCAAATGCAGCAAGGGACAGAAATCCTATCCCAACTTTGATTCTGTGTCCTTTATGCTAGGAGAATCAATTCTTTTTGGTGGTCAAGCTGGAAAGAAACATCCCCAATATGCAGATCTGTGCCCTGGATAAATAAACCCTGGCTGTACCCCTGGCAAGGAAAACAGCAGGAAGGGAGTAGCAGAGAGGGAGGATGAGGAGGGCAGGGAGAAGCCCGCAGTTCTGCTCACCCTTCACCCCCAGGTCCTTCTTGTGCTTCTGTTGACCAGAGCCACCAGAGCATCCTCTCGCCTCAAAGTAGAGGTGCTGGATTTCTGTCGCTCATTTCATTTATCTTGTCCTGGGGTCATCTGCCTGCAGCAATCACAAAATAGTGACCATCTGGCTGTGGAGGCCTCTTCCTTTGGAGCTCACAGCACTTAGGCTGTGTCTTGGCTGTTGAGAGGCCAATGAAAAGGACTTGGGACCATGGTGCTGGCCCTCAGCTGTGCAAGGCCTGAGCACCCGGCCTTAGCAGCCTAGCTTTGCTCCATCCCACAAGGCCCACTCCCTCAGCAAATCTCACGTGATTTGCACTGAAAATGCTGACAAATGTAAGTTTACTCCCCCTAAAGAACTTAGACCCAACTTTAAAAGTCTCTATTATGAGGATTTTCAAGTGTACAACAATGGAATGATAAATAACAACAAACACCATTCTGCCCTGGTTTCAGAGGTCTTTCTCACCATATTGGAACATCCCATGTAGATCTTAAATTATAAATACTTCTTGCCTATCTCCAATACTGAAGGTCATTGCACGAAAACCATACTATTGTTACCACACTCAACAAGATGCACCATAATTCCTTAATATCACTAAACACCAGTCCATGTTCAGGTTTCCCTGATTCTCTTAACAATGCCTGTATGAGAAACATTGAAACTACTGGGGAAAAAAATATAGAGGAAGTCATAGGTCCAGGCAAAGACTTCCGGAACAGGACTCCAAAAATACAAGAAATAACGTCAAGAATCAGTAACTACACCAAATTAGAAAGCTTCTGCACAGCAAAGGATACAATCAACTGACTGAAAGGACAACCCACTGAATGGGAGAAAATCTTTGCTAGCTATTTTTCTGATAGTGGAATAATATCTAGTGTATATACAGATTTTTTAAAAATTAACCATCAGAAAACAATGAACCCAATAAAAATGGACAAATGAACCAAATATTTCTCAAAAGAAAAATATTCATTTCTTTTTTTTTTTTTTTTTTTTTTGTGGGTACCGGGGGGTCGACCTCAGGACCTCGTGCGCCAGCAGGCACCCGTGCCGCTGAGCGATATCACCGGCCCCTTTTTCGTATGTGGGTTCCGGGAGTTGAACTCGGGCCCTCGCGCTTGCCAGGCAGGCGCTTAAGCCGCTGAGCCATCTCACCGGTCCCAAGAAAAATATTCAAATGGCAAAAAAGTACATGAAACAATTTTCAACATCCCTAGGCATCAGAGAAATGCAAATTAAAACTGCATTGATATTGCCTTACAGCTTAGAATAGCTGTCATCAAGAACAAAAAACAGTGAATTCTGGTTAGGAAAAAGGAACCATACTATATTGTTGGCAGGAATGTAAGCTAGTACAATCATTACAAAAATCATTATGGAGATTCCTCAAAAGACCAACCATAGAAATATCATTTGATCCAGCTATACTACTCCCAGCATATTCCCAAAAGAATCACAGACTGCATGCTATAATGATAAATACATACCCATGTTTATAGAAGCACAATTCACAACAGCTAAGCTGTGGAATCAGCCTACATGCCCATCACAGATGAATAAAGAAAATGTGCTGTATACACACAAATGTGAAATGTCACTCAGCCACAGAGAATAATGAAATCACGTCATTTGCAAGAAAATGGATGGTACTAGAAACCATCATGTGAAGTAAAATTAGCAACTCAGAGAGTTAAATATTGCATGTTTTCTCTTATATGAGAAAACAAATAAGTAAATGAGAAAAGACAGGAAACCAGGAGGTAGACTTCTGGAGACCAGGAAGGGGATGGAGGGGAGTGGGTGGAATTGAAATAATTAAGATATGTTAAATGCATGTATCAACTTCCCAAAATAAACCTCATTGTTATGTGATAGTATCGTGTACTAATAAAATATAATAAAATAAAAAATGCCTCTGTGCTCTTGTTTTCTTTAAATCAGCATCTAAACAAAACCCACATGTTGTGTTTGGTTAGGTCCCTTAGTTTCCTTTAATCTATCATGTTTATCCTCCATTTGAGTTCTTTATTATTTATTCTCCACATATTTATTGAGGAAGGGGAGCCATTTATCCTGAATAGGTCCCACATTCTAGATCTGGCTAATTACATCATTGTGATGTCATTCACGTATTTCTTACTCTCACTACTGCACTAGCTTACTGTAGAGGACCAAGTATCTGACCTAGAGGGTCAGGTTTGATCCCGTAGACAAGAATCCATCAGAGGTGGTGCTAGCTGCTTGCTCTCACATCACACCATGTGCCTTTGATGGCCATTAATGTGGATCAGTGAGTTCAGATGGTGTCTTCCCAGTCCATCTACTATACAGTCTCCCACCCACCTTCACCTAATGCTCACAGCAACCACTGATGATTGTGGTCTACATCTCACCCTTCTATGAGAGCTGCATAGAGATCTTTCCCTTCCTGAATGCAATTCTTCTTTGGAAACAGGCAAGATTTGGGGGGATTTCTGTTTGGATTTCACATTTCTTACCCTGAAGTGAGTGGGTGCCTCAGTGGGCTGTTGCTGTGTAAGACACAACCTCAAACCTTAAGCAGCTTAAAATACCAATAGTCATTTATTCAGCTCACAAATCTGCAAGGAAGGCAAGGCTTGGAAGCCAAACTCCTCTGCTGAACGTGGCATCGACGCGGGGAGCTCAAAGGCTGGTGGAGCCTGAGGGCTGGAAGAATGTGCAGGACATTGATGTGGCTGTTGGTGAGGACCTTCATGGGCTATCAGCTACTACACCTGCCATGGCCTCTCCACATGGCTGTGTGGCTTCCTCACTGAGTGGCAGCTCTGTTCTAAGAGAGAACAATAAGGAAAAGCTTGGCATTTCTATGACCTAGATCCAGAAGTCACATAACCTCCCTTCTACTGTATCCACTGGTCTGAGCTGTCACAAATGTGCATTAGGACCCAAAAGGGGGCACACCACTTGATGGGTGACTATTAATGTCACACTGTAAAAAGAACTCTTAGAATGGGATTTGCTGTGGCATCTTTCCTTGGAAGTACAATCTGCCAATGAGAAAAATTCACTAAAGGGTAAGAGTTAAAACCACATACATCACAATTGATATATATTTATTATACTTTCATCATTTAAAAGAAGAAAATATTCTGACACTATAGTTATATTCTGACACCATAGTTATAGCTCCAGTTCTTGCATTGATAACGTTATTTAAAGACTTGTATGATCATATAACACTTTAGTTAAAAATGTTGATTTTTTAATGCACTGTTTTGGGTGCTGGGATGGAGTAATGAGCAAGACAGACAGAATCCCTGCCCTCAAGCAGCTTGCTTGCTAGCAGAGAAGAGAGTTAATAAACATGAACTAGTAGAAAAGACGAGGGCAGGAAGATGTGAGAAGACGGTGAAAATGAGTAATGGAGACTCCATGCAGAAGGTGCTGCTTTGGCTCTGGGGGCCTGGGAACATCTCCCAGAGGAGCTGTGGTGGCACTAAGGTGCAGCATAGGTAATGACAAAGAGTCATTACCTGGTGGAACAAGAGTGTTCTTACAAAGAAGAGGTAAGCAGTTGGGGCACTTGCAGGGCAGGAAGGCGGGTATCTGGCAGAGGGAGGGAACAAAGGAAGTGAAGTTGGAGAGGTAGGTAGGGGCGGACACCATCACGTGGACTTAGATTTTATTCTCTGGGATGTACTGAGGGATTTTCCTTCTACAAAGGGACTTCAAGGAACTTGAGGGATTGTGGGTGTTTGGAGGGGAAAACCTCTTGCTCCTAAACCTTATAAGAGAAATTCAGCCAACATCTCCATCCTGAAGCACCTGCATTCCCCACAGGTGATGAAACTTCAATTTCCCTCCATCCGCTGAACTTCCTGCCTCTCCTCTGGTGACATCAGGTTGGGTCACTAGTCATCACTAGTGGGCATAATGACTTCAGCATAAACAGGCTCCCGCCTCTCCCACACCATCTGCTATTTGGATGAAACAGTACGGGACCAGGATGGAAGCAGGGATACTGGCAAGGAGGTCAGGTGGCTTGGATCAAGGGCAAGCAGTGGGCACTGTGAGAAGGGGCTGGGCTCACATTTGTAATTATGTTTGCTCCATCTTCTCCACTTGATTTTAAGGCCCTAGAGGGATTCTCCCTTCCAGTCTTATGGCCCACAGAAGGCCTGTACACATTAATGACCCTAAGAGATTTCATGTGGTCATAATGGTTAAAGTAGAAACTAATCAATCTCGGGCCGGTGGGATGGCTCAGCGGCTTAAGCGCCTGCCCGGCAAGCGCGAGGGCCCGAGTTCGACTCCCGGATCCCACATACAAAAAAGGGGCCGGTGATATCGCTCAGCGGCACGGGCACCTGCTGGCACGTGAGGTCCTGATGTCGACCCCCCGGTACCCACACACAAAAAAAGAAACTAATCAATCTCACATTTAAAACTATAAAGTTAAAAAAAAGAATAGTGGCCAAGAGGGTGAAGAAATTGGCACTCATGTCTTGCTACAGGAAGTGCATGTAAGCACGGCTTTTGCTGGAAGAACAACCTGGTAATATATATCAAGGACCTTAAAATATGTTAACTAAAACCTTAGATCCAGTAACTCAACTTCTAGAAGACCAACCAAAGGAAAAAATATCAAAGACGGGATTTATGAACACGGACATTCAACACAATGATAGAAACAGTCTGAACAGAAAACCAATAGCAATGATCAACCAAATTCTTCTCATCTACCCTGGACACAAATGATACAGATTTCAAATCCTCTTAAGGTAGTTTGTGCACAAGTGTTTGGGGTGAAGGATTGAATTATGCTAAGGAACTAGGACATTATCTTTATTATGTGTTTTGTGTGTGTGTGTGTGTGTGTGTGTGCGCATTCACACAGTGAGTGCTTAGTATTTTACTCCAGGATTTTTGCCATTCTCCCAAAGGAGTCAAGCGGCTAAATCTGAAGAGTTTGAAAATGTCTAAGGAAATAGAAAGTAGTTTTCCTACTTAGATACTGGCAAGTCACTGTGGAAAATCTTATTCCCAAAAGACAGAATCAAAGTCGAAAGAGGTCTTAGATATAGTAAGATTTAAACATTCGCTCATTTCTGGAGTATTTATGATTCTCAAGGCACAGTGTCAGACGTGATGAGAAGCACAGGATTAGGAGGACATGACCCAGGCTTTCAAGGTTTTACAGCATACTATCAGGCATAAGTATGAAAAGTGTCAACCAAGGTTGTACGTGGAAAAATGCCCAAAGGACAGTACGAAGGAGTGAGGGCTTACTCCGGTGATCTACCCAAGGAGGACACTCAGTGGTTTGGTCAGGGGACCCTGAAGATTATAATTGTCATAACCCTGAATAAAAGAGATGAGAGGATCTAAGACTTTAAGGAAAACTTAACTCAGTTAGAAATTAGGATAATTTAGACAAGAAGGAGAAAGATCAAATGAACCCACTCTACTGAACAGTGAAAGAGAAGCTCTTGGAAGAGGCTCGAAATACAACTTTTGAAATAAGAGAAGGTACAAATCAAACTACTGTAATCAACTCCAAAATAACAGATGAGATCTTAATGCTTCAATTCTATGTCAAGCTAATGAAATATGCAAGGTGCTATATGCCTGTACATAACATACATACATACATACATACGTAATAATAACAAATGATAACCATCTAAGAACAGCAACTTTTATTATGTGCCAAGTACTGTGCTTAGTGATTTCCAGAATGATCACATTAGCCTTCTGTAGCATATATATTTTACATACTGGAGAACAATGACCCAGGTGAGAAGGGAAGGGGATTAAAAAACAGAATTGAATGTGTTATATACATGTAGTAACTTTTCAAGAGGAATGTAATCATTATGTACTGCAAACATGCACTAATAAAAAATTTTGAAATAAAAAAAACAGTAAATGACAGAGCTGGGAGTGTTTCTCAGTGGTAGAGCACACACCTAGCATTTGGGAGGCTCTGAGTTTGATCACCACAAAAGAAAAACAGTAAAATAAATAAGAGTAAATGGCAGAAGAGCCTTTGCTTCAGGTCACCATTGCAAGGGGTGCATTTTATCACTCCATTGGGAAGAAGCAAAACTATCACTAGAATGGGAATCTATACATTATCAACATGTGGGTCAGAAACTAGGCAATCTCTCTAAATAAAAACTTTACCTATGACTGGAGATTTTGGGATGAATTATTGTTCTGAAATATTGAGAAAGTAGAGATCCTCTTGCAATCAGGATGTCTTCCTATAGAAGAGACCCTGGGAGTAGATGACCTTGCCCAGATCTTCTATAAACTATCACACCACAGTAACATCTTGTCCTGCCAGTGGCACAGGGCCAGATGTCCACAAAAGTGTCAGGTGTATGTGGGGGCAGGAGTAGAGGAAGAGAAAGGTGTTGGACAAAAATAGTCAGTACAAAACAATCTTATAAGATTGTGAATCTTATAAGCCACATGCCATTCTTATTTCTACTGAACAGAGACTTAGATTCTGTCAGTATCCTGAGGTCATAGGATAGTTGGAAAGTGGTAGAATTAGGAGTCTGACTCCAATGTTCTGACTTCAGAAGCAGCACCTTCGGCCAATAGACCAAGGCCTCTCCAAGCATCATCTTCACCATCACAGATAACAGGTTTCAAATATCAAGTTTACACCAGAGAGAATACAAGGTACACTCCCAGCATTATTTGTCTCATTCCCACACCAATCCTGTGCGGTAAGTACTATCACTATCTTCTTTTCTAATAGGCATCTTAGTTACTTATTTTTTGTTGCCGAGATGGAATAGCTGACACCCAAGGTTAAAGGAGGAAAGGTTTATTCAGCTCACAGTTTGTAGAGGTTTCAGTGCATAACTGGCTGGCTCCAAGGCAGGGTGGTACATGGCAGAGGGGCAACAGTTCGTGGTGATGGAAAACAGCAAAAGCAATGAGAGAGAGAGGGGGAGACAGAGAGAGAGAGAAGTCCCTTTCTGTCTCTTGTATTGTATCCAGTGTATTGGGTTTAGGGCAATGCCAATCCAATCAATGGACTGATTCAGCAATCACCCACCCTTAATCCCAGCATTGCACTATGAATCAATCACACACTCTAGATTCAGCTACCTCCCAAAAAGTCCCATCTAAAACTGCATGGGGCTTTAGGGGGACACCTAGACACAAACTGTAACAATAAGTGAGCAGATGGAAGCTCGGTGGCCTGCTCGAGGTCATTACAGGAGCATAGGCCATTCTGGAATAGGGCTTTTGAGCACAGTGGCATGCTGCCTCTCCATGGGGTCACAGTGAATACACCTCCCTCTGCACTGAAGTGCAGGAGGGAAGATGTATTAGTTACTTTTTTCACTGCTGGGACAAAATACTCAACACCCAAAGTTTAAGGTAGAAAGGTTTATTTTGGCTCACAGTTTGTAGAGGTTTCAGTCCATAGGCAGCTGGCTTCAAGGCTGGGTTGCCTGGAAGAGGAGTAACAGTCCATGACAGGGCATGCAGATAAAAAGCAATTAGTCTGCCTCCCATCTTTCCCTTTATATTCCATTTGGGCTACAAACCTACTGGTTGGTGCCACCCACACCCAGG
This sequence comes from Erethizon dorsatum, assembly GCA_028451465.1. NCBI lineage: Eukaryota > Metazoa > Chordata > Mammalia > Rodentia > Erethizontidae > Erethizon > Erethizon dorsatum. The sequence continues at coordinate 54,906,088 of CM051837.1, read as the reverse complement.
ATGAGGCTTCCCGTTATCCACACCCAGAACTAATGGGTTTAAATTTAGTTATCTCATATTCTAATGAGTACTCACACACCCTAGATCCAGCCACTTCTAAAAGGCCCCAGCTATGAGCACATGAGGCTTTGGGGGACATCTGTATACAAGCCAAAACAGAGGACTTTGTCAAGGACCAGAGCTCTAAATAGCACTAGAATGGGGCCACTGAGCTCTGAGCAATAGACTTTGTAACCCTGGGCACCCTCAGGCTGGAGCAGTGTGTAGAGAAATCTGTTACAGTTGAACCTTCTTCAAAGTGACTTTTAATCACAAAAATTAACATAGGCCCCTGAAACATCAAAGCATGAGATAAAACTATCAGCACATTCTCTTTGCTGTCCAGGGCTTGAAGGCTGTCATCACAGAGGGAATATATGAGCCCAATCACAGTGGTAAACAACCAATATTGTACAGAGTGCTGTTGCTAACTATGATGTTCAGTAGGTTAGGTGCATTAAATGCATTTTTGACTTGAGATACTTTCACCTTATGATGGGTATAACAAGGTGTAACCACAGCCTGGAGATATAGCTCAGTAGCAGAGCACTTGCCTACTATGCAAAAGGCCTTGAGTTTAATCTCCAATACCACAGAAAGAAGAAAGAAAGAAAGAAAGAGAGAGAAAAAAGAAAGAGAGAGAGAAAGAAAAAAAGGAAAGAGAGAAAGAGAAAAAAGAAGTGACTCTATCATAAGTTAAGGAGCATCTATACATGAGTCATTACATAATGAAAATAGTACATTAAAAAGCGTGTTAAATTGTATTAAGTTCATATCAAACTATAGTGACAACACAGGGCACCAGTTTCTTTAGAGTATACACCTGGGAATAGAATTACTGGGTCATGGGCAGAGTTTTCCCAGGATAATCCAAGTTTACACCTTTCTAAAATGAAAGTTATGTCACACCATTGTCTACTCAAACCCTTCCAAAGGTTTCCCTTTCACTCAGAATAAGAGCCAAAGTCTGTTCCATAACCTACTGAGACCAGCTCTGGTCTTTGTTCAAGTCCTTTGAGAAGCAGACACCAAGACAAGATGTAGGACAGAAAAATGTTATTGCACCTGTTGCGGATAAAGATGAGGAGACAGGACTAGGCAGGAAAATATTTGTGAACATCTAACATTTGTGAAAGAGGATGGGGAAGGAAGGGAATGGGTAGAAAAAGCCTATGTAATTCCAAGGAAGTTTTGGCCAGATGGAAGGGGTACTCAAGCCAAAGTCACTCGTTAGAGGAATGGGCTGCACTAGGGCCTCCCTTGCTCAGTCACTGGTCAGGTTCACCCTGGGAGAAGTGAGGCTTTGAAATCTATGTGACGGACTCAAGGGGTCAGCAACCTGGAACTGTGAATGCACTCTGCCCCCTGCAGAGGAGATCTGGGCACCACATTGTCATGACCACCACACCACTCTTCTGTAAGACCTCATCTTCCACTCTCCCCAGCATCCCTTCGCTGCAGTTACACTAGTTCTAGGTTGTTCCTCCTTCTCAAGCATGTGTCTGCTTCAGAGGCTTTTCCTTTGCTGTTCCCTCGGCTGGGCAAGCCTTGCTCTCAGATATCTACACAGCCAGCTCCCTTCCTTTCTTCAGGTCTCTACTCAAAGTCCATGTTATCAGGAAGGCGCTTAAGCAAACGACGTGTCACTACGCTTTATGGCTGAACCTTCATATATATATATAAATATAATATGTATATATATTAATCTGTTGGTGACATCCAGGCTGTTTCCACAGCTTAGCTGTTGTGAATTGCACTGCTATAAACATGGATATGCCTGTATCTCTATGGGATGCAGTCCTTAATTCTCTCAGGAATATGCTCAAGAGTGGTATAGCTGGGTCAAACAGTGTTTCTCTGTTTCATCTTTTGACCAATCTCCATTTCCATTTCCATAATGATTGCACTAGATTACATTCCCAAAGTAGAAACCATTACGTCAAGTGAAATTAGCCAGACTCAGAAAGTTAAATATCACATGATTTCTCTTATATGAGAAACCTAAAAATAAATAAATAAATAAATAAATAAATAAATAAATAAATTAAAGGAGAGAGAACCAGAAATCAGAAGGTAGATGGGGAAGGGGACAAGTAGGAGGCGGAGAAAAGAGACATGAGGGTAAAGGGATTTAAACTGATTACCATACATTAAATGTGCCTACTAACTTCCCAAAATAAACCCATTCACCAAGTAATATTAACATACACTAATAAAATTTTTTAGAAAAAGGTATTTCCAGACTACTGTATATAAAATGGCACTCTCTGGTCATTCGTGGTGGCCTTAACCTTCTCTAACTTTCTCCATAGAATATGTTGCCACCTGACATTGTTTGTATTTATTTATTTGTCTGTAGCATTTCATCAGAACGCAAGTTTCATGAGGGTAGAGACTTGGCCCTGCTTTGTCCTTCCATGACCTGGAGGCGTGTGTTTCCTGATCTACAGAAGGCAACAGATACTTTTGAATAAATGAGTGATGAACATCTGTTATGTCCACATGGCAACCATTCTGAAAATACTGTTTAATGAATGAATGAATGAATTAACCTGGATTTGTCCCAGAGCTGGGATATTGCACCGAAAAAGATAAAGTCCCTTCTCTCATGCAGCATACATTCTTTCATAAAAATAAGATTGATATTGGATGTTAGAGTCAAACTAGGTCACTTATGGAAGCAGAGGTATCTTGTTACAAGCCCTTTCGTGTTAACTCAAAAGGAGCATGCTCTTACCAAAGACCATGCAGGAAAGAATGTGACGTGGCCATGGGTTAAACAAACCCAGTGGTCTTTTGCTTTTATTCTTGGATTTATGTTTCAATTCTAGGAGTCAAGTCTTGGTTTACATTGTGTCTTAAATCTTTCCTAGAGTCTCCTTAAGAAAATATTATCTGAGGTTAGCTTCTGTGGGGGTAAATTCCGAGACTTAGAAAGAAAACATGTTCTTAAAATATCAGCCCAATTCTATTTAACAAAATCAAACATTGTCCTAAGCTTGTGTTCCAAGCAAAGAAGGTAATTTCTTCACCAACTGCCGTTTCATGGCTCTTTCCCAATCTAATCTGTAGTTCCAGGAACCTGTGTGCTGCTTGTGTTGTGGGCAGGCACACAAACTGAAGGTCCAGCCTGAAGCCGTGTCGCTGTTCTGCCACTGTTTGAGTAACCGGGGCCCATGGGCAGGCATCTCACGTAAGAGAGAAAGCAAGTTCGGAAGAAGCCACAGGTGAAAGTGGATGGCAATTGCCCTTGAGGCCTGAAAATTTAGGAACAATTTAACATGAAGGAGAAACAATTCTGATGAGCAATGATTCAGGAAAATGTATTGCCGATTAAAATGTGGAAGATTATTTCAAAATAAAGATCTCATAAGCTTGCAAATATGAAATTACTTGTTAATCCCCTGGGCGCATGGATACAGGGATTTTTGCATTTCGTTGGTGTCTCTGTGTGATAGAAGAGGTGGTGCTTTCCATGCCGAAGTCACACTCTGGCCTTATTAACACTTAGACTTGAACCAGAATAGATATAGAAAGATTGCTATGAAGCAAAATGACAGATAAGGTAATTAAGCAAGCAAATGTATTTGTCATTCTTTTAAAATTTAATTTCCTCAACTTTCCATTTGCGACCCACCAGGGTAGCCACTCAGTCTCAGGCTGTCAGGCTGCTTCGGGGCTGAGACTTGGAACTGAGCCCCTCTCCCTGCTGAGCAGGCGGGGCTGGCTGGGGCTGGGATCGGAGGTGATATAATAAATAGTTCCTCATGCTTGCACCGGAGATTTCTTCTCTCAGCGGCCCTCCCTTCACCGCCATGACTCTGAGTGGGGGTTACTGTATTGCAAACCGGAGAGGGATTGAGTCTATTAAGTATTTCCTAAAAAGAATTAAACTTTGTTCCTCAGGGAAATTGGTGGTGAAGGATATGATTTTGAACAGAGAAATTTCTGGCCTAGATTTCTAACTCCTCAGTCCTACCTCAAGTGAGGCTATTTTTCCCTCTTTTAAAATTATAACTTTGAGTCTTAAGTAGGAGAAGGATGTGTATAAAAAACTACATTCATGTTTTGAACAGTAAATGTACAGATATGAGACTTCGTAGGCTGCACTAAGCTGAGGTTCTGGTCCAGTTTGGTAGCAAAAGCAGTGAGGAAGGCATAGGTTTAAATAGAAACCCCAAACAAAGGTCAGAAGGTCAAAGGTCAGCAGGAAGAAACAAATCAGAAGCTATCAAAAGAGCAGATGATAAAGAGGACTTTTCAGCAGCATTTGAACTCATTCTTTGGAGTTCTCAATTCCCTCATTTTTCTAGAAAAGAAATGAGCCCAAAATGACTTTGTCTGAGGAAACAAAGTTTAGATATCTCCATAGCCCACACTAGGACCTGTGTCTTTCCTCATGTGAAGATCTCCAAGACACAGGGAAGAGGCAACCAGTCCTAAGAAATTACTGGCATGTGATAGTGGCTTGGAAAGGGAGCTCCTGTGAGGGGATGAGTGATTGAATTTGGCAATGAACTGTGAGAATATAAAATATGGCCAAGTGAAATGGAAAGAAATCTTGTTTTGGCAAAAGATTGTCTTTTTATTTCATGTTATTAAAAATTTCGTATTCTCCTGCTGACCACGAAAGCACCTGGAAATGGAAGCTGAGTTAAAATAGGATACCTTCTACCTCACACCAAGTCGCCTCAGGGAGCTACTATTTCTGAAGATTTTTCCATCCTCTTGGTTATAATTGGCTTAAGCTCCCAAAGCTAAAATCCCTTGGGGATTGTGAAGAAGTTTTTTTAAACCACCAGAGCACTAGACCACTCACCAATCTGCAATTTCCTGAAAAGGTGAACTGTTAGAGTTTATTTGGTGTTGCCTGGTCTCTTACAATATTTGACAGAGTTTGTAAAATAGTTAATTATAACCATTCCTGTTTTGCAATCCTAGAACCTGTTGTGGGTTGGGTAGGGACTGGCACTGGGGAGAAGAGGGCAAAGAGAATAGTAGAGCCACATCTGAGGTGACCTTTGCATTTTCATTTGGATCTTTCATCTGCTATAAGACTAAAACTATCATCCTTGAAAGAAGCAGTAGAAATTTTTTTTCTGTTAGGAGTAAGGATGGGATGGGGCAAAGAATAGCTACAAAGGAAACTGGCTAATTATTTAGGATAAAGCAGTCACAAGTAATTTAGGACAAAAGAACAAAGACATGTATTGGGTTCCTACAAAGCATCAGCATGAGACAGGTTGAGTAGGATGCAGGGAGTCAGACCCTGTCCTCGCTGGGACCACCATGCTGTCTCAGGTCCCTACGACCAAGTGTAATTAGAACCAGCTACTCCAGAGCTACATCTTGGTGTCTGGTCACTATCCCAGATGTGGCTTATCAAAAGAGGCCTGTTTAAACCATTTTCACAACTGTGCAGCCTTGGCCATTTCAGATAAGTAGCTAAGTGTCTGAGGTTGAATCCTCTCTTTTATATTCAACCCCAGAAGCGCTTATTGTTCACATTGTTCATTGAGACACACAAAGGAGGGTTTAAAAAACAGTTACTCATGAGGTTGCTTATTCTGGAAGAACCCTGGAAAGGCAGTGACTCGTGCACTATGGGCGTCTCTGTGTGCCATGTAAGTCACATGGAAAATGCAGCTACAAGACCCTGTCTAAGGGATGGATGCTCAGATGGTTACACAGTATGGTGGCGCCCTGAGAACCACTTCTCTAGGAACAGGAAGGAAAAGGCGGCCTGATGTCATGGGAGAATCACAGAATTTTGGGCTCACGGTTCTTCTACTTATGTGATCTTGATGAATAATTTACTATCTCAGAGCCACAGTTTCCTCCTCTGTAATATAAGAATAATTGTGACTACTTTAAAGGGTTTTGTGAGGGTTGTATCTATAAAGATTATATTTCCTTAGCACTGAGCATGGCACAGAATAGATAGGACATTTGGAAAACGTACATTCTGCTCCTTCCTTGAACAAATCTGGCTTCTTGTAACAAAGGAACACAATACGAGCACTGCAGAGAATATAGGCCATCCATTGTTTTCTCAGATTCCAATTCTACCAACCAGAAATAGTGTGGAACACCAGAAAGTGTTAAAGGGTGTGACAGAGCCCTCTGTTCTGATCCTGGTGTTCTCATTTCCTGAGTAAGTGACCTCAGACAAAGTACTTAGCCACTCTAGAGTTGTTATCTCAGCTGTAAAATGTCTTTATATAAATCCCAAGGTGATTATATAGATCAGTTGAAAGTATCATTATTAGAAAAGAAGTAACTGTCTGTGGGTGTGGTGGTGCACGCCTGTAATCTCAGCACTTGGAAGGCTAAGGCAGGAGGATCATCATGAGTTCAAGTCCAGTCTGGGCTACATAATGACTTCAAGGCAAGCCTGAACTATATAGCAAGACCCTGTCTCCAAAAAAAGTGTCTTTATTTGCAGAAAATATTATATTGTGTACATTTGTATGCAGAAAATCCTAAGAAATCCAATTTAATGCTACAAGATTTACTTTAAAAATTCATCAAGGTAGTAAAATACAAGATCAACACTAAAAATCAGTTATATTTTATATACTATGAAAAATGAAATTAGGAAGTAATTCCATTCATCACATCAAAAGGAAAGTATTTAGAAATGTTTAACAAAAGCAGTACAAGACTGGTATACTGAGAACTGCAAAACACTGTTGATGCAAGTTAGAATCAAAGCACATGGAAAAACATCCCATGTTCATGGATCAGAAGATTTAATATTATGAAGATGGTAATATTCCCCAAACTGAGCTACACATTCTACATAATCTCCTTCAAAATTCCCAGTGGTTATTTGCATAAATTGACACGACCATCTTACTTGTCATACAAAACTACAAGTGACTCAGAATAGCTGAAACATTCTTCAAAAAGAACAAAATTGGAGGACTTACATGTCTCAATTTCAAAACTTACCATAAAGCTATAGTACTTATGACAATTTATTCATTGCCTAAGGATGGACATATGTAGTAATGGAATAAAATTGGGAACCCAGTAATAAACTCTAACATTTATGTTTAGTTGGGTTTTGACAGGTATTTCAAAAAAAAAAAAAAATAGTAGGAAAAGAAGTGTATTTCCAACAATGGTGCTGAGGCAATTACCTCACACTGTATACAAAAAATAACTCAAAGCGTCACAAATCTAAATGCAGCTAAAAGTATAAAACTGTTAGAAGAAAACATAGGAATAAGCCTTCATGATGTTGGGTCAGGCAATTATTTCTTAGTTATAACAGAAAAAGCACAAATGGTAATAGAAAAAATTGACAAATAGGACTTCATTAATATTAAATATTTTTGCACTTCAAGACACTCCATCAAAAAATTGAAAAGACAAACCACAGCATAAGTTACAAATCATATATCTCATAAAGAATTTATATCCAGAATACAGAAATATTCTTATTGCTAAAAATAAACAGATTAATTTTAAAAGCAAGTAAAATGATCTGAATAGACATTTCTCCAAAGACATTATGAAATATCCAAAAAGCACAGGAAAAATGCCTAACATCTTTAATCATTAGAGAAATGAAAAATCAAAACCACAAGGAAATGCCACTTTGTATTCCACTCGAATGGCTATAATTAAAAAAAAAAGAAAATCAAAGTTTTGTTGGGGATTTAGAGAAGTCAGTACCCTCACATATTGCTGGTGAAAATATAAAATGGTGCAGCTATTTTGAAAAAGAAATTTAGCAATTTCTCAAAATGTTAAATTACCATATGCCCAGCAATCCTACTCTTAGGCATCTACCCAGGAGAACTGACAATATGTCCACACAAAGACTTGTACCCAAATGCTCAAAACAGCATTATTCACGGCAACCAAAAAGGACAAACAACCCTAATGTTTAACAGTTAATGAAAAGATAAATAAAATGTGGTCTATTCATACAATGGGATACTTCTTGGTAATAAAGAAGAATGACATATTGATACCTGTCTTAGTTACTTTTCTCTAGTTGCTGAGAAAAAAGACCTGACACCCAAAGTTAAAGGGGGAAAGCCTTATTTAGCTCACAGTTTGTAGAGGTTTCAATCGATAATCAGCTGGCTCCAAGGCAGGGTGGCGTGGCAGACAGGCATTGAGGGGAGAAACACTTCATGGCAGGCAGAAGGCCGCAAAACAAGCAAGCAGGGCCGACCACAGCTCTTTCTATCCCTTATATCTTATCCAGGCTACTTAGGGCAGGTAGCACTCATACTTTTAATCCTAGTGCCCTTGATCATAGCAGTGCACCATGAATCAATCCCAGCGTCACACACTCTAGATCCAGTCACCTCTGAAAAAGCCCAACCTATGACTGCATGAGGCTTTGAGGGGACATCTAAACACAAGCCATACCAATACCATTTATATGAAATGCCCAGCAAAGGTAAATCTATAGAGATAGAATTAACGGTTGCTTCAGGCTGGGGATGGGAATGGAGAGTTACTATAGGGCAAAGGTTTATTTTTTGGAATATGGAAATATTCTAAAATTATATTGGGATGGTTGCACACCTTGGTAAGTATACTAAAATTATTGAATTGTACACTTAAAATAGACTAATTTTGTTGAATGTAAATTCTACCTCAAATCTGTTGGTCAAGTTTAAAAGGCCAATTAGGGTCACAATTGTATAGATCCATGTACAGTACTCAACTGGCATATTGATAACTAAGTTGGATCCTCCAGATCTTCAGCTGTTCCAGAAAATATCAACTCCAAAATCCTCTTTGTGCAGAATTTACCTCTGTATTGGTCTTTCTTTCCAGTACCCTAGTGATCTCTCCAACCAGGATGCTAAGAACATATTCGCAAACTTAATGACTGTTCGGTTATTTTATTTAATTTCTCTATTTGATAGTAGTGACCTTCTGCTTGAACTTTGTCTTTCCTTGCTACTTTGACCCTGCTCAAATCCTAAATTTCATTTTAGGTCTTTGTGAAAATGGTCTTAGAGAGATCTATATGTCTTCCTTGTCTCCTGTGGTATCACCCTTCTATATCTTACTTCCTAAATGTAAGCGAGGTTTCAGGTTCCACCTTGTACCCTTTCTCTTCTCTTGCCGTAATCCTCTCAAGAGGACTCATCTACTCACATAGTTTTCCACTACTGTAAGGATTACTGATTGATTGGCATTTTCAAGTCTTCATGGCCAAATGTGCAAGAATATGAACTACTGATGTAGGTACTATATTGAAATATTTTATTGAGGTAGTAATTAGCATGTTTCCTCCCTGTATATTTCCCATGTACATGAGTCAAGGAGATATCCACCCCCTTTTTTGCAGAAGTCATAGTTTCTGGAAGAGCTGGTATTCTATTCCTCCCTGAGCTCATTTGAGCGCACTGTGATGTGACCACTGAAGCTGGTCCTGGTAGAAAGTTTTCTTCCCAGACCAGGGAGAAATAAATATGACTTGGCTGGTCCAGTGAGAGTGGAAGAACGCCACAGAGGAGGACTGATGTCTGTGAGATGCAATGTGGGAGCTACAAGGTTTCCAGCTCAAAGCAACAAAGCCCGGATTTGGGGAACACATGACCACCAGTGTGAATCAATGATAAGGGCCACGGCCCCAGGTCTTTAGAACTGCGTGTGACCCAAGGACCTTTGCATAACCGTAGGACAGGAACAGAAATCACCCTACCCAACCCAGTAGAGCATGAACCTGAATTTCCACTAAGACCAGGGGGGTGAGGATTGGAGTCAGATTCGGGTTTATTTATTTCTTTTATTGTGGTATACAGACACAACATAAAATATTCCATTTTCACCATTTTGAAGTGGACACTTCAGTGGCATTTGCATATTCACAGTGTTGTGTAAACACCACCACTGTCCACCTCCAGAGATTTCTGTTAGCCCAAACTGAAAAATGTAGGTGCACTGAACACCAACTTTTATCCATCTCTCACTGCCTGGCAACAAGCATTCTCCAATCAGTCCTGCCAATTCCAGCTCCAAAGGGCCTGTCAAACTCTTTTTTTTTTTTTTTTTCCCTGTCAAATTCTTGACCTTTGGGCTGGTGATATAGTTCAGCGGCATAAGCGCCTGCCTGGCAAGCATGAGGTCCTGAGTTCGACTCCCAGTACCCGCATAAAAAAAAAAATTCTGACCATAAGTTCATTCTAGAACTGGGGACTTGACCTACAGACTATCATTCTCATACTAGATTTGAGTGGTCTCCTTTGATCTTTAAACCTAAACTTCTAAAAACAGGCAGAGTAATTGCCTCAGAGCCCAGCTCTGGTTCCCAAACTCTCATCATTCCTGTCTCCATCCTTTGGCTTGTGTTTTGTCATCTGTTTGTAAGGCCCTTCCTCCAAGAGCCAGATCTTTCAGGCTTCACTCAGATGACTATCATCTCAGCAAACACTTCTCTTCTCACACTCACAGAAGTGATCTCTGCTTCCCTTGCTTCTTTTCTGCTCTGCCCTGTGATTATATTTATTTCAACACATATGTAATTCCTTCAAATTAATTGCAAGTTTTCTCAAAACAGAGGCCGCATCCTGGTCATCCTGAGAACAGCACTTCTTACATTAGTAGATGGTTGGTAGATCTTTGAATGGGTAATATTCATGTGTAAATGTATTGTATATGACAACACTATTGGATGGTATAATTACCAGCATCTGTGATTCAGACAAAAAGTGGAAAATTGCCGGATGGAAGAAAATAAGATCTCAAGGTATTATCCAGCTCTGAAATCTACCAGTCAAAGCCTTTCGGTGCAAGAACATCTTATTTTGGCTTGGAAGAGCAAGGTGGGTGGAAGAAAGCTGGAGTTTGCGGGGGGAGGACGGGAGGAGACCTTACAAGGGGAATAAGTGGTATCAGCCAAAGGAAGGACTGAGTGTTCCCAGGTTGGTCTCCCTACAGACACAGGGGAGTGAAGAGAGGTAATGCTTTGAAGACCCATTGTGCTAGGGTTTCGAAAATGGCCACAAGGACCCAGGTGACCTCTTGTTTGAAGGTTAGGATGTCCACCGAGGGAAGCTCCTGAGGTGCATTTTCAAGATACCTACATAGCTGGCTAATCAGCTCAAAACAGCAGTCCAAGAGGTAGTTGGGAATTAGAAAAAAGTCACATTTGTTTTCATTTGATTTTGTTTAGCTTTGTTGACACAAATTAAAAGTAAATTCTTTAGGATATGCTTTTTGTTGTTGTTTTTGTGGTATTGGCAATTGAACCCGGGGACTTTGCCCTGAGCTGCATCCCTAGCCCATTTTATTTTTTGAGACAAAATCTCAGTAAGTCATTAAGTTGCCCAGGCCAGGCTCGAACTTGTCATCTTCCTGCTTAAGCCCCCCAGAGTACTGTAATTATGGGCATGAGTCAACACATTCAGATTTTCCTTTCTGCTCCATCCAAATTTGTGAGATTATGGAAGCAGCTGAAGGAATTGCATTCAGCCTTCAATTATTACCCATGGCATGAGGAAGTAGGGAGGATGGCTGGGTCCAAATACCATATATAACCTTCTGGGTGGTTCCACTTCCCAGGATATCTTTGATGAGATCTACACACACACACACACACCCTGCTTTGAATCTCATCTTTATTTTTGGCTTGCACATTGTGAGAGATGCTAATAGGAGTGGGAAAACAAGGAAGAGCAACCCGCGGAAGCCCAGTCACGAAAGAGTAAAGCGTGCAGAGCAAAGATGAGAACTTAGGCAAAGAGGGAAACCTGAGAAAACAAGCAGGAGGTGCTGGGAGGGAGTGCCTGGGCTTCCATCCTGGATTATAGAGGGAGGCCAGACGCTGGCCCAGTGCAGATCTGTACTTGGTGAAGTCCTATCCTGGGCTAGGACTGAGACCTGAGTCTCAGACCTTGGTATCCTGTTCTGCTCCATGAGACAAATGTAGTAGCATTTCTAAGGCATCTTCTGCCTTTTAACTTTGTAATTTTGAATGTCTTTGAGGGAAATTTGAACTGGGATAGAGTGGATTTGGTTACATATTCCCAAACTCATTCATGTAGTTTAGTGTTATATTTTACTCAAATACATGCTAAGAGGGACTGTGAAAGTCACACACAGAAGGGTACAGAGAAGGGTGTCATGGCTTAGGGTGAGGCCAGAGGGCTAAGCTGCAGAAGAATGGACTAGACTAGGAGTAACTGGAGCCTGAAAGTGTACCCACCCACAAAGCCCAGAGAAAAACAGGCATAACCCAGAGGGCTGAAAAGTCCAGGACGATAGGCTGAACAAGGCAATGGTGTTGCTTTTGGCATTGGGGAGGAGAAGAATGTCCAGTGTGAAGATGTGTAGAGGTAACCTAGAGGCCTATGAATATGGGCCAGAAGAATACAGAATTCAGGGAGATCAAATTAGTTATATGAATGCACTAGCTAGGCTGTTAGAAAACAGTGGAACAGCCAAAGATGAGATTCAGCAGCAAAACCCTAAAGCCCAGAAGAAAGAGTAATGTAAGTCTTCCACCGTGGTGTCAGACAAACACCCAGGTACTGGTGCTGAGCCAGCCAGAGAAGTCCAACAAACGCAAATCAAATGTCTCTTCTGAGCAAGCACTGGGTCCAGAGGTGGTGATTGCCTGCCCTCTACTGATGTCCTGGAGAGAGTATAGGCCAACAGCAGGGTAAATCATCACACGGACTGGCCTAGCCTGCAGGGACAGCTTAAGGGACCCACGTTGGGGGTGGAAGACCAGAGGCTCCAGAGGGCCTCACAGACTGTTAGTCCTGTTCTTCAGTGGGGCAGGGGTGGTTCCTATGAGGTGGCTGGTGTTCAAAAGATAATAGTGAGTCCCCTGAGTCCTGGCTGGTTGCTCTTCAATGGCCCACGTACAATCTAAGAAACAAACCAAACGACCCAACTTTGTCTTATGCACACTATGCCTTATGCACACTGAGCTGGGAAACAGTTTTTTTAAAGACTTGTAATGTGAATATATTTCACTGAATCACAAATGGATGTCTTAATCAATGTTGAATTAAAATTTTTGCTTATTTAACAAGAAATGAGCATGTTCTACTAGATATAGGAACATTTTTATTTCATATTTCAAATAGATAAATAATTTTAAAAGATAGGCAACAAGACATCTTTGTCTCTCATCTATGCAATTGCCACTTTAGTAGGTAACTGCGATCACTACTAGCTCCTTTTATAGTTTCGTTGTTGTTGTTGTTGTTTTTTAAGACAGGGTCTTGCTATGTAGTTCAGACTGGCTTTGAACTCACTAAGCTGGCCTCAAGCTCACAGCAATCCTTCTGCCTCAGCCTCCCAAGTGCTGAGATCACAGGCATGCACCACCAGTCCCAGCTCCTTATGTATTTTTAAAGATATATTTTCCCTCCAATTGGCAAAAGTCATTTGCTGGTCCTTGATGTCCATGAATGTTGGTGTTGGGGACTACTTAGTGCCTCCTCCCACCTGGTGGACACTGGCTGGACAGAGGGAGGGAGAGAGTCTGCTTCACATCATGGAGCCTATGTGACCAAGATTGAAGATTTAAAATAACTGATCACTTACACACAGAACACACTGCTTGGAACATCTGAGGCTAAGTGACTTGGCAGATTTTTCCAAGAGCTACTGGACCCAGGAGTATAGACTCTGGCATCTTCTCTGAGGTCCTCATGCCCTCACATCCCCAACCTCAATGTCACCAAATCTTCCATCTTTAGCTGGCCCAGCGATAGGATGTCTTACAGACCAACTACTTTACAAACCGATGCCCAGAGAGGGAAGGAGAACACCTGAGTTCACACAGTCAAGTTGGGCGGATCTGAAGGAATGCTCCTTTGGCGTGTTTTCATAAGTCTGGGCCACACAACAGTGATTGAAAGGGGCTGGGGAGCACGCTCCAGGCCAGGACCATGGTCTGCTACTGAGGGACTGAAGAACACAGTGTTTGAGGTTTTCTCCCAAACACCTATGTTTAAAGTTTTTGCCTTCAACCATTAAAGCAGAACGTTTTCTTAAGTCCACCTGTTAAAGCCAAATCCTTATACAATCATAATTTTTCAGGGAAAACCAGACATGCTGCAGAGCCAGTGGGCAAATTTATTTGGTTTGTGTGCAGAATCTGTAAGAGACCAAGGCTCAGGACCCCTTTACGCAAATTCTGTGTGTATCTCAACCACTACAGCTACAGATGTGGGAACTTCCAGCTGCCTCCCCCAACCCTCCCCAGGCCAGAGTCCTTGTCAGGGGCTATCAGCATCCAGTGGGATTACCTGAAGACAATGTTCTTCAAATGTATATAATGAGCCCAAGTGGAGTTGCTGTGATCATAACAGGGGCAAAGGATACAGAGTCTAAAGGAGAGCCCCTTCCAGTCATTGTTTCCCTCCATTCCTACTGTGATGCCCTAAGAATGTCCTTGGAACCTCACTATTACATCCCCTACACCTAGAACATTCCCAGTACACATTTGGCGCTCACTAATGGACAATTAACCCCAGAGTTTCACCCACCCAATCCTTTCATTTTAAAGCAAAAAGAACCCAGGGCTAGGAGGATAGTGTGACTTATCCAAAGTCCCAGCTAATACAGAAGAAAGCAGAATCAGAAGAAAGCTGGTCCCCTTACACCCATTCCTGGGCCCTCTCTGGTCCACCAATGCCTTACATCAGACCCTTTTGTTGTGCATGCTGAGGTGAATGGACAAGGCAGCTCACAATGGAAGGTGACAGGCCTAGGGACCTGGCCCACTCCATTCATAGTCCACAGCACACAGGTCTGGGTTCTCTGCTGCAAACATTTGCAGACATTCACACAGTGACCCCACAGAGACTGCCTCACTCGGACTGAGCAATCGCAGAAGCACTTCCTCTTGAAGACAGTCAGGAGGAATTACTTCCTCCAGGAGTAAATTATATGCAGGGTTCCAGACTCAAAGTTCATTTATGATTTCAGGCTGGGTAGCCCTTTATCTCAAGAGATTTGTCCACACATCACTCCAAGACCTGGCTATTGAAGCTGTTTCTTTGTTATCAAAAGGGCTGAGGATAGGAGCTGGTTAAGGTGAAGCAAAGTATCCAGCAAGAGCCAGATGCTCTTAGACTGGGACACAATGGCTCTATTCACAGAGGGGGTGCTCTGAAACATGAGCAGGTGTTGTTTAAAGAGTCTCTGAAAGAAATGTTAACATGCTGAGTCAGGCTCCCTCCGAATTAATTTTAAATGACTTCAACCCATTTTTGGTATCACATTCACAAAGAAGCTGGTCCTGAGAGCAGCATGATTCGGCCGGACTCCCAGAAGCTCCAGAAGGAGGCATGCGCTCCCAGCCATCAGCGCTGGGCTTGGAGGAAGCAAGAGCAGCATGAAATGGGCTACAGTTTGCAGGCCGCAAGGGCTCCGTGTGGGTGAACCTTCCGAAAAAGGGTTTGCTGTTATTCCAATCAAAAGCTTTCACCACATTCTAAAGCTTTACCCACGACCCTCACCAGTCCCTCCTTCAGGGAATGACTTTCCAGCAGCCGAATGTCATATGTGAGAACCCCTCTCATCACCACGGGAGCCAAGCGAAGCATACTTTTTAAAAAGTGGCATTTCAGTGTAGAGAGGTCTGCTGATGGAAGCTTAAATAATGATGGGCCAAGGGATGTTATTTTTGTAAATACTTGCAACACATCTTTTTCTCAGGGCATGAGTTGGTTAGAGCTCTTTGTGGCTTCTGTTGCCTGACACCTTACCTACCCAAACTCCTCCTTTGGGCGGTTTCATCAGTGTTTATTACAGAGACTGTGGATTTAAGTGGGAATGCAGAAGGTTGTTGTTAGGTGTCCCTGGGAAGTAAGTAACAAAATTTAGACAAAAGTTCTTGCAAATGAGAAAGCATGTTTTACTCGTGCAACTGTGAGAAATATTTTCTACGAGCTGGGTGGCAAGAAGAATATTGAGACCCAAGGATCAATTTCTCTCCTTCATGGTCGTGCTACACATTTCTAGAACTCTCCTTTAACACATTATCTCTGACCTTCTAAAGGGCTAACTCCCAGTGAATAGCATACTCCACTTGAAATATAATTTGATGAGAATTTACTTCCCAAATAAATCTCACTGAAATACACAGCCCTTCAAATTTTCCCATCTCTGCTAATAGGAGCGCCTTTATTCAGACTATCTCGCAGCCTTGGAATCAGTTCAAGCTCCCCTCCTTTTAATTCTTTCATGGTCATGTCCCAGCCAATCAGCAAATCCTACATGAAGGGTGCTCTTCAAATTCAACTCTTGTCCTTCACAAAGAGTAGGTGGCCAAATGTTTGAAGTGGAAGAGGAGAGAAGGAGGAGCTTGTGGGACTATCTTTGGTTTAGCTTTCAAAGCCTTCTATTAATTGCATGTGTTTTCTCCCCTTTCTTTTATTTTTTTTTTCTTTATAAATTCATTTATCTGTTGCCCTCCACCCCTGACCTGAATGGTGAATGAGTTTAAAATCCTTCCTCTTTCTTGTTCATGTTCACCTCTGTCAGTTTGGCTGTGCTATCAAGACAGTCTTTACATGGATTCCTTTTCTCTCAATATTTGGCCCAAAATTTACCTCCTGCCAATATCTTTTCACTCATTTTCAATATTTAATTGTAGACCCACTTTCTCCAGGGAGATGGGAAAGTCCCTTATAACTCCCAATAGCGCCTCTTTCTCTAGGTTGCAGACACTTGTTTCTCTGCCATTCATTTAAATTGCACACTGTTCGGCTTTGGAACACCTCTTCTCCTGGGGTACTGTATTACTATTCCACACTTAAGTTGTTATTTAGGGTGTTTTTAGAAATCTTTTTCTCCTCACCTAGGTTTTTGGAGGACATTAAATCCTACAAATTTATACAGTGCAACTAATACCAATGTAGTATTTGTGACACACTGCATTAAAATTAAAAGCTATTCCTGCTCCTCCGCACGGAAGGATTGTGCATCCCTGAACTATTGCCACTCAGCTTGGCAATATGGAATGTGAGCGACCATGACTTGGACTACCTCTGAGCAGAAGTTTTAAGCCCTATGACATTGTTTTTGTCATTTTCCCTTTTACTTCTTCCATGGGAGCAGCATGTCTCATTTAGAAGCCCCCTTTCTTCAGACTTGGCCCCAGAATGAAGAGCAAAAAGGAGCAGAGTTAATTACCAAAGGCCAGAACATGAGTGAGAAGTAAGTCTCAAGTATAGTTTGGAATTTCATGTTACTGCCACATAAGTTAATCTAACCTTACTAATACCATGTGCAATATGTGGTTTTAATAATGGTAATGTTACACATATATTTTATCCTTCTGTCCTCACAACAAGCCTATTATGGAAGTCTTGCTTCTTTCATTTTACTAATAAAAATATTAAAACTAGAAAGACGCTGTTCAAATTCTGGAATTTGAAAAGTGACAAAATAGGTGACATTAGACCTTCTATAGTAAATTCATAACACTTTACACTACACCATGTGTTATGGATTGAAGGTAAAAGACATGTTGAAGTTCTAGCCCTCAGTATGTACATCTGTGACCCCATTTGGAAGTGAGGTGTTTACAGATGTACTCAAGTTAAGAAGAAGTTATTGGAGCACATCCTAATTTAATATGGTTGTTATCCTTATAAGGAGAGAAGAGACTCAGAGAGAGGCACACAGGGAGAACATCTTGGAACATGAACGCAAAGATACATTTGCAAGCCAAAGAATATCAAGGATTAGCAGCAACATTAAAAACTAAGAGAAAATCATGAACACATTTGCCTCTAGAGCCTTCAGGGCAAGTGTGTCCCTGGTAACACCTTGGTTTCGGACTTCTAGCCTTCAGAGCTATGAGCTGTTGTAAGCCACCCAATGTGTAGTAATTTGTTATAGCAACTCTAGGAATCTAAAATACCTTAAGTTCCTTGATTTCAGGGTAAGATTTACCAGAAACTCAGTTAGTAGGCTTGAGGATCCAAGTGGCCTATCCAAAACTCTTCATTCTTCCATGGGCAGCCTGGTGTTACAAACTTGTCTGGTTAATTTCTGAGGCCTGTTATAACAAAGCACTGTAGATCGTGCAGCTTAACCCAAGGAGAGGTCACAGTTCGGAGGCTGGTAGTTTGAGAACAAGGTGTCAACAGCGTTGGCTCCTCAGGCCTGCTGCTTGGCTTGCAGATGTTCATCTGCTCTGTGTGTCTTGACATGGTCTTGCTGCTGGGCCTGTTTTGGTCCCAATTTTCTCTTCTTATAAAGATACTAAAGATATTGGCTAAAACCCTATCCTGATGGCCTTATTTTATCATAATTATCTAGTTAAAACCCCCATCTCCTAATATAATCACCCTCTGAGATGTGAGGGTTAGGACTTTGCAACATAAATTTCAAGGTGGATACAAGTCAGCCCATAACACCCCCTCGTGTTCTAAAATATCTGAGGAGCTTCTCATGATGCCTGCAGATCCAGACTGGCCACATAGTATTGTGGGATGGATAAATAAGTTGCTTGCAGATCTGGATTTGCCACATAAGTATTTGTGGAGAACACAAAGATGGCCCTGAAGACCAGACCCACCCCTAAGTCTGACAGCCAAGACCACAGAAAACCATGCCATATTTCTCCTCTTGTAGGTCCCTGAGATGATCATGAGTTGCTTGCCCATTGCCTTACTGTTGCTTCTGCTTTGTCAGCTTCAGCAATCTTGTTTGCAGTTATGTTCTCCCTTGGGCTATGGCAACTTCCATAGTTCTAGTTAAATGTTCTCCCTTCATCCTGTCCTCTTTGATTCCTCGATTCTCATGCATGACTCTCCCTCAAACCCCCTTGCTGCCTCCAACCTTATCATTAAAACTTAAAACAAAATTAAAAGACTTACTTTGAGAATAATAGGATTATTTGACGTAAATGATAATCGGTTCACCTGAATAGCTCTCAATTATTTTTATATGAGTAAAGCACAATTTTTGTTTTTTATATCCTCCTTATTAGTTTAGAAGTATCTGAAAGCAAACTGGGATAATTATCGATTTCGCTGAAACTTTGCATGTTTGGATCATCGTTACAATGTTCCTTCAATGCATTTTATTTGGAGAAGATAGAAATAACTAAACAAGTTGGTGCTATGATGAAAAATAAGGAAAGAAAGAGGAATAGAGAATGATGAGTGATGGTAGGCAATGTTAGTTATGGTGACTGGGGAAGACATACCTGTGCTACAAGGATTTAAGGAAGAAATCTGAAAAAAGAGAAGCAAATCTTGGGTCTCTCTAGGAGAAAAGCATCCAGCTAGAAGAAGCAGAAGGTCCCACTGTCCTGCAATGGACACATGCCTGGGCCAGAGGGACACCAAAGTAATGAATGTGTGGCAGCCAGGGAAGACCATTGGAGTGAGGTCAGAATGAAGTTAGGACGGCCCGTGTGGCCAGTTCTATGAAGGTTTTGGATTTCACTTGCAGTGAAGAATGGATCTCCTGGAAGGTTTGAACATACAGTTGTGTGTTTTACAAGAACTGCTCTGGCTCCTCCATGGAGAACAGATCATAGGGCACAGAGGGTTGAGAGTCGAGGAGTGGGAGCAGGGAGGTGGTGCCAGGGAGCCATGGGGCTGGGGTGGGGTGTTTCGTCCAGGTGGGAGCAAAGAAGGAGGGAGGAGTGGAGACTTTGAGATGGACCCTGACAGTGCAGCTGACTCAGGCTGTGAGAGAAAGAAAGGTCAGGAAGGTGAAAAGGAGACAGAGATGGGACTGGAAGGAGAAGGAGAGAGAGGAAGGGGTCCTGGTACCCAGGTGAGGTGTCAGGAAGGAGGAGCAATGCTGTGCCAAATGCTGGTCCTGGGCTAGGAAGTCAGGGTGAAGGATGAACTCTGGACCACTAAGAGGTCACCAGTGTGTGGATTTGGTACAAAAGATACTGGGAAGAGAAGAAGAGGGTACCCCAAAGGTAGATCATTTATTTGAGGACATATCTAAATCTAAGGAGCAACATGCAGGGGTGAATTCCCAGGTCAGTGCTGATCTGGGGGCACAGAGAGAGAGGGAGGCTGTGTCCATCCTCCCTGGTGCCATGGGTGGGTAGAGGCTTGTGGGCGCCTCCTTTCAACAGCCTGAGTTCAGAAGGCTGAGGTTGTGGGCTTTTTTCAAAATGCAATTGCTCAAGAACTTTCTGCATTCATTTCCTTTGGCCCAAACAATGGCTGTTTTAATTTAAATTAGATACTTTCTTAAAAGTGGGGGGAAGCATACCTTACCTTCAAGTCTATTGCTGCAGAATGTTGGGTCCTTGCTATCTGGTAAGAATTTTCATCACACGTAATTTCTAGGAGTGTGATAGGAAATGCACTGGCACAGATAGTAATTCTGAGCAGTTAACATCTTGGCTTTTGCATTGATGGAGGATTAATAAAGCACTATTATTCAGGCTCTCACTTGGGCCAGTCCTGGGGAGACCTCTGATCTGGATCTTAGGGCATCATGCGCAGTCTCTTGGCCAGCCCAAGACTCAGGCTCAGAGCCTTGCACTAGGGCTTCATGAGAATCGGGCCTTTGATGCCTCCTCCAATCTCAGTTCTGTTACTGATCTTCTGAGGCATCTAGGACAAACCCCCCAACCTCCCTGCATTTTATTTGCTAGTTTTTAAATGTTGAAATAATGATATACTGTATACCAAGTGTATTTCAGCATATGTTTGTGTCTTGGTGGATTGTTCACAGTAAAATTATAATTCTGGACTAGCTTCCTTGCTACTCAGGACATTTCTGGGCCACTTTCTCCAACATCTTAACCAGAAGTATTCAGGAATTACAAACAAATGTTGCCATCAGCCTTAGCAAAACAACACTAGATTATGATGTCTCAAAATATAAGCAGAATTTTCTCTTGAGAAATCTTTGACCTGATTGAACAAATCACGGCCTTCCTCCATTGGTTTTATGGTAAACTTCAGTAAATCAAATGTGAATTTACCCCCAAAGAGAGAAAAACTTTACAGAAAGACCCACAATGAGATAAACTGAAACAGAAAGCATCACAATAACATTTAAACTGCAGTTGCTTTAAGTTAGTCCACACATAGCTCTTTGGAAAGAGAGCTCATACATGAAGTCGGATCTAATGATCGATGCCATGCTTGTGGCTGTTTCTCCCAGGTCAGAGCCACCTTTAAAATATTTTCCTCTCCACTGTCCTCTGTCATGTATTGGGAAACTACTCTGATCCTTGTGCTTGAGTTTGCTTGGGCTGCTATGACAAGTACCATAGATTGAATGGCTTAACCAACAGACATTTACTTTTTCACAGTTCTGGAAGTTAGAAGGTCAAGATCAAGGTGTGGGCAGAGTTGGTTTCTTCTGAGGCCTCTCACCTTGACTTGCAGAGGGCCTCGTCCTTGCTGCGTAGTAACATGGCCTTTACTCTGTGCGTGCATATCCCTGGTGTCTCTTCCTTTTCCCATAGGGACGCCAATCTTATTGGAATAGTGTCCCACTCTAATGGGCCCATTTTACCTTAATCACGTTTTTAAACAGCTTATCTCCAAATACAGTTACCTTCTAAGGTACGGGGGATTGGAATGTCACCTTGAATTTCGGTGGAGTGAGGGGCACAATTCAGCTCACAACTCCTTGTCATTCATTTGGAATATTAAAAGATTATCAACTCTCCGAATGTCTCTCCTCATCAATTGAATGTAAGATACCTGGGTAAAAGGGCTTACAATTCAACATTCCCAGCAATAAATTGCTTGACTGATTTTCTTGATTACTATTGGAATTTTACTCACATTTGTCCTAATGCAAACATAGTTGGAGGGAAAAATAATAATCAGGCACAGTGGCTTCATGGCAGTGACTGAGCTAGATGATTTCCAAGTTTCCTTACAATATGACTCTTGCTTTTCCATTCACCATCTATGAAATTCTTCTCTAATGTGATTTAGCCAGTTGCTTAATTTCTATGTGAAAGCCACTCAAGAGCAGTATATTGGTCTATTTTTTGTTACTGTAGTGAGATATCCGAGGCTGTATAACTTTATAAAGAAAATGAGTTAATTTAGCTCAGAGTTCTGAAAGTCTCAGATTGGGAGTCTCCATTGGTTTGGTCTCTGGTGACTACAGATGACATCATGGTTGGAGCACCTATGAGTGGCAGAAATCCCATCCCGAAACAGGAAGCCAGAGCATGTTTGGGAGTCCAGGCTTTTATAACATCTCACTCTGGCAAGAGCTCACAGAGCCCAGAAGAACTACCGCAGGCTCTTCTGAGGGCAGATCCCCCAGTGACCTAAAGACTTCTCAGTAGGCCCTACCTCCTAAAGTTCCACACTATTTCCCAACACCATACCCTAAGCACCAACTTTCAGTGCATGAAGCTTTGGGGACCAAACCACAGAACAGGGCACTCCCAATTTTCTAAGTTCCCCACCATTGATTATTTTCATGTTTGCATCCAGCTGTAGCTGGTTGGTGCCTGGCAGTTCATTTCATTTTACTGTACAGCTGAGGAAACAGAGGCCCAGGGCAGTGCCATGGCCTGGCTTGCCAAAGTCTTCCCTGTGAGAACTCTGAGCAAGTTCTCCTGACTTTAAGGCCGGCTTTTTTTTTTCTAGTAACCCCTCATTCTTCACTATACAAGGAGAGCAACACCAAGAGCTTTCGGTCTTATGCACAATTTGAGTAATGAAGTGAGATATCCTCTCTTGTGAATTCCTAGGAACCCTAAAACAGAGTATCTTTTGGTACCAAAAAGATCTAGCATAACAATTCTGTTGGCTCATAAAATGCTGAAATGCCCAATCCATATGTTTAAATATAATCCCCAATGGATATATCCTTCTTTACACGAAAAAGGGGAGTTTTCTTCAATAACAGGAAGAAAAATAAGTATGGTTATATTTAGAAAAACAGTCTAAATTTATCCCTGAGTCAGTTCTAGGATGGCGAAGATGATATCAGCTTCATGGCCTATCATCTCCTCACCTGCAAATTCTGTTGCACAGCTGTGTTTTCCCAACAGGTACAAGAAACCATACTCAAAGACATTTGTACATAAACATGAGGCTTGTTAGAACATCCTGGTGCAGTATTTTGCTAGAAAAAGTGGAAAAGTTAACTTATGTACCAAGCTGACTTTCAAGTTAGGTAATATATTTTTTCATCTGAAAATGTATAGGCATAACATGTTTGGAGATTTTGTGACACCCCTTGGGCCAGCCAGTCTGAAGGTCTTTGTCAGACTCTTGGGAACTGTACTCTTCCACCCTCCTTCAAAAGGGTTCTTCTGTCCTAAATAGACAAGTGAGAACACGCAGAGCCTGAAAAGAAGGTATGTCTCAGTGTGACAGAGGTTTTGTGCAAATTACTCCTTGTGCCAAATCAGGAACGTGGGTCTAACGAACAAAAGGACATGTCACTGGCTTGGTTTCTCTGTGGAGCTTGTAATGGTCCCTTTTTGCTTACTGAAGTCTGACTTCCTAAAATGGATTTTTTTCATTTTCCACTGCAATTGAGAAAGCTTCACGTGGCAGTTTATGAATTGCGTTTCCCAGCAAAGCTGTGAAAGACAACTGGAGTGGGGGTGGTCTGCGTGTGTGAAACTCCCAGCCCAGAGCTAGAGTCAGGCTGGGACGTACAATAACAGCTATGTGTGACCCAGCAGCCTGCAAACTGCTTCCCCACAAGGGCAGAAGTGTGCCAAGGGAGGACGAGAGAGTCTTTTGTTAATTCTGTTTATCTAAGAGACTGGTTATTTGTCTGTTGGGGGAAAAAAAAAACAAATAAATAAATTCCTTGCTTGTGTACAGTCTGATACTTTTTCTCTCCATGTCTTCACTTCTATTTCCCCAAAGCATCTCTTTTCTCTAATTTGGGCATCAGCCTCTAGTATTTTTACATACATTGTACCTATATATAGTGCCCATACATGAAATCACAGATTGCAGAGTTCTCATCCCTCTCTGTTAACATAATTTATTAGGTTCTCCTTGTGCTCAGAACACAGAGCTAAGAATATTCATATTTTTGAACTCCTTTGACTTTGATGTTCTGTAGAGATGTGTCAAGAGATACCAGAGCTCTCATCCCCGTTCTGTTTACATAATTTACAGGAGTTCTCTCTGGACTCAGAGCACATAGTTAAATCCTGCATAAGCAGCAATAACAGTGCATTCTTAACAGCCTGCCTGGACAGTTTGCTAAACTCGGAAAGCCTCTTGCTGGCCCTCGCAAAAGTTAGCTGAAAAACAGACCAGAAGCTGGGGATCCACTGATGTGAGCAGAAAGAAGGCTGCACAACTGTGGTACACACAGAGGATGAGACCTGTGGAATCACATTTGGAGTTCTAGCAATTCCAGAAGTGAGTCACCTTTAGGCAAATCCACTTAACCAAACTCAGGCAGTCTGAGTTAACTGGAGTTTTGTTTGGTGGTGGTGGTGGGGTTGTTTTGGTTTACTTGCTTACTTGCTAAAGATGCTGGAAGTTAAAACTATTGCTGGAATCTGAGCTACACAATTATTTTCATCCTCGTTCATTTTACCTGGCTCAAAAAGACAATAGAAGGAAACGGCATTGAAGGGTCTGATCTAAAACCTCCTCCAAGTAGCCCAGGAATAAGACTCCCATCTGGGGGGCCCCCTGGGTAACTTGTACTGTTACCACATTGATAAACCAGCCAACAAACACAACCCTAGGATGACAGGTGACTGAGAAGCAAAGGGACAAAAGAAATTTGACACGGACACATGGATACCTGCCCATTTTTTGCACTTGAATTTAGAAAAACATAGAATTAGCTAGAATTTTTATTTGTAAAACAAATAGCCACTTTTTAAAATCACCAAATATCATCTACTGATAAAGTTTCTCTTGTCCACATCAATAATCCAAAATAGGTCCTTGGGATAGCTATGGAGAACAACACAACTGTGGAAAAAAAATCTTAGCCAAGAACACAGCCTCCTGTGCATCTTTCGTATCCCAAGAGACTAAGGAGACCTGCACATTTAAGTAAGATTCCCCATGCCAGGCTCTGATGTGAGGCCTCCCCTCCCCTCTAAGAAGAGGACACCCGGTACTCACCAGTCATTAGAGTGTAGTAATTGGGATACGAGAGACTAGGAAAGTCTGGAGTCAAGTAATCCACTTTTACTCCCCTTCTCACAATCTCCTTGAAGCCAGGCAAAAATTCCAGAGCCTCATCACTGATGTAGTCTGAACGAAAACCATCCAGGAGGAACACCAGGAGCTTCCGGTGGGCAGAGGCTGGCTGAGCCAGGCTGAGCACAAGGACCAGCAGGACAGCCCCGAGCTTCACTGCCATGCTGCCAGGAGCCTGCCAGAGCCCAGCTGGCACAGCTGTCCCCTTGCAAAGACTGAGGATGGAGGATCTGTAGCTATTCTCTCTTCTAGGGGCTGGACCTTGAGCTGCTGGCTTTCCTGAGCCAAGTTCACTTTCAGAATTTAAAGGAACAGCACTCCCTTTTAAGAACATCTCTGCTCACCCTTTACTATAAAGACCAGAGACCAACTGCCTTTGGATAAGCTGAGCTCCCAAACAACCCGGACTTAACACTAGGGGAGAGAATCCGACCTTTGTTATTTTGTGTGAATGTTCCCGAAATACAAACACAGAGAGGTGGAATTTAGAAGATGGCAAAGACAACACAAACTTTGTGGTTGTGCTAACCAAAGGGAGGAGCCAGGGAAAAGGCAATCTTTTAATTCGTTGTCCTCCCACATGTCTGCCTGATTTAAACTTTCTGACTTCTTCACTTACAATTTAGTAAGTGAACACAAAGAACCCAAAGCTCTAGTTTAGTATGCGAACAAAGATGAATTTAGGTGAAGCTATTTGTGAACTGTACAGCACTGCCTCTAAAGAAGTACTGTCCAAAGACAAACAAATTATTCGTCTAAATCTCAGACATTTACTTGTTCTTCATATGCATGTATATGCAGTTTTATTATTTTATTTCTTCGAATACAAATAACTGTTGGTGGTTGTAGGAGGAGCTGGTTTAGAGAGGAGCCATAGAACCAGAGAGAAGATTCCAAAGTTGAACAACGGGATCGTTCCTGATAGGTTGATCTGAGGCAGCATTACCCAAACGAAAATGAGACGAAGAGCTTGAGGATGGGAATTTGAAATGGAAAAGAAGAGCTAGAAATAACAAAGCAAGCTTTGGGATAGAAAGGACGAGGCAGGGGAAGGAATCTGAGTCTAGTGGGCTCAGTGCCAAGGAGATCAGTGAAGGGCAGCCAGGCAAAGGTGAGTGAGGACACAGGCTTGGCACTAAGTCCCCAGATTTGGGGAACTCCCTAGAGTGATTCTTTCATCTAGTCTAAAATTAAATGATATAATTCCTGTAAAAGCAGATAAACCATGCATGGTCATAGCAAGTACTTAAAGTTAGATACTATCAGTGTTGCTTACACTCTTGCTTAGAACCCTGATGGAACATGCAAGGCTTCAGACACAGCTTTCCAGGGACTCAGCAGACTCTGATGCCGGCTGCTCACCTCCGGATCAATTCTAAAATGCTTCTCCTACCCCTGCCCATGACTTTCCTCATTCTTGTGTTCTATTGTGTTTAAACTCAAATCCTCCCATGGCTCAATGTCACTTTCTAAATCATCTTGAAACACATCAACAAATTACCATTCTCATCTCAGGTGACTTGATCAAGGATCAGGTTTCATTTTTTCCAATAAAAGGTAATCCTTTTTTACAATTTCAATTGTAATGAAATTTTTTCTTATTAAAACGTTTTTAAAAGAGGGGAGTTTACTCTCAATGTTTGTTAGTTTGAAAACACACTGTTATTCTTATTTATTTGAGCTATAGGATATTATTCTTGGTCTAAACAGGAAAAAAAAAAGGGAAGGGAATGGAAGAAGAAAGGAAAGGAATGGAAAGAGTGAAGAAGAGGAGAGGAGAAAGAAAAGGAAAGGAGAGGAGAGGAAAGAAGGGATGGGAGGGGAGCAGAGAGGAGAGGAAAAAGAAAGGAATGGAGAGGAGAGGGAAGGAGAGGAGAGGGAAGGAAAGGAAAGAAAAGGAGAGGAAAGGAGAGGAGAGGGAAGGGAAAGGAAGGAAAGGAAAGAAGGAAAGGAAAGGAAAAGAGAGCCAAGGAGAGGGAAGGAAATAGGAAAGGAAAGAAAGGAAAGGAAAGAGGAAAGGAAAAATATGTTGGAGAATTGACAGATTGCGTAGGTACCAAGCATCACACACATTAGAAGAAGTTCCTCCCATGGTGAGATGCAAGGAAGCAGGAGACCCACCTGTGTGTCATGCTCTGTCAGTTCCTCAGCATTCAAAGTTTTCTGGAGCCTGATCCAGGAGCTATAACAAAGAATGTCCTTGTGATCTGCCCTGAGGATGGTCCCTGGGCTAAATTTAAAAATGGATAGGCACTTCAAATCTTAAAGACGAACATGAATGGACCATCCATTTTTCTCTGCCCCTAGCAGGGGTACATCCAAAATACAGCTCCCTGAGTGCCCCATGCAGCTATTGAGGAGGGAAGCTCTGAACAGACTTGTTCCGAATCAGCGTCCGTAGACCACCCCTTCACTCCAAGGCTCCCGAGGCTCTGTGGATAGTGCTGTGATGTATCTGAGGTGAGGGCATGGCTCATGTATTCTGTATTGTTTTACGGTAATAGTTATGATCATGTAGTTTTATAATCTAGTTGGACAGGGCCCGTGAGATGGCTCAGCGGCGTAAGCACCTGTCTGGCAAGCTCGAGGGCCCGAGTTCGATTTTCGGAACCCACATAAGAAAAAAGGGCCGGTGATATCGCTCAGCGGCATGGGCGCCTGCTGGCGCGTGAGGTCCTGAGGTCGACCCCCGGTACCCACAAAAAAAAAATATATATATATATATAGCTGGACAGTTGCTGTAATGTGTTAGATAACAAATTATTGTTAAATAAGCATCTTTCATATCCATAGTTATATATGAAGAAGCAAAGAAATATATAGGATGGAATTCTAACCAAGTAAATCCCAGTATAGCATACAGTCAGATTCTTATTCTTACGCCTTCAGAACTAGAAACGTTTGCAAATAAAAGCTAAAGGGCAACAGATAAAAACGGTAAATCACAGTGTTTAACATTCATTGCCCAAGGCCTTGTGCTCTGTTGTGCCCCACACGCTCATGTGTTGAAGGTTTGCCTCTCAGCTAGTGGTGCTATTGGGAAGCGATGAAAACATTAAGAGCCAGGGCCCAGTTGGAGAAAAAAGGTCACTGGGGAGGATCCTTAAAGGGTATATTGGGACCTCAGCCTTTTTCTCTCTCTTTCTGCTTCCTGGTCCTCATGAATGGACAGCTTTCTCCACCACATACTCCCTAGCATGAAGTTCCGCCTCACCCCAGACCTAGAATCAACAGAATTTAACTGACATGGTGGCTATGGTTACCATAATGGAGTGGAAAATCACGATTATAATCACACTTATCTGGCTCTCAGAGACATGTGGCACTGGCTAATGGTGTTCCTAGAAAAGAATATATGGGATTTCCACTAACTGTTACTTGCTCTATGTAAATGAAAGAATTCTAGGTATAATGAACAGAAGTCTAGTTTAAATCAAGAGTCTTGGCCTCTCCAATAATTTCAAGCCTAGAATCTGTATACACTAAGGATCCTTGAATGACTCTCTGCTTGAGTAAGGACAAAGACCTTGCCACATTGCAAAATGTGTACTGTTCATCTTTCTCCCAGTCTTTCCCCCAGATCATGTATCAGAATGACTATGCATTAGGGAACACAAAATAATAAAAATTTTCAGGGTTCTGGTTAGAATCTACATTATTTCTTAGAAATGTAAAATATCCCCATGGTCTACCAGCCAGAGTTGGGGATTATAGAGTCCAGGAATCAATGAAACTTGAGCCCAAGGCCATCTCACAGTGGGCTCAGTGGGCCGCCAAGCCCATCCGGAGGATATTTTTCTAGTCGGGAATGCATAAGTGTAACAGATATTCACCAACAAGCAGTAAGCCCATGTTGGACTGGAGATAAGGGAAGACAAAAAGAAGACAAATCAATAAAATAAAAGTGACAAATAAAGAAAATTAATAAAATACAGAAGAAGAACATTGGAAAGAAGAAAATAAAACTATCTGGTATTGGGTCTCTGCAAGAAGAAAGTGACTAAGGCAGTTATGGAGACCAGAAATCCAAAAGTAAAGAGTTAGCAGGGATGGTCCTCCTGGGGGCTTTTAGGGAGAAACAATTACATACCACTTTCCCAGCTTGCACAGGCTGCTGGCAATC
This sequence comes from Erethizon dorsatum, assembly GCA_028451465.1. Classification (NCBI taxonomy): domain Eukaryota; kingdom Metazoa; phylum Chordata; class Mammalia; order Rodentia; family Erethizontidae; genus Erethizon; species Erethizon dorsatum. The sequence continues at coordinate 54,876,823 of CM051837.1, read as the reverse complement.
CTTGGGATTCCTTGACTTGCAGCTACATGACTCCAATCTCTCCTCCATCTTTACCTGGTACCATCTTTACCTCAATCTCTGCCTCCATTTTTACCTTTACCTTTTCCTCTGTGTATTGTGTTTTCTCTTCTTCTGTGCCTTAAATCTCCTTTTGTCTTTCTTTAAAGACACCTGTCAGGGCCTGCCCAGATGATCCATCTCTTCCTCTCAAAACCTGAAAGTTAATTACAGCTTTTCCCAAATAAGGCAACTTTCATAGGGTCCAGGTATTAGGATGTGGACATATCTTTGTAGGGTGAGGGGAAACACCATTTAACCCACTACAGTGCCACTCCTCTATCCAAAACCTCCTAACAACTACCCATTATGTTCAGATTGCTAATGAAATGCTTTCTGTGGCAAATCAGCCTATACTGTCTTGCCTTCCATCACCTCTAATCTCCTTTACTACTAACCTCCACTGTGCATGTAGCCCAGCCAGCCATACTAACTTCTTTGTTGATAGTAAATCATACCAGACATGCCCTGTCTCGGGGCCTTTGCACGCTTATTTCCTTTGCTTAGGCACACTCTTCCCCCTGACATTCACATGCTTCCTGCTATAGTTTGAATGTGTCCCCTAAAGTTCATGGGTTGAAAATTTAACTCCCAGTGCAACAGTTCTGGGAAATGGGAGCCTAATAAGAGGTAATTAAGTTGGGAGCAGTTCGTTCTCATGAATGGATTAATGTCAGTACCATGAGAACGGGTTAGTTATTGCAAGAATAGCTTTGTTATAAAGCAAATTCAGCCCTGTCTTGCATCCCAGCTTTCATGTTCTCTTGCCCTTCCATTTTCTGCCATGGGATGACACAACAAAAAGCCTTCACCAGAAGCTGGTGTCATTCTCACAGACTTCCCAGGCTCCAGAATTGTGAGACATATAAACTTCTATTGTTTATAAATCATCCGGTCTCAGGTACTCAGTTATAGCAACACAAAACGAACTAAGACAGTTCCTTCACATCAAATCTTTGCTTACATGCATCTTCTCAATGAGACCTAATCTTCCCAGTTTATCTAAAATTGCAACTAACCAACCTAAAAATACTTTTTATGTTCTTTGTATGTAATAAGTTTTATTGTCCTCTGATACATTATATAGTTTATTCTTTATATGTTTATTTTTTATAGTCTATCTTCCCTTACCTTTGGGTATAATGTTCACTCAGTGAAGTTAGAGATCTTTGTTTTTTCACTGACATATCCCAAGAGCCTTAGATATTGTAGGTTTCCATAAGTGTTTGTTGGATAAATTAGTCTATCAGGATAATCAGGGTTTCTTGTACCCAAATGAGAAAATAATAGTATGGTAGAGTGACAAATTTATTCTGGTTTTCTTGGGACTTTTCTGGTTATAGCACTGAACACTGCACATCCCAGGAAACACTTCAGTTCCAGATGCACCAGGATGATTATACATGTGGAGTTTGGAGAGAAGTTGGTGATCATCAGAAGTAGCTTCCTGTTCAATCATGCTCAACTGGAACGCATGAGAGATGGAGAACCGATAGAGGACTGGTGAAATCCTCCCCTCAAGGCAATGAAGAAAAATGGCCAACCTTCCCGGGATAAAAAAAAAAAAAAACCAAGTAATATATATACATAGGAACAAGAGTTAAACTGGCCTTAGCCCTTTCCACAGTAACACTTCAAAAAGTGAAAGGAATGGTATTTTAAAGTATCAAAAGAAAGTAAGTTTGGACCTAAAATTATGTGTCCAGCAAACTGTCATTCCACTCTGAGCATCTGATGAAAATATCCCCAGGCCTTTTAAAACCTCTCTCTCTCTCTTTCTTTCTCTCTCTCTGTCTGTCTTTCTCATACACACACACACACACACACACACACACACACAGATATATATGTATATATACACACACTGAAAATTTTCTTAAAAGATATACTCTAAAAAGAAGGCAAAACAGCCAAGGGTTTGCTTCAAACAAGTATGACCAAAGAAAAAGAAGAGGAAACAAGACTTGTAACAACCCAGTACAGCAACACTGGGTCCCATGGGGCCAACCCCTGAACAAAGGCAGATTCAGTAGTGTGGAACTATTGATTGGCTGGAGGCCAAGAATCCAACACAAGGGAAAGGTCCATGGAGCTACTTAAAATCCCCACTTCTGTAACCACTGCCACCACGGGTCAAGACTCCAGCAATCTACAACGGGGAAAATTCTTCTTCCTGTAACTAAGATCTTCAGGGCAGGATCTGGTGGGTCCCCAGAAAATGACGTCTCAGCATCTAATAACAGAAAAAGCCCACTTTTCCTGCCAGGCCCTGTGCAGCCAGAAATCACGGGAGGGAGAAGTGGACCTGAGGAAAATATGCCCATTTTCAGCTGCTACCTTCTCTCTTTCAGGTCTCCCAGCCCAGATACTGGAAGGCCTTCCCATGCAGGCCCTGTTGTTGTACAATCAGTCCCTGAGTATTTCTTGGAGAGGGTGATGTGGGGCTTTTCAGTACACCTCCTGCATAAGAAACCAGACTACATTTTCCAGCACAACAAATCACTGACCCCCCCACCCTCACACCCTGAGGAGGGTGAGATTTCCAGATACTCAAGTGACCACTCTTCTCTCCTTACCTCTTGCTGGGATTCAACCTTGAACCTTTGTTAAGTGATAAAGTAATTCCAGCATTGAGCATAAATTGCCTTCAAAAAACAAAGGTCTTTTATTGAGTGGATTTTTTCCATTATGCAAAAACAAAGAAAAACTTTCATTATTGAAATCATGTATAGATACTTCTTGACTTATGATAGGGCTATATTTCAGTAAATCTACCATAACATGAAAGTATCATAAATTGAAAATGCTTTTAATACACCTAACCTACTGAACATCAAGGCTTAGTAACACAGTACACTACTGAGTATTGTTATTTATTCTCATGATCATGTGATGGACTGGGAGCTGTGGCTCTCTGCTGCTGCCCAGAATCAAGTACTGTACAGCACATCACCAGCCTAGGAAAAATTCAAAGTCCGGTTTCCAATGAATGCATATCAATTTTGCACCCTCAGAAAGCCATAAATTGAACCATTGTAAGTCAGAGACCATCTGTTTTATGCTACACATCTTCAAGTTTCCTCAAATGATTTTACTCAAAAGTCAGGCTTGGAAATTAAGGCTTACAATAACTGGCAGGAACGGCTAAGCCTAAACAAGATCATATCACATCAGGTTTGCATTTTAGAAAACAGGCACTGGAAGAAGTATGGAGGCAAAAGTAATGCTGGTGGAGGCTAGAATAAGAGTATCCATCTTCTTTAACACTAAGAACTTTAAATGTACTAATTAATTCGTCTAGATATTTTTGTAATTTTCTAAGGTAGTTGATATGTTTCCAGAGCAATGAGGGGAGAGGAGTGTTTTTGTTGCTCATAATAAGCTCCTTTGAACCATACCTGAGTTTATGCTGATGAAGTGACTTTCAGAGGCTGGATGAGAGAGAAGGGCTTGAGGTTGAGTTAATTTTTGGTGGTCAGTGGTTTAATCAATCATGCCTACATATTGAAACTGCCATAAAAACCCTGAACAATAGAATTCAGAGAACCTGCAGGTTCTTAAACCCCTGGTGGTATAGGAGGATGGAGTACAAAAAGAGAGCATGGTTTTCTGTGTGACTTCCCTCCCCCCTGGCTTTATGCATCTTTTCCCTTTGGTTATTCCCTCATAATAAACCAGTGTTAGTGAATGGAGTATTTCTGAGTTCCATAAGGCAGTACAGTAAATTATGTAGCCCAAGGAGGGGGTCATGGGAACCCTTGATTTATATAGCCAGTTGGTCATAAGTACGAGAGGTAATGTAGGGTTTTCAACTGTTGTCTGCAGTGAGGGCAGTCTTGTGAGACTGAGCCCTTAACCTGTGGTGCCTGTTCTGACTCCAGACACTGAATTGGTGTCCAAGAGAACTGGAGGGAGCATGGTGTGGTGGAACACACCTGTAATCCCAGCACTTGGGAGGCTGAAGCAGAAGGATCTCTGCAAGTTCAAGGCCAGACTGGGCTACATAGTGAGTTCAAGGTCTGCCTGGTCTACATAGCGAGACCCTGCATCAAAAAACTGAGGGGGGGTGGAGAGAACAGTGGAGGATTGTTTAGTATGGAGGAAAAATTGCCATACATTCAGTGTCAGAAGTGTGAGTTTAGAAACTGTTTTACATTTTGCCTAACTACAGGTAGCCTGAAGTGTTGGAGCTGAAATTTAAACCCAGATCATTTCAAGCTTGTGTTTGTGGGGAAGGAGGATACATTCAATATTCAAAACTTGGAAAGATCACAGCCTGTGTCAAAGAAAAAATAATACACCCTAAATTTCTTTAGTTCATCTTTAATGAATTGACAGGAAGAGATGGAATAATCACGATTAGAACTCTACAGAAATACCTGCGGGTGGCATTCACTGGTGGATGCTAAAATTATTGACAGAACCAGAAAGTAAGGAAATGTTAAAAAAAAAAAGATGAAGCATATGAAAGGGACATAGGAACCAACCTGAAAGAGCCCTAAATGACCAATGCTGAAACAATTTAGACCATGAAATAAATAATGTAATATTGGAATATAACCCAGCATGTAAGATGAATATACAACTCCATGCTGGTTTAAATAACTAAACACACAAATAGGGGAGAACTGACAAATCTTCCTTTCCAAGAATTCCCAACAAAATTTGTAGATACTTCCCATCTCAGGAGCAGGAGCTTACCTATTCGTCAATTATGGATTGACCAAGGGACTCGCTGCCAAGGAATAGAGCAGAAAAGAGAGAAAAAGTCAATCTGCAGTGGGAGAAACCTGGAAAATATGACGTTAACCAAAAGATGAAGGTTAATACTGCCTGAGATGTCATGTGGATGCCACTTACCCCCTCGGACAGTGAGATGAGAACAGTACATCACTCGGTGATGCTCTGTCGAAAAACTCAAATCCTTGGTCTAAACATGGGAAAACGTCAACGGAACTAAGATTAGGCATTTACCTGGCAAGTATCCCTCAATTGTCAATACCATAAGAAATGAAGGAAAACCAAGAAACTGTCCCCAGCCAGAGGCAATTGGGGTGATATGATGTTATGGTTTGTGTCTAGATGTCCCCCAAAGCCTCATGCGGTCATAGGGTTTTTTCAGAGGTGGTTGAATCTAGAGTGTGTGATTGATTCGTAGTGCAATGCTGGGATTAAGGGTGCTGGGATTACGGGTGGGTGATTGTTGGATCAGTCCACTGACTGGATTGGGACCACCCTAATCCCGGTAGACTAGATACTATATAAGGGACAGAAAAAGGCTTGTCTCGCTCTTGCTTGTTGCTTTTGCTGTCTTCACCGCCATGAACTGTTGCCCCTCTGCCATGTGCCACTCTGCCTTGGAGTCAGCTGATTATGGACTAAAACTTCTACAAACCATTAGCTAAATAAACTTTTCCCTCTTTAACTTTGGGTGTCGGGTATTTTGACTCAGCAGCAAGAAAGTAAGACACATGGCAAGACACAATTCTTCACAGGCTCAAGGGTGCAGTGTGAGATCCTGGATGAGACATTGAGTGGGGGGCGTGGATTGAGGATAAATTGGTAAATCCATATAAAGTCTGTAGTTAATAGTACTGTATCAATGTTAATTTCTTAATTTTGATAACCATGCTATATATGATCTTAACATTAGGGGACATTGACAGAAGTGTTTATAAGAACAATCCACATAATTTTTGCAAATTTTCCGTAAGTCTAAAACTTTTTTAAGATAAGAAGCTTAAAAGATTATATTAAAACTAGAAGGTGGTCATTAGTAGCAGGAAACTTGAGAAGATACATGTTTTTGAAAATACAAAGCAATAGAGTAACAGTTCCCCTGTGTTTAGAAGATATGAAAGAAGGTTATTAAGAGTATGTCCCTCCCTAAGAATTAAATTTGCATTTACTTTGCATTTTATGATAGGAAAGTTTCTAAGTGTCCTTACTATCACAGGAAGAGATTTTTTGTAATACCAAAATATTTTTTGGTTGTTCCAATGACAAATAGCTTATAATCTTTAATTAGAATCAAACACAAGATAGTTAAAATAGTAATACAGCTAGTTTCTCTTAGTTCATAGAAAAGAAAGATCTGTACTAATATTGTTTGGACAATATTTCATGCCTATATCTTGTACTCTGAATAACTACTATGTAGACAACAATATGCAATGTATTAATTATTGTCACTCTCCTATGAGCCTGCTTTGAAACTGTTTTATTGTTATTTTTTTCTCTTTAATAAAAAAAGAATCAAACCTAAGTTTGTTCAAGAACACAAACATTATAGCCAACATTTCACATTATGGACATTATAGCCAACATTTCACTAAAGATGTAAGTGGTAGGAGATGGATCTTTCTCAGATGAGAAGGGGATCACGAGATGGATGGAGGGTAGGAAGGGAGGAAAAGGGGATGAAAAATGGATTAAACTGGGTGTGGTGGTGCATGCTTATAATCCCAGCACTCAGGAGGCTGAGGCAGGAGGATCACTACAAGTTCAAGGTCAGCATAGGCTACATGGTAAATTCATGGCCAGCCTAAACTGCATAGTGAAACCCCATCTCAAAAAAAATAATAAAAAGGAATTAAAATGTGTTTTGTGCATGTACCAACTCCCCAAAAAGAATGTAATCATTATGTACTGCAACCATTTACTGAAAATAAAAACAAAGTAAAAAATAAAAACAGAAATATTTATAAAAGATGTAAGCTACGCATTCCACAAGAGCTTGTTCATATTCACCCACCTTGGGAAGATGAATCATTAACTTTGGCTGATGTCTGACACTTAAGTAGTTCTAATTTACTCAACCAGTATAGAAAGACTATAGATTTTCTCAGAAATAGTGACTTATAGGTATTCCTTCTTTTTTTTTTAGTAAATTTAAAATTAAAATATAATATTTGAACTATAGTTCAGTATATCAGTTCTTCTTAGGAACAGGGAGGAGACACACACAAAAAAAATGTGACACAAAGAATTAATATCCAGGGCCGGTGAGATGGCTCAGTGGCGTAAGCGCCTGCCTGGCAGGCGCGAGGGCCCGAGTTCGACTCCCAGAACCCACATACGAAAAAAGGGCCGGTGATATCGCTCAGCGGCATGGGCGCCTGCTGGCGCGCAAGGTTCTGAGGTCGACCCCCGGTACCCACAAAAAAAAAAAAAAAAAAAAAAAAAAAAAAGAATTAATATCCAGACTACACAATGAACTCCCAGAAATCAGTAAGGAAAAAAATAAGAGAAAGGGCATGGGATATGAATAGTCAAGGAACAAATAGGAAAGCATAAATAGGCATAACATTTATGAAAAGATGCCCAGTCATACTGTAAATCAAGGAAAATGCAGACAACAAAGACATAAATTTTGCCAAACCATCAGATTGACACCGAAGCTCTCACGTGATTCTGGTGGGACTGTGAGTGTAGACCTTCTGAGGAGCAATGCAGCCTTCTCTAGTGAAGTCAAAGATGCATTTACCTGTGGCCCTAGCATATCCACTCCTGGGTACTTGTCCAGAGAAACACAGCCATCTTCACTCAGCAGCATAGAGGCATTAATCACTGTTTCTGCCACTTGCTCACGGTTTACCCTGGTCAAGTTACATAACTCACTCTGTGTTTCAGGTTCCTTGTCTATCAGATAAGGATAACAATAAAGCCTAAGATGTGCTGTGTACCAACTTCCCATGATGAATGTAATCATTATGTGCTGCTAACAAGTACTAATAAAAATTAAATTTTTAAATTAAAAAATAGCACTAGCTCACAGGGTTACCATGAATATGGATGTGCCCTTAGGGTTGATTTATGTAAGCAAGCCCCTGTACATATGGCTTCAATACTGTACTAGACACTGTATAAATGGTCAACACCACCCACTGGCTAAGTGGAGAAGGCTGCTAATTGGAGCCCAGACATCCCTAATGCCTCAGGTCTCCAGCCACCTACCCCGACAGGAAAGGAGATAAACATCCTGAGATACCTGCATCTACGGTATTTGAGGACTCCAGTGACCCACAGTCGCTGTGCCCCAGAGAAGAGCTGCGTTTCTCTTTGTACAGGAAGACAGACCCAGGGACATTTATGGTAGCATTGTTTGTAGTAGAAAAAAGTAGAAATGATCTAGATGTCAAGAATATTAGCAAATGACATAATTATTTATATAGTAGAATATTATATAACTGTGCAAAATAGTGAATTAGACTTAAATGTCTAGTTCTCAGATAGATCTCAAGAACAATGTTGAATGAGATAAACAAGTTGATGGATACATAGAGGATAAAATATGCATAGATAAACATGCGGTGTGACAGTCACTATGGTAATAATACAAAGACCATGGAAATTAAAATGCCAAAATCAGGACAGAGTGTTGCACCTTTGTATGTAATAATCTACTAATTTAAAAAAATACGTAATGTGTATATATGAGACAAGATGTTGTAATCCCACAAACCTGACAATTGGTTCATAGTTGTTATTTATATTATGCTTTCTGATTCTGGTAGGCCAGAAACATGTTATAACTTTTTTAAAAGAAAAAGATCAGCAGGCTGTGGTGATTAATTGAACATGTGGGTGGTAACATAGAAGAAAGGGTCTTGGATAACTCCCAAGCTTCTGCCTTAGATGACAGAGTGGTACCATTTGTCAAGATTTGGACTGTAGAAGAACTGCCATCTTTAAGCAATCACCTCATCATATAAATCAGAAAAAGGAGGGAAGTTAACCTAATTTAAAACATGATTCAAGGTAACAAAGGAACTTCATCTTCAAAATAGAGCTAGGGAAATGACCTCGGCACAGCCGTCAAGAATGAGGAATTCTGAATCCTGGCTCAAATTCTCTTGTACAAATGACCTAATGCACTTTCTTTATGTCTTTGCTGGATAAATGGAAATCGTCATGTATGCAGAGGGAAATAAGATCGATTATTTAATAATTACAAAAGAGTTGAAATGTAAAAACTCCTTTAAAATAAGTAGAAACAGTTCAGTGCTGTTTTTTTAAGAAAACTGGAAAAAATAATTTGTCAAAAGAGTATGTTTGAGTTTGTATTTAAAAAGTGAAATATGAAGGGAAAATGTAGTAGCATGTAAATTTAAAACATCTTGACAAAAAATTGCCATGTTTTGGTTGCTGCCGGAGGGAAGAACTACTTTAAAAGAAGGGAATAGGTTCAACAAAGTATGTAATTGTAAATATGGACGAGATTATAGAAATAACTCAGTCCTGATTTCCTCATTTTGCAGAGGAAAAGGGTAAGTTTCAGATACACATAGGTAAAGAAATTTGCTGAGAAAATGTAAAGGTCGGACTTTAAAACTACAACTATCTCTATGTCATTTATGAGGATGTTAAGTCAGTCTCTCCAGGACCTGGAATCCAGGCAGATGGACAATAATAACTTAGTGAAGAGAAAGAAAAGAAAAGCTCAGGATTCAATAAAGAGCCAATAGGAAAACTAGACATCACAGAGAAACTGAAGACAATGTAGAGAAGAGAATGAAACAATCCGGATGCTAACCTGAACTCCTGGGGAGAGGGCAACTGTCCAGGCAAACACAAGTGTTATTAACATTTGTCTTCTCCTCTCTAAGTGGTGCTGGGGATCAAGATCCCAGAAGAAAACTGGACTAAGAAGACCCTCAAATATTACCTTACGTAGGTTGAAGAGAAGTGTAAACACCAAAACATAACCAAAGGCAGTAACGCATCACGGGGGGACAGATGCTAATTAAAGATATCTCCACAGTGAGTTTTTCTACCTAACTAATCTTCAACCTGCAGCAAAAAAAAAAAAAAAAAAACACTAAAAATATGAGAAATCAAGGCAATAAGTTTATGGAATTTAGACAATACAGAATATGAGTAATCATTTTGGTAAAAAGTAGAAATTATGAAGACAAAAAAGGCAGAAACTTAGGATATGAAAAATTCAATGGAAGGAATGGGTAGCAGATTTGAGCAATGAAAAATTTAATGGAAGAAATGGGTAGCAGATGAGTAACAGATATGACCAAGGTGAGGACAGATTATCAGAACTTGAAGACAAGATTGATGTAATAGATCACATATTCAGTGACATTCTAAAAACAATATACCATGGAAGCCGTACCCAGCAGCTGCTAGATGACCCCCCCCAAAAAAAACCTCTGAATTAGAGGAATAAGAGCAAAATTAGAATATGACTCAAAAGGTATACAAAATTTACATACTGAAATCGTAGCAGAAAAGTTTCCATATATAGGGAAAGAATTTAATATTCAAGTATAAGAGGCATATAGAACCCAAAAGAGCCACAACCAGAGAAGAATCTTGTCACAACACATCATAATCAAAATGACAGAAATTCAACAAAAAGAGAAAATATTAAAATCTGTCAGAAAAAAACAGCAAGTAACCTATAAAAGCAAGCCTATAAGAATAACAGCAGGTTTTTCTGCACAAGAAAAACTAAGCTCGAACTAAAATTTTTCAAGCTCTAAAAGAAACAAGTGTCAACCCAGACTTCATTTCCTGTGAAATTAGCCTCCAAAATTGATAAAAGCAAAGACTCCCCACAACACAGAAACCGAAAGAAATACATGACCACTAAACAAACACTGCAGAAAATATTTAATGGAATCCTAGACAGAGACTAGAGGCTACTAGAACCAAAAAGTGCAAAGAAAAGTATACATCTAGCTGGCAGAGTAGTTAAATAAAAAGAAAAAATAATGGAATTAGCAAGGAAAAATAATGCAATGACAGGATTCAGTAAATGATAACTCCCTAATAATAACTCTCAATGTCAATGGTCTCAACTCCCTAACCAAAACCCAGAGTGACCGATAGTATCAAAAAGCAAAACTGAATCATGTGTTGCCTGCAAAAGATATACTTCATCCAAAATAAAACTTATAGACTGAAAATGAAAGGATGGAAAATGATACCCCATGCAGTTAGAGCCCCAAAGCAAGCAGGAGCAGAAGTAGCTACCTTATTTAAAGATATAGTAAATTTCAAGCCAAAACTGAGCAAAAGAGACAAAGATGGCCATTACATAACTGGTAAAGGGAACAGTTCACCAGGAAGAAATAACAGTTGTAAATATATGAGAAATGAATGTTGGCACACCCAACTTCATAAAACAAAAACTGCCAGACATAAAAAGACAGATAGACACCAATACAGTCATAGCAAGGGACTTTAATACCTCACTCTCACAAATTGGCAAGTCAACTAGACTAAAAATCAACAAAGAAATTTCAGAGTTAAATCATGTCACTGAACAAATGGATTAAACATATATCTACACAGTATTTCTGTCAAAAACAGAATACATATTTTTTCTTACTAGCACACGAAACTTTTTCTAAAGCAGACTATGTCTTTGGCCATAAGGCATGCTTAAATAAATACAAAAAATTTGAAATGATCCCCCATATACTATCAAATCATAGAGGAATGAAACTAGAAAGCAACAGCAAAAGAAATGACGGACACTGTGCAAACACATGAAGATTAAATACCACTTTGAATAATCAATGGATTACAGAATAAATCTAGAAAGAAATTTTGAAGTTCCTAGAATCAAATGACAATGGAATCACAATGTACCAAACGAAAGCACAATGAAAGCAGTCTTAAGTGGAAAGTTTATAGCTGTGAATGCAAATATTAAAAAAATAGAGCAATCCCAAATAAATGACCTCATTATGCATCTCAAGATCCTAAAAAAATTCATAATAATCCAAATCAAAAACTAGTAGAGTAAAAGGAATTATAAAAATCAGAGGGGAAATGAATGAAACTGAAAATTTTAAAAGTGCAAAGAATCAGCGAATTGGTTTTTTGAAAGCACATAAACAAGATTGTTAAACCCATAGCCACATTTACAAAAAGAAGGGGAAAAAAAACCCATATCCATGCAATTAGAAATGAAAAAAGGTAAGATCACAATGGTCACCATGGAAATCTTGATGGATATAAGAAACTATATCCATCAAAAACTTATATTCCCTTAAACTGGGAAACCTGGAAGAAATGGAGAAATCCCTAGGCATATAAGAAATACCAAAATTGAACCACAAATATATAAAAGCCATAAATAGATCAATAAAAGACAATGAAATTGAGGCAGTAATAAAAACCCTAACAACAAAGAAAAGTCCAGGACCTGATGGATTCACTGCAGAACTCTACTAAAGCTTCAGAGAGTCACCCTCACGCCCAGCATAACCTGATAGTTGCTGTGGACAGGTGGCTTCTGTGTGTGTTTCCCTGTCTGCCACTTCCTGAATAGAACTTCTCACTCCAGTGATCCTTTCCTATTCCATAAAGGTGTAATGGGAGAAGGTGGGCAGGTAGACAGCTCATCTTTTGTTTATAGGTTGTTAGACCACGAGAAGCCCTAGTTAGACCTGTTGAAATGATACACATCACCCGGAATTCTTGGACTTTGAGCTGATATGATCTGGGACTGATTCTTTGGGGGAATAACACATTTATTCTCCATGTGAAGAAGGAAGTACGTGAAAATATTTGTGGCCAGAAAGGTTGACTGCTTCAGGAATTACTAAACTGTCTCTTGATTCTATTTCCCACTTCATCTGCGTTTTAGCTGAGTGCATTGCCTCTTAGCTAGAGATCCTATTTCTCAGTCTACTTTGCAGACAAGAAAGGCCATAAAATTGTATTTGGGATAGCAGAAGAAGTTACATCTCCTTAAAAGCAAAATTATTTTCTCTGCACTTCCTGTTCCCTCCTTCCTATGGGGTGGAAAGCAGGACAACAGGAACAGCCACTTTACATCCAGAAATGGAAGCTGCATGGCGAGTGTCTCACTAGCCTGGTTTCCTGTTTTTTGTGGAGCAAGACTATGCTGCCATTCCCAGACAGCCTCTTTTCTTTGAAAGTTTACACAACAGAAAGAAAATGTACTATTCATTTAAGCCTGCTATAGCTTGAATGTCCCCATTAAAACTCACATTGAAATTTAATCCCTATTAGGAAGAATTAAGAAGTGAGACTAGGTGAGACTTTAAAAGGTGATTAAGTTGTGAGTGTTCTGCTCTCATAAATGAATTAATCCACTAATGGATTAATGGATAATGGGTTTTCTTAAGACTGGGTCTGTTCCAGTTTACCAAAGAATTAGAGTCCATGAAAAGATTTCAATCAGAAATCAAGGAGATTAAAATTTATACTCAAAGTATGGGTAGCAGGATGGACCAACGTGAGGACAGAATTTCAGAACTAGAAGACAAGGAAGCTTCAAAGACCAACTACTCAAAGACACCTTAGAAACAACAAGATAAAATAAAGAGTTGATTCTACAACTGCTAATATAAGAATAATTGGAATGAGCGAAAAATCAGAAGACAACACAAATGGCATAAAAAACCAGTTCACAGAAATAATGGCAGAAAATTTCCCAAATATAGGGAAAGAAATAAACACACAGATAAGTGAGGCATATAGAACACCAAATAGCCATGACCAAAAAGAACTTCTCCACACCACATTATACTCAAAATTCCAGAAACCCATCACGGGGACAAAATCTTAAAAACTGTTATGGAAAGAGAACAAATCACATACAAAAGCAAACCCATTAGAATCACAGCAGACTTATCTATATGAATCTTAACGCCCAGGAGGGCTTGGAGTGGTGTTTCAAGCCTTAAAAGATAACAACTTCCAACTCCAACTTATGTATCCTACAAAACTTTCCTTTAAAATTGATGGAGAAATAAGGTACAGTATTTCCACAACAATGAGGACCTCAAGAAATTCATGACCACCAAATCAGCATTACAAAAAATTCTCAAGGATATCCTAGAGAGAGACAATGAAGCCAACAAGGGCAATAAGTCAAAAAGAATCCATACAGCTGGCCAGTTGAGCATCGAAGTAAAAGGGGAAAAAATGAGAAGCTCAGTAACAGGAAAACAGTGTAATGACAGGAGCAAGTCAATAACGCTCAGTAACAACTCGCAATGTGAATGGTCCCGATTCCTCAATCAAAAGACACAGAGTGGCAGAATGAATCAAGAAAGAAAACCCAACAATATGCAGCATACAAGAAACACATTTAATTCAAAAAGATACTCCCACATTAAAGATGAAAGGATAGAAAACAATATTTCATGCAACAGGCACTCAGAGAAAAGCGGCAATTGTTATCCTAATTTCAGACAAAATAGATTTCAGGCTAAAACTGATCAGAAGAGACAAAGAAGGCCACTACATACAAGTTAAGGGAACAATTTAATAAGAAGAGTTGACAGTTATAAAAATATACACACCAAATACAGGCACCTAACTTCATAAAACAAATACGAAAAATCACATAAACACCAATCTCCCCAAGAGAGTTAAAGACATCACACCACAGTAAAGTATGCGTACCCATGTTTATAGCAGCACAATTCATAATAGCTAAATCTTAGAAATAGTTTATATATCCATCAACGGAGAAATGGATTAAAATGTGATATTTATATACAATGGAGTACTATTCTGCCATAAAGAAGGATAAACTTGAGCCATTTGTAGGAAAATGGATTGAGCTGAAATATTGCGTGGTTTCTCTTATATGAAAAACTTAGTATATATGTATTACAAAATAAATGACAAATAATGAGAAAAAAGAGAAAGGAAGAAAAAAAGTTATAATCTAGCACAGACAATGTATCTAAAAGTGTACTAAGTGTACCTTGACTTAGTACAGTTGTCTTATGTGTTTTATGGGTTCGTTGTCCTATTAGTCTGGTTTTCAATATCTATAATGATAATTAACTTCATAAGGTCTTATAAGATAAATGAATCTGATGCTGGAAAAATAAAAGGATGGTAGAGGTTAGGGAAAAACAAAGGAATTAAAATGTGTTATGGGGCCGGTGAGATGGCTCAGCGGTGTAAGCGCCTGCCTGGCAAGCGTGAGGGCCCGAGTTCGACTCCCAGAACCCACATACGAAAAAGGGGCCAGTGATATCGCTCAGCGGCACGGGCGCCTGTTGGCGCGTGAGGTCCTGAGGTCGACCCCCGGTACCCACACACACAAAAAAAAGCGTTATATACATGTACCAATTCCCCACAGTGAATATAATCATTATGTACTGCAAACATGTATGAATAAAGGTCAAAAACAGTGGGTCTGTTTATAAAAGCTGGCATGGCTTTGTCACTTCATGTTCCTCTTGCATGTGACGCTCTACACTGCTTTGGGACTCGGCAGACAGCCCTCATTAGCAATGAGGACCTCACTATGTAGCGACTGATTTTAAACTTCCCAGCCTTCAGAACCACAGCCAAATAATCTCCTTTCCCTCTATATTATTTAGTCTATGGTGTGCAGTCATAGCAGTAGAAAGTAAACAAAGACAAAGCCATTCTATACTGGCATCTCTTTAGTATAAAAAAGAGATGTGCCTGATATACAGGCACTATTTCCATATATTCATCTATATTGCAAAAGAGTATGCATATATTTTATTTGAGATGGTATTCTGATTTCACTTATTTTTACATATATCTATCCTGTTTCCCATTTCCAAAATGTGAATAAAAAATAATGGATCTGGCTTCTTCGAGCTGTATCATTAATTTACAGTCATAGTTTGAGAGAGTTTTACTTCCTTGAAACATGAACAATATGGCATATTCCCACTGGTAACAATGATTTTTTTTGTGGCAATGATTCCAGGAATGAATCAGACTTTCTGCATAAGTATAAAAGAGAGAGAGGAAGGGAGGCATGTGGCACTATCTAAAAATCCTTCATGTGTTTGAAGTATATCATACATAACATTTGGCTAAATTACTTTATTCCTAGTAAACCCTGTCTATAGTCACTGTACTCTTAAATTGGCTATTTAGTACTTATGGCTAATTTTTCTCCATACAACCTCGATGGGCTCACATGATTACTATATTAGACATTTTAGTTCATAAGAAGGAAACCCTTTACTAGAAAAGTTGCATACTTTAAACTAGAAGATGTCAGGAACAAATGCCACTCCAGGGAACCTAGAAATTTAGCAGAGAGAACACACCCTTTTCTGAACTTCAGAACGGCATTACTCAGATGACATATAATTGTAATGGGGCTTATCTGTTAAGTAATTGTCATTGTTTTAGACCCTACATGACAGCACTCGTAGAATCTTTGAGAATCTATGTTTTTATATAGTAGCAGTTCTGACAATTTGTTGGGCTTTCTTTGCACAAAGTTAACCATCAAAGAGAAAAAACAGACTTTTTTTTTAATGTTATGGTGTCAATGGCCAGGTTTTTAAGACCTTGGCTTTAATTATCAGGGTTAGTTACTGTGGAACAGTGGTCCACGGAGAGGATGGTGAAAGTTGCTCATTGAGGTTTGCATTGGAGATGAGGGCAGGAATTGTCCGCTTCATTGTCAACCCATTAGGTCAGCCTCAAATGCCATTTTTAAACATAGGCAGTATTTTCATCTAACTATACCCAAAAACAAATATGAAAAATAGCCTCAATTCTTTAAAGAGTTGTCTCCCTCTAGTGGCGAAAGAACAGAAATGTGCAAGGAGGCTGGGATCACCAAAGACATAAAATTTGCATTTTTTGTGGGTGTTTTATGAATGATCCTTGGATATGGGAACAAAATTGTAGCATGTAATTTTGTACTTCCCTCAGTATAAATCTTAGAGTGATAATATCAATTTCAAAGGGCTCCTATGAGAACTGAGTATCATAATTGAGATCAACAAAGGAGTGTTGAAATGCTAGTAAATTACTGGCATAGTAATTTAGAAAAATGACTAATGATATATCATGGTCCTTCAGTATATCACTCTCTCCCAAATGGCTGAAACTCGAGCTTTTGGATCTTCGAAAGTCAAGACTATAATTGTCAAAGCGTGCTGCATGGACTGCTCCTTATAAACTGAGGTGCTAGGTGGGAAGGCAGAATAGTGACCTCTCAAAGATGTCCACATCCTAATCCTTGGAGCCTGTGTTGAAGGTGGATTCCATGGGAAAGTGGAATTAAGGTAGCAGATGAACCAAAGTTGTCAAAAAAACTATATGGGATCCTCGATGTGTACCCAATGAAATAAAAAAGTTTCCTAAATATGGCAGAGGGAAGTAGAAGAGGAAGTCAGAGTAATGCGTCACGCAAAGAATCGGAAGAACTTGCACCACTGTTGCTGGTTTGAAGCAAGAGAAAGAGGGTGGTGAGGCAAGAATTCAGGCAGGCTCCAGGAGGTGAACAGGTAAGGGAACTGCATTCTCTCTAGAGCCCTCAGAAAATAATGCAGCTCTACCAACACCTTGACTTCAACCCCAGGAGACCCATTTTAGATTTCTGACATCTAGAGCTGTAAAATTTTAAAAATGTGTCATTGTAAGCCACTTGATTTGCAATAGTCTGTTAAAGCAACACTAGGACATTATTTTACGCCTTAATTGCCATCTTGGATGAAACTCAAAATTCTGAAAGGGCTTGAATTCAGTCTTACTAATCAGAAGTAACGTACCAGCACTTCTCATGCCATGTGCTAGGAAAACTCAAATCTGACCATGATTCAGATTTAAGATCAGCAAGCACTGCTCTCTTTGTTATGAGGGTAGTTCTCCATTCTCCTAAGGCTAGGCAGGCAGTAAGTATATGAACATAATAATGCTTTTTTTCCCTTAAGGAATAAGGGGGTTGGATTTTAAATTTTGCAGCTTCATATTTTATGAATCTATGTATTTGTAGCCTTTCAATCAATTGATAAAACAAAAATGATAATTTTGTATCTTCTGCATCTATTCTATGATGAATGTATTAGATAGCTTTTTGTCACTGTGATGAAATATCTGAGAATAACAACTTAAAGAAGGAAAGGTTTTTTTGGCTCACAGTTTTAGAGGCTCAGTCTATGGTCAGGTGGCAGAAACATCATGGCAGAAGGATACAGCAGAGGAAAGCTACTCACCTCATGGCAACCTGAAAGCCCAGAGTTGGAGTTGGAGGTGCCATCTTGGCTGGCTTCTTCGTCCTTTCATTTCTGTTCCATCTGGGCTTCTGGCCTATTAGGTGGTGCTGACCATTTTCAAGGCAGGCCTCCTCCTCTCAGTTTGCTCTCCATATGCCAATTTTTTCTGGAAAAGCCCTCACATACACATTCACAGGCACACTTTACTATTTTCTATGCATTTCTCAATCCAGTTAAATTCATAACTGAGATTAACCATCACAATGGGCTTCTTCAAATTAAAATCCCACTCTTCTCCATCTTGCAGCATGGTGTGTGAAAAACCTGGAAAGCTGGACACTGAAGAGAAGAAACCTGAAGCCAAGGAGGCTGCTGCCGGTCACAAAGTTATGAAAAGTAACCTTAATGCCAAAGAGCCCAACAAGGGGCAGCCCCTCTGCAGCTGAAAACCAGCCCTGGTGAAGGAACTGGCAGGAATTCCTGATCTCCTTGCATTCAGGAAAGGCCATGTACAAAGAGAAGGACTTGGTAGCTAAATCCAAAGTTAACATGAAAATGAAGAAAACAGGTTCTTTCTTTCACAAAACCAGTGGGTTATAATGAGAATAATGGCCTAGGTGCCCACAAAATGCCCAGGAATAATCCCTCTGAAGATATGCCTTGAAAGTTGTTGAGCCAGGCCAAACACACTCATTGGCCAGCATGCGAGAGAGTGTGACCAGGTATCACTCACATGACCATTCTGTTGACATTTATTGTGTGGCACAGAGGTAAGAGGATAAAGCAGCTGAACATAGACTAAACCTCTGGTCCTCGATTGAGTTCCTATAAAGGAAACTACCAGAAATGTGTCATTGTCACCACCACCAAAATTGGTATCAGTGGTGTAAAAAGTCCCTAAAATTTCATTGATGCTTAATTCAAGAATAAGCTGCATGAGCCAGATTCCAGGAAGGTGAGGTCTCTAACAGAGAGAGCCCACAGAATGGTGCAAGATTGATCAGGGTCCAGTCCCCTTTGTGTTGCTATGAAAGAATACCTGGAAAAAATAAAAGTACCTGGGACTGGGAAATCTATAAGGAAAAGATGTATTGGGTCACAGTCTAGAAGCTAGGCAGCCCAACACCAAGGTGCTAGCCACTGGCAAGGGCCTTCTTGGCATCATCTCATGGTGAAGGCACAAGGGCAAGAGAGGGCAAGAGGTGGCTGATTCACACTTTTATAACAGCACCAACCACACCCAGAACTGTGGAGTTCTCAAGGTTTAACCAGCTCACAAAGTTTCCATATTAATACTATTACAATAACACTGAAACCTCATCATGAGTTTAGGAGGGGACAAACAGTCCAACAATAGCAATTAGAAAGCTGCAGACTCTCAACTTATGCCAAAAATCCAAAGTTGTTCTTCAGCTTTAGAGCTACCTGTGTTCTGTGTTCTCTCTCACAAATGTAGTTTATCCTCACAAACTGAGGTTCTGCATTTCTTGTAAAGAACTTACTAAATATCTGACACACTTTAAAAAGAAAAGAAAACAAAACAAAAAACCCAAGATCTGCTGTTCCTGGCAGAAAGCTTTTCCCATCACTGAGCTGGGTGGGCTCTCAGCCCCCACTGCTGTGAGAGGTGGAAGGAGAGGGGACAGGACAGGTGGTTCCCATGCTTCAGGCTAAGCTTCCTTGCACCTTCTCCTCCTCCACCTGAGGCTCAGCCATCCCAGGCTCCCGAGTTTAAAGCAGCTGAGGGAAAGTGAGAGCAGAAGTGCTCCACACCACTGACAGCTCTGGGGAACAAAGGCCCTAATTCAGGGGCTGCAGCTTCAGCCTGCTTTTCGCAGAAGCCTCAGATTTTGCCTTCCAACTGCAGTAACATCACAGCTCTGGCTTTCTTGACTGGGTCTCAGTTAATGGGAGGCTTTGGGCTCACAAAGCCCAAACGATACTGTTTTTCACTAAACCCAAAGACCTCAAATTATAACCACTGTGCTGATTAAGGGTTTCTTGAGGGTGGTATGTTTTCAGACTGTATTACAATAACCTTTATTCCCTAAACTGGACTATTTTGCATATATACCACCCTGGTATGGCACATGAGGCTCTATCTGGGGCTCCTGAACAATTTGTGGGGGATCACTTCCCTTTGCTTTGCTGTGCCTTTTTGGAGAGTTTTACTGTCGAAATTCTAAAACTGTGTCTGCTTAGTCAGTAAATACCCCTTTCCACTCTAATTTCAGTCTTGAAAACAGAGTGGAAAAGTTTACTCATGGGTTTGATTCAACTGCATCTTGTCTGTACAGAAACACACACTGCTACACAAATCCAAATCTATATTCCTGCCACCCGGTCCACGTTTCACCAGCAATTTTAAAGTACATTTCCACCTTCTCTGGATATTAACCTGTGACTGACAGAAGCTGGAGTAGCTTTGTGGAATGTGGAATATCCATATGCAAGGAACTCACAAAACCAAACCTAAAACAGTCGTTGTACAGGACTTGGTCTCGGCATGTGGAGGGTGATGCAATTCAAAGACCAACTTCGTAAATTCTTCAAGAAGGATCAAGTGTACCAGAAGAGGGAAAGTCGACGTGTGATGAGGAGAAGGGCTCTGAGGAATTCTCTGTGGTACAGTGTTCCCTAGTGGAGTGCTGAGACTGACTGCCAGTGTCCGTCATAGAGTTGGAGGAGGCTGCAGAGGCACAGGATATTCTGTTTTGTTTTGTTTTTTATGTGGGTACCGGGAGTCGACCTCAGGACCTTGCACTTGCCAGGCAGGCGCTTATGCTGCTGAGCTATCTCACCAGCCCCACAGGATATTCTTGAATCACAAACTGTGTGTCAACTTCAGAGTAAAGCAGTACATTCAGTCTGTCACTTACATGGATTTCTAGGGGCTCAGATCTAGGGATCAAACCAGGTCACTGCTACGGTTCGAATGTGTACCCCAAAAGTTCGTGTATTGTTAATTTAGTGCTCAAATATTTATGTTAATGGTATTTGTAAGTGGATTTGGGAAGATAATTAGGATTAGATGAGGTCATGAAGTTGGGGCCCCATAACAGCAATAGTGGCTCTGAAAGAAAAGGAAGAGATACCTGAGGTAAAGTGTTCACTCTGTCTTGCCATGTGGTGCAGCAAGATGGCTCTCACCGGATGTCAGCGTCTTGATATTTAACTTCCTAGCTTGTAGAAGCATGCATTAAATAGCAGTCTTTTTTATAGATTACCCAGTGTGTAGTATTCAGTTATAGCAACTGAAAATGGACTGACTGTGTAAGTCAGATTTCTATCACTGTGAAAAAATATCTGGGATAACTAACTTAATAAAGAGGAAAGACTCATTTAGACTCACAGTTTTGGAGCTTTCAGTCCAAAACTGCTTTGGGGCCTGTGGCAAGGCAGTACTTCATGGAGGGAATGTGTGCTAGAGCAAAGTGACTTACCTCATGGTGGCCAGGAAACAAAGGGGAAGAAGAAAGGGTGGGGATCCAATATCCTCTTCATGGGTGTGCTCCGGATGAACTAGCTTACTGCCAGTAGGCCCCAACTCCTAAAGACCCCACTTCCCAAAAGCACCAAAGACTGGAGACCAAGATTTCAGCAGGAGGGACTTTGGCAACATTTAAAACCCAAACTATAGCAAAGACAGGCACAGACATCCCTTCTGGTCTGTCTAGAGCACAGTGGATTTCTAGAGCCAGCTTCCTTGGCGCAAGGACACTGAGGTCCCATTCCTTTGATCTGAGTCAAGCTATGTATTTTTCTTGAGTATTTGATATAAATCATTGGGTTAGCTCTGCAGGATACAAAATCACTAGCTTTTGAAAAATCAATTGAAAAATCATTGAAAAATCAATAGCTTTTCTCTGCACCAATAATGAGCCTGCTGAGAAAGAAATCAGGAAAACAATTCCATTCACAATAGCTTCAAAAAAAATAAAAATACCTAGGAGTCGACCTAATCAAAGAGGTGAAAGACTTATACAATAAATATAACAGAACTCTGAAGAAAAAACTGAAGAAGACATTAGAAGATGGAAAGACTTCCTATATTCATGGATTAGCAGAATTCATATTTTTAAGTGGCCATATTACCAAAAGTGACCTACAGATTCAATGCAATCCCCATCAAAATTCCAATAACATTCTTCACAGAACTACAATCAACAATCCTAAAATTCACATGGAAATACAAAAAGACTCAGAATAGCCAAAGAAATCCTTAACAAAAAGAGTAAGGCTGAGATATCACAATACCTGATTTCAAATTACATTACAATGTCATAGTAACAATGGCATCATTCTACTGGCACAAAAATAGACCAGTGGAATAGAACTGAGGACACAGAAACAAACACATGCAATTATAGCCATCTGATTCTGGATAAAGGAGTAAAAAACATACACAGGAGGGAAAGACAGCCTAACAAATGGTGCTGGGAAAGCTGGATAAGCATATGTAGAAGACTGAAACTAGATTCCTATCTCTCACCCTGTTCAAATATCAGTTCAAAGACCTAGACATAAGACCTTAAACTTTGAACTGCCGGAAGAAAATATTGGAAACCATAGACACAGGCAAAGTCTTTCTGAAAGAACTTCAACAGCACGAGAAATAATAGCAAGAATCAACAAACGGAGCTACAAAAAATTTAAAAGTTTTTTCACAGGAAGAGAAACTACCAACAGAGTGAGGAGACAGCTTACAGAATTGGGAAAAATCCTTTCTAGCTACTCTTCATATCGGGGTCCCCTGCAGTGGACCCCAATCTCTTGCAAGGTGTTACAGCACATAGCAAAAAGGAAGAGCAAGAGACAGAATGGCAATGCAACAGGGATCTGGGATGGCCAGTTGTCCACAGAGAACAAGAGGCCACGAGGCAGCCCCTTGGTGTATTTATTGATCACATTCACATGGAGGAAAATGGTGAGGCAATTACGGCTGGATGTGCTAGATAATTGGCTAGACAGGCAAAGCTTGTGAAAGAGGGAACAAGGCATTCTTGCGAAAGGAACAGAACAGCCAGATTCAGGTTGTGGTTAATGAGTAACCTGTTCTGTAGTCAACCCTGGGAAGGAATTTTCTCTGGAGTCACACAGACCTAGGTGGAGATTCATATGTGGCCCTACAGCTGCACAGCCCACTTATCTGGAATCAACGATGGCCGTTGGCAAGGAGCAACGCTAGCCCCACATGCCACCCGCTTGCTTCCATGAAGCCACATACACAGCCTAGGCCAGGCTCACTATTCAAACTGAAAGCCAATTTAGGGAAGTCACCTGCATACAGACAGCACTGCTCGACAGTATGCACAGTCACACGTGGGTCTGGGGGAGGGTGACGTGGCGGTCTTCCACACTTCAGACAGAGGATTGATGTTTAGAATATATAAAGAATTTTTAGAATCATGCATAAAAAATTAAACAGCACAATCAATAAACAGGTAAAGGAATTTAACAGAGACTTCCCTAAAGAAGTACAAATGGACAATAAGTATATGAAAAAAATGTTCAACAACTTTATCCATTAGGGAATTCAAATCAAAATTACAGAACTACACTGAGATTCCATTTCACCCCTGCCAGAATGGCTATCATTAAGATTACAAAAAATGATAAATGCTGGCAAGAGAGCAGGGAAAAGAATCCTCCTACACTGCTGGTGGGGAAGTCAAGTGGAACAACCACCATGGAAATCAGTATGGTGGCCCTTCAAAAAATGAAATGAGAACTATCGTGTGACCCAGCTATCCTACTCCTTGTTATGTACCCAAAGGAACAAAAGTCAGTACACATATAATACCTACATAGCTATGTTTATTGCAGCACAATTCACAATATCCAAGATATGGAACCAGCCTAGGGGCCCATCAACACCCAGGTAGAGAAAATGTGGATATATACACACAATGGAGGATTATTTAGCCATCAAGAAGAATGAAATTATGTCACTGGCAGGAAAATGGATGGAATTGGAGATCCATTGTGTTGAGAAAAATAAGCCAGACTCAGAAAGACAAGTATCATATATTATTCCTAATATGTAGAATCTAAAAAATGTTGACCTGGAAGTAGCAGGGTGCAGTTCTAATTCAACCATGATTTGTCCTATGCAGTTGCACTGTACTCTGTTACTCCTTAAATTTATTGTCATTAAATTGGATATGTGATCTGTCTCTTATTCTTGTAAAAACTATGTTGTCCTGAACTGAAATCTCTCTTGGCTCCAGCATTACTCACTGTGATGTGCTATCTTGTATAGAGAAGAATTAGAGCACTGTTTCACTCTGCATTGCTTTGTAATTGGCTGTATTTAATGACTGGACCAAAAGTGCCGAAAATGTATCAATCGACTCCTTGCTCATCACCATTCTGAGCCAGGCCAACTACATGGCTACAGGAGTGCCCTAATTCTGGCAATAAGTAAATGTAGCCACGATAGTTTTCAGGATAATTTTATCTGCATAGCTACAGATTATGTTCTTAAGAAACTGGACAAATCGAGGGAGAAGACAGCTCTGCACTCTGTGACCTGGGATCTGTGTTAATTGCACTCTGTGACTTAAACAGCTCCTTACTGGTGAACAGACAGGGACACTGCAGACCAGCTTCGGGGATGTGAAGAAAGCTGTGGGCTAAGTGGACTCATGTATTTTCTAAGAACCAAAATTTCCCTACTTTGTACAAACCAGGAGAAGTTCTTAACAATGTTCACAAACTGGGGACAACCGAGCCTTTAACACAGGGGCCTTCGTGGGACGCTTACCCAAACTACAGCACACCTCTTCCTCAAAGCTAAACATTCAGGTTTCTTCCAGCTTTTTTCTAACAGAATAACAACTTGAGTGAATATCTTTGTATAGTCATCTTTGCCCACATTTCTGCTTTTCTAATTAAAAATGCAAGAAAAGGGTAGATCATTTTCAAAGCTCTTGATATTGCCAAATTACCCACATAAGAATCAACCTCTTTGCGCCTCATCAGCGCCTCATCAGTTTCGCCTTTGCATCAGCTAAGCATAATTTTTTTTAAAACGTTTTGTTAATTTGATAGGCTTTAAATGCAGTCCCTTATCATGCTTGCGACATTTTAAGGGTTGCATTTCCTCCCCCTTGGGGATCTCTTTTAAGAACGCTTCCACCAGTGACATCTGCCAGCCTATCGACCCCCAAGGAGAGGACGTGGGTCCCCTCCCCTCAGGGACGCTGGAGTCGCCCAAGTAGGCTTGGATTTTCTTCTCTAGAGGCCCCAGGACAACTATACGACTTGCCAGCAAGCCGGGCACGTGGAATACGGCCCTTTTCGAAAAACACGCGTGCCTAGAACTAAAGACTCCCTCCGATGTGCCGCCCAATACTCTAGAACCGCAGACTCTCCAGCTGCCCGTGGTACCCTACCAACGGAGCAAAAGTGAGTCGGCTGTCACAAACACACCCACTAACATAAAAGGGTCCCTGATAAAGGAGGTGGTGAAGGCTGAAATCTAACTCAAGTACACGGGTACTAAATAAAAGCAGAAAGGAAACAATTTGGGAAAGATGCCGTCCTGAAACCGCGGAGTTTTTAGAACTCAGTTTCAGAAGTCAGCAACGGAATAGCCGCTAGGGAGAGCTCTCGTTTCAAAATACTATCGTCTTTAGCCCTTAACCCTGTACTGGCTTTCAACTGAAATGGCCTTGGCTTTACCATATTAACAGGCATATTGCAAGTGTTTGCTCACCAAATCTACTGGCTCCGATCCAGATTTTGTGTTAATCTACAGTCTACAGTTTGTAGTGCCGCGATGCGCTAAAGTTTTCTGTTAGTCCCTAGATTATTGCCTTGAAAATAAATGATTGAGATGCCTCGTAGTGTGTGTGCATGTGTGCGTATTTCAGAGCCACGAGAGTTGCAAAATATTTATCTGCAATAGAGAGAAATTTAAGTATATTTTTAAAATACATTTAAATATATATTTAATATATAATATAAATAAAAGAGAAAACCCACTTAATATATTTATATATAACTATTTTATATATTTGCATATATTTTATATATAAACATTATATTCATATATTATACAATCTACATAATTACACATATGTATATCACACACTTATATATCCATAATTGCATATAGCATATATTCTAAATTCTGATATTGAGTGATACCATACATGCTTTATAACTTCACTTATATATAAAATGCCTATTAAATATATTCTATATATGTTTATATGCACTCTATTAAATATATGATTTATGTATTAAAATATTTTAATTTATATTTTAAAATGTCCCTGTTGCTGAGTTTTGCTAACTCCTCGGATTCTGTTTTATGCATAATATTCATACTCTACAAAAAACATAATATCCTTTTTTAAAAAACAAATTCAAGAAACTTCATATTTTTTCTAGACCATACTTGTTCATATATAGTTGAAAATAGAAAAAAAAAAAAAAAGCGGAGGTTAAATTTAAAGAAAAATAGGCAGTAGCTGTTTTTCCTAGCTTAATAGGACAGAAAGTACAGAATAAGTGTTCACTGTAGCTAAGAGAAAGAAATGCTTTATAGTCTCAATCAAATATGGTAATATAAAATTGCTTTTCTAATTTCCTTTAATGTGCATTCCTACATTACAGACGATTAAGAAAAAAGCATATACTGAATGGTCATTATGCTGTTTGGAAGAAAATCAGCTCAGAGTCTAGTATAAAAAAATAAAAAAATTTTGGTTTCTAATGAGATCTGACCAGCAACCCTAAAATGCAACTTTTCTCAGCCTCCAGAAAAAACAGAAACAAAACGTCACAACATTACCAAAACCAGGCTCAGTGGAAAAGTGAACGGAAAATACAGAACGAGGCTGTACTGATCACGTGCCAGGGAGAACAGGGTGGGAGGCAGAGTTACCGACAGGTTTAGCCGGGTTTTACCTCAGGAAACTGAGATCACCTAAAAAGGTTGGGAGAAGATTCTTAACTCTAGTCTACTCTCTCATTCCAGGACCAAGGGTCTGAACTCTGGAACATTCCAAAGATCACACTGGAGTTAACTGCTTGAGTTACCCAATTCCTTATCGGGATTCTCATCCCTCATCCCAGTCCCCTTTAATCTGCCTTCACCCAGGACAGAAACTTGGTGGGGAGGGGAGACAAGACAAACCAAAAAACCCACTTGTACAGAAAGTCAAAGAAACTGGGTGTAGCTATTACATTTTAGGAAAAACAGTCCCTACAAGGAACATTCTCTTATGAAGAGAAGTGCAGGAAAGAAACCCTTGTAGCAGTGTGTTGGAAATTTAAGTTCCATGCCCTCCTTGACTCAGAAAAGAGTATCAAAGAACCAGTTAGAACCATAAGTCCATGTCAGACACTGGAAAGCGGCCTTGGAAGGGATCACTCACCCTCTGGGAATACGATTGCTCAGGAGGGAGCAGGCCCGCAGACAACCAGCTGCTCTGCCTCTTAACAAATACTTCACTTAAGGATGAATAAGTAAGGGTACAAAACTATGGGGAGAGCTAATTTTAGAAAAGCAATAGAAAATAGAAGAAGGAATTCATAGCTGGGTACAGTGGCATGTGCCTGTAGTCCCAGCTACTGTGGAGTCTAAGGCAGGAGGATCATGAGTCCAAGGCCAGCCGGGGCAACTTAGCAAGACCCTATCTCAAAATAAAATTAAAAGTCAAAAAGGACCCACCCTGTAGCTCAGTAACCAAGTTCTTGACTAGTGTGAGGCCCTGGGTTCAATCTCCAGTACTACAAAAAAAAAAAAAAAGAAAGAAAGAAAGGGAAAGATGGAGGGAGGAAGGAAAAGGGAGTTCATCTAGATGATGGAAAGAATCAGTCTTCTAAAAATAACCTACAACAGAATCTAAATGATTCAGGAAACGAGTATTCTGTATAGGGTATAAAGAGATATAGCTTCTATTAAACAGAAGCCAAAAACACGGAAAGTCTAGGGTGAGATGAAAATTAAGTAATATGAATATGATTAATTTATGCTTTCGGTAAATATTAAGAACAATTATAACCTGTCGTGGTGGTGTGTGCCTGTAATCCCAGCATCGGTGAAGGTGAGGCAGGAGGATCTTAAGTTTCAGGGCAGCCTGAGCAACAGCCTGGTCTACATACTGAGACACCATCTCAAAAACAAAACAGGACAAAACAAGACCCTGTTATGAGGCAGGTCCCGTGCTAAGGACAGAGAGCACAGGGACGTGTTGAACAGACATGATGGCACTTGTGATGCAGCTTACATGTTGTGGGTTCATAGACGATACAATAACAAATGAATGACTCACTGAGAAAACAAACAAGTGTCTGATATGAGGAACAGCAGATGACACCAACACAGGATAATCCCTTGGTGTCTGTGGAGGGTCGGTTCCAGGAGTCGCTGTGGATACCGGAATCCACAGATGTTCCAGTTCCTCGTACAAAAAGGGGCAGCGTTTGTATATAAATTCTGCACATCCTCCTGTGTAATTAAATCACCTCTAGATTGCTCATAATATCCAATGCAAATGCAAATGTTATGAAAACAGTTGTTACACTACATTATTTAGGGAATGTCAGACAGTGAAAGTCTACGCGTGTTCAGTACACATGCAAAGTTTTTCCAATGTCTTTAATCCACAGTTTGTCAAATCCATGGATGTGGATCTCATAGACGTGGTGGGCCAGTTGTGTTAGATAAAGAAGTCAACAAAGGCTTACGTAAAAAACAGTATTTAGTCTGCACCAGCTGTGGAAAGAGCAAGCAAAGAACATTACTGGCAAAGGAAGCACTGTGCTCGAAGGTGAGAAGAGTTCTTCACGTCTGAAGAACCAAAAAAGATCAATGTGCCTGGTAAGAAGTAAGAGACGAATTTATGGACATAAGCAGCAGTCAGTTCATGTAGAACCTTTAGAGCCAAAGTACTTAGGGTTTAAGTACAAAAGGAAGCCTTTGAGTATACATATATGTGTGACAATGTGCCTATCTGTATATGTACATACACATGAATGAATATGGGTCCATGTTTACATACACATTACACACATTTGTAAGTATTTAAATATCTGTACACACATTAATACTCTACTTCGTAATGAACAGACTGGAAAGGACGATGGAGAAAACAAAAAGACGGAAGGATAATGGAGGCACCTTGAACTGAAGTTCAGTAATAGCAGTAAAAATCAAGATAAATGGACAGTTTAGAGAAATTTTGAGAGGTAGTAACAACTGTTTAATGGTGATGGATCAGAGGAAGACATAAGGGACTATGGGGTGTTAAGTACAATTTAGATTTCTGGCTTGAATAACATGGCAGGTGGATATGAAAAGATAATAAGAAAGTCTGAAAATGCGATAGCAAATTAAGAACACCTTGGAGGTAGTGAAGGGCAGAACTGAAGAAGCAAAAAGAGAGTATATAACGCCGAAGCAACTTGAGATTCTCCCCTAGAATGTGAGGAAAAGTGCATGGAGATGAAAGTCATAGGAAAGAAGATGACAGAATATATGGAACTATTTTATGGATAATACTGGCATTTCTGAAAAAGAAACCACAGCAACTGAATAAAAACAATAGTCAGAGATATAAGAACAATTTTCTGATACGGATGACACCTAAGTCTAAAAATAAAACACCTTATACCAAGGGAAAGGAAACACCTATACCAGTGTTTCTCCCAGAAACACTGAATATTTCCACAATACTGAGTCAAATTTTTTGAAGTTACTTGACAAATGCAAAATCAGTGTGACTTTTGTTGGAACACAGCATTTCGGTAAGAGACAGAAGTCACTGGAACTACATGCATATCTAAAATTTTGATGCATAACAAGTGTGACTCAAAAATCCTACAGCAAACCAAAATTGTTACTTGTGTGAGAAAACAATGAAAAGATATTTTCACCTCTGCGAGGGCTAAGAAAATGTACTATCCATAATTCTTTACTCACTTCTATCTAACAAGAGGTGCCTCGAGTTTTGATCAAAAGAAGTCACTAATAATAATTTTAACTATAGAAATAAGTCAAAAGAGTGTCAAGTATACTTTCAAAGTAGAAAGCAAATGACATATATGTGATAACCAAAAGAAAAGTTACACATTGAAAGAATACACTATGATACAATTTTATCCAATAACCTGAATATCTACAAAAACTGAAAATATGAGTAAAACTTTTCATAGCAAGTAAAAACGCTCCATCCTACTTCTTTTGCACAAATGCAGACTTGTTATGAAGAAAATCAGCGACTTGATGTGTTAAAGAACAGCAAGGAACCAACTTTAGGGAGATCTCTTGAAGAATAAGTTTCCTGATTCTGCAGATGGAGCTGAGATTCTCAGACAGGATAAAACATTTGTATGTTGATCCCAGAGTATTTCATTACACTCTAAAGAGTAGGCTCAGTTGGAATCACATAATACAACTGGAACTCATAATCAATACATCTCCATTCCCTAATTATTCCTTAATTCGGCCAAAATTACTTCCATTTACGTGTTGTTGCTGCTGTTGTTGTTATAGAACATTTTTCACTTAAAACTATAAACAATATATAATATCTAGTTAGGTCAAGGGTGGGCAGATTTTTTTCTGAAGAAAGGTCAGGTAATAAATATTTTCCACTTCCAACCTTGTCACTGTAGCATGAAAGCAAGCAATACATAAGCAATCGGGCACATCTGTGCTCCAATAAAACTTTATTTTAAAAGCAGGTAGAAGACTAGATTTGCCCAGTGGGCCATACTTTGCAAACCATTAATTTCACTAATTCTTCCAAACTAGTCTTCTCAATGTGTGGAATTTGTTTACCTAATAATCATGTCGCCTTTCCTGTCTTAGACACTTTCCTGGTAACGCCCTGATCCATGATCACAGCATGATCATACAGCACCACCTGTCCGTAACTTCAAATGCATCTGCTCCACTCTTCGACCACCATTTTTTTTTTACCTTTCCCATTCACTCCTTCTAAAACCCTAAAGCATATAATCATTTAACCCTATCAAATCCTTCCGTCCAGTAACCCTGCCATTTCTATGCTGTCTTTCATTCCACCTGATGTTTTTTCATTCCTTGTACCCCTCCCATAGCCCTTGATCTCCTGAGAGACCATGACAATCCCCCCTTTCATACATTTTGGATGCCCTTGTCCTCCTTGCTTTCTCACTCCCCAGACAAAACCATAACCCCAGCTCCTTCCAACTCTGAGACTGAATGGGCCTGAGGGAAATCCCAAAGCCATGATACTTGATCTCACTTAAATTCATGGCCATAAGTCTCAAGTGAGAACTTTTCATACCATTTCCATAATCCAGCCTATTTCCCACTCTGATGTCAAACCATTTCTTCCCAGACCAGCAACACCACCTTCACCATGACTTCAAGCCCCCCCCCTTTTTTTTTTGTACTGGGAATCAAACTCAGGGCCTTGCGCTTGCCAGGCAGGCACTTGTACTGCTGAGCTATATCCCCGGCCCCAAGCCCCTTATGAACTTCATTATTTCACTACAAAATTAGAAGCTACTGGACTAAAACATCCACAAACACATGCTGATCAGTCTCACCTCATCTCCCTGTCTGTAACTCTACCTTAGCTACTGCTTCATTTGTGCACTACACCCATGGCCTCTTACCTCCTCCACTCCAGCAATTCCTCACACTGTCTTCAGAGTACCTACTGGATCATCATACGGGTTCAAACAGCTACCATTTCTCCCACCATCCTTCCATCCATCCGTCCATCCATCCATTCTTCTGACATTCTGGGAGGAATTTAGGACGGTGCGTGACATAACACAGCAGGTCAGATAAAGAGATTATCTTCATGTAGTGGATAGAAGCAGCACACAGGGATCGAACTATTGCTTAGCCCCAACACAGCAAGGATCACCTGGAAACTACCCCACACCCATTCCTCTAAATTTCCAGGCAGGTTCTGAAAGGATGGGGAGTCCCACTGGTTCCAGCTAAACTTAATAGGTGAGGAGCTTAGTCTGGTTTCCAATAGCCTGAGCTTGTCCTGAGCCAAGTCAACCTGTGAGGAGGACTTAGATGTTTTTAGAGACACATTTGTTTTAGAAGTTCATCCACACCTAAGCTTTTGAATTTTGTTTCCTTTGTCCTACTTTCTTTTTCCAATCTTTATTTCTTAAAAGTCTCAGTTGTCTTAGCTGAAATCAGTAGGAAAGGCTACTTTTCTTTTTCAGTTTTGGTGCTGAGATAAATCAAATGCTGCGAGCATTCAGTGAGACTAGGCCTGGTGGCTGCTAGATGGGGAAGAACATGGGACACACCCTGGTGGGCAGTGTGGTGGGAACGCAAGTGAGGACAGGGGTGGAGCATGAAAGGACACATGCAAGAGCAGCCACTTGGGTTGAGCTTCTTCCCTCCAATCTTGGCTTTCCACACTGGAGCGGGGAGGGACTCTCCTTTCCCCACCAGAATTCCAGGAACCAACATACATGTTGGGAGAAATGAAACAGCAGTCCACTTGGTGTCCTGTGCATAGCATGAAGTCTTCTTGAAGGTCAAGTGACCAGACCTGGCCCCTGGGAGGGTAGAAAAAGGGGCTAATTAACCTTTGTCATGTGTAGCCATGCTCTGCCTGGAAACTGGATATTCTGCACTCACATACTTCAGGCTTCATGCCAAGTTGGGCATCTTACAGTGCCATCCCACCCAGGCCTGTCCTGGAAATATTCATACTTCAGACTTTCCTAGACCCTCAACTCTTCCTCACCTCTGGCAGCCCCATTTTCCATGTACTGGGCTTGCTTTCTATATTTGCCACCATACCCCCATAAATTCACCACAGACTCAGATGAAGTCCCTACTACTCTTTGTTTGTGTAAAATATTTTGAGTTTTTGTAGATATGCCTAGTCTTAGAATGAAAATGAAATGCTGAGAACTTCTGGGTCATTTCCTCAGTAGAAGATGTGTGCTGGTGAATTTTAGTCAACCCACACAGAGGCTCTGGAACTGTCACATATGAATGACACAAAAATAACAGAAATATGCTTTCAGCTTCAGGGCTGGCTGGTTCTCAGGGGCCAGTAACCATGGTAACCACCAGACGTACCCTGAAGTGTGACGGATCCTCCAGGCTCTGACATGGGCTTCTCTGCCTCTTGCTCTTCCTTTTCTGCTTTGCCACTTCTTTTCTTTCCCTTACTCTCTTCCTCTTTTTCTTGACTCCTTCCTACACTCCATACTCCGAAAGTATTTCTAAAAGAAAAGTACATATCTCTGTTCCCCACAATGCCAATCCCATGAGTCGGGGAGGAAGTTTTCTGTTTTGTTGTCTCCAGTACTTAAGACAGTGCCAAGCAGACAATGGGAGTCTGTTTGGTGAATGACTGAATTAATAAATGAATGAGGAGGCTAACTGCCTCATACAGAGTCACCTTCATGGCCTTGCCCTTTGAGGGTTACAGGTCAAAATCTACTGGATCTCCTGGCCTCACATGAACATCAAAAATGAGGAGTTATTTCCTGGAATCTCACCCCTCCTTTAACAATAAGCATCCACTGAGATAAAAATAAAACATTCCTTTGTGAACCTTTATTTTGGGGTACTATTCACTTCTCAGTCACTGCTGGTCAAGCCCAGAACTTTGTCTCCCAGGACCCTTCAGGTTCCAAGAAGACCTTGCGGCCCATGAAGTGTCCTTCAAGGGTTTCCAGACAGTTTGCACATGGCCAGGAAGGTCAGTACTTCTACAATTCTGTTCCTTCTGGCACCACACCTGTGCAGTCCATATCAAAGGGCTCCACAGAAATGCCACCATCCTGCCTCTCTCTGAGGCTGTCATAGAGGCAGCTGTGACAATGTGTCATGAATGGAGCCACACTGAATTTATCTGTCCACAGTGAGTGTCAGAACCAGGGTGTGGACCAAGCTCCAACCCCAAAGCCTGGCTATATTCACAACTTCTCTGAATCGACCAGGCTCTCCCCTCTCTGAACAGCCCTGGACAGAGCTAAAATTTGGCCCTTGCTCTCCCAAGCTCTTCCCATCCCAGCACATTGCAGCCCTGAATACCTGTTTAGTCAGCCTGGCCACAGAATCAAAGGGAGCTCACAGGAAGGGCTACTTTTGAAGATGTTCAACATAAAGGAAACCACCTCAGGCCAGTGACAAAGAGTCTTTCCTTGACCCAAATCTAGTCAGGCTTCCCTGAGCTTCTTCTCAACTAGGCCTTAATCTTGACCCAGGAAAATTTGCACATACCCTACCATAGCTTCTAATAGCCCAAAACCACACTCCTGAGATGACATTAATGCCCTTTAAATCCCTTCCTAAGAAGACTCAAGGCTGCCAAAAAATTTACTCTTTGTTCCAGCCGAACTTTGTCACCCAGCTTTTATGGAGGAAAGGAGCCTAAATTCCATGAGTGCCATTTAATAAATCCAAGCGCATTTCACGTGAGGCAACACCCCTTTTCCTGATTTTTGTAACTTCCGTTTCCTGAGCCTACTGTGCTCTTGTCCACCCTCCTCCCTCTCATTCTCCCTTTAAAGTGCTCAGTTACCCCTGGACAAACTGAAATGGAGTTCAGTCCATGCTGGGCTCTGTTGCTTATGCATTAATATACTACTGATTAAAATCTGTCCTTATCACTTTACTGTCTGGTTTTGTTTCTTTCTTTTGACACCAGTACCACACTACCCACTCTTATTACACTACCCACTCACCCTTGCCGGTGCCCTACTGATGCAGTCAAACACCTGTCACAGCAGGTGCTGTCTCCACTTACCCCCACCCTCCTGGCTTCTGCTCTTCTGTACCCACCCCCACGACTTCCTGTTTCCAAGAAGAAAAGTAGGAGTGGTTTAAGTTGGGCTGAAGCTTGAGCTAAAAATGCACTAGGGCCAGCTGGGTGTTCCAGGTCACTGAAATGGCTCACAAATGAGTTTATTAAGGGATTGGGGAAACCAAAAACTTTCAGAGCTTTATCCTGAAAGGAAAAGGTGCTGGGCGCTGAGCCCTGTGCTGCCAGGCCACAGCAGTTTGGGGCAGTTTCCACAGAGGTCAGAGCCCATAACTGGAGAAGAGAACTCCTGTCATGGAGCAAGCAGAGCTGCTGGGCTATTGGTCATTCGTGCAGAGGAGAAATTCCTTAGGGTTAACTTCTCTTCAGGCTTTGTTGTCAGCTCCTAAGAGCCACCATGCACTTCATCTGTAGCCTCCAGGGTGTCAACTGGGAGTTTCCATGGGAATTGGGAAGTTTCCAGATAACTTAGCGTTTCCTCCAAACTGTGCCAAAGACCTGATGTATCAACTGCTTTACAGTTTTCAGAACAAAAGTCAAGTATCTTAGGTTTTGTTGTGGCATTATTTTTAGTCAGTAAATACTGTGACGAGGGGCCAGCCCGGCATCTGAGTCGGGTTCTTGTGAATTTGGGCAAGTACGTACTGTAAAGTACTTGTGAGTCTCCAGACTAATTGTGTAATGATTTGAATGATGACATCAAACATACTTTCTGCTCTAAAATAATATTTAGTCATCTCACATTTTTATAATTTCCTAGGATTATGACAGGCAAACAGCTGATGCATAAGAAGTGAATTATGGAGCGATTACATATGGGTGCTGGGGAGTTCTGGGACTTCTTTTCCACTTTATGACCCATCTTCACGTGGTGTTATATCCAAAAACACATCAAATTAACTCCAAAGTAGAGGATATGAGCCATGGACATATTCAATTCCTCCACAGCAGCTTAAGTAGATGAGAATACTTCCATTTACAGATGAGAAATCAAGGATTCGAAGTCATAGATTCAGACCCAGGCCCACCTCTTCCCAAACCCTGTGGTGCCGTAGTGCCACCTCTCCCTGGCTGGCTCATTACCCCAGTGTTTCCTCCTTCAAGGTGCCAGGAGCGCTAACCATGCAGGTATGAAGACAGGACTTGCTCATCACAAATTCTGGGAGGAGTTTAAAGGAGGGACTAGGACCTGACACACAGCTAGTGGGAAAATCTAGAAAAGGGGGCATAAATGTAGGACTAGTAAGGGGAGAGTGTCAGCCTCGTGTCAACATTCATGACTGTTTTTTTCTCTTTGCTGCTGTTTCTATGAAGGCACCATTCACGGTACTTCCCAGGAACGGTTTTAGACTCTTGTTTTGATGAGCTGCAGCAGTTGCAGTTATGTGGGTGGTGGAGCCCCCTTTTCTCACTTTTCTCTCCCTCTTTCCCTGTCTTGAGCTCAAGGGCAAAAAGACACCAATAAAAGAGCCAGAGAGTGTGGCAGGACTGGGAAATACAAGGCCCTGTATTACACATGTGTGTAGTAGGTGCTCAAGGCCTCCTGCCCTTTGACAAAATAGTCTTGGGCGCTTTGGGAAAAGGGTAGATATCTACCATCATCATGGTGTCTTTGCTCAACATTACTATTGATTTGGATTTGTGTGTCTGTCTTAAATAAAGTAGTCAACTTGAAAACAGATTGCTGTTGAGAGGTTTTTCTCAATTTTTTCATAGATTAAAACCGAATTAAAACCCAAGTCACACACCCAGATCAATTTTCCACATACAGTAAATCCTCCGATTTGTCAGTGATAGCTGAGCCATGGTGTGGTCTACAGACAAAAGGACACTGTAACTTGAGGAAACAGGAAGACTACAGCTTGCCTGTCTGGATCTGAGAGACTGCAAAAGGAAGGGAAGGAGAAACAGACTAAGGAGAGCAAACCCTGGGACTTGATTTACCTCATCTCTCAGGACCAGC
Source organism: Erethizon dorsatum (assembly GCA_028451465.1). Lineage (NCBI taxonomy): Eukaryota > Metazoa > Chordata > Mammalia > Rodentia > Erethizontidae > Erethizon > Erethizon dorsatum. The sequence goes on along the minus strand of CM051837.1, from coordinate 54,840,089 downwards.
CTTTGAGTAGGAAGAGAGAGAGGGACCTTAGAAACACCCAGATCAACAAGGGGATTCCTGGGAACCTCAGAGGTGGCAGTCAGAGGAAGAAGTTTCAGTTCCCCAAAGAACCCCAGCTGTCAGCTCAGAAGCTCATCCAAGATGGCACAAGGTGATGGCTTAGAGATGAGAAGGCCAGTCAGTGGCAGATGAACCGAAGGCAGGGATGCACTCCAGTAGGGGCTGAGCTCATTATCCCAAAAGGTCAGATGAGGCCAGCAGCACCTCAGGAGACAATAGGACAGGAAGTAGCCCAACTCAGCCACTCTGTGGCACAGACTGGAGTGTAAATATAGGACACAAAATGGACCTGTTTCTTCTTCCATGAGGTTGCCAAAGCCACACCTGTCCTCCATAACCAGGTTGAACAAACATCACCAATTCATGTCTATTTTCCTAGCACGATTATTAATAGTGCTTCCTTTCTCTCTCGATCATTTCCTCTGACCTGGATTCATCTGACAGGAGTGGTTGTAAAGGGAAGGCTAAAGAAGCCAGTCTCAGTGGCCCTCACTTCTAGGCCCAGCCACTCAAGAGGCCAAAGGAACAGGAGGATTTTTTGAGGCCAGGAGTTTGAGGCCAGTCAGGGTAACCTAGTGAGACTCAGCTCAAAAATAAACAAAAAATTATAGAATAAGATGTATGTTGTGATTCCATGTAAAAATTAGAAAACTCACCTGTTTTTAAGATTCTGTTATGTTTGTACATCCACAGAGAACGTGTTTGGAAAGATCTTACGAATAGTATTTACCTGGGGGTAGGATGTGGACTTGGAAAGAGATGTAGATGTTATTTTTATATGCATCATTTGCTAAACTAGGCACATGTTTTTAACATTGAAAAAGCAGTGTGTTCATTTTAGAGGATGAATCACAATGGCCACTCCATCCAGAAAACAGGCATCATCTTAAAGAGGAGCCGGGAGGCAGTGAAATCCACGAGCTTGCATGTTACTGCTGCGGAGACTGAGTGCTTGCTTAACCTTGGAACAGTTCGTATCACTGCACACAGGCCGTTTACCAGATCACACTAAATGTAGTCTGTTTGTTTTTCCTATGACCCAGTGGGTGTAGGCTCATGAGGAAAAGCAGAACAGTAAGAGAGAAGCAAAGTAAACATTCTCTGTACCCATCTGGGGAGAATGTGAGTTCCGTGACCGGGTTACAGTTGCGTTTTGACTACTGATTTTGAAAGACTAGTTACTCACTTCTTCCAATGGGCAGAAATTATACTCTCCTCTTGCCAGAGTATGGCCTGCTGTATTTGTCATTTCAAGGTTTCACTTTTGCTCCTCACTCACAGCTATAACCAATGAGGCAGGAGCTTCATGCCCAATGTGAGAGCAGCCAAGCAGCCCTGTGCTGCAGAGAGCCCCAGGGAGGGGCCCTGTCTCTTCCAGTCTGGAAGGTGCGGTTAGGCTGGGGATTGCTGGGGGTTACTGGTACCAGTCAGATCTTTTCTTTCTGTCTTTCTTTTTTGTGAGAACTATGGCATTCATTAAAAAGAAGGTAAGAAAGAAAAGAAAGAAAGAAAGAAAGAAAGAAAGAAAGAAAGAAAGAAAGAAAGAAAGAAAGAGAAAGAAAGAAAGAAAGAGAAAGAAAGAAAGAAAGAAAGAAAAAAAGAAAGAAAGAAAGAAAGAAAGAAAGAAAGAAAGAAAGAAAGAAAGAAAGAAAGAAAGAAAAAGAAAGAAGGAAAGAGTGTGTGGTTTTTTAAGTAACACTAGAAGGATCACTGTGACTCTGTGCTGCCAAGCACCCCAGAAGCAGGGCTGTCAGACAGGGTTGCAGCCAGGCAAGGTCCCACGTGTGCTGCTCCAGTCACTGGTCCAGTGTCCGGCCTTGAGTTGAGCAGTGGGGTCAGCTCATTGTTGCAGTCGGGTTTCAGGGTGTATAAGGCACTGTCCAGGTCTTGGGGTGCAGGGAAGCCAGCTTTCCACACACTCTGGGAGTCGGCCTCATTCACAGTTTGCTGGTGTGCTTAGCCAGAGGGCAGCATACTCCCCCGCAGTGCGCCTCCAGGCACTGAGCCCCATGTTTGGGCTGACACATCCTTCTGGCATCTCCAGCAGGCTGAACACCACAGGCCACAGATCTGTCTCAGCCATGCTGTTCATGGGAACATTACCCGTGGGCAAGCTCAGAAAGAAGCTGGGGTTTCTAAGGCAAGAGGCAGCAGAAGATGTTCTCAAAATAGCAGAGCTGCTGTACCCTGGTCATGGAAATGTCAGTGTCCCAGAATAGTCCCCTGTCTCCCCATTGCCATCAAAGTGGCCCAAGGCCAGTCTCCACTTGTCAGCTTCTCAGTGTTCTCCAGCCCCATGTAGACCACATAGAAAAGGCCCAGGCACTTGGCCAGATCAGCCTGTAGCTTTCCCTCAAACTCCCTGAACCAAAGCTCACACCATCCTTTTTCTAGCAGTCTTCTACCGGTCCAGTCAATTCCCATGCCCCCAAAACCTCCCTCATTTTTTTTGTCTGCCATGAGAGAGCTAGAGGAATACAAATGGTCCCCAGAGCCCTTCTCCTAGAGATTCAGGAAGGAGAATCTGGGCAGTCAGTCTTGCTGAACCAGCCAGTCTCCACTGAACCCAGTGGCGGAAGAAATACTGTCATTTGCTATGTGTGCCATGACATGAGAAATGTAGGAAAGCAAATGAAATCCTGCTGTGTTACTACTGGTATGAACCTTAGGGTTTTAATAGATGTGTGTGGGCAGCCCGTGAGATGGCTCAGCAGCGTAAGCACCTGCCTGGCAAGTGCAAGGGCCCGAGTTCAACTCCCGGAACCCACATACAAAAAAAGGGCCAGTGATATCGCTCAGCGGCACAGGCACCTGCTGGTGCGCGAGGTCCTGAGGTCGACCCCTGGTACCCACAAAAAAAAAAAAAAAAAAAAAAATAGATGTGTGTGTTCATCAGCTTTTCATTGCTGTGATAAAATCCCTGACAGAGTCAACTTGAAGGATGTGCTATTTATTTTGGCTCAGAGTTTCAGAGGTTTTAATCTATGGTCACTTGGTTCTGATGTTTCTGGACCCCTGGTGAGGTAGAACACCATGGCAGGGAGAATGTGATGGAGCAAAGTGGCTCACCTCATGGTGGACAGGAGGCAATGAAAGCAAGAGGAGGGGCAAGGGCCAAATACACCTTCAAAGTTACATGACCTTCCTCCAAAGAGGCCCCACCTCCTACAGTCCCTATTACCTCCAAATAGTGCCATCAGCCTGAGACGACGCTTTCAGAATATGACCTTTCGGGGGACATTCTAGATGCAAACCTTAACAGCATGCTATTGTGCCCAAATCAAAGAGCATTCTGTTTCATGTTTTCATGATTTCGTGGCACCAGGAAGACCCCAGAACCTTCTCCTTCTCTGGCAGCTAGTGGTCAACAAAGCTAAGAATGAGGAGAGGCAGCGTCTATAGATGTCAGTTATTGCAGAACCCTTTTAATAATTGACTCTTCTCAAGCACTCTGCATTCCTCCCTTCAGGAGCAAGATGTGCTGGTCACTTAAATTTTACTATCAAGATAAGGAAAGTGAAATTAGTCCTTGTAGAGAACCAAAAATATTCATTACATATGTGCTACACACTAGACTAGCCTCGCAGTCTAAATTTGTGCTTGCTCTGTGATATGCCATGTTTTATCAATTGCAAGGCACACATTTCTCCACACACAACTTGGCACATCTGAAATTGAGGGCATCTTAAAATTATCAGCCTCTTATAATCATTACTTAATCATGATGTACGTGATTCCAAGCAGCAGTAATGACACAGTTGTCTTTGCCCCAAAATGCTTAAACATAAAAGTGCCAGCAGCACAACTTACAGTGACTTGAAAGAAAGTCCTAGAAGTAAAAGTATAACACACTTTTAAGCCACAGGAGCCAAATGGTCATGAGAAGAAGGTAGGGGAAGTGGTGAACTAGATTTGTTCTGTTACGGTTTGTGTCTTGATGTCCCTCCACAGCCTCATACACTCATGGGGCTGGGCTTTTTGGAGATAGCTGCATCTAGAGTTTGGAATTGATTCATGGTCCAATGCTGGGATTATGGTGTGAGTGCTACACCTGCCTTAGGGTGGATAGCCTGCATACAATATAAGGGACAGAAAGAGGCTTGTCTCTCTCTCTCTCTCTCTGTCCCTCCCCCTCTCCCTGGCCCTCTTCCTCTCCCTTTCCCTCTCCCTCTCCCTCTCCCTGTCTCTCTCTCCCTCTCATTGCTTTTTGCTGTCTTCTGACACCTTGAATGCTTGCCCCTCTGCCATGTGCCACCCTGCCTTGGAGCCAGACGATTATGGACTGAAATCTCTACAAACTGTGAGCTAAATAACCCCCTTTAACTTTGGGTGTCAGGTATTTTACTCAGCAATGAAAGAAAAGTAACTAAGACATTTCTGAAAGAGGAGACAAGAGTTGGCTATTCTACATATTTGTAAAGCCAACCTGAGAACTAGAACCAATAGTGTTGGTTTTCTAGTGATTATCTTCAAAATGTTGTATCACCATTGTTTTTGATGGCAATGTTAAGAAAAGATCCAAAACTTGAGAATAAGTCACAGGGATGGCAGCATATCCTTTTAATATAATATAAACCACTTAATTGTCTGATGGAATGTACATTTGTTTGATTTGCTATCTACTTCTGGGTAAAGCTCTACATTTTGTGAAGTTACATGCTAACTTACAGATTTTTGTTTGCTAAATGCAAACAATTTTTGTTTAACAGAAAAGATAACCGCAAAGGTATGTCTTATTGCCCTGTAGGACATTAACCAATTTTATTTCTAACCTAAACTTATTCCAAAATAGTTTTTTCAATGCCTATATATCCCTTATTCCCTTAATTCTCCTCTGGGCTAGATTTACCATTCTGCTGGTTCCCTCTTTGCGTGTGTGTGTGTGTGTGTGTGTGTGTGTGTGTGTGTGTGTGTGTGTTATTCGTATCATTTCCTCTTACCCCTCCCTTCATGATCTTATTTTCCTTTCAGCCCATTGAAATGCTTGGTGTCAGTATTGTTCAAAAGCACATATGTACTCTCAGGATCAGGCTGCAAGTAAATCCATTGACAAATCACCCATAACAGGTTTTAAATGTTTACAGACTTTACCACAGAAAGTGCACTGTTTTTCAGATCTCTGAGGCTGGTTCCACCAGTTTTTCTGGGGTGAAGGGCCAAGCACTGAGAAAGCATATGCCTTCCAGCCTAGCCTGCCCTTCCTGGGCTTCCTTCCCAGCTCATTTATTGTAAAACAAACCTGTGACTTTACATTGTCCATCCTCTTCACGATAAGCAAACACTAGGTGCAGATATAAGGGCAGGAGGTTAAATGGTGTTTCCCAGTTGGGGGAAAAGAATGATAAGGGAAAGGAGTTGCACTCAGGGCTCACAGGTTCAGAAATCTTTCCAAACTTCCTTATTTCTCTGAACTTTTATATATCTGGGCTTACCAATTGTACTCTTTCCCTGCCCCTTATCTTGTTAAACTTCCCACTCTCCACCATGTGGAAATAAGTAAGGGCACAAATCCACCCAAATTCCAGTGCTATTGGAGGTGAAAAATAACTTCTATTGAAGTTAAAAATAAATAGCAGAAATTTCAGTCTGTCTCTCTCTCTCTGTCTCTCTCTTTCTTTCTCTCTCTCCTCTCTGTCTCTCTCACTCTCTCCCCCTTCTTTTTTCATCCACCCTCTTTTTCTATGCTCTTTCCTTTGTCTCTATTCCTTTTCCATAATGTTAAATCTGTTCCATTAAAGAGTTTCTTTGTGAGTAATTCTACCACTTAATTTTCTAATGTTCATTCTTGACTTTCAAGGGGATATGCACCATTTTGTATGACACTTATGTTGGATTTTATTAAATAATTGTAGAGCATGTGCCTAAGATTCAAGGTACCAAATTAATAATTACACCTAGAAGACATCTGAGGAATAGACATTTCCTAGAGTAGCCTCCATACCTGTGATAAGGCTACCTACCATAAGCAATTACAAGCATCAACACAGAAAACAAATTAAAATTTTAAAAATAGAAGGTGACAATGCACAAAAGCAAAATGCAACCCTAGACCTCCAGCCTACCCATGACAAGTCCATGGGACAACAAGATAGAGGAAATCAGAAGTCACCCACCTGAATTTTCAGAACCGGTAGCAGCAGAAGTTAAAAAAAAAAAAAAAAAAAGCAGGGCCGGTGAGATGGCTCAGCGGCATAAGTGCCTGCCTGGCAAGTGCAAGGTCCTGAGTTCAACTCCTGGAACTCACATACGAAAAAAGGGCCGGTGATATCACTCAGCGGCACAAGCGTCTGCTGGCGCGCAAGGTCCTGAGGTTGACCCCCGGTACCCACACGCACACAAAAAAGAACAGATGAATGAGGCTATAGAGAAAATCAGATCAGAAACAATCTCTCAGGTAAAAAAAGAGATGATGATTAAAATGAAGGACTTGCTCAGTTGCTCTAGAGCAGGCACAGGTAAAAAAAATAGAGGAGCTTAGGAAAATGATGGAAACCATGTATGCCCAACATAGGAAAAAAATGGAATCCATGAAACAGATTCAAAGATATGCAGGAGATTAAAAATTCCATTGAAAGTATACACTGCTGATTGAACCAAGGTCAAGACAATATCAGAGCTAGAAGACAGGATTGTGGCTAATGATCTCTAAAAGAAAGATGTCTTAAAAATAGCAAAGGACCATGAAAAATCAATCCAAAAGCTGCAAGATAATGCAAAGAAGAATAACATAACACTGATCGGAGTCAATGAGAAAGCAGGAGACAACACAAGTGACATAAAAAACCTGTTCACAGCAGTAATGACAGAAAACTTCCCAAGCATGGAAAAATGGAAGAATTTAACACATAGGTAAGCAAGGTGTATAGGACTCCAATTAGTCATGACCAAAATAAATCTACACCAAGGCATATAATATATAATCAAGATTCTAGAAAGTCAGCAAAAAAACAGAATATCAAAAGCTGATAGAGAAAAGAAACAAATCACCTACAAAGGAAAGCCTATCAGAATCACAGCAGACTTTTTAACACAAACACTTAATTTAAGGAGAGATTGAAGTATTTCAAGTCCTGAAAGAAACAACCTCCAATGCGGATTGACATACCTTCCAAAACTATCTTTCAAAATCAATGGAGAAATAAGATACTTCCATGACAAGGAACAACTGAAGAAATTCATGACCACCAAACCAACTCTCCAAAATGTTCTAAGGATATTTTAGAAAGAGATAAAGAAGACCACAACCCCAAAAACTCCAATAGAAAGAATCCACCAGGCAAGGCAAGCAATTAAACAGAGCGGAAAGACAGGGAACCAACAACAGGAAAATAAAATGACAAGGATAAGCCAATACATATCAGTTATAACCATCAATGTAAATGGTCTCAATTCACCAATCAAAAGAAACAGACTGCCAGAATGGATCAAGAAACAATATGCTGCATAAAAGAAACACATTTAACTCAAAAAGGAATTCATAGACTGCAAGTCAAACAATGAAAAACAATACTTCATGTGACAGGAACCCAGAAAAAAAGGAGTAGCTATTCTGTTTGCAGACAAAATGAACTTTAAACCAAGACTCATCAAAAGAGATGAAGAAAGTCACTACATACTTGTTAAGGGAAAATTCCAAAAGGAAGAGAAAACAATCATAAATATGTATGTACCAAATAGAGGCACACCCAATTATATGAAACAAATATTAATGGACACAAAAAATCAAATAAGTACTAACACAATTGTAATCTGGGACCTCAATATATGACTGCCACAAATAGACAGATCAACTAGACAAAAAAATCAACAATGATTTACTAGAACTGAACCAAACTTTTGAACGAATGGACTTAGTAGATATCTATAGAATGCTTTACCCCATGACATCAGAATACACATTTTTCTCAGCTGCACATGGGACATTCTCCAAAATAGACCACATACTAGCTCATAGAACATGCTTAAGTAAATGCAAAGGAATTGAAATTATCCCATGCATATTATCAGACCATAGTGCAATGAAATTGCAAATGAATGGCAAAAGAAACCACAAAAACCACATAAACACATGGAAATTAAATAACACCCTCCTGAAAAACCAATTGGTCACAGATAAAATTAAAGAAGAAATTAGACAGTTTTTACAATTAAATGATAATGCTGATACAACATACTGGAACTTAAGCATGCAGTGAAAGCAGTCCTAGGAGGAAAATTTGTAGCACTGAACTCCCACATCAGAAAAACAGAGCAGGCTCAAATAAACAATCTAATGTTGAACCTCAAACGTCTAGAAAAAGAACAATTCAAGCCCAAAGCTCATATGAGGGAGGAAATTATAAAGATCAGAGCAGAAATTAATGCAATTGAGACTAAGAAAATAATACAGAGAATCAATGAAATGAAGAGCTGGTTCTTTGAAAGATTAAATAAAATTGATAAACCCTTATCCAATCTTATCAAACAAAAAAAAGGAAAGAAAAGACTCAAATCTGTGCAATTAGGAATGAAAAGGATGAAATCACAATGGATCCTGCAAAAATCCAGAAGATCACCAATATCTACTTTGAGAATCTTTATTCTAATAAGACAGAAAACACAGAAGAAATGGAAAGATTCCTAGATACATATGAGTTACCAAAGCTGAATCAAGAAGATATAAAATTTCTAAATGACCCAATATAAGTCAATGAAATTGAAGTTATAATTAAAAACTTACCAACAAAGAAAAACCCAGGCCCTAATGGGTTCACTGTTGAATTCTATAAGAAATTTAGAGAAGCTCTAATGCCACAACTCTTCAAACTATTTAATGAAATTGAAAGGGAAGCAATACTCCCAAATTCATTCCTGGAAGCAAGTATGACCCTGATACCAAAGCCAGAGAAGGATCCAAACATAAAGAGAATTACAGGCCAGTCTCCCTAATGAACATGATACAAAAATCCTCTATTAGATACTGGCAAACAGAATGCAACAAAACCTCATGAAGATTATTCACCATGATGAAGTAGGATTCATCCCAGGTATGCAGGGATGGTTCAACATACGCAAATCAATAAATGTAATACACCATTTTAACAGAGCCAAAGACAAAAATCACATAATCATCTCAATAGATGCAGAAAAAGTGTTTGACAAAGTCCAACACCCATTCGTGATACAAAAAACCCTACAGAAAATTGGAATAGATGGTCTTTATCTCAATCCGATAAAGGCCATCTATGACAAACTGACAGCCAACATTATAGTATATGGTCAAAAACTGAAAACTTTCACTCTAAAATCAGTAACAAAACAAAGATGTCCACTATCACTACTCCTATTCAATACAGTTCTGGAAACATTAGCCAGAACAATTAGACAAGAGAAAGAAATAAAAGGAATAAAGATAGGAAAGGAAGAAGTTAAATTATCATTATACACAGATGACATGATACTCTACATAGAAGACCCCTAAAATTCCATAAAAAGACTTCTAGATTTAATAACCAAATTCAGTAGTGTAGCTGGATACATAATCAATGCTCAAAAATCAATAGAATTTTTGTACACAAATAATAAAGTCCCTTAGAGAGAAATTAGGGAAAACACATCTTTCAAAATAGCATCCCCCGGGGCTGGTGAGATGGCTCAGCAGCGCAAGCGCCTGCCTGGCAAGCATGAGGTCCTGAGTTCGACTCCCAGTACCCACATAAAAAAAAAATAGCATCCCCAAAAAATGAAATACTTAGGAATCAGTCTAACAAAGGAAGTAAGATATCTTTACATTGAAAATTGTAGTACTCTGAAAAGGAAATCAAAGAGGATATCAGAAAATGGAAAGAAATCCCTTGCTCTTGGGGAGGGGGAATCAACATAGTGAAAATGTTCATACTCCCAAAATTGTTATACAGATTTAAGGCAATCCCAATAAAAATTGCATTAGCATATCTCATAGATGTAGAGAAAACATTCCTAAAATTCATTTGGAACCAGAAGGATCTAAATAGGAAAAACAATTCTGGGCAACAAAAGCAAGGCAGAGGGCATCACATTCCCTGATGTGAAATTATACTACAGAGCTACTGTGATAAAAACAGCATGGTACATGCAAAAAAACAGACCCAAGGATCAAGGGAACAGATTAGAAGATGCAGAAACAGCTCTAAACCCACTCAGCCACCTTATCTTTGACAGAGGCGCCAAACAGTTTCACTGGAAGAAAGATAGCCTCTTTCATAAATGCCGCTGGAAAAACTGGATTTCCACATGCTGAAGACTAAAACCAGGCCCATGCCTCTCACCATGAACTAAATTAAAATTGAAATGGATCAAAGATTTAAATATTGAAACAGAAAAACTAAATCTGCTGGAAGACAGAATAGGTAGAACGCTTGAAGACATTGGTGTAGGCAAAGACTTTATGAACAAAACTCTGATCACTCAGGAAATATGACAAAGAATCAACAACTGGGATGTCATCCTATTAAAAAGCAAATTTTGCACAGCAAAAGAAATCACCAACAGAATGAAGAGACAAACCACTGAGTGGGAAAAAATTTTCCCAGTTGTTCCGCAAAAGATTAATATCTAGAGCATATAAAGAACTGAAAAAAATCAGACCCCCCAAATTTAAAGGGCCAATCCAAAATCAGGCACCCAAGATGAATGCACACTTCTCAGATGAAGAAGTAAAAACAGCAAATAAATATATGAAAAAATTTTCAACATCACTGGTCATTTGAGAGATGCAAATTAAAACAATGCTGAGATTTCATCTCACTCCAGAAAGAATGGCTATCATCAAGAAACCAACCAATAACAAATGCTGGTGGGGCTGTGGGGAAAAAGGACCCCTTCTCCACTGTTGGTGGGAGAGTAGACTGGTGCAACCACTGTGGAAATCAGTGTGGAGGTTCCTCAAAAACTAGGACTGCAAGTCCCATTTGACCCAGCTATTCCCCTTTTGGTAACTTCCAGAAAGAATTAAAAGCATCATACCACATATGTGCACACCCAAGGTTTATAGCAGCACAGTTAGTAATAGCTAAATCTTGGAAACAGCCCAAATGCCCATCAACCAATGCATGGATTAAGAAGGTGTGTATTTTTATACAATAGAGTACTACTCAGCCATAAAGAAAGATAAACGAGATATTTCTATGATGCACCTCAAGACCATACTCTTAAGTAAAATAAATCAGACACATGTGTAAATATCACATTGTCTCTCTGGTGTGAGAAAATGAAGGTGTAAATAAGGACCAAAATGTATAATAGATATTGTAAAATAGGAAGAAATTGTTCAAATGGGAAGTGGAGCTAGGGAGCGGGGAGGGGGAAAAGAAGAAAGGAAAAAGAAAAAAATGAGAAAAGAAAGATAAAATGGAAACAAAGATTTTGTAAACAAGGAGGGGAAGAGAGATTGAAGGGGGGCAGGGAATGGGAAAAAAGAAGAATCAGTAAATATCATGTACAGATACAAATTCTCTATGATGAATGTGACCATTATGTACATCTAAATTGTACCAATAAACTTAAGAAAAAAAATAAAATTGTTTTAAATTAAAAAAAAAAAAGAAATTTGCATTGTTCCCTGTAACTACTAAGGAGGATTCCATACTCAGAACAAACCACAGTTTCTTGAGCTATTTCTCTATTGCTGGGTACTTGGGCTGCTTTAATTTTGCTAACAAAATAATAATGCTGCATCATATCTTCTCCTTGTGCAAATGTTTCTCTGGGGAGCCTCACAGAAATGGAACTGTTGAGTCAGAAAGGAGACAGTTTTTATTTTAATAGCTACAGCCAAATTGCCCACCAAAGTGACCACAATAATAGTCCTACCAGACAGCAAACAAGAGCACGGGTCCCCACGACCTCACCCGCACTTTACATGTTCGAAATTCTGGTATTTGCCAGTCTAATTAAAAAATAGTGTCTTACGTTATTTGCATTTCCTTTGTCTAAGTGTTCGGTAAGATCCGGAGAGTTTGGAGAATAATTCCTCACAGTGTATCGCCGTGGTTGGGGCCCCTGAAAAAATCCCTCAAGCAAATATAACTTTGTACGAGACTGTCCTTTTGTGGTCTCTGAGCTACTCAGCTTTCTATCTCTGTGGCAAAACACCTGAGAAAATCAACCGAGGAAAGGTTTGCTATGGTTCCTGGTTTCAGAGGTTTCAGCCCATAGATGGTTGCTCTGTGGCTCTTGGGCTGTGGTGAGGCTGAGCATCACGGTGCAGAGCACGTGGTGGGGCAGACCTGCACATCGCATGGCAGCTAAGGCGACAGAGAGAGACATAGAGAGAGGCGGTCAACGTCCCAATACCCCCTTCAAGGGCCCATGGGCCCCACCTTCTAAAAGTTCCACCGCCCCTTGTAGCACTATCACCTGGGGACCAAGCCTTTAACACATGTGCTTTTAGGGGACATTTAGGATCCAAATCATAACAGTCTCCATATTGATCCCTAATTCATAAAGCTGGCTGATAGAGTATCGTGATAAAGTAGCAGACTTTCTATGTTGTGATTAGACTGTAGCTGCTCCTGTTAAAAGATCAGGTGATGAGTTATGACAGGGCATTACAGATCCCAAACGCTTGGCGGCTCTCCACAAGGAGCAGGACCAGCCCTGCGTACAGGAGGTAGCGGATCTTGGAGACCCGCAAATGGCCCCAGGACTGCCTGGGGCTGTCTCACTAGCGGAAGCCGGGGTTGTGCGCATCTCCCTACTTCTTTTGCCCAAGGATCCCCCACTTCCTTCCCACTAGAGAAGTTTGCCTTGGTTTTATCAATCTCTTGAGAGTCTGTATTTTCTAGGTAAAATCTTATTTACTGAGAAGAAAAAAAAACCAAATCCTTGGTTTGACCTCCAGAACTAGAAAGCTGGTTGGTAATGGAATTAAGCACACACAATGGAAAATGTGTGTACTAAGCTTCAGGTGAATTAGTAAGGTGTTTCGCAGCAAAGACTCTAACCTGGAATTACGGTAAGTCCAAGTGTCAGCCTCACACTTATTGCTATGCAGCTTTGACATAAGACTCGACTTTATGAATTTTTCTAAAAAATAACAGTCATATTAGTACCTACTTATAAGGCAGGTATGAAAATTAACTGAATTAGTCAACCTCTGGATCCTGGCACAACAAATATTTCATCCATAAATAAGTATGAGTATTTCCTCACCTGTTTTCATAACAGAAACACATTTCTGTATGGATTACACTTTCCAAAGTAGTTGGAAGGGGCACATTCGGTGATAAAAATTTATTCTGAAATACTACAGTTATAACGGAGTCCAGTAAAGTTCCAAGGACTTTTCTTATTTTTTTGGATATGACATCAGGTTTATTCAAAAAATCTCAGTCCATTTAAAAAGCCTAGCAACCATGGATTATCTAACAATGGTTACTATGGCTGCAAGAAGGAGGAGAAAACAGCTTCCTAGCAGTGTTTATTGAAGAAAAGAGTCAATAGTTCCTGTAGATAAATAATGACTGTTAGGTATTTGCAGATTATAAGACAGAAATGACAGGAAAGTGAGTAGAAAATTACCCCTATGCCCTTTCCAAAGAAATCAGGGTGTAGCTCAGCACAGAGAGAAGCTATCCGTGATCTTAGTATTTCCCCACAGTGAAATATAGCGAAAGTTTCCATTGCTCCACATGGTAGGTGATTTTCTGTCATAAGTTTCACTATATTCTATACTTGTATTTATGTTCTCAGCATTGGAGGGATAGTTTTCTCATGAAATGAAGATGGATGATTCAATCTGTATTCTTTTTTGTTTGTTGTAGTTTTGTTTTGTTTTGTTGTTTCTTGAAACATGGTCTTGCTATGTAGTTCAGGCTGACCTCGAACTCACTTTGCAGCCCAGGCTGGACTTAAACTCACAGATATCCTCTCACCTCAGCCTCCCAAGTGCTGGGATTACAGGTGTGTGACAGTATCCCTGGCAGATTTCTGGATTCTTACAAGAATGGTGAAGAAGAATAAAAATTCATAAAGTCACTGATGCCTCCCCAACTTGCAGAGGGTTGCTTTCACTGATAGATGGTTATGATTTATAAAATGGGAATATCAATATTTATTTTAAAAGAATGAACTTTCATTGGGCAGATTTGACCTTGAATTCTGTCTCTAACCCTTAGAGATTGTATGACAACTATTAGCTATTTAGTATCTCAGGGGAGGAGAAAATCGCCTCACATTTCTCATCTAAATTGACTAAAGTACGTACTGAATATCATATTTACAAGACTGTCTGTTACAAGGTTCAGAGATAACATTCAGAAAGTGGAAAGCACAGGATGTGGAATATCGCTAACTTCTGTGGTAACTTGGATAATGCCCCACTCCCAAAGATGTCAATATTGTTCAAATTATGCTTTTCATCTTCTGTATTTTGTGATGTTCTGACATCCAAAGTCTTACTGATTCTGAGGAGATGCCCCTCCCATGGATGCTAATTCTTAGAGATAATAAAGGACAACCTGCAGGTATGCTTTTCATATGCAAACTAGCCAATCCAAAACCCATATCCCTGACCAGCTCCTTTCATCTTGAGCGTGGCTCTAGAATATGCAGTCATGTTCTCCCTGCCCTAAGTACCCCAGGGCCAGATACCAAACAATTAGAGATAGATTGGATGCCCTAGAGTCCACTGAAATCACTTAAATTAGCCAGTACTAAGTTGCTTACTCTGCCTTACTTTTCTCCCACAGAAATCCCAATAAAGGCTCTTGTGCATGTTTTCTTTTCATTGCTCTGCCTCTTCACCGAGCCCAGTGCTTCTCCACATGACCCCACGTGCCATGGCATGACCCCACCTCTTGGGAACTGCGAGTGACAATCTTTTGAATAGTGATTGTCTCCTAAACTGTTGCTCTTATGATACAGAAGAACAATAAAAGGTACTGTGCTAGCTCATCAGTAGCCAGGAAAATCAAATGGAGAAGGGTATGAAATCTTAGAGGAAAAAATCAAATTAGAGTTATATTGAGGGGAAAGTTAGCCTTGAGGATAGATCTAGGGAAATAAATATGTGATTACAGATTTGTAATCTAATATCTGATACTGCTGAAGCCAGACGAGTTTTTGGAATTCAGATTTTTCAGTTTTTAGAGATTATGCTGTCTGTCATGTATTTGCAGACTGCATATGTTATATAACATCCTGAGGAGGATCTTGGAAATATCCTGAATTCAAACATTTTAGTTTTTGAAGCAGCAAAATAAATGAATATTCACACTAATGTTTTTACTTGCTAAAAAAGCTTTCTATCAGTTCAGCTTATGTCTTTCTACTAAATGTATTTGTTAGAAATTTATTTTGTAAATACACACACACTTCAGGTAAGAGATTGTAGGCCTATATTAGGATTTCCAGTAGAAGAAAAGTATGTCCATGGAGGAAAGACAATTAAAAAAATAGAAGTATATCTTGCTTGAAGAAAGACTGAATCTATAGTTTGAATAAGTTTAACACATTCCAGCCAGTGGTGATCATATCCTAGTTTTTAAAAATTCTGAATTCTGATGCCATATATATATATATATATATATATATATAATCATTATATACAAATAGAAAACATTTAGAACACATTGTATACAAATGGAAAAATTGGCTGATGTTTGACTTCTTTTCTACCATACTAAGAATCACAAGGAATACCAGGAAACATTATAGAATGCTAAAAGAAAAGGAGAACACTACCCAAAAATTTTATACACAGCCAAGATATCATTCTGTTACAATGAAAAAAGATATTTGCAGCTAGGCAAGGACTCAGAGGCTAGAACACATAGAGACTGGACTTAGGTATACAGATGGGAAATGACCTGATGTCTACTTATGAACAGGATGAAGTAACAGGAACCATATTTACTCTTCTGCCTGAAACAACTAAAAAAACTGGACAAAATGTATGCAGTGGAGGTATTCAGGTATTGAATATCAAGCATCAAGTGTCCCAGGCTCATGTTCCCAGAGAGAGGTGAGTCATGGGACTGACCCATCTCGCTGCCAGGAGGGTGTACCTAAGGCATGACACAGGGAGGAGGAATCCTAGCTGAGCCCTGCGGGTTCTGTGACTTTAGCTAATTTGCAGGACAGAGTACTGGAGCAACAAAAGCTACACAGACAGCAACAAAGATCTGCAGAGGGGTGGCCTTAAGACTTTGGTTGAAAGCTGACCAGAATGTGCCTCTGAGGAAACTACCAAGGCAGGAGAAAGAGCAGGCTAAAGGGAACATGAGGAACCCTGTTGGTATTCTACCCAACCAATCCTGAAAAAGTCTTGCAATTTATAAAGATCTCAGGAGAGTTTCATCTTAGTATTGGGAAGAATTATCCCTGGACTAAAAGCTATTCTGCTCCCCCTGAAATACCTTAAAATCAAGCCTCCCTCAAAATCAAAATTGCGTTCCAAAATGAAGTTCAAGAATATTTAGATAAATATAAATATGTACAGCACTCAAATAAAATTTGTAATGCCTGGCATCTAATAAACAATTACCAGTTATTAAAGAAGTAAGAATATATGCCCCATAATGAGAAAAGTAAACATCTTTTAAAAGCAGACATAATACAAATAATATAACTAGTAGACAAGAATATTAACAATTACTATACTTATATTCCATATAAGAAGACAACAGGAAGACTAAACGTAATAAAGGGAGTCATAAAACAGATACAAAGGGCTGAATTTGAACTTCTGGAAGTGAACTCCACAATGTCTGAATTGGGAAATAAATACAGTGAATGGTATTAATGGAATATTAAGCATCAAAGAAGAAAAGATCAGTGAATTTTAAAACAGAGCAATGTAAACTATACAAAATAAGACACAGGAGAAATGGCTGAAAGTAAAAATGAACATAGCATCAATTAAGTTATGGGACATCTGCCCACTGAGTTATGGGCAGCCTAATATATGTAAGTAGAGTCTGTAAAGAGTAAGAGGTGACAGAATAAATATTTGAAAAAATAATGTCCAAAGTTTTCAAAATTTGATGAAAACCATGAAACTACAGATCCAAGAGGCTTAATAGACCCCAAGTGATGGTACAACTAATGCTGTATTGTATATAAAGTGATAGAAAATTATTTCAAGTTAGGATTTGTTAGAGATGTAAATTATAAACTATAGAGAAAACACTAAATAAAAAGGACAAAAATTAACAAAGAAGAGATAAAAATATAGAAAACAAAAAAGAATATTGTAGATTTTAAACCAATTATATAAATAATGAAATTAAATGTAAATGGCCTAAACACTACAATTAAAAGTCAGAGACTGTCAGATTGCATCAAAAGGCATATGCTATTTAGGAGAAGCACACTTTAAATTAAAAAAGTAAATTAATAGAAAAATAATGTGAGAAATACTATATCATGATAATACCAGTTAAAAGAAAGCTAGCATGACTGTTTTAATATTACAGAAAGCAAATTTCAGAACAATTTGCTAATCTTACTATAAGACATGAAAAAAGATTACTATTTGCTAAAGATTACTATAAGACATGAAAAAGATCATTTTTTAATGGTTAAGAGGTCAATTATTCAAGAAGTTATTAGAATACTAAACATTTTATCCACCTAACATCACAGCTTCAAACTACATGAAACAAAATGGAGAGAACAGCAAAGAGAAATAAACAAAACCACAACTTTTGTCAGAGATTTCTAAAATTCTCCATCAACATTCAATGGGATAAATAATGAGAAATCAACAAGAATATAGCAGACAAGAATATATCAGCCAACTACACCTAATGGGCATTTTTTAACAGTACCTAGCATCAACCACATATACAACTTTTTATATAAATGCTGAACTTATACAAGGATAGATCATATTCTATAACATAATGAAAATCTCAATACTCAAAAAAATTAAAATCATAGAAGGTGTATTGGATTAGAGGTTAGTAATATAGAAAGATATTTCAAAAATTCTCAAATGTTTAGAAACAGAATAACACACTTCTAAATAACCTGTGGTCCAAGAAAAAAGCCAAAGGGAAATCAGAAGTGTTTTAAACAGTGTTAGAAATGTTCTAACAGTATTCTGAGTAGGGTGGAAGTGAAAATACAACACACTATGATGGATAGGATAGCACAAAAACAGTTCTTAGAGGGAAATTTTAGCACTTAATGCCTATTATAGAAGAAAAGATATCAATTTCAGGACCTCACTACCTATCTAAATATAGAAACTAAATAAACAAAAAAAACCAGCTGAAACCCAATATAGTAGAAAGGGTATAATAAAGATTAGAGTGGAAATTGATGAAATAGAGGAAAAAGAAAGATAATAGAGAAAAATCAATAAACTAAAAATAAGGTTCTTTAAAAAGACAGATGAAATTGACAAAAAAAGAAAGAAGGAAAAAGAAAAAAGAAAAAAAAAAACCTAGCTAGACCAATCAGTAATAACAGAGATAATACAAATTACCAGTGTTGATGGAGACCACATGAGGTGGTGCTAACAGTCTTTAGAATTAATCAATTGACTTTTCTATATTAATTTATGAATCTGCCTCAGGCCTACATGCTTTGTCTGAACAGCCAGTGGTTGGTGTGCAGAAATAGAATTCTCCATACCAATGGTCACGGTACAGACCTATAGTGGTCTGTGACACCATGACGTTTCTGAAAGCAAGATTACATGGCAACTGCAGGCACTGACTTTCCCTCAGATTTCCAAGGGCAATGCTGCCAGCCTTTCAGATCAAACAGTTCTCTCATTAAGCAAAGATTTACTGATTGGAATGTCTTTGTTTTACTTTCTCAAGGCCTTGCTCATTTTAATGCCCCTTTTGCCTCAGCTACTCCCTGCACTTTCCTGCACTGGCCTGATATGTTAAGGACCCAATAAATACTGGCCAGTACAGAAAGGTCTTTGTCTTAGCCACAAAAGCTCTCACCTTCCTGGATCCCCCAAAACCATATTGCATTGTCTTTGATTTTATCCTTCGCTGTAAGCTTGTCCATAAGATTGGGAGCCTGATCAGCTCCCAATACAATGTAATTTAAAAGGGGATAAGGCGTACTGTTATTATTTAGAGGTAGATATTTCTTGGTTACTTTGGGGTTTAACTCATAGAATCAAGCTATGTGACATCCCTAATTCCAACTATTACTTCTCTTACATCCTCTTCCACTATGACTAGAGAAAATCAAAGTAGCATTGTTGGTGTTGTTTTTGAGAGCTGTATGTATAGCCCAGCTCTGAAGTCCAAGTTTACAAAGTCTCTAATGCCTCGTACTTGGCTGGACTAAAAACTTCTTTAGTAGCTGGGCACAGTGGCAGGTGCCTATAATCTCTTGGAAGGCTGAGGCAGGAGGACCAGAAGTTCAAGGATAGCCTGGGCAATACAGAAAGACTCTGTCTCAAAAAAAAAAAAAAAAAAACTACTAATAAAAAGAATTAAAAAAAAAATTTCAAGAAGGAGGTGGAGAAGATATTTTTATCTCTTTGCCCCTTCAGAGCCAAAGAGAAGGTCTTACATTCAGGAACACTTGATAAATTTTTGTGGATGGATGGATGGATAGATGTTATGAATTTTCATTAATGAAACACCAGGAACAATGGCTCTGTCAAAAGAATAACAAAAATAAAAGCACTGGGTTAGCCTCCATCCATGTCAACAATGCCTAACAGATATGGCACACAGTTCACACACCACTGGGGTGGAGGCTGTCTTTGGTTTATTTGTTTAGGATTTTTTTTTTTTTGCACCTCTGGCTGCTGGGGTTGAAGACATAGGCACATTGTCATTGCTGGCTGTGCAGGACTTTCCCTTGGTTATTTATTTATTAGCTTTTACCCCCTCACCTCCTGGGAGGCAACTGTTGGAATGTGCTTCATTATGTATTTTTATTTGTGCCAATTCCTTAAAAATGTTGTGGCTTAAGGTGTGTATTTCTAATTTACCTAGAGTACATTGTGTCATACACCCCTGACTGCTTCTTCTCACTCAGCACTGTGTTTCTAAGATCCAGCCATGCTGCTATGTGTACATCCTAGTCCCTTCTTCCTAAGTAAACACTGGGGACATCCTCATATTTTACCTATCTACCGTCCCCATTTTATTAGTAACTAAATCTCATTTCCAAGATCTGGAAAAAGATGAGGCTCTGTGTCTTCTTGACTATGACAGGAGGAAAGCAAAGGAAAGCAAGTGATGCCCACTTGCCACCCCTAGAAGAGAGATAGAGGTCATCCTTTTGTGGGGGCAGCTTTGTCCCCACTGTTGTTTAACTCAGCTTCTGTGTTATCACCTGCAGCCCTCACTGATCCCGGCCCTACCCAGTCCTAGGGCTGATATGAGGCTGACATGAAACTTGAGGTAAGAAAACCTGTTCCACGAGGCTTTGAGTAGAGTCCATGGCCATGCACAGGCCAGTTAGGCTGCACCATTTCCTTCTCCAGCTGGCACCCAGTATAGCCTGGTGACTGGCCAATGGAGCATGCTGGTGCCCATGCCATAAGGAGGCATGCTTTCTCAGGTTGTACAATCAATTAAACAGTACACCCAGACACACCTCTCACCTCACCTAATCACACTGCCCTAGACCCACACTCAGGCAGCCTCCTGGGGGCTCTGTGGGAGGTGAAATCCAGCATGGCACAGCCAGCATTTGTTCCCCAGGCTCTCTTCCCTTGTCATCGCTCTTCTCCTCTCTCATAAACCACTGAATATTATTTCTACTCATGTGGTGACTTTATAACCTAGTGCTGGGGAACAAATGCCCTTCCCCATTTTCCATCCCCAGGGCAGCCTACAAACACCATCACAGGTGGCTTTTATGATCATGATACAACACAGTGTCGCTCCATCCTTGGCCATGTGCCCTCAGCAATAGCAACGGTAGTGACAATAACAACAAAAAAACTGTGAGTTCTATGTTTACACCAAAAAACCCCATGGAATATACAAACCCAGAGTCGGTGGGGACCCTGCCTCTCCGTGCCTTCGAGCAGAGACCTGCAGGAACATCCTGCTGAGTTTGCTCAAGGCAGAAGAACTCAAACCCAAACCATTCAGCAGCTCTCTCTGCCCAGCCACCCCATCAACCTTGGTAACTTCCTGCTCACTCTGGCTCCCCAGAGGACAGGGTCACTCTGGCTTTCCTGTTCCTCTGTCCCCTGAGCATGTTGAGTGGAGCTGCCATTGCTCAGTATTACTGAATTGTTCCCAAGCTGGTTTTTCTTACAAGACTGCAAGTGCCTTGAAGGCTGACCCTATATTACTCCTTTTCTTAAAGCCCTTCGATGATTCTTCTCTGCCTCTAGTATAAAGGCCAATTTTCCCTCTAAGAGCATTAAAGGAGTCCCCCACCCCACTCCACCCCAAGCTGGTCTCTCTTGCCTTCCAGCCTCACTTCTGATACCACTCTCCTATGCTCTGATCATAATCAGGTTCCTTAAGCTTCGCGAAGGAGCTATGTTCTCTCTTGTCTTAGGGTTTCCCCTCATGCTATTTCCTTTGCTGTGAGCATTCTTTTCCACCCCTTCTCTTCCTGTGCCTTGGGTAATTCCAACTTGTCCCTTCTGTGTAAGAAGTCTCACTGCTCACAGGAAGTCTTACCTGATCAGCATGTTGAGATTGGACATGCCTCCTAAGTGAGCACAAGCCACTGTCGGTCTGGCCACCCTCATTCTGCATTGTCTCCACCTCCAACGACATCACAAGCCCCATCCTGGCCATTTTATGCATGGCATTTTATTTCCCCAAATTCAGAAGCTGAAATCCTACCCCCTAAAATGTGACCTTATCTGGTGATTAGTATTTTTACAGACCTAATCTAGTTAAAATGAGGTCATCAGGGTAGCCTCTAGTTCAATCTAACTGGGGTTCTTCTAAAAAGGGAAAATTTGGATACAGTCAACCACACAGGAAGAAGTTTCATCAAAATGAAGGTGGAGATTGGAGTGATGCTTCCACAAGCCAAGGACACCAAAGATTGCCAATGACTGCCAGAAGCTGGGGAAGGCATGGAGCAGATTCTCCCTCACACCCTCCAGGAGGAGGCAACCCCACTGGCAGGTTGATCTGGGACTTCTATCCACCCAAACTGTGAGTCAACAAATGTCTGCCACTCAGCTCATGATGCTTTGTTACCCTTGGAAACCAACATAGGTAACAATCACTTTCATTTTTGTATTTTTGTGGCTGCATCTACAGAGCTTACCACACTACAACAGGCAGAAAATATGAATTCAGTATATACGCATTTTAAAAATTTTTACTCCAAGAAACAGAAAGGAGACATGGTTCCTACACTTGAGGATTTCATAATTTAATGACAACACAGAGAAGATGACTCACAGTGTGCACTTAATGTTATGGCAGAGACATGGAGTGTCAGGAAACTAGCGCCAAGCCCCTAACTCGAATCAGTTGGTCAGTGCTAGGCAGCCATCCCAGAAATCTCCCAAAGCCTGAATCTTGAAGCAAAATTTAGGCAGAAAAGAGAATTGGAACAAACAAAGGGAACTGGCTCTTTGTAGATCTGTGAGTAACCTGCTATAGAGATAAACTGGAGCCTACTCATGAGGGGTCTCGTATAACCCGCTGAGTCCGGGAACCAACAATGAATTTAC
This sequence comes from Erethizon dorsatum, assembly GCA_028451465.1. Taxonomy (NCBI): domain Eukaryota; kingdom Metazoa; phylum Chordata; class Mammalia; order Rodentia; family Erethizontidae; genus Erethizon; species Erethizon dorsatum. The sequence goes on along the minus strand of CM051837.1, from coordinate 54,817,423 downwards.
AGAATTTATAACATGCGTGGTCAGGTTTGGGCTCTAGAAATTTGTCCCTGGGAAAGTGAGAATAGACCTCAAGGGCAGGGCACAGCCCTAGAGCTGAGTCTGCTCAGTAAAGACTTTCCACAGGACAGAGGAATTTCCCACACACTGACTCCTATTTTGTCCTTTTAGTGGCAGTAATATCCCCTGAGCAGATGTGCTGCCCTATTACTTTCAAGTCCTAGCCAGCCCCAACCTCTTATAATTTGCCTCCAATTCTTGGAAGTTGGTGAAATCTATGTTTGTCATCATTCCTCAAAGCCACCAGCTCAAAGTATGTAGTTCTATGACACTGAGGGGAAAGCCAAGGACATCAGTGCCATATTTCTTTTCCCATTAATATTTCTCTGCTCTGTTAAAGCTAAATAAGGCAAAGCTATAAGATCATCAGGGAGAACCAAGGGGAGGACGAGATCCCAGAAATCAGAGGCGGCCCCAAACAAAACCTTTCTCAAAGGGGTGGGGCGGAGGAGGAGCTTCTCCATTCCCAGTGTCCCCTTCGCTGCAGAAGACACATTATGGGTCTCCTCACAGTAACAACATCTAGTTTGGTTCAGATCTCTTGGTCTCATTTTTATCACCTCTAGAGGATGTGTGGTTACCCTGAATGCTGTGCTCAAGATAGGAAGGAAGAGCAAGCAAACATAATTCATCCTGCAGGACAGGAGAACATAGCAGTCTGCAGGACGGAAGGTAGACCGCACTCGCCAGGCCAGCAAAATTCCTGGCTGCCTCTGCATCCACTGCTGGGGAGCTTCTGCCTCCTGAAACAACTCCGGAGTCACCACCTGGCCCCGTGGAAGCCAGGTAGATGGGTGTGTCTTGACACCGCTGGTGCTTAGTACTCATTTGCCCCCGCAGACCCCAAATATCGGAGGGCTCATTTGCTGACCTTTAGCTGATGAAGGGGCTGGGGTTGACATTTGCATCAGCACCAGCACACGCCTTGATGGGTCATCCTTCAGAGGCACAGCTGCAGAACTGACGGCTCATCAAAGAGCAGGCTACCACCAGTGTGAAAGGAATAGAAGCTGATTGCATAGAATTTCCCAGCTATTCTAGGGGGCTTTGACGGGCTCTTTTTTTTTACTTTGTCTCTTAGACCTTTGGTCAGTTTTACTGCTGATGCAATAGGAACCAAGCATCCTGTTTTGCTCCAGTAGAAGCTGCATTTTAGCACTGGGAGGTGTTTGCCCCATACCTAGAGGGGCACTTCCAGATGTGAAGGCAGGCAGTGTATGGGCAGTGGCCCACCCAGCTAATCCAGCCAGCCCTAGGAGTCAGCTTTGCACAGAAACTGTTGAAGTCTCACTCTTGCCCACCTAGCAACACATGGAGGGATTAAACAAGCCATGTATTCAAAGCCCTGGGAGATTCAGAAGGAAGGGAAAGAGATAGAGTTGAGGCTCTATGGGAAAATTTCATTACCCTTGCCTGGAATGAATTTTTAGGACAGAGTACAGGGTATTGAACCAAAAGACTTTCACCTCCAATGGAATACATAGCTATTAAGCTCTTACTGTGTGCTGGTACTGTGCAGGACATCTAAACATTTGGCACCAGCCACTCGTGTGTGTGTGTGTGTGTGTGTGTGTGTGTGTGTGTGTTGGTGGCAACTGCAGAACACAAGTCCAAAAGACAGCACCACCACACCAGATTTGGCATTCTAAATTGTGGATCTGAGTCTTGGCCCTACTTCTTGTTAGCTATTTACTTGATTTTCTTTGAGGCAGAAAAGTGACCATACGCCTTCCCAATATCACAGGGCTTGGAGAAGATTTAAAAAAAAATGGTATGCAAAAAGTTAAAAAAAATACATGGTAAAGAGGAAAATGGCACCACACAAGAGTGAACCCTTGCTTGGACTATGGACTTTGGGTGATGATGATGTGTTAATTAAAGGTTCATTTCTTTATAATGAATTACGCAGATGTTGATAGTGGGGGAGGCTGTGTGTATGCAGAAGCAGGGAGTTTCCGGGAACTCTTCTGTACTTTCTGCTCAATTTTGCTGTAAGCCTAAAACTGTTCTAAAAATCTGTTTATTTAAAAGGAAAAATTAAAATACATAACCTGTTTAATAAAATTAAAACTATTAAAAAGAAGAAAATACAAAAGCAGCATAGATATGGTTTAATTGAATTGATATTGCTTCTCGGCCTTTTGGCTAAGATCAAGTGATATTAAGGTTTCAGTAGAAAGGTACAAGCAAAATGATATGAGTTTGAAGCCCCATAAAATCACAACTCATCAGTGATAGTTGGGGTCACTAGGAAAGGAAGATTACAGACACATTTCCCAGTGAACCTGACCTGATCCCTGTGAACCAGTGACCTCTGCACAATGGGTGTCATGAACACGGTGGAGTGACTCGGGTAAGGTAGTAGTAACAGTTGCCTCAGCATTTCAGCCCTCCCTTTGTCAGCCACCCTGAAGCAAGACATCAAAAGAAAAGCCCAAGGCCAAAGCCTAAGCACACTCAGGCAGCTTCCCCTGAATCAGTTCACCCACATCTCTGTTTCTGCCTGCATTCGTAGGAATGTCTCCTAGGGCAGCTGTAGCAAAGTGCCACAATTGGGGGTGCGGGGTTAAAATGACAGCAATGTTCTGTGACAGTTCTGCAGACCAGAAGTCCAAAATTAGAGTGTTGGCATAGCTATGCTCCTCCCAAATACCTGAGGGGAGGATCCCTCCTTACGAATTCCAGTGTGGAGCAGCTCCAGGAACTCCTTGGCTTGTAGCTGCATCCCTCCAATCTGCCTCTGTCTTCACATGGCCATCTTTCCTCTCTGTCTGTGTCTTCACATGGCATTCTTCTCTGTGTGTGTGTGTCTGTGTCCAAATTCTCCTGTTCCCACAAAGACACCAGTTAGAGTGGATTAAAGCCCACTTTAATGATATCATCTCAATTTGATTACATCTGCAAAGATCCCCTTTCCAAATAAGGTCACAGTCATGTATGTACCGTAACAATTCCCCATGACGGTAAGCTAGGGTGGTCTGACCCCTGCCTCATCCCCACGTACTATAGAGGAAGACCCTGGATTTAGAGTCCTGAGACTTAAGGTCGTGTCCTAGCTCTCTGGCTTAGTAACTGTATGACCTTGAACAAGTTACTTAAACTTTCCGAGCCACAGTTGCTACGTCTGTATAATAGTGATCTTAATGCCTATGATACCTTCTCCCCAAGATTATTGTGGAAAGTTCAGAGATGACATTAACGGATCACTTTATAGACTCTAAAGCTCCAGACAAATATTTATTATCACCTTTTTAAATCAAAGGACCCAGTTTCCACTACTTGTGGCTACAGCAAAGGGACAAGTTTCCATCCATATTTTAATTGCAATCATTACATCCTCCATCTGCCCAAACAGGAAATTAAACCCCTTAAAATGCCTTTCAGATATTTCCGGAAGTTCCCCTGGGCTGTGGCGTGTGTGTTCAGGACTAGGCTCCTTGTGAATCTCAGCTCTGGGCTCTTCTTTCCTGCCCGGAGCTGCGTGGCTGGGTTCCTGGCTGTTCACACTTCGGAGATGGTCACCGCTCCGGTGTTTTACACCACGCCGCTCGGGCCTCGAGGCAGGGGCAGGTGCTCGCTTCCCTGCACTCTGCTCTGCTTCATTATCCTCCACACTCCGCTGAAACTGGGGTACAATTTTAATTGTTTTTAACTTTATTTTTTATTAGTACCTATTTGTCATACATATTGATCACATTCATCATAGGGAATTTGTACCTGTACACAATATATCTTAATTCTTCTTTTTCCCCCATTCTCCCTCCTTTCAACCCTTCTTCCCCTCCCCATTTACAAAAGCTTCATTTCCATCTTTACTTCTGTTCTCTTTTTTTTTGTTTTCCCTTCCTTCCCTCCCCCCTCCATTGTTCCCCTTCCCTTTCAAGCATGTTCTTCCTACTTCCCAATATCTATCCTCTGTTATGCTCCTTATTTACCCTTTGAGTTTCTCACACAAAAGAAACAATGTGATGTTTAAACTTGTGTGTCCAATTTACTTCACTTAAGGTTATGATCTCAAGGAGCATCCATTTTCCTATAAAAGACTCAAGTTTATCCTTCTTTATGGCAGGGTGGTATTCCATTGTATATAAACAACACATTTTCTTTATCCTTTCATCCTTACCAAGTGTGCACCATAATCCCAGCACCCAGGAGGCTGAGGCAGAAGGATCACTGTGAGTTTGAGGCCAGTCTGGGCTACATAGTGAGTTGAAGGCCAGCCTGAACTGTGTAGTGAGACCTTGTCTCAAGAAAAGGGATGTGGTCTCAAAACTGATGGTTTTAGAACACTTATGGGACTACTCCGGGGCAGTCCAGCCTGGCCCCACATTGGAGCACAGAACTCAGGGCTAGGCCAGGCCAACCTGCCAGAGATTTGCAGAGAGCAGGAGTTTCTCGTAACAGAAATATAAACCCTGCCTGTGGTTCCTAATTTCTTCTCCTCTGACTGGCCACTTCCCAGAAGCACTGACAATGGGAATATTCACTCCACTTCAGGGAAGTCCCCATAGGCCTGTGGCCTTGCTTCCTAACCCCCTTCCACAAAATTCTATCTGAAGGCTGTAAATCAGGCACAGACCCCTTGTCATTTGGGTCATGCAATCTAGAAAAATACGAGTTTTTGCCAATATCCCAGTTGACATATATTTTGCATAAAAAGGCAAGATTTCCATGATCTCTTGAAAAATAGGACGACATATTAATGTCCAGCCTGCATGTCTGGATGTCAGTGCTAAGTCTGAGCTCAGAAGCAGCAGTTTGCTCTAAGTAGAGCCATATTCTCCAGTTCACCCAGTCTCTATTAATCATTTATATTAATTGCTTGGTTCCTGCAGTCCAAGTCATTTGAGTTGGAAAGATCATAACATTCAGTGAACCCTATCGTTCAGTCCACTGAGAGCCAAGCCAAGCCCATTCTGGTGACATTCTCCACTCCAGCATGGAGTAACAAAGCCTTTCCACAGAACACTTTTCTTAACCTTCCAGCTCTTAAGGACAATTGCTCAAAGAGAAATACAGCCTTAAAACATAAGGAGCAAACAGATAGAGCCCAGCCCTACAGTAGCACACAGTACTGCTTGCCATAAATCCCCATGGACCCTAAAATCATTTCTTCCTCCTTTGTGCCACCTTCTATCAGTGCCATCAAAACGGTAGCATGAGCAAGACCCTGGCACATTTGTACACAATTTACATCTGGGTGATGGTGAGCTTTCATTCAAGTGGAAAGTCTGCCTGAAAGGAAAATTTAAATTTCATTTATTTTAGGAAACTCCTACTTACAAATTTTAAGGAGTCAACTTTCTAGAAATGTTCTCATAAAAATGTACTCTCTAAAAGGCCTTATGATTTGGGCTCCTATTAATATCATGCCATATATTCTGGTGTTTGGATAGACTCCCAGGAGGAGTATGATAACAGAGAAACAGTAAAGCTTCAGACCCAGATAGTCGTGTGCTAAATGGCAATGGGAGGAGTGGGGAATTAGAACCATGAACACATCCCGGACATGAAAGAAGAAGCAAATATTTAACTTCCCTTTGCACAGATGCACAGTATTTGCCTTGCTTGACCTTGAAATAGTCAAAGAACAAAATAGGTGCCAGCTTTGGGAAATCTGTCCCCTCCGTTGCTGGGAAGACCAGGTGGCCTCTGTCTAGGTTTCTGACCCCTGAGGTCTATTGACCTTACTTGGGGTGTAGGGAGAGGCCCACCCTCACTCACTTAGCATTCTGGCCCGAGGACGAGCACACTACTGTTTTTCTAACACCCTTCCCTCCATACTGCCTCACCCAGCCTATGTTTCCACTCTACAAGCTGACACACCACTGAAATATTTAACAGAAATATTCCTAATGTTATGGGATGGCAAGATGAACACAAGAAGAATTCTGAATTTTCTTAGATGTGAAAGCTTTCAGATTCAAAATGGAGTCACCTGTGACAAACTCTAACAAATGGATCCAGGGACGGTCATGAAGGGAAGGGTCTCGTGCACAATTTGCCTCCTAACAGGAACTATCATAGGGACAAAGAACAGCTCAAGGACAGATAGCCACTTGGGCAAGAATAATTACATGACACATTGTCTCATAAGCCTGGTCGAACAAAAGAGTGTGTTACGACTTTAGGACGAATTGTACCTCTCCACTGGCCAATCAGCTCACCAGTACTTGCAGGTGCCAATGAGCTTTCTTTCAAAACATCTTAGGAAGAAGATTTCTAACCATGTAATAAAACCCCAACCACCCCAATCTTCCGCTTTGTTACTCCCAGAGTAACAATTGTTTGCATACAGATTCATCTATATATTTTTGTTTGATTTTGACAGGCTCTATTGTATTAGAAAATACAGCCTTCTAATCTTCAGTGTGGCATACTTAGACTACCTCCAGAACTCTGGGGTCTTACTTAACGTCTACCATCTTGAATCCTTTTAAGCACTGTTCAACTCCTCAAATTCCAGTCACAAGAAGTGAAGCTCAGAAGAAACCTCAGGCTCCCTTCTCCAGCCTGGCTGTGGCCAACCTTCTTTTTCTTTTTTTTTTTGTGGGTACCGGGGGGTCAACCTCAGGACCTCGCGCGCCAACAGGCACCCGTGCCGCTGAGCGATATCACCAGCCCCTTTTTCGTATGTGGGTTCCAGGAGTCGAACTCGGGCCCTCGCACTTGCAAGGCAGGCGCTTACGCCACTGAGCCATCTCACCGTGGCCCACCTTCTGAGTTCTGCTTTCCTGTCTGAGGACGTGCCACTTAATATAATTCACAACAGCAAAGTACATTTATGGAGAGGAGGACTAAGCCTGGACATACAAACCATAATCTTAATATTCAACCTACAACCAGATAATTACAGAGAATAACAGCATTTAGCTATTTGTACTAGGGATGTACATGTCTAATGTCAGACCCGCTATGTTGAGTTAGAAGTGTAAATTCTGCCCACATAGACGTGCTTGTCTAAGCCCAGATGAATAGAGGTCTGAAAAGGTTACTGGCTTCTTAACACCTAAAGGACTTTCATCAGCTAACTCCAATATACTTTGCAAAGCCCTGTTTCCTCCTTCCCAAAGCTATGCTGCGCAGTATCAGCGGACTACTCAGAGGAGAAGGAAAGAGGTAGGATCGACGGGGTGAAGATAAGGGTTCAGATTCCCTCTCCGCAACTTAAATTTCTGCAGGTCACTTTCATCACTAGTCTGGACTACCTAATCCATGGGCGGAATCAAACGACTGAACAGTGGTAAAAAAGGCTCTATTGTAGAGCTCACGCAGGGTTGGTCACTAACTAGCATAGAGGATGCGCGATGTTTCCGTGAGGTGACTGACAGTGAAGACTTGCACAGCAGTTGAGGATCCTCCTGGACCACTCCGTCTGGACCTCTGTAGCATGGCTACCAACGCTGATTAATGTTTCTGGGATTAAAAGCCTCATTTCCTAGGATGATTAGAGAATAAGGACAGTGGGTGAACCAGTAATATCTGCTTGGAGGCATTTTAGAGAACATGAGTAAATACAACTAAAATGAGCCAATTTTTCATTATTAATAATTAAATAGTTACCTATAATAGAGTATTAAATAGTTGATGATAACAATTTTATCAATACATAATTATTGTAAACTTATTAATGCTAATTATTGGTTACTATTCGCCATATTAATTAACCAATCAATGAATAAATGATGAAGTGGACTGAGGGAGGTTATCACAACAGGTAGGCAGAGAAAAACTCTGCTCATGTCACTGGTCTCCGGAGAACTATAGTACATATTCAGGAACTGGAAAAGACTATACATTCTCTTCTATGTTACGCTAGCACACAGGTTTATTTAAAGCTTTAAGTCATTCTACTTGATATTTAAAGAATAACTTTTGCATAGGTTTTTTTATTTTTAAAAAATCAAATACTCCCAAAATGTAACCAACTGCAAACATTTCACCATATAAACATTTTCTCACCACACAACATTGAGGCCATAGATAGTGTGTTTTCCCTAGAGTACAGGGAAAAGTTGAAATCTTGGGCATTAGGGAAATAACTTAATTTGGACATTTAAGGTAGAGAATGATTTTTATTTGGTTCTTGTGCCAAGCAAAGGAAAGCCATGCATGTGTTCTCAGTTATCGGCCTCACACTAATACCTACCAACCACATCCTCTACAACAGAAAGGAATAGCTACCTTTCCATTTGTTGGAAAAATGCTCTTTTTTGCTTCCAATGACAATTTTCTCAAACTAAAAGTCAGATCAATAGATGAATACAAAAACAGAATATGGTATAGCCATGCAATGAGTCATTATTCTTCCATTCAAATGAATGGAATTCTGACACCGTGCTGCCACAGAAATGAACCTTGCTGAGTAAAAGAAACCAGACTCAAAAGGACAAATGCTGCCTTATTCAACACACAGGGAGGAGGTAGCTACACTTGGCAAATTCACGGAGACAGAAAGTAGTGTAAAAGTTTGAAGGACGAGGGGATAGGTAGTTACTGCTTAATGGATACAGAGTCTGTGGAATGATGAAAATGTTTTGGAACTACATGGTGGTGACGGCACAATATTATGAATATAAGTAAAGCTACCATCTTGTACAATTTTGGTTTCAATAATAAATTTTATTCTCCTCCCCTTAAATAGCTTATACTCTTATAAAAGAGTTAAATAGTAATGGAAATAATGTGTACTAATGCCCAACAAGTAGTGCTACAGACTCAAGCTTTTTGAGTATGAAGGGTACCAGAATATGCCACCCCACAAGATGCTACTTTGGCATAAGGGATATTTTGTGCTAAAACCGATTAGTCTTTTGCCTTCCATTATCCTGTCTAAAAACAGGAGAGAAATTCCCATTTGTAAGTGTCTCCTTTTTATCCTTCATTAGGGCATATGAGGTATACACACCATTGGGTTTCATATAATTATACATGCTTATGACATACTTTGATCATTCCCACCTCTACCTCCTTTCCCTTTGCCACCCTTCTCCTGAGCCCCATCTCCTTCTCTAACAGTCTTTCTTCTACTTTCATGACATCTTTCTTTCTTTGATATTTTTTCTGGATTTCTCATATGAGAGAAATCATGTGATATTTGATTTTCTGAGTATTGCTTATTTTACTTAGCATAATGGTTTCTAGTCACATCTATTTTCTTGCAAGCCACATGATTTTATTTTTTAATGGCTGAATAATATTCCATTATGTTTATTTACCACATTTTTTACCCACTTATCTGTTGATGGACACCTAGGCTGTTTCCATAGCATAGCTATCATGAATTGCACTGCAATAAATATGAATATACAAATATTTTTATGATGTGCTGACTTTAATTCTTTCAGGGACATACCAAAGAGTGGTGTAGCTGGATCAAATGGTAGTTCTAATTTTAGTTTTTTGAGGAACCTCCATACTAATTTCCATAATTGCTGCACTGATTTATATTCCCACAGTGTAGAAAAGTTCCCCTTTCTCCCACATCCTCATCAGCATTTACAGTAGTGCTTTCTGTGTTCTTGATGATAGCCAGTTTCATGGGGCGAGATAGAATCTCAGTATAATTTTGATTTGCATTTTCCTGATGGCTAAGAATGTTGAAGATTTTTTTCATGTACTTACTGGCCATTTATTTGTACTTCTTTTGAGACGTATCTGTGCAACTCTTCTATTCATTTAGTGATTGAGCTTTTTTTTTTTTTTTTGGTGTCAAAGTTTTTGAGTTCCTTATATATTTTGGGTATTTTCTTCTGTCTGAAGTGTAGCTAGCCAAGATTTTTCTCTCATTCTGTAGACTGCAGAGACTATCTTAATACCTACGATGACAATTACCTGTGAAAAAACCTGAGTAAATAGGCAATTAATCATGTATTTCCTCCTCTTATTTTCCTATAATGTACCTCCCCTACCCAGGAAGTTTAAAACCTCTTTTCCTTTGTCTAGCCTACACAGTACATAAACCCCAAATTCTGCCTCCTTGAATCTCATTTTTTTGTGAACGCCAGTGCTTACAAACATAATTACATCGGTTTTTTTTTTTTTTTTTTTTTTTTGTGGGTACCAAGGGGTCGACCTCAGGACCTCGCGCGCCAGCAGGCGCCCGTGCCGCTCAGCGATATCACCGGCCCCTTTTTTCGTATGTGGGTTCCGGGAGTCGAACTCGGGCCCTCGCGCTTGCCAGGCAGGCGCTTATGCCGCTGAGCCATCTCACCGGCCCCCTTACATCGGTTTTTGTGTCTTGTTAGTCTGGGCTTTTTTATCTTTTTGGTTTGGTTTTTGTCAGTGTAATTTTAAGGGGGTAGAGGTGAAAAGCTCATCCTCCTCCACAGGCTGAGGAGAAAATGGAGATTCTCACTCCGTCCTCTGAGGGTTCACAGAAATGAGCTAACAGGTTAAGAAGACATTAATGATGGCAGATTAACAAGATAATGGCAGATTAATAAGAGAAAAGCCATACACTTCAGTAATGTGCACAAACACTGGACTGTTAGTATCAGCTTCTAGGAAGGACCAGATGGTTAAAGCTTATGTAACCTCTTCTTAGGGAAGAGGGAATGAAGGGGCACAGGCAATTTTAGGAGAATAATAAATGTTCATTAGGGAGAATAAGTGGACCTGAGAGACTATAATTGTGAATTATTCCTTCTGGAATTTGATTGAGCCCGAGAGACAGACATTATCTTGCGACGAAGGTCATCCAGGTGTGGTCACTTTACTCCGTCTTCTGTTACAGATAACGAGGTTTCAGGGAAGGGGTAGATGACAATCGTGTTCTCCTTAGCTGTAAGACAGATACAGGAATGGCAGAGAAAGCCTCTCCCTGTGTTTGTGGGGACCTTGATTCTAAGGCAACTTCTCAGGCTTCTCTGCATGTCAAAGCACCAGCCTTTGGGATATTGTTTTTCTGAACCCAAAATCAGGTGTTATTTTTTTTTTAAAAGGAGCTCTTACAATTAAGGAATAGCACATTGTAAATCAATCATTCCAATCTCCAACCTGAAATCTATTTTTCTCCTCCTGAATTGAAATCATATTGACTAGAAAAAATAAAGACAAAGATATTTAGTAAGGTAACACTGGCAGCCAGTTGAATAATATAGCTGGAAAAGTCCATCGAAGAGTGAAATGAACACTAATTATAGTTGGATTATCACCCCTTTTCTTTTTTTGCTAGATATTATAATAAGATGTATTGAATACAAAGAATGGGGTTTAAATTCTGAGGAGTTTCATCCCAGTTCTATTTCATAGCAGCTATCAGCATCGGGGAAGTTATTTATTCTCTGAGCTACAGTGCGCTCCTCCATAAAATTCAGTTACTGGAGCATAACAGGAACACAGCAGATGCTGGAGTTATTGAATAAGTGAATAAATGAATGGCTGACAGTCACTGAATTGAAATTATTGACCAAAGCCAGGCTTAGCAGATCCAAAACGAAAACAATGGAATTGACAGAAAGCTATGTTTTAATGAGATGACGGTGAAAATGGAAAAAGGGGATTGATTCTGGAAAAGTGGAAAGGGCTTAGGAAATAGCAGGAGCTTCCTGGCTCTGAGGGCTTGCCTTGTTGAAGTATTTAAGTCTCCATACTTCCCTAATCTCATGTTTAATGGATCTTAAAATGATTAAGAGGGAAAAACCATGCTTCGGAGAGCCAGAGTAAGCATAACTCCATAATATTCAGGGTGACTGGTTGACCCAGGCAAACCCAAATAGATGCTTTTGCCATCAGAACCTTGCTGTTTTAACCTTAAGGTGGTCCTGGGTGGATCTATTACACAAGATGTTTTGTCAAACTCAAGTTCAGAACGTACAACTTGTTGTTTGCTATCACTTGTGTGCACGCTCTGCACACATAGGCATGGGGATTTTCCAGACTCTGTGTTCCCAGTTTACTGTAATAAACATGGAAGGGATCATGAAAGTTGGGAGAATATGTATTCTTTTTCTTCTTTTCTGCACGGGTGCCAGTGTACTTAGAGTCCAAGCACAGATGCTGCCTGAGTACCAATTAAATGTTGAATCAAAGTAGGATGTTTTCTCTGATTTCTGTCTTAGAGTACAGGGAAGGGGGCTCGTCCAACCCTCCAAACCTTTCTCTGTTTCTCTGTAAATACCTCATGCCAGGCTGAGTGTCCCATCCTCAGTACTGAGGGGACTTTCTTGATTCGTAACAGTAACCTCCAGACTATCTGCACATGTAAAAGGATGCTATGTAATATTAGCACTATTTTATTCTAACGTGATTTAAGAAGCAGTGGTATTTATTTGACAAAAATTTAATATGCACCAATTCCTTATGATATTGCTATTGATTTTTCAAAAACTAAAGATAGTGTAAGGTCCCTATTCTCAAGAGTTTTACAACCTGCTTGGGGTTTCAAAAGTAAAAATTAAATAAGAGATATACATAGACTGCACCTATAGTATTGATTTTAAAATAAGATTGAGAGCACTAATATTTATTGAACATATGATATTGAGACAAGAAGATAGGGCATGGCTAAAACTGACTGAGAAAGGGGGTGTGACAAAATCCCGGAACATATGCACAGAACAGTTCCCAAAGCCTTGCACATGGACTGTTTAGGAGAACTCCAACAGGTTTTTGACAAGATGGCCTAGACCTGACATCATCATGAGGAGTGGACAATACAAAAAGAGAGTTTACATTGAGTTTTTGCCACTGTGTTCTCACTTGCATGGTGGCCCAACCTCACATTGTAGGATGTACTTTTTCTACTTTTACTTGGTCCAAACTCGATCTGCAGAACCTGTTTCTTTTCTTACCTTTAATAAAACTTTGCTACCATTTGAGCTTGTCTTAATCAATTCTTTGCTTAGGACAGAAAGAACCTAGAAACTACTTCCAGAAGGAGACTTCAGTGCCCCAAAACCTGATAACACTGTGTTCCAGAAACTGGTATAGGTACTTTCATCTATTCTCCAGATTAAACTGTCATGTGATGTGGGGGATACTATTTACATTTTACAAAGCAAAAAATTCTAGGCTCAGAATGGTTAAGTAATGATGAAGTTTAGGATATGGTATCCTTTGGCACAACAGATATTTTAAACTGAAGGAACTTGAGAGACAGAATTTCAAGATCTCTGTAACCTTTTTCTACTTTTCTGTCCCAAAACAGGTCATAAAACTCCAAAAGAATCTTCTGATTCTTTCTACTGAAGCAGACCATAAAACCCTCATGTGAGAAATGACCTTGCTGTATTCAGGGGGGAAAAAAATCTTTATTTCTGAGGCTGAAGAATCACAGAAAAGACGCTGACCCAACAGGCCTTGTTAAGTTTTCCTCCAGTTTATTATCATTAGATCATTCCCCTTTGTCACTCATATTTCTCCATAGCTGTCCATTTTTCACCAAACTTACTATAAAAAATGACTCAGGTTGAAGTCTTTCTTTGGGTCTTCATTTCCATATGAAAATCCCAAGTCATGTGAAAGTTGTATTCAGGGAGACTAAATATGGAAGAGGAAAGATTGACAGAACATCATAGCCTTTCTGAGATCTGGAAGGAGATACTGTACTGGAAAAACAAAAATTTAGTGAAGAGAAAAAGAAGAGCTCTGGGAATCAAGAAAGAGCCAACATGAAAACTAGAAATCACAAAAAAGCAGGAGAAGCTGAAGATAATGCAGAGAAAAGAGGGAAATAGCCTGTAACACTAACTCCATCTCCCAGGGAGGGGTACCTGTCCGCACAAACACGAGGAAAGGCCACAGAGGCTCAGCAGCCCCAGGAAGAAACATCGGACCAGACTGGCAGCACTGCCACAAGAAAAGCCCATGATTATTATAATCTGCAAATACAGCTTGGGGTTTTATCTGAAAGACATTTATTATGCATGACAAGCTAGAGTTGGAGAAGAAATCAACTGCAGCGCCCATAATACTTAAGAGTGATATAATCAGGAACCATTTGGGGAAAGGGTAAATTGTCTAAGACTGAGCTATACAAGGAATCAGAAGTCACACAACTACATTTTAGGGTTTCTGGGATTACTCTAGCACATTGTGGTTGAAAGATAGCCACAAGAGGTAGCTGTGAAGTGGTGGGCTAGTCACACACACTCTGAGAAATTTAAGCAGTGACAAGCTCAGGCCAAAAAAGGACACAGGGCTCTTTCCTTCTGTGGTTAGAAACCAACCTGGCACTGTGTGCCTTGCTGAGGGAGCTGGGTCTGAAAGAGCTGGCATTAAGTCCAGCAGACTACTTGATTCCCCCCTCACAGCCTACTTCCAGCATGAAGCTCAGTGGTCTAATTGCTTTACCCATTTGCCAATGTGATCAGGGATAATCCTCAACTTGGATGGTTGCAACATCCAGGGGTGTATGGACAGAAGGTCCTCCAGAGCAAGTGGAGGGACACCTCACAAGCTCATAGGCTGTAAAGGTAGGCAGAAATAGTAGCGACTTGGGGTGCACAGAAAGGCACAGACACCAAGAGACACTGGAATGAATGCAGCCCTAAGGCAGACACCACATCATTGACTGACCTCACCCAATGGGAAAGCAAGGCAGTACTCGGTGGAGAGAGAGAGGGGGAGAGAGAGAGAGAGACAGAGAGAGAGAGAGGGAATGAGAATACTAAAAGCTGTTAGAGAAAAACATCAAGTAAAGGCAAGCCTATTAGACTAATAGCAAATTTCTTAGCACAAACCCTAAAGGCCAGGAGAGCTTGGAGTGAAGTTTTCCAAGCTCTGAAAAACAAACAAACAAACAAACAAACAAACAAAAAACCTGTCAACCCAAACTTCTATATACTACAAAAGTATCCTTCAAAATTGATGGAGAAGTAAAGACTTTCCATGACAAAGAACTCCTGGAGAAATAAATGATCATTAAATCAGCACTGCAGAAAATACACAGGGGAATGCTAGGCAGAAACAGGGAGGCCACCAGCACCAAAGAGCCCAAAGGAAAGTATACATCTAACTGGAGGAGTAGTTAAACAAAAGGAGATAAATAAAGAAACAGAACTGGAAAAATAATGCAATGACAGTATTCAGTAAACACTTTACACTAACAACCCTTAATGTTAAGAGTCCTAACTCCCCAATCAAAAGACACAGACTGGCAGACTGGGTCAGAAAACGAGACCAAACTATAGTTTGCCTACAGAAGACACACCTCATCCAAAAGGAAGATTATATTCTTGCAAGTAAAAGGGTAAAAAACAATATTCCATGCAACTGGAGTGTGAAAACAAACCAGAGTAGCTAACTTATTTTCAGACACATAAGACTTCAAGCCAAAACTGATCTGAAGAGATAAAGATGGCCACTAGATAATCACAAAGGGAACAATTCAACAGGAAGCAATAACAATTGTAAATATTTATGCAACAAATGTTGGCACACTCAACTTCATAAAGCATAAAAGGACAGATAGACACCAATAAAATCATAGTGGAGGGTTTCAGAACATCCCTCTCCAAAAATAGGTCGACTAGACAAAAAAATCAACAAAGAATTATCAGAATCAAATTACACCATTGAACAGATGGACTTAACAGATATTTTAAAGTGTTTCATCCAACAACAACAGAAAACACATTTTTTCAGCAGCACGCACAACTTTTTCCAAAATAGATCATATCTTAGGCCATAAAACATGCTTAAATAAATATGAAAGAATTGAAACAATCCCTTGCATTCTATCAGATCATTTTTGGGGATGGAGCTGTGTAAGGGTTAAGTTGCTGACCGCAACTTGCTGGCTGTGTTTGAAAAGCTCATATTCACAGCCTGTGAAGGCAAATAAGACTGAAGCTGTGGAGGCTGACACTCCCTATTGCAGAGCAGTAAACTGCCAACCTTAGAGAGCAAACAGTTCTCTTGATTAGCAAGATTTACTGCTTTGAATGTCTTTGTGCTAACTTCTCAAGACCCTGCTCATTTTCATACCCCCCCCAGCTTTTCCCATAGATGTGCTCTCCACTTTCTGCACACCCCTGAATTGTTAAGGACCCAATAAATATGGCCAATCCAGAGAAGTCTTGGTTTTAGCATTCTGACCTTCCTGGACTTCCCACAAACCATATTTGCATTGTCTTTATTTAATCCTTTTCCATATACTCATCTCTAAGATCTGGAGCCTGATCAGCTCCCAATAGATCAGAGCAGAATGAAACTAGAAATCAACAGAAACTATGAAAAAACATGGAGATTAAGTAATATGTGGTTGAATAATCAATGGATCACAGAAGAAATTTTAAAGTTCCTAGAATCAAATGATGACACAAGCACAATATACCAAAATCTGTGAGACACAATGAAAGCAGTTCTAAGAGGGAGGTTTATAGCTGTGAATGCATTCATTAAAAGAATGTAGCAGCTGGGCATGATGGAATATGCTTGTAATCCCAACACTCAGGACAACTGCCAAAAGTTCAAGGCCAGCATGGACTACATAGAGACCCTCTCTCAAAAAAAGAATGTAGTGACCCTAAATAAATAAGCTAATGGGTACATCTCAAGGTCCTAGACTTAGTCCCAGGAATGCAAGGATGGCTTAACATACACAAATCAAGAAATACAATATATGATATAAACAGTAGTAAGGATAAAAATCAATCAAAACAGAAAAAGCCCTTGACAATTTCCAACATCCATTCATGATAAAAAAAAAAAAAAAAGAAACCCTGGCAAAAACAGTAGGACCTTGTCTCAAACTGATAAAAACCATTTATGACAAACCCACTGCCAACATTATACTAAATGGAGAAAAACGGAAAGCATTCTTCCAAAATGAAAAATAAGACAAGGGTAGCCACTGTCACCACTCCTGTTCAACACAGTAGTCAAAAATTTAGCCAGAACAATCATGCAAGGGAAAGAAAGAAAAGGGATTTGTATAAGAAGGAAGTTAAACTATCCTTACTCACAGATGGCATGATCCTTACATGCAAGATCCATTAAATCTACCTAAAGACTCCTAGAACTAATAAGCAAATTCAGCAAAGTATCAGTACACAAAATCAATACAGGAAAACTAATAGCATTCCTGTACACCAACAATGAACTGACTAAGAAAGAAATCAGGAAAACAATCCCATTCACATAGCTTCAAAATATTAAATACCTAGGAATTAACATAACCAAGGAAGTAAAAGATCTCTATAATGAAAAGTATAGTATTTTGAAAAAAGAGATCCAGGAGGACTACAGAAAATAGACACCCCCTATTCCTGCACAGGTGGAACCAATATTGTCAAAATGTTCATATTACCAAAAATGTTATACAAATTTAATGTAATTCTAATCAAAACTCCAACATCACTCTTCACAGAACTAGAAAAAACAATCCTAATATATATATGGGACCAGAAGAGATCCAAAATAGCCAGAACAATCCTGAGCAACAAGAGGAAAGCAGGAGGCATCACAATCTCGGATTTCAAATTGTATTACAACACTACAGTGATAAAAACGGCATGATACTGGCACAAAAACAGATATGTTGATCCATGGAACAAGACTGAGGATGCAGAAACAACCATCACCTTCATCCATCTAATCTTCGACAAAGGGGCCAAATGTATACATTGAAGAAAAGATAGCCTCTTTAATGATGTTGGGGAAACTGGTTGTCCACATGCAAAAGAATGAGTCTGGATCCATATCTCTCATACTGCACTAAAATCAAATCAAAATAGATCAAAGATGTAAATATCAAAACAGAAATAATCTACTGGAAGCAAAACTTCGTAAAACTCTTGAAGACATAGACTAACCAAGGACTTTCTGACCAGAATCGCAATTGCACAAGAAATAACACACAATAAACAAATGGGACTATATCAAATTAAAAAGCTTCTGTACAGCAAACAACATACATATTGAAAAGGCTACCTACAAAATAGAAAAAAACATTGCTGCTACTTTTCAAATAGAAAACTAATACCTAGAATATGTAAAGAACTCAAGCTGGGCATGGCGGCACACATCTGTAATCCTAGCACTGGAAGGCTGAGGCAGGAGGGTTGCTGTGAGTTACAGGCCAGCCTCAGCTACATAGTGAGTTTGAGGCCAGCTTGGACTACAAAGTGAGACCCTGTCTCAAAACCAAACTAAACCAAACAAACAAAATAACTCAAAAGTAATATACCCCCCAAAAAAGACACAATAAAAATAGACAATTTAAATGAATAGACAATTTCCAAAAGAAGTACAAGTAGCCAATGGGGTATATGCGAAAGTGCTTGGCTTTTTTGACCATTAGAGAAAGGCAGATCAAAACAACACTGAGATTCCATCTTACTTCAGAAAGAATGGCTACCATCACTGACTGAAAAAACAATAGCTGGCAAGGTTGTCGGCAGTGGGGAAGGAACACTTCTACATTGTTGGTGCAAATGTAAACCTAGTGCAACCACTATGGAATCAGCATGGAGATTCCTCAGAAAACTATAAATAGAAATTCCATGTGACTCAGCAACACCCCTTCTGGGTATCTTTCCAGAGGAGTTAAAGGCATCATATTACAATGATACATGCACACCCATGTTTATAGCAACACAACTCCTAATAGTTAAATCTTGGTAGAAGCTTAAATGGCCATTGATAGATGAATGGATAAAGAAAAAATAGTATATATACACAATGGAGTACTACTTGGCCATAAAGAAGGAAAAGTTTGAGTCATTTGTGGGAAAATGGATACACTTTGAGACCATAATACTAAGTGAAATAAATCAGACACCAAAGGTTAAGAGCAAAATAAAAGATAGTTTATAGGAAACAAGGGGGTAGACTTTATGGAAATAGTAAGGGAATCTGGGGTTGGGGTAGACAGGAGGGAGTGGATGGCAAGGGGAGGTAGAAAGGATCAAGATGTGATATGTGTACGTACCAGTATCCCATGACAAATTTACTCATGTATGGTAATCATATACTAATAAAAAAGGAAGAGAAAATTTTGTATTCGATAAATTTGATGCTTTTCTCTTGTTAATCTGCCCCTAAACCCATCCTCCAGCCTTTTGAAAAGAGATAACTGCTGTCCTATAGAAAGATTTATTTTGCTATTCACAAAGAGCAAAGGTCCTTTCTGAAAACTTCATTGCCATCCAATAACATGGAATCATTTAACTTATGACAGCTGTGCGATAGTATGTTTATACTGGTTTTAGTTTCACACGTGGTCCAAAACTTAGGTCAAGGTCAACAGTGGAAAAAAATTAAACCAACAGTAGCTTTTGTATCACTACTTTTCATTGTAGTGGCATGGCGCCTCCATCGTTCTCTGCGGTTTTAGAAGGGACAGCTACCCATTACACATACACATATTCACGGGGTACACGTGAGTGCGTATCAGAAAAACAAAAGTTCTACAATGGCAAGAAGATATAGACAGTCACTTGGCTACTCATAAAATCCTGCCAAAATCACTTATCCCTAATAACGTTTTGGCTCACAACTGACCATTGTGTTAATATTATGATTACACGGGAAATATTGCATTTTTTAGTCTGGAATTTAAATGAGCCTGAGGAATTCTAATGGTATTATTTCTTTTATTCCCAGTGTTCCCAAAAGGAATCTCACAGTGTAAACAGCAAGGAGTAGGCGTTTTCTTACTTGCAAAACAAAAGTTGACTGACACAAAACTATAGAGTTTCTCAGTGCTCCATGCATAGTACCAAGATGTGAGATTGGGAGCAGAGAGAAGCAGCGCACCACACCGTGTGGTGGCACTTAAAGATAGTAAAAGAACAAACAAATACAATAACTGCCTGGGTGCAAAAGTAAATTGGAGTGGAGGGAGTTGTCTGAATTTTTTTAAATTTAAAAGAACATGTTGGGCTCAGGTAGTACAGGGACAGAATTTGTAGCCTTAGGGAATTTTGTCAGCTATAGTATTTTTGGGTTTTTGTTGTTGTTTTGAGATCGGGTCTGGCTATGTAGTCCAGGCGGGCCTCGAACTCCATGTGATCCTTCTGGGTCAGCTCCTGAGTGCTGGGATTACAGGTGTGCACCACCATGCCTCGCTGGGCTACAATATTATATCATTTGAAAGCCAAAGCTTACTCAGCTACGCATATTAACGTATAAATACGAACATGCACACTTTAAAAATGGCTCCTGTGGTGCTTCGAAACCATAGTTAAGTGTTCCAAGTGCTTCTAATAAAAGAACTGAGGTATCTTGGTGCAGTACTAAATGAGGAGAGACACAAACACTTCCACATGGCTTTTGTGGGCCTGTAATAGAGGTGGCTGAAGGCTATAGATCTCCTTCCCTCGGTTTCATTACCAGGTGTTACAATGAAAGCAGTTCTCAGACTGAATCTGGCCATCAGATAAATAGTTAGAAGCCATTAGGCTCAAAAAAGCTGTTCTACTAGTTCTGTAAACTCCACGAGGGACTGGTTCTCTGTTGTTTTGGCACTATGACAAATGCTTTGCCTACAAGATTCACTTAAACAGATGCGACAGTATTCCACAGCAAGATATAACTGACCATTCCTTCAGAGGTGGATGCAATAACCCACTTGTAATTTGTTGATACAGGTCCCGTTTCAAATCCTAAAACAGAGACTGCATCTGGCAGGGGCTACGTTCTCCCTCAGGCTTCCTAGATAACAATATCCTGTTTATACAAGGGCAGTATTTCCAATGAACCTACGTATTTTGAACACCTCTTATTTCACCAGTGAAAATTATTTCTCAAATTCATTATGCTAAATAACAAAGCTATTTGTACTTACTTGTGATAAAGACAAGGGAAGTGTTTACATTTTCCTCTAGAGCAGGAATTCCTAAGTCTTTCCAATTTCAACAAACCCCTGGATTATGCACTCAGCCCTAAATAGTATCTTGGTTTTTGATATTAATGAACTGCACCTGGGTGTCAGTTAAAGTCCCAGAAGTAGATATCGCATTTCTTACACCACAGAAATTCTTTAAGAGTTAATTACAGATACTATGACATCTTTGTTATGACTTTTTAACATTTCAAGCCAGAGCCCAGGCTGCAGATCAAATCTACATCTGGGCTCCAGTTTTAAGCAAGCCTTCTCTCTGACCTATCCTCAGTCTGGATCTAGAGAATCTGTCCACTGGCAGATAGTTAAGCCGCCCTTTTCTTGCCTATGCTTTAGATCAACCCTATTGGTTAGATGACGATAACCAGAGAAAGAGCTTACTTCATTCACAGGCCCATAAATGAAAGTTAGCTAAGTGTGTTAGTCCTTTTTCTGTTGCTATAACTGAACACTGCAGCCTGGGTAATTTATAAAGAATGGAGATTTAATAGCTTTTGGTTCTGGAAGGCAGGAAGTCGAAGAGTGTGGTGCTTCATTGAGTAAGGGCCTTCTTGCTACATCATAACATGGCAGACAGTGTCAGATAGCCAGACAAAGGAAGCGTGCGAGCTTAGGTCTCTCTTCTGCTTCCTAAAAATCCATTAATGCCATCCATCATGAGGAACCCACTGCTATGACCCATCTAATACCAATTACCTGCTCGAGACTTCCCCCTCCATCCAAATACCATTAACATGTGATTTTGGAGATTAAATTTTCAACACATGAACTTTTAGAGGGTACAACAAACCGTAGGATAAAAAGTAGTTGTTACCTCAAGCAATCAGTTCAGACTGCAACATTTTCTCTCCAGAACTCTTGAATGCACTGATACTTTTTTATTTTGCTATGAGAGGCCCACAATATCATCCCTGCTGATATCAGCCAAAATACCACATGGGGGGAGGGGCTTTGACAAAGAGTGCTGCGCTGGCCGGACTTTCAGATGAACTCTTCTGTGCCTTCCTTTCACCTAGTCCTCATCCGTGGAGTGCAGCCCGCCTGGTCTAGACATACCAAGAATCCCCTTAGGTCAATTTATGGAGAATCTTCTGACATTTGATCACTCTGGTCTGCCTTTAACAAGAATCCTAAGTCAGGTTGGCAAGAATGCTCTTCCACTTGATTATTTTCTTATTAATTACTATGCTTAAGAATTCTCCACCCACAGACACCCCCACATCCTCATTGTGTCCTTGGCCACAAATCTCCAGTGTCCTTGCTGCAGCATTTAAAGTTGTACCTGCTCTCACTCTCTTACTTCAATAGTTTTGACGCTTATCAAAATAATCTTAAATAAAATTTTCCTGACCATTTTAACAACTGTCAGAATAATTTATTTAACAATATAGTGCCATGAAATGGACAGGGTCAGTTAGTCACTGGGCTCCTCACTCTGGCCAATAGGCCTCTGAAAGAGGATCCTGAGTGGACACCTCTGAAGACTTTGTCTTTGCGTTTGACTCATGGATGGGGGAGCCATGGGGGAGCCAACACCTGAGCCAGGGCTCCAATAACAGACCTTTGAAGCACTCAGTAAGGGTAGGCTTTGAGTCTCAAGAGTTCAAAGAGGACATCGTGGTGCACACCTGTAATCCCAGCACTCAGAATGCTGAAGAAGGAGGACTGGCCAGAGTTCAAGGCCGGCCTGAGCTGCATAGTGAGACACTGTCTCAAAAACAAAACAACAACAACAAATCTTAGATTCTGAGGATGCTATCTGAGTCAGAGTTTCAGGGTTCTCTGTTTAAAAAGTCCCCGTCGGCTGGGTGTCCTCCCTGGGTCCTGGTTGCAAGTGGGGATTTCTTCTTTGACTTCTGGAACTTTTTCCTGTTTTTGCATGAGGTCTCTGTGCTTTCTGTGTGATCGTGTCTCTCCCGTGGGAGCTTTCAGTCAGCTGGGAACCACCCTTCTCAAATCTCTACTGATTAGTGCTCCACCACGTTGATGCTTTGTCTGCTTCCTTCCTGTTTTTACCAAGGACAGTTGTGAACTTTGGTGGCCAACCAGCTCCTCTAAACCACACCCTTCCCATCGCCTTAGCTTCTCGGTCATTATCACCTTTGGTCTTTCCTTCAGCAGCCTGGATTCTTCACTGTGTCCTCCTTTCCACCATCCCATCCTCTGTTCACTCCTCCAGGCTTTTCCCTCCCCACTCCAGCCCCTTGATTCCTATAGACAGTTGAATTGGGGGCCCTTGGGGCAATTCAGGACCACCCCTCCTCCCACCCCCCCACCACCCCGCCAAGCAACTACATATCAGTGCCAAAGAAAATCTTACCACAATCATTGATGAAAAGCCTTAGGTCCACCAATGAGCAGATAACTCTTCATTTGTTCCATCTGCCAGATACACAATTCAGATAAAGAAAAAAATATAAAATGTAATGCAAAGTTAATTATAACAGTAATATATCTACTAGATAAACTAGATTAGAAAAATTTCTAGAACTATTAAATTATAAAAGTTAGAAATCCAGTATAAGTACAAATGTACATTAAAAATATAGTAAAAAAAATTATTTGATATCCATTATTTCACATTAATCAAGTGCAACACTTACACACACACAAAAATGTTTATTTTCAGGGTTTTGTGTGCGTGATTTTTGATATGTGCTTAATGAGCATGCGCTGAAAAAAAGAGTTAACAGGCAAATAACTTGAAATAACGGCTAGCTTTGTTTAATGTTTTAATATGTCTGATTAAAAATAGTTTCCAAATTTTTCTTGGTAGATTGAAACCTTATGCTAAAGTGTATTAAATAATAGATATCCATTAATAATTTGTAAGTGATGGCACATGTCTGCAATCCCAGCATTCTGGGAGGTTGCGATAGGAGGACTGCAAGTTCCAGTGCAGCCTGAGCAACTTGGCAAGACTCTGTCTCAAAGACTCTGTCTCCCCGACTCTGCTGGGGAGATAGCTCAGAGGCATAGCGCCTGGCAAGCGCAAGGTCCTGAGTTCAATTCCCAGTACCAAAAAAAAAAAAAAAAACGTTAAAAAGGACTGGGAATGTAGCTCAGTGCGAAAGGCCTGGGTTCAATTCTTAGTACTAAAAACTAAAATCAAAAGTAAGTAAGATAAACTACCAAAACATTAAGCAAAAATTTGTTATAATTTTAAAACTTTATGTATGCTTTGAACTCCTTATCTGTAAACAGTTCAAAGAGGCTAAATATATTTGAGTCCATTAACAGATAAGGGTTTTTTTTGTCATGTTGAAAAATTGTACTATGAGGAAGCATATGCCCACAAAATTTTTGAGGTGGTATATTCATAAAGTTTGCTAGTCTGTTACTGATTCCTGGTCCATGACAGACAATTCACAGTTGTTTACATCCCAGTTTTCTGGTGCTAAAAATTATAAATAATATATGTGAGAAAATAATATATGAGATAATAATCATGAAGGGAAAGAACTTTGCATGTAAAGTATGCAAGGATTATCAGATGAATTTTTGTTAGGGGAAAAGAGTAATTTTGTCCTAAAGTAAAAAGACTGAATGTTCTATAATGAAAAATAGAAAAACTATAGGACAAGAATACTGAAGGGACATGAGAAGATGAGAAGGTTTTGCAGAAAATAAATCTTGGAAAACGAATCTTCTCTTATGCAGACAAATGTGGCTAAAGAGTGTTGGTTTTACCTGCAAGGTTTTTAAAAATGAAATTTAATCTTAAAGCTCACTGATGGGAAACTAGTTTGATTTCCTGTCTGTTAAAAATGACAATTTTTGCCAGGCATGGTGGTATACACCTGAAATCTCAGCTCTCAGGAGAATGAGGCAGGAGGATTGTTTGGAGTTTTATGTTTTTTGTGGTTTTTTGGTACTGGGAATCGAACTCAGGACCTCACGCTTGCCAGGCAGGCACCGTGATGCTGAGCTATCTCATATTAATAATATGAGTTTGGAGTTTGTAGCCAGCCTTGAACAGTGAGTTCAAGGCCAGCCTAACCTACACAGCGAGACCCTGTGTCTAAATAAATAAATAAGAGAATTTTCTTGGATTATTAATCTGCTCTTAATGAAAGATTATAAAAGGATTTTGCTTGCCTTTTAAGAAATCCACCTATTAAGTAAAGATTCCATATCTTGCCAGAATAATTTCTTATGCTTTCCTTGATTGATATTAAGAGAACTGAGTTTTCTCACCTTTTAAGAAAGCTGTTATCTCTTCTATAATCATTTTACCTTGATAATTACTTTTGAAATCTTTCATTATCACTTTGGTTAATAGGTAGCTAAGTATTCATAGTGATCTAAGATCTTATTTATTCATTTGACATTTTGACATTTTTTCTTTAAATTTTGCTTTCCCCAACTCAAATTCTAAATCAAACCTTCTTGATTTAGGGAGTTCCCAGTGAGCCCCTAGAAAATCTCAAAGGGTTTTGTTTTATAAATAAAAATGAAGGTATTAAGAATAATTAGGTTTATTTATTTATTTATTTATTTATTTATTTATTTAGTGGGTACTGGGGGGTCGACCTCAGGACCTCGTGCGCCAGGAGGCGCCCGTGCCGCTGAGCGATATCACCGGCCCCTTTTCGTATGTGGGTTCCGGGAGTCGAACTCGGGCCCTTGTGCTTGCCGGGCAGGCGCTTAAGCCGCTGAGCCATCTCACCAGCCCTAGGTTTATTTAATATGTTGAAGTATGAAAATTGTCAAATGCAAAGAGATACTTAACCTTCCATAGGTCATATTGGTATGTGCAAAATAAAAAAAAAACATTGGCAATGCTGGGGATCAAACTCAGGCCTGACACATGCTAGGCAAGCACTGTACCACTGAGCTATATCCCCAGCCTTGTATGAATAAATACTAATAATGTGAGTATTTCAGAGACTGTATTAACTTCCTGGAAGTTTGTCAATCCCTTGATGTCCATCCATTATAATTCCAGTTATTATTTGTAAGTAAAGTATATCATAGGAAAAAAATTTCCTTGTCAAATGAACTGTTACAGATCTAGGACCATCTCAATTTCTTTTGTCATCCACAGTTAGTTTTAGTTTTACCTTGCTTCTCTTCTGAAAGTCCTTACAATCAGCTATAGATCCGATTGATTCATCTATAACAAAAAGGGACTATCTCAGGGACCCATGAATAGAACCATGACAGACAACCCAGAGTAAAAGATTCTGCTGACTGCTTAAATAATTTTAATGTCATACTGCTGCACTGAGCAAGGATTTTCAGAACTCTAGATGAGAAGCTGACAGGTTCAAGAAACTGCTAACCCAAGATCAAGCAGAACAAGAACTAATCACATAGGACTGAAGGACTTAAAGAAGGATTATGATTTTTACAGCTTTTTGTTTGGAACATTGTTAGTTCTTTAGTGTAGTATGCTATGGATAGAAGGAACCTTTTTTCTTTTCCCTTAAGAGAAATCTGTAATACATATTATTTAATAGATTATATCTGTAGACAAAAATGAAACATTGATATTTTTCTATCTGCCCGATACTTCCAGATTCAAAAACTATTATTGAGTATTCTTATTTCCATGCCAATATAATTATATATAAGTGTTCAATAAGAGTTTGTCCTCCTTGAAACAGGATACAATTGGACAAATTGGTTACATAATCAAGGCTTTGGCTGGGGTGTCATATATGAGAATGGGGCATAAAATCAGATACAAACAGGCCGTGTTAAGGAACTAAGTTTGACTATATTCTCTACAATGCTCATGAAGCTCTCTTGGGAAATGCACCATCACAACTGACTTACAGGATCCCCAGACCGACTGTCGCTCCTCACTACTTCTCTATACTAGCTCACAACAATTTTCTAAACCCTAATCCTCACCCTCAACACTTTACCAAGTGTCAGAATAAGTTTTTCTTTAACACCTTCCATATTCCTCCAAGATGTAGGGACACAGACTGGATTTGCTCTCCCACCTGGGAAAAAATCCAAAAGAGCAAAATGTATTAAACAATAATTTTAAGATACTGTATATCAGGCAGTGAAAGGCAATAATACCTGAGAAGGGGGAACAAATGATAGGAGTCTTACAATATTCCATGTTTACCACCTTGAGAGTGTTTTGAGGTTAAGATATAGGAAGAGGGGACCCGAGTAGAAGCTAATGAGGAGACAGAGCTGAGACATGGAGACAGAAACAATGAGAGCTTATGAACAGTTACCAGTGAGGAGAGATTTGCATGCATAGAATTCTAAAGTTCTGCAGAGGGGCACCCTTAACTATTCTTTTGAATATTAATTTTTGAATTCATGAGAGAAAACTATCCAAAGATACATTATAGATACAAAACAGATACATTATATTCACACACAGCTATAAATAGTCCCTAGTCTCACCAGATGGGATTAACGGAGCAACGGATAGAATAATATGGATAGAATAATATGGAGTATTGTCTTAACTCAGTAAAAAGGAATAATTAGGTCTAGGCTGAGCATTGCTCATTTCCACCTGAAAAATCTTAAAAGCAAGACTTTAAGTATCAAGTACTGCCAAGTAACTTGACCGTATCCCAGAACAAAGCTGAAGAATGTTTATAGCATTGCAAAAATATCCAGGATCCAACTAGATAAAATTCACAGGTTCACTGGCATCAAGTAAAATATTATTCACTGTATCATTATGAAAAGAAGCAGGCAAATAGGAACCATAATAAAAAGAATAGTCAGTGAATTGAAATTGAATAAGACACGTGGATATGGTTGAATAAACATGAAGGGACATAAAAACAGTTATGACTGCTGCATTCCATAAGTTCGAAAAGTAAAGAGAAATAGGAGATTTTGAAAAAAATAATAATAATCCAGAGATGAAAACTATACTATTGAGATAAAAAAAATGGTATAGAATTAACAGATTATAGATTAAACTCTGAAGAAAGAACAAAAGTAAAATTAGCAGATTAGACATTGCAGAAAAAAAAAACACAAAGGAAATTGCAATAATGCAGAGCATAATCAAATTTTGGCAAACAAATGATGGGGTCCCTATACTAGCCCCTACTCGGGTCCCCTCTTCCTACATCTTAACCTCAAAACACTCTCAAGGTAGTAAACACGGAATATTGTAGGAATCCTATCATTTGTTTCCCCTTCTCAGGTATTATTGCCTTTCAGAAAGATATTATGAAGAGGAACAAAAATTAGGATTATGTCAGATTTCTTATCAGAACTATGCAGGAGAAAAGATAAGTCATAAAGACCTTCACATAAATAAATCATCAGACCAAGATGGCCTCAATGATAATTTCTTTTAAACATTTAAAGAGGAAATGCAGGTTAAATATCCCTTTTCCCAAATGCTTGGGATGATTTTATATGAACTTTCAGATTTTGGAATATTTGCATATACATAATGGATATCTTGAGGATGAGACCCAAATCTACATAAGAAATTCAGTTGTATGACTTACACACATAGCCTGAAAGTGATTTTATACAATATTTTAGTATACATTTAGTGCATTTTTTGGCTACAACCCATCATATGAGATCAGGTGTGAAAATTTTCTCCTATGGTAGCATGTTGATGCTCAAAAAATTTCAGATTTGAGAGGATTTCTGATTTTCAATTTGTGGATTAAAGATACTCAACTATACTACCAGTTTTACATAAATTTGCCCAAAAACTTGAATAAGAAGAAATAGTTTACAATTTATTCATTTAAACTAATATTATGTTGACATCAAAACAAAAGCATTACAAGAAGAAAAAAAAAAAAAAACCCAGCAGATCAATATTTTCCTGAACATAGTTGCAAATATTCTAAACAAAATTTTAGCAAATCATATCCATTATATAAGAAGTATAATATACCACAACTAAGTAGGATTTATTCCAAGAATTCAATGTTGGTTTAATATTTAGCATTCAATCAATGTAACTCAACTAAAAAAGAAAAGTATAGACCAAACTCATTAATGAAAAAAGATGCAAAGATCCTTAATCAGATCCTGGCAAACAGAATGCAAAAATTCATTACAAAGATCGTACATCATGCCAGGTATGCTTCATCCCAGGAATTCAAAGATGGTTCAACATATACAAATTAATAAATGTAACACATTACATAAACAAAAGCAAGAACAAAAATTACATGATCATCTCAATAGACACAGAAAAAGCCTTTGATAAAATCCAACATCCATTCATGATAAAATCCCTGAGGAAAATAGATATAGAAGGACCATATCTCAACCTGATAAAAGCCATTTATGACAGAGCTATTCCCAATGTCATATTAAATGGAGAAAATCTAAAATCTTTTTCTCTAAAATCAGGACTAAGACAAGGAAGCCCACTATCACCACTCCTATTCAATATAGTATGTACTCAAAACTTTAGCCAGAGCAACCAGACAAGAGAAAGTAATAAAAAAGATAAGTAAGAAAGAAGCCAAACTATCTTTATATGCAGGCAATGTGATCCTTTACATAGAAGACCCAAAAAATGCCACCAAAAAACACCTACAATTTATAACCAAATTCAACAATGTAGCAAGAGAAAAAATCAACACACAAAAATCAATTCCATTCCTGTACATCAATAATGAACCCACTGAGAAAGAAATTAGGAAAACAATAGTATTTACAATAGCTTCAAGAAAAAATAAATACTTAGGAATTAACCTAACAAAAGAAGTGAAAGACCTCTATAATGAAAACTATAGTACTCTTAAAAAGGAGTTGAAAGTGGATATTAGTAAATGGAAACATATCCCCCGTTCTTGACTGGCAGAACCAATATTGTCAAGATGGACATACTTTCAAAACTAATATATAGATGTAATACAATCCCAATCAAAATACCAACAGCATTGGAGAAAACAATCTTAAAATTCATCTGGAACCAGAAGATATCCAGAATAGCAAAAGCAATTCTGGGCAACAAAAGCAAAAGAGGAGGCATCACAATCCCAGATTTCAAGTTATATTACTAAGCTACAAAGCTGGGCATTGTACATACCTGTAACCCTTGCACTCAGGAGGCTGAGGCAGGAGGGTAACCTCATGACCATCCAGGGCCACATAGTGAGTACAAGGCCATCCTGAACTATATTGTGAGACCCTGTTTCAAACAAAACCAAACAAAATTTTAAAAAGACAAAGCTACAGTG
The DNA here is from genome assembly GCA_028451465.1 of Erethizon dorsatum. NCBI lineage: Eukaryota > Metazoa > Chordata > Mammalia > Rodentia > Erethizontidae > Erethizon > Erethizon dorsatum. The sequence goes on along the minus strand of CM051837.1, from coordinate 54,787,420 downwards.
ACAAAAACAGCACAGTACCGGATAAACACAATACAACATACCGAGTGCTGTGTGTCTGATCCTGGTTTCTTGTCTTCCTCAAATGCTGCCCCCTATTTCATTCTTATATTTATCTAGGCTTTGTGGGACTTCACTTAGTGTCTGAGTTAGTGATTGCTAGGTGATTTAGTTTGTGTAAATATAATGTGTCAGTCTTTCCTCCATGTTCTTTTGGGGTTTTATTATTTACAAAATTCTTTCTGTATTGAAAGAAAAATAACCAAAGCATCTTTGACAGAAGGTTCTGCACCAGATAAAAGGATCTGAAAAATAAGTGTGTGGGCATCTTCTTGAAGTGGAGATTGTGAAATACCTTTTCTTTTGTGTTCCCTTTTCCCTCATTTCCTATTTGGGACCAAATCTGCCCTGAAACTTGACTCCTACCTTCTTCTCCCTCAAAAAAAACCTTACACACCCACGCACATACGTATGTAATTCGTGGAGTGTCTTTACAACTCTTAAGCGACTTATGCAGAAATCCTGAAGGAACGAGGAGCCCTTACCCCTTGTCCCCAAACTCCTGAGTTAAGACTGTTACTTGCAGTTCATGCCAAACATGACATCACTGTTTGGGTGGATCAAAACTACTCAACCTGTAATTCTAGAGAGAAGCACATGGTAGCCCTCTGTGTAGAAAGTGGGGTGAGGGGACCAGGAAAGGGAATACAAATCTACATTCTAGTCACTCAGGAACTTTTATGCTGGTGCAAGAAACTTATGTCAAAGTGGCTTCAAGATTGCTTAATAGGAGACGAACCAATATAACAGCATGTTTACTGCTAGAAGCCAAAGCTTTGTGTTAAATCTTTAATTTATGAGGAGGAATGGGGTGGGAGAAGTATGTACCTGTCTGTTCTTTCCTGAGACCTTCCCCTCATTCTTGAACTGCCTGAGTCCACTCAGTCTTTGGTGACCCCATCACTGTGGTATTTATTTGACAGTTGATTTTTCTGTACCCAGGTACTTACTTCCTGTCCTTTTTTCTAATCATTGATTATGCTGACTATTCTCTTTCCATTTCTCTGGGAAAGCACAATGAATAAAAAGATCTATTGGTAATAAATTCCTTCCTTCCTTCCTTCCTTCATTCCAGAGGCAGAACATCAGATTGGACCAAACTGAGTCATGTGCCTGCCCCTTGACTACAAAAGATGAGCATTTTATTAGCAAGTATGACAAAAGGGATTGGGGCAGCTACTGACAAATGAAGGCAAAATGGATGTTGACACACAGAAATGATAAATGACCACTTCATTGGCTATATGATGTATGATCATGCAATAGAATGAATGTTTAAATTTTTTAAATGTGTTACAATAAAAGACACATTGCCATTAATCCCCCTCAAAGTACTTCTCACTTCCAATACATTTATCCCATTGTTCTTGCCACTTTCTGAAGCAGTTCTGGAAGTCCTATTTCATAAATGTCTTTAGTCACATTGCCATGGCTGCCTTAATGTCCTGAACTGATTCAAAATATTTACTTGTCCTGGTCATTCTGACTTTAGGGAAGGGCCAGAAATCACACAGTACTAGATCAGGTGAATAAGGTGAATGTGGACACATCATAATATTTTTAGGAGTCTTCCTTTTCACTGTATGGCAATCGACAGCAGCATTCACTGTATTTTTATTACACCTCATAAAGACACAAAAGAGGATTTCCAAAACTGCTTCGGAATGTATCACAAATGATGGGATAAGTGAGTTCAAATTAAGGAGGAATATTTTAGGCTTTTAAAATTTAAATACATGCTGCATTTTTATCACCCCTGCTATTGCTATATGACAGATTTAGTGGCTTGAGACAATGATTTGTTATTTTGCATAATTCTACAGGTCAGCCTGGCAGCTTTCATTCTAGTTTTGCTTTGCCTGCTTATGCAGTTGTATTCAGTGAAAGCCAGTTGTATAGAAGGTCGGAGACAGCCACACTCGTATCCTCGGTGATTGGTTCTGGCTGCTGGCTGAGGCATCTTGTGGCTTCTCCGCAGTTTCTGGTCTCCTGTAGCTAGGCCTGCTGCACTCTGGGATATTATTGGACAATGTTCCATGTGGATGAAGACAGAACCTTCCAGATACCTTGGGTCTGGCCTGTAGAACCCATATGTCTCTTCTGGCACATTCTAGAGGCCAGAGTAAATCACAGGTAATCTTAAATTCTAGAGAGTGAAGAAATAGACTGCACCACTGGACAAGGGCATGGCTAAGTCCTACTGCAAAAAGTATGCAGCCTAAAAAGAGAGGAATATGTAGCCATTGTTAAATAAAATTGAGGGGAGGCCATTGTTTTGGATCGTGCTCCTACACTAGACACCCACGGACCAAACCAAATGGAGTTATTGGGGTTAAATGTCACATAATGAAACTGAAACTTTAAAAAATAGAAAAATCCTCAAACAGGCCTATTTTCCAAAACAAACCCCAAGAGATCCACAGCAACCAATCAAAAGAGGCCCAGTTAATCTGAGTTGGCACAAGAAAGTTCCCTCTGCTTTCACCCATACAAGGAAAGTAACCTGATGTTAATCAGTCTGCTTTTGAACAATGCAGTTTCCTTATTACTGTTCAAATTACCTTAAAAATTCCACTGTTAGGCAAACCCTGCAGGATCCCCTGTCAGTTTTGTAGACTGGATGCTGCCAGATTCATGAGTCACTAATAAAATGTATCTAGATCTTTAAAACTCAATTTGTTGAAATTTTGCTCTATGACACCACTAAACAATGTACAATGCTATCACAAATCTTTTGTTTTCTTCATATATATGAAAATAATGCCTTATTTCTAAGGTTATCATGACAATTAAACTAAATAACATTTTAAATGCCTAACATATGAAAGATTATTGGTGAAAGGAACTTTCTACTAATGCCATTAAAAGTTAAGGTTATGAGCAACAATTTCTTAAAAGAAAGCCTCTTGTCTAGAATGCTTGTTGTGTTAACCTTCTTTTCTTGGGGGAGGCTACAGGGTCTATGACAGGGAGCTAAGTTTTTGTAGAACTTTTAGGGTAAACAGTTGCTTAGACATTCTCTTCTATAAATCCCTGAACACAAATGGGGTACGGGATTAAGCATTTTTGCATTTTAATTTTATTTGCCTTCACTTTTTGTGCCTAGTTTATACACATGTGCATTGGCCAGTATCCAGTCAGCAAAACTGAAACTACTCTAGGAATTTCAGTAGAGGGAAGAGAACATAAGAAATTGACTACAAATATGTTGACAGGCTGGAGGCAAAAAAGGGAAGATAGCTTAGAGATTAGTAACTGCAGAAAGTTACTACCATCCTAAGGCTGGCTGAAAAAAGAAAAACCGATGTTACCCAGAATCCATGATTGCTCTCTTGCTGTCCCTTTGCTGTGTTGGAAACTTTCAGGAAACAAGAAGCTAAAATCCTACCACCAGTTTCCTGGCACTGATGCTGCCAAATCTAGAACCAGGAATGCTGTCCAGCACCAGCTGCAGGAGCACCCCTGGCCTCCACAACTGAAATTTTCCTATCTGAACTGAACTCACATTCACCCACCACCACTTTTGCTGCTCTTGGTGCTACCACTACCACTGTCAAAGACTTCAACAGATGAAAAATAAAGTGGGCATTTCCCTTCCATCTTCCTTCCAGACCTCCCCCAGTGTCTCCCATTGGTAAAGCCTAACTGGAAGTCAGCCAGCTAAGGAGTCTGGGAAATATGGTTCTCAGGCTTCTGTCCCTCTACAGAGAAGGACAGCAGAGTGGGAGGGGAGTTAAGAGCCAACAGACAAATAACCAGCACAGTGTGTGACCTATACACAGATGTTTCCCATAGCACAGCTCTGTGTATGTGTCTCCAGATGTTTTCTCTTTGGGTGTGTTTGAATTGAAGTGAACATGTGTTGAATGTTTCAAACTTCTAATAGAACATTATCACACCACATTTAACCATCTGATGATCAAACACCTCTTCCTTCTCACCATTTACTCTTTTGATTTTTGGGTTTGATGTGGTATATATAAATTTTGGAAAAGAAAACCTTCATTTCACACTCCACTTTACAAAATTCTAATGGGATCTTTGTAGTCTCCTGCCTGTTGTCCAGTTGAAAATGCTTCATTAAATACTGGGTGTTCTGTACGTGTTATATGGGACATATATGCAAAGGATATATAGTTTCCTTAACTTTCCTTCCATACTCTCAAAGGATGCTGCTGGTTTCTTTTGAAAACTGTCCATCATTCTTTATCAACAATTATGCATGAAGTCAGGCAGGTCCATGGATAATGCAAAAAAATTATTTTATCAAACTAGCAATGACTGGTGCCTTATGAAACAAAGTTACTTCCTCTTAAAACCTGAGCACTTAGATCATTAGATTATTCTTAGACTTACTATTAGGTTTATTGAGACTAATTTTTCTTTTATGGGTTCAAATCATGCTGTCGTCTGAAAGCAGGCCCTGAGAAGGGAGAAAAAGGAAGGACGTGACGACAGTTCAGAGCCATTCTGACAAATGAGACCTCAGGGGAAAAACCTTTTCCTATCTGAGGGTTGGTTTTACAGGTAAAATTAGATTACGCTGAGCAGAAAAGGTAGTTGTAAAGATGGAAGGTTAAGGGAAACTTGTTTTGGAATTAAATATCTTATGAAGTTTTATGGAACCTTAAGTCTGCCTTCATACCTGGCTATGTCACTCACTGGAACTCCTCTTAAGGCAATCACAGACTTAAGCAGAGGCAGAAGTGGCAAATGACCCAGGAGAGTTCAAAGGACATAGCCAAATGTGAGGATTTCACAGGGTGTGGGAGATGCCATATTTCTAAGAAGTTTAAAGACATAAACTAACATTTACTGAGTTCCTACTATGTGACACACCTGTTCTATCACTTTCATTCTAATTCTGACAACATTATGGCCTTACCTCCTATTTAAAAACAGAGAAACACAGGATCTGGTACACAACATAGCATGATTCAAAACTTTGTCTACGGGCCGGTGATATAGCTCAGCGGCATAAGCGCCTGCCTGGCAAGTGTGAGGTCCTGAGCTGGACTCCCAGTACCCGCATACAAAAAAAAAAAAACCTTTATCTACCACACCCACACGCCAATATAGGTGAATCCCTGTGACTGGCCCTTCCTAGGGCAAGCAATAGAGACAAGTAAACTTCATTGACCACCTGTCCTGTGCCAGGCATACTGTATACTCAGCATGAATTATCTAAGTTAGTCTTCCTAACTACCCTGAATAATAGGTACTTGTGTGCACGTTTACGGTAGAAAGATACAGTCTAATGTTATAAAGGTATAGGAACAGAGGATTTGACTTTCTCCAAAGTTATATTCTTTCTACGACATCAGCAGCCTCCTGGTTTATTTTGGGAGTAAAGATTTAAGCATCTAGGAGTCAGGAAGAGTGCTAGGTAGAATGGCATAACGGCTGGACTTTTGTTTGAACATGGTGTATAGAAGCAAAGAGGAGAGCACTGGGAGCTGGGGTGGCAATGCACTTGTCACAGTTGTTTATTCTTTGTGGCCTCTTCATTGTCAGTGTGTCTCAGAAGTTGAGGGAGGCCTGAACTACTTCCATTTTTTTCCAGAATATAAGTTTAAATTTTTGTTCTCAGCCAAATTTCTACTGCTTCCTCCCACAGGAGGCCCTACTACTGCCATTCTTCCTGCCTCCATCCCAATTTCTAGGGCTGTCTGCATGCAGCAAGCTCCTTACACTGCACACAAAGTTTCCCTTTCCCTTAAGGTTGGAAGTCCACCTAGGCAGGACCCAGGCCTGGTCTCTAACTGGTATTCCTAGAGACTTACTTCATCAATGTGCAACCGGGGAGTGGTGTGTAAATATCTTCTGGCCAACTGAAAAAGCATACTGTCGTGGATTAACTAACGGTCAACTTGTAATACCCAGCTGAACTGAATCAGCATGGCACTGGGTGTGGATGGCCCACCTGAGGAGTGTTGCCAACAACATAAAAAGAGAACTGGAGGGGAAGATGGAGTGCTGTTGATTCTCCTGGAGAAGCTTATCGTGCTGGTTTTCCTGATATGAACTCAGCAATTCTCATTGTCGGAGGAGCTCAGGTGGGTATTCACTATCGCTGAGGATGGCTGCAGTTCTTTTCCGGGGAGCTCTGGGCCTTACCTTGAGCATCGCTCCCTGGCTCTGGTGCAGATCCCTCAGCCAGCTGGCACAGATCCTTCATCCCACTGGTGCAGACTTTCTAGCTTCCACCACTGACCTTTGGGCCTCCCCAGTGCAGATCCCTGATACAGACTTGCATGAGACATTGGCGTGGGCTCTAGGCCTTCAGTTGGACTCATGGAGGACATTGCCATGGGCTCCAGGTCTTCAGCTGGACTCATGTAAGACATTGCTGTGGGATTCAGGCCCTCAGCTGGATTCTTTGGGTCTGTAGTATATAGACAGGTCTCCCGCACTCCTTTGTGTTTGATTCTTTGGGTGAATATTATAAAATAATCCTATAAATTATGTGTCCTGTATTAAATCTTTTCCCTTGTAAGCCCTGACTACAATACATACTAACCTCTTTTTTAAACCTCCAATGTCTTATGAAAAGTGTGACTACTGAAGCCAATTTCATGGGCTCATTGCAAGCAATATTTTGAGCATCTTCAAAGCATCAAGAAGTTGGTAGCATCAAACAAAATAAAAGAATTAGACAATAAATATCTGACCATTTTCTAAAATCTCTTCCCTTGAAACTGGGTGTCACAAGACAGTATTTTCTTCCTGTCATGTCCTTACCCTCAACATCCTGCTCTCCTCTTCTGATGAAGATGATTAAAAAGGAAATTTTGTACTGTTTGGAAATTGCTAGCTAAAATCTTACATCTCAAAACTTTGTCCTTTTAACCTATTTCTCTGACAGAACATTACTCATTTAAGCAAACAGATCTCAGAAATGGGAGAGGAGAGAAGAGAAAGGTCATTTTACTTAAAGTCATAAAATGAGCTCTTTTAAGCAAACATTACCTAAAGAAATGTGTCTTTAAACACCATTTTGTGGAAAATCATTATTGGCAAGTAGCTAATACCAGGGGATTTCTTCTTGATGGAGAATTTGGCGCAGATTTTGGTATTTTTGTGTACAATGCCTTTTAAACAAGCAAGCAAAACAGCAATAATGGTGTTGCTGCAATTCTTTCATTTTACAACAGGTACATAGATATCATTCAGAAAGTCTGAATAACATATCCCTAGTGATGGTTTCCTAGGAATTTTAAAAACAGATTGTTTTGTGACTCTCAATGAACTCCATACACATCTTCAAAATGTTTCTTTCTCATCTTCAATTCTGGTTCCTCTCTCAACAGAAAAAGTTGCTGCAGAAGTAATCTCATCCCACAGTTCTGGAGTCTTTAGCTCCAAAGTAGTGGAGATGGGTGGCAAGTGCACAATCCTTTATCCTTGGATGCAAGAGCCTGTGTGACTTCTTAGTAATATCAGATTTCTATTCACTCAACAATCTGCCCAGAAACCTGGGAAGCATCTCTTGTAGCGTGACAGCAACTATGCCTCCTCCATCTTATGCATTTTCTGCAGTATACAGAAAGGAAGTCATAATTTAAAAATAAAATTTACACATAAGCATTTGGGCAACATTTAAATCTTAATAACCTGAAATCTCAGTCTCCCATATTGAGTTTCACTCAATGTCATTAGCAGTCACATGAATATTCAGACACTCAGACCATCTGAGAAACTATACAGCATTAAAGGGGTAAACTTTTACGCTTTCCCATAGGGACGAGCTGACCCAGCAAAGCCTGGCATTAGCCTCTTCTAGGAAATGCCCAACCCAAGCTTGACTGTGGGTTTGAGTCTCACCCCATTCCTGCACACTGCTGCTGAGTCTGGTCTCAAGATAAATTTCTCAGGAAAAAATGACTCTGATAAGGTTGCTAGTGTCCTTGGAGCTTCTCCAGCTCTACTTCCCTTCTGGACATTAATTATAAATTAAAAAACTGATCATTGGGTCAAAAAACCTTTCATCAAAATCTCTGCTCCCACAAAATTAATAAAGTGAAGGCTTCCTCTGGAGCCCACCTCACCTGATGAGATGCCAAGGCATGGTCTGGCAATACTCAGAACCCAGAGCAGCCAGGAGGGGGCATTAATTTTCCTTCATGGAGAAAAAGTACATCTGAACACTCTAAAAGAACAAACTTCTCCAGATTGCCTTCAGAAAAAAAAAAAAGAAAAGAAAAAAGAAAAAAAATCTTCCAACTTCTAATATGCATATTTATCTATATTTTTAGATTATTTTATGGTAATAGCCAGAAGTCACACCGATGGCTGATTCCTTTTATAATTCTCCAACTGGCCCCAGTGCTTTCCAAAGCCCACTCCTGAAAATAAGGGTCTGTGACACAGAGATCACTGTGAGGCCAATAGTAGAACCATCTGGCATCCAGGACACGGGAAGAGAGCTGATGTGAAAAGTCTCTTAGGAGTCCTGTGCTTTATTGGGTAAACTGTTGCTCTAACATAGACTGCAAATAATCACTCCCCGCAAACAAAATGAAACGAGACATCTAGTCCTAGATGAGTAATGCTCCAAAAATTATTACTTTATGCACATTAGTAGACTCTCCCTTCCCAGCCACCCTCCCCGCTCCCTGGCTAGAATGAATTGTATATTTATTTGCAGACCATAATTCTTTGCACTCTGGTTTCACAGAAGTGTTAGAAGCTGCAAAGTCGCATAAACAACCTTATCTTTTGGCAACAATTGTTAAGAAAACATATAAGTCCTTTTCTTTTCTCTCCACTGCCCACCCACTGTACTACACTGTATTGTGTCAACTTCCCAGGCTTTTCTCTAGAACATTGTCTTTGAAAACAGGACACATGGAAAAATAGGTTTGCTAAATCCAGTGGGCTGTTTGGAGTTCAGCGGATTATGGGGATTGTGGTGTTAATGGAAAGTCAAAGTCCACTGTACTTCATACCACTCCTTTAGAACACAAAAGCCAATATCATTCTTACCACACCAGTTTACAACCTGATACCTCACAGGCTGGGTGTGGCAGAACAATGATTTGCTGAACTGACTAGGAAGCAAATATTTGCACCAGTAAGCACTGCTTCACAGAGCAGCAGCTGAAACTGCAAAGGAAATTTACCTTCATAATTCTTTACTTTCTGTGCTTTGAACAAACTCACCACTTAAACCAAGTTTAATTGCTCCTCTTTTAAAGAACTTTCATAGAACTCATAATTGCCCTTGGTAGAGTTCCTTAATATATAATTTAAATCCAATTCACTTATATATTTAATCTGATCAGCATTTACAAATCCACAGCATGTAACTTACTCTTTATTATTATTTCTTAAATGAGTGAGTAAAATATATATATATATATATATATATATATATATATATATATATATATGCCTATCTGATTCCCAAATCTCTTTCTGAATTTTTTTGTGGTGGTGATAGAGTAAGTTTCATCTTTTATAGTCCTACCTTCTCATAGCTCTTAGGGAAATTGCCATGAATGTGGATGATATCTTTCTTGTCATGTAAAAGTGAAAGGACTTCCCATTCTCTGGGTAAGAACCACATTTACAAGTCTCCCAACACCCCACATTCTTTTTTCCAGGTTGTGTGGCTAATTTCCCTGATTGATTTTGTGATTTTCCTTTGACCCTCTTGAGGTGTTCTGTTTTGGTTTGTTTTGTTTTTTGTTTTTTGAGACATGGCCTTGCTCTATATTTCAGGCTGGATTTGCAATCACTATGTAGCCAGGCTGACCTCCAACTCATGCAGCAATCTTCCTGCCTCAGCCTCACAAGTGCTAGTATTACAGGCATGCACCACCATGCCCAGCCCTCTTGAAGATTTGTTTGTCCACCAACATGGCATGCTCTGCCAAGTATGGTGTAGCCTGGACACCAAACAATCACCGAGTTTGTTTCTGCATGAACAGAAAGCAGCAGGAGGAAGCCTGAAGATGTTGCGATAAATGGATGGTGCTTTTGGATCAAGAGTCGAAGGTCAATCCTGAGTCCAGGAAGAAGAGTTTAATAGGACAGGTGCAACAAATGACAAGGACAGAAACATAACACAGAGGATCGCCTGGCATACATGATGGGGAGGGGCTTCAGGGCCACACAGGGCTTTGCAGCTGCCCCCAGAGTACACACAAGGCTCCCTCCCACCAGGAGTGTCATCTTCAAATGCAAAGAATGGATTTGAGGGGAGAAAGAAGGAAAAAGACTCAGAGAGAAGCTGTGAAGGAGAGAGGGATGAAAAGAGGAAGACAAGGAAGGAAGAAGGGAGAAGGGAGAGAAAAGAATTGATTGCACAGAAAACTAGTTGGCTATGGAGGATGAGGAATAAAGATGGTTTAAAAGAGATCTGAGGTTGAGAAATGGATATAAATTCTTCACACACATTAATATACACAAATCCCCAATACCTGTGGAGCTGGGGAATTAAATTGAAGACCTGTCTTATAGGTGCTAGGTTGATGAGGCTTTTTCTCTTTCAGTGTCTTGTGACGGACATCAGCATTGAAGTCATGTAAGGGTGGATCTCTAGAGCCAGATTTTCTATATTTCTCCTTCCTTCCAGAGTCCCAGTGTCACAAAAGTACAGGAGGCTGCTTGGAAGAGGAATTACATGGATGCGGGGCTTGAAGGCTAAGTGAGGAAGCTGTAGTGTGTAGAGGTGTGAGTCTGGGGGTGACACCACCTATTTGAAAGAAGCTTCTAAATGCCTACAGCATGAGCACTGCGGCCATACTCGTACGAGGTCTGCTGCTTCTGGCCATTGGAACTGTACCAGCCAGTGGTGCCTGGGCCAAACACAGCCCACCAGCCCCTTGAACCCACAGCCTCCACATAAGATGGGGCTGCCACATTTCCCTTGTCCACCAAGAAGGGAATCCGCCACAGTCTTACTCATTCTCAAGGCTCGGCTCTGGGCCACTGTCAGCAGGACATCATCCCCCACTGTTTTTGGGTAGCTCCTTCTAAAATTGTCTCGCCAAAGATATGTTACTGTGTTTAGGTTTACTCGCCTCTCCTGGAGTTAGAATCCACGTTCTTCTTTTTTTTTTTTTTTTGGTACCGGGAATTGAACTCAGGACCTCGTGCTTGCCAGGCAGGCGCTGTGCCGCTGAGCTATATTCCCAGCCCTGCAGGTTCTTCTTGTCTCGAACAAAGATTTGAACAAAACAAGCAAAACACAGTGCCTAAGTTTATTTGAAAAAGTAAAGTGAAGGGTAAGGGAGAAACTGGCTCTGCAGAGTGAGCTTGGGCCAAGTAAAAGAGAAAAAAGCAAGGTGAAAGTACACCCGGGAGGATACAGAGCAGGCTATAGTAAGGGAAGCCATGATAGCAAGTTCTTCTTGGTGCCTGAGTCATTTTATACTGTCCAAATGTCAGAGAAACCCACAAGAACTTCTACAAACAGATCCTGATAGGTAGTGCTGGGATCCTATGCCTTAACTGACATCTGGTCTACGCCCTACTAATTGAAAACCTGCGCAAGTTCTCACAAGAAATCCATGTGCGGGGATTTGGGAACTGTCCTGTGCATGTGTTCTGGGAGTTTGTAATTGACAGGTCACACCTACTTACCCAGCCAGTTTTGCCACGCCCTAATCTTCTATGCCATTTCCCCTTGAGAGACACAAATCCCTGTAATTCTTTATGGAGTGCTGAGGGAGTGGAAGTTTGTTTTCTTCAAACTGGAAGGGGCTGTAGACCCTACCTACAGGGGATATGTGCTCTCCAACTGCCTTGGGGTGCTGTGGCTCAACTGGCTGAGTTGAAGAAAGAAAAACCTGTCAGAACACAACGAGAAAAGAGTTAATGGCCATTGTGTTTCACTATTAGCCCAAATACGAGGAGCAGGTCAGATTTCTGTGCTTCCTGTAGCAGTACTGGAGTTTCGCTATTTGAAGGGAAATCTCAAGTCTTCCAGAGGCTCACAGGAGAAGTTCCTGTTTTGGGTGATCTTGATCTTCAGACAGTTCAGGTGGGGCTGGCTTTATTCTAGAAAAATGTATCTACCTCTGCCACCTTTACTGCAGTGGGTATGGCAAGGATCACTGAGAAGGGGCTCTTCCATTTTGGATTTTATTGATCTGCAGGTGAACCTTTTCCCCAACTTGTTCCTCCTGGACCAGGAGCGGGCAGGACTCTGTTCCCATACATTTCAAAAGCCTGTTATACTTGGCCCAAATTAAAGAGATATTGGAAGAACCTTGCAGCCTCTGAGTCTACTATCATCTCATATAACACCTCAAATAGGTTCAAATTTACCCCACTTTTGGGGCATGTTACAAACCTTCATGAATGCTATTGACAGCAATTGGAGGACTCAGATATCTCTTGGCAAAATTTTTCCAGAGCTCACTTTAGGGCCTGGTTGACTTTTTCTACCTTTCCAGAAGACCAAGGCTGCCAGGAGGAATGGAGGTGGTACTTTATTCCTAAAGCCCTTGCCACCCTCTGAGCTATTTTGGAGGTAAAAGAAGGTCCATTGTTACTCTGGAGGGACCTGGGTGGTCCAAATCTAAGGATTATTTCTTTAAGAAGCAGCTTGACTAGCTCTGTAGCCTTTTCTAAATGGGAGAATGAGCTTCAATCCAGCCTGTAAAGGTGTCAATTAGGATTAACATTTGTTTAAATCCTCCACATGGTGGCATATGGTGAAGTCTAATTGCCAGTCCTCCCCAGGGTATGTCCTTCTCCTCTGTGCAGGTCCTCATAAAGCAGGTGGCTTGGGTTTGTCTGCGTTATCGTAGGCACAGAGTGACCAAGTTTTGCAGACCTGTCGAGTAGTTGCTGCTAGTCCTAGTCCTTTGAAAACTTGAGCGACCGTTTCCAGTGTAGCATCTCTTCTCATATGGAAGGAATCATGAAGTGTTTTTATAGCATTCCACTATGTCTCTTGAGGAAGTACTGGTTTGTTTCCTAAATACCACCAGAGTCTCCTTTTAATTCCCCCTAGTCCTGAGTCCCATTTACTTTCCTGGGGAGTGTAGATCAGTTGTCATGGTTCCTCAGGAACTGGTAATAAGGTTAGAATCTTAAGGGGTGGTAAGGCTTCCCTTTTTGCTTCCTTGTCAGACTTTTGATCTTCCAAAGAGACTTTGGACATGTCTGTTTGGTGCCCTTTACAGTGAATGCCTGTGACTTGCCTGAGAAGATGGGCTGCCTCTAGGAGGTACAGAATTTCCTGCCTGTACTTTGTAGATAATTGACAAGGCAACTTCCATCAGTGAAACGCACCTCCTCAGCATTTTGAAGGGGCAGGTCACTGATGTCCCGCCTGCTTGCATAAGCCGGGAGATCACTTGTTCATAAGAGTGGCTAACTTCTGGGCTTATAGGCCTCAAAGAAACAGGACTAATAGTAGTAAAGTTTTATAATAACTTCAGGGGTGTCTAAAAGCATGGCCTGAAACTTAGCCACTCCTATGTTAACCACAAGTAACTTTTTGTCTCCAGAATGGCTCTGACTTAATGGGGAATCAAGACTTCTAGTCTCTGTCCCAAAGATAACTTTGCAGTTTCTTCTGTTAGTACAGTTGCAAAGAATCTCTGATCAGGTCATCTGGACCCAAACTATGGGTATAGATCCAGAGGAGGGTTTTCTAGAGAAGTAAGTCAAAACAGAATGAAGTAATTGAATTGGCTTACTCATGATGTCCAAGATTACCCAGGGTTCCTCAGAGGAGATGGTGATGTCCATGGACAGGGGCACTGAATGTTCCCCCAGGCCACTTCAGTCATCAGAGCGGGAAATGAGGGATCTGGCTGGCCTAGCCCTTCTCTGGGAGTAGGGACAGTCAAACCTCCAGTGCCATGAGTTAAGTGCATTGGCTGCCTCACACTTGGAGCAGGGCCCAGGCAGTGGCTTGGTGAAGTCACATGCCCAGTTTGCAGTCTTCTTGCACTTGAAACAGGAACCTCAATTGTCCCTCCTCTGGGTCCTGATCATTGAACACAGAAAGGCCACAACCAGCAATTGGGCCATAGGTGTCTGTGGGCCCATCTGAAGTTTTTGTAGCTTACACCAAATACCTGAGGCTGATTTACAGATGAAATGATGCCCTACAAGTATGTCTCCTTCCCCAGGAGAAACAAAAATTGTGTTCAACATGGGCCTTACCTTGGTCTCCAGTTCCTGATCTTTACTCCTGGATGTTTATGCCCAAATCTTATTGGAATATCCTGGCTTTTGATTCTCCTGGTTGGCCTGCCAAAATGTTATCAGGTAGCTCCTTCTAAAAATGGCTCACCAAATGAACGTTATCAGGTTTTGGGTTTCTCACCTCTCTTTCTGGAGTTAGAGTCCAGGTTCTTCTCGTCTCGAACAAAGAATTGAACAAAATGAGCAAAAAGCAGTACCAAAGTTTATTTGAAAAAGTAAAGTGAAGAGTGAGGGAGAAACTGGCTCTGCAGAGTGAGCTTGGGCCAAGTAAAACAGGAAAAAGCCAGGTAAAAATACACCCTGGAGGATACAGAGCAGGCTATTATGAGGAAAGCCATGATAGCAAACTCTTCTCGGTGCCTGTGTCCTTTTATATTGTCCAAATCACAAGGAAAACTGCAAGAATTCTGGAAATGGGTGCTGAAAGGCAGTGCTGGGATCCCATGCTTCAAGCTGATATCAGGTCTAGGCCATCCTATTGAAAACCGGCTCAAATTCTCACAAGACGTCCACATGCCAGGCTTTGGGAACGCTTCTGCACATGTGTTCCGGGATGTTATAATTAACATGTCATACCTAATTCTCCAGCCAGGTTTGCCATGCCTTAATCTCCTATGTCACCACCACACCACTTGTTTGAGCTAACAGTCATAGTTTCTACCAATGACAGTCTCAATTTTTCCAAGTAGGTTAATATTTTTAAGTAATAAGCAGCTAGGCTTTTCAGAATTTCTGTAAATATAAAACTATGGCATTATATGAAAACTTTAAGAAAAAATATTGCAGCAGCTTATAGAAGTGTCTTCTATTAGCACAAGTAGGAGCTAGTTCTATGACTCCAACGAAGAAGATGAACTTTCTGCTCTGCCACACCTGTCAGTGAAGATGAAGAATCTGCAAAGGTGTTCCCCCTAGCTTTAAAAAGAAATAATGGACCGAGAAAGCTACCTGAGGATTGAATTTTTAATCTTAATGAAGCAGGTCACTACCACAAGCAACTGCCTTTAAGAACATTCTATTCTCAAGAAGAAAGCAGGAATCCAAGCTATAAAGCTGCAATGAATGGACTGACTGAAGCAAAGGAATTGCCAGTGGATAGCTCACTGTACTAGTATTTTTATCAGCACTTTTATTGTTTTTGTTCCTTGGCTATAAATTCCATAAGTTTTGCATGCTCTGCACCAAACCTAATTTTCCCATATACCCAATTATTTTTTCATAGTGAAATTTGGGAGGGGAGAATGGATGCATATATGGCACGACAGTAGAAATTTCAGTGTTTGGCAATTTCTTTTTTTTTTTT
The DNA here is from genome assembly GCA_028451465.1 of Erethizon dorsatum. Classification (NCBI taxonomy): domain Eukaryota; kingdom Metazoa; phylum Chordata; class Mammalia; order Rodentia; family Erethizontidae; genus Erethizon; species Erethizon dorsatum. The sequence goes on along the minus strand of CM051837.1, from coordinate 54,771,888 downwards.
TTTTTTTTTTTTTTTTTTTTTTAATGTGGGTACCGGGAGTCAAACTCAGGACCTCGTGCTTGCCAGCAGGTGTTTGTGCCACTGAGCTATCTCACTGGCCCCTGGCAATTTCTGCCTTATTTACCCCTGATATGTATTTTTCTAGGTTCTTATCTTATTTAACTTTGCTGTTTCTAGTAGTTTGCTAACACTACTATAACAAATAATCACAAGCTTGAAGGCTTAAAACACTACAACTTTGTTATCTCACAGTCTAAAAGTTAGAAATCCACAATAGGTCTTACTCAACTAAAATCAAGGTGGAGGCAAGACTGTATTCTTTCCCGCCTTTTCCAGAGTCTAGAGAATGCTTTCACTCCATTGTAGTCAGGGTTTGCAAGGGAATAGATTTAATACACAACACATAATTTATAGGATTATTTTATAATATTCATCCAAAAAGTCAAATGGAGAGAAGTGCAAGAGATCTGTCCACACACTAGAGACCCAAAGAATCCAGCTAAGGACCTGGATCCCATGGCAATGATCTGCACAAGTCTAGTAGAAGACGTAGAGCCCATGGCAATGTCTTCCACGAGTCCAGCTGGAGGCCTAGAGCCCACAACAATGTCTCATGCAAGTCTGTATCAAGGATCTGCACTGGGAAAGCCCAAAGGTCAGTGGTGGAAGCTAGAAAATCTGCACCAGTGGGATGAAGGATCTGTGCCAGCAGGCTGAGGGATCGGCACTGGACATATGTATTTGTCAGCTTTCTGTTGCTAGGACAAAATACCTGACATACACAACTTGGAAGAGAAAAGCTTTATTTTGGCTCATATTTTCAGAGAATTAGAGCCATGGTTAGCTGGTTCCAAGGCAACAACATCATGGCAGAGGAAAGTTGCTCAACTCATGGCATCTGGAAAGCAGAGAGCAAAGGAAGAGCTTGAGAGAGAGGAAGGGTCTGAGGACAGGATATACCTTCCCACGCACACCCCCAGTGACCGACTTCCCACCTCCTAAGAGCACATTCAGCTATGAACCCAGCAATGGATTAATACACTGACGAGGTTAGTGCTCCATGATATAATTACCTTCTGAAAGACCTACTGAACACACAATGTTTGGGGAAATACCTTAGGTCAAACCATACCAGGTAAAAATAAAAATAGTGCAATTCTGTATTATGTGCAGTTTTATAGAACAAGAAGATAGCAAAACTGAATCAAGGAGACAACCAGGGAAAAAGAGAGTCAAAGTGGGTGTATTTTCTCTAAATTTTGAATGAGATCATGGGAAAATCAAAGTGATAGGGAGAAGTCAAAATGAAATATGTGAAGGAGTGGTAGTGTAATTATGAGAATTCAGAAGCTATCAAAGAACTTTATACCTAAATATACCTGAAGAACCAAAGAGTGCTTGCTCTACTTAAGTGACACAAATAAAATTGAGAACTCTAGAGATGTTTTGTGGTCACGTTTCCCCATATTTCCCTACCTCCTTGTATCAAAAGTTGCAATCTTCTTTACCTAGTATTCCCTTCTGTCTGCCATATTTTTCCACGGGTATTGATAATGCAACAAGATTTCCCCCAACTCTGGACTACCAGAGCACTTTGTCTACAAAGTGCATAGCACGAGATACGCTTGACTTAAAATTTTGCAGTAGAAATCCTCTTAAAGCCCCTGAAAAACAGATTCAGGTATGGCAGATCATATTCTCCAAAGATGAACAGATTACAATAGTATCTTCCATCTATGCTTTTCTAGAATTCCGCCCCTACCCCAAGAAAATTATATCCAAATTCTCTCTCCCTTGAATCAGGCAAGTTTGTGACTTACAACCCGTAGAATGCAGTAAAAATGATGCTGCCTGCATTATAAAAGGCCATCTCACTCCTGTCTTGTTGGCTGGAGTACTTGCACTTAGAGCCATGAACGTCAATGTTAGAAGTCCAGTGCCCCCGAGGCCGCCATGTCGTGAGGAAGCTGCACCACATGGACAGGCCCTGAACAAGGACTCCAGTTGGCAGGCTTTATCTTCCAGTGCTCCATTCAGGCACCAAGTATGTGAGGGAAGCAGTCTTTAAAATATAACATACCCCCAGCTCTCAAGGCCCCAGATATCATAGAGTGAACAAAAGCCATTTCTGCTCTATACATTTCAAAGCCACAAACTCCATGAACATAAATAAGATGGTTGTGTTGAGACACTAAACTTGGAGTAACTTCTTATGGAACAATAGGAACTGGGGCACTAGGTATGAGCAAGGTCAAAGGAAAAAATGAGAAAAATTTAGTTTAATAATCTTAATTGGTTTCAATTTTTATTCTAGAATCTGGTAACACTTCACTCTATAAAATAGGATAAATACCCCACTGAGTAGAACAAAAAAGGTTGGCTTTATAGAGAGAACTTGGGGCTGAAGAAAGCAGGATTAAAAACAAAAATGTAGATTGTCATTTCTTTTTCTGTAATTTTTTTAAATTGACCATAATAATTGTACATATTTATGGGATAGGATTGGTCCTTTCAAAGTTGCTTTCCTTTTAAGTGAGGACAGGAAGACAGAAGAGGTTAAGAAAAAAACTGACTAGTGTGCACAGAGGGAACTTCATTATCTGGCCTGTTCGGGAAATTTGGCCATTATCTCTATAAACCTGATTTCTTGGAAGTGCAAATAAACAGCTTAGTTTCTGCTTAGTGATATGGAAATTTAGTGTGATCCATTGTGATTTTTAGCATAGTTTGTTGAGGTCTAGTGCAGGAGATTAGCCCAAAACAATGCTCTCCCATAACTTCTATTTAAGAGCAGCATACATATTTTCACTGACTCTATTGTTTGGGAAGTTTTAATGAACCAGAACTATGCCTGTAAATATCATGTTAACAGATAAATTCAGACCTAGGACAGCTACAGGACCATTAGTAGCTTCTCCAGAGTCTCAGATACTGTGATGGATGAGAGGAAAATATGACAAAGGTCAATTCTAAGAACATTATTTTACTAAAAGTAAGAGAAAATATTCTCTGGGATTAGATCACTTTTCTAAAAGTAGACAAAATCTAGGTGCCCAGAGGGCACTGTAAAAGGCACACACCACTTACTGTGTTCCCCAAGTGAAGGGAGACCACAGCCGAGCTCTGGTGGGAGAACGAGCATTGCCTGAGGTGCACATCCATAAAAGAAGCTTAGAGATTTCCATGCCATCCTGTTGCTTTCTCTGTTGCTTCATATTTGTGTGTGCTTTTTTTATGTCATAGCCTCTCTCTCGCTCTCTCTCCCTCTCTCTCCCCACAGCTGGCAGTGGACAGGACTTCCTCATGACTGATAAAGTGATTGTGGTGAGGAAGTGCACACTTCCAGGGAGTTCTGCCCTTGGGTAGCTAAATGTGAGGAAATGGCAAATTTCCCAAGCAGTCTGTGGGGCAGACTGATAAAGGAAAAGAGAAAAATCCCACCAAAGTTACTGAAATGAAAGTGAGCAATACTCATCCAAGCCATCCTTCCTTCTATGTAGAAGGGTTGAAGTGAAAAACAGAGCACAATCAATTTTCCTATATTGTCTAACTAGTTAAGTCATCTATAGATATTGTGGAAGATATTCAAGAATCAGCTGGGCATGATGGCACATGCCTGTGAGCCCAGCACTTGGGAGGCTGAGGCAGGAGGATCACTACGAGTTCAAGGTCAGCCTTTCTCCAAAACAAAACTTCAGGAATCCAAATGCTTATTTTTTGGACAATATTTTTCCCTCTGCTTAAGATATCTAAATAATTGTGCACAAACTAAGCTGAAAGTAGAAAGTCTTTCATGTTTCTTCTCCAGTTAAATTTAATTAATCATAAAACAATTACTTAGCGGTCAACTCTGAAGATGTTCACTTGGATAAAGAAGTTCTAAGAAAGAACCTTTAAAAGGTATATTAAATGAATAGTCCTTCTGGAGGCTAGTTTATTCTGCATGAAAAATCAGCATTTAAGGATCCATACTTAAATTTTCAATATCAGGCTTTCTTCTTGTCCATGAAATCTACATATTTAAACATGTACTGAATGTTAAGATTCCTTAGTTTTAGTGTAGGCATTACCAGACACCCTCAATTATCTGGTCACTACATAGCCAAATCTCTAGCATAACTGGACTGATATGCTAGGAAAAGTCAATAACAGAATATCTTGAATTAAGGTAAGATTAGATGCCATCACGCATAAACCCCCAAATTCCAGTGACAAAATATTATTGAAATTTGCTTTCCATTCAGGAAGTGTCAAATAGGCACAAGGTAAAAAAAAGAAAAAAAGAAACCAATAAACTCTACTCCATACAATCCTCTCAGACTCAGTTGAGAGATGCGATGCCATCCTAAAGATCTGCTTGCCCAAGAGATGAGACAGTGAAAGTAAAAGATCTTACAAGAATTTTTTGTGGAACAGGTCTAAGAGTGTTGTACACTTCTGTCCACATCACAATAGCCAGAACTAAGTCATGAGGCTCACATTAGATGCAAGCATCTCTGGACAGCATCATCCTTGACTGAGAAGCCACTTCCCAGCCACATATAAGGGAAGCAGGGTTCTTTGGTGAAGAGCCAACCCTTTGGCCACACATGTCATTTACGCTATGGATTTTATCCATCCCCAAGCTTTGGGATAATGCTATGAATTATCAAATCAAGCCCACTGCTACCAGATTCACAAGATTGCATTTGCTCTCTTGATCTGCATTACATTTGGTTTGGAGCAGCACCATGGAAGTGGGAGATGGTCCTGCTCCTGGCAGTGTAGCATGCATGGATGAAGTTATGCCTCCCCAGCTCACATTCAACATGGTGGTGTTACGACCATTCCTGTTTCCAGTGCTCATTCACCCAAGGAGGTCTCCCAAAGTTGGGAGGACCTTATGAAAGGGAAGTGTGTTCTCTTCTCCAAGACAGATGGACACATTTATATGTGCAGTGCCCCTCAGGCCACTTTGGAAAGCCAGTGCCAGGCATCAAGATTTGCTAAGGGACTAAGACCTGGCCATGATTTCACTCAGTAATAAATTCTAGTTGTCCTTTTCCTTCTGTGAATAGCTATTAATGATATAAAGGTGGTATTCAGTCAGGAGGAAAAAAATTCTGCTTAGAAACTTGCTTACTTTGCATATTGAACTGGACTGCTCTGTGGCCCTTTCACTCCCCTATGCAAATCTAGATTATATTTAAGTAATGGTATATAAAACACTATTTGTCATCCTATTATGCTAGGCACTGTGCAAAGTGTAGTATAACTTTTTACTTAATAGTAAGAATAGCTCTCTAAGGTAGACATTATTGTTTTCTTTTTAAAATGAGGCATCTCGCCAAGATTAAGAAGCTTATTCAAGGTAAATCATGAGTGCTTGAGCTGAGAACTTCATCCAGACCAATGTAACTCTAAAATTTATTCTCCTTCCTCCATGCCATATGATGAGCACTCATCATATATTACTGTGCATATCAACAGCACATGATCTGTGGCCACACCCACTCCTCTTTAGTCAGGCACTGAATAAGCTGCAGAGACACATAAGGTGTTTTGGATTCTTGTAAGTATTTATGTCATTATTAAAAGAATATCCATGTCAATATCACAATATCACATATTTGCTTCTTCATAGTCAACAAACCAGTGAGGTTTCCCTTGTCTCTCTCCAGAGATGATATAAAAGCATCACTGATTCAGAGAATGACCAACTGGTCACAAAGATAACCTTTTTCCAAGCCACAGAAAATTTTAGATAGTTATTACAACAAAGAAGTGAAATATTTTTATGTGTGCCCTTGAAATCTATAAACAAGACAGAGCATTTTGTGTTGGAGATCACAGCAAAGTACATTCCTTTACTGCTGTTATTAAAATAATGACTTTGTTTATTGGAGGACTTAATGTTGGCAGGCATTATGCTGAATGCTTTATGCACATTGTCTTAGTCAACCCTCACAATGACCCTACAAAGACCATAATATTATTTCCATTTCACAAAAGAAAACAAAAACAAACTTGGAATCAGGTTAAGTAAGCACATAGCAAATGACAGCAAGAGAGCTTAAGCCTAGGGTTTGTCTGGGTAACTCTAAAGCCCATGCTCAGGCCAGCCTGGGCTACATAGTGAGCTCAAGGCCAGCCTGAACTACACAGCAAGACCCTGTCTCAAAAACAAGCAACAACAACAAAAACAAAAATAAAAACAGAAAAAATCATGCCCCTCCTTCTGTACCACCCTACCTAGAAATCTCAGTGCTGTTTGCAAAGATTGTTGGCTGGAGGAAAACCCTGTCATGGAGTGGGAAGCCCGTCTGGCGCTACATGGCAAGGTGGCTGTTGTGCAGTTACAAGAAAGCGAACACAGTGTTCTGAAATTGCACAAGGCTGTAAACAGAACAAATGGAATCTCCCAGAATTAGTGCTAATCCCTTGCTGGTTGATTTCAGAAAAAGCCTTTTGTGTAGCATTTGGCTAAGTAGAGTAGCCTCCAAAATATTAAAAGTGATGACAGCAATGACTGCTTCCACAGCTGGCAATTGTTGATAAAAGTAATTTTACAAGTTCAATAGAGAGGTCTTGGTCCTTCACAGTGGACCTCAATACCATCAGGTTAAGATTTAAAACCTCTTATGAGGGCAGCAATGGGATGGAATTAGATGAGGGACCCTTGTCATCATATCCCTTCAAACACAATAAATAAATAAATTATGGTGATGAACTCCTGAGAAGTCTTTTAATTACTTAAGATGAAAATGTGGGCTGGTGAGATGGCTCAGTGGCTTAAGCACCTGCCTGGCAAGTGCGAGGGCCCGAGTTTGACTCCCGGAACCCACATACGAAAAAGGGGCCGGTGATATCGCTCAGTGGCACGGGCGCCTGCTGGTGTGCAAGGTCCTGAGGTCGACCCCCCAGTACCCACACACACACAAAAAAAGATGAAAATGTTCATATATAAAAATTTACATATACATTATAATATCTTATTTGTAACCAAGGCTTAAGAGTTTATAGGTACAAATGCCTTCATAAGATGTGCCATTGATTAATTATGTGCAACTTGCCAGGTTCTGTACATACTGTTTTATTTAATCCCAGCAACACTTTGTGAGTCTGTGAAGAAAAATATTCTCATGTGAATGGCATCAAAGAGATACTGAAATTCAAAGAAGTTAAGAAATTCAAAGAAGTATTCAAAGAGCAGTAAGTGGCTGAACTCACATTCAAACCCAGGTCTCTGTTACCAAAAATAGGCTCTCTTTCACTTCTCTGCATAATAGGACTGGTGTTTCCCAGCATAATCATACGATTGCCTAAGAAGCAATTACCAGAGAAGTGGTAGGACTTCAGCATAACTTTGAAATTTCTATTACTCTGAAGGATCTGAGGAATCCTGGGGAGCAGCAAAAAAATGATATGCAGGTACAGGTTGTTTGGTACTTATATACACTGCAGTTTCTTACCCCACACTATACACATGCCCAAATTCCCAACATCAAGTATCTACTATGTGAAGTAGTACATAATTTCATTGATCCTAAAGTCACTTTTTTTGAGCAGCAAGAATTTGCCCATAATTTTCCAATTATCTTAGGATTCTTAGGTGTGATTATTGAGTCTCTTTACATCTTTCATGACTTAGAAGGTTTTATCTTTCCAGATATAAACATACTACTATGAAAAGGTACAAATGTAAAAATATCTACCTCAATTTGAAGATCCTCCCTCCATTTGGTCACACTAATTTCTTTCCGTGCTCCCTGTATCAGTCAGTGCTTACTAGAGAAACAGATTTAATGCAAGATATACAAATGTATAAGAATTTACAATATTGGCTTACAGTGGTCGCCCACAGCGACAGGTGTGGAAGAGTGTGAAAGTGTGCACACCGGGGATCTGAAGGATCCCGTCAAAGGCCTGGAGCTCCGTGTAGCGTCCCATGTGAGTCCGTATCAGGAGGCTGAAGGGTCTGTGCTAGAAGGCTGAAGAGTGTACTGGAAGCCAGGAGATGACATCCAATGTAAAGTCTAAGACTAGAACTCCTCTGAGAAACAGAAGTAATACTTCTTTCTTCGTTTCTCTTTTATACCATTCTGGTGATAATCCTCTCTAGGGTGGGTATTCCACACCCAGAACTATGCCAAGCCAATTTAGTTGGGTGTATCTTACTCAAGTTGACGTGATCAATTAATTATCATAATCCACCCCTTGTCAACTTGACAACCAGACACATTTCTTTTATTTATTTATTTTTTTTGTGGGTACTAGGGGTTGACCTCAGGACCTCACGCACCAGGCAGGCGCCCGTGCCGCTGAGCGATATCACCGGCCCTTTTTTCGTATGTGGGCTACGGGAGTTGAACTTGGGCCCTCGCGCTTGCCAGGCAGGCGCTTACACCGCTGAGCCATCTCACTGGCCCCAGACACATTTCTTTAAACCATAGTCTCCAGATATAAAGACAAGTTCATAGTTATGCCAAACACATTATAACCATCCTGCATACAAATGGAAATTCACTAATTCCCTCCCCAGGGTAAGGCAAGTTTTTTGGGGGTAATGCTTACTCCTAATATTTCATAACTGGAACATTATAACATAGGCTTAACAATACTTAACCAATATTAAGTCTATCAACATTATATTACACTGGAAGCATACTAGGAGAGAACTATTAAAATTATTATCCTTGTTTCTGTAGCTGATTATGGGGTCATAGCTAGTATCTAGAACTACCTTCTTCTACTACCCATTCTGTATTCCCTTGGCCTTCAGCAAGCACCTCATCAGGTCTTGGTTCTTTCCCTGGTGGGGTGACCCACACTTTCATTCCTGAAGGTTCTGGACCATTTGTCATTCTGCCTAGATTAGGTCATTGTAGTTTTCCCGTTGACTTTAATATCAGGGCATGGTAATACTAGGAGGTGCCCCAAAGGATCTCCTGCACTGCAAGTGTATTCTTCCTTTCCTCCACTGTGGAGTAATAGTCCAATTTCCCCTTGATAGCCTGGGTCAATCACCCCGACCAACACTGTGAGTCCCTTTTTAGCTTTGTTATGGCTTGTGCAGAGATGTCCTCCCAGAGCTTCATGCAGCTATAGGTGGGGCATTTTCAGAGATGGCTGATCTAGAGTGTGTGATGCTGGGATTAAGGGTATGTGGTTACTAAATTAGTCCACTGATTGGTTTGGCATAGTTCTGAGTGAATAATGGAAAGACCCACCCTGGGTGTGAGTGCTATCCTAAATTGGATATAATGTAAGGGACAGAAACAGGGCTGCTATGGCCACTTGCTACTTTCTGCTTGTTACTTCCCTTCTTTGCTGCCTCCCTGCCTTCTGCCTGCCATGAACTGTTTCTCCTCTGTGATGCCCTTCTGTCATACCACCCTGCCTTAGAGCCAACTGTGAATGGAAACCTTTATAAACTGTGAACTTCATAAATCTTTCCACTTTTAACTTTGGGTGCCAAGCATTTTGTCTTACCAATGAGAAAAAGAGTAACTAAGATAAGCTTGTTTCTTCAGAGGCATGAGAAGACCAAAATGATCAGGGGGAAGTCTTAGCTTGCAGTTCAATGGTATCATTGCTGTGCTTCCTGGTACAAGCCTTCCTTCCCCTTAGAAGTACGAGACTTCTAAGACAGCAGAGCATAAAGTCATGGAAACAGGAAGCAAAAATTTTGCTAGTGAATCACTGGGAATAATGGTGAGTGGTACCATTCCCACTTCTACCCCTTGATTCCTGGACCCATAAGTCCTGACTATGGGAGACATAGTACCATATAATGGATGTTGATTGAAAGCATATACAGCCTTTTGAAGAACACTTCCCCAGCCCTGCAAGCTATTGCCACTTAGCTGGCACTATAATTGCATCAAAAGACCTTTCTACCTTTCTATCAATCCAGCTGCTTCTGGATGGTAAGGAAAATAGTAAGACCAATGAAATCCATGAGGATAAGATCGTTGCCTCACTTCTTTGGCTGTAAAACGTGTTCCGTGGTCAGAGATAATGCTGTGTGGAATTCCATGACAATGGATAAGGCATTCTGTGAGTCCATGGACGGCAGTTTTGGTAGAAGTATTATGTGCAGGAAAGGCAAATCCATATCCAGAATAAGTGTCTATGCCAGTAAGGACAAAGCACAGTCCTTTTCATCATGGGAGCGCTGTAACATAATCAACATGCCACCAGGTCACAGGCTGATCACCCCGGGAAATGGTGCCACATCAGGGACTCAGTGTTGGTCTCTACTGCTGGCATTTCGGTCATTCAGCAGTGGATGTAGCCAGATCAGCCTCAGTGAGTGGGAGTCCACGTTGTTGAGCCCATGTATAACCTCCATCCCTACCACCATGGCCACTTTGTTCAAGAGCCCTTTTGGCCATGACAGGCATAACTGAAGAAAGATGTGGACTACTATCTACAGAACAGGTCACCTTAACCACTTGATTGTTAAAGTTCTCTTCTGCTGAGGTCATTTTTTTAGTGAGTGTTTGCATGGGATAAAAATATTTTTACATCCTTTGCCTATATGGAGAGGTCTATCCACATACCCCTTCCCTAAAAACCTTTGTTGCTAATTTTCTAGTCATGTTTCTTCCAAGTTCCTGACCATCTGGCCAGACCATTTGCTACAGCCCATGAATCAGTATACAGTCACACATCTGGCCATTTCCCTTTCCAGGCAAAATATGCACTGTCCAAAGTTCTGCCCACTGTTAAAGATTTCCCTTCACTGCTGTCCTTCAGGGATGCCTTGGAAAGGGGCTGTAATGTTGCAGCTGTCCACTTGCGGGTGGTGCCTGCATAACGTGCAGAACCATCTGTAAATCAGGCCCTAGCCTTCTCTTCCTCTAACAGCGGATCATATGGTATACCCCATGAGGCCCAGGGTTCATGCTGGGAAACAGAAGGCAAAATAGCAAGAATAGGAGCCACAGGCATCTGGGCAGACTTTTCATGTAATTTACTTGTACCCACTGGACCTGCTCTGGCTCAATCATGTATGGACCATTCCCACTTAATGATAGACTTTTGCTGTGCATGTCCAGCCTTATGAGTCAGTGGATCAGATAATACCCACCTCATGATAGGCAACTCAAGTCTCATGTTAACCTAGTGTGCTATGGTCAAGTATTCAGTTTCCACTAAGGCCCAGTAGCAGGCCAAGAGCTAGTTTTCAAAGGGAGAGTACCTGTCTGTGAATGATGGCAGAGTCTTGCTCCAAAATCCTAAAGGTCTCTGCTGCAGTTCACCTATCGGGACCTTCCAGAGACTCCAAACAGCATCTCTACCTGCCACTGTCTTCAAGTACCATTGGATCTGCTGGATCACATGGCCCCAGGTGCAGAGCAGCCTGCACAACAACCTGGACCCATTGTGAGGCCTTTTCTTATTCTGGGCCCCACTCAAAACTTAGGAGCTTTCTGAGTCACTACGTAAGTAGGCCAGAGTAAAGCACTGAAGTGAAGAATGTGTTACCTCAAAATCCAAATAGGCCCACTAAGCTTGTGCCTCTTTTTTGGTTGTAGGGGGAGCCAGACACAACTTACCTTTTACCTTAGAAGAGATATCTCTACATGCTCCACACCACTGTACTCCTAGAAATTTTGCTGAGGTAGAAGGACCTTGAATTTTAGTTGGATTTATTGCCAATCCTCTTGCTCTCAAATGCTTCACTAACAAATCCAGACTAGTTGCTACCTCCTGCTCACTTGGCCCAATCAACAGAATATCATCAATTAATGGACCAGTGTGATACCTTGTGAAAGAGAAAGGTGATCAGGACCTCTGTCAACTAAGTTGTGACACAGGGCTGAAGAATTAATACAACCCTGAGGTAGGACAGTAAAGGTGTATTGCTGGCCTTGCCAGCTGAAAGCAAATTGTTTCTGATGGATAGGTATGGAGAAGGCATTCACAAATCAATAGCTGCTTACCAAGTACCGGGAGATGTGTTAATCTGCTCAAGCAAGGAAGCCACATCTGGTACAGCAGCTGCAATTGGAGTCATCACTTGACTCAGTTTGTAGTAATCTACCATCATTCTGTAAGACCCATCTGTCTTCTGCACAGGCCAAATGGGAGAATTAAATGGAGATGTGGTGGGGACCACCACGTCTGCATCCTTCAAGTCCTTTATGGTGGACTAATCCCTGCAATCCCCCCAGGGATGCAATACTGTTTGGGGCTTACTATTTTACCAGGTAACTCTAATGGCTTCCATTTGGCCTTTCTGACCATAATAGGCCTCACACTATAGGTTAAGGAACCAATGTGAGGAATCTGTCAAATACTAAATGTATCTATCCCAATTATGCATTCTGGAACAGGGGAAATGACTACAGGATATATTTAAGACATATTGGACACACTGTGAGTCAGACCTTTGCAAAAACTCCATTGATCACCTGACCTTCATAGGTTCCTACTCTTACTGGAGGCCCACAGTGATGTTTTGGATCCCCTGGAGTCAGTGTTAGTTCAGAACCAGTGTCCAGTAGTCCCCAAAATGTCAAATCATTTCCCTCCCCGCAATGTACAGTCACTTAGGCAAAAGGCCACTGGTGCCTTTGGGGAAGGATGGGAAAAAGGATGACTGTATAAATTTTTGGTGTACTAGGGTCCTTCCCCAAGGGGACCAGGTTTCTCTTTATTCAAGGTGTTCTGGGTCTGTAAACTGGCTCAAATGTTGGAACTGGCTGAGGGGCCATGATTCCCTGTTACTAAAATTTGAAGTAGGTTTCTGCTCATTTGCTCTAAATCTTTTTGACTATATAAATCTGGTAAAAGAAATTTTGTAAGCTCATCTATTTCACTTTTGGAAACACCATGACTGACAAGCCAGTGCCACAGGTCTACACATATCAGACCACTCTGACCATCGTTCTGCTTCTGTTGTCCATTATGGTGAGTACACAGAGTCAGTTCGACACACAAAAGCCAGGAGCTCTTGCTTCTTAGTAGACAGAGGAGCCCCGAGCTTCTGGCTCATCCTCCTTTTATTCACTCAAACATGAGTACAAGCAATTAAAATAACACAAGACTCATCTGCCTTCCAATATCCACTTAGTACATGCTGTCTTAGTTACTTTTCATGTTGCTGAAACAAAATACCTGACACCCAAAGTTAAAGGGGGAAAGGTTTATTTAGCTCACAGTCTGTGGAGGTTTCAGTCCATAGTCTGCTGGCTCCAAGGCAGGTTGGCACATGGCAGCGGGGCAACAGTTCATGGTGGCAGAAGACAGCAAAAGCAACAAGACACAGTGAGACAAGTTTCTTTCTGTCCCTTATATTGTATCCAGTCTACCGGGATTAGGGCAGTGCCAACCCAATCAGTGGACTGATCTAGCAATCACCACCCTTAATCCCAGCACCCTTAATCCCAGCATTGCACTAGGAATTAATCACACGCTCTAGATTCAGCCACCTCCAGAAAAGCTCTATGACTACTTGAGGCTTTGGGGGGATATCCAGACATAAACCATAACACATGCTCAGGTAAACAACTTAATCTCAGCTGTACAAAGTTTTCTCTAGAACCTGCAATGTGCCATCACTCTGTGTGTTGCCTTTCTCCTTTGTGCTCACAAAGAAGGCCAATTAAGCCTTAATTCCTTAACTTGTCTCCCACAAGTACATGCACCCTCCCTTTGGCAATTAAGTGCTGCCACTTGAGCTCTGCCACCCCAGGTTCCAATCAAACCCATTGCCCTTAAATTTCCTAATTGAGTAACTGCAGTCCCCACTGTAAGGTTTGGCATACAGAGAATAGCAGTGACAGAGTTCTTCAGGGATGCTGGTGCTCCCCTTATGAATCTGTTTCTCAAGATGTTAGTGAAGGATCATCCCAATGTGGCAGATTAGGTTTGATATGACAAATCCACTCCAGCATTTCCATTTCCTTGAGCCACTGAATTCCCTCATCAACAGTAAATCATGGAATATCAGGCATCTCTAATTCATTCACAGTGAGTGGGTCATCTTTTGATCCATACTTCTGCCAACCAGCCAAATAAACTATTAACACCTTTATTTATTCCATGAGCTGCAACATTAAAATCAGAATCCCTAATGGGCTCATATCAAAAAACTCAGCCTGATCTACGTGTATATTTTTCCCACCATTAATTCCACACCCATAAAATCCATTTCCACACTTGCTCATCAGGCCTCTGTCTATAAGAATTAGAAAACTCAGGAAGTTCTTTGGGAGAATAGTGAACATACTCATGGGTCACACTATGTACCTCACCTTTAGGAACCTTGTGTGATTTAAGTCCTGTTATGGCCTAGAGGCAAAAGTGGGTAGTGAGGATGGGTCCTGAGGAGTGTTAGCATCATCATGCTCGGTCAACACAGAGTTAGTTCCCTCAGGTACACTAGGACAGCCAACACCACAGGAGGTGGAGGTAGGGATGACTCTACCACTGTAGGTGGGGAAAACTCTTCCTCTGGCAAAATAATCTCATTAGAGTCTAGAAGACCAACATCCTCAGCTTTGTCAAGATCCTTCCAAATATCTCCATCCTAGTTTATGGGATCCCATTCTTTTCCAATGAATGCCCTCACCTTTACTTCAGATAGCCTTCAAGGCTGACCATTAAACTTACACTGTAGTTCAGCCAATCAAATTATGAGGGCTTGTGTTTGGGTTTCTGCAATCTCAAGCCTATGGATAAAGGAGAGGAGATGTTCTTTCAGGGCACACTTGAAACTTAAATTTTTCATGTGTGTCTGGAGCTGGGAATTTGAATCTGCACAGTCAGAAGACTTAAGATTTTCCATGGATGTTTTGAGCTCATTGTTTTCCTTCACTAGTTTGGCCAGAGATGCTACAACCAACCAGCCAGCATCATTATATTTCCTACTCTGCCAAAAATATTCGAAACTTTCATGTATAGAGTCACTAAATTCCTTACCTCTCACAAGTGGTGAATTAGGATAATCAAATGGATCTACATTGTATATTACTTTAAACGGTTCACACCAAGAATTATCAGTATTCCCCACAGAATTAGGAGAGCCAACTCCAGAAAACACTAAAGCCATTAAAGAATTTCATCTTTACAATTCTGTTTCTCTAGAGCCACTCTTGGTACCAAAATCTGTATCAATCAGTGTTTTCTAGAGAAACAGATTTAATACAAGATACACAAATACGTAAGAATTTACCAGATTGGCTAACAATGGCCACCCACAGAGTCAGGTGTGGAAGAGTTCAAAAGGTCTGTCTGCATAATGCGAATCTGAAGGATCCAGTCGAAGGCCTGGAGCTCACTGTAGTGTCCCATGTGAGTCCGTATCGGGAGGCTAAAGAGACTGCACTGGAAGCCAGGAGATGACGTCTAAGCTGAAGGCAAAAACTAGAGCTCCCCTGAAGAAACAGCAGCAAGCCTTCCTTCTTTGTTTCTCTTTTACACCATTTTAGTGACAATCCTCCCAATGGTGGGTCTTCCACACCCAGAACTATGCTGAGCCAATTTATTTGGGTATTTCTTACTCAAATTGACATGATTAATTAACTATCACACTCCCCTAAAATCTTTGGAGCAATTTGCCAACATTTCAAGAGTAAGGACTTTATGTAGGGCAACGCCACCCTTTTTCGTTCCCTTTGTCCTTCCCATTGATACCCACAGGCCTTGATTCCTTCCAGTGCTTGTCATGGGGTGTGACAAAAATTACAGAGAAAGTTATGTTAGATGCAAGGGTTGAGATCTTTGGCCTCCTCCTCAATCACCTAACCTCATAGCTGCAGGGGTAATCTGGCATCATTTTGCCCACTCTCAGGATCTTGAAGAGCCTTGGTACATTTTAACATCATCCTTCAATCTCAGTAAGATTTTGATTACACTGTAGACTTGAGAATTTCGCCAACAATCCTGTTCTTTGGTTATTTCTGAAAATGTTAAAAAAAAAATGAACTTCTGGTATTCTCAATTCTCAGAAGAACATAGTGTCAGTATTTCTTTGTCATGGATGAATGGATTATGTAAAGATAGGAAAGAAATATTAACTCCCTTGTTCTGAAACCCAGGATAACTATTTTCTTAACTGGCTTCTTTTTTTTTGCACCAGGAATTGAACTCACAACCTCGCGCTTACCAGGCAGGAGCTGTGCCGCTGAGCTATATCCCCATCCCCTAACTGGCTTCTTTAATGTCTGAGAACCACGGCCCATATCTCCTCTTTTATCTTGATACCTAATTATTCCCCCCTTGTCCCAAAAGAACAAGTAAGGAAAAATTCCTTTTTATTACAGGTGCACACCTGTAGTCCCAGCACGCAGAAGGTTGAGGCAGGAGGATCACCACAAGTTCAAGGCCAGCCTGGACAATATAGTGAGTTCAAAGTGAGCCTGAACTACATATGGGGTTCCTGTCTTAAAAAATAAAAGAATCCCTTTGTAAGTAGCATGGCCTCGCTCCACACTGAAACTCACTCATGTTTTAAGCATTGAAAGACCAAAACCTGGCATAAATTTTCTGCCTTGGTCAATAGCTTGAAAAGAGCATAGAGAAGAAAGCAGACCAGCCTCTTTCCAGGTCAAGTCCTTGTACAGGGAAGTAGAGGAAGAACTAATAGAAATTCCAAATAGATTTGGATAAATCGAAGAAGAGACAGAACTGGATTTAGAATTTGTGGGACCCAAGAGCATATATAATTTGCAGTGCCCTCTTTAAGGAAAAGAATATAAGATTATAAATAAAAATTCAGTATGAATGTTAATATTTAGAATGAAAAAAATATAAAAATTTTTTAAGTTGGCAAAATCACAAAAATCAGTAAGTAAAAAATTTAAGAGTTTTTTCATTAGTTATATGTTTAAAACACCTCTTTCATACTTTTTCCATGCACGTATTAGTTACCTATATTACAATATTATTATTTAGTGGAGAGAAAAGAAATATAATGTAGTCCTTCCTCTAGATAGTTGATCAAATTTTTTTTAATTATTGTGAAGTCCAAAACAATTTCTCTCAGTTTCACAGGTTCGTTATTAGCAGTGTCACATAAACATTTGGATTGTTTTCATTCTTGGTGAAATGTCTGTGGCCTTTCCTTCGCACAAGACTTGGTATAGACACTATTTGTAGCACTGTCACAGATTGTATCTAATAAGCATAGAAGTTCCGGAAAATAAGAAATAAATAAAATGAACTTAAATATCCTGCATTACCTAGGTTGTTCTTAAGTGAAAAGAACTACAATTTTGAACACTCTTCACTGAGACCCAAATCCTCTACAGTATTTATTTTGATGGAAGGAAGAACTTTTCATAGCCCGGCATGTGGCTGCACACATGTAAAACACTGCTTTGCCAAGCATGGTGTTGCACATCTGTAATTGCAGCACTTAGAGGCTGAGGCAGGAGGATCAGTGCAAGCCTGAACTACATAGCAAGACCTTTTCTCAAAAAACAAAACAAAACAAAATGAAAAAAACCAAAACACTGATTTTTTTTTCACTCCTCCATGCTTCTAATGCTGGTGCAAATTGTCATGTGTCGCCTGACTCTGCATGTTTTATGTCTTGACAGTGGGTAAATCAGCCCTGTGGCTTCAGGGAGTATTCCTGGAACTCATTTTTCATCAGGATGTTATTCATAACTCAACTGCATGTGAAACTATCGGAAAACCACATAAATAAATCCCACTTAACCCAAACTAAATATATCTCCACACAAACTCCATTAAACCAAATACAAAACACTCACTGAGGGCCACTCCCAACACCAACTCAACTCAAGGAAAACAGAAACAGAGAGGAAGACAGAGTAGAAAGATTCAGCGGTCTTAATTTATTAAGTATCCTGTTTTGCAAATTTTATGAACAAATGGCCATTTGAACACATTCGCAGGCCCCTTCTTTTAGAAGAAACCCAAGCAAGTCAGGGATCCTGTAATTTAAGCATCAGAACGTCATGGTAAATCCCCCTACACCACCGCACCACCAGGACACCAGCAAAAGACAGAGATTGGTGGTAGGTGGGTAATTCACCTCTCTCTTTACTGACAGGCACTAAGTGAGCCCCCCTCCCTAAATGAAGGGCTTACTTACCACCTAAAAAACAGAGGAGGGAGGAAGAGAACCGTAAAATTCAGTTTATCCAAAGGCTGACTTTAATTTCTAACCTGCTATTGTGTGAATGGAAGGTGCACTCATCAAACTGAGTTGCAGAAAAAGAAAGCACTTTTGCCTTGGTATTTGTAACCTATTCTACATGGTTGAAAGTGTTTTCCTAAAATTTATATTAGCCAGGAACCATGAACAAAGTTCTTTTTGTGACACTTGTTCTTGGTTCCTGGCTAAATGGAGAGAACTGAAATCAATGCCTGTTGATTTACTTTATATAAATCCAACAAATATGTGTAAGCAGTAGCTATGCACAAAGATCAATGCATCAGGGATTTTATAAAAAGTCTTGGATAGCAGGAACTTCCACTGAGAATTAGAAAGATAGAGCAGAGCCACTTTGAGAAAATACATACAAATCTAGGCAGAGTCCAATCACAAATCCCTGCCAGTGGCCTAAGCACCAGGGAGGTCAGGTAAAGATCACTGTGGTCCAAGGAAACATGAGCCAGGCTGTAGATGCTGAGTAGGTGAAGGGGGACCAGGGAAGGGGAAGGCATTCCAAGCAGGTGGGATGACATGAGCAGAAGCTTGGAAGAAGCAGAGTTCATAGCCCAAAAGCATTTCTGTCATGAATAGGCACCAAAAGGAGGTAATGTTGGGTGAGTTGATTGGGAACAGGGAAGTGCTCTGTGCGGAAGAGTGCATGTTTCACCATGTTAGGCAGGAAGAATGTCCTCCGTCCTGCATGTCCTGTGAATGTAACTGACACCAATCGATGAAAAAGAATGAAAATCTTATTACTGTTTTTATAAGCACGATAGCTCACAGAAAAGAAGTAAAGACAAAAAGTGGTTAGTCAGGGACTTATATACCGTTTAACAAAGAAAAGGGGATTTGGCTTCAAGGGACAATTAACTGTGGGAAAGAGCCTAGAAAACTTGGTAGGGGGGAGGAACTAATAGAAGATAAAGGTTATTTTAGATTTTTTCTTTTTTTTTTTTTGTTTGTTTGGTTGGTTTTTTGAGACAGGGTCTTGCTATATAACTCAGGCTGGTCTTGAATTCATGGTGATCCTCCTGCCTCATCTTCCCGACTGCTGAGATTATAGGTATGTGCCACAATGCCAGACTAAAAGTTATGTTATTTGTTTATTTTATTTTTTGTTTGTTTGTTTTTTTGAGACAAGGTCTCATTATGTAGTTCAGGCTGGCCTTGAGCTCACTATGCAGCCCAGGCTGGCCTTGAAGTCATGGGGATCCTCCTGCCTCAGCCTCCCGAGTACTGAGATTACAGGTATGCACCACCATGCTCAGCTGAAGGTTATTTCAGTAAAGTTTGTTTATGCAAACTAATTTCAGTGCTGACTCTTGACTTTATCTCTGCTTGAGTTGCTGTTTTCCTGATATGTCATCAGAGGTTGTACCATCACAAAGGGGATTTTATGCCTTGATTTTACTCGGGGAAAAGACAGTGGAGAACTGTTCCTGCATTTACTGATTCTTAGTTATTTTCAGCCCAAAATAATCCTCATGCCAAAGTGCCACATTTTGGGGTGGCATTCTTCAGATCTCTTTAATGTGTAGGTCAGTATTTGCTGAAATGTCCTCACCGGAATTCCAGCCTTGTAAACATTACTTGACCTTGGGGAAAAGAGTTCCCGGCTCTCTACCTATCAGGGGAGTCATGCTGTGCATTAATAGAGTGAAGACTTCGGTAGTCCTGCAGTAAAGAATACATTTAGATTGGTTTAAAGCTCTATTAAACATAAAAAGATCAACATCATCAGTAATTAGGAGGTGCAAATTAAAAACACAGCACACCTATTAGAACAGCTAACATTGAAAAGAAAAAGAAACTGGCAGTGCTGAGTGTTAATGAGGATGCCCAGGCATCCGGAGCTCTCAGACATTGCAAGTTGAGTGCAGAATGGTGCCGCAACTTTGGAAAAATGTTTGGAAGTCTTTTTAGATAAAATTAAAACTCTATTAAGCCAGGCATGGTGGTACATGCCTTTAATCCCAGCCCTCAGGGGCTGAGGCAGGAGGATCCCCATGAGTTCGAGACCAGCCTGGGCTACACAGTGAGTTCAAGGCCAGCCTGAACTACAAAGCAAGACCCTGTCTCAAAAAAAACAAAACCAAAACCAATACAAAACAAAAAACATCTATTGTCTTAGTCACTTGGTGCTTGTAGAACAAAATACCACAGACTGTGTAGCTTAAAGAGCAGAGATTGATTTCTGATTCTGGAAGCTGGACATTAAAGCAGGGTGCCAACATGTTTTCCATGGAGAGGACCCTTTTTCTGGCTACATGAGGCCGCCTTCTAGTTGTATCCTCAGTCAGGCCATAACATAGGCCTAACCATGAACGCAGCAATGTCACACTCCAATACTTACCCAAATGAAATGAAAACTTACACATACACAAACACTAGAATACAAATGCTTAAAATAAGCTGAGCCCAGCAGCATGTGCCTGTAGTCTCGGCTACCTGGGAGGTTGAGGCAGGAGAATCATGAGCTTGAGGCCGGCCAAAGCAACATAATGAGACCATGTCTTTAAGTTTAAAACATTTTATTGATTATCACCCCAAATTAGAAACAATCCAAAATGTCCTTCAATAGATGAATGGATAAATGAATTGTGATAATCTATAGAATGGAGTACTAGTCAGCAATAAAAACATGAACTATTGAAACATACAACAACATGGATGAATAGCATAAACATTAAGGAAAGAAAGTCAGATTAAAGAGGCTACATATTGTGTAATTCTATTCATGAGGCATCATGGAATGAGCAAAATTTAGGAGAAGAGAAAGCCAGTGAGTAAGTGGATGCCAATCTGGAAGTACAGGAAGGGGTGATTGCCAAGGTTTGGGGGCAGGGCAGTCTTTGGGAGGAGGGAAATGTTCTATGTCACGACTGTTATGGTTTGTTTCTGGATGTCCCCCCAAAGCCTCATGTGATCATGGGGAGGCAAGCTTTCCAGAGGCAGCTGAATCTAGAGTTTGTGACTGGTTCATTGTCTAGTGCTGGGATTGGGAGTGTGAGTGCTACACCTGCCCTAGGGCGGGTAGCCTGCATACAATATAAGGGAGGAAAAGAGGCTTGCTCCTCCCTTTTGTTCTTGTTGTTTTTTGTGTCTTCGATGCTATGAACCGTTGCCCCTCTGCCATGTGCCAACCTGCCTTGGAGCCAGCTATTATGGACTGAAATCTCTACAGACTATGAGCTCAATAAACCTCTTCCCCCCTTTAACTTTGGGTGTCAGGTGTTTTGTCCAAGTAATGAGAAAAGGAACTAAGACAATGACTGAGGTGATGGTTACGTGTTTGTGCTTCTGTCAAAACTCAGAATCTAATATATTTAAAAGGTTACCTTTACTTCATATAAATGTATGCCAATCATTTTTTAAAAAAGAATAAAAGAAAAAATGACAGGCTAGATGACAAATAAGTAAAAATAAAAACAAAAACAAAAACACCTATCCATGTCCTGTGGAACTATTTTTACATGGAACATAGCTTGTAAATGGTGTTTGAAACTACCGACTAGGCATTCACACAACCACACCAGTGTCCATCACTTATTCATTTGCTCCGTAAATATTTAATGAGTATCTGCCGTACATATGGTTCTAGATGTTGGGGTATGTAAAGGCAAATACAAATTAAAAATAGTAGCTCAATTCTCCATGTGGAAAATAAGGAAAAAGACTTTCCTCCCTTCTCCTTTTTCTTTCAGAATTTCTTTCTTTGTCCTTTTCCAATGTATTTAAATATTTTAATGTCTAAATAAACCTCTTTACAATCTTACAATTCAAGACGTTTCTCTTGAACCTCAGAGCCCCCTCTTTGAAGTGTAATCACCAAGGAAAGTAGTGCTCTAATTCCCAGTTTTCTGGGAGAACATGGAGCTAACTTCAGTTGTCACATGACTCCAAATTATAAAAATTAACCATATAATGAATGGTTATAGCTACAGTATAGAAAAGGTTGAGACAGGGTTTCACTATGTAGTTCAGGTTATGTAGTTCAGTGAGTGCAGGAACTCACCACGTAGCCCATGCTGGTCTTGAACTCACAGTGATCCTCCTGCCTCTGCCTTCTGAGTGCTGGGATTACAGGCATCTGACCCTGTGTCTGGGTTTCTGTCTTTGCCGTCATCTTAGCGATGTTGGGGCTCAGAAAATGACACTGCAATAGATGCCACTTTGAACTTCCAACTGAGAGCCCCTGGGGAGCAGCGAATGCAGGGGAGGTCTTTCTCTGCCTACAGACCTGACCTGGCAAAGAGGAACACTGCCGCCCTTCAGTCTTCCTCCTGAAACGTCATTAACTAAGAATAATTAAACTCATCACAAAGGAAAAGACTGAAGTCAAACACCATGCTAGAGTCCCCAGGAACTTTCCCCAGGCCATTGTCTGCAGGTTCATCTCTCTCCTAAAAATCATTTAACATCCCCCTAAAACTGTCCATATCCTCCCTTTCCCTGTCCACCAAGAAGAGGGTACGTAAGCCACAATCATCTGACCTCTCTTTGAGTCACATGTTTCATGTGGCTTTTGTGCACATATGCACACTAGTAAATGTATATGCTTTCTCCCTCGTTTGTCAGTTTGTTTCAGCAGCCCCAATTATCGAACTTTCAGAGGACATGTTTGCACCTCCAACGGCCAAGTGCTTCTCGAGAGCATCACATTCTGGTTTAATACTCAAGACAGTCAGGGACTTAAAAGGTGTTTTGTTAAAAAGCACTGACTTTTCCTTTGGGCCTGTGATGCACAATGGATAACTAAAAGCAGAATAAAGCTTGACATCACTGTCTTCATTTCATATCTGTCTCTTTAATTACATTAAACTTTGGGTCACATCCCTCTTCAGCACGGCACATAGCCAGGTGAATCGCTTAAAACTATCTACCTAAAAACTGGTGAAACAAAGTTTATTAGCCTTCAATTCTACTTAACCTATCTCATTCCCCTTCAAGACTGAGAACAGACACCAGACAAGAGTAACTAAAGTATTTTCAACATTTCTAGCGACATTCAACTGCCAGCTTTTATGACTTCTTGTTCCGGACCCCCTGGAATGGCACTTACAGGTGTCCAGCCATTGCTCTAAAACTGCAGTCCCTTTGGATTCCAGCAGAGCTTCTACGGACAGAGCACCCTGTGAGATCAGCCCCTAAGCAGGAACAGTAATCCCACAGGAACCAGATTTTCTCCTTAAGCAATAATTCCACAGTCACCTCACAGAACCAGAACTGAGCTAATGATCAACCAGACCTTAGCCTTCCCCAGCAATCCCATTGTTTCCTTCCTTTGCTAACAGGCCAGCCCGACTTTCTTCAGGAGACTGTGCCCCCTTCACCTCTTCTCCTTAAGCCGAAGTCCCTTCTAACTTTCTCTTCCTTCTCAATTAAAACTTTTGCCTGTGTTCTCATACTTCCTGGCCTGGTTTTCAATTTCTATTATCACT
Source organism: Erethizon dorsatum (assembly GCA_028451465.1). Taxonomy (NCBI): domain Eukaryota; kingdom Metazoa; phylum Chordata; class Mammalia; order Rodentia; family Erethizontidae; genus Erethizon; species Erethizon dorsatum. The sequence continues at coordinate 54,748,329 of CM051837.1, read as the reverse complement.
GGGTGAAAAGATTCTTCATATGGCATCAATGCCCCCTAAATGACAAAATCATTTTTTCTCCCTTCTACTCATATAGAGAAGTTTAATGCTTTGGAGGAAGATTTTGTCTTAATTATTTCCTAAATAGAAAACAGCAGTAAACAAAGAAGCAACAGCTACCTCTAGTAGTGCTTACATTGGAGGACTTAGATGCTAAGTAGAGAAAGGCAATAAAAAATAAATTTACATAGTGTCTTAGTAATAAATTCTATGGGAAAAAATGCAGGGAAGATCAGAGAGCAACAGGAGTAGGAATTTATAATTATTAATGGGGATGATGGGGAAGAAAAAGTGCTTTTTCCTTTACTTTTGTGATTTATTAGCTGAGGAGGATCCCTGTAACAAATGACAGGCTCACAAGAGAAAAACAAACAGGTTATGAATACAAATACCTTATCTGTACATGGAAGACACCCAGAGAAAGTGAGTAAATCTCAGAAAGGTGACTTTAAATATCACCATCAGTTGCAACAAGGGAAAAAGTATGTTGAGGGGTAGCTATGGAGAGGTTACCAAGAGAATCATCAAAATCAAGGGCAAGATTTCTTACATTTGTCTGTCAGAGCTTTCTCCACTGGTAAGAATGTCTAGGTTTGTTGGAGTCACTCTTCTTTTCCTGCCATGGAAAGGGAATCACATGGGTATTTTCCTTATAGATGCAAATTTCTCCCACCAAAGGGTAACTTCTAATCTATTTTCAGAGCTTCTCCTGTGTCTGAAGTTTCTCAAAATTACTGGCTCAGAATAATTTTTATGCCAAGAAGGCATATTTTGGGGTGGCATATTCTCACCCACAGTGGTCAGAAAAGGTCTCACTGAGAAACTGAAATTCAAGCAAAAATGTGAGAGATGAGGAAGAGAATCCTATGGCTATGTAGAGAAAGAATGGTCTAGGTAAAGGGAACAACAGGTGCAAATGCCCTGAGGCAGGTACATGCTTGATGAAAAGCCCTAGATCAGATTTAACATCTGGAAACTAGTCCTAGTTCTGTAGATTATTTCAGCCATATAAGCCTGCTTTTCTCGCCCGTTAAATAAAGCCATTCAGCAATGAGGTGGCCAAGATCTCTTGCAGCTTGAACCTTAATCTCCAAGTGCCCAGACTCCCCTGTTTCATTTTCTTTTGATACTGCCACTTACTTTTCTGCCCATGTAACCTACTTGCCATGTTCACAAACCCAAGACTTCCTCTTTCTCTATCTACTCCACGTAACTTGGAAGAACTTGGCCTTGGGGGCTGATGTTTTTATTTGCCCTTGATTGCAATGGTGATTTCATCTCATGAGCATCCTTTCTAAAAAGACTCAGTAATCTTGCTTATTGAAATCAGAGCCATCCCCTCATCCCTCAATGGCTACCTCAAGCAGCCTGACACATATTCTATTTCCCCGTTCTAAGATTTCATTGATTATAAGATGCTCCATCAATTTAATAACAGCCTTCAGTAGGAGGGAAAAAAGAAGGAAGATTAGAAAAAAGGAAAGAGGAAAGAAAAGAAAGGAAGAGGTAGATGGAAAATATCTTAGTATTTATTTATCCACACAATTATATATTACTTTCACTACCACAGTTTAACTCTAGCCCACTTCATGATCAGACACTACATATTCCAAATCATTTTGAATACCTGCTGTCATCTACAGCCTTATGGAGACGTCACACTTTTGAGCCATACTTAAGAGCTTGGGCTCTTGAGCACATTCACGATTGACAATGTAATTTGAGAGCATCATGGAGAATCCTGGTGGCTTACTGACATTTTCTTTTTGGTTAAATTATAATCTTGCTTTTCTTTTTTAAAAGATAACTATTAAGGAGATTCTTGCGAACATCACTAGAAGAATTTGGTAGATTTTGGAGCCTGAATAGCAACTTTTTTTTTATGACTCATGAAGGACTCATACCAATTTCCTCTAGCTTTTGAAATTGTTTCATTTACTCTCTGGGATGGAGAAAAGATCAATAGCCCAATGCTTGGAGTATAATATGCCAGGCAATCTTATGCACACATGGTGACTTTTGTTTCAATACCGTAAAGCAGTGTAATATTTGTGAAGACATTTTCAGTGATGATTAGAGACCCAAACCTAAGTTAACAACTTGATGCCACCAATGCAAATAACAAAACAGAAATGGTACACTTCTGTGAAGCTGGCTGAGATTTGTGCTGCCCCAGGCAGTGCCAACCATGTTAGCACCTCACTCCTCTGCTCAGCAGCTGGCAAAAGTTTCTGACATCCCAATCTCATAAATGTTAACATGTGAAAAAATAAAGTAAGACTAAAGCTGGGGGAAACATGGCAGTTTTCAAAAGTCAATGAAGCCTTAAGAATTTCATTTAGCCTGCGGTGTCCAGTTAAAAAGTTGTGTCTACGACTTGCCTTCCTGTCATCAGACCTCCCCCTCCAGCTCCAACCCTAGTGATAACAGAGTTCAAATCACAGCTTGGAGAGAAAACCAATCTAAAAAGGAAGAAGACAATAGTTAAGCTTGTTTTAAGCTTCCTGCCTGAACTGCCATTAGGCTAATTTCTTCTAGGTCAGACTTCATTTCCTGAAGGCTCATGAGCAAATGAGTATTTTCATGGCTGTGCTAAGAAAGGATGGCTGTCTTTTCCAGGGCCTTGAACCTCATCTGAATTAGTAATGACATATAGCTATTGTGAAACACCAACCTGAATCTAATAAAGGAATTAAGAACTAATCCTATAAAAGTATTTTTCAGTTTTGTATGTTCATGCGTGTGGTTATTTTTGCTTGTGGTGAGTTTTGTTCCTTCTTTGTGATAAAGCAATAAAGCAAACAACCTTTTTATGGTGGTTTAAAGTTCTCACACACAAAAGCCCCTCCCTTCCTGTTTTACCAGTAAGAGCTTTGCTTTGCTGCCTCTGAAACAATTCTTCCATAGTCCTTTAAAAGGAAAAGTCCCCCAATCTGGAAATACACGGTAAGAGTCCACACAGAAGGGCAGAACCAAACCAAACCAATTTGCACGTGTCTCAAAGGAATTTGCAAAGCTCTGGAAATCAGCTTGGGGAAGCTCAGTGGCCCTCACCCACAGCCAGCCCCAAAGGGAGGATGAACATGCCTTGTGTGTTTTATGCACTCAGCTGCCCCTGCTGGTCTCTGCAGCCTCGCAAATGCACTGGCAACACAAGGCAAAGCCATCGGGACACTGGGCCTCTGCTCTTCAGCCCTTACCTTAGCTGCACTGCCTGAGCTGCACTTGCTTGCGGGAGAGTAAAAAGAAACAGCTCATCTTTATTAAGACAGCTAGAAACCCTTTCTTCTCATTTCTGGCACGCAAGCTTGCAGATATAACTTACATATTCAAGATGGGTTCTTTCTGTCTCTCTCTTTCTTTCTTTCTCTCCCTCTTTCTTTCTTTCTTTTTCTTTCTTTCATTGTTTTGTTTCATTGTTTTGTTGTGTATTTGTGTTTCAAGGTAGGTTAGTAGTCCAGGCTGGTCTTGAATTTGCTATGTATCCTACACTGGCCTTGAACTTGGGATTCTCCTGCCTCAACCTCCCAAGTATGGGGGTTACAGGTTTGTGTCACTGTTCCCAGCTTCAGGTTGATTACTTTTATAGGAAAAAGCCTCCTTCTTTAACAATGCTGAATGTCTCCATGTAGCACAGTGAGGACCTGGTCTTTTCCATGCACTATTTATCCTGCTAGCACCATCAGCCCTTCAATTGGGAGCCACTACTGAAAATGAAAAAGATGCATTTAGAAGAACAGATTTAAATAAAAAGTTATTGCTGCTTCACAGGAATATGTAAATTCACCTTCACATCTACTTACATTAATAGTCATTCTTTATCATGGCCTTCTTAAAATAATGACTAACTTTTAAGACAGATTCTGACAGTTCTTTAGTAGGTTTTTGTCCACGTTTTCAGGTTTTCTTGTGGTCAGTGACAGCACCACAGCCCCTTCCCTGTGAGACAGCAAATGTCTACGAAGATTTTGTGCAAATAACATATTTGTCATCGACGTCCTTGAGAATTAAAAAGGTGGTAATAATTTTTCACTTAATGTGCACTTTTTAAAAAAGCTCACTATTGCCAAAACTGTTTATTGTAAAAGAAAAAGGAATTACTAAATAAATAGTTGTGGGTACACATGCTATGATAAATGATGAAACTACAGTAGCACCAGAATTCTGTACTTTGTATATGTTCTAAGGAAGGATTTCTTAGCTTTTCTTTTCTGCACCTACTTTATATGCAAGTAGCCTTTCATTTCCCATGTTTCCCATGGACCCTGCTGAATAGTGATATGATGACACTGATCAGACAGGACAAAGCACAGATCACAGATGCACCTGATGGCAGATGAGTGTCCTGCAGGAGAAAAAGGATCCAGTACCTCTCCAACTTGACACAGGGATCTGAAGGAACTATCTACCCCTACACACTTGCTGAAAAGCACATTGCATTTATAATCATCCCATATCCTGTGCTTAAAAGGGAGATAATAGTATGCTGTGTCTCGAAAAGCTCAGGGAAGAGAACAGTACTACTGGCCAACTCTCAGATTTAATCACACACTAAAGTCGGAACCGATTGGCCTGCACATGCATCTTACATCACCAGATAAGATCATAGCACAACACAGAATAAAAACAGGTCTCTCAGATCTATCCAGGATAATTTAATGCAACCATTAATATGAACATATGATTAATTTGTCAAAATGATCCATGTGTATTTGAAAAGAACACACATTTTCTATTACTAGATATACATAATATATCCTATATTATTACTGATTAAACTATTTCCACTCATACTTCTATTTTCCTTCCATTCATGTAGTAAGTGTGGTATTTCGAAGTTTCCTATTATTAATGTGTTTTCATGTATTTCTGTTTTCTTCTCATGTTTCTGTTCCATATTAGTTGTTGTTATGTTATTTGGTGCATATTCATAATTATTGTGTTCTCATTATGAATCATGATTTTCAGCATTATACAGTAGTCATCATTGTCTCATTTAAAGATTTTTGGCTTAAAATTCACTTGTCCAATATAATAATCACTATTCCACCTTCTTATTGTTTTTATTTTCTTTTTTTTTTTTTAAAATGTGGGTACCAGGAGTCGACCTTAGGACCTCATGCTTGCCAGCAAGAACTTGTGTTGCTGAGGGATATCACAGGCCCTTTTATTCCTTTATGAGGGTACCGAGAGTCGAACTCAGGACCTCGTGCTTGCCAGGCAGGTGCTTATGCTGCTGAGCTATCTCACCGGCCCTGTTTTTATTTTCTTGGTATATTTTTGACTTTTGAAAATAATTTTGGGCCTTTGAATGACTGTTTGAGGGTATAGTATGGGGTAAACTTTAGCCTTATGGGCTCAACTGAAAATTGGCTCATTTGTAATTATAAAAAGAAAAGAAGAGAAGCCAGTTAAGTTCTTTCCATTTATTGACCTGACTCATATGTTTAGCCCCAAGTGTCATTTTAATTTATAATTATATATGTGTTATGCTTATATTTTCTTCTTTAATTGGCACATTTTATTTGCTATTTTTTCATTTCTTTTGGAATTTCAGGATGTTAGTACATTTGTTCCAGTGATTATCTTTGTATTTATTTTATTTATAGTACACATAACCCCCATATTACTGAACATTTTATAGTCTGGTATATTCATTTGTAATCTTGTCCCTGACCTATTATCTATATAATTGTCAGTTACACTATTCTACTTTCTACTTCATTGGTCCCATCTCTTTCCTCCCTTTTTCCTTCCCTCCCTCACAATTTTTACCTTTCCAGAGCGTAATATATATATATTACTCTTCAGTCCATGGTCCCACAACAATTAAATGTATTAAATTTTCATCATACAATAAAATTACATCATAAACTATATTTTCACTACCAGAAGTTTTGCTAAATTTTCCCAGGTATCTCTTGGTTGGACAAAGCTCATCATCTTAAAGAACACAACTGCACATCTGCACAGTATTCCTTGAGTTATTACATGTTGAAAGTGTTTTCCTTTCATCCTGATACTTGAAGGACAGCTTGGCTGGATACAAAATCATTGTTATGATTTATAACCGGATGTCCCTTCCAAAGCCTCATGCGCTCAAAAGTGGGGCTTTCGAAGGGTGATTGAATCATGGGGGCACTATAGCAGAATGTGCAGTTAGGAGGTGGGGCCTGGTTGGAGGAGGCAGGTCACTGGGTGTGTGAGCTTGTAGGGGACAGCCCCCTTTACTCTCTCCCTCCTGGAGACCGTGATGTGAGTCTTCCCCTCAGTACGCCCCTCTGCCACGCCTTCCTGTCTTGGACCCAGTGGACTACACACTGAAAACAGGAACCAAAATAAACCTCTTCTCCTTTAAATTGGGAGTGTCACATGTTGTGTCCCAGAGATGAGGACAGTGACTGAAATGTGTGTCGTATCTTATTTGCCTGATACATAGAAATAGGTGGAGGTCCCTACCGAACTGGCAGTGAAGGGAAAGACGGAAGGAAGAGAAAGAATTTTGAAAGTTTCTTGAAGAAATGAAAGAGATACTATTTTTGTTTTTACATCATAGTAGTCAGGTCACAATGAAAAACCTATGCTTCATGATACAATTATAGTTTCACTGTCCCAGTGTTTTCCCCTCTGTGGGTACACATGATGTCAAATTAATTTGTATAGTAGTTGTCCCTAAACTTGAAAGTCCAATTTATGTGTCCTCAGGAATTCATCAGCCATCCATTTCCAAGGCCCTGTCCACTTCTAGTGCTTCAGGCTCTCTGCCTTCGTGTCTCGGTCACTCCGTGCACTTCTTCCTTCCCTAACTTTGGAACTGCTCTTGCCCTGGGCCAACTGCCTGTCATATCTCCTTGCTGCTTTTAGCCAAATTCTCCTTTTTTAACTAAGGCTTTTGCTTGTTCTAATGTCTTAGTCAGTTTGGCTGCTAGAACAAAAATCTTAGACTGGGCAATTTATAAATAACAGACATTTATTGCTCACGGTTCTGGAGCCCGGGAGGTCCAGGATTAATGTTCTAGCAGATTCAGGGTCTAGTGAGGGCCCATTCCTCAATAGATTGTACCTTCTGTGCACCCTTATAAGGTAGAAAGGGCTAACAAGCCTCCCTGGGCCTCTTTTATGAGGGCATTAATTTTTTTTTTTTTTTTTTTTTTTGTGGGTACCGGGGGTTGACCTCAGGACCTCGTGCTCCAGCAGGCACCCGTGCTGCTGAGCGATATCACCGGCCCTTTTTTCGTATGTGGGTTTTGGGAGTCGAACTCGGGCCCTCGCCCTTGCCAGGCAGGCGCTTACGCCACTGAGCCATCTCACCGGCCCAAGGGCATTAATTTTAAGACCTAATCAATTCTCAAAAGTCCCACTTCTTCATACTATTGCACTGAGGATTAGGTTTCCACTTAAGAATTTGGGGGGTGGGGGATCTAAATATTCAGACCCTAATACCAGCTGATGCGATCTTACTCCAAAATGTGTGAGGAGAACGTCTCTTGTCCACCTGCCATTGCCATCTCCAGGGCAGTTTTCATTATCTGCTTGATCTGTTGCCCAGGCTCAGTCCACTGAGAAATAGCTACAGAAACTGCCCCTTAAGAAAGGTGACTGAGACATCAAGTGACAGCTTTGTATACCCTCGACTATTCTCTCTTCAAAGCCTGTAAACCCCTCACCGTGGGCAAACACCTTTATGGGCGGTAGCAGCAGTCTCAGTTGCTGAGAAGGGGTGAAATCCCTTCCACCGTCAAGATCTAATTGGCTCCAGCTGGTCACACCCTCAGGCTAGATTTTCTAATGAGGATCTGGTCTCCAGCACACTCTTCTAGCTCTTTTCCCACAAAACTCCTCAGCTCTCATATTAATGAATTTATTTAGACAAAGGTCATAGCTGTTCCTCAACTTGACACCTGGCACGTGCTTCGGCTCTGAAAAAGCACCCGCCACACACATTTCCTTGCCCTGTCCATGAGCTAGGATAAGATTCTATTAGATATCAAGAAAGTATGAAAGCTTTGTAGTTTTGTGCTCTGTTTTATAAGCATGTTGAAATATTCCAAGTTTCAAAATTGCTGAGTGAAAAGGTCCTGCATCCCATGAATCTGGTGAGAATTACAGTACATACTTATCTACAATGGAAATTGTATTTCTGACCCAGAATGAAGCAAATGACAATCACTTCAATCATCAAAAGTTAAATCTGCCTGGTGGTTTTATAAGACACTTAAAATTTTTGTTTGAATCAATGTTCTTTAAAAATAAATGTACCATCGGGCCGGTGAGATGGCTCAGCGGCGTAAGCGCCTGCCTTGCAAGCGCGAGGGCCCGAGTTCGACTCCCGGATCCCACATACGAAAAAGGGGCCGGTGATATCGCTCAGTGGCACGGGTGCCTGTTGGCGTACGAGGTCCTGAGGTCGACCCCCCGGTACCCACAAAAAAAAAATAAATAAAAAAAAAATAAATGTACCAGCAGGTTTTGATCTCCTTCAGCTTTTACTGGAAAGGAATAAGTTCTCTGGTCCCTTTAAGCCCACTCAGTATTAGGATTAGGCTTGCTCAATAACGGCCAGCCCTTGATGAGGGGGGCAAGTTTTAGCTTATACAAATTGGAGTCCCATGTTTCAGATCTGGGATCCTCATTTGAACACTTGGATTAATATAAGTCTGTGAGACGGTGGGTAATTTGCAATCAACACAGCAAAATATGGATCTTATCTGTTACATATACAGATTGTAGAATTGATATAGAGTACCTACAATGTACCCCATATTTCAACAATATTTAATTCTTACAACAACTTTGCAAGGAAAGTCTTTATACCCCATTTGATATATAAAGAAACTACTTCTCAAAGATAGGGGATTTGCCTAAAGGCATTAGCAAGTAATTGAGAACTAAACAAGGGGCCAATTGATTTCAAAAGCCTACTGTGTTTTCACTTGGCAATGTTGCCTTTCCAAGTACACTGAGTGTGTGGGATGAAGATGTCATTGCCCAGCTAGTCTTACCTTGGATTTGTTTACTTCCTCTGGTATTCTTGGCGAAGCATGGTTTCTTGAGGTGTGACGAGTGTCCTGAATAGCTCAGCACCCATTCCCACTCCTTCTAGCTTGGCCTCTGCTGCTGCATAGGCTGGAAATGTATGCAGTGTGCTCAAAAGGTACAGTGAATGTTTAAGTAAATAGCATGTCTTTACACATGCTATTAATTCCCCTCAAAATATTCCCCCTCACTTCTAACACGTTTATCCCAGCATTTTTGACACATTCTGAAGCAGTTCTGGAAGTCTTATTTTGTGGGTACCTGTAGGAGGCAGTATCAAAAAATGTAGTGAATACTGCTGCTAAGCGTCATCCAACAGAAAGGCAGCCTCATAAAAAACATGTCCTCATCCACTTTATTCACCAAATCTGGCATCATGTAACTTCTGGCTGTCCTTCAAAGTCACGATGACCATGAAAGGTAAATGTTTTGGTAGCCATGACAGCACAACTAAAGACACTCATAAAATTTGACTTCCAGAGCTGCAAGAATGTGGCAAGAATGATGGGATGTGTATTTAAAGGGAGGGGAAGTATTTTGAGGGAGGATAATGGCAATGTATCTTTTACTGTAGTAATTTTTAAAAATTTGAATCATTCACCATATTATGGTTTTATATGACACCTCATAGATCCATATTTCCCAGTCTGACTTGCGGCTTGACTTCTAACTGCAAATTAGGTTTAACCAGTGAAATGTACTTATAAGAAGTTTGGAAGTCAGAACTGAAGCAGAAGACACCTTCCTGCTGAATTGGCTATAGCCATTAAGCAAAGGTGGTTTGTTGAGATGGTGGGACTTTCTAAAGTAGTGTCTCAACGTTCATTCATTAAACCCAATGCCATGGGTTTCAAGAGATAGTTAAGGTGGGGCAACGGGACTTTCTGATGAGCAGAATTCAGCTAAAGCAATGTGTTCTCAGAATCCGTGCCTCCAATGACAGCTCCTGATCTCCAGCTTCATAGTGGTGGCAAAGGTGGAAGCAACCCGGAAGTTGGCTCCTCCAGCCTTCCCACCAATGCTGCAAACACCTGCCTCTCTCTAGTCAATGCCTTTCTGCTTAAAATAGCTGCCGTGGTTTTTGTTTCCTGCAACTGAGCCCTGCTGATATACACCGTTTTCCTCCTTTGCCTCTAACTGCTGGTTTTGCAACTGCCAACCCTGCAATTAATCCTGTGAACACGAAATTGAAAGCTTTGAACATCTTCCTCTAGCCTCCTTATCCTGCTTCATTTTTCTCCACAGCATTTAGTGTCAGCCAATGATTATTTTTATTTATTGGTTGAATGCCTCCCCGCCAGAATTTAAACTCCATTAGAAGAAAGGCTCTATTCACTTCTGTACAACTCTCTAACAATTAGAACAGTACTGGCAAATAGTGGCAATTCATTGGTGTTGAGTGAAATGAAATCTACTTTTCTTAATAAAATGCTCCTAATAAATTAAATGTATTAGTAATAACATCATCATTGAAATACCCTCGGTAATACCTCCTCATGAAGCTTTCATCTGGATTTTTAATATCCACAAGAGAGCACAAAATGACACGCGTCCCCTAATCTGAGCATTATATTTAGGACAGAGAACTCCTTCTAGTTGGCCTGAGCTGTTCCAGATTTTAGCACTAAAGTCCCACATCCTAACAACATCTCAGTCCTGGGCAAATCAAGATGTTGGTCACCTGAATAAAATCATGAGCTACAAATCCCGAGAAAGCACTTAGACTTCTATCAATTTTAATCCCCCTTGCAAATAAACGCTTGAAAACATGAATCTGTACAGCCTCTGGTTCCCTCCCTTACCACAGTCACGTCAAATAAGACCAACAGGTGAAATCTGGGCAATGACTTTGATCTGTATTGTGCGTTTTTTTTCTTATTTACTAAAATCCTCATTTGCCTAGACAATGACTATTTTAAAGCTGAGCCAATGAAATCTCACCTGTATTTCACAGTTACGTTAAACACATGACACAGGCTTCCCACAGAAAAGATACTACAAACAAAGGTGAGCTCTAGAGTCACAGCACTGGAGAAGTATTGTTGGGAGACAGAGGAGTGGACTCTGCAGAGAAAATTTGTCAGTGTTCATTTTAGGAATGAATACAGGCTTGCTCATCACTAACCATAAGGAAATCACCCCGTCCTAGTTGCTATCATTATCCTGAAACTTCCAGCAGTATGTCCCAGTATAACATGTGGATTCAAAATGCCAGCGCCTTTGAACTGGCACATGAGAGAGAATTTGGAGAATAACAGCACTTTCAGATATAAGATCTAAGCTGCTGCCAGATGGAACACTTCAGATATTCTTGTTCTCTGATGATTCATGGGGATAGATATTTGGGTATTTAGATTTTAAAACATTCTTCTCAGCCAAAACTGCAACTTAGAGATGCTATTGCTCTGATTTTTTTTTTTGCACCTGCAGAAACAGTTGTGTTGCTAAAATCAACCTTTTTTGTGTGACAAGACTGCTGCATGTGACAGTGGTGTTCCTCTAGCAGAGAACAGAATGGGTTAACTGAGCAGCAGTTTCACAATCCCTGCACAATACATTCCACAGCGCCAGCAGTCTTTGTCTGAACATGTTTATAAAGCAGATACAGAGAAACGGACCAAACCCCCAAGGGCAGCTTGCTTAGAGGAACAAAGCACACAAAGTGCTTTTCTTCTGAAGAAATTTGGTCAAAGGGCTGAGCACATGCTCTTGTCAGACTATGTGAATGCTGCAATGTCCTACATCTTGATTCTTACACACAGCATGACCCAGGTTCTTGGACAGACTTAACATTTTTGCTAAAACCAGCTATTAGGCCTGACCACTTCCTTCCAGGCACTATTTTCAGAAGCAGAGGGACAGTGCCTCTGCACCTGTTGTTAGTGTGGCCACTAACCTCTGTGGAACCCTCCCTTGTCCTTACAGCAGAGCCAGCAATGCCCAGTCCTGGGCAAGGGATGGTACCAATGTCCACTGGGGCTGGTGGGGTCCCAGAAGCCAGGCAGCCTCAGGAGGGCACATCTCATCCACTGTCATCCTGCATCTGCTGACCCGAAGGTTTGCACAGCCAGGGCTCCTCTCCCCAGATCCGCAGGTGGCCTCGTTGCTAACAGGCACACCTGAAGCCCTGAAGCCCGCAGCCCTGTTCTCTTGACAGTGGGAGACCGAAACACCTATGATACCTTAGGGAGCAGTGCAGCCTGGACAGAGGGGGAGCTGCTCCCACAGCCCCAGGCAGGTCAGGTTCCTGTCCCCTGGCTGATGATCCTGGCCCTGGGTGTGCCAAGGGACGGAGTCTCAGGATGAGGCAGGTGGCTCAACATCACTGGCTGAAAACCAGGTTCTGCTTCCATTCTCTTTCCTATCCAAAACTGATACTGAGACACTGGGTATCTGACCCCTGTGTGCCTGGGACACATCTTGGCTATCTTGTTTGCCAATCTTTTCCTAGGCTTTTGTTCTTCAGTAGAAATCTGGCAGAAGAGTGGGGTTCTTATTTCCCTTTTTCCTGGATCTGTTTGTCCAAAGCTAGAATAACAGGGGGCTTTCAAAGCCTAATGAATTCAGCACTCAAAGAATGGCCTCAAGCACATGGAGGGTCTAACGTTCCATCTCTCAGACTTACGTGCAGGAAGCCAGCTGGGGCTTTGCACTTTTTTCATTCACATGCAAAATACTTCCAAAAGCACAAGTTTGAAGATTCAGAATCCTGAAATCAAATCACTAATCTTCCTCATTCCTAAAATTTCTATCTCAGTAGTAGCTAAACATAGTGGAGTATACTGTACTTTTGGGAGGGTATATTACTTTAGGATTTTGATGTCTAAAGAATTTGTATTTCTTATCCATCCATGTATATTTCTTCTTCCTTATAAATATATTTAAATAGACTAAACACTGCTTTTGGCAGTTACTTCATCTGAACATGGAAACACTTCGGTTGAGTATTAATTTAGATTTTCAAATGGCTTTCTGGGAGCCCTTGGTATCCAGGTGTGTTGTATAAGCTGGGTTCTCCCAACCTTGTGGCTGGGTAGAAGTGCCTGTCACTAGGTTCACAATTTGCATCTGTGCAATGAGCTCAGTTATCAAGAGAGTGACTGAGGTACTGGCTGCAGAGAATGGAAACGATTGTTCCAAGTGCAGTTACACTGAACTTGCTACTTAAACACAACATACAGCCAAACCCATCATAAAACCTTATCAGTTCATACAGATGCCAACCAAGTGAAGCACGTGTCCTAATACTTCCTCTAAGTGACAACAACAAGGTCTGGGGCTTGAGCTCATGGGATGTCCCATCATGTGTTTTTCTTTGTCATGTGGACCCTAGGCATTGCATAACTAACTTATTCTCTTATATTAATAGCAAGTATCATGTAGAAACAATGCCACCTTGCTCAGAAATATTTTAAGCACTCTTCTAAGTATGCTTCATAGCCTTATTGACAATGTTATATTATCTCTAGTACTTAAATTGTGTCTCTAAATCCTGAATTTTCATCTACCATGTGAGGTTCAGTCTGTTTTCCACCACAAAAGTGGAGAAGGGTAGTGATGTCAAGTTTGAGAAGAGGGCAGAGGGCAGAGGGCAGAGAGCAGAGAACCAGAGCTACCCTAAATCCTTTGATCACCAGGCCATGTGATTCAGGGCCAGCTTCTGTTAGTTTTCTTCCAAATTTACTGCAAAACGGGATGAATGACAGGACTCTGATATAAGTCACAAAGAACTGAACTCGTCTACTTCGGGCTATATGATGCCTCCTTTCACTAAGAAGCTGACATAAATTCCTTACGCAAAGGTGGTCCCCACAGAAACAGTCAACCATCCGAAGGCGACATTTCAGCTCCAGCGCACCCACCAGTAACCACTTCAGTGGATATCTGTTCTGGGTGAAGAATTTTATGACTGCTAATTATATCTGGAGCCACACATGGAGAGATAGGCATAAAAATAGCCCTTTGTCCTTTCATAAATTGAAGGAACCTTTTCAAATATTAACTTACCGATCTATTCACAATGCCCCAGAGGTGGTAGGTAGGCAGCAGTTTCAGTACTATTCTGGGGAGCATGAGAGATTAAGGCAATGACTTTCTCAAGGTCAGGTATACACCTTGAAATACCAGATGAGTGACGGGGAATGTTGCTCTTGAAGTCACGTTGCTCACTCCAAGAGACATACCCTAACTTTTGAAGGCAGGACCTCCATTAAGACCCAGGTCTTGGAAAGAATAATGGACAAGGAGTCAGCACCTAACAACTATTTCCTGTTATTGAAAATGTCTTATGCAAGCACCTGGTATGAGACATAAACATAAAACTTCAGCCTTACACACAGTCTACGGAAAAGCAGGAAGAAAACAGGGGCGGGTGGAATCTGCTCATGGGGAGGTGGGTAAACAGCCTGCCTCCAGCCACACCAGACGTGGGCTCCACGTTCAATACCCTTGACTCCTGCCCCCTAGGTGACCTGAGGAAAGGCATTTTCATTTTGGGTCCCCATTTCTTCCATGTGAAATGGGGATAAATCCCTATTCTGAGCACTGGTGCGATGAGCAAAGACAGTAACTCGGGTAAGACATTCAACATGGAGCCCAGTACAGGGTGGGCATTCGGCAGAGGAAGTCATCTGTCACCTCACGGTGGGAGTCTCCAGGATTTCTTGTGATCAGCAAAACAACATTTTGGTCCCCAAGAAGAAATGATACTTTGTCAGCCCCGCCCCATAATCATGCTCTAATCAGACAAAGACAAAGCCAGGAGTGATACCCATTAAAAATTTAACTATATATCATATTCATTTATTATCAATCCACAGGATAATTTGATTGCTACATGAGCTCATAAAAGCTTTTCTCACCTTTACAAAATTAAAAAAAATGTGCCACAAGGATGTAATAACAACTGCTGATAAACAAGAAAAGGAATCTTAAAATTATAAATTTGCTGTAGAAAAGATAAAAAACAATTATATTTTATTTAGAATTTTACCTTGAATAAAATATTCCCTGTATAAAAAATAAAAAAGCTTGCTCTGGTAAGAATTAGAGTATTTTCGTCTTCAAATCTGGGAATTTGCATAATATTTCCATGATAGTTTTCCTTTGTACCGCGTGGCATTCAAGCATAGCAGATTAGACTTTTTTTTTTTTTCCCCAAGCAGTCTTAAAATGGGACATCTGTGGAAAAGTTCATTTTCTTCTTCTCCTCCTCCAAAGGCTGTAGAAAACAGCCTTTGAGGGGAGGAAAAGGAGGAAAGGAACTGGCTGGGAGAGGGTGGGAGGCAGGGTAACAGGGAAAGAAGGGGGCGCTGTATGTGCTGTGAAACAGAGCAAGATCACGAGAAGGCCTAAGTGCTTTAAGATAAGGTGCAGAAGCAGACTGCAATGTTGCTAGTACTGCCCTATATACATATTCACAAGAATAAAAAATTCCAGCTAGTTCACATTTTCTCGTCCATTCTGAGGCATCCATTCCACCATGCTGGCCTTGACCATAGGCAATGCAGCACCTCCACTGCCCATGTGGCTGTTGGTCCTTGAACTTGAGGGAGTAGCCCTGGGAGATCCAGCAGGCTCTAGAGATACCAAGGGGCTGGAGTCCTGAGTTTAAAAGAAAAGCTCCAGTACTGGAGTTGGACACAGCAATCAATGTTCTATTGTCAAGGCTTTTCCCCTTAAATTTGTCTAAAATAGGTGTCAGAGAGAAAATAAAATACAAACAATAACACAAAACCAAGAAATCCCAACAACCACTAGGGAGGGTCAAAGACTTAGTAGCTCTTGACTCGGGGCTGGGTGATATCTGATGTCTTCTTGATGACGCTGGCCCGGGTCTCCCGGTCCGGCCGACTGCTGCTGGGCGTGGGGGTTACAGAGGAAGGGAGAGAGAGGTCTGAAAGTGTGGGCCAGGAGCTGCTGTAGGGCATTGTACAGCTCTCCTCCTTGATGGTGACCTGGAGATCGGGCTTGTTGGAAGTGACGAAGGATGCCACGCCGGGCAGCAGGTAGGTGCCCCGTGTCCCCATGTTGCTGAGGTACTGTTTGCCTTCGATGTTTCTCTTCCGCCAGTGTGGTCTCCCCTTTCAAAGAAAACAATAAAATACATATGTTCTTTTTCTTCCATCGAATGGCTTTTTAAAAATGTGCCGCTGCTCTTATGTGTGGGTGTTTGAAATGAATGTTTTAAGAATTGTAGAATTGGGGCCGGTGAGATGGCTCAGTGGCGTAAGCGCCTGCCCTGCAAGCGCAAGGGCCCGAGTTCGACTCCCGGAACCCACATACCAAAAAAGGGCCGGTGATATCGCTCAGCGGCACCGGCACCCGCTGGAACGCGAGGTCCTGAGGTCGTCCCCCCGGTACCCACAAAAAAAAAAAAAAAAAGAATTGTAGAATGAAGAAAAGCTTCACAACTCTATATCAGTGAACTGCAATCTATATCCAGCTATTCATACCCCCAAGCAATGGTTTCTCTTTTCTTTCTCTTCTTTTAACCAATTCCTATTTGCCACCTCCCAGAAATACGGCCAAGACTATTCCATAAAGGCAGGAAAAGAAAGCGGCAACTTGTTTTAAAGAAAGTGAGAACCTATTTCCAGCTCCCCTTTGCCACCCAAGCCAATCATTCACTAGGTTTCAGGCCATGATGGACAGTTCACTAAGGTGACTTGGTTCCTCACTGCCGGCCCCATTAGATCTTTGAGTCCACCTGTATTTTCAGCACAAGGGAAGTGAGGAACTCCAGAACACACGGTGAATGTCCTCTGACTGCTTTCAAATGGGTGCAGCTTGGAGAGTCAGTGTGCTCAGCGAACAGCTGGCCTCAAGGCAAGGGTGGCTTCACTCAGAAGAGCTGAACTTCTGAGCTTAAAGAAACCAGCGTGGACGTCTACTGTCTTCTCAAGATTCCTGCACTCTACTGGTAAGTGTTGAGTATAATGGGAAATCACTAGTTCAGACAACCATTAACTTCTCTCCCTTGTGCCCATTTCTGTCTTCCTCTCACCCCCTCTTCTCTGTCCATCACCATTACAGTCACTTTCTGCCATTGTGTGAGTCCATCGTACAAGAGGGAAGTTGGGAAACAGGAAGCATGCAGCCAGGGAATTGAGCTTGGACACACACAGCGTCTCCAGGCAGGATCACATTGGATGAACCAGTGTGTATGTGCAGGTAATTTTGCTTAGCCCCTTCTGATATTTATTTCTGGTCACTGCTTTGGACTGGGCAGGACTTTCTATTTCTGCTGGTGAATAGGATGTTTATAGTGATAAGAATATCCCCATTTCCTGGCCTCGACTTCAATTTCCTCTTCCTGCCTTCACAGCCTCTTTTCTGATGGTAACATTTGATTCCTTTTCCTCCCATTCAGTGCCCAACGCTTAATTTTATAATTGAAAGTCAGGAATATGATATATTATAGGCAATGTATAGTTACCATACTCGAAAGAAAACCCAAAAGTAAAATTTATGATCAGAAGCCAAGGCAGGTAAGTGGCAGCAGAAAGTGGGCTTACCTCAGTGCTCTCCTCGTCGCTGGGCACGCTATCGGTAGTTTCACTTTCTGTTCACAGAAAGAAAAACACATAGTTCCTGTCACTCACTCAAGCTGTTCTGAGGCTCAGGCAGCATTTCAAAAGATATATGAGCATTTGTTTTTCAAAAGAGAAAGGGTAACTAAACTCATCATCTCCCTCCATTTGTAATGTCAAACGCTTCTATGTGGAAGACACTAGATATTTTAATTCTCTCATTTCCTGCCCCCACCCCAAGAGGAAGTAAGCTTAGAGTTGAGGGGAGGCTGACTTTCTAAGGGCCAGGCTGTGTTTACATAGTCACCGCCGCCCACCATGGGACACTGTCCCTGTAGCATCCTTTCTGCCCTGCAGCTCCATGGAGCCCCACACCTGTCCTCTTCCAGTGCCTGTCAATCATCATATGGACGTCTTCCCAGAGCATTCCCATCTAACTAGATCCTTCTTTCACCTCTATCCTGCAGGACTTTTGTCTTGGATTTCTGGAGTTTCACCTTCCATCTGGGTTACTGAGGGCAGACAGATTCTAGGGTGGCACCCAGACCTACATCTAGTATTCGCTTTCTTTAGGACTTCACACTAGCTACATCCCAGCTACATCCCCTTTTCTAAATTTTAGTTTTTACTTTGAGATAAGCTTTCACTAAGTTGCCAAGTTGCCCCGGCTGGGTTTGAACTTGAAATCCTCCTGCCTAAGCCTCCTCAGTGCTGGGACTACAGGTGTGCACCAGCACATTCAGTTTGGGATCCCCCGAGTCTGGATAGAACCTGTGACTTGTTTGTAACCAGCAGAATATAGCAAAGATGATGGGACGCACATATTACATGTTCGTGATCGTGTCACCTAAGACGGAACCTATCTTTTGAAGAGCTCCTCTTGCTAGCTGGCTCACATGGCAAAGAACCTAAGGACTGTTTCTGGGCAAAAGCCAGCAGGAAACTGAGGATCTTGATTCAACAACCTGTAAGACACTGAATTCTGACAAAAATCACAGGTGCTTGGAACTGGACTTTTCTTCACTTGAGCCTCAGATGAAACCACAGCCCTAACCAACAAGGGACTGCAGGTCAGCAAGAATGCTGTACAGGATGTAATGAAGCTACGAAGTTTCTGTGGACTTCTGAGCCAAGGAAACTAAGAAGAAGAAATGTTGTGTTAAGCCACTAGGTTTGTGGCTGCATTGTCAAGGATCAATAGATAACTCACCAGTGACCACCCTGATTCTATCTGCCAGTTGTAAGACACAGAGCAAGTTTCTTCATTGATCTCGTTTACTCGTCTGAAAAAATGGGGGTGTTACTTATCCCCTTAAAAAGAGAATTACGTGATGAGTAATTGCGAGGGTGTTTGGGAAAGGTCCAGCACAGGGCCTGGCACCCAGCGCACACACAATACTCGGCATTGTTCAACACTGGATTTGCATGACAAGGCTGCATTAACAAAGTCAAATTCAATAGCTAGTGATTACACATTACCTGCACATATAATACAAGTATTCAAAAAGTTTTTCAGGATTCACAGCCATTGCAAAATAAATGCAGTGAGTATAGAAATTCCAAAATCCACAGGCTCTTAAGATTCTTAAGGATCGTTTCGTCTGGGTCATTTATTCTAGAGCAAGGCTGAAAGAGGAACAGTAAGTAGACATTCATGGAGCACTACGGGCCAGGCTGGGCCACAGTCTTGCGGGCAGCTCTTGTCTACCCCCCATAAGGAGGCTAAATAGGAAAGCAGTTACTACCGTTCTCCAATATGTAGAGAAGCTAGTATGTTCTACAGCCATCTACCTTCTTCCACCCTGTGCCTGCTGAGGGACTGGCCTCCAGGCTCCCATCTTCCTGGTGGCAGAACTGGGTGGGATTAGAGCTTCACCTCAGACAGCAGCCCCTTCTACCACCCAGTACTAGCTCCACACCAGACTCCCTACAAATTAAAGGCAAAGGAACAAATGGACAAACAACATCACAGGTGCATTCCATAAGCAAAGAGCAGGCACATGGACTCCACAGGGGCTTCACACAAGCCTGGGTGGGTGGTTGCCACGGGCTAACCATGGGCAGCTAAAGGACAGGCCACTGTACTCTTCAGACTGAGTGTGCTTCCCACAAGCACCACCAGCCAGGAGTAACAGATGCCCAGAGAAGGCCTCAGCCTCAGCTCACGGTGATCTCAGCTGCAAAGAAAAACTGACAACATGAGACACAAGAAATGTCTCCAGACAGAAACAAAAGAACAACAGAAAAGGAAACCTCCCTCCAAACATACCCTACACTGGCTCAGTCTCCAGAGGAGGCAGGACTGCTGCTCCCAAGGAGAAAAATGAGGAACAGAGATGTTGAGAAATTTGCCAAAGTCGCAGACTGAGTCAGCACAGTAGAGGGAAAACAAAACTGCAGTGCTTATTCCAGGGACCCACATCAAACACAGCACTCTGCTTCCCCACTGGTCCTGCCTCTGACAAAACTTCAAGATCCTCTTTTCATTTTTATGCTTTGCTTTGTTTGTGTTCTGAAGCTAAGGTTTCTCTTCCTTCTACACATGCCAACCCCACTTCACTCCTAATGACACTTCTTAAATACCATGGTCTTCTGTTCCTTTCTGTTTCAAACAAAAACAAACAAACCAGGCATGATTTGGGGGCTGAAGATTTGGGTAAATGAACCATTGACACCACAGTTCTGGGACTTCACCAAGTCCAATTTGCAGCTGCTGGAAGATTTGGAAGTCAGATCTTACTCCTTGGTGAGACCTTGCAAAAAGATCATGAACATGATCAGAATGGTAATATCCCCCAACCACCCAGTTTCAACTTCAGGGAAAAAGTTGTGGATAAGAAAAGATATACATTCTGAACTTATATTTTTGGCTGACACAAGTGGTGGGTGAGGAGCATCATTTCTAAATTAAGATCAACTGCTTCTGAAAAGTTACAAAGATTCTCCACATTAGCAAACTGTTATGGGTCCTCAAAGGCTCATATGTTGAAGACCTGGTTGCTAGCCTGTGGTACTTTTGGAGGGGTGGTAGAAACTTTAGGAGGTGGGGCCTACTAGAAGGAAGTTAGGCCATTGGGAATGTTCCCTAGCAGACTTTGGGACCTTGGTGCCTCCTCTCTCTCTACAACTTTCCAGCCAGCCACCATGATGGGAGTAGCTTTGTTCCATTACACACTCTCCACCATGATGTTCAGTCTTGTCATGGGCCCAACATGTAGGGGCCAAGTGATTATGAACTGAAGCCATGAGCCAAAATAAACTTTTCCTTGTTCTAAGTTGTTTATTTCAGATGTTTTTCACAGCAAGAGAAAGTTGACTAACAGTGAGGTTTCTAGTTTATAAAGAAATAGTCTTGAGTGCCTTCAGCCTAGGAGATGGAGATGCCCGTGGCTCCAGTCCAAGAATCCCAGACCCCTCTGTCTAGACTAACAATGGTTTTCACGGCTGCTTCTGAATGGTGGGCTCAAAGTGTCCCCATTTCCTGTTCCCTTGGTTTTACTTCACCACTGCCATTTCCAAAGTGACTTCTTACATAACAAATGAGTCCACTGCAGCTGCTGCTTCAGATCAGTGTTACTGCTGAAATACTGCCGTGAGTATTTGTTTCATTTTCCCTTTTAATTAGTTTTTTTTTTTTACTGACTTTGAATACAATAGAATAAAAAAAAATGGAGCACTTCACAAGCATGGTCTGAATAAGCTGAAAGTGTTGACACAGCTGTTACAAGTATCTGTGTAATTCATTTAACCTTTCTGGTCCGTTTCCAGAAGGCAGCTGGGGTGAGAAGGAAGGGAGCCATTTGCATCAGATGACCTCGAAGGTTCTTTTAGAGCAGCACCTCTGCTAGTCTTAGCCCTACAATCCACTTCAGCCCAGTTTTTAACACCTCCCTGAGAATGGGTACTGTCAAACCTTCTCAGAACTATTATAGGAAAGGAGATAATAGAGTTTATGGAAAGCATTTTTTATAGTAAATGTATCTACTACATTTACTGAAAGGCTTCTGTTCAACAAAATAAGACAAGGATTTCTTTCTATCAAAAATTCCTGAATTACTTCACTAGATGGCTCAACTGAACAGTTCACAGCAGAGTCCTCTTAGAGCAAAGCTAATGTATCTTTACCCCACCCAACAACATGCAAGCCTGATATGGTTTGCATAATGACACAAAGTCCTCACTGGTCAATAAAATTTCCATTCTATTATAACTAGTTAATCCTTTGTATTATGCTTCCTGAATCCTCAAGCCTAGTTTCCGCCTACTCTCCTTCCAAATGTTATCATGATTTTCTTTTGCTAAACCATCAACAACTTAATCAAATCACAGTACCACAGATCAGGCAGCAGGTCACTTCAAGGTAAACCTTCAAAAGTAAAATGAGGGCTGGAGGTGTGGCTCCGTGGTGGAACGCTTGCCTAGCATGCATCAGACCCTGGGTTAGGCCCTCAGAACTACAAAAATAAATAAGTAAATACAATAAAATAAAATGACCATCCCCTGGAGCTTCCCCTAAATAGAAGTTTGGAACATTCTTCCCCAGTATAAAAATTTTACAAATCAAATTAAAATTATATATTGTCTTAAAAAATATCCAATACATGTATTTTCACTCAAAGAAACTCTTCCTCACCATGATATTTAATCACAGAGAAGAAGACAGATTTGCAAAACTTCATGTGCTTCTATAATACCACTGGGATTAAATTTCAATGGTCAGTAGGGAGAAAAAAAATAGCAGACAACAGTCTCCAAATAGCAGTTTCCTAAACAGTTGAATGAAGGTGGTGAGAGAAGGCTGAACTTCGGTTTGAATAGCCTGAACAAGGAAGTCTGTTAGGAAAAACAGGCAAACAGACTATTCTACAGGGGAGCATAAAATTAGAAAGGTGAGCACAGAAAGCTGCCCTTCCTAGCAGAATGCTGTAAATTCCTGACCAAAAGACCAACTAGCTGTGGTCAGTAACATCAAATTTTCTTCTGTGTCTGTAAGTTCTAGAAAAGTAGTAGTGATGGAACATTTTGGCTCTATCCTATAAGATGCTCTGAAAGATTCTGGAGATTTCAGACAGTGAAATCAATGGAAAGAACCAAAGGCCAGGCTCTAACAAAGCCTCCTGTTGCCTGCCTTCCTGGCGCTGAATCTTTCTTTAGAAATCTATGCAAATACCCTGAAAAATGTAATGAAATTTTCATTTCTCTCTGCATGGATCAGCTGTTCTCAGGATTCTTCTGCTAAAGCAAAATGCCACTGCTGATAGAACAGTAAGAGGAGGTCTTCCAGAAATTTCAGCAAGACTTCAGAAAAGTCTTAACAGATAAACATAGTAGGCTGTTCTAAAGCTCCACCCTCACCCCCCAAACACACACACACACACACACACACACACCCTGAGTGTAATAATGCCAGCAGCAACACGGCATAGAAGAAACGGCATGAGTTTTTAAGCCACAGCTACATAAGCACAAGCAAAATGGCTTAGCACTTCATATTTCTGTGATCTCTCCTATAAAGTTAGGGCACAAACATTCTGCTCTACCTCCTTTGGTGGGCCCTTGTGAAAAATCAAGCGAGACTGTGGCGTGCTGATGAGTCCAGGACAGCGCTGCAGTGCACGGGTTAAGAACAGGACTTGGCCACAGCTACACACAGATTCTATCTGTGCTACCAGTTTTTCATCCCTGGACAGGCGTTACCCACGTCAGCCTTACATTTCTGCTTTTAAAAAGAGTATAAGGATGGTACCCTGGCTGGGAAGGTTACTCTCTTAATAAATAAGCAAGTTAATCAATACCAAGCATTTAGCATAATTCTCAGAGCATAATAAACTGAATCTACATATAATAAATAATGTAGTTACTGGAAATTGGCTAAGACCCAAAAAAGACTGGCACGTAAATTATGTTAGATGAGTGAACTGATGACAAGCTTATCCTGACTGACAGACTGTAAACTTCCTGTAGCCAAGGTGTTTTCTCACAGTCCTTTTATGTTCCTAACGGAAAAGCAAGTTAGGATGCATGGTAATGAAATCAGACCTATCTAGAGTAGCCAGATTCATTAAGACAGAAAGTAGACTGATGGTTGCCAAGGCTGGGGCCCAGGCGGAAAATGAGGAGTCACTGTTCACTGGGCACAGAGTTTCAGTTTTGCAAGACAATAGGAGTTCTGGGGACAGACGGTAGTGAGGATGGTTGTACACCACAAATGCACTTAATGCCACTGAACTTGCATTTAAAAGTGGAAAATTTTATGATATATGTATTTTACCACAAATAAAAAAATAAATTTAAAAAAGAGTTGGCATTCAGGGACTATGAGGTTAACCTAGTGGCTGGCAATTTACAAACAACCACGCATTTGAATCCACTCTAATTGTCATGCCGACTCAGTGCCAGTTACCGGGTGGCTCCTAACTGGAGGACATTCCCTTTGGCCACATTTAAGAACACTGGGAAGGATCCATGAGCCATTTACTAGAGCTCATTGTAGTTTCCCGTGATAGGGGCTCTACTTATTATTTTTAATATTTATAAGCAATAACACTGAGTCAGAACTTACATTTCCTAATTATGACTGAGTTCCAAAAAATTAAGTGGAGATGATTAGGAAGAGAGTGTAAGATGATGTAATGCTGGTGGAAAAAGGAGCCATCATTTTCTGAATCTGTTTCTAATCCTGTGACTCTCTCTGGACCAATTCCTGCAATTATGGGGCCAACTCCCTAGGGAATTAGAAAGGGGCTCCGTTTCCTGGCCCAGTTAGAAGTTGTACTAAATAGAAAGAAAGTGAGAAAATATGTGGAAGTGAGAAGTAAATCCAGTAGAACGGAATGGATTTAGTGATGACATGGAGGGTTGAAAGTTGAGTTCAAATCTTGGCCCGCACACTGGCTGTGTGATCTAGAGCAAGTCCTGTCACTCTCCAAAATAAAGGAACTAACTAGAAGAGACGATTTCTAAGATTCTACCCAACCTGGCAAATTTGAGATTCCGCTAAAACATTCTGCCAGACATTTTTATATGAATAAATTATACTCTGATGAACCTCTTTCCCTAAGAAATCTTATTTGTTAGTTATGAATGAACATGTTATGGGCAATCAAGTAAAGAAATACTGTGACCATGTCTTCTAACCGAGAGCAAAAGTGTTCAAGAAGATGTTGGTCAAGGAAAGAAAAGTAAGAATAACACTAGCAAGAATAATTCCTAGGACAGAAGAGAGATGGTTTGTTGTGTAGTGACACAGGGTGACACTAGACTAAAGGATGGCCCTGACCCATCCCCCATTCACTCCCCATGGTCCCTCCTGCCCACTTACCTGCGTAGGAAGACACAGGGGAAATCTGCAGGGGGTAGAGCTCACTCATGCTGACCGGCTGCTCATCGCTCTCAGTGGTCACCTCCACAACTTGGCAAATGTCTGGCGGATTAGTGACAATCTCTTGATCCTCAATGTTGCTGTCCAGGTGGGACTGTCCTACAACTTCAAAGAAAAGAAAAGCATCATGCACCAAAGCCTCCCAACTTCACAGTTTCCAGGATATACTTTCAAGAAAGAAAATCTCCAACACAGACAGATCACCAGCCAGGAATAAAAGTCCTGGCTGCCACGTGTTGCCTGCCAGGAAGTTGGAAAACAAACCTGAATTCAGAGTTAATGTCTTTAGAGAAACAGCTTGCAATAACTGGGCTCCTGAGGTCTGTCCCTAGATGTTTTCAGTAATGTGTCCTGGTGGCAGTGTTCTATCCAGTGAGGAGAGTCCCAAACTCAACCCAGTGACAGCCAAGGTTACAGGCTGCATCCAGACCTAGCCCCAGGCCTGGTATGATGGTGCTTTGCATCTGACCTATTTCTGTTCTCCACTCTTGCTCTGAAATAAGGTGCTGTGCTCATTTTCTGAGTTCTATGGTCTAGAGAGACATTACCAAATCTTAATGAGGAGGAAAAGCCACAAAACCCACTTCATTGTGTTATTTTCAGCAGTGGGGCATTGTATTCATACTCCCAGTCTTCTTCCTGCTCAGAATATGACTAAGTGGCTGAAATATCAGAACAATGAAATAGGTTCCCAATTCTAACAAGTATTAATAGCATTAACTCCCCAGAACACAGATAAGATGAATTCTCACTAATTCTGGCTCTGAATCAGCTTCATGATTTTTAATTAAACTTTTTATTTTGAGACAATTATTAATTCACATACAGTTATAAGAAATAATAGAGAGATTCTGTATGCCCCTTTAGTCAGTTTCATCCAATGATAACATCATATGTCCGGGCGTGGTGGCGCATGCCTTAATACCAGCACTTGGAAGGCTGAGGCAGGAGGACTGCCATGAGTTCAAGGACAGCCTGGGCTACATAAGCGAGTTCAAGGACAGCCTGCACTACATAGTGAGACTCCGTCTCAAAACAAAACAAAACAAAACAAAACATCATACAAAAAACTAGAGTCTAATATCACAACCAGAATGTTGATGTTGATAAAAATCCCTCATCTTGTTGAGATTTCCCCAGTCTTTACTGGTACTTTTTTATGTGTGTATGTGTATGTGTGAACTTATTTCTATCCAATTTTGTCACATAAGTAGTTTCATCTACCGACCACCACAGTACCACCACAAGTACCTCTCATGTTACTCTTTTGTAACCACATCCACCTTCCTTAGTCTCCCATCTACCTCCTTGTCCCTAATGCCTGCCAACCATTAACCTGTTTCCTGTTTCTATAATTTTTGTCATTTCCAGGATGTTACATACATGGACTAAGACAGTAACTCATTGGCTTTTTGTACCCCAAATAATTCCCTGGAGAGTCATCCAAGTTGTTGAGTGTATCAAGACTTAGTTAGTTTTTTATTGCTGAGTGGTATTCCATGGTATGGATATAGAACATCTGTTGAACTACTCACCCACTATAAGACTTACGGATTGATACCAGTCTTTGGCTATTACAAACAAGGCTTCTATGAAAGTCTGTTCATGCTTTATTGAACATAAGTTTCTATTTCTCTAGGACAGATGCCTAAGAGTGCAACAGCTGGCTCATATGGGAATTGCATGTTTAGTTTCTCAAGAAACCACCAAACTGTTCCCCAGTGGCCCCATCATTTCATATTCTCACCAGCGAAGTCTCAGTTATCTATTTTCTCTGCATCTTCACAAGTTTTTGGTACTGTCACTGTTTTTTTATTTTAGCCATTCTTACAGGCGAGCAATGATCGTCCATCATGTTTTGAATTTGCCCTGTCCTAATTTTAAACAGAACTGACTTCACACTGCTGCTGGCAGTTGAGTGCATGAAATGTCCCTGAAAACTGGCTCCAATGAATAAAGAAGATAACAAGATGTTAATAATCATGTTTTCTCCGGGTTCTCAAAGTATGTTGCCACCATTATCAATATTAGACTCACACAGGTATAAGTTGTTATAACTTTTCAACCCATGAAAATGACAAGGAAAGTAACGTTGTCTTGTTATCCATGGAGAAACTTGGGTACGGAGTATAGAGTGACTTGTCCAAACTCACACAGCTTGGATGCTGTGCAGTGCTCGATGTTCCTTCCTTGTTCTTCCCTTCTGCAACTGCAGGACGTTCAGGTGAGGCAGGGCTGTGTCCCAGGCTCTGTGAGAGGTCAGTCGTCGTGGATGGGCCTTGTTCCAACCACTCAAAGTATCTTATTGGCTGAAGTATTTTTGTTTGTGAGGAAGTTCTGTTGTAAATGCTTGAGGTGGAGGGATGAAAATGATACTTGATTTCTACACAGGGAAGTTTCAGAGAGTAGTAGGAATTCAGATGTTTATTAATAAAGAAAAGAAGGGACAGAAAAGGCTGGAAAAGAGGGCTGGGGTGTGATAACAGAGTCTACAAAGCCACAGCACACAGAATGGAAAGGAAATTGGATGCTGTTTAGGTTTTCCTGGCAGGGATATAATTACAGAAAGGGAAGGCAGGCTATATATGGCAGGTGGACTCCCAAATTCTTATTTCATCCTTTGGACTGTCTTATTTGAGTGTGAGGGCATCAATTACACAGTTCACTGACTTGGACTGAGTGCTGATATTTATCTCTCTTAGGTTTCTTTAGCTTTTTCTCCCCAGTAAATAACAGCAGGAAAACAAGATAAAGTCCTATCCTACCCCAAGTGTGTGTGTTTGTAAGGATGGAGGGACAAAAATAATACCTGGACATTTAGGCAATTAGGATCTCATATAGATTTGACTTAAATCAAAGCCACTTTAACATGCAGTACTTCAAAATGCCTTTCTTCTTTGCACCGTCCCCCCTTACAGAGACAAGCCAGTCACGACTGTAAACAATGAAAGCAGCTCAAGTGTCTTCCCAATTCTGTCCTGCTGCTCTAACCAACGATTCTTTCTCTAAGTGCTTTTTCCCTCAATGCCCAACTGAGTTACTCAACTAACAAAGATCTGCAGAGCACCTGCTTGGCACAGACACTGTTATCCAGCGAACACCAGGAGGGGCTGGGAAAGATCGCGGAGACCAGGGTGAGTTTGTAAGAAGTCTAGAGGGTGACAGACCAGCACATGATCATCTACAGAGTAAGTTTAAGGCAGTGAATAGGTGAAAAGAAGGAAAGATAAAGAAGGGGAGAGAAAAGAGGGATGAAAGTTGAGGATTCCAAGGCTTCCATGAGGCAGCCCCATTAGGTTGGAGGCTGGGCGACGGGCAGAACTCTGAATGGCCCCATCTTCTGGAGCCCTTCCTGACCCTTGCTGCACTGACTGGCCTCTCTTTCAGGGGAATGCCTCTCACTCCCTGTCCTTGGAGCTCAGCCCAAACAACAACGGGAAACAACCTTGTGGCATTTCCTGGCTTTCTGCATCAGAAAGCAACCTTGTTGCTAGTTAACTCTATATAGCCTTATTTATCTCTGTATTTGTATATATCATATCTTGTCAAAGGAATGGCCACTTGTCTCCATCTCAACATTGACAGCACTTTAGAAACTTTCCAACTTTCAAGTCAAAGCCTACAAGAGAGGCAGAGAGACCCCATCATCTGAGATGTGTTCTGGATGTGCTTCCGCACTGCTACCACTCTGTCTGTGTGTAGCACTCTTCCGGGTGCTAGAGAGAAACCTGACAGATAAATAATAACAACAAAACCTAGTTCTCTTTCTTTCTTTCTTTCTTAGCACATACCTTTGTCTCCCCCTAAACCACCCCCCCAAAAAAAAAACCTCCCAACCCTAGGAGGAAGGCACAACTATGGTCCCCATTTTAGACACAATTCAAGTTTGGACAGTCAGTAAGTGGCTGAATCAGGATACAAGGTCAGCTTTACCTGACCCCAAATTTCAAATCTTTTGTGACATAGTCTCCATAACAGAAAAGTTAATGAAATTCAACCTGAGCTACCCTTGGCTTTCTCATCCCCCTTCAGGATAAAAACTTTCAGATCTCACCTTAGTGATCTTTGGGCCCATAACTAACAGTGAAGTTTCTTTTCAGTAGTTCTCTATTGGGTGCCCAGGAATTCTCAAATGGTTAGCTGTGTTAGGTATCCACCCAGCTCCCCCAGCTTAGTTAGTAAGGTCAGCACATCATGAAAGTCACCCGCGGGAGCGTAATTTTATCTGAAGCTAGTTGTTGAGAATTGCAATATTATTCATGGCTGGTTACTGATGGGCCGGTTCGATTGCTTCGAAGGTCATTCCCACTTTATTAACAATTGTCAACTCTGTGTAGGGCTCCACCTGAGAAGGCAGGTTGCTCCCACGGTCGAGAAAGTGCTTCAAAGCAGAGACTGCTAGGTACGGAAAAGTCTTGGAGGTGCCTTGGGCTATCATATTATAGCTAAAAAGCTGAACCCTAGAGGCCACGTAGATTACCAAGGTCACCCAAGCGGCTGCAAGGTCAAGAAGTAAACCTACTAGCAGGGAACATAAAATTAGAACACCAGCTTCAAACCATAGGGAGGAATTTCTCCTTGACCCTGAGAGTTTAGGTATCGAAACTGTTAATACCAGCCCTGATAACGCATCACAGGTAGAGGCTACTTTTCCTACTCACATATACTTTAAATTGATTTTTGATAATATAATTGTAATCATATTATTTTACCACCTTCTAAACAAAGAACAATTTATCTGTATATTTCCTTTGATCCTCACAACAACTCTGTGAGGTGGGAAGGGTCAGTTTATTAGTTCTATTTTATGTGTAATTCATATATAAAATGCATACATAATTATAAATATGAAATTATGTTTGCATATATAATTTAATATATTTCCATTTTATAAATAATATGTGTATTACTTCCAATTTATATATAAATTGAGTCTCAGAGAGATCAGGGAAATAAAAAGCTTCAGAAAAAGGTCCAGAACCCAAGTTGTTTAACTTCTAATCTAGTGCTCTCGTCTTTGTAAGAACAGCCATGACTTGCATTTCATAAAATACAGTCACTATTCGTTTGGAGTGGTGGTGAAAGAGACAGCCATGATGGGGTCAGTAAGCTCAGCGACAGGGAAGGGTCCATTCCTGAGTGGGCCAGCTGCAGGCACTCCCCACCACCACATGTGAGGCGGGTGCAGGAGGAAGGAAGAGGGGCTGATGCCGTGGGTACTTTTACCCCCTTAGAAAACAGCATCATGTGTTGCATTGAATGGAACCAACAATGCGTCCCAGTAAAAATTCAGTAGAGGTAATCAATTTCTCAGGGTCAGCAACCTGGAAGCAGAAATCTGGGTAAGACATTATGCTTCTTGCTTCTCAAAAGAACTTCCGGAGCTTTGGTGGCTGCTCCACTTTCTTGACAATTGGCTACCCACAGGTTAGATGTTTCAGAATAACTGAAGTTTAAAAAGTGGAGCCAGGTGTGGTGACAGGCACCTGTAATTGCAGCACTTGGGAGGCTGAGGCAGGAGGACCACTATGAGTTTGAGGCCAGCCTGAGCTACATAGTTTCTACCTGTTTCAATACACACACACATACACACACACCCCAGGTATAAAAGTGGTGGACAGGGACCAGGTGACACCAGAAAGGAGGGGAACTCAGGTGTTTGCCTTGGGGATCATGATGACATGGTAATACTGGCATGTTAAAAAATGACTTCGTGAAAAAAGCAAAATGGAAGCAGAGCCCAGGTACAAATAGAAACAGTGTCAGAACGAGAAGGAGATGGATGACAATGTTGAAAAAAGAACAGCCAAGCTCCAGAGTCCAGGACTCCTGGTCAGCACATGAACACTGCCCCCTCTGCAAGGCCCAGTGTACCAAAGAAAAAGAAAGCACACCACGGCTTCTGTGTGTGAGGACAGTGGCTCGCACCTCACACAGAGTTTTATACTGCTGGGACTTTTCCCGGGGAGCCGATATAATTGGGTGCCTTGTCTCTGGCCCCTATCGCTAATGGGGAGTAGCTTGGCCCTTGCAGAAGTCCCAGGGCACAGCTGTCAACCCACTGAAATGAAACAGACAATCCCCTTCGACAGAGAGGCCTCCCTTTAAAGATCGTCCCCGAAGCTACTTTTTATTTTGTACATGTAATTTCTCATTTTAATTACCAGGAAAATGCAAAACACCAGGGCACAATGGAAATGGGAAGAAATACCCCGACAGCTTGGAATTATCAGCCTTCAAACTACATAAATTCTGGTGGCACAGGCTGCCATCCTTGAATTCTGTGAGACCTCATGGGGTCCCCTAGCCCTCTAAGTTGTGAATTTGTTCTCTCACGCTTTCAGTCTCCTCTGTTGATATCGGGGTTTCCAGGCTGGACTAACAAAGCTACTTGAATTTCACTTTAGAAAAAGTCAAGTTGAAAGCAACTGCCAGAAAAGAACGTCCTCTAAGGTGCAACCTGCGCAGCCAAAAATAAGACAAAATCCAAAACACCTTACTTCCTACTGGCAGTGCGTCCAGTCACTTCAGCTGGCTTTAT
The DNA here is from genome assembly GCA_028451465.1 of Erethizon dorsatum. NCBI lineage: Eukaryota > Metazoa > Chordata > Mammalia > Rodentia > Erethizontidae > Erethizon > Erethizon dorsatum. The sequence continues at coordinate 54,716,801 of CM051837.1, read as the reverse complement.
GTACTTCAGAGTGATGAACAGTCTCCACTGTTCTTTGCTCTATGGCAGGGTGCGGTTACCTTTTATCAAGAAACACAATGGGTGTATAAAGCACTGCCTGGCCAGTCAGACAGAAGGTCCACACCTGCAACTTCCTTCCACTGGCCTGAGGTCATTTCCACACAGCTCAGTAAAAGTGCCGTTACCCCGGGCAAGGGGCCAGCGAGGACTCGGAACAATTCAACATGTTGCTGGCTTCTTCCACTTCCTAACACAGAAGCCACCGCGCATACAACAAAAACTCAGTGCTAAAGAAAAGTAAAAATAAAAAGAAAGAGGTTTTTCCCCCTCCCTCCTCTTAACGGGAAAGCAGGGACAGGTTGTTTGGATGCCAAACATGGGTACTTAAGCATACAGGAGCTCAGGAACCTCAGAAGACATATTTCTGTATGGAGACACCTCACACCTTAGGGGTGCACAGCTGGCTGAGTCTGAAAGTACATCCAGCTGTTAATGGAGAAGGCAGCAAGGACAGGACACAGCCCTCTGACGTGTGTACGTGCGTGTGTGTGTGTTCCTGCTGCGGCAAGAATAAAAGCAAAACACTGTAGCAATCAAACAAGAGTTCGTTTGTCAGGGCAACGGTACATTTCACGTTTTGCACACACTGTTATTTGCTTAGGAAAACAGCCACCCCTGTCCAGAATGCAAATGTACCTGTGGCTAGCCTCAACTGAATTCGGGTATTGATTTCTAGTCCATTTCCCTAGCTAAAAATCCTCCAGACAACATTAAAAAAAGAAATAAAAACTATCAGGTTAAGTACACATTTTAGCTCCTAATTTTAATCTTATAAGCATGCTCATCGAAGTAGGACGAAATCGCCTCATGGCTTTCACATTGGGACTCAAACACAAAGCTGAAATGAAATGTGGTTTTAGAAACAAACTGAAGGCAAGAAAGGGTGTCATTTTAAAATAAACTATTATGCAAGATAAAGGGAGACAGAGAGAGAGTATCTCAAATGCCACAGTGGCCTTGGGATCTGAATCCCATGTTTATCCACAAATCACATGGAGTAAGGTGGCTAATTAATAATCAGGCAGGAGGAGTTAGGCAAAGGCTCTGTGCAGGGTTCAAAGTTGGAGACCCTACAATCGTGAGCAATAGTCACATATTACCCTTCTCTTTATAATACTTTATGGATATACTTCACATATATACCACCTTCATAAGGCCAATTAATGAAAAGCTCATTTAGCTTCTAGTCATTATTAATTTATTATTAGGATCAAAAAAAGAATCATTTTATCCAGTAGGTTATTATCTAACCAAACCTGGCCATTTTGTCTGAGAGGAGAGTACTGACTCACTAAACTCAGACCAGCCTCAAGTAGCACCAGTCCACATACAAGGGCAAACGAAAAACCAAAAAACAAACACACAAACAAACCTGACATAGAAATTACACACTGAAGGCTCAACCAAAATGAGCTTTAAAAAGGGGGAGACAGGGTAGAACTGGAGGACCTTATGCTAAGTGAAATAAGCCAGGTGCACAAAGACAACTACTGCTTGCTTTCACCCATATGTGAATCTAAAGGAGCCAATTTCACAGAAACAGAGAGAACGAAGGTGGTTCTGGAGGCTGCGACCAGGGAGGAGGGCTGGGAAAGGGAAGATGTATGATCAGAGAGGTTGAGGCACATATACATGGAAGGAGTAAGATTTAGTGATCTGTTGTATACTTAATGATCTTTTGTTAACAATTATGTACACTTCAAAATTGCTAAAGGAGTAAATTTTTTTCAACATTTTTTTTTTTTTGTGGGTACCGGGGGGTCGACCTCAGGACCTTGCGCGCCAGCAGGCGCCTGTACCGCTGAGCGATATCACCGGCCCCCTTTTCGTATGTGGGTTCCGGGAGTCGAACTCGGGCCCTCGCGCTTGCAGGGCAGGCGCTTAAGCCGCTGAGCCATCTCACCGGCCCCCTTTTTCAACATTTTTAACCCTCAAAAAATAAGGCGGTGAGGTGACAGATGTGTGGATTATCTTCAATGAATCTTTCTACAATGAACACATAGATCAAAACATGACACTGAATCCCATAAACAAACAATTCTTATTTATCAATTAAAAATAAATAAATAACATTGAAACGGGTAAGGAAGACCCCTGTACAGCTCTCACTTTGGGTTGGCATATCATCCGAGGCCAATTTCACCACATACATGAAGAGGAACTCCAAAAACCAACCCACTCAAAATAAGCTGCGTCTGAAGAAAACGTGCTGCAGTTTGGCAAACAGCTTCCTTCTTTTTAAGGGCTCACTGGGACATCCACACACTTTCTAGCGACTGCCTGCTAAGGAAGGTAAGGCAAGGAAGAAACTGGAAGGGTGATGATCTCACCACAGGGGTGGCGAGAGGAAGCAGGGGCCAAGCAAAGAAGGGGCTCTGGAAGGAAGAGAGCGGGCTATAGGTCAGTCGCCTCCCTCAGAGGGACTTAGTTTTCAGCTTCCTCCCTGGGAAGTGAGAAGAATGCTTGGTCTCTGAGATAGATCTCAGCTCAAAATCTACTGTGTGATAAAAATGTCTGGGGGGAAAACCAGGCCTTGTCTGCCTTATTTGACTCATCCCTCACACATACGCACTCTCCCAAAGACCTCAGTGCGCAGAATGGTCCCGATATGTGATTCTACTTCCACAACTCCAAAACCACGGGCAAGGACGGGATAGGGATGTCTATACTTGATTATGTTCAAGTGAGATCCCAGAAATAAAAGCATCCAGCCAGTACACTTTTTTTCATAGCACTTTGATCTCTCTGGTTCTTATTAATATCAGAAGCCCTGACTGGAGCAAAGTTTCATGAACCAAAGGTACCCAAGGATCACGAAGCCCCGGCTCTGGATTCTGGCTTCAAAGTTGAGCCAAGTTCACTGTTAGGTCTCCATCTTATAAATGGTCCCCACCATCTATTCACCATCGCATCCCAGCGTGAGTCTACTAAGATGCACTTCATGGCTCTCATGTCTTTGCTTAAAACCTACCAAGGGGTGGTGTTTACATTGTGTATATGTAAATATCCAGGTACTTTATTTTCCATCTTACACTTCAATTAACCTTTTTAACAACACACCCTCCAGTAATTTGAGATCAAACTCAACCTCCTCCCCAGGGCCTACAAAAGCCTCAGTGACACCTCTGACTACTTCTGAGGGGGACCTTATGTAACACCTTTGTGTATCTCACCTGGCTTGCTATATTATGCCACACTGACCTCCTTTTTGTTCCTCCACGTGTTCCCACCCAGAGTCTCCATAGGTTTGCGTCTGCCCCACACACCACCTGTGACTCCCCCAACAACCCGCTTTTACAAATCCCCTGAGAACACCCAATCTAAATCTGGTTCCAGGTTATTTCCTCTCATTGCTTTATTCTCTTCTTTACTGTATTTACCACAAATGGGAATGCTGTGGTTATTTGTGGGTTTGTTCACAATCTACATCTCTCCATGAAAAAGGAATCGGGCCTGTGTTGTTCCTCTATCTACTTCCTGTTCATAGTTCTGAGTGGTATGTGGACAGCACTCAAAAATATCTTGTTGAATCAGACTGTGCCCTTTGTCAAGAAGGCTCTGTGCTTCAGTTTCCTGGCCTATAAAGTGAGCACCCCCTCTGTATCAGGGGTGCACAGAACAATTGCTGAGAGCTCTAATAAGGACATTTTTCCTGTCTTTGTTCCCAAATTAAATTAACTACACCTTTGTTCATGACTAAATAGTGAAAGATTAAGAACTGCTAACCGTGAGCCACCGAAAGAGAAAAACATTTCTCCTGGAAGTAACTCTGTTCTCCAGGCTGACACATCTAAGTTCCCTTATGTGATCTTCAAAGGCCTTTATTTTTCAGTCCTGAAATCTAGGGACTGGAACTCGGATTGTAAGATGGTTCCAAAACTTCCTCCTACTATTTTATTTCAAGATCTCTGTTTTCCAAATTTTAGACCTTGGAGGACAGCTTGTGTATATAAAAAATAAGATGTCAAAACAGTTTACCTATGATGTTCACCGTACTATCCACTTCATTTTTTATAGCTGAAGCCAGGACCGCGTACTCAGGAGAAAGATCACTTACTCCATTACTAAGCCCCAAAGATGACTCAATTGGTTCTTGCTAGGAAGAAGAAAAGAAAAAAGAATTGAGAACACTTTCTTCCCCCTCGTTTTTCTTTGCTTAAATTCTACCCTTTGCCTAATTTCTGTAACAATAGGATGATTTGTGTTCCTTCTACAAATGCATCCTCTACCTCTTTAAATTAGCATTGAGTTAAAGCAGATCATTTCTGCACAGAGTGTACTGCTGGATATTTGGTTTCTTTCATTTTCCTTCAAGGAAAAGGTACCAGCCCATCTGGCTTGCCTTTAGGAAATGGTTCCAGCTGCAGACAATAGCTCTGGGCGTAAGCAAAGCTGCAGAACTATCCTCGTAAAACACTGCACTCCATAGATTCCAAGTCTTCCTTCCTTCTCCGAGGGAGGACTTGGAAGGGGCAACTCCTCTCTAAGGCAGGAGTCAGGCCACTACTTCTGCAATTACTTTTTAGAAAAAACTCTACCTCAACAACTGGTCCAAGAAAAAGAACCTAGTGGAAGCTGTGGATGGATTCTCTTCAAATTTGGTTTGCCTTGGGCTCGGGCCCCTTGCCCATCCCGTACTAGGTAGCTGGCTGGTAACATGGTCCATACTCCCTCTCCCAAGTCCAGGTGCTCAACCCCAGACCCATGGCTTCATATCAATGTCCTTTGAGGGCCCAAATATCCCACCCAGCCCAAGAGGCTACACATTTTTACTTCTGAAGTGAGAATAAATTATTTTCTCATTACAGCTCTGAATGTCTGCTTCATTCAAGTGCACTTGAACTTTCCACTCCCATGGTACTGGCCAGCTCACAGAAAGCCAGTCCTAGGCACACATTCACTTTCAGCATTTTGAGGAGAGCATTTTCTCAAGGTAAGACTGCATTTGCTTCAAAGATAGCAATAAGCCAGACAAAAGCCACACAGGACAATTCCTGAAGAATCCAAAACAAAGAAGAGGGTGGAGGGGTAGAAGGAACATAGGACTGGGAGCTGAGGATCATGGCGGTAGAGAAGACCATGCTTTGGAAAGTCACGAGTAGCAGGCAATCTAAGACATGGTAAGTGTTCTTATCTATTTATACACTACTTAAAATCAACAATAAGCCCCCAAATCTTACAGAAGTTTCCTTACATAGGTAAGGAAGGGAAATATTGTCCCTCTTCATGATGCCATCTGGCAAACTTCCACCATGACAACTGTGGCTTTGGAATCATTACTTCACTGTTCAGCTCAGTTAAAAATAAATAAATCACACACTGCATGGTATACCAGATGTACCAAAGGTTAAACATCAGAAAAGGCCCAGAAAGCCCCACTGGACAGAAGTTTTCCCTTTTTTTCCTCCAACATCTTGAACATTTCTTTCTTTTCTAAGTGCCAAATGAGAAATCTGACCTTTCTAGAAAAACACTCATTTGCCTATGACACGAGTTGTGAGTTTTTCTCCTCCTTTATAACCAAACTTCAGAACAAATGTCTGCCTTTCTAACTTTACCTCCTCACCTGCACCCTCGTAAATACCCATAGTTTCTCTTCCATTCTGCTTGCAGAATCAATCTCCTAGCAGGGTGGTAAGAACATAGGCTCTGGAATCAGCCAGACCAGGGGACAAAGCCTGGCTCCTCCACTTCTGACCAGGTAGGGGACTTTATTTAACCTCTTTAAGCTTCTCTGAGGGCATTGTGGAGAGTTATAAACTGAGGGTAATAACAGGACCCATGTCACAGCAATGTTGTAAAGATTAAATGAGATAAATATGTACAGGGCACATCCCCATTTATCAATACAAGTCAAGGTCATCAGTACAAGTCTGTTCTCCCCAACCCAGGGGCCTTTTCTCAAATCCCTTTCCCTAGACCCCATACTCTGACATCCAACAGGAAGGACCAAACACTCCCTTCTTCATAGTCTTGAATTACTTGACAATTCCCTACCTCTCTGATGGCACCTTCCTCTCTTGATGGCTTCCCCAATGGCCTTTTTTTTTGTCTCCCCCTCCCAATCACGCCCCACATTTCATTATTCCACTGTTACTTCTTCTGTGCCCTCAAAAAAAACTAAGTATCTCATGAAATTATAGAAAGAGCTGCTGATTTTTATGAGCTCCTTTTGCTATTTTAAGTCAATCTCTAACTCAGTTTCTCGATTTCTTATCAAAGCAATTAGGCAGTCAGACTTGTATATATACAAAAACCTAAATTATTCTGACTTCCCAATCAAAGATCTCTAAGTGTTTCACATAATCTACAGTTTAATTAGTGGCCAATGATACTTTTATCACCTTTCACTTGAGCAAATCATGACTCAGAGACTAAATTAATTTTCCAAGATCACATTACTTTTAGTCGGATGAGATACAGGAACTGAACCCAGTATTTAGTCACACAGTAGGGTCCAATTCTAGGAGTTCTCGGTCTTGGTCTTAATAAAGCCTGTATCCCGCACGCATTCCAATGGAGACTGAGACAGAACTATTTGGACCATTGTTTAACACCCCCAGTCCCTACCTTGTATTCTGTCTGCTTCTACAGTACAATGAAACAAGAACATTTTACCAATGGAGATAGACTGTTTCGAACCTTCTTTTACTCCTCCCACCCCCACTTCAAAATACACTGTCAGTTTCCAAGTCTTCAGTGCAAACTACTCAGGAAGGCAAGACAGTGAATTGTAAATGAAAATGTAGTCAGCCCTTCCCTGGAAGGTCTCCATCCAGCGTGAAGAATGACAGGCCCATGAGAGAAAGGTCTTCCCTAAAGTGAGTCAGATTTTTAAGATAATCAGAAGTAGGGCTATCTATATCAAAACTGTATTTTATGAGATAGCTCAGCGGCTAAAGCGCCTGCCTGGCAAGCGCGAGGTCCTGAGTTCAACTCCCGGTAACCACATAAAAAAACAAAACAAAACGAAGAAAACTATTTTAAAATCCAAAGATCCCAAATTAAGAAAAGAGACGTACAGTTCTCTATGCGACACGTGCAAAGAGACAGTGCAGGTCTTTGCCCGCAGCCTGTTCTGGTCCTCTCTGGTGCCCCCCTATTACCCAATGTCAACTCTTACCTCCCTCTACTGCTCCATAACCTACCTCCCTCTACTGCTCCATAACCTGCCACGCTTCACGCTGAGTCAGCCTCCTCTCTCTGTACCCTTCCTCGATTTAGATATAGGTTCTCTTGTACATCAAGGAGCCTGTAGTTGTCTTTATTCCTAATCCTCTTGGTCCAAAGCAAACCAAACAGATCATGCTTGGTCCAGATACCTCCATGGTACATTTACTCTGCCAAGTATTTACAGTATTTACTTTTTTTTTTTTTTTTTTTTTTTTTTTTTGAGACAGAGTCTCACTATGTAGTTCAGGTTGCCCTCAAACTCATGGCAATCCTCCTGGCACAGTCTACTAATTGCTGGTATTACAGGCATGTACTACCACGCCCAGCTCTGCCAAGTATTTAGGCCCAAGAAAATTTTCTGTAATTATAAATCTAAGGTTTGGCCTACAATTTAAGCAAAAGCAAATCTGCACCAAAGAGAGTTCAAGGGCAGGGGTGGCCTTTTTTCACCTATAAAATAATCTGCTATTGGTTGGTCTCAAGGCAAGGCTTGCTATATAGGCTTGGGGTAAACCTAAGTAAAGGGACAGCAGACAGCTCCGCTGGACAGTTTCTCACCTCTGTTCCAAGTGCAATCTGTCTCATCCCCATGTCAAAGGCCCTTGTCTAAATCTCCCCTCCCCTGAGACCCAATGTGATGGCCGTAAGATCATTTCCCTTCCCCAACCCATTTCCCACTGCCAAAAATGCCCTAATTATCTACACAAAGCTAGTCAAGGGGCTTTCTAGTTCTCTCTGTTGAAAAAATCTCAGGCTAACAGCTGAGCTTTATAAAGTAGGCCATGGAGTTGGTTGAGGGTGAAGGGACATACCATACACAGCGGCCATAATGCCACAGGGAACAGAAGCTCTGTGTAAGACAGCCCAGAGTCACGTGCCTGGTCCTTCCGTTCCTCCCTGCAATGGGGCCAGATCACTCTTCCTCTCTTCCTTCTCTCTTTGCAGCTTCCTCTTTTGACTTCTCTCCTTAGCTCACTTTTCCCTCCCTCTCCTGCCTAGGATCCGTCTTCAACTCAAAGAGCTTCTCTTGGAGAAAGCACCTCTGGTAAATACGACACAGTTGCAGTGTTTGCAAATGTCTTTCTGGAGGAAAGGGCCACCCGTTTATACTTCCAAAACTCACCAGAGCTGTAGCCTGCTAGACCCAACTTTCTACCTGTTTCCTTTACAGTGCTCTCTGCCATTTCAAGCTCAACATGCTCAAAGTTAAACTTGCTCTCTTCTCCACAAGTGAGCACCATCCTCAACCTTCCCCCTCTGGGGCCTCCTCCTTAATCCACTCCTGCCTTCTTCCTCTACATCCTCCTCCATGCTCTGGAGAACCATATCCTCCTCGCCACTCCACCACCATCTTTGTCCACATTTGCTGCAGACTCTCTTCTCCTCCATGCCTTACAATCGCCACCAGGAAGACCTTTCTTAAATAATTCCATCATGCTCTGAAAATCTGCTCCAAGGAGTTCAATTGTGCCTCCTTTCATTAAATCATCTTTAAATAAGAGAACCAGCTCTCAAACTGCTCTGAGCAGTCCCCTCAAGAGCTGGAGAAAGGCAGGGACCAAAGCCACGAGAACAAACCTGATAAAACTGTTTCACCCATGGAAGCCCTGCCTTTATCTGTTTTTCAAGCAGGTTGCTGGCTAGGTTTTCATCTGACTAAAGTTTAAAAACTGAAGATCTCTTCCAACCAAGGAAGGAATCAACACAGTAAGAGTCCCTACAGGTAGGCAGTCATTCACCTGTCTCTCTGAATGATGATAAGACAGCACACTGCGTTTCATTCAGTCCAGCTCATGTTGCTGTTACAGCCAACACTTCTATGAAAGAGTTCTGCTGAACCATTATCTTTTTCTGTAACTTCTACCCATGGGTCTTTATTCACAACTAACACAGCCCAGGCCGACTTTTCACCAAGTGACTTTAGGGTAAGAGCCCTCTAATTATAATTCCATCATAACATGAATGCTTCGATCTGGAATCACTCTATAGTTTTGGAGAGTGTGCTTTCAATCTGCAAACAATTCTTTTTTTTTTGTGTGTGTGGGTACCGGGGGGTCGACCTCAGGACCTCGCACGCCAGCAGGCGCCCGTGCCGCTGAGCAATATCACCGGCCCCTTTTTCGTATGTGGGTTCCGGGAGTCGAACTCGGGCCCTCGCGCTTGCCGGGCAGGCGCTTAAGCCGCTGAGCCATCTCACCGGCCCCCTGAAAACAATTCTTGAGGCAGGAAGTATTCATTCATATGCACCCTCCCTGCAGGTCTTTATTTCCCATTGTTCCTTCACACAAACTCCTGTTCCAATTAAGCCATCTTCCTGACTTGTCCAAGAAGACTGAGCAACAACTCTAATCTCTCAGCTTTCTTTCACTCATGAACCTCCAAGTGCCAGGAAACCACCACCATTTTGTCCCATCTGCCCCCACGACCTGACTCAGCTCTTACAGCTTCCGGCGGGCTGAGAGGCCCTGGTGCCTCCCCGGCTTGGACTTGACTGACTTGAACTGCCAGCTCCATAAAGCAGTACAACTTTGGGGAAATGACTAAACCTCTCTGTGCCCCCACTTCCTAAATAGGTGAAAAGGAGATAGCCCATTCATCACGAGGAAGCAATAATTACCACTTGGAGGGCTCAAAATTGTCAACTAATACCCCTCTATTCTGCCTACTTTTATTCTGTTTCTTCTTAGCCTTGTCTGAATCCCCACAGAGCATTTTGTTCCATATTTTTAAAAACATACTGGTGTTTTTACAATGATGATGTACAATCTAGTACTGCTCACTACTGTTTTTCTTGTTTTATTTTCCTTAGGAGCCAGTTTTGTTCACACAGCCTAGTTCAGGTAAAATATGGCTCAATGAGTACATAGGCTAGACTCACAAGAACACCAGAGAATGTGGAGGCACCATTTCCAAGCTACCACGTGGCCGTGGACCCCAGCAAAACTATTTTCTGGGGCAACAGAGAGCACAGAGATAAACTATCTGAGTGACCCAGGAAAAGTTCTGCTACCTGGCCAGCATGTTCTAAACACTGTCTGCTAATTAAAACTTCAATCCAACTCAAACTGAAAATTGAGAAGAGCTTGCCTCAACAGTAAGTGTCCATACCTCGTTACTACTCTAGGTTTGCACTGACAAATTTTCTCAGTAGAAGAAATCTACTATTCAGTTTTATATTTGCACATGGCATATGAACTTGGAGATTAGGTGTTTTGACTTATAACAAGAATCCATGACTATACAATTCCAGACAGCCTGGGGAATGAACTTTGGACATATTCTACAGGTATGTTAACACGAAGGCCTTAGCAGCCATGAATCACAGGACTTGGGAAGCTGACTGTTCTTATCCATGTTCTGCAGCTATACTGCAAGACACATGCAAGTAGATTTACATTCAAAAGTTACGCTGTGCTTCTTACGGCTGATGAATTATCTGCCTTCTGTTGAAGGAACGATGTCCCTCGAAGACCACACTTCAGGTATTAAGCATGTCTTTATTACACAAGGATTTCATAATATATACTGTGCTGAGAGGGAACCTCACCCACTCACATGGCTGTGCCTAAGGGGACCTTACTCCTTGGGGACACCCAGGGTCCTGCCTTCCACAACATGCTAATTTCAGTGGCCATGTGGAAGATACTGCAAGGCCAATGTGTTTACTTATGAGAACACCTCCTCTTGTTCATTCTAGGCTGCACATTTCCACATACATGAAATAGGATACGCCTTAGAGTCCACTGTGGGCCATCGCTTCACTGAAAGCAGTTTTTCTTTCTTAGAGATACATAATATAATGCAGCATCTTGCTGCAATTGGCATCTGACATTCAATGGATTATGGTGAATATATTTGGACAAAATGTATGGAAAAGTGAATATGTTGTTCCATTCTTGTTTCTCTACCTACTGCAATTATGAAATTCTGTATCCTCCCTCTCACCACACATATTAATTAATTAATTAATTTATTTATTTATTTATTCAAAAAGTGCTTATATACCCACTCATTTATTAAATACGTATTACTTATTTGTTCTGGCCAGGCGCTGGACTAGATGCTGTGAAAATAGTAATAAATATGAACAGTCACACTTAAGAATGTAGTAAATTCTTCAAAACCACATATTTGTAGGAAAATTATACATTTCTGACTAAACAACATTAATAAAAATGAAGGCCTTAGAAATTCTCATTGTAGGGCTGGGGGTATTGCTCAGCAGCATGAATGCCTGCCTGGCAAATGCAAGGTCCTGAGTTCGATTCCCAGTACCCAAAAAAAAAAAAAAAATTCTCATTGTGGATAACTATACATAGCTAACAACTAGTTTTTTTCAATTGCAAGGAAAACTATGTTTTTAAAAAAGCGATTTTGGAAAACCTACAGAGTAAAAAACCCTTAATTGACATATCCAAAAATCATATGTAAACGTACAAAAGTTATAATAAATTTATGAAACAATTAGAAATTTGAACAGTGGCTAGATATATGATAATAATGAGAAATTAGTGTCATTTGTTCAATTTTTTTCAGCTGTAATAATGATACTGTAAGGGTTTTTTTTTTTTGGGGGGGGGACAGCATCTCAATCCAGGCTGGTCTTCAACTTACTAAGTAGCCCAGGCTGGCCTCAAACTCCCAGTGATCCTCTTGCCTCAGCCTTCTGAGTGCTGGGATTACAGGCATGCCCCCCCACAGCCAGCCATACTATGGTATTTTTAAAGAGCCTTTATCTCTTAAAGGTATATACTAAAATATTTATGAAATAAATATTAAAATGTTTGGAATTTCCTTCAAAATATTAAGCTAGACAAAAAAATTATTTTTGTAGGTCAAAATGGATTGCATATCTATGATTTCATATTGAAAGTTGGGAAGCAGGTAGAAGTACAAATGAAACAAAATTGTCCAGAAGCTGATTAATGTCAAAATGGGGGGATGATCTACGAGTAAATTTTACTCATCTATCTCCTTACCATGTGTATAAAGTTGTTCCACAATAAAATTTAAAATAAAATTAAGCCTTAACGCTGTGCTATATTTAAAATAAGACAGAAACTAAAAACAGTGAAAATGAAACTGGACGTATCACTGCTAAAACACTCTAAAATATTTGTTTTCCATTTTAGAGGTAAATATCTCTGAAACTTGACTGTCTCTAAGTCTTCCTTCAAAACCTCACTACCGTCGGCCCTCTGTAGCCACAGGTTCTGCATCCGTGGATTCAATCAATAGCAGATTGGTAATATTCCAAAAACAACTGTGTCTGTACTAAACAGGGACCATTTTTTCCTTGTCATTATTCCCTAAACAATATCTTCACAAGTCTAACTATATCATCTAAAATAAATTATTTTGAATTTTTTCTGAAAATTTCAACTTACTGACTTGGTTTTAAATATCATGCTATTTGGACAGTTAGAGTTTTTTTTTCAACAATTATTCTAGATTATGAATCAAAATATTCAGCATCTCCTTCAAATTCATTTCTAAATAACTACATGATCTTGGACATGTGCCACTCAACCATGGGGCTTGGTTTCTTCTGCAAGTGGAAGCCAGTGACAGCGATCATTTCTCCAGTGGTCTATGGGTCTACAGCTGTAGTGTCCACTCTTTCCTTAGCAATGGAAGCAAGGCCCAGTTGAGCATGGAAGATTATAGTTTCTCTCTCATTGTTTAACAAGGGCTATTCATTCATGCACAAAGATATTCACAGTAGTTCAGATTCCCTAGCCTACTGAAAAACTCACACACATATACACACTCCTATGGAAATCCTCAAGAACTACAAGAGATGGTTCTACAGTGGACCTACAAAAATACCTACAGAGAACAACACTTAAGCTGACTACTGTGTCCTCAAACTAATGGCCTGTGATGGGGGGGGAATATATATATACACACACACACATATATATATACATATATATATATTATATATATGTATATATATATGTGTTAATGCAATTGATGTAAGTATATACTATTTAATAAATAGTAAAGAATAAATAGCTGAAAATATACTTCGTAGTATCAGAATGAGCTGGTTGTTGGAGCTTAGTTGGAACTAAGTGACCAGCTGCTGAGAATTGTGTGGACCAGACAGAAGCTTCAGATTGTCAAGCTCCATGCGGATTTGTGACTTCATTCATGAGTCAACATCAGCAACATCAGATTAAGCAGGGGATATGTGTACTTGTGTCTGCAAGTGAGTGCATGCCGAAGAGAAGACACGTAAAGCACACAAAGCACAATAGCAAAAGAAGACTAAACACGCCACAGAGATCATGTTACTCGTCTTTATGAAACAGAATATGAATCATAAATATGGTCACAACTTTGGCTTTCTCTCCGAACAACCAAAGATTACCTTGATGTGCTTAACTCTGTCTTCTTTTTCTGTCTTTGGTTTCTTTCCTGTGACAACAAAAAAGTAGTTTTTGGATTAACTCATGAAACACATAGAGAGAAACACTTCCCCTACATTAAATTCTCTCTGAAACTCTCAACAAACCCATGCTTTAATTTGCACAGGATCAAAATTCCAAATCTATCTTTTATGCCTTTGGTGACTTGAAAGTCATTTTTCCAGGCTAGATAAAGGCAGAACTGAACTGTCATCTATAGCCTGAACAGTATTCTACCTTTGGAGTTGCTACAGATGCAGAAATAAATCATGACGGTATATATTAAGAGATCACTATTTTAGTCAGTAAATATCTTTACCTTTCTTAGAAGGTCGTTCAGATAAGGGCAACATCCGGTATACTCTGAAGGCATTGTTTCCTTTCTTTATACTTTTATCTTTAACTTCTTCAATATCAGGCAAGGAATTCATGGCACACCGAAAATTAGCCTTCCATGTTTTTGGATCAGGTTTATCTACTCCTGGTTGATGCTTCCCTAACAAAACAACAAAAGGTTAAGAAAAAGAGAGAAAAAATTAGACACATGGTATAAAAAAAAAGTTTCTGGAAACACAGTATTGCTAGACAGGTTGTGCAAAGAAACCTCTCTGCTTCAGGTTCCACCTACAGTGACCAAACATCCCCATTTGCCTTGGACTGAACAGTTCTTAGGATGTGGGTATTTTATTTTTAAAACCTAGACAGATTCACGCAAATTGGAACAAACTGGTCACCTTGGTTCTATCCAATAGCCTGAGAGAAAAGGTGGAATGGAGGATGAATGTAAACGATACTGAAGACTGGAAGGCTGGGAAGGCCAACAAGCAGAACTTCTGACATTCAAATATTAAGTAAAAAGTCCAGCCCTCAAAAAGGCTCACTGCTTAAAAATTTGTTATAAATATATATATTCTTGACTACCCTTTAGGAAGCTAAATTCAACTCACGTTTAGAGCTCCCAAACAAATGAGTTTATATTTCCCTGGTAGCCATGGAGAACTTATCAGAATACCACATTTATGGGAAAATTAAAGACTAAGATTCTAGGGGATGGGTGGAACATCACTTCTGAATGATCCATTTTGTATCCATGTGTCCTGGAGATGCTTGGTGACAAGTCACAGGGTTTTCAGGACTCTCTTCATGACGCCATAAGCCAGGATATTTCACATGTGTAAAGAAAACAAAAAATAAACAAGAGTGCCTGCCTCTGTAAGGGATGCAGGACTCTTCATACCTGTATGGATCGCCCAGTTTCTAAAGAGTGGTGCGTCTTTCTCCACATCCCACCCGTGCCGAGCCGCATGCATCCAGGGGATCTGGAAAATCTTCTTTTCCTGGGAAAAGAAGAAGTAAAGAAGAACTGCAGTCACCAGGTTTGGCCAACCATGGCAGAGGGATCTTGGGTTCTCGCTAGTAAGAGTTCCCACTAAGCACCAATGAGTTTGTTGAGTGTCTACACTGAAATCAACTAAACCAAACTCACTCTGGCTGAGTCTCAAATTTTGACAGTCTGCTCTGGGCAACAATCAGACTTGCACAGCCTGGCAGAGAAGGAATATATATATTCCAAAGTCAAAGAGGAGGATTTGGGATATGCCAATGCATTGTGTTATTCATGTCTCTCCCCTTTCAGAGGACCACAAATAATTAGCAAACGACTGAAACTTCTATGCTTTTCACTTCATTTCTTCTTGTCATTTGGTAAACAGTAACTCCAGCTGCCTCAGGTAAATTAAAAATCAGGCACCTTTCCAAAACAACACACAACCTTTTATGCTGCTAAAGGAAACTCGAGTGTATCTGAGGCCACTAGACCAGAGACTGTCTTCATCAACAAAAGAAGGCTCAGTCTACCCTCCTAATCCTATGCGTCTACTGTCCTGCATGAAATGGCAAGAAGTAGAAATATGCAGAGATTAGGAGATGATACTCATTTTCTGGCAAAAGTCCCTCAATACAATCTGCACGTCAGACTATCTTTTTTACAGCATAAGAAGGTAACCCAGAATTGCCTAAATGAACCCTGGCAAACTCAGGATTAGAAACTAATGCCTCAGAAACAAAGTCATATGCATAGTGGAAATACATGTGTGAAAGCTGGGGCAATCAGCCCTCTGGCAGCCCCAGCAGTTACTGAGGTCCCCAAGGCACTGTGCACTTGACTCCACATGTCTACATGGGGCTCAATTTTGGTTCTCGCAACTGCCTAATGAGCTAAGCCTATGTCATAATTTGCACTTTACAGCTGAGAAAACCAAGGAGCAGAATCAAATTATTTAGCTGAGGAGCTTATGGTTAAAGTGTCTAAATTCAAAACCAGGTTATGTGACCCCATATTCCTACCACACATTGTCTCTCAGCTTTTAGATTTAGCAGATTCCCTGTCCAAGACAGACCTGTTGACTTAGATTCTGTGGCGATTAAAGCTCAGGAAACTGTCTTTTTTCAAAGCTCTCAGGCAGTTCTAGTAATTGCTAGGTACAAGGATCTCTGCACTAAACACTGGGGAAGAAAAGGAAATGTTAGTAGAGATTTTCCATCACTTCAGTCTCACACAGTGAAATTTGAAGGGGTTCCAGATGTCCCAGAAGGGACTCAATACCCCTCCATAGAACCAGTGACAAATACTGAACTGAAAATATTTCAGAACGTTGGAGAATTTCCCAAAAACTGTTACAAGGGAAAATTCTACCATATTTTTAAAAGTCAATTAATAAAGAAGAACTGAAAGTGAGATACTTTTTCACAAACTCCTCATTGTTCATTCTGGGTCACCCACAGTGATAGTAGGGTCTCAGTGGGTGTGAATCAAAAGGCAGTGGATCAGAAAAGGATCAGTGAAATTCTATTTTTTAATGTCCATGAAAATCAGAGAACAAAATCTCTTAATGCAGGTTTTTTATGTTCACATGAAAATTAATACAAGTGAAAAAGAATTGATTTCAGAGAATTTTCCTGAAATGCACGCCCACAAATTAAAGCTCTCTGCTAAAGAGATACAGACCCTGAAGAATTTGCTGTTGTACTTTTTCTAGATAAAAGAGTTCTGGGGTGACAATCTGAAGTCTACCTTGTGAGACACAAAGTTGGTACAGGGAAGATGAACCATCTTAAGTAGCTGCACATGCTCACACAAAATCAAATGTATTCTTACAGAAACATGCAAAAATCATGAAATCATGAAAGCAATGACTTCAGGTAGCAATACCCACTATGGACCCTCTAAAAATGGGCAAGGGACCCAAAAGACCTTTCTCAAAAAAAGATATACAATAAACACATGAAAAGATGGTAAATGATGCTAATCAGTAAGGAACTGAAAATCAAAACAATAAACTCCTCATATCTACCAGGATGTCTGTAATTAGGAAAAAATCAGAAAATAAGAAGTTTTGGTGAGGATTTGGAAAAGCTAGAATCTTATTCACTATTTGAGTGAATGTAAGACAGTGCAGCTGCTGTGGAAAACAGTTTGGACATTTCTCAAAACGTTAAACAGACAATTGTCAGGTGCGCCAGTAATTTCACTCCCGAATATATATACAAAGAATTGCAACAGGTGTTCAAACAAAATCTGACACACAATGTGCATAGCAGCAATACTCTCAGAAGCCCAAAGGTGGAAACAACCCAAGCATCCATTGCCTGATGAATGGATAAACAAAATGTTGCATATGCACGCAACGGAATATTCAGCCACAAAGAAAGGAATGAAGCATTGACACGTGATAACACAAGAATGCACTTTTAAAACCTTATGCTAACAGAAAGAGGCCAGACACAAAAGGACAAATATTGAATGAGTCTATTTATATGAAATATCTAGAAAAGGAAAATCTAGAGACAAAAAGTAGCTCAGTGATTGCCATGAGTTAGGGGAGAATGAAATAGGCAGTGCTTGTTTAATGGGCATGGCGTTTCATTTTTGCAGGATGGAAAAGGTTTTGAAACTAGATGGTAGTGATGGCTACACAACATTAGGAATGTACTTAATGTTACTGAGCTGTACATTTTTAAATAATTCAAATGACAAAAAATATTTTAAGCTACATGTCAACATTAACTAGAGTTTTCATATTGCAGAAAAAAACCAACAAGTAAATGTATCACAGATATGTTTTTTTTGAAAGACTATTTTTAAAGGTAGAAGGTGAGATTCATTTTTAAACTGAAGAGATGTTGAGGGGTAAGCATCCTCGTCATAGATCACGGTGTTCTAAGTAACACTGAGGTGATGCTGTGTCTATGTAGACCCCGTAGCATCTTTAAACACCTGCACCCCCCCACCCCGTGACCAGTGCTGCATGCGTGGTGGCTGTACACTGTGTATGGAAGCACCGAATGCAGCAGTCCTTCCTCTCCTTGGATACATGTGCCCACCTCTGTCCATCTGAGAGCAGAAGACACAAGTGCTGTTAGAAAAACAACTGAGTTTCTTTTGAGCAGTGCAGACAAACATACCTGGTCCCCCGCGGAAACCAGTGCTCTTATCTCCCTCTGCCTCTTCTTTCTCCCGGTATTTATCAGATGTTCCAAATAATTTGGTCTTTTTGTTTGGACTTTTTATCATGTGCAGAGGGAGACTGATGTTCACATAAACACAAGCCCATTTGAAAGTGAAGGAAAGGGAGGGCTCCGGCACTGCCTGACAGTCCCTACACTTAGGGAGTGGTAGGTGTAGGGTCCAATATGGAATAAGAACACCAATAACCACAGTTGGAAACACACAGAGCTAGGACAGAAATAAGGAGTCCAGAGGTCGCTCCCTCCTTCCTAAATAAATGGCCCAGAGAAACCATAGCAAGCATTGGGACATATCTAGAACTAATCTGGACTTTCAATGGCAAGAAGGAAAACAAAAACATAGGGGTACAGTTACCTACACACAGTGGACCTTTTTTAGATTCTCATTTGAACAAATCAACTGTAAAGAGATACTTGGGAATACTAAAAGCATTAGAATGTGAATAGGGCAATGATGACGTTAAATTTGCTATTCTTTCCAATTGATAATGGGATTGTATATTTGTAAGAAAATGTCTTTAAGTCTTATACACATACACTGTCAGAGAGTGCCTTTAAAATACCACACACACACACACACACACACAAGCACCCACAAAGATACCACAAAATGTTAATAAATCTAGCAATCTATATGGGGCAATATGGGAATTTGCTAACCTAGTCATTCTAATCATTATTAAAAACATACTATGTACATTTGTAAATTCTCATAATAAAAAGTAGATGCCTCGAGTCAAGGCTCCATGCATATAATGCTGCTTTGTAACCTTCCTCACTGCTCCTTTGGCAGAATCCAAAGGATTCATTTCATCATCAACATCCTTCAAATTTATCAGAAGCAGGAAATGGAAACAAAGTAAGGCAGTAATTAATCACCCACTTGTTTCTTACTAAGAAGGCACTGGGTTGGATGTATTCTTCACGGA
Organism: Erethizon dorsatum; assembly: GCA_028451465.1. Classification (NCBI taxonomy): domain Eukaryota; kingdom Metazoa; phylum Chordata; class Mammalia; order Rodentia; family Erethizontidae; genus Erethizon; species Erethizon dorsatum. Next base: position 54,697,699 of record CM051837.1, on the reverse strand, counting down.
AAAGACATGTGACAATGTCCAACCCACACTCACTATTCATAAATCAATAATCTTAACACAAAACACAAGCGATGCTGCTCCTCATCAGTACACGACCTTCATCTGTGTATTTTGAGAACAAGCTTTACGGAGTGCCTTCTACTCACTACTCACTGAGTGACAATCACAGTGGCCATGTACCGCACGTGGAGCTTCTGGCCTGCAGCACATAAACAGGAATACATTCTGACCACCACCTGCTGTGGTCTGGATATGGCTTCAGTGTGTCCTCCAAGGTTCCCTTGGCCCCCACTGTGGAGGTGTTGAGGTAGCAGAACCTTGAAGAGGTGGGGTCTTAATGGAGGATAGTTAGGTCACGAGACCGCTGCTCTTATAGATGGGTTAACGCATCTCACAGGAGCGGATCAGATCAGACAGGACAGGATGAGTTCCCTCAAGACCAAGTCGTCATAAAAAGAGCAAGCCGGGCCCTGCCCTGGTCTCCTTCTTCCTTGCTTACACACTTTGCTTTCTGCTTCTCTGCCATGTTGTAAAGCAGCCAAGAGGGCCCTTGCCAGAACATGGGTCCTATGCTGTTTGAGTGCTCTAGCCACCAGCATTATGTACCAAAGAAGCTTTATAAGTTACCCAGTCTCAGGTATTTTACTATAGTAACACGAAGTGGACTAAAACACCAGTTAAGGTACAAGTAAATCACGAAATACCAGGTACAGTGTCTGTTTTCTTAGAGTCACAACAGTCTTCGGCAGAGAAATGAGTTCAAACCACCTAAAATATACACAGGATTCTTAGGATGCTTGTGAGTGGGAAGGAAATAACGTCAGGCATTCAGTTAAGTACTTACATGGACAGATGAGTGGTAACAAACTTAAGTTAAGGGAAACCTATAAAAAGATGCTGGTGGAAGTGTATTATGAAGAGAAAACATCCTGAGCCCACCTGAGGCCTGCAGTGACAGTGGCAGCACTGCCCATGTGCACAGACATGGCCCCATGCCCTCGGTGGCTAGAGCTCACTGGGACGTCTGCCTGACAGGATCCGTAGGCCATTTGGCAGCCCAGGGTCTCCTGTGTCAGGGCTGGCCTGAGAGGCAGCAGTGGCCAGCAGCCACTGGCACACACTCCCCTTCCATCAGCTGGGCTCATGTCCACTCTAGCAGAGGACCTGTGAGGTGGCAGGAAGGACTCTTTCCAGGTCCACCTGGGGAAGAGAACTCTCACACCAAGGGCCTAATGAATAAAGCCCTGCAGGAAAGGCCACCTGAGGTAAGTGTTCAGTTGTAAAAAGAGAACTCTGCCTTCCGGTCTTGGATCACAAGAACACGTACAAAATAAATGAAAGAAACGTGGTCTCCATGCAGAGCATCTCTAAGGAAACAACCATTAAAGGATGCAGCAGTTTCCTAGTGCTACTGTGACAAATGACCACAACCTGGACATCTCTAATCAACTGAAACTTATTCTATCACAGTCCTGGAAGCTAGAAATCCTAAATTGAGGTGCCAGCAGAGCTGCATTTTCCCCCAAAACTCCACAGGAGAATCCTTCCTTGCTTCTTGCAGCTTCTGGTAGCTCCACAGATTCCTGGCTGGCAGCTGCACCACACCAATCTGCCTCTGTCTTCACATGGCTTCTCTATGTGCGTCTTCTCTTCTGACTCTCAGAAAGACACCTGTCTTTGGATTTAGGGTCCAACTAGATAATCCAGGATGATCTCATCATAAAGTTCTAAACTTCATGTGCAAAAACTGTCTTTCCATAGAAGATCACGTTCACAGTTTGTGGAGGTCACGATGTGGATGGATCGTTGGGGGGGCCACTACTCAACCTGCTATAGAAGACAACTAACACAGCGTAAGGGAGGCCTGATGACGCCGTGTTCTCCACATTGAGATGTGTTTTAGAAAAAGCAAAAGCAAAACAGACAACCTGCATTTCTTCAGAATTCAGGAACATCTGTTTTAATCTCACACCCTACATCAAATCCGGTAATGCTATCTCTTCTTCAAACTAGAATCCCATAGTGGTGGTGGGGGGTTACATGAACTAATGCATATACCTTGCTTAGAAGAGTGTATGGCACATAGCATTTAACAAATGTTGGCTCTTATCATCATCATCGTCATTCTCATCATCATCATCTTATTATTATTATTATTTAATACACTATATCTCTTCAACTCCCCTTTTCTACCATTCCCCTTCTCCTATACCTCCTAACTGAGCAGGCAAAAGACAATCTGATCTTTTGTTTACTTCTTTGGAAAAGGTTAATTACCTGTCTAAATCTAAAACACTATAGATACAGCAAGCCTAAAAAAATATACTGTGAGCTGAAGATATAGCTCAATGTTACAACATTTGCCTAGCATGTGCAAAGTCCTGGGTTTGGTCCTTAGCACCACAAAAAAAATAAACGGTTTTTTTGTTTTTTGTTTTTTGTGGGTACCAGGGGTCGACCTCAGGACCTCGCACGCCAGCAGGCGCCCATGCCGCTGAGCGATATCACTGGCTCTTTTTTCGTATGTGGGTTCCGGGAGTCGAACTCGGGCCCTCGTACTTGCCAGGCAGGTGCTTACGCCGCTGAGCCATCTCACCAGCCCCTAAACGTTTTTTTGACATAAGACTAAAGGTATGGGGCTGGGGATACAGCTCAGTGGCACAAGCACCTGCCTGGCAAGTGCAAGGTTCTGAGTTTGATTCCCAGTACAAAAAAAAAAAAAAAAAAAAGATATTAAAGTTATGCAGCAGAATACACGAAATAACTGCATGGTTTATTTATTTCTATTTACTCTATACCCACCTTGTTTCAGAAAGGACTCGTTTAAACAGATATTCAAATATAATAACATTAAATTTAAAACAGATGAAAGGATAAGAAGAGAAGTAATATAGGAGTGATATCTGAAAAGATAAAATGAAGCCAGAAGTGATATTAGTTTGAAAAAAAATGCCACAATATTGTTTCCACTTGCTAGAAGCATGTCACAATCTGCAATCTGGCTCTAAGCTCTCATACCTGGTACAGAGATAAAGCCTGACTGGCTAAATTATTCATTGTGTCCTTCAGATTTAAAAAGAAAAAGGAGGGAGGGTGGAGAAGAGTAAGAAGACATTTCCTCTGAAGAATTGGAATTATTTCCAGTAGTAGGAGAGAAACTTCTCCCTTGGGCTTCCTTAAGGTATGCATATTATATTTAGTCACTTGTTAGGTTATAATTATCTTTAATTTTTTTTTTTACATATATTACCTCTTTACGAATCACCCCTAACAGCTAGGATCAACTGAATTAGAGTTTAGAAGTTGAAACTTAAGTAAGGGAGTATTGGGAGAGAAGGGGAGTTGTAAATAAACTACTTTTTTAGAACAGATGGACATAAAAACTGGGTTTCATTTAAAGACAAAAGACATTTTTTTAAAAGACAAAAACCAAAATGCTTTACATAGGGGACGCTAAAAAGAACCCAAAATGTCCCATTCCCAATATAAAACTATGGAGTTTCTATGTCTTTAATACTAGAAAGCCAGCAATAACAAAAGAGGAATATGGTGAAGGAAGAGGGTCAGGATCCCTAAAGAAAACCACGGCAAAGAGCTTCCCATAAAGTCATGCAAAAGACCAAAGGAGAGCTGCTATGGAACTCAAGATTTAGGTGACCGTCAGAAGATGGAAACCTCTGTTATGATAACTTGATGTTTTATAACTACTGTTGGTTGGTTCCCGTAATGAGTAAGTCTAAGATTCTGAACACAAAATCCTATTTTACTTTTGCTGGTCCATGTGGGCCTGCTTTCAGCAAGGACTCGCTCTCCCGTGTACACGTGCACAATTTCACACATCAAATACACTTACCTTGTTAATCCACCTTAACCCCGGTATTGTATTTGAATTTATCTGTTCCTCCAGCCAGGGGCGCATTCGCATCCTTTCCACCGGCATGGTACCCTTCTGCAGAAGGGAAACACAACATTAGACATTTCTGCTACTGACTCTCCCATCTGCACTTCAAAGTTCTACACCCCTGCTTGAGCTTTTCCTATTTCCCCCTTCCTTGGGGTTGGGGGGCTGGATGAGTGTATTCAGGGGTGTTACCCTCCAGCCACCTGTCCTTGCTTACCCAGCCTGCTCATCCTGTCTTGGTGGGGCAATGGAATGGACCAGGCCTGCCATCCTTTGAGCAGGCTCTCAGCTGCAGGGGGCTATGGACATGGTAGGCCTGGTCCAGCAGACACCCAGCTAGCTAGAGAGCCAAGACATCTCCTATGATGCTGCTTTAGGCCAAGCCTTAGCCCCTCCCCTCCCCTTGCTGTGTTCATAGCAGAAAGTTTCAACATATCAGGCATTCTGAGGACCCGTATCTTACAATACCTTCAGTATTATCCTCTGAAAGCCAAGGATGGCCAGAGCAAAACAGTTTTGTGGTGAAGAGTTATGATAACCAATTCCTTCCTTTGGGTATCTGGGTTATATAAATGCTGGGAATTCCCAATAGTGGCACTTAAAGCTGCATAAAGGAATCAATTTTCAGAGCTCACCAGTATCTTATCCTTTCTTCGTCTCTGCTTTGCTTTTACCATAATGTGATGTCTTATTTGCTCCCTCAACCATCTTTCTTCGATACCTCCCTCCCCTCTGATCTGACAGTGTCTCTTTCTCCTTTGACTTACTTTGCCTTAGAAAATCACTGCATGACCAACCATCTTTCCTCCACCAGTCCACACTGTGCCTCTCCCAGCTCCTCCCAGATTTCTTTCTAGGAATCTTTCCCTTGCCCACCAAAGTACAGCCAAAGAGGAATCACTAATAATGCATCTTTCAAACTGCCTACCACTCATCTTCAACTTCTTTATGCCTACATTTCCATTTCATTTGGGATCTAAAAGCAAAGACAACGTCAGCTCAAGACTACAGGACTTCATGGACAATGTTATAACCCTCTTTTTAACCCTTAGCTATCTCTTGGTTCTGTAACTCATTTCCTCCAAAACTGAGCTCTGAAAATCCTATTCAGGTGCATGTGAGCTGAGATGGTCAGTGTTTCAGACGTCTTCTCTTCTAGCCTGTTAATGACTTCTCTACACCCTGCCCCTAGAGAAGCATCATTAAAGGAACCACGAGAGGCCTTATTTTTGCCTGCAGGAGCCACCTGGCTTTTCCCTGTACCACCTCCCAGTTCCAGGCCACGCACTATTACAGACACCTCCTGCTCCTTGCTCATTCCAAGTTCTTTGCTCCTCTTCCCCGGGCTTTGCCAATCCCTCTCCATCCCCAAGACCCAGATTCCACCCTCCTTCTCCACCAGACCTTTGCAGACCACTCCAGCCTGAAGTAATCCCTCCTCTTCCAATGCCTACCACACTCACGGATCTTACACTGCTCATCTGAAAGTCCAACATTGTTTTTGGGCAGCCACTGTAAGTAAGGTCTTTAACTGACCTATCACCTTATCGCTAAACTTTTCAGTTTTGTACACCCTCTCTTCCTAAGAAAATTATGAGAGTTTTTGGTTTGGTTTTGTTCTTGCAGTGCTGAGGGATGGAAGCTAGGGCCTCATGCATGTTAGGAAAGTGATCTACCACTTAGCTGTACCTCCAGTCTTGTAAGTTCTTTGAAAGTAGGAGGTTCCCTTCTTATAGGTCTACAAATCCCAGGTGCAGCTTTCTACACAGGAAACGTTTAATATAAGGATTGGGCTAAAACTGAAGTTCAGTCTCAGTAGGGTCCACTGGAGGCTGGCCTGTCCACACATCTGCAAGCTCCAGGCCACCCTTCTTTGCGACATAAGCAGGAACCTTAGAGACATCGCAAATGAAACGGAAAGGCCACACGCAGTCCTCAATGCACCTGCTCCCTATGGGTCTCAAGTTGTCCCATTCCTTCATTCATATACCCATTCAATGATCATGGATTGAGAATGAGGTTCCAAGATGTTCCAAGCCAAGATGTTCTTTGCCATCTTGACTCTCAGTCAATCAGGATGCAGGAAAGAAGAGAATTACCAATATGAAGGGTCCTGTGTACAAGACAATAAAGAGTTATAGTAAGGAGTTACAGAAGAGCTCTGGGAGTACTGTATACAGAAGATCACACTGGGTGACCACGGCAAGGGCTCTGCCCTGCAAGCAGGCAACCACCAACCCAGGTGGCTCTTCCCTTGGAAGAAGATCTGAAGACACAGAGTGGGACAAAGGAAGAGCAGAAGTAATGGTAGTGACAGTAGTTACAAGAACTCCAGTTCTTCAGAGGAGACAATATAACATGCAGAACTGCTGCTATTGTGTGAACCTCAGTAATACGGAAACACAAGAGGAAAGTGTGAATGGCCCAGCTTTCAATTTGGAATTGTAATAATATATTTCTCCCCAAATTTTTTCACAAATAACCAATTTGGGAAAAAAAATGATCACCTGAAATATTTCAGAAAGTTTTCTGTCATTAACAATGTAGCCCATGAGGGGAGATACTGTTGAACTACATCATTTCCAAATTCTGTAAATATGAATTTGCCTGCTCACTGAAATTTATTTGTGACCGCAAAATCAATAACTCACGGTGATCTTGTGGCCACAGCAGACAGGCACATAGAGGAAAACAATGCAAGTCAGCCGACACCCACGTTCCCAGCTGAGGTCAAACAAGGCAACGCTCTACCTTCCTGTTTCTGCTCACCTACTGCAAATAAATGTTCTTTTCATGGTCTATTTAGGGACATTTTTCACACTTTTGTCCTTTTAGTTCATCATTTTGCCACTTAAAACGGTCCCTGAGAGTGGTGCTGAAATGCCATGTAGTGTTCCTCTGCACATGACAGCTGTGATATGCCTTACGGAGAAGACATGTATTAGATAGGCTTCATTCAGGCATAAGTTATAGTTGATAGGGGCTGTGACTTCAATATTAATCAACCAATAACGTGTATTAAATAAGGTGTCTTTAAACATAAAAAACACAAAAAACAAGGTTATATAGTGACCAGTTGATGAAATGTGACCAGAGGCTCCAAGGAACTTGATATCCTTATCAGAGGGAAAGTCTGGCACAGTGGTGCACACCTACAATCCCAGCATTCTGAGAGGCTGAGACAGGAGGACTGCAAATTCAATCCCAGCCTGGACAAATTAGCAGATTTAGCAAACCCTGCCTCAAAATGTAAAACATTAAAAAGGGCTGGGGATGTAGCCTTAGGTTCAATTCTCAGATCCCTAGTACCAAAAAAAGCGGGTGCGGGGATTGTGGACACTGACCCACAAAAAAGTGGCACATGAACACACAAACCACAGAGGGCAAATGGCCATGTGAAGACAGTCAGAGTCTGGAATGAAGCTACCACAAGCCAAGGAATGCCTGGAGCTACCCAAAGGTGGTAGACTCTGGAAGGGTTCGCCTCTAGAGCCTGCAGAGGTAGCTCAAGGACTGCTGCCACCTTGATTTTAAACTTCTAGCCTCCTGAATTGTGACAGAATAGATTTCTGTTGTTTTAAACCACATTGTTTATGGTACTTTTTTATGGCAGCACTAAAAACTCACACAGAAGTGAGAGACAAAGCAAAGGCCTTGGGGCAGGACAGCCCGCTCCTGGAAGGCAGTCAGCAACAGGGAGGAGAGAGCCAGAGACCAGGCTGGCCCTGCAGGCTCTGGAAAATGGTGCCTAGGATTTTGGTCAACATCTTAAGCCTGAAAGCTAAAGGATTTAAACAAATGATAAGGCCAGTTCTCTCAGTGCTAAAGATAAGACCTGATTGTGATATCCAAGAGGGTGCTTCATCAGCTTTGATGTGCATACAAATCCCAATTCAGTGATTCCACCTTCTAACAAGCTCCACAGACCACACACTGAAAGAATCTAGATTCTCCTTAATTTTTGCATATAAATTGAGTGAATAATCTGTGACTTCCTATAAAGTCCAGTCATTCTGGCCAAGAGATCTCACTGTATCATATTATCTTATTGTTGACCCATTACTTATTTGCATATCATGGTTTTCTAACAAGGACACAGTTCAACAACACACAAAATGTATCTCTTCCCTAGCCAAACTACCACATTGTTATAGTTGGATATGGTTTGTCCCCAAATGTTTATACAATGGAAATCTGGTCCCCCATTTAGTGGTGTTGAGATTCTGGAACATTTAAGAGGTGGGGCTTACTGTAAAATATTTAGGCCACTGGTAGCTCCACCTTCATGAATGGATTAATGCTATCTCTTGGTAGTGGGTCGGGACCTGCGGGATTAGATTAGTTCCTGAGAGAATTGGTTGTAATAAGCAAGCCTGGCATCTCCCGCTGAATCCCTCTGCTGTACACACTGCTGGCACTGTGATGTCCTCATCCGCCAAGCAGGCATTGTAGCCACGCCCTTGAACTTCCAGAACTGTGAGCTAAATAAACCCCTTATCTTTATACAATCTCATCCCCAGATATTTTGTAAAGTAACACAAAATGGACCAAGACATATGGAAACCAAACATGTAAAAAAAATTTTACAAACTTATTTTTATGCTTTATGTTTCTCATTTTACCCAAGATGTATATTGAAATAATCATATACCGGATATGAAAGATCTGGAGTTCATTCATTTTTCTCTCTTCCTTGAAGAGCTAGTTAAACCTACATCCTAACAGATAGGCCCTATGTGTAAACATCAAAAAAAGTGATGAGGTAGTCCTTGGTAATACAATCCCCTATGGAAAATATTACAATTCTCTAGTTGCACAATTTATGTAAGGATTATATCACCATCATCATCATCATCATTGTTAAAACAGAGAAAGTTGATCAAAAGTCGCCTCTGCCTCTAACCCTGACATCAGGTCAGGCTCCTGAGAAAACGTCACGGTTATGGGAGGACGTACTGTACCACGCCGTGCCCTAAATGCCAACGAAGCCCAAGGCCCTGGGAGAGAGAGTGGCCAAGGCCAGTGCCTGCAGGGTGGGGCCACAGGTCAGCTCAAATTTTAAAGTTCCTAAATCAGGATAGTTATTAATTATAATGAATTTTTAAGAAGGACAAACTGAACAATATTTTGTTAGGGAAAACTCTTATAAAGAACTTCACCTATTTCGAGTTTTATTATTATTTTTTTAATAGCTAGGGTATCACCAATGATGCACAATGAAAAGCTAACCCATTTGCATCAAGGCATTTCCTCTCTTTTACTTGATTTTATACTGAGGCTTCAACCCACACACACTGAACATGTAATAAATCACTAGTGGCTCATGACACTGCATAGAAAGTTTATCATTTAATATTGATTCCTCACAACAATCAGAGGATGAACAAACACCCTTCTTCCAAGAAGAAAAGCAAAGGAAGCATTCTACACTGAGCCTACCACCAGACCCGTGGGCACTGAAAACAGAACCTATTTCCACAAGCACCAAGAGTCAGAGGACTGAGCACTGGAAAGAAAAGATGCCAACTCGGCATATACTTTCTATCTTCTCCTGTTGAAATTCAAGGCAATGCCTTGTTCTTCTTTCTGTAAGGCAAGTTTCCCATGGGCATAAACACCCAGGCCATGTAAAAAGTGAACGGAGTTGGAGAAGGCAGGAACTAAGTGGAGAAGACACAAAGGCGCTACTTTTCCTAAGAGAACCAAAGTACACAGACATCAGGACATTTGTGTTCTGGTGCTGACCCTGTACTGCTGGTGTGTGTCCTTGGGCTTCACTCCATCTTCCCAGTCCACACTTTGATACCTAGAAAAACAAAGCACCTAAAAAAAGGTAATTTTCATTATCCAGAATTCTATGAATCCTTTTGTAACCTGAAAGCTTGTGACCTGATTTTTTATAAGCTTCTATTCTTGTACACCAGGTTGTTGTAAAAGTAAAATGCTAAAAGTTTTTATTCCTATAAACCTAAAATACAAGCAACTTCTGCTTCAAAGAAAGTAAAAGTTGAAACATTTGCCCTCAGGCCTGACCAAAGGTGCTTTTTAAAAATCAGCTATCAAAATACCTTTGAGATTTGGGATGGGGATCACCTTCAAAACCACGGCATCTGGTTATCAATCAATTCAGCCCATGAGGGATACGATTTAAGACCCCAGTGATGCCTGAAACTGTAGATGGCTTTGAACCTTATATATTGTGTTTTTTTCCTTTATACAGTTATCTATGGTAAATTTTCATTTTCTCACTGAGAGAAAGCACTTCATGGCTTCTCTTTGTCATATTCAAATAGGCAGCTTACTATTCTTGCCATTTGAAGCCATTATTACATAAAATAAGGGTTGCCTGAACACAAGCACTGAGGATCTGATGATTGAGATGGCTTCTAAGTGACTGAGTGGGTAAGGTACACAACATGGACACACAGGACAAAGAGATACTTTACATCCTAGGAAGGGCGAGGCAGAAAGGCATGAGATTTCATTACACTGCTCAAAATACTGCACAATTCAGAATTTATGAACTATTTATTTCTGGAATTTTTCCATTTATTATTTTCAAATCCCAGTTGACCCAGGGTAACTGAAATCACATGAAACAAAACCCCAGATAAGGGGAACTAATGTATTTCAAATATCACTAATGTCAGAGCTACTCACTGTGATTCACATAACATGAATGATCCCCCATGAAGCTCACACTGCTACGGTCCTAATTAGTGCCATTAAAAGTGATACTGAATTTTCACCTGAATAAGTGAAGTTTGGATCTCGAAATAGTCACGCAATGGCTACTATTTACTGGCACTTACTCTGTGCTGATACTAACATTAGGGTTCCGTTATTTAACTCTTATAACCCTAGGAGGTAGGAACTTGGTTATCTCTTACAACAGATGCAGGGATAGATTGGGGAACTGCTAAAAGGCAACCTGTTAGTCAGAAAGGAAGCCAAGACTGAGTCAGGTCTGTCTAATGTGAACAGCCCAGGCTCATCAGCCTTGTCTCAGCTTTCGTCTTACTTTACACAGCCCCGGGTTAGGACAGTCTCTTAATTGATCTACTGCTAAGCCTTTCCCGGCCCTTCCCTGACTTGCATACCACTGACAACATCATCTTCCCAAAACGCTACTTCAATCATGTTTATTCAGTTCTAGAAACTTCTAAACACCCTTGCTAGAAACAAGAACAAAATATATTTTTAAAAATCTGTTTTAAAGCATCAGGGAGCTGACAAGGGAATAAAAAAATGTGAGGGTAAAGCCTGGGAGAAGAAAGAAACCTGGGAAGGTAAGCTTGATATTTGGGGCTCCTCTTCTAGCCCGGGGAATTCACTGTCTCTTAATAGAGAAGGCGTAGGGCTCAGGTGAGCAGGAGGACAAAAATCGTAGATCAGTAACTAACCAGGAAAAGGGAGTCCTAGAAACCACCTCACCCATGCTTCGTAAGTAATAAAAGTAAATGGAAATACGTAGTGTAATACCAAAGATCAAAGCCCAGCTTTGAATCATCTCAACCCTTGATCAAATTAAAATGATCTGGAATTACCAGAAATAAATGTGAATCTTATCTCTAGAAAGACAACATTATCTGAGGGCTCATATTATCTCTGGAGCTTTTCATATGCAATCACCAGCATTCAATCAACATAACTAGGAGTATGAAGATAAAAGGCAATAAAATAAAAAACCAAGGGAAGTAATGGACAATACAAACAGATCCACAGGAATACAGATACTGGTCTTAAAGAGATTTGATGAATATACACATACCAAATGCATTCAGATACAATCTTTAAAATACCCATGTCTGGACTAGGAATGTAGCTCAGTGGTAGAGTGCTTGCCTAGCACATGCAAGGCCGAGTTCAATCCCCAGTACAAAAAAGCATATGTCTAACATGTTTAAGGAACTAAAAGACAAGGTGGAAATTTTTAGCAGAGAACTAGAAGCTATAAAAAAAAACAGACTAGAACTAAAGGATAAATCATTAAATTAGGAACTCAATGGACTGGTTTAACATGAGCTTCAATGCAAATGGGGAAAAAAATATAAGGGAACCAGGAGACAGGGCAGATGAAAATATAGAAAATGAAGCAGGGGAATGAGGCCAAGCATGGTGGCGCACACCTGTAATCCCAGCACTTGAGAGGCTGAGGCAGGAGGATCACCACGAGTTCAAGGCCAGCATGGCTGGACTACACAGTGAGTTCATGGCCAGCCTAAACTACACAGTGAGACCTTGTCTCAAAAAGCCAAAAGGAAAAAAAAATGAAGCAGGGATCAAAAGATTAGAAGAATGTTTAAAATAAACATTTTAAAAGGTCTAAAATATAGATAATTTGGAATTTCACAAAGACAGGAGGAAAAAGGAGACAGAAACAGTATTTGAAAAGACACTGGCCAGTAATCTCCCAATCACAAATTTAAGAATCACTGCAAAGCCCAAATGGACAAATGCAAATAAAAACACACCTAGGCATACTGTAGTACATCTGCTAAAAACCAAAAGCATAGGGCTTGGAATGCGTCTCAGTGGTAGAATGCTTGCCAAAAGCATAGACAAACATCATAAAAACCTCCAGAGGGAAAAACATAGATTCATCACCTTTAGAAAACAATAGCCAAAAAAATTCACAAAACCCCCAAACCCACAAGCCTTTCTGGTGACTACTCAAAAAGAAGAAACTACAGAAGACAGAAGATCCTGGAAAGAAGTTTTTAAAGCACTGAAAAGAAAATAACTGCCATTTAGAAGTCTTATGTCTAGAGAATATTTCCTTTAAGAATGAAGAGGAAATCAAACCATTTTCATGCAGAGAAAAATTTAAGAGACTTTTCCGTCTGTGGAGCCACAGTTCATGACTGACAGGAACAGAGTCATAGGAGATGGATCAGAGCTGGGCGAAGGGATGGGAGCTAAGTGACTAAGAAGAGGGCTGGTGTTTACATCTGTGTCACAGAAGCTGACCACAGCAGTGCCCTGTCCCACTTCTTGTGTGGTGGCACGGGTTCTCGTCACCTAACAGGCATCCCTATGTAGCCATGTGCTCACCCCTCTCATCGACCTCCAGAAATTTTACTCTCCAATAAAAGCCAACTCCAACCTATTTTCATCCGTTGAACCTTCTCTCACAGTCCTAACCATTGCACACTCCTGAATTTCGCCATGTGCCTTCTTAGTACCCACTCACCCGTATCATCAACATGTATTTCTTAAACACACGGGATTACCAGGAACTGTGCTGGGTGCTGTGGAGGACTGAAAGATGTGTGAGACATGATCATTACCCTCAGGGAACTAATAAGTTAGCTGGCAATGCAAGACATAAATCATATAAGGCTAACTAGTAATGCTACAATTATAACAATAAAACTATGCAATAGAGATCAGAAGGCAGTATAAGATTAATTGCCAACTAAGTTAACTAGTTCACAAGGAATACATAAATCATTATTAAGTGGGTTTGTAAAAGAAAGCTTTATGGAAAAGGAATAGTTTTAAATGGAGAGGCATTACCTAGGCAGAGGGAAGGCAGCAGGCAAGCCAAGTAAGGGAAAAGGTTGGTGCCCATAGCCAAAAGCAGGGCGGAAGAAGATGTGTTTACTGACAAGGCGGAACAGCCTACCTATGCACCACCATGGGTGGGGCTTCATAAGACTCACCTAGCACGTGGGAAGCAAGTACTGCAATGAATACTTAACATCAATCGTCTCTAACCTGCATGACAGCTCTTACCAGTTATTATTCCCATTTTACAAATGAGGAGAAGTATAGGTAAGAGGGTAACCCACGAAGGAGAAGGGGAAGAAGAAGGGGAAGAGGAAGAGGAAGAAGGAGGAGGAGGGGGAGGGGGAGGGAGGGGAAAGACAGGAAGGAGAGAGAAGAACAGGGAAGGGGGAGAAGGAGGAGAAGAAGGAAAAATGGATAGAATAGAGAAAAAAGAAAGAAAAGAACCAGGAAAAGAGAAAGGAAGGAATGTGCAAGTCACCCAAGGCCTCCAGATGAACAGTCAGGATTTGACAGCCAAGTCTTTCTGCAGGGGGTGGGTCTTGAATGGCTGGCTAAATTCTGGGCTTGTTTAAATAAGCTATTAAAGATTTCTGAGTGTGTGACTTCAGAAAAGCCATATATCAATATTATAAACCAAGCTGTCCTAGATACAGAGCCAAACAGAGGTAAGGTGATAAGCCAGAAAATACTTCTGTGGTTCAGGATGGTGGCTATAAGAATGTACAGAACAAGACACAAGCGATAACACAATTACAGGAACATAACAGCAACTGTTAGTAGTATTTTTTTCCTGAGCACACAATAATCCTTCCCCAAATACAAGGTCCTCTTACATGATCTTCTATACCCTTCACACTATTTTGTACCTTTTCAGCAAAAGTAAGAGTTTCCATGCACAATTACATGAATCGAGAAAAAGCTGAAGTTGAACACTGAAAATCATCATCATTTTATCCACTACAAAATTTGTTCCAGTGCTTACAGGAGTCAGATGCTAAGCCAAATGCTTTTCATGGACTATTTCTTTAAACTTCCAGCAAACTACATGAGGTACTGTATCTTCCCTCATTTTACAAATGAGGAAATGAAGTTTCTTACCAAGCTCAACATCTATTAAGCTAAAATTCAAATCCAGATCTGCCTGCCTCCAAAGGATATGCCAGAACCAGTATTTTTCAAACCTCTGGTAATAGTCCAATAGGAGGTCACGGAATCAGTTTATTGGATTAAGATTAGTATTACTGGATTATGATCAGCATTTTAAATTTAATTTTAATGTGCTAGAATATAGAATAGAAAATATGAGGGACCACCACAAATATAGCACGTATTGTTTTATTAAACTTTTGTGTCAATTTTACATTGTACCACAGTCTGTCATACTGGGTTATGGCCAACAGAAATGAAAAAGCATTGCATCAGGCTGAAACGCTTCCTGAGAGTGCGTCTACAGGTGTGTGTGTGTGTACATGTGGGTGGCAGGTAGAGGGAGAGAGTAATGTGGAAAATGGAAAGCACAATAGGAGAATATAGGAAGACAAAGAGAAGCAAACTCATTGTTAGAACTGGATTGACCACTGAGAGAGAGAAATAAAATGTATGAGAAAAGCTTAATTGCCTAAGTCCGGCATGAGAATATCACGATCAGAGCTAAGACAGCCTCATCCTCTATATTGGGGAGAGGTGTGAGACCGTCCTATTTGGCTATGCTTAATACTTCTTTGCCTGCAAGCATCTGTTTGTATCACTCTGCATGCTATGATGGAACCCTGGAAGATAAAATCGACAACTGGCAGTCATGAAATTAGAAAGACATTTAACATTTGGATGGAATGCCAGACACAGAAAAAAGCAAGCCTCTGAACTGTGCATATTATCTGCACTTCCACAAAACTGAATTTTAAAAGTTTTGTTAAACCTCAGGGAAGCGAATAAGGAACAGAAATCAGTGGTGTCATATCCACTGCATCCCTGATACCATCTTTATTTCATGCATTCACTGAATTTTTTTTTTTTTTTGTGGGTACCGGGGTTGACCTCAGTACCTCGCGCGCCAGCAGGCACCCATGCCGCTGAGCGATATCACCAGCCCTTTTCTTGTATGTGGGTTCCAGGAGTCGAGCTCAGGCCCTCGCGCTTGCCAGGCAGGCACTTATGCCGCTGAGCCATCTCACTGGCCCACATTCACTGAATTTTTAAAAGATACATATCATGGATTCATTAAAGAATCTGAGACTCCAGCCTAGTTCTTTTCATTCGATTTTAAGCCATTCAACCAGGATGAATGTGTTGCAGGACTGCCACAAAGGGCCACCCTAAACACACCATAACCCATACTTACACTCTCCTGTTCTATTTATACCAGTATTCCTAAACTGGTATTCAACATTATTACCTAGGGAACTTCTTAAAAAATTCTCTGGCTCCATCCTAAGAAGGAGAAGCAAACGGGAATCTCTAATCATCTTCGAGTAGTTCTGACGACCCATGAAGTATGGGAGTCACTGCCATTTAGTACCCATTGGCCCAATAGCTTTAAACATCGCCAACTGAGTCACGGGAAAGGGGGAGACCAAGTGTGAGTAGAATTTATTATTAATGGGAAATAAATGCACACATAATTAACATTCTAAGATGCCTTTACCACAAAACAAATTTCCCACACTGAGACTCATCCAGATTATCATTTACCATATTTGCCATTCTATTCACACTTTTCTTATTAAGCAAAACTTTTTGTCTTCTTTTGGAAGATTTTACCATAGCTACTTCACAAAATTTACCATCTCTGGTCACACGCTACTCTGGTACCTGAAGCGGTGAGATTCATCTTCTGACATTAGGGTATGCTACTATCACAGTTGCCAGCAGACCAAGAAACTGACTGAGGGCCTCCATTTGTGTGCTCAAAAAGACACCAATATGTCCCTGGTTTTCAGTACAGCAAGTGAATCAGCAGTCATTCCAGAAAACAGCACAACCTCACAAGAACAGGGCTTCATCCAGACAGAGGGCTCTGAAAATCCCTGAAGCATGTCATGTTCCTGCAGATGTGTGTTTCTCTCAGCAAGCCCCAAGGGCAATACTCTGGGCAAATTTAAGAAATCCAATTTAAGCACATGAATGGGAAAGCAGCCAGATGTCCCTACGGAGACCTTTCTGCACCTCCCCTGACCCATCCCCATCTCCCTTGCCCGCCCACTCATTGCTACTTCAGTCGTCATGAGCTTCAGTCTGCTGTCCCCATTACGCACACCCTCTTTCCGTGCTCGCTGGTGCAGCCTGGCTCAGGAGAGCTCATTTCTTGCCTGCACTATATAGCAACATCCATTTTCAGGCCATCCTGTCTTCAGTCCATTTCCACATTCTACTTGAGATTCCACAATCTCAAAAACAAATCTGTGCCGCTTACTCACATGCTTTGAAACCTTTCACTGGTTTTCCATCTGGTGCCCTTAGGAAAGAGTCAATTCCTCATCAAGGCCTACAAGTGCCCTTCCTAGGTTTGCAATACTCTTCGGCATCCTTGTTTATCTTTGCATTCACAGAACTCTGTGTGTTACCACTGACAAATGAGCACTATCTCCCTGCCTTGCCTTTTTGGGTCTTGACCTGACTTTCTTTTCCCCTTCCCTAGAACACCCATTCTCTGACCCCAGTCACCTCCCAACAGAGCAGCTCTACCACTTCCCCACTGCAAATGGATCTCACCGTTGTTTGCTCCCACTGCAAAAGTTAATTGATAGGCCAAATAATCTCATTACAGATTTATGGTTTATCACTTTATCCAAGCTTTCCGTCTCTGCAGATCTCCTTTGCTTTTCCGTCCTCAGCTTTTGATCCCACTTCCCAAAGGAGCAACTGCAGATCTTTCAGTCCTCACACTTCCTAACTCACTTCCTAACAATCACAGCAAAGGATCTTTCCTCTAACTTCACAGAGAAAATAGAAGCCTTTGGGTTCTTTTTTCTGAATTTCCAATTCTCCTCCTCCTTCAAATTTCTCTGGATTTCTGTGACCTCCTTTATTCTTTTTTTCTGAACAAGTGAGAGGTAATGCTACACAGGGAATGGGAAAGGTTTAAGAGGAGCGATACTGAGATTGGTTTTGGGTCTTAGGTTTGAGATATTTTGGGGATGTCCTAAAAGAAATGTTGGATGTGCAATTAGATGTGTAAGGCTAGAGCTCAGGAAAAAGGTCCATCCAGGGAAGATCCAACCACCCTTCTTTGAGCATTGTTCAAATGCCATCTCTACAATGCCTGTCCTGCCAACTCAAGACACATATATCCTGCTTTCCCTTGAATTCATAGAACACATTGCCTCTAATGGTTACCATGTATCTTAGGCTGCATTCCAGTCTCCATTTCCCTTTTATGTGTTTTAATCTACTGAGAGACACAAAGGCTCCCTGGATCTGGAAAACTATGTTAACATTGCTAAATGGATTAATAGGTAAAACCAGAAAGAGTCTTGTACAGTACTCTGCACCCTGCAGGTACCCAAGTACAGACCAGCACTATACAGTAGATATTTTGCAACAAAGGACTTTCTCTTTATCTGCATGCCCAGCAAGGTAGCTGCTAATCACATGTGGCTACTGAATACCTCAATGTGGCTGGCATGAATAGGGAAACCCCTGTCACCAAGGACAGAAACATAGTTTCAAGGCTGGTTCTAATCTGCAAATCACAATGGTCTGGTCAACTGTAAGGTGGAAACAAAACATCTGCCCAGGACAGCCCTGCGGAGTTGCCACAGAGCAGATCACCCTTCTGACATGGAAACTACTCCGCTGAGAACAGCTGAGTCTTCCAAGGCCTGAGTCACACTCTGCAAGCTCAGTACCTTTGGGAACCCAGCCTGTTGGTGAGCAGGGACCTTCTGTGTGAGTAACCACCTGATCCAGGCTGAGACCTGGAGGCCCTTGAAAACACTGCCAGCTGGCAGGGACAGAGCATCCCCACACTCCACCACTGAGACATTAACAATAGCTAATGGCTGTTGAGTGCGTAAGCGTGTCAGCCAGCTTCTAAGCACATTAGGAGTATTAACTCACCAGATTCTCAGCAAGCCTATACGATAGGTACTGCTATAGTTCCCATTTGTGGATGAAGAAACTGAGGCACTGAAGGTTAAATACTTGCCCAAGGTCACAGAGCTACTGCTGAGCGGCAGAGCTTTGATTTGAACACGTGTCTGGGCCCTCTGGAGGAGGTACATCCAGCCTAACGAGATCCACATTAAGAGGCACAGAGGCCCCCACGCTTCTGTCCAGCTCAGCATCCACACAGGAAACCTGTGCTACTGGGGCCACAGCCAGGGCCCAGAGCGCCCTGCTGCCCAGCAAGCCCTGTGCCAGCTCTGGTAGCTGGGCCTCATGAACAGAAAGCAGTTTCCCAACCTTTCTTAAGCAGCCCCCCTCAGAAGCCCACACTTCCCGCCCCTCTCAGTACCTTCCTGGTAAGAGGGAATCGAGAGAACATATTGCATATAATGGCCAACCTGAGCTTTATTTTTGTAGTTTGCACTAGGGAAACAATTATTTCCCCACTGCCGTATGCCAAAATAAAAGTACCTTCTTCTCTCCACCCCACCTCCTCCCTCTCCTCTTTAAGAGCAACAGGAAAGAAGCAGCGGGGATTTTTTCTGTTGCATCATTTGGGTATATTCTCTAATTGTTTCATTTTAGTTTCTGCTTCATAAAACAGGGTCACAGGGCCTCATTCATGGGCCATCTACCCGAGTCCTTGAGGGGTCTTTTGAAAGCAGAAGAAGTGAAGTGTGCCCTGTCCAGCCTGTTACTGATCAACCTAGAAAACTATTTCAGGAACACAAATAAGTCCCACAGAAAGCTAATGTTCTACTACCTTACTGTCAATTTCATATTCATATTTATTTAAGGTTCTGAAAACCACAAAAGGACTAAGCACTTGTAGTGTTTGTCCATTTCCACCTCCTGCATGGCTGGGTATGAAGAGCAAACACTGCGCCCTGGGCCATTTTCCCTCCCACTCTAAAAATAATCTCTGTTTTAGTATCAGGACCTCTTAGGAATGCCAAGCTCCCCAGCCCAAACACTCTACTCTGTCCTACCTAAACCTCCCAGCACCCTGTCTGCCCTGGAACACTCAATACCAAGTCACTCCTCTCCTGGCTTTCAGGGGACAGTTGAGAACCTTCCCTTCCAAGAAAGTTTTCCCTGACCAATGTAGACTCAACTGCTACCACAGCTCTTACTAATGGGACCCCCAAAGAAATATTTGGATGTTAATGATGACAGTCGACCTTGTTTGGATCTTGCTAGTTATTTTCACAATGTGGAACTTCTTAATAGAGTCGTCATGACCTTCTCAGGGCCCCAAAATGCCCTTACCATGGAGGAGGATGGTGGCCACAATGCGGGACACGGGACAGCATTCAAGGTCTGATGGACACCATGGCTCCAGGACAGCACAGCTACCCATGCATGGGCAGGGTAGTGACCAGGGAAGACCCCTTGAGCTCATGTGCCCATCACAAGTGGGCGAGGAATGAACCTGTGGCTATGCCACATCTTTATCCCTGAATCTTATATGAGATGAGGATCAGGGACTTGCGACCTTAAATGATAAATCAACCTCCCATTCCCTTAAGAAACTCAGAAATCCCCTAGTTTCCTCCATCCTCCCCACAACTATAGAAGTTGTCAGGTCTGGGAGTGGTGGGGGTCGGGGATACTCCATTGGGTAAGCAGGGCACTGCTTCAAGAACAAACGTAGAGGGTAGCAGAACCCAAAATCTTTTATGCTTTGATTTTCTCCCCTGTTAAATGGAGAGTTTATGGTAAGGATTAAACATGATGTGTAGCCAGGGATATAGCTCAGCAGCATGGTGCCTGCCCGGCAAGCGCGAGGTCCTGAGTTCAATTCCCGGTTCCATAAATAAATAAATAAATAAATAAGATGTGTTAAGTACCTAGTCTGATTTTATCTATAATCGCAAGTTAATAATAATTTGTGCAGACACAAAATTTATGGTCAAGGATGTTTAAAGAGCATTATCTATAACAGCAAAAACTTAAGTTGACCCAAACACCCAGGCAGATGTTTGAACAAAAAGTAGTAGTCGAACAATGGACGATTGGGTTTATAGAAGAATATTTAAATTGTATGGGGATGCTCAGAACACAAAAGTGGGGAAAGAAAGCAGTGGAAGAGATAGGTTATCAGTCATCAGGGCAATAAAGGGCCCTGCCCAAACCACCAGGGCTGCCACGCTACAGGTGGCTTCCCCACATGGCAGACCCTGCTCCTACAGGGCTGGTGACAGCTTATCTATCCATAAGTGCTCCAAGCAAATGCCACTTATAGAACCCAGAGCATGTGCCTGGCTGACCACATGTACCCAAGACAGTTGTTTGACCTGCAACTGGGCAGCTGGAGTTGGAGGGACATGCCCCAGTCCTAGTAAGGCATGCATGGAAGGTGAAGCCACTTCCTGGGCAGCCAGTCGGGCTGCAAGGCTTCACAACACAGGGGTCCTGCGCAGGAAAGCTTCACTCTTACTCCCAGGTCTTCCAAGACAGTCCGCAGGTCAGCAGAGTACCTTGAGTTTTCCAGGACTAGGGATCAAACCTGGGGTTGTTCTACCACTAAGCTACATCCCCAGCACTTTCATTTCTTTATTTTGAGAAGGGTCTCACTAAGTTGCCCAGATAAGACTTGAATTTGCCAACCTCCTCTAATTTTAGATCCGAAAATAGAACAATCTGAAAATAAGAACATTCTTCGCAGAGTAACTGAGCGAGCTTCCCTCTACCTTGTCTTCCTCCCTCGCTTCCATTATGAGGTCTCTGCAATGTCAACAAGTTGAAATGAGGTCATATTGGAACCCGATGGGCCTACAGAGGAATGAAAAATAGTTTCCTTCTACCTTTCTAGGTCCTTGGAATAGGCTCTGAATTAAGGGGACACAACACAGATTAATGGGAGAAAAACTATATTTAAGTACTTAGGTATGCAAGGGAGTCGCACAGAATGTGAGAGTTGAAGGAGTCAGATGACAGAAGTTTATACAGCATTCTGTGCTACAGAAAGGAACGGAGTTTTGGGGCTCCTGGAGGGTAGTGATCACACGAGTCATGGGGGCCACACAAGGTAGTCTTCTTATGCAGATAAATTCTCACAGATAATAAATTTGGAGCAATCCTCATCCAGATACCAATATTCTTACTAGCATACATTTCTTTCTTTGCTTTAAAAAAAATTTTTTTAAGACAGAGTCTCATTATGCAGTTCAGGTCGGTCTTGAACTCACTATGTAGCCCCTGGCTGACCTTGAACTTGCAGTGATCCTCCTGCCTCAGCCTCCAGAGTACTGGGATTACAGGAGGGTGCCACCACATCCAGCCGACTTCCTTTATAGATATCATTTTTTAAACAAAAGCACAACTTTCCAAATCTACTCCTCTATCTACAGTTTCCCAGAATAATCAGCTTGAAAGACACCAAAGTGTGTTTTAGGGTGATGCATTCTAACTCCTAGAGTCATATTTTGAGGTGGTGTGTCCTGAACTACAACAGCCTCTAGGTCCACTATGATCGACATCCTTCTAAGATGGAAATCTGGACACCAAAAGGAGAATGACATTTGTAGTCAGAGACAGAGATAGGAAGGATTCATCTCCAAGCTAAAGAATGCCTAGAATTGCCAGCAACCATGAGAGGTCAGGAGAGAGGAATGAGCGGAGCAGATCGTCCCTCAGAGGCCCCGGAAGGGACCAACTCTGCCTGCACTTTGATTTCAGACTTCTGGCCTCCAAAACTGTAAGGGAATAAATTACTCTTGTTTTAAGCTGCCCAGTTTGTGGTCATTTGTTATGGCAGCTGTAGGAAACTAACAGAGTAGACATTGGTGTGGTGAGAAGGCAGAAGCAGGCAGCGTGGCACACAGAAAGCATCCATCATGTGGGAGGAGGCACGGCATCCTCGCATGCAGAGCACAGAGCCCATAGCCCGTGTGGGCAATGAGGCCAGGTACAGGTAGAGGAGAACGGCCCAGAGCTGAGTGGCAGGGCTTCCATGCAGGCGGGCAGCAGCCCTGCAGAGAGGCAGGAACCAGCAGGGAGGAGGTGAGAAGGTCATCCTCACTGACATGGGGCAGCCAAGGGCATGTGAGATTAGATATGGGCAGGCAATGGAGTAACTACATAATTGGAGCCAGGCTTCTCACTGTTGGGGAAGGAGTTAAAGACACAAATTAAGAAAATCAGCATCATCCAGGGTATTCGACTAAGGTTCAAGGAATAGATCTGGACTCATACTTCTTCATTTATCTCAATAAACATAGAAATAAATATAGATACAAAAAGTATGTGTAAGTATATACATAAACAATGTTCTCAAACCCTGCCCACTGAAACACCAACAGCGACAAGCACAGATGGTGCCCAAATCATAGTTTCTACCATAAATATCATTCCATTCTCCACTGAGAGGAACCAGAGATTCTTACAGCCAATTTCAAGGCTGGGACAGGGGAAGCCAAAGACTAGCCTGACCCAGAATGGTTACCTACTAATTTTGGGCCATAAAGTAAGGAGGTCCTCAAAAGATTTGGGGAACATATCAAAAGGACACCCCTTTTGAAGAGGGTGGTGAAATGTCACAGAATTTGAGCATCAAAATAGATAATGAGCTGGGTATGATGGCACATGCCTGTGATCCCAGCATCTGGGAGGCCAAAGCAGGAGGATCTCAAGTTTGAACCTAGCTCGGACAACCTAGTGACTTAAAGATACCCTTTCTCAAAATAAAAAAAAAAAAAGGCTGGGAATGTAGCTCAGTGTGAAGGCCACCAGTTCAATTCCCATTACTGGGAAGAAAAAAAAAAAAAAGATTAAAACATGGGAATCCATGAATAAGGAAGCAGAGAGAGAGCTTTTCCATAAGGTAGAATGTCAATTAACAAATATGAAAAATGAGGAAATTGGAATTGAAGATGGACCTTTAGTAGCTATCAAAGCAGTAATTATTTAGTCAAGAAACATCAACAGATTATGTGAAACTCTGCTGAGAAATTACATGATGATACTTACGTAGTTTCAAAGTACCTCTTTGGAATATTTTTATTCCAAAGAGAGAAAGAGTAACTTTACAATGGAGACACCTGACAGATATCTCCTTAATCAAATTATCAAACGAACATCACCAATAAAGAGACAAATCATCATACACAACCCACGAGAATGTAAGAACCTGTGATATTCTTGTAAAAAAACGCATGACCTGCCTCTCATCATAAGGAAACAACCAATAAGACCAAACTGATAAATACCCTATAAGGTAAGTGCAAATGTCAAAAATGTCAAGTTCAAGAACGCTGAGGAAAGATTACAGAGGCAAGACAGCCAAGTGCAATGCTTGGCCCTGGATCAGACTCTTGCCACAAGGGACACTACTGAGATACCCACCAAACTCCAGCGGGGTCTGTGGTTAGTGGTACCAACTGCCAACTCTGACTGTTCTGTTGTGGTTGTGCTGGAAAGTGTCACTGCTGTAGGAACACATGCAAATATTCAGGAGAGACAGGACGTCCGTGTGGGCAAGTCACTCCCCAAGGGTTCAGGGAAAAAGAAATTCTTCGTACTATTCTTGCAACTTTAGTGAAAGTCTGAAATTCGTTCAAAGGAAAGTCTTGGCAAGGAAGACAACAGAAAAGTATATAAGTGATTTATGGTGGGGGGACCACAACATTTATACAAATACAACCAACTTGAGGAAAGTGCCTTTGTTGTCCTTTAATTAAACTGCTGGCAGTTTATTCCTAATCTGGGCACCAGGATCCCTTTAAGTACATACATCAATCACTTATCCATCCATCCATAAGCAATGGCTCAATCAAGCAACAATTGTTTGAATAAGGAGTCTCTTCACTTTGCTTCCTGGGGAAGATGGGCAATGATGGTCCATAATCCATGTAAATTCTCAGATTGTGTAGAAAACTAAAAATAAGACCACCAGAGAGCTGGCCTGCATACTTTAGAGAAGGATCTCAAATTTAGGCACCAAAGACTTACCTCCGGTCAAACTTCTGTGTGAATATTTAAGTGAGGTTATTTAAAATTTAAAACACAAAGCTGATTCCCCAGCAGCACTGCCTCACCTCATAGGTAAGGTGTAAGCAAAGTAAAAACAAGAGAACCTCCCAGCCCTGGACTCCCGCGGGTTGCATATGTTAAGATTCTTACCCTTCAGAGGCCCCCACGCCATTGAGTTCTTAGCAGGGCATTTCCAAACAGTTCCAAGTTTCCACCAGAGCCCCCAAAGCTGGCATTCCCAGCATAGTTTCACTTTCTCCACAGTAATAGTTCCCACTTTTCTTTTAACCTTTCAGGCACTTGGCTCAAGAAAGACCCACCATGAGTAAGGGTTTTTTGCTTTTTGTTTCTCACAACTTCTCCTTAGTTGTCAAAACCTGAATAAACCTTCAGTTCTACTTGCCTTAGCCTGGCTGAAAATTGAAGTCACTGCTTTTACCCTTAGCGTACCAAGCAGAGCACACACAACTATTGTCCAAGAGAACAGCTAAGACACTGTACGAATGGAAAGTGAAACCAGTGGCCAAGAACAATTGCTTCCTTCTACAAACACTGTACCAAGCAGCCATTCTGAATGCCCTCTGCCACCCCAGCCCTGATTCAGTGCTGGTCCTGCAGCCAGAACACTCTCTTTAAAGCACAAATAAGACCTTGTCATTCACTGCTGAGGCCCTGTGATGTCACGTGAACAGGCTCCCCCTCTTCATGCTGTGCCATCTGCACCCCTAAACTCCACCAGCAGCTGCCTCAAAGCCTCCGCCCTGCTGTCCCTCAGCCTTAAGAAAGTCCCCTTTCTCTGGCTAACTAATTTCTATTCATTTTTTGGATTAAGCTTCAAATCACTTCCTTAGCAGGGAAGCTGGGCCAGGTCCCCAGATCTGTCTGCCACACTAAACAAGAATCTCCATGAGGACCAAATCAACTCTGTTTTGTTCCATGCTCTGACTCTACGGCCTAAGTATGTCAAAGGCCAATGCTCAATAAATATTTAAAATAAATGGACCATAACTCACTACAAACTCCCTCCTCCCCATCTAATTTCACATTCCATGTTAGAGTCATTCGAGGTCAACCAAGGTATGAAAATGTTAAATGCAATGTTCCAGAAATAAACAATTTGTAAGTTTGCAGTAACTCTTATTACAGTATATTGTTATAACATTTAATTTTAAGATTCTTATTGTTAACCTCTTACTGTGCCGATTCAGAAGTACACTTTATCACATATATGCCTGTATTGGAAAACAGTATAGAGAGGGCTCACTAGTATCCACGGTTTCAGGTATCCACTGGGAGTCTTGCAAAGTATCCTCCACGGATAACTGAGGACTACTATATATACATCAGGCATCTGACGAGCAAAGGGGGAACAGAAAGGGAGCCGGTATCCTAGTTAGAGAAGGCTCACACACCAGTGACTGCAATGAAAAAAACGATCAACTGCCGTAAAAAGAAATATATGTTGTGAGGAATTCTACCTAGGAAGGCAGCGGGGTATATATTTTTTAAATTATTTCTTATAAAAATGCTTTAAATTATTTTAGATTTGCAACATATACTCTGGAATCTTGTTTATTTCTAAGTTTTGTAATAGGAATTCACTAGAGATGTACAGATATTCACCAATACCACAGCACCCATTACCAAGATTTCATGGGTGGTGAATAGGGTGATCATAAAATTTATGGGCCAAAATGGGACACTTCTGAGTGTGGATGGGGCCTTATTAATGGTTATCCTGGAAACATATGTAAAGAGGAACTGTCTGTCTTCAGAAAAACCAGGAGGTGAGAATCCTCTGGCTATAGTGGCTATCTGGACTGGAACAGGTTACCCTCTTTTATTCAAAATCTGTGGGCCAGGAATGTTTCAGAATGCAAAAGGTTTTGGATTTTAGAAAGATAATATGGTGCATGTACCATATGGAACATAACACCCCCAGCAGTATCTAGGCAGAAACTCTTAATCCAATATCGTAATACTTCCGCAGCAAAACATGTACGTTTACACTGATTGGGATAAATAAAAGCTATGAATAGCTTTGTGTCAGTTCAGGGCAGAATATCCTGCCAAATGAGTCATGATAATAACTTTCAGTTTTCGGAGCTTTTTGGATTGCAAATAAGGGATTTTGAACCTGCAGTAGATTTCAAATTATTTCTATCCTTGAAATATATTATTGTTATGATGCCGTACAGGAAAATCAGCCATCTTGTTCCTTAAATTATATCTACATTACAAATTAATCTGGCACAGACTAAGCCTAATTTTGTGAATAATAGCACTTTTTAGTTCTGAAATGGAAAAGTTTAATGCAAACTTCTCCTGCCTATTAGAAAGTGGGAAACTATGTTTCCTGAATATTTTTATAAATTTGAAATCTAAAGTAGCCATTTAAAATTATTATTTCCTTTCCATCAGGCTTGCCAAGCAATAGAATAAGTGTTCCAATTTACCAGTCTAATACATAAAATACTTATAAAATAAGGAAAGATTTCAATACAATTCAAAAATAGCTTGAAAATATCCTCCCTCCTATCCATTTATAATGACATTTGTAGTGCCATTATTCTGTGTCCTGTGACATTTTAAATATTTGATTTTAAAAGTTAAATTTATTATAAACAATACTGTTGAATATCACATTAAATTGAGTTATTACTTGTTTGTCTATGTGGGCACTAAGAGTGAGAGATTCAGGTCATTTCTAAGATGGTGAACTACAGGGGCTACTGAGCCACTGACACAAGACCTACTCCTCTCATAGAAACCACGGTGTAAAACAAAAAGTGGCACAAGTACAAATTTACACACACACAAAATTGGAAAGTTTACCTCCTCCATTTCTTTCATCACTTAATTGTGAATAAAAGGGCAAATACATCATCACAAAGTGAGAAGAATAATATACACTGAACTGCTTACATTCTATATGACATGGGGGCAGAAATTCAGCTCAGAGGTCCCGGACACAAACTTCCTCCAGGCAGTATGAAGAAAGAAAAAACACTAAAGCTAAAGGGGGTAAAAGTGAAGGAGCCCCTATATCTTTGTAGGCTAAAGGCCAAAGTACTTAAACAAGCTTTTGCATTCTCAACTACTAAATTGTATTGTTTGTAAGTATATACACGCAAAAGTCAAAAGGCCTTTTTTAAAAATGCTCTCCCGATTCTCAGGAGATAATGTGATGAGCAGGCTGGGCACCGCCACAGCAATGACTGTACGAAGCATCTAGTTGCACTTGGCGCTAAATTCCTACATGCTCTCATTTAACCTCACGATGACCCTAGTAATACAGGAACCACTGCTATCCTCATTTTAAGCAGAAGACACTGTGCCTTAGTCCACACCAGAGCTGGTTCTCAGGCACTGAGCTCCATTATTAGAAGTACTGCAAACCGGGCTTCAACCTTTTAGAGTCTTCTTGGTAATGTAAAATCCTTGGGAAATAGTTTTTTTCAACCTGTGCTCTTTGGATGCTCAAACATAAACATTAGCAGATGAGTATGTTTAGATACCTCGCTAGTTCTGCTACTTGTCTCCTTGTGTCAGGACCAGGAAACAGTAAAGTCCCCTAGCCATTTCCCAACACTTCCTGCTTGATTCTGTCTTTGTCCAGAGTGAAAGAAAATTAAAAACACAAATCACCCACAAGGAAAGATGGAACATGAGATAAGTGAGCCCACTGGGACTTTTCCTTAAATAGGAAGTCTTTTGACTCTGTGTGACCCTGGGGCTGTGCCGACAAAAAAAAAAAAAAAATTTCTGCAATCCATCACAACAAATCAGGTAGCAAAGATAAGCCAGGGTATAAAATCTGAGTCCCTAAACTTGCTCTGCAAAACCTGTGGACCTCTATCTGGAGTCGTCCCTATTGCAGAAGTGTCACCACTTCCGTGCTGGAGATGAAACAGGAAGAAGGGTTCTAAGGGTGGAAGCCAACAAAGAAAAGAATGTAAGCAGAGTAAGGGAAGAACTGAGGAAAGGGACTTCCTCTCCAAGGAGAGCCCTGCTTCTTCTTAAAAGACCATTTTCCAAGTTACAATTTCATAAAGAATATAAAGATTTTCCCCCAGGCAAATCATTCCATACCTATCCAGCCTGAAGAGTGGAGAATAAGAGTTACAGAACAGGTCATATCCATAGCTAGGGGTTTGAAGGAAGAAAGACTTTGCCCATGAATTTTCTCATACAGCAGCTACTGAAATAATGAGCCTGGATGAACTGCCTGTGTTCAAATCCCAGCTCTCTCACTTAGCTGTGTGACTTTGAGCAGGCTACTGACTCTCTCTTTTCATCAGGCTTTGGGAAGATTAAATGAAGAAACATGCAAGACATCCAGAATAACACTTTATATCGCACATACAGGTTGGAATATAAATAAGAACACCATTTCCAGAGAGCCACTAGGCCATAGGTATAAAAATTTTACATGACACCCTTAGGCCCAGCCATATCACTCCTAGCAATGTTTCTCAGGTAATTTAATAATGTGTAAAACATGCTTTCTTTAAAAATAAATAAATCTGCAATGATCTGTTGCAGAAACAAATGCAATATACTCTTTTCTAACAAATAAGAAGGCTGTGTGAAGTTGCATAAATAGTTTTCCAGATCATCTAAATTATGAACACCTACAAGTATTTTTTAATCCATCACATTTTAAACAAATATTTTCAAGAACAATTCATATAAAGCAATTGGGCCTAAAAGGGTAGAATAACTTCTGAAAATATGTTAGAAATTTCAAAGCACGCTGGGACCACCGAATGTGTTTGGCCCTGGACCCCAGCACCAGCACCGGCTTCCACAGCTCAGCAAAGCAAGAATCACAGGCAGATTCCCCACGATATGGACTGCAGCTCATGCTCCATTTTCAGACCTTGTTTCCATATGGAAAGTGGGAAAAGAAGCGACCCTAGTTTCCCCATAATCAGCTCATCCTCTGAACACTGCCTTGTGCTACAGGAGAAGTAAAGTGACCTCCGAAAGGCAGAGCTTCTCCTCCTGGGAGTCGGAAAGGGACTTCACTTTAAGAGCGTCCCGCTTTTTCTTCCCCGAAGATTGGTTTCTTGGCACCATCCTTGTAAGCCCAAAAAAAGACTTCCTTTTCCTCATGTACACTGGGAAAGAACTAGTAAGATGCTCCCTGCCTCAAGATGGGGTTACTCCCCATACAGCCTTTGGAAGCTGAAAAGATCATAATTTGGAAATGCATTAGTATCGCTTCTCAGCCTTTTGGCTATGATCAAGTGAAAATGCATTTAGTATGCTTAACCTACTGAACTACAAAGCTTAGCAACACAGCACACTGGAAAGAGTATAGTACGTGTGAGTGTGTGTGTGTGTGTGTGTGTGTGTGTGCTTTCATGTATGTGGTACTGGAGATTGAACTCGGGTCCTTCAGACTGAGCTAAATCCCCAGTCCATCTTTTAAGTTTTACTTTGAGATAGGGTCTCGCTAAGTCACCAAGTTGCCCAAGCTGAGCTTGACCTTGTGATCGTCCTCACTGGGCTGACTCGGATCTGTAGTTGCTGCTCAGTATCACCAGAAAGGATCCCGCTGCATATAACTAAGCCAGCAAAAAGCGCGTCAGAAAGTCAAAAAATCATTAAGTCAAACCATCATAAGTCAGGGCAAGACTCTATATGGAAAAAACGTAATCAGATAGTGTGCATGAAGAAAGGGCAGCATGAACTGGGTAATTCAGACCAGGCTTGAGAAGAAAGGGCATAGCAGGAAATGAGAAAAACCTGAATTAGCTGGGTTGTTCAAGACCCCAGCCATCTTCTCTTCTTTTTCATACTTGACAGACCTACCAAAGGTGTCTATCCCCTGCTAGGAACACAGAAAAGATGAACGGAATCAGTGAATTCAGTACTTAAGTTAGAAAACACAAATTACTAGGATTCTTATGGGCCAGCACAAAGAGACTTAAAAAACTATAGGCATGAAAGGACAAAACTGTTTGCCACCCTGGGATTGCAAGTCAGTCATCTGCAGACTACTCTGGAAACCAAAGCCTTTCAAAAGATAATCGCCTGAAAAAAACCTGCCCTGAAAAAAGTTGATTTTGAAGGGCAATGACTTTTTCCCTGGAATAAAAATAAATGATTCCCTCCCTCACTCCACAGCCACAGGCTGGTCCTGGCCACTTCCTTCTTGAGGCCGGTTTCCTTTAGAATTTCCTTTGAGTTTCCTTTTGCCGGTGAACCCTCATCGTTATTACTTTACTATGCCACACAATTCAATTCTTCATGTTCAACTCAGGATCTCACATACAGTTTCCACTAGTTGATTCTGTTTCTGGAATAAACTACTCTAATTACCAATGAATTCCAACTGAAAAGGAGAGCCAAAATTGCTACGCACTCAACATACAGGACTACCCCCCAGGCAAGAATGCATTTCTCCCCTGTAAGCTATAGAACTGTCTTCAAATATTTTTAGAAGATACTTAACTGCCTCTCAACAATTTCCAAACGGCGGCCAGAAATCAGACTTGGTGTCCACTGTACTTTCCCAAATGCATCCTCTCTGCCAACCCTTTTCAGAACCACAATGGTTTCCTTCCCTGTCTTTGTTGAAGCATATTTTTAAAAACTCAGGTTTGATGAGGTCAGGCTTCACCACTTACAACCTGTGACTTCTCCAAACCATCATCTCCTCACCTATAAACAGATCTTAATGGCAACTTGGCAGAGCTACTGTGAGAAGAAATAAATAAAAGATAGTTCATATTAGGAGAGAAAGTATGAGATGAGATTGCACTGTTCTCTCCTAAGACTTCCCCAAAGAAACTTTGAACAATAGAGCCAGTGCTCTACCTAATAAAAAGAAAACAACGCCAGATTATCCCACGAGAAACAAGAGGGCATCCAAGGTCCATCTCTTGGGGAAAAAAAAGTATATTCCCAATTGGCACAGCGTGGTCAGATTAATTTTCTCAGACATCTTTATCGCCTTGCTCAAAACCTTTCAATGGCTCCAGAATGCACACTGAAGAAAATCTGGACTCCTCGTCACCATAGTTCACCACCATCCTACCTTTCCCAACCCTTTCCACCACTGATTCCTCCCACCTGCTAATGCAACCAAAGTTCTTAACTTCATATGCTTGAAAACAGGCTTACAAAGTCCTTGTAAGCAAGAGTTCCATCTTACACATCTTCGAATTTATCAAGCACATCTTGTATGTAATGGTATGTACTAATTACTTAGTGGTAAGGTAGTAGATCAATCCCTTATGGAACCCACTGGGAACAGGGGATGGGAAAAAAGGCAGACGATATTAACTATATACTGTAATATATACACGTATTATGAACAAGTGATAAATAAGGAAAACAAAACTACTGTAAAAAGCATGTGAGCTACAAAAGCATCATTTACTATTTGTAATACATTTCCCATGGAAATCAAACTAAGTATAGTAACAAACTTTTGACTTACATTTATTCTGCATTTCATTCAAAAAGACCTTCCCGAGCTAGGCACTATGCACAGCACTACAGGCTGAGCGTGGCGAGGAGCCCTACGGAGGACACGAGATGATGAAGATAAGATCTCTGCCTTCGAAGAGCTTACACTCCTGGCTGGGGATAGAGCTCAGCACTAAAAGACTTGTCTAACATGCATGAGGCCCTTGGTTAAATTCCCCAGCTGGAGAGAGGGGTGGGGGAGGAAGGGAGGGAGGAAAGAAGGGAGGAAGGGAGGGATTATACGATGGAGGTGTGCACATCAGTGCAAAGCCAAAGCATGATGTCCTAAAGGTGACACTAGACAAAGAAACTAAGAAGACCAAGCTTGTGTTTATGTGTCCCCTGATGGAATGCTACATCCCCTGATAACCTGACACGGACATATAACACGGTAGGTCCGGATTCAATCAGCACATCAGACTCTTTCACCTCACAATAATGTGACCCTGCATTTTACACAAGCGAATTTTTGGAAGTCATGTTGGGAGAGTTTTACTAGATTATGTAGAAATCTGTAAGAAAGAGAGGTCTCTGGAAAGCTTCAAAGAAGTGGGGGCACCTGAACTGCACTGGAAGACAAGGGAAGGAGCCTCAGGTGGAAAGGAAAGAACAGCACTACAAACAAGAAGAAGAAAAACAAGGATGAGGAAGTACGGTGGCACATTTGAGCCATTATTAATACAGAGAAGCTGTGGCATGGAAAAAATAGAGGGATGTAGTGCAGGAAGAGCTGGGAGGCTTTCCTGAGGGTGACCAGTTAACAGAGAGCCTAGCACGAATGAGGACCCCTGTTGCCTGGCCCGGGAAACCCCAGGTACACCAGAGCACATACACACAAGGCTCTTCAGCCTCCCTCCTGCTGCAGGTCCTTGTTCCTTACTGGCAAACACAGCTCACAATCCCTATTAACCCGGACCGGAGGACGGGCTGGTCTGCGTCTGACCAAATGAATTCAGCCTGCGCTTGCAGTGTGCTGTGTATGCGCAATTCACTTTGCTGGGGGGGGGGGGGTCACTCCACTGCAGAATCTACCATTGTTTCAAAAAGGCAGTTACATATTACACAGAATGTGAAATACTAAAACAAACCCCAGAAATACCTAGGGCCTCTGATAAGACTTTCAAACCTTACTCCTATAGGCGAGAGTCCAGCAAATATCCAATCAGTGCTTTCATTACAATCAGTCAACCTCAGGTCTTAGGGCCTCCACACCCAAAGGCAGCTCCACCTTCACCACAGTCAGATTCTGGGAAGCAGACAGAAAGCCTCAACACCACAGGCTCCTCCAGTCTTTGAGGCTCATTCTGGTGCAGGCCTGACCCCAAGGCGTTCACCCAGCCCTTCCATGGCCTTCCACAGTGTGGCTCTGACAGCCTCAGAAGACCAACTCCTGCTGGGGAGGGAGGAGCTGAATGGTTCTCCCGATCAAAAGAAGCCCATCAAAAACTTCTGATCAGCTTTCTCTTGGTTCTCTAAGTTGAGTTTCTTATACAAATTAAGAGAACACTGTCTTTATCTCCTCTTCACTTGAGCATTTTAAACCTATTTATAATCACTTCCTTCTCTTTTTATAAACCAAATCAAAATCCAGATAACGAGCACCAAAAAAAAAAAAAAAAAAAGTTTTGTACCTACCTATCATTTCCTCTGAAAAACATGTGAAAGTAGGGCTGGTGATACACCTCATGGTAGAGCATTTGCCCAGCATGTGCAAAGACCTGGGTTCTACCCACAGCAGGAAGGAAGGGGGCAGGGAAAAAGGAAAGAAGCAAGAAGGGAAGGGAAGGGAAGGGAAGGGACGGGAAGGGAAGGGAAGGGAAGGGACGGGAAGGGACGGGAAGGGAAGGGCAGGGACGGGACGGAAGGCAAGGGAAGGGAAGGAAGGGAGGGAGGGAAGGGAAGGAAGGGAAGGAAAGGAGGCCTCAGAGACAGGCCTCATTAGTATCAAAAGCACTGTCCAGATCTTTCCAGTCTATAGAAACACTGCCCCACTCCTTTATATCTTCCCTTATACTCTATAGGAGCACAGCTGTGACACACTCAACTGCCATTATCCATTATTTTCTGAAATGCAAAGGGGGAAACTGTTACAAATTCTCAGCACCCATCCCCAAAAAACACCTTGTTCTATTCCCAGAACAAAACCTTTTCCTTACTGGGAAATACAGGAAGACATGCCCCAATTAGATATATGTGGCTGCCAGGGGCCGGTGGCCCTGACACTCCCGCCATAGCTGTTGGCTCCACCCACCAGGAGCAGAAGGAATTGTCAACCCTTCCTGTCTGTTCTTGCTATTCTTTCAACCAAAAATGCCTTGCTTGCCCATTTGCCACCAATTGACATTGCCTGTCTCCTTCCAGAGGTGGGTGAGGAAGTGCAGCTCCATTTCTCTGGTCCAGGAGACAGCTCTTTCCTCTTCTCTCCCTTGGCCTTTTGCTCGCTGTGCTTCTCTGAAGCCTGTATCTCATTATTTTGGTGACTGCAGTTGGTTGTGTACCTGCTTGTCTCACTAAAGTACAAGCTCTTTGAGAATATCGATGGGAAATTTTCAACTTTACTTCTTTACAGCACAGTGCTTTGCACACAGCTGCTCAGAAATGTCTGTTGAAGGAATTAATTCCTCTGAGAGTTTTATTTAAAGCACTTGTTTGCAGAAAAGAGTTCAATTCAATTTAATCACTATCATATTCATTTTCTCAGAATATGATAGAGCTACTTTTAAG
Source organism: Erethizon dorsatum (assembly GCA_028451465.1). Taxonomy (NCBI): domain Eukaryota; kingdom Metazoa; phylum Chordata; class Mammalia; order Rodentia; family Erethizontidae; genus Erethizon; species Erethizon dorsatum. The sequence goes on along the minus strand of CM051837.1, from coordinate 54,663,000 downwards.
GATATTTTAAAATTGTTGTCCCATCCTTGAAGGAATAACAAAAATTTTGTAATTCCTCTTACTACTTTGCCTTATGTCAGTCACAGACATTGTGCATCCTCTTCCCAATTATTTAGACATCAGTCTTAGTTATAATCTATTTGATTTATTACAGCCAATTATTTTTTCCCATCCACTCAAGTAGTACTATGAACCACTTTTGAGCAAATTATATTTAAATTCTTAAGCTCCTAGTTATTTTAAGGCTGCTCTGACCCCCCTCTACCCTGAGACACCACAGAAGTGCTGAACCTGGGGTTCTTTCTCACCAGGTGGAGTGGTTACCCTACCAGGAACTGATACATTTAACTCACCTCCAGATTCAGGATTTCCTCTCCTTAGAAATTTTAGGATTCAAAACAGAAAAAAAGAAACTACTACACACACAAAACTCACTAAGTACTTAGTCTGGACACCAAATCCTGAGGAGGTTACTTGATTTCAGCAGGGCAGACTACGATCACTAAGGAAGCTTCCAATTCTAGCGTTTATGAGAAGGCTGGGTACTTTTATCTGATTTTCCTTTTACCCATGCACTCTGATTCACCTCATCCTGGCATTACTCAATTCCCAATGTGTGTTTTATCAGCTTTATCACATCTCAAAATTTTGAAAATGATTTCGTGTTGCATGCTATACGTACTGTAATGAGGACGAATCTTATTCCCTCAGACCATACTATCATCTCATTTTGGAAAACACACACTCACACACACACACAAAGGACCGGATCCGACTCAACAATTTACAGACAAAAAATTCAAAACTAGACAAAGAATCTGGATACACATTTCCCCCATGAAAAGATGCTCTGTCACTCGTTATTATGGAAATGTAAATCAAAATCATACTGAGACACCCTTCACAACCATTAGGATGGTTCTTAACCAAAAAGTAAAACAAAGCAGAAAATAGCAAATGTTTATAAAGATGTAGAGAAACTGGAAACCTGGTTCATTGCTGATAGGAATGTCAAATGAATGGTACATCCACTATGGAAAATAGTTTGGTGGTTCTTCAAAATGTTAAACGTAGGCTAGGCATGGTGGCGCACACCATGGTGGCACTCAGGAGGCTGAGGCAGGAGAATGGCCGCAAGTCTGAGGCCAACCTGAGTTATATAGCAAGTTTAGGGCCAGCCTGCACTGCACAGCAAGATCCTGTCTCAACAACAACAAAAAAAAAAAAAAAAAAAGAGAGAAGAAAAGAAAAGAAAAGAAAAGAAAAAATTTAAACACGGAATTACCATACAACACAGCAATTCCAGTGGCTTGAAACAATTGAAACCAGAGACTGTATCCAACAGGTATTTTTATACCAACATTAACAGCCGCATTAATCACAATAGCCAGAAGGTAATAACAACCCTAGTGTATAGCAACAGACGAATGCATTAACAAATTGTAGAACAATTATTCCACCTTAAAAGGACATACACCTATAATCCCAGCAATCTCAGACGCTGGAGGCAGGAGGACTGTGAGGTCAAACCCAGCCTGGTCAACTTAGCAACTTAGGGAGAACTTGTCTCAAAATTAAAAAATAAATACATAAATAAAAAAGGGCTGGGTATGTAGTTCAGTGTGAAAGCCCTGGGTTCAATCCCCAGTACTGCAAAATAAATAAATACTGTAAATAAATAAATATATGAGGTGCTTACAATAGTCAAATTCACTGAGGCATAAAGTGGAATTGTCACCAGCGGTTGAGGGGACAGTCATTGTTTAATGTGAACAGACTTTCTGGTTGAGATGATAAAGGCCAGGATAGTGGCAATGGCTGCACAACACTGTAAACATACTTAAGGGGCACTGTTTTTACACGAATGCTCTTTCTCCAATGGGAAGGGGGTCAAGAGGTGGAGGGGGGGAGGAGAGGGAAAGGGGATGAAAAAGAAATTAAGATGTGTTATGTACATGTACGAGCTCCACACAAGGAATGTAAACATTATGTACTGCAAACGTGCGCTAATTAAAAAAATTTTTGAAAATAAGCACACTTAACCTCTGAATTGTACACTTAAAGATTACAATAATGGTAAATTTTATAAATTTGCTGCTTCTACTGTTTCCTTCAGTCCTCTTGTGGATAATAACTATCTTTTAATTCAGGTGACTTGAAGTACAGTGGTACCTCAGTGCATGATCTTAATTCTATCCACGATTCTGGTCGCAAATTAAGTTCGTGAACTGAGGTACCACTGTATTCACTATAGCTACGCAGTCTCTCTCTCACACACACACACACATTCACACACACAAAAATGCTAATGTATTTTTAAAATTAACTAACGACCCATTTCCCCTTCATGATGATGTCAAGTCATGTGAGAAGAAAGCCACCACTAATCACACAAAAAGCTAGGTTCTCCTAGTGCGAACCTGCAGGGAGGGTTTAGGGCAGGAGTATGTATTTATTAAACTGAAGGCTTAGTCAAGCATCTACGCTGAGAGAAAGGAAAGAAGACAGTGGAGGTAACGAAGGCTTGCCACTTCAATTTTCCTGAATGACAAGACACCAAACAAGGGTTCTACAAACAACCCAAACTGAACGTGTAAGAGTCATGGGAAAACACCAATAACAACAAACAATGTGTTGTTTCATGCCTACTTTACAATCTACTCAGAATCTGGGTTTTAAAAAAATACAGCGTATGCCCTCACTCAAAAATCTGTCACTTTATCACTGTGGCTTCTCCTACAATCTGAGAAAACCTAATGTGAGGAAGAGGAACAGCGCTCAGAGACTGAGACAGGAGGATCACAAGTTCAAGTCCAGCCTAGGCAATTTAGACCCTGTCTCAAACGAAACCAACCAAACAAAAAACACTGGAGATGTAGCACAGTGCAAAGCCCTCGGTTCAATCCCCAGTACCACCAAAGGGGGGAGGGGCTCACAGAAAATCTACAATCCCTGCAGGAACTGTTGTCATCCTTGTCTAATCATTTGCTTTTGTTTTTTCCACCCAGACAATTTTGTCTCCTAGAGGACTACAGACCACATCCTCAACCTAGTTAACTCAAATCCAAGTTGACTGCTTCTCTTCCTTTTTATACCACCCTCTACATATAGTTAACACTGAACACTCACTCACTAATTAAATGACTGAATGATCAAAATAGTTGCTTCGGTTGAGCAGCCTCTTCTACCCCATCTCCCAAACTGTAGCCTGACTTTCAAGAACTGCAAAGAAGAGTTCTTGATACATTCAAAGCACCTTAAGAGAAGCAAACCCTCTCCTATATTTTCAGCTCACCCTGAATACACTAGTCCCCAGTGTGACCACACCCAAAAGCTGAAGGAGCAGTTCATCTACATTCCCTACTGGGGCCTCCCTTGCAGGTGCCCCAAGTTTCCACCTTCATTCTACAGTGGGAATAAGGGAGCAGTGTTAGCGCTGTGGGTCCCTGGGAGCACTAGAACCCCCCAGATTCCCAGGCATGTCCTCTTGGGACAATGCTTTTTTGACTGACTTCTACACCCCCACTCTCCTTCCTTATTTAGAGGTCCTTAACTTGAAAGGTCTGCTAAATAGTGCCTACGAGTTAAATTTCCCTGTATGAACAAACTCCCAACATCCCAAGAGTCAATAAGGACGTACCTTCAGGATTATTATTTTAAAATGAGATTATGCGCTTTTGTTCTTCTGTCACTTGCAAATCCCCAACCCTACTAGAATTCACTTAAAACTAATCTACAGTGTTTTTATTGGAAGAAAGCAATCAGAAAAGCTCTGACCCACTGAGCAGCTGGGAATTTTGTTGCAGAAGGTTTGGTTTAGTCTTTATTTTTCTAGCTGCTGGCCATGCTAACATGATTCTGCGAAGGTCGCATTTAATCTTGCAGAGGAAAGCTACCTAAGCAGTTCTTAGGTAGGCTTCAGTAAAAACAAATTGCCTTAGCTCTCTGGACAAGTCTACTGCTTCAACCAACAATTACAGTCACGGAGGACAAATGAAGGCAACTGTACAACACCACACTTGACTTCAAAAGAATTTTATTGCACATATGTTATGTGCTGAAAGTGTTCGTTAAAACATTAACAAAGTAATTGTTAATAAGGAACCCAACAGAGAAAGTAGCAGCTCTCAAATGTATATTACCGTTCATTAACATAAATAGCTCATTTTTATGTACAAGAAGATATAAGGATCATCATTGGGCCAGAAATGTCAGAGAAATGGATTAAAAGGTATTTTTGTTTTTTATTTAAATTTTTATTGGTATTAGTACCTGTGTCCAGTAAATAATGATTATATTCACCATGGGGAGTTGGTACATTTGCATAATACATCTCAATTCCTTTTACTTCCTCTTCTAGTTCGCCTCTCTCTAACCTCCCTCCAAAATAAGATTCTTTTAAAGGTCTGGGTACAACAGAGAAAAGCTAAACAATTTCTCACCTTCTGAGTGTTGAACACCTAAAACAAAGTGACAAATTCTAATGCAAAGAGACGATTCTCAATGTTTATGTGCTCAATACATAGACCTTTAGGTCTCTAACACAGCAGATCTGCCACGCTCCTGAGCTGGAATTAAGCCCTCCCAGCTAACCTTTGCATTCCAGCTGAAAATCAAGGCAACAAATATTTGTCCAGTTCTTACTGCATAGCAAGCACTGGTGGGGAATGCAAAGAAACATGACTTGATCCAAGCTCTCAAATAATTTACTGCATAGGTGACAGAAATGGAACTCCAAGAAATCAACAGTTTTCACAACAGACCTAGAAAAGATTCATCAACATGTGCATGGCTCATGGTTATCAGAATGGCACAGAGAGTGCCCTACTTCCGTAGGAGTTCAGAGCATTTTATTGTTTTAGGTTAAAGAGATCAGGTTAAGATATGTGGGGAGAGGCCAAGGGAGATTCATGAAGTTACAATTAAAACACCACTATGCTTTCCTTTAGTCCTTTCAGGTTTTGTCCTATATTTAAAATTGTGCTCCATATTTAAAATCCTCCCCCTAATATTTCTCTTCACATCTTCATTTCCTAATCCTGCACCATCCAATACGGCAGCCAGTAGCCAGCTGTGTCTATTAGCACTTGAAATGTGAATGGGTTGAATTAAGACACTGCAGGAGAAAAGACATTGGGCTTTTTCAGTATGAAAAAATAATGTAAAATATGTCTAGTATTTTCACATTGTGATACTGGAATGATTTTGGATATAATGGGTTAGATAAAACTTATTAAAATTAATTTCACACACTCCATTTACTTTTCTAATGTGGCTACTAGAAAATTAGCAATATACATGTGGTTCACAATGTATTTGTATTACACAGTGCGGTCCCAATAAATTCTCCCCATGCCCCTTGGCTATGCTTTGGCATTCAGTCTCTGAACTCAAAATGCTTACACCCAACCTCAGTTTCATAATAATTCAAAAATATCTCCAAATCCAAAAAAAGAGTAAAACAGTTTTTTGGTTTTGTTGTTGTTGTTTTGCTTTGCTTTGTTTTGTTTTCAGGTAAAAATCAGACATTTGGGGTCTTCTTAGATTATAAAAAGGTACGAGTCACACTCTGATTCAGTCTTTCTTGCAATCCCCAACAGGGGACTTGTAAAGGTGGATGTGCAGAGAAAAATGAAACTGCCCTGGATACCTCAAGGTTCCTGAAAAATGACCTCCTGCAACATGGGAATGCCTAAGATACAGAGATGTTAGTGAAGGTATACAGCGTAACGACCGAAAACACTGGTTACAAACATTTCACTCTTCACATACCCTGAGAATTAGATCTGTAGTCATTTGTCTAAAGTAACTGCTCTCATCCGAAAGGATAATAAAATCTCTTTTCTCCTGAAGAGCAGCAGATTGTTACAGCCTGGACCACTTTTCTTGGTGAAGTTTCCAAGGTGCTAGGAAGACGCCTATCTCCCTAGGCATTTCAAAAGGGAGGAAGCCCAGACCTTGGAGCAGTCCCTAGATTATAAAACTCACACCTCCTGAAAGATTAAGATCAGAACCCTGCATCCTTTTCAGTGAGGTTTCAAAGGAGTTTAAGTTTAGGTTTTCTTCTTTTGTTTGTTTGTTTTTTTCTTTTTTTCTCACAACTTTTTTTTTTGTGTGGGTACCGGAAGTCGAACTCAGGACCTCGCGCTTGCCAGGCAGGCGCTTATGCCGCTGAGCCATCTCACCGGCCCTCACAACTTTTGTGAAGGAAGAGAGACAGTTGCTGTGTGTCAGTCTACAGAGTGAAAAACACACCCATATTCCATCGGTTTTCACAGCACCCCCGACGGATATAAGTGTGAGAATCACTATAGCACTGCGCTAGTTGTAAATATCAGTAAGGAATTCTCTTCTCTTGTCCAGGTGTTCTGTATTTCTGCAGTAGTAATTTTAACTCATATTAATACTCACACACTAATTCATTATTAGTTAATTTAGCCCACATATTAAAACTGTGACGCAGGATAACACCCCAGACTTCACATTTCTTGGCAAATCAACGTGGGCCAACCTCACCGAAAAGCCACCAGTCCTGGCAATTTCAATTTCCAGGAGCTGTACGGAGACAGTGGTGGCTGCTAGCGCTGGCTGGTGAGGAAAGCCCTGGTTCTAGAGACTGGCTGTACACACAGCAGCGCAAAGAGCTCAGAACAGCGAAGGCCATGCACAGCACCCTCCTCGGCAACATCCAATTTGCTTTTCCTAATCTTCCGTGTACCAGAGGTGGGGTCAAAGGGGATAATTCAACACTGTCATGAGAACATTTTCTGGTTACAAGAGTAACTGTGCTTGTTTTTTAAATTTGGAAAATACAAAGTTTTTCAGGAGGTAAAACAAGCCAAACACAATTCAACAACAAAATGATGTTCTCTTACAGATTTTTGAATATTGTATACACAAACACTCACACAAGAATAAATTTGGGGACACAATTTAATACTCTTTCCCCCCACCCAACATTTATAATAACAGATATCAAATATTTCCCATTATTAAATGCAATTCAAAAACATGAATTTGGGGATGGGAGTATAGCTCAGTGGTAGGGTACTTGCCTAGCATGCTCAAAGCCCTGGGCTTGAACCCCAGCATCACACACACACACACACACATACACACACACGCGCATGCACACACACACCCTGTATTTTATAAGCTACCTATATTCTGCATGTGCCATAATTCGTTTATATGTGTTCTTATTGTTGACTAATCGGATTGTTTACAAGTTTTCATATAACAAAAGCTAATTCAATACACATACTTAAATATAAATCTCTGTTACCTCTGGTTACTCCAAGCAAATAGGTTCCTGGACACTGGAAAAGAGAGTTTAACATTTTTAAGCCTTTAACTATGTAACGGTTGTTAAATTCCACAATGTTTCTTTCATTGTATAATCCAGACCACAGTACAGAGACTAAATTTCCAAATAGTGCCATGGCAGTACTCAGTTATGGTGTTCACAGTTCAATCTTAATTTGTGCCATCTATTCTTTAGGAAAGCAGAGTATTGTTTCATTCTATTTTCCTGGTTCCATATGTACTTCCTACAGTCTGATAAAAGTAAAACAGCACCAAGGAAGACCAGCATAAATAAAATACAGAGAGCCCCAGAACTATCATGATATTTCTGATTAATTTTATTGACATACATCTTTCTTCTGAGGGCCCACCACTGCCCCCAAAACTAATTTTAGTTTGAGTCTAGGGCCTCACAATAAAGATATCAATCCATCCATCCTCAAAACTGTACTTCAACCCCAGTACTTCTAAGGTGATTTCAACTGTGCCCAAGGGACGACCACCCACAACTCCATGTTTACTTCTATAAACTGAGCTGATGCCTCAAAGTTTGCTCATCAGACTTTAACAATCCCAGGATACAAAGTAACCTCAAGGTCAAAAAGCACAGGGTCCACTAGTATTTCAACTGGTCATTGAGTTACATTTAATTAACTACCAACTTGCTCCCTTCACCTCCAAAACTCTTTCAAAGATACTTGTGCAAAAACAGAAAATCTACTTGCCTGATTACATCTTTTCTCTCTTCCTCTCAGGAATTCAGGAGCTGCTACTTTGCTCTCTACCTTCTTTTCTTTTGTTAATTACCCCATCCCCCAACTTTCACTTTCCAACTCCCTCCCATTCATATTTCATTACCCAACTAACACCACATCAAGGTGTTAGGACACTCTCTTCTCACCCCTGAAATTCTTCTCTTCTTCTTCAATAAATCTAGGTTAAGGAGGAAAAAAATTCTTTCAGAACTAAAATGCTAGACATTACTTGAAATAAAGCAATTTGTATGCAGTTCCCTCTCACTCAAAATATCATCTTCTCCAAAAGGGAAACTCAGTAGGATTCTAAGCTTATGGGGTCATGACAATGTCTTTTATCTACAAAGTACTTTTTTTGGTTCCTCCAAAAACCTGACATTCAAAAGCTTGATAAGGACAAACTAATACGTGTTCATTTCCCTTTGATCACATCACGTGTCCAAGTATCAAATGCTGTTACAGATAGCAACAGATTGCTAAGTGTACTTGAAAAGAAATAATTTATGAAAATTATATAGTAAGTAGCTAACTCTCAAAATGTTTAATGAAAACTTCCTGGGCTTTTATCACACAAAACCCTAAATTAAGATTTCTGTTGAACTGGGCTGGTGAGATAGCTCAGCAGCATAAGCGCCTGCCCGGAAAGAGCGAGGTCCTGAGTTCGACTCCCGGAACCCACACAAAGGAAAAAAAGGGCCGGTGATATCGCTCAGCGGCAAAAGTGCCTGCTGGCAAGCGCAAGGTCCTGAGTTCGACTCCTGGTACCCACATACGAAAAAAGGGCCGGTGATATCCCTCAGCAGCAGGGGCGCCTGCTGGTGCGTGAGGTCCTGAGGTCAACCCCCGGTACCCACAAAAAAAAAAAAAAAAAAAAAAAGGAATTCAGAGCAAGGAGTGTAACTCAGTGCAGGAGTGCTTGCCTAGCACGTACAGGGGCCTGGGTTCAATTCCCAGTACCACAAAACAAAGGAAAATTCAAAGTACCACATCCACAACATGAATATCATTTTTGTAGGATTTCTGAATGCCCAGCAAGATCAACATGAACAGAGCCAACAGAGTAACCACTGGCTCCCCTATTCAAAGCACGGGTTAAAATGTGGCGAGGTGGAAAGAGGTTCCGTCTGCTCGCTTTCCTGGATGGTCTGGTCTCAGAGCCAACCAGAGATCACAGATTTGGCCCTAGGAGGAGATCCTTGACTCACTGGTTCTCCACCTTGCTCTGGCCCACGCACCTGAGGGAGACGATGGGCCTCGGACACAATGTGGAGTAAGAGGCTGGCTTAGGGGGAGAGGGGGCGAGGGGAGGAGGGGCCTGCAGACAGCCTCAAATCTGAAGGGTCCTGCTTGGTTTCTACAAGCCCTCTCTCCAGAGCATTCTTATAACACACATACCTCTTGTCACCTAAGGATGGCAGGGCTATCGAGCCACTAAGGTCCCAAAGGGGGAAGTGACTAGAGAGTTAACCAAAGCAGTAAGAGTCGACTCCATGCTTCTGAGTTCTTGTACCTTCCACTACTACAGAGCCTTGTCCATAGCTGCTTGTCAACAAATATTTAATAAACACATGACAGCATGATGTCTGAGGTCCATGAACACACTCACTGCATATGCTACAGTATTTATATAATTATTCTTCATGTAAAATATTTGCATGGGGTCTCTGGATGCCCAACAGAACTTGCTGTTCTGGGGAAAGGTCCTCCTGGTTTCAGTACCTCAGGAAGCTTTAAGGACTGCACGTTTATGTAACATGGATCTGCCCTTGCTCTAACACACCAAGGTTCTCCACAGTTGGCTGGAATAAGATTAACCAGACTTGATAATACTAGTTTTCACAAGCAGACCAGAAGTTCTGACTGAAAGACATATACTATACAGGGGCCCATGAAGGTTTCTTAGGAAGTTTTATTTCGATAACCAATTTGTTTCAGAGACAGTTTGTCAAAAAGATGGAGCTTATGGGGGGGGGGTCATTTTAAAGGGAATCTCTGAAGATTAAAAAACTGAAGATTACAAGCTTTCTGCTTGCTCTGAATCAGGAGAGGGCTGGGAGTCCTCAGGACAACCTTACCCCACCCCCTATCAGCAGTGTGGGGGATGGATTTCCTCACTGTGTGTTTTCTTCAGTACTTTATTTAAAAATATTGGTTTCGGGTTTAAATAAGTTCCCTACAGATAATTTATCATTCTTTGTGGACAAATCGAAGTCTAACCAAACCTTCTCACTCCCTTCTTTCCCTATCAGCCACGCCCACCATAAGAGCTATTCTTCAACTCAGCCCATTAAACATTAAAGCTGACACTCTATACCAATTATTGATCCACTTAGGCCAAAAGCAGGGCAGAAATGGGGCAGACAGAGGCAGAAAGTCCTGACCTCCTACTCCAGTGTGGGAAGGAACATGGTGTCTCATACAGATGAAATTATTTTTATTATTAACAATCGATATGTCACAGCATTTTATTTTTATATAGTATTTATAGTATATTATAAATATACACTATATTTTCACATGTTATCATACACAGTGTTAGACGCATAGTAAGTATTCAATAAGTTAACTGAAAGTCCCTTAAAAGATGGTGTTGCAAAATATTGAAATTAGTTAAGTGTATGTCTGTAATAACAGTCATACTGAATTGAACAGTGTGACACAATGGTGAAGAAAATTCAGACTAAAACACAAGGAGGCTTGGAAAGATGTTTTACTGATACAAAGAGGGAAAAATACACTGGTCCAATCACTTTTTTTCCATACATTTGGTCTCCATGGATACCTCCTAACTTTTCTTTTGCCAGAAAAAAAATTTCACTGATAATATTATTATTATTCCCTGGCTTTTTTTTTTACTTGAATAATAATCTGATAGAATTTTGAAAGTTAATGTCTTCCACATTTGTGATTGCGATTGTGAGAACTAACCCAAATGTTTTTTTCATATATAGTATCTTGATTGTTCCTGGAAACAGCCCTATCTGCATAGGTACTATTATTACCTTCCATAAAACTAATCCCAAAAGGTAATTACTCTATTTATTTTCTGTTCTTGATTGTCAGCTCACAAACTAGAATGAAACCTCTGTACAGTGTAAAGAGACTTTCTGGTTTTCAGGTGGCTCTACACTGCCTAGCAATGTGTCCAGGTGCACAGTAAATATTCTACACATATTTATTAAACATAGAAATAATTTCCTGAAGTGCTCATTTTGGTAGAAGGCAGATAAGGAAACCATGACCCAGATACCGAATTTAGAATTCAGTGGTCTGTGCACTATCAAAAGGAAATTATGTGAAAATGCTCTAAAAACAACAGAGTTTATAGTAGATAATGTTAAGAATAAAAATGCAATGTCCTTGGTAATATGAGATAATCGATGCACAGCAAATACTGAACATTCAAAGTTTCAAATTTTCCACCACTGAGTTTAGACATCTTTAACTAGCTCTGGCATATTAAATAAAGTTTTTCAAGAGGTGGGGTAAGAGAAAAGTAGGGCCATAGCTCATAATACTGTCAGGACTTTATGGCAACCATTTGTTTGTTACAATTTGCTTCCAGTTTTACTACAATCCCTTACTTTTGAGTATGATGACATTTTTACAGGTAAGTGAAATATGTGGAATATTATTTCTAACTTTTGAAGAGCAACAGAAAAAAGACAACTCACCAAGAGTGAAATATGTAAATGCTCAATGTAAAGAAGCAGTTACAAATCATAACGAACAAGAACTCTTGGACCTAAGAGGCCAAAACCTAACTTCTTACACAACAGGCTAAGTTATAAATTATAATCATTCACTAATTACAGTGAAATTCCGGACTCTGCCACATCAATCAATAGATGTTCCAAGGTTACTCCGGGAGATACCAATATAAGTCGTCTGAAAGTTTTTTCAGGATTTTTTAGGTTCCTATTTTTGCCCTTCTCCCCTTACCCACCCCCCCCCGAAAAAGAATGGGGGTTGGGGAAATCAGAGAATCCTGAATCTCTGTGTTCGAGGAAGTTAAATAGGGTCACGCTTGGGGCCCTCGTGAGGGACGGGCGTCTAACATCAAGAACGTCCACTTCCCACGAGCAGTTGGTACCAAGACCCCAGTCTGTCCGCACCTGCCCGTGAGCACCAGGAAGTCCCGGCTGCTAAATTCAAATGACACTTGCAGTCATCTGAAAACTAATAAATGACTGCAGGCTAGACGGCAACCTTAGCGATTCCTGAAAATCCTCAACAGGAAATGTAACTATCCTCCACCCTGAGCCATTCATCAAAAGCAGACCGACTCACAGTCACCGGGAGCGCAGTGGCAGAGGAAAAGGCCAGCACCACTTTTCCTCATTTACTCCGACGGTGCATTTCCTTCTGCCACAGCAAGGACAGGGAGCACGACCCGTGCCCACACGGGAGGGAGGAGACTCAAGGGGCAGGGAGCGGGCACCATGTCTCCAAGTTTCAAACACTGCAGGGTAGCCAGCAGAGAAAGCCACTCCGCTAATATGCGGTGACCTCTACCGCCAGTCCCTGGAGCCACATTTAATAGCCGATCGTCAAGCGTCCCGACTCCACCGGCTGAACCGGGCGTCTCACCTGGTGCCGGGACACAATCCCCGCGCCCGGCTCGGGCTGCCAGCCTCCTTCCCTCTCCTCCTTCGAAGGTGCCAAACGCACCAAGACCTGGGGCCAGCGGGGGATGCCGGCGCGTCCGGGGGAGGGGATCAGCCGCACCGACAGCCTCCGCACCCGCGAAGGCTCCCTGGCCGCTGTCCGGCGCCGGCCCCCAGGCCGTGCCGCGGGGAACGGGCGGGGGCCGCGATTGGCCGCGGCCGGCATCGCTCCGAGGGCGAGCCCGGCCCGCGCGGCGAGAGGAAGTGGCGGCCGCGGCTTTGCACCAACCATGATCGGCCGGCGGGCGAATGTCACCCGGCGCCGAGAGCGGGTCGGAGGGCACGGGGCGGGCACTCACATTCCCACCCGCCGCCGCCCGCGCCCCGGGACCCCGAGGGGACGACGGCCCCGCGCCGGCCCACAGGGCGCCACCCGGTCCCCGGAGGCTCCCCGCCCCCACCGCCGCCGAGGCGGGTCAGGCCCAGCGCGCCAGGCCGGCCGGGGGGCGCCCGCGGGGACAGGAGGCGGCCGGCGCTAGGCCGCGGCCAGGGCCGATGACCCCTCGGCTCCGCGCCCTCCCGGGACGCGCCGCCCGAGCCCCCCGCGCGCGGGACAAGTGCAGTGACAAAGCCCCAGGGCCAGGCCGGGCGCTGGGCGGCGGGAAGGAGGACCCGGCACCCTCCGGAGCGGCGGCGGCCCAGCCCCCAGGAAGCCGGGCGCGCCAGCCAGGCCCTGCGCCCAGCCCTGCGCCCAGCCCCGCGCGCAGCCCGCCGGCCGGCTCAGCCGCTCGCACCCGGCGCCCGCGACCTGCCCCGAGCCCGGCGGGCGGGCGATCCCGGGCCTCCGCAAGTTTCCCGTCCCCGCGGCGGGAGGGGACCCCGGCCGGGCGCGGGCAGCCAGCGGCGGCGGGCGCCTGCTTATTTACGCCGGAGGCTGCCTGGAGAGAGGCGCCGCCGCCGGGCACCGAGGGAGACCCGCTCCCCTCCTTGGGATCCGGGGGCGACTGCGGCTGCAAACACACACAGAAACACAACAATCTTGTTTTAAATGAGGCCCGACTCCAGCGGACCTGCACCCCCACCCACGACACCTGGGGCGCAGAATCACACAGAGCAGATCTGTGTCCGTGGAGCCACCTCTCCACATCTACAAATCCAAAAGTGAAATTAAACCTCCACCAACCTCCTCCTCCTCCTTCTCCTCCTCCTCCTCCCTTTCTACCTCCTCCTCCTCCTCCTTGCAGCCTCAGCAGCCCCAGTGCCAGTAGCAACAGCAGCAGAACCTGCTTCTCCTAAATTCAGATTTTCCATAATTGTGCCGACTGTTCCTCTAAAAATCGGTATTAATATTTATGAACCCCGTCATTTTCCGTCTGCAAAACATCGTGTCAAAGCATCAGGACACGCATACACACACAGCTCCTCCAGTCCCCATAAACATGCCTTCGAGAGAAACACGCACAGTCACAACTATTATTTGAAAAATGTTACCTCTCAGTGTGCTTTTTCAACGCTACCAATACAATTCCGCAAGGTATAAGTGTTGCTAGGGTGTGTGAAATGGAAATGAAAGCCCGTCAGTTGAATAATCGCAGGAGCAAAACTAAAAGTTACTCCCCAGCTTGCCTGAGAACAGTCCAGATCGAAAGCAAAACAAGGAGAGGAAACTGCGAAGCGCCGAGCCTGGAAATCCCCCCACCCCCCGCCCTCCTCCGGGCCTCGCTCCCTCCCTCCCTCGCCTCCCCCTCCGCCCTCCTCCCTCCGCCCTTCCTCCACAGTGTTTGTTTCAAGCTTTTGCAACCGGGAGGTGGAGGCCGAGGGAGGGCGCGAGCTGCCAGGCCGCGGGGTGCGGAAGTTCGCCGCCGCCGTTCATTGGCGGGCAGCGCCGCTTTCATCATTTCTCGGAAAAGTCAATTTCATTTTCACTTCCCCACGTCGAGGTAGCGGGAGCAACAAGCGGCGGCGCGTGAGTCTGTGGCTCGCACACAGGGGCGCTCAGAGTCACCGCACCCGCGCTCGGAAGGGGCCCGGGGGTGGCACGGGCTGGAGTTAGGGCCGGCAGCTAGTGGTAGCAGGGTAGGAAGGGAGGTACCTGCCTCTCCATCCGAAGGGACACCTGGAGGTGGAGGAGGGGGCTCCGGGGAAGCAAGGGCAGTGGCTCCTGAGATCCAGTTGGTAGTTAGGTGGTGTTTGCAGCCGATGCGTTCAGGGTGAGTAAAAGTCTCACTTTGGAGCACTGCCCGCTTCAAAGGAATGAGAGGCACAATCAGCTAAAAAATAGCATGACTTAGGCCGGGACCTTATTGGACCGCTTATCTGTGGCTGAGGGTGTGAGGGGTCTGCCGGGCCTATCCCCTGACACCACCTGGAACTCTGTTAGGGAGCCGGGACGGTGAGGGAGGCCTCCCCCGCAGTCATAGCAGCACTCCTAGGCCGGTTACCGCCTTGCCACTGCTCAGAGGTGAGAGGCTTTTCACTGCTAAGAGGTGAAAGGTTATTTTTACAGAAAGCTGTCTTGAGCCGGGCTGGTCTTGATGGAGGATTTTTACTGTAGCACTTCCAACCAAGTTCAAATCTGGCCTCCATAACTTACTCGACTGGTATCCTTGCCTCAGTTTCCCACGCTGTACAGTAGAGATAAAGGAGATAATCCAAGAATGTCACAGGTGCAGCAAACTAGTACCAATCACTTGGGACCTACCCCTTTTTGGTCACTTGCCTTAAAAGTATGGCTTCACCTTAGTTATATCTGTTTCTTCCCCACTTACGGTTTTATCAGCCTTCCACCAGTCTACCTACCAGAAAAAGTCCCTTCTTAGGACATCGTGGCTCTCAGTATATAAAAACATCCTAAAAAATAACTTCCACTACATCTCTTTGTCACAAAAGTACTGAATTCCACTGCCTGGAAAAAAGAAAGTATCCAAGTACCCGTGTATGGCAAGGAAATAGCTGAACGTTTAGGACTATGTCTTGTGGCAGTGGTCTCAGATTTGTTATTCATTCTATAATAACACTAATGCTGCTCTCATATTTCACATATCAATAACTATATGTAAACTATAGAATAGTTTCACCCACCCAGGGACCCAAGTTAAAAACTCAGTAGTCATTAGTCATTTTTTTTTTTTTCTTCTACCCACAGGTAGAAGGAAAAAATGCAGGGTATGATTTTGAACTTCTTGCTCCTTGCAGTCATGGGATTCTGACCACACTTGAGCAGCCTCCTCCATGCACAGTTCCCAGGAAAGAAATAATGAGGCACAGTTGACAGATGATGCCTTCCTTGTGTCTGTGACAGGCAGCTGCCTCAGTGGTGTGCTGTCAAGGGAGCCAGACAGCCCAGCCCACAAACCTCCACCCTGCATCCTAATTACCTATTGCCGCACGTAAGGTTATTCCTGGAAATTCATGTGCTGGATGCGGAAAGCCTCCAACTGCTGTGAAGCTGAGGCTTCACGTCCCAGTTCCGGTTCTTTCACTACACCCCATGAGGAGATGGACCTGCCTGATGAAAGCACAGTCACTTTGCCTTGTTTCAGGAAGAGGCGCTGTCTTAATTATGGTCTTTGACAAGCAAGAAGTTTTACACAACCTTTGTCTTCCGTTTATGTTTGATGTTTTCTTTCCAGCAGTATACATTCAGTCATATCCTATTGACCTGTTGATGCTACGAACAAATATCTCGGGCCCTGGCCCATCCCTAGGTCGCTGCTGTCATTCAGGTATTCCAATTCCTGGAAACCTGCCTCCTACCTATCTCATACCTTGGACTCCTCCAGGCCAGTGGCTACACTGCTACCGAAGTTAAGTAGAAAATAAATGTCAGGAAAAGCCTAGCTGAGGACTTTTCTTTGCCCCTCAAAAACCTCTCTGCAGCTTTCAGAATGAAGGCCGTATTATTTGACAAAACACACAAAGTCCGCTGTAATCTCATGGCAGACTCTTTTGCAGCTTTATCCCCTGCCACTGCACCCCATGAGGCCTGCATCTCTCCCTTGCCAAACTGGCATCCTTCCTCTTTGCAAAACAGTGGAGACAGATCCATTGCCTTTATTCCTTGTTTATCCTTAGCATGGGGCCCAGCACATGGGCACTCAGTACTTGAGTTAATGATTACTTGCTGTTTTAGTCAGGTTCTCAGAAAATATTTTAGACATTATAAAAGCATGTGTTTTATATTTTAATAACTTTAATATAAATGTAACTGCTACTTTGCAGCAGTCAAAAAATATTGGAAAGCTGAAAGCGAAAAAGCCACCTGAAATCTCACCTCTTGATTTTGGTATGTATTTCCTACTAGTCATTTTTCTAAAGGGCCATTTCCAGTCGTCATCTATTGAGTCTCACTTTCGGCATCATTTAATAAAACTGACTGTGCTTCTCATTCCCTGCAGTGCTTATGTGACATCCTTCTGTCCTATTCTGTTTCTTGGCTGGCTCCTCTTTTGCTGCCAGCCCCCTAAATTATGGTGTTGCCAAGCATTCTCTCCTCAACCCTCTTATTTTCTCATTCTTCATGTTTTCTCTTTGGGTGCTCTCGTCCACGCCCAAAGCTTCAAATATCATTACAGATGGCCCCCAACTTATGATCATTCTATTTAGAATTTTCCAGCTATACAATGTGCAAAAGCAATATGCACTCAGTACAAACCATACTTAAAATTGTGAACGTTGATCTTTTCCCAGCAATATGCAGTAGGATACTCTGTAATTTCATGGTGCTGGGCAGTGGCAGTGAACCAGAGCTCACAGCCGCACACATGATCACAAGGGAAACAGCCAGTACCCTACGATGTGCCGGTTGCTAAGCCATGATATTCCGTAGGTTAGGTTCATCAAGCGCATTTTCATCATGCAATATTTTCAGCTTACTATGAGTTTATCAAGATGTAACCACATCATAAGTGGAGGAACATGGATATTTGATGATCTGTAACTTCTGAGTTCTGGCACATTACTTCCTAGATGTTCCTCAGATGCAAAAAATTCTATATGTCTAAAACTAAACTCGTAACATCTTTCACCACAACCTAATATTTATCAACTCGTTGATTAGCCAGGAAACTGAAAGGCACCATAGACTCCCCTCTTTCCTGAGCCCCTCCCGGAGGCAAGGATATTGCTTCCAATTTTTCAGGCCCCCTAAACTCATAAAATGAATGGATTTCATTCTTGTCTTATGCCTTTGATGACGTATCACTGAAGAGCAAGGATATTGCTTCCAATTTTTCAGGCCCCCTAAACTCATAAAATGAATGGATTTCATTCTTGTTTTATGCCTTTGATGACGTATCACTGAAGAGCAAAGGTGTAAATATGAACCCAAGCATCCACATGGTATTAATATACACGGTCAAGAAGTATTGCTTAGCTCTTTGATGAGCTGTACACAGTCATACATCTCTGTGGAAAATGGGCCAATAGAGCAAAATATAACCTTTTTGGAAGCCTATGGAAAAAGTAGCAGTTGCCTCTCGAAGATGTCTGGCCAAACACCTTAGTCTAATATGAAAACTTCTTTGAGCAGTCTTGTACAGGGAAACCAGAACTCTCATGGGTGTAGCATGATACATGTCACCTATGGAATGGAACGTTCTAAGATATCTACCTTGATGCTTTAGGACTAATTTCTTTTCAGGGGCGATGAGTGAGGGCAGTGATTATTTCAACAGGACAGTGATAGGTTTTTCCATGAGTGGACCTTAACTGAAGTAATTTAAAGATACACGTAAAATGGACCCCTATGATTGGCTTTATTTTTCTAATGAGAATGCATTAATAAAATAATTATTCAAGTAGCAAATGTATGCTGGGTACCCAGGAAGCCTTCTCAGTCTGGATATACAGAAGTGAACAAAATGAATGAAAATCACTGCCCTCCAAGAAGTTCTTACAGTCTAGTCTATTGACATGTTAATTTCTATTGTAGCAGCCCAGTAGTGGCATGGACATCCTCTCCACTTATCATCACAGCCTTTAGAACTGTACACTAAAGTTAAGAATGTGTGATATGATGGCACACCACAGTGGAAGTGTTTACAGCTGGGAGTAAATCTGGAGGTCCTCAGTCTGTCAGCTATCAGTTTTCTCCACCTCTTCTGTCCTGGCCACTGGGTTTCTCCTTTATGTTGCTAGAATTCAGGGGGCCGTGAAATCATGGAAAATGTGGATTCCACACTTGCCAGAGCAGTTGACCAATACAAAGCCATAGATAATACTCCTGTATTGCAAAGAACATTATTGTGAAGTCCAAACTAAATAAAAATGGAGCCAAGTTAAATTCAGGTTGAGGCAGTAGGATGTAACAAAGTTGAAAAAGCTTTCAATCAAAGTTCAAGGAACACTAGCACCAAGGTGGAGAAATTCTTGGGGGTGTTTGACTATTACATCATACAATGATTCCTTCCATTTTACTGGAAATTCTGAAATGAAGTTCATTTTGTTGCAATTATTCTCTGAAGATCATGAGTTTAAATTGAGTAATGCATTGCCCAACCCATAGTAATAAATATTCATTTTGTCCTGTTCAGATGAAGGGAAGGAAAACACACTTTCAAAAATTGCCAGGATTATTTCTGTGTGTTTACATGCACATGTATACACGTGTGTGATCATTTTTCTTGTCCAAAGGGAAGACTTTCAACTTTGAAAACTGTAAATTGTTTTTAGCATAATTTCTCAAGTGGCTATGAAATACTCATTTTCTCTCTGGTGACAGACCATGAAGCACTGCCTTTAACTTTCAAAATAAATGGGAAAAGTATCTATAGCTTTATCTTAAGTTCTTTAGAAAGGACTATAATAGCTTTAGGAATTAAAGATGTAAGTTTCAAATTGGTAATTTAAATTCAGCAAACCACTTGATTCATTGGTCAGCACTATATTTTAAGAATTTTTTCTACAACTTCCACTGTTTCTAAGTGAATCTTGAAGCCTTGGATGGGTTGTCTTCCTCCCCAAACTTCATAGCATTTTGATACACCCTTATTCTAGTTGAAAATGTTTGGGAATTTGCCAATCAGAAAGACTAAAGAATAACATAAAATAAAGGAGTAAGAGTATTGTTAATTTCTCTCACTTCCTACAAGTGTCTCCACTTCCTCTATGCTAGCGACAGTTCCCAGGTACAACTCAGGTATTACCTCCTTCACCTTTGATGCAGGTCCGTTCATCACTTCCCATCCTGGGAGCTCCAGGGAAGGCAGTGAGAACCAGACAAGGCCTCGCTGTCCTGCCACCCATGCCCAGTGAGGGAGAGAGAGCAAGAAATAAACAAGCAAAGAATAAAACAGTTACTGATTTGCATGGTGCTCTGCAGGAAATAAACAAGAGCTTTGATATAGAATATTGTGCCATGGAGGTAGTCAGGGACACTTCCTCCACGGAAATGATTTCAGTCAAGACCTGAGGAAGAGAAGCGTCTGGTCTACTGGACCAGTTTTCTAGTATCAGTTTTCTAGGCTACTGGAACAAAGTGCCACAGACTTAATTGCTTAAGTGACAGTAATTTATTGTCCACATTAGGGAGGCTAGAAGTCAGACAGCAAGGTATCCACAGAGATGGCTCTTGAAGGCTGTGGTAGGGGAGAAGGTGGCTTCTGGTGGTTTGCCAGAAATCTTGGGTATTCTCTTGGCGTGTAAACTCATCATTTGCTCTCTTGCCTTGATGTTTACATGGTGCTGAACTGTATCTGTGTGTGTATCCAACCCTCCCCCCATTTAAGGATGCAAGCAGTATTTGTTACCTTGGCTTAGGAGCCCACCCTGCTCCAGCATGTTGTCATCTTAACCAATTGCATCTATAATGACCATTTTTTTTTCAAATAAGCTCACATTCTGAGGTACTGGAGGTTAGGACTTGATGAATTTGTGGGAGAGGAATACAATTTAGCCCATAATGGGTACCAGTTGTGCAGTAAGTGCCCAACCAGAGGAAAGTGGGACAGATGTCCTAAGGGGCAAAAGGGTCTGGCACGGTCTGGGACTGACAGAGAGGGGTGTGACTCTGGAGTTGAGTGTGAGGGTAAGAAGGGCTGGAATGTGGTGAGCAAGCAGGCAGAGGCCAGGTCAAGGAGTTTGACTTCTATTCTACGGGCAGTGGGAAGATTCTGAAGGTTTCTAAAGGTGATTTCTTAGAGGAATTTGCAACTGTTTTTTTTTTTTTAATGAGATAGCTACAGTCCCATTGCACATGAATTTGCTGAGAACACAGTGTTATTTATATTTAGTCTTTGTTACTCTATTTTTAAATTCCTAAGTCAAAATATTTTTTCACCTTTAACTTTCGGTCTGATTTTCATCTGCACAAATAAATGATGTTAATTTAATTAATGGCTCCCCTCTCTGAATAACAACTGCCTTTCCATTTAAAAAAGGAGATATAGTGCTCACTTTGGCAGCACATTTGCTGAAACTGGAACAATGCAGAGAAGATTAGCATGGCCCCTGTGCAAGGGTAACACACAAATTCATGAAGCAGTCCATATTTTGAAGACATGGTATCCTTCCCAAATGAGAATCCACAATCAACTCACTGACTTGCACAGTGAGATTGTTAAACGAATTACTTGCATCAGTACTGAGCCTGGAATGAAGGTGGAAGTAACCACTGCAGATGCCTAAGATAACATTTTTAATAAATTGATTGTCAGTTATTAAAAAAAAAAAAAGATATATTCAACTACTGATTCCAGGCACACAGTTTTCCACAAACCCATTTGGAGTGAACAGTGAAAAGTCACCATAAAGTCAACATCCATTCCAAAGCTGTGATTGTTTCCAATGCATTTTATTTTTCAGTGCTGGGGATTGAACCCAGGCCCTCCCACATGCCAGGCACGGGCTTTAGTGCTGAGCTCACAGCCACCCTCCCTTTTTTTTTTTTTTTTTTTTTGTGGGTACCGGGGGGTCGACCTCAGGACCTCGCGCACCAGCAGGCGCCCATGCCACTGAGTGATATCACCCGCCCCTTTTTCGTATGTGGGTTCCGGGAGTCGAACTCGGGCCCTCGCGCTTGCTGGGCAGGCGCTTAAGCCACTGAGCCATCTCACCAGCCCGACCCTCCCTTTTTGATTTCTAAAAATTTTCAGATTTTTTTCCATCAGAAACTCCTTACATGATAGATTCCATCAAACAGATTTTTATACAAATCAGCATAAATAAAATGTCATAGCTTGCCCTGACTGCTTTGTAATCTGAAAGTAATATTAGTTTTAACAGCCTATTACATATTTTTTCAACTTCAAGCTGTGAGTGCTGGCTTTAGGCTGCACTCCTTTCAAACCAAAAAAAGGTCCAGTGTTTTCTGTTTTCCACGTTGAAGTTCTAAGTGAAATATCATTTGATTCTTTCTTTTTTTCTTTCTTTATTTATTTCTTTCCTTTTTTTTTTTTTTTTTTTTGTTGTTGTTATTGTTGTTTTTGAAACAGTCTCTCACTGTGTAGTTCACGCTGGTCTTAAACTCACTGTGTAGCCCAGGCTGGCCTCGAACTCCAGGCAATCCTCCTGATTCAGCCTCCCAAGTGCTGGGATTACAGGTGTGTACCACCACAGCCAGCTTGGAATGTCATTTGAGAAAAAGATTCTGTTGCTTTAAAAAAAAATCAAAGCCACAGATACTGTTAGTCTTGTTTCAATTTCAGATCATTAGAGATAAATAAGAAGAACACAAGTAGCCATGCTTTGATACACCATAGCATTGAAAGTGGGAAGGAAATGTGGAGGCCCAGGAGCACAGGCTGTACAAGCATCACAGGTGAGCAAGTGCACACTGGTTGAGCCGGGCAGGGCAGCTCCCTCAGCGACACCACCTCCACGGGCCCATCAGCAATGCAGCTGTGTTCCAGTTGTCTCCATTTTTCTTTGTTTCACTTCCTATCTTGATAAAAAAAAAAAAAAAAAAAAAACTTTCTCATTTTCAACAATACAGAACCAGCAGAATTGTGGCCACATGTTTCACAACATGGGCAGTTGATGTCATGCTTTTATGACACTTTATGACAAACCCTTTTTTCCTGATTGAGAAATTGGAAGAGCGTTCTCTCTAACTCTCTCATCTCTCGCAATGCTTCTTTTAACTGGCCACATACATAGTTTTTTGTTTGTGGATATTTTTGTTTATTATGAACTTAAGTGTGATAGTGGGAGATATTTGTTATACATTGAGGGTCAAAGGAAATTTAAGTTTTAGGTGTATAGCAGAAGCACCACAAAGATGATCATACATAAAATTGAAGTACATCAGACCATTAACAGTTGTTGCCTTCGAGGGATGACACTATGAGTAGCGTTGTTTTTGCCTTGAAAAATTACCATTTTAAGAATGGATTTTTATTTTTGTCATAAAATTTTAGGTAACTTTTATAGGTGATTTCAGAAATTTACTCTCTGATACTCTTATGATTCTTATATATAAATTACTTGTAATTTTAGCTGTTTATTTCCATAGTGCTTCAAAAAAGAAAGCACTGAAGTTTATATCCAAGATATATTAAACTATAATCCGTTGAGAATTTTTAAATGTATTTATCTTCAAGATCTACAAATGCTCTGCTCTTTCACCTAGTCTTTTATCAAAATATTTACTTTTCAGAAGGATTTGTTTTTATCTTAGTAGTTCAAATATTGTCTCTCTAGAGGAACATATAATGTATATGAACAAACTTTGGAATTCAGTGTTCTTGAAATATAAAAATAATTGGTAAATCATTTTTAAACTTAAAAATTATGTTTTAAATATGCTATTTGAAAAAAATTAAGAATTCAAAGAAATCAATACAAATTAAAGAATCTTTAATTGTAAATTTCATTTAGCTTACATGCAAATTCTACTTACTATATTTTTAGCAATAAATGCAAATTCTTAGAACTCAAACATGAATGAGGACTCTAAGGATTTCTCCTCTCTCTCCCTCTCTCTCTCTCTCTCTCTCTCTCTCTCTCACACACACACACACACACATGCACAAGGTAGAGGAAGGTTCCTTGCACCCGTATCCTAATTTGGAATTCAGAACATTTTTTTCTCACAGAAATAAGAAACACCAATATTGTTAGTATGTAGTTTACCTTCATTCTGGGTTAAAAGTAGGTTGGGGGTGACCTGGGACTACACAAATTTATTACATTGTATGTATGGGGAAATTTCATTTGCGTTTAAGCAGCTATTTTCAGGAGAATCTGTGAGAGCACACCAAATGTATGGGTCTGGGACTGTTTGTCCACCGCAGGGCTGTGCTCACATTTTGGAGGAAGCGAGGAGAAAAGAGGCTTGCTTCCTGATCCCAGAGTGCTCGCAGAGTGCACTGGGAGACAAGCCTGCAATGAAAAGATCATTACTGCAAGACAAAAACATGTGGAACCCAGTCCCAGGCAATACTTCATGTCTTCATCTATCTGTTCATTTAACACTTATTTCTTGACTTTATAATGTATCTCTATTTTTATCTTTTTTCTATGTATTAAGTGATATCCTTCTAAAATTAATAATGCACAATGATAGCCAAATGTTTGACTACTGTACACATTTGTAGTGGCAAAATTACTTAAAAGAACTTGAATATCTGTCAGTAGTGAATGACTGTGTAAACTGTGGTTGGTCCATTCCATGAGATGTTATGCAACCACAAATAAGATTATTTGTTGGCTGGGTGTGGTGGTGGCAATTGCCTGTAATCTCAGCACTCTGGGTGGCTGAGGCAGGAGGATCTCAATTTTAAGCCCAGCGTGGGCAACTTAGTGACTTAGTGAGACCCTGTTTAAAAGTTAAAAAAAAAAAAATTTAAAGAGGTAGGATGTAGCTCAGTGAAAAGGCCTTGGGTTCAGTCCCCAATATCACACACACACACACACACACACACACACACACACAAAAGTAAAAATCTGGGTGCAAAGGTATGTCCATATTTTGTTCTCTTTTGTACAAAGACAACAGTGACCTCCTCCCCTAAAATGTTTGAATTTAAAAGGATGAAAGTATGTATACCAAGTTATTAACATTGATCACCTGTGTGTGTTGAGAAAAAAATGATAATTTTAATACAAAATGAAAACAAAATTAAATAGAGAAATTAAAATCATTTTAATTTCTGATTTTTATTTTTTAAGTAGTCGTGTGTGTGTGTATCTGTGTTTGTATTTCTGCATAAACTTCCCTGGGTAATTAATTATAAATAGATATTTTTTGACTGCCCACTATGTTGATGTCACTTCAGAGGTCTTCTGGTGGGAGTCCTTTGACCACAAATCACCCAACAAACCCACATGGTGATTCCTAAATAGGCAGTCATTTCAGTTTCCTGAGATCTGCCTAAGGGGTCCATCTTAGTCCTTTTGCATATTGCTACAGCCTTATGGGTTAGAGTTTCCTAAGTGTAAAACTACAGCTAAGGGGTAATTAGCCTCAGAAAGAAATACGTGCATTTTATAAGTGTTACTAAATAGTGTTAGGACATGTATATATATATATTCATTTTGTTGAGTTATTTGAAATAGTTAAAATTTTTCTACTGATTAAAGTTCATCACAATATCAAGATCACTGGATTTATTGTTACTCTGAAAATGCACTTAGGTTTTTCTGTCACTGTTTTGGTTTTTTATTTATTACCTGCTTAAGGTTTATTTGTACAAACTGCATAGGAGGGTACCAGCTCCATTGCAGGTGGCAGTCCAGGGGTCACATCAGTCCTTTAATAGCTATTTTAACTATTTCAAATAACTCAACAAAATGAATATATATATATACATGTCCTAACACTATTTAGTAACACTTATAAAATGCACGTATTTCTTCCACATGTTGGTTTTAGGGTTCCCCTTCTCATCCTCAACTTTTAGTTGATGAAACTAGTTTAGAAACTAGTTAGCCTCAGAACTAAATAGTTAGTTTAGAAACTAAATAGTTAGTTTAGAAACTAGTTAGCCTCAGAAACTACAATGCTCCCTTGTGCCAGCATGGGACCTGCTCCCACTGTAAAGGTCCTGTGCTAATGAGTTCTCTTGCATCACCTTAAAGGACCAATATGGCTGCCTTCTAGACAGGGTATGGACTCAGAAGGAAGCCAGCTGCTGGTGGATCTGTTCTGCTGGCTCCACTTTGAGAATGAAGTATATTTCTGCTCATCACTACTGTAAACTCACAGCATAAGTTCATACACCTTGGGAAAAGTGAGTGCTTTAATGCAGTGTCCTCTACCTCTTCTGAGCAATTATTCATCAGGAAACAGATGGATATTACATCAACATGACACTTTCTTCAGTCAAGCACAAAGCTAAACAATTAGATAGTTCTGTAGTTTGGATGTGGCTTGAGTGTGTTCCCCAAAGGTTCACACGCTGGAAGTTTGGTCTACAGGTTGGTGGTGTTAAAGTGATAGGAACTTTAAGAGATGGGGACTAGTGGAAAGTGATTAGGTCCTTAGGTTTGCCACATTTGGAAGGAGATAGTGTGGTTCCTTTGGAAACCTGGTTCCCAACAAAGTCAGTTGTCATTTAAAAAAAAAAAAAAAAAAGCAAGCCTGGCTCCTGAATCCTCTGACTTCCTATCTTGCTTTGTGATCTCTCCTTCTTGCGAGCATTCTCACCCCATGCCATCTGCCATATTGTGATGTAACCAGGAGATCCTCAGCAGATACTGACACTGTGTTCTTACATGTCCAGAGCTGTGGGCTAAGTAAACCTTTTTCCACCACGAAATACCAGGATATTCTGTTATAGAAACAAAAAACCGAACAAATATAGATAACAATGAAGCATAGCAAGAACTACCAAAGAAAAGTCTCCCAGCAGATAGTGGGATTTGAGGTTTGCCTTAAAGAATAGCAGAGTAACTAAAAGGGATTATATATGCAGATTATCTATTAGTAATATCTGGCTTTTGAAAGACTGAACAGAAGCTTTCAGACTTTTAAACATCCACTCGCCACACAGAGAGCAGCCAATCTGACAAACTCATTTAGCCCTATTGTCCAATCCAGTTCCATTTTTAAACAATAGGATTTTATTGAATTGTATATTGAAGGTACCAGTAGAGTCATGAAACTAGTTTCATCAACTAAAAGTTGAGGATGAGAAGGGGAACCCTAAAACCAACATGTGGAAGAAATACGTGCATTTTATAAGATCTCCAAGGCAGCTTTTAGCCTCAGAAACTACAGATATAAAACTGTTTCCGTGTGACATTTTTATTTCTGAGGGATGAAGAGGAAAAGTTACCGTCACCAGATGAGTGCCTGCAGACGTGAATTCTTTGGGCGTCCTTAGGTCATTCTTCAGTAGACAGGCTGATGTAATAATGATGGTGGACTTATTCATGGTCACATTCAGGATGAACAGAAAAGTGGCCTCAAATTATTTGTTAACTCAGTATTTTACTTACAAGTTACTGTAATTACATGGCTATGTCTATTCC
Organism: Erethizon dorsatum; assembly: GCA_028451465.1. Taxonomy (NCBI): domain Eukaryota; kingdom Metazoa; phylum Chordata; class Mammalia; order Rodentia; family Erethizontidae; genus Erethizon; species Erethizon dorsatum. The sequence continues at coordinate 54,635,921 of CM051837.1, read as the reverse complement.
ATAACATCAAACATCTGGTGAAAACTAAAGAAAATATCTTATAGCCAGATGTTTAGCTTATAGCCATGCAGGCAGAACACCTGTGCACTAAAACTGTTTTTCACCCAGACAGCTGGTATATGTGCCAGTAGTCCAGCTTCTGCTGGGACTCCAACAGGTGCCAAACCCCATAGTAAAGGTCTCCACCAGCCAGTGTGAGACAGAAGGACTGATGTGACCACTGGACTGCCACCTGCAATGGAGCTGGTACCCTCCTATGCAGTTTGTACAAATAAACCTGAAGCAGGAAATAAATAAAAAACCAAAACAGTGACAGAAAAACCTAAGTGCATTTTCAGAGTAACAATAAATCCAGTGATCTCGATATTGTGATGAACTTTAATCAGTAGAAAAATTTTAACTATTTCATATAACTCAACAAAATGAATATATATATATATATATATATATATATATATATATATATATATACATGTCCTAACACTATTTAGTAGTATGTATATAGGTGCATATATATATATATATATATATATATACATATATATATGCACACACACATATATATGCTATATATATACAGAGAGAGAGACTTATCATGCATATGGCTCTTGTGACTATAGAAGTCCCACAGTCTGCTGGCTGCAAGCTGGAAAACCAGGACAGCCAGTGGTATAAATCAGTCCACGTTTGAAGCCCTGAGGACCTGCCAAGTTGATGATGTAAGTCCTGGTCCAAGCCTGAAGGCCTAAGAATCAGGAGCCTGACATCCAAGGGCAAGAGAAGATGGTGATGGCCTTGATAGGATAGAGAAGTGGAATTTCCCCTCCTTCTCTTTATATTTTACTCTGGCCTTCCTTCAGTAGATTGGACAATACTCTCCCGCATTGGTGAGGGCCGGCCTTCTTCAGTCAGTCTACCAATTCATATGCTAATGTCTTTTAGAAATGCTGTGACAGACATGTCCAGGAATAATGTGGTACCAGCTATCTGGGCTTCCCTTAGCCCTGTCAAGTTGATACATAAAATTAACCATGCACACATACGCTGTCACAGTCTTTAACAAAATTTAAACTTATGTCTACTTACTTTTTTTTTTTTTTTTTTTTTTTTGTGGGTACCGGGGGGTCGACCTCAGGGCCTCGCGCGCCAACAGGCACCCGTGCCGCTGAGCGATATCACCGGCCCCTTTTTCGTATGTGGGATCCGGGAGTCGAACTCGGGCCCTCGCGCTTGCAAGGCAGGCGCTTACGCCGCTGAGCCATCTCACCGGCCCTCTACTTACTTTTAATGACATTATTTGACTTATTTTTCTGAGACTGGTGAGAGATTTGAACCAAGCGAAGTACTTTCAGCTTTTACCACCAAAAAAATAAGGAAATTGATTAGAACATTCACTGAGTATAGAGTATATGCCAGCCACTCTGTTGGCTGTTTCAGCACTTTAGCACCCTGATAGGCCATTCTGGTTGAGGTTGGGGATCTAATTTTCAGTTCAGTGCTTGATCTTTTTGCCTGGTCTGCTAGAGCAGGCTCCTTACTGTTATCTCTGCTTCTACTTTTGTTTCCCAAAAGTTCATTCTGTTCAGATGCTCCTGAGTGCTATTAAAATATCATGTCACTTTCCTGCCTAAAGCTCTTCACACATTTCCCATGGCAATTAGAAAAAAAATTCACACTCCCTTTAATGGCCTACAAACCTCCTCTCTGCACGCAGTCTGGCCATTGGCTACCTACCTCTGTAATTTCACCAGGGACTCTTCTTTTCCCTGTTCATATGCTTCCACCCAGGGGTCGACACACTACGGTCTAGAGGCAAAATTCAGCCACTTCCTATTTTTGTATAGCCCTTAAACCAAGACCAGTTTTTATATTTTTAAATGGTTGGGGGAAAAAAGAAGAACAATATTTTGCAACACATGAAAACCATATGCAATTCAATTTTCAGTGTCCATAAATAAAGTTTTACTGCAAGACAGCCATACTCATTCGTTTAAACAATCCAGGGTTGTTTTTGAACTAAAATAACAGAGCTGAGCAGTTGCGAGCAACACTGGATGGCCCACAAAGCTTACAATATTTACCAGCTGGCCCTTTACGGAAGTTTGCCAACCCCGCTTTAGCCACATCAGCCTCCTTTCTGTCCCTAAAACTCACCCTGTGCCGTCCCTTCTCAGTGTTTTCTATTTCCTGCTCTCTCTTCCTGGAATGCTCTTCTCCAGCTTTTCGTATGGCTGGTTCTTTCTCATGAAGTCTCACTTAACTTGCCCAAAGCCAGCAGAAGTTCACACACTATTGGACTGGATCTCTTACCATAAAATGGCCAGTTTCTCCTTGCATGGAGAGCTTTGGTTTAAGATTCTTTCATTTCTAACAATGGGAATGAGAAGCTTTCTTGAGGTTATGATTGGTTCTGAATTCCACTAACATGGTGACACCTTCTGCAGTTGGTGTAAAAGGATGTTCTTTGCCTGTCGCACCCAGGAAAATAAGAAGTCAGAGAAAGAGACTGTGTCTTCCATATCCCAGACTTGGGGGATGAAAAGAAACGTCACTGAAACTCCCCATGTCATTTCAGCCACATGCCCATCCCATTATAGCCAGCAAGGCAGAAAACACAGCCAAAAACTCTTAACATGAATGTATACATGGGACCTCCAAGATAGGATGGAGTTCTTTCTTTAGTCTAGCACATTGGTCTACCAAACAAGGAGTCAGGAGGCCCTCCAGACAAAAGTTAGATCGTGGGCTGAGAACTTGCTCAGTGGTAGAGTGCTTCCCTAGCATGCTCAAGGCCCTGGATTCAATCCCCAGAACTGGGGGTTGGGGGTTGAGGGGTGGATCATTTAGTCAATGTGCATAGGTTCGTAAGTCCTCAATGGGGAAACTTCCTCTCTTGGTATCACCACAAAAGCACACCAAGTCATCCTTCCACTCTGAGCCTATTTCCTTATCTCAGAAACATGGGCTAGCTAATCTTCTTAGAGACTGCATAAGCATCAAGAAAATATTTGTAAAACTGCCTTTTAAACAGTCCTTAAAGGAATAAGCACTGTGTCACTAGCCTTCTCTTAATACCATAAAAGAGCAACACAAAATTCTACTTAAGAAATACCCTGTGACAATCCCCCCAATGTTGTATCTTAAAGAGTATTTAAATTGGTACATCCTTAAATGTATCAAGTTGTTCTTAAAAATATAGGGAGAAATATATGTACAAGAGATTTCAAGAGCTGTTTCTAGAATGCAAGTATGTTCTGTGAGATGCGGAGGGTCTATCTTTCCTAGACAGAGTTGAAAGATGGGTTGTGAAAAAGCAAACAGCAGAGATAAGAGATCAAGAGCAAGCCAGAAATACAGCCATCAAGACCTCTTGGATAAGGAACTCTTACAGCATATGACAGTTTTAATTTACAAAATATGTATTTCCCAAAGCAATTCGGGGAATGGTTTTTGTTGTAGAAATTATTTCAGTGGCACTGAGAATAGCAAATACCAGGGGGATCATTCTGACCAAGGCTACTAAGGGAACTTTTGAACTGTGACTTAGGAGAAAATAGTGTAAGTCCTTGGAGAGGGAGGGCCAGGTTGGGGTGAGAACTGGTTTTAACACATGCTCAGGCTGGTGTGAGAGTCCCATGGTGCCCTGGCCTTGAAGTCAGGAGACATGGGTCCCTCTCAGTGCGCCAACATACTAGCCATGCAGAGTTGCTCTCTGAGAGTCATTTTTCTCCTCTGTAAAATTAAGACAATATATTCTTTATTTTTCCAGGGGTTTCTGAGGAGTTAAAATAATATCTGGAAAACAGCTGGCCCTGTATCCTGCTCAAACAAAGCTGTTGGTACTGTTCTCATGTGCCAGGCCAGTGTACAGACAAACACTTTACCACAATAACACCATCTTCACCGTACTACAAAGGGCCCAGTGCTGAGGCATAGCTAGTATTACAAGCTGACAGATCCTCCTGGGTCTACCTGGAGATGATTCGTGGTAAGAGAGCACTGCAAGAATAGAGAGGACCATCAGCTTGCTCAGGGGTGAAGGTAGCTCACAGAACCTTCACTGGCTGAAGAGAAAAAGTGAGTCTAGGGTTCGAGTCAGAAATGCAATTGCAAGGCTAGAGCTTTGGGAATTGAAAATCGTTGAGATTGCAGGTCCAAGGCCTACAGGGGATTTGACTAGTGTAGTCAAGACAGAAAGCCAAACTCTGAGCCAGAGTAGCTGAACTGAGCATCAGGTGGGACAGGTAGACTAGGAAACAGAAAGTAGGCCACAAACCAGGAGAGGCTGAGCAGATGGTGTGTATAGATATGGCTGTTGCAGAATATCTGAGCTGGGGTGTGGTGGGGGCTCCACCACTGAACCAGTCGACTGTGCAAGGCCAGTGCCCCTTATCACTCATCCCCCACCCACTCATTTCTGCCCACACTTTCCTATGTGGATCCTTGCCCAGCCTGTCTGGATTCCAGTGGCATCCACAGCTCTGCTGTTTTCCTTGTCTGTAAAGTACACGCGAACAAATGGCACAGCTGTAGGGAGGCTACTCACCTGGCCTCAGCTATAAGTGAGCAAAAAACTCCAAAAAACTCCCCCTAGGAAGGAAGGTCCCTTTGCAATCAAAGGAAGGGGCAAGGCCATTTCGCCAACTCCTTTCTCTCTGCAATTCCTGGGCGTCTTCAAAGTCTGAGGCTTGGAGGTGATGTAACCAGCATGGGTTCTGATGAGAGATGGACCCAGGTTCTAGTTCATCCCCTTCAGAGTCAGCTGTCCCCTACTCCGTTTCCAAGCTTCCCTTCCTGACTGCCAGCAACAGCAGCAGGTAGTATTACCACTGCATAGCTGAGTATGATCATTCAGTGCGTAGAAGGAGGTAGTTCAGGATTATCAATAAATAATATATGAAATAGCAAGGTGTGTGAAAAATGAATGGTTGTTTTACAAGCCTGTAATTTTTTTTTTTAATGTAGATGCACTTTGTGAATTTCCAGAAAGACACATAGCCCTGTAGTACTTCTCAAACTTAATTGACCTATACAAAATGTTAGGGGCTGAATTGTGCCTCCCCACACACCCAGTTCATATGCTGACTCTCCAATACCAGTGCCTCAGAATGTGCCTGTATCTGGAGATAACACCTCTAGATAGGTAACTGAGGTGAAATGGGGTCATTACAGTGGGCCCTAATCTAATGTGATCGATGTCCTTATAAGAAGAGGAGACTAGGACACAGACGTCAGATGTGCGTACACAGATAAATGCCGATGTGAACACACAGTGAGAAAGTATGCATTTGCAAGCCTGGGATGATTCAGAAGAAAACACGCCTGCCAATGCCTTGATTTAAAACTCCTAGTCTCAGGGCTGTAAAATAACTAATTTCTGTTGTTTAAGTTACTCAGTACTCTGGGGTATTGGTTATGGAAACTAACAGAAAACCTGTTAGTGTCTAAGTGATCCATTTGAAAATACAGTATGCCTCTGTGTTTCAGAGTTTACAGCCTCAGTCGTTCGTGAATTTTTCCTTAAAACCTAACTAATGATTTTTCGCAGAAACCCCTGTAATTTCACGGAAACAGCAAATATCCTCCTCAATTTGGGCGGAGGGCGGGAGGTTTGCAAGTAGCCAATCCGAGAGCTTTATTCAGTTCTCCTTGCTGCTGATTGGCTGCTGCCCTGTAACCCCTCTCTGACAGGTGCGCCAGCATTCATTCCCACATCGTAACAGGTTGCCGTCCACGTGTAACTCTCTCGAGTGTTCTAGGTTGTGTTCTTCTTAAAGGCCTAAGATGCTGCCAAAATGCCCTGTACCTTCTAAGGCTTCTGGCAATGCACCTAAGACAGAAGAAGTTTAAGACACTCCAGGAGAAGGTTGAACTACTGGATTAGTGTATTTAGGGTTTAAACTATACAAATAGGCATTTATAGGCATTTTTCTGGCCGTATCTGAAATTCCCGGTTTTTCACAATTCATTGGGTGCTCTAGGAACATAATCCCCACAAACTGCAGGGTCCACAGTAGTAATGACAATTGTTTCAGTGCTATTTAACTCAAACTTATTCTAGACATTTACTCATTTTTATTTGTTATCTAACAGCACTGATTCATAAATACTAAATTTTGCTACCTTTGTGAGTTCTTCTCACTTTCCCATACTTTGATTGTAGTTAGCTGCCAAAGTTTGGAGTACAAACTTGTGTGGATGCTTAGTTCCCAGTGTGGTGATGTTAAGAGGTGATAGAACCTTTAAAAGATGGAGCTTTAGGTCATTGGAGTGTTGCCCTCAGAAGTGATTACAGCTAATTTCTCAGAGTGAGTTAGTTCTTATAAGTGGGTTGTTATAAAAGAGCAAGATCAGCCCCACCCCAGGCTTTGGCTTCCTGTCTTGCCACATGATCACTTTTGCATCCCACCACTGTGATGCCATCCATCAAGAAATGCACCAGCTCCTTGTAGGTGCCCTTCATCAGTGAACTTGGAGGCACAAGAGATCAATATGGCAGAAGGCATCAGTTCTAGGTCATCCTGTGGGTTCCATCTTGCTCTCTCCCTCTTCCATCTTCTCCTTATGAACCCAGCCCTGATGATCTCAAGCCCAAGCCTGGACACTGTGATGGCAGACTGCACCAAATGCTTAATCAGCTCCTATGACCATGTAAGCTCTAAGCTCTTCAATAAAGTCCTTATTTTGCTGAAGGTGATCTTGTTTCTCTGATCAAACTTCAGCTGATACAGATTTGGGGACAAGAATCATTGCTGCTATAATACAAACCTACAATGTGTGCCACTGTCTTGGAACTGGGCAGTGGGTAGAAGGTGGGGGTGCTTGATAAGGCTGTCAGTGAAGGTTTAAATTCACATGAGGAAAATATTATTGGAGTCTGAAAGAAAGAAGACGTTTGTATGTAGTGGTGAAAAGTTTAGCAACACTGAAACCTGGGGTAACTTACAAAATAGAAATTGTATCAGTGAACTGCATGATTTAGTGACGGAGATTTCCAGACCCAGTGTTGAAAATGCCACTTCACGTCTAGCTGCCTACAATACAATAAGAGAGAACAGAGATGAGCTAAGGGCATGGTTAAATATAAAGGTAGCAGAATATTGCTAGGTTTGAAAATGAAATGGTTTCTCATTCCTAGCCCCTCCAAAGAGCAAATAATTCTGAAATTAAGAAATGGCTTCTGGATCTGGTTCCACTTCAGATGGAGTGAGTGGATGCCACAGTATCTCTCCTGCTGATTCCATCTAAGAACCCTGAAGAGGATCCAAGGAGCAACTAACGAGGTCTCTGAAAAGGAAATAATGGCAGGTTTATTGGCGAGGGAAATCGAAACTCCAAGAAAGATCCATAAGGTGGTGAATGTTCTGGGCTCTTTCCCTTCAATATCACCAATGGAGACGTAGGACAGCCAGAGGTCCAGAACCACTTAAGTGGCATGGAAAGAAAAAGTTCCAGGAGAAACATTTTCTAATCAAAGGAATGGGGGAGGAGTCCCTGGGAACTCCTCTGTTTTTGTTCCACTTTGACCTGTCCTGATGCCATAAAGCAATGATACCTAGGGGCCTGAGGGAGGAGATGACTATATTTCGCATGTGGGAGGTTGTGCGTCACTGTAACCAGAGGATAAACTGGCAGATTGTATCATCTAATGATGGCCATAACAGTATCTGTCATCCCATGTATGTGTGTGCGGTTGTTTGTTTTGTTTTGTTTGTGGTACTTTGGATTGAACCCAGGACCTTCACACTGAACTACATCTCCAGCCCTTTTTATTTATCGTTTTTAAATTATGAGACAGGGTCTTGCTAAATTCCTAAATTCCCCAGGCTGTGCTCGAATTTGACATCCTCCTGTCTCAGCTTCCCAGAATGCTGGGATTATAGGTGTGTGCCAGCACACCTGGCCCCACATGCTCTTTTGACAATGTGATCTTATCATCTATTAAGAAGTGAAGCCAGCCAGGTGTGGTGGTGCATGCCTGTAATCCCAACACTTGGGAAGCTGAGGCAGGAGGATCCCCATGAGTTTAAGGCCAGCCTGGGCTATATTATGAGTTCAGCACCAGCCTGAACTACATAGCGAGACTCTTGTCTCAAAAAACAACAACAACAAAAAAGGTGAAGTCTCTGTTCCTCACCCTTGAAATTGCATGGACCTTTCAATCAGTAGAAAAGTGAGACTGAATAACCCCAAGACTAGATCATAACAGGCAATGTAGTTTCCTCCTGGCTTTTTCTTAGGACACTTGTTCTTGGAACCCAGCCTCCATGTAGTAAGGAAACCCAGGCCCTGTGGAGAAGTCACATGTACCTGTTCCAGCTGACTGCCCCAGCTGAAGTCCTAGCCAGTAGCCATAATTAAGCCCGTATTCGAGGCCCAGACATCATCTGAACACAGCCACATGACGGGCCTCTAAGCACAGTCAACCCGCAAGACTAGAAGAGATTTAACAGTGAATAAAATTTGTTCTGCGTCACTAAAGTCAGAATGGTTTGTTACATAGCAATAGGTAACTAGAACATGGACCAGAAAAAGATTTATCTTGGTTATTTTTCATCAGTTTTTAAATTTCCTTCAGATCCATTGTCTTACCTCCCACTTGTTCTAGTTTCCTGATCATGTTCTCCCTGTTGTTTTCACTTCTCATTTTGGTCTTTAGTAAGCTAAATGTTAATCATTGACTAGGAGCTCTGTATAACAGACAGTGACCTGAGGAACTACCTCTAAGCTTTAGATTCTGTAGCTTCATCCATCTGCAAAGTGGGAAGGACTGCATCACACAGTGGAAATACAGTGGTAGCTTTGTTCAAGAACTTAACTCTTGGGCCAGTGATGTAGCTCAGCGGCATAAGCGCCTGCCTGGCAAGCATGAGGTCCTGAGTTCGACTCCTGGTACCCGCATATTAAAAAAAAAGAACTTAACTCTTTCCATGATTCTCATCAAAAATTGAGTTGGACAAGAACCAAATCAAATTCAAGGGTTAGGTTCAATGTTGACCTTACAGGGAAATTTGATTCGGTTCTTGTCCAATTCAGTTTGTGACCAGAATTATGGAAAGAATTAAGTTCATGAACTGAGGTACCACTATAATTCTATCAATTAAAGAGGAAATGACCTAAACCAGCTTTGTTCCTGGTAGCACCCTGGTTTGAGAGGGATCATGGTAGAACATTCTAGCAAATGTGATTGGCAAATTAGTCATAGGTGGGTCAAGATATTCAGCCTCTCATCCCTTGGGTAGTTATGTACAGCCTGATAATGCATTTACTATAGTATGCTGCATACCAATATGGTTTTAAATCATCATCATTTTCTTTTTTTTTTTTTTTTTTTTGTGGGTACCGGGGGGTCGACCTCAGGACCTCGCGCGCCAGCAGGCGCCTGTGCCACTGAGCGATATCACCGGCCCCTTTTTTGTATGTGGGTTCCGGGAGTCGAACTCGGGCCCTCGCGCTTGCAAGGCAGGCGCTTAAACCGCTGAGCCATCTCACCGGCCCCAATCATCATCATTTTCTACACGTGCCCAGTGAGGTGGAGAAGGTTAAGAGACACTGATGTGTAGATGAGTTGAATCTTTATTGATGAGGACTTCATGTAGGTAACAGAAGCATATATACGAACCACCCTGATCCTAATCCAATTAAGGAAGGGAAATCCGTTTCAAACTATGTTATATTCCACTGGGATTCCTAACCTCCATCAAACTTGCTCAACTCCCAAATATATATGAGAATAAGTAGAGTAAGGCAGGAAAGGTAATGGGTTTGTCACTGCGCAGCTAAGTGACCTTAGGTAAATAACAAAGATCACCTAATGCAATTCCTTCAGTACAATGAGGAGAAAGCACAGACAAAGCATACATGCCTTGAAATATAAAAGACGTAGCTGTGGTAGTGTGAAGAAAAGAACCCATGTTCTCTCCAGGGACTGAACTATAAATCAGAAAGCCAATTTATTGCTTTAAAAGAAGAAAGACAGGAAAAAGGAACTAGGATGGGTGAAAAGGGAAAGGACACCAGGGAAAAGGGAAAAATGCAAGTCAGTTATACTTTTAATGTCTCCCAGTTCATTAAAAAGGATGGTCCATGCCAGTATCGATTGGAGAAATTTTTATGCCCACATCTTGTACCCTGGGCAACCACCCTAAAGACAACAACACACAACATACCAACCATTGTTATTCTCCCATCATTTTGCCATGAAATTCTGTTTTACCTTTTTTCCATAAAATAAAAAATTAATTAATTAAAAAATAGAATGAATTCACAAGGAGTGCTGAGCTTCCCTTTGGGATCCATGGTTATAAAATTAAAATCTATGATCACTTCAGTGATTGTCACAGTCACTTCCCCTCTCTGAGCTGAGGTTCTACTGTATCCGATGGTGTTGTAACTAGAGGTGACTGGCACATAGTGGGGTCTCTCCACATAGAGGCCACTGCGGTCAGCACAGGTTACTTCTGTGGCTCATAGCTCTCCCCCCTACCTTGAAACTAGGATAGACCCATAATTTTGCAACTTTGTCACTGTCCTTTCCCCTTTCACCCCTCCTAGTTCCTTTTTCCTTTTGAGCAGTTTCTTCCCATTTTGCAGTGTCTATTGTACATTTTGGACCTTGTTTACTCTTGAGACCATACCCATAAGTGAAATAAGTCAGACTCGCATGTGTAAACATCATATTGTCTCCCTTGTGTAAGACATCCTATTTTTTAACATATTCATGTTCCTAACTTTAAAATGACTTTTTGCCCAAGCCCTCTAACTTCCTCCACTACTCTCAGACTCAGTTTAAGTAACTGACTGATATTTCACAGAGAAAATGGTAAAATTAGGTGGGAATTCCTTAGCCTTCTCTCCCTCTCTAGTTGCGCCTGTTGCTGTGACTAAAGGTTTCTTGTCCTTTTGGAAGACTCACTTTCCTCATTTGCTCTGGATCCTTTTTGCCCACCTTCCCAACAACTTGCCTCCTGCATTGTTTCCTCTGTTTTCTGCCAAAACTCTCCAGATTTAATTTCTACTAGGACATCCAGTCACATAAAATTATAACATGACTCCCTTCAAAAAGATATGATCCTTTGCCCATGGTCCTTTCCAACTCCAGCCCTGTTTCTATGAGAAGATATCTTTCTATGAAAAGATTTCACCGTCAGACTCTAGAAGAGGGGTTCTCCAACTGTCCTCTCCACTTCTTCACCTCACATTTTCTCCAGGTTTTACTGCAGGTGACCTGGGTCCTCCACACTTCACAGAACATGGTCTCCTGGAAGATGCTTAATGACTTCATGTCTCCAAATCCAGCAGTCCCTCCTCCATTCTCACCCTGATTCCCAGTGACATAGGATCCATCAGGGCTCTTCCTTCCTGTTTTTCTTTTGTTTTGAGATGATAAAATGCACACAACGCAGTCTTTATTGTCTATAGCTCAATTACCCAACCTCTTTTCAGTCCAATTTACCTCTTTTTCTCCTCTAAACTTGAGTCTGAATGTTAGGATTGTGCTTGTCCCCACAACCCATCCTCTCCCCATGGTCTTTATATGGGTGATACAATCCAGTTTCATGTGTTCAAATATCATACTGAGGACTTCTAATCCAAGTCATCAGCTTTGACTTTTCCTCTGAGCTCGAGCCTGGTATAATCAACTTACATCCTGACATCACTCCTGGGAATCCAAGCCACACCACAGACCTAACATTGCTCTAAGCAAACTTTTATATGTCCTGCTCACCCATAAAAGCCAATACTTTCTCTATTCTGAGCTTGAATATTCAGCTATCAAAGATCCAAATGCAGAACTTACCTTGGATGTCTTTTACCCTGCAATCCAATCTTATACCTGTAGATCCTGAACATACTGAATACGCAGCCAGGATTCTTTCCAATCTACTACCCTGTTCATTGCCCTTCATATTTTCACTAACTTCACAAATAAGTTGGTTCACACAAATAATGTGCCACCTGCTGCCACCTCTGCTAAAACTCACTCTCTATAAAGAAACCAAATAATCTTTTTTTTTTTTAATGTGGGTATCAGGAGTTGACCTCAGGACCTCGTGCTTGCCAGGCAGGCACTTATGCCGCTGAGCTATCTCACTGGCCCTAAATAATCTTTTGAAGGAACAAGTAAAATTATGACATTAAAGCCAGATATGGTGCCACACGTCTGTAATCTCAGCTGCTCGAGAGACTGAGACAAGAACATGGCAATCTTGAGGCAAATTAGCAAGCAAGAGTCTGTCTAGAAATAAAGCTTAAAAAACAAGTGTAGGCTATAGAAGTTGTAGAGTGACTCTGGCTACAGTCGAAAGAGACAGAGAGACATAACAGTACTCTGCTTAGGGCTGCCCAGCCCCTCCATCCTAACTCAGTTAACCAGAGCCCCCCTACCTGCCCAGTCTCCTCCTCAGATCTGTGTCCATCCACTCAGATTTTTCACACCATGCTCAGTTCACACGGAGCTCCTTCACATCCTCGTACACACAACTCATCGCCATCTCAGGGACCCTCCACTCTGTTCCCTTCTGCTCACAGTGTTCTACCCCTTTGGACTTCGCTCACCTGGTTCTTTCTGAATATTCATGCCTTAGCTTAACTCTTATGTCCCCAGATGTCTGATCTGACCCAGAATATAAAGCTACTTCCCCAGACACAGCCTGTCTCTTCAGGTATCTTTTTTGCTTAATGTAATTTATTCTTTTTCTACCCTCTAATACCTTCCAAATTAGTTCATAAACTCTACAAGACTATGAACCTCCTTGAGTGCCCTGTCCCTATAGTCACACTGTCCCATAGAAATGTAATGTGAGCCCCAAATATAAGGCACACACGTAACTTACAATTTTCTAGTAGCCATGTTGGAAGAGAAGTTTAAAATTCTGAGAAAAGTACTTTTAATGACTTATTTTATTTAACCCAACATATCAAAAAGGTATCATTGAAATATCTTACCAAAACAAAATTATTAAGCCAGATGTGTAGCATGTGTCTGTAATCTCAGCTACTAAGGAGGCTGGGGTGGGAAGATGGGGAGTTCAAAGCCATCCTTGCAACTGAGGGAGTTACTGTCTCCAAAAATAAATAAAAACCAGCCCAAATAAAAATTATTAATGAGATCATTTATAAAAATAAAAAGAGGAAAGACATCTTTCCAAGGACTACTTACTCCAGCCTTGGCAGCCTTCTCCAGTTCTACAGGCCCTTAGTGGCTGCTGGATGAGCATGAACTCAGGAGCGGGGATCCTCAGGCCGAGACACCTGATGAGGTATTCTGCTTCATGACTGGTATTTCAGTGACCGTCGGTAACCTCCCTTCCACCACCATGTTGAATTCCTGCTAAGTCCTTGCTTCTTAACCTCTACCTCCTAGTAACAGACTTTCTTCATGAAAGCAAATATGATATATTTTTGGTCTTCCAGGTGTATATACTTGGGTTAAGACTCAGATAAGCTAATTCAGATATCCTCATACAACATATCGATTAATTTGAGGCATTTCTACCTCCTTACTTAATTATTTTTCTCTTTTCTGTTTGTTTGTTTTGTTTTGTTTTGTTTTGTTTTGTTTTGAGACAGGGTCTCGCCATGTAGTTCGGACTGGCCTCCAACTAGCAGTGATCCTCCTGCCTCAGCCTCCCAAGTGCTGGGATTACAGGCGTGCACTACCATGCCTGGCTTTTACTCAAAATTTTTAGTCTGATTTCACCCATTACCTTTTGAAACATCTTACTTTGATCTGGGAGATTAACTTCATCTGGGGATTGGGGAAAAAAGGAGAATCAAGATATATTACATACAGGTACAAATTCCCTATAATGAATGTGATCTTTATGTACGTCTAAAACGTACCAATAAAATTAACTTTCAAAAAATAACTTTATCTTAAAGTTGTGAGTCTTGTGTCGCTCCATATATACATGGTTAGTCCCACCTATATGCCTAAAGCAATGCCCAGTCACTTGTTTGGGTGCCAACCAAAGGATTTCATGGGCCATGTTTTAGAAACCATAAAGTGTAGTAGATATAGTTGTTCATCTAATATTTTCATTCTGAAATACATAGAGCTGATTCAATGCACTAAACCACACTTTAGCACAAACTCTCCAGCGACTGTCACCCACTTTCATTCCATTTTCTGTTTCTTTTCATACTTTTAAAAGATTTCTTCTACCTTTTCTCCCCATGCTCACACCATGGCACTCACACACAAGGATTATCTTATGACGAATGCCTCAATTCTTTTTGGAAAGCAGCAAAGGTTAAATCCTTTTGGTGCAGAGCTTTGCTGCCACTTAGTTGTCAGGCAATGTGAACTCTTGGAACCTCAGTTTTCCCATCTGCAAAAGAACTTTGGTTACTTTTGTCACCTGCTTTGTTTGCAAGATTACTGTGAGGTTCAAACAAGATAACAAAGGTAAGAACATGGTGAAAGGCTTGTCAAGCTACACAAAGGTGGGAAATATGCAGATAATTTGCAACAAAAATAGGCATTCCCTTTCATTCATTTAAATGTGGGTTTTTTTTTTTCCTTTCTTGCATCTAATTAAGTCAAGAGAAATGTCAGATGTCAGATTTTAAGGCTCATAATTTTGATTTTGCTGGGCAACAAAAATGAGCCCTTAAGTTCCTTAAGGATATAATTAATTTGTTTTTTTGTGTGTGTGTGCTAGGGCTAAAGCTTTATTAGGAATTGTTATGGCTTTTATCCTTTCAGCCATTTTGATACTAATGTAGAAAAGTTCAGCAAGGATGAATATTCGAAATATACATTACTTTATTTAATGAACATCTTCATTAATAGTTATGATTCATCATGTAACAGGCATTTTCAAAAGCAAGAGTAAGTGGATAGCAAGTGAACCCTTTGCAACTTGCTTGGAGAAGCAAACTTGGAGACCCAAATAAGTAAATTTAATTAGAGATTCCACATAGAATGATTGTAGGACACAGGCACATTTTACCTTGCCTTAAACAGGAGAACTTGTTCTGGTCTGTAACGTTTCAGAGGCCCTATTTCTGAGAGCCATTTCCCCCTACTCCATGGATGCTTTTGCAGCTGCTTTAAGGTGTAAGGATTTCATTTTAAATACAAAATATTCTCAAGCTTCTGTAATAACCTGCAGCTGTTTGACTACTCCATGCAAGAAGCTGAATATTGTGCATTGTCCCTGGAGCTGCTTCAGACCAAAAGCAAAATGTTTTCTGCTTCCAAGAATCAGTGAAGGGCCATCTATCAGTGGAATTTAAAATATTTCTCCAGTTAAGCTTCAGACCTACAGAGTCAGTTTTGAATGTGAGAAGTGACAACGAGTTAGCAGAGTTGATCTTTAAAAAGCTGTCTTGAGGGCCGGTGAGATAGCTTAGCAGCATAAGCGCCTGCCTGGCAAGCGTGAGGTCCTGAGTTCGACTCCCTGTACCCACACAAAGGAAAAAACGGGCGGGTGATATCGCTCAGCGGCACAAGCACTTGCTGGCAAGTGTGAGGTCCTGAGGTCGACTCCCAGTACCCACATTAAAAAAAAAAGCTTTCTTGAGATGACAAGGCTTTCTGTTCAGAGCAGCCTTTAGCCTTCTGTATAAGGAAACCCCTGCATGGTGGAGGAGGAGTACAAAGTCCTTACTCCCTCTAGGCAAAAGGATAGAGGAAAGTCTGTGGATTTTTCAGTGTTGTTTTCTAACACTCTAACATTTGACATCTAGAAGTGAATGCCCAATTCACAGAATATATATATATATATATATATATATATATATAGTGTTAGTTGAAGGAATCATTAATGAAAACCATGATACCATAACATTTTAGCTCTACAGACGATTTTCTTTACAAAACCCCATCAGTCTGAGTTCAAGCTGTTCCTTACAATTCTAAAACTACATGGCTGTATAGTTGTAACACAACTCGCACCCATAGATGGGAGGAGGGGGAAGGGCAGTATTAGCCTCGCAAGCCAGGCTACCCACACCAAGCCCAGTTTGGCACTTCTCGGGGTGCGAATGGCCCCTTGGGCTTCTCTTCAATCCCATGTCAGGGACAGCCTTCAGTTAGACCCGGCTTATTGCTAGGCTATCGCTTTTTTTTCTTTTCAAATTATTTGGAATTGACCACACTAGAGCTGGCCACATTTCAAATACTTGCACAAAGTTTCAATAACACTGAGTGTCAAACCATAAAATTTAGTTGTTAGGTGAACCAGCATTGCGCATAGGGACAAAAACACACGGAATAGAAGCAGGTGGGTGGGGCTGCCACCTCCTTTTTTAAAATTTTGATTTAATTTAATTTTATCTTGTTTTATTTTTGTTTTTATCTTACTTTTTTTTCACTTTCCTTTCTTCTTAATTTTTTTTTTCTTGTCTAAACAGCTGGGGAAAACTCCAGCCACAGAAAAACAATCCCATCCCCCAAACCCAGAGAACAAGTCCAGACAATCCCTCGAATAATCCTTCATTCTTTCCTTTTTACTCTCTTCTCTAGTTTCCCAAACCTTGCATGATCATCCTTTGTCCTCCAGCCTTGCTTCTACTTCCTTTCCAGTTATCTTTGTTTTACACATTATCGTCCCTAAATTTCCCCAGCACAGGGTAAAACCACCCAAGGGGAAACACTTAGCATACAAACTCCTAATTTACCATCGGTTCTGTTACATAACTATAGACTTTGCTCCCAGGGTCTCAGTATAAAATCAATAGTTACCACAGTTTGTCAGTTGCTAAATTGTGCTTGATGCTATTGTTATTGCTAATTATACTACTTTAGTTAGGATGTCATATCTGTTGTAATCCATTGTTCTCCCTTCTGTAACAACACTGGGAAGCTCTAGGGTAATAATCTCACTACAGCCCAACACCAAACAACTGGGGACTGAGTCAAACAGATACCAACTTCCTACTCTTAATTGGGAAGGTAGGATCTTGGGATGGACACAAACCAAAAACCTCCTACACACAGAAGACATCCCTGAAGAACAGACTTTTCCTAGAGAGGCCTTGATACTAGGTATATAGCCACCTACTACAAAAACTCACAAGGATCAACACAGAAAACAATTTAAAAATTTTTTGACATAGAAAATGACAAGATGCAGAAGCAAAATGCAACCTCAGAAATCCAGCCCACCCAGAACAACTCCAGGAGACAAGATAGAGGAAAATGGAAGACACACACCTGATATTTCTGAAATGATAGCAACTGAAGTAAAGAATGAAATCTATGAGGCTATAGAAGAAATCAGATCAGAAATAATCTCTCAGATAAAAAAAAGAAATAGCAACATTTATAAAGGAATTGATCAGCAAATCTAGAGTAGAGATAGATAAAAAAATAGATGATGATAGGAAGAGGATGGAAACCATGAATGATCAATATAGGAAAGAAATAGAATGCATGAAATGGATTCAAACAGATATCCAGGAAATTAAAAATACCATTGAAAGCTGGAAAAACCACTTGAATGAAACAGAAGAAAGACTTTCAGATCTTCAAGACAGGATCTCGACTAGTGAGTGTGAAAGGAAAGATATCTTGAAAATAACAAAAGAGAAGGAAATAACAATTCAATCAACAGCAGCAAGATAATGCACAGAAAAACAATATAAGAATAATTGGTGTCAATGAAAAAGCAGGAGTCAACACAAATGACATAAAAAACTATTTGCAGAAGGAATAGCAGAAAATTTCCCAATCATGGGAAAAGAATCAGACATACAGATAAGTGAAGCATATAGAATTCCAATTAGCCATAACTAAAATAAATCTACACCCAGACATATAATAATCAAGATCCCAGAAATTCAGCACAAGAACAGAATATTAAAAGCTGTTAGAGAAAAGAAAAAGGTCACGTATAAAGGAAAGTCCATCAGAATCACGGCAGACTTCTCAACACAAACCTTCAAGTCAAGAAGAGTTTGGAGTGAAGTATTTGAGGTCCTGAAAGAAAACAACTTCCAACTTAGATTGATGTACCCTGCAAAACTATCTTTCAAAATTAGTGGAGAAATAAGATACTTCCATGACAAAGAACAAATGAAGAAATTCATGACCACCAAACCAACCCTACAAAGAGTACTGAAAGATATTCTAGACAGATATAAAAATGACAATTCCAAAACAACAACAGAAAGAAACCACCAGGCAGGGCAAGCAATTAAGCAGGGAAGAAAAGCAGGGAACCAACAGCAAGAAAACACCATGACAAAGATAAGTCAATACATATCAGTTATAAGCATCAATGTAAACACCAATCAAAAGAAAGAGACTGGCAGAATGGATCAAGAAACAAGATCCAACAATATACTGTATACAAGACACACATTTAACTCAAAAAGAAATTCATAAACTGAAAATCAAAAGATGGAAAACAATCTTCCATGCATCAGGAACCCAGAGAAAAGCAGGGGTAGCTATTCTGTTTGTAGACAATGTAAACTTCAAGCCAAGAATGATCAAAAGAGATAAAGAAGGTCACTGCATACTTGTTAGGGGGAAAATTCAAGAGGAAGAGATAACAATCATAAATATACATGCACCAAATATGGGAGCACCCAACTATATAAGACACATATTAATAAACATGAAAAATCAAATAAGCAATAACACAATTATAATGGGAGACCTTAATACCCCATTGTTACAAAGAGATAGATCAACTAGACAAAAAGTCAGCCAAGAAATATCAGAACTGAACCAAACCTGTGAACAAATGGACTTAGTAGATGTCTTCAGAGTGTTCCACCAAACATCAGAATACACATTCTTCTTAGCTGCACATGGGATGTTCTCTAAAATAGACCATATACTAGCCCATAGAATATGCTTAAGTAAATGCAAAGGAATTGAAATTATCGCATGAATATTATCTAAACATACTGCAATGAAATTGGAAATTAGTGGCAAAAGAAACCACAAAAACTAAACACATGGAAATTAATAACACCCTCTGGAACAACAAATGGGTCACAGATGAAATTAAAGAAGAAATTAAACAATATCTACAATCCAATGAAAATGCAAATACAACATACTGGTACTTATGGGACGCAATGAAAGCAGTCCTAAGAGGAAAATTTATAGTAGTGAATTCTCACATCAGGAAAACAGAACAAACACAAATAAGCAATCTAATGCTGCACCTCAAGCTTCTAGAAAAATAAGAGCAAGTCAAGGCCAATGCCCATACAAGGGAGGCAATTATAAAGATCAGAGCAGAAATTAACGCAATGGAGAACAAGAAAACAATACAAAGAATTAATGAATTGAAGAGTTGCTTCTTTGAAAGAATAAATAAAATTGACAAACCCTTAGTCAACCTTATCAAAAAAAGGAAAGAAAAGACTCACATTCATGCATTAAGGAATGAAAAGGGTGAAATCACTATAGATCCTGTGAAAATTCAGAAGATCATCAATACCTACTTTGAAAATCTTTACTCTCAGAGAATGGAAAACACAGAAGAAATGGACAGATTCCTATATACATATGAATTACCAAAGCTAAATCAAGATGATATAAAAATTCTGAATAACCCAATATCAGTGAATGAGGTTGAAAATGTAATTAAAAACTTATCAACAAGGAAAAGCCCAGGTCCTGAAGGGTTCACTGCTGAATTGTACAAGAAATTTAGAGAAGATTTAATTCCAATACTCCTCAAACTCCTTAATGAAATTGAAAGGGAAGCAGTAATCCCTAACTCATTCCTGGAGGCAAGTATTACCCTGATGCCAAAACCAGAGAAAGACCCAACCAAAAAAGAGAACTACAGGCCAATGTCCCTAATGAAGACAGATGCAAAAATCTTCAATAAGATACTGGCAAACAGAATGCATCAAATCATCATGAAGATTATACACCACGACCAAGTGGGATTCATCCCAGAAATGTAGGGATGGTTCAACATATGCAAATTAATAAATGTAATACATCGTATCAACAGAGCCAAAGACAAAAATCACACGATCATCTCAACAGATGCAGAAAAAGCTTTTGATAAAGCCCAGCACTCATTCATGATAAAAACCTTACAAAAAATCAGAATAGATGGTCTTTACCTCAATCTGATAAAAGCCATCTCTGACAAACCAACAGCCCACATTATACTAAATGGATAAAAACTGAAAGCTTTCACTCTAAAATCAAGAACAAGACAAGGATGCCCACTATCACCACTCCTATTCAATATACTTCTGGAAACATTAGCCAGAACAATTAGACAACAGAGAGAAACAAAAGGAATAAGGATAGGAAAGGAAGAAGTTTTAAACTATCATTATTTGCAGATGACATGATTTTGTACATAGAAGACCTCAAAAACTCCACCAAAAGACTCCTACAGTTAATAATCAAATTTAGTAGCATAGCTGGATACAAAGTCAGCACTCAAAAATCAATAGCATTCCTGTACACAAACAACAAACTCCCTGAGGGAGAAATTAGGGAAGTCACACCCTTCACTGTAGCATCCAAAAAAAAAAAAAATGAAATACTTAGGAATCAATCTAACAAAGAAAGTAAAGGATCTATATGTCGAAAATTATAGTACTCTCGGGGCCGGTGAGATAGCTCAGCAGCATAAGCACCTGTCTGGCAAGCGTGAGGTGCTGAGTTCGAATCCCAGTACCTGCATATAAAAAAAAAAGAAAGAAAATTATAGTACTCTGAAAAAGGAGATCAAAGAGGATATCAAAAAATGGAGGGCCGGTGAGATGGCTCAGCGGCTTAAGCGCCTGCCTTGCAAGCGTGAGGGCCCGAGTTCGATTCCCAGATCCCACATACAAAAAAGGGGCCGGTGATATCGCTCAGCGGCAGGGGCGCCTGCTGGCGCTCAAGGTCCTGAGGTCGACCCCCCGGTACCCACAAAAAAAAAAAAAATGGAAAGCCCTTGCTCATGGATAAGAAGAACCAACATTGTGAAAATGGCCATACTCCCAAAATTGTTATACAGATTTAATGCAATCTTGATGAAAATACTATTAACATACCTCACAGAACTAGAGAAAACATTCCTAAAATTAATCTGGAAGCAGAGGAGACCTAGTATAGCAAAGGCAATCCTGGGCAACAAAGGCAAGGCAGGAGGCATCACAATCCCTGACTTGAAATTATACTACAAAGCTACTGTGATAAAATCAGCATGGTACTGGCAAAAAACATACCTGAAGACCAGTGGAACAGATTAGAAGATGCAGACACAACTATAAACACTCTCAGCCACCTTATCTTTGACAAAGGGGCCAAACATGTTCACTGGAAGAAAGATAGCCTCTGTAATAAATGGTGCTGGAAAAACTGGCTTTCCACATGCCAAGGACTCAGACTAGACCCATGTCAATCACCATGCACTAAACTAAAGTCAAAATGGATCAAAGATCTAAGTATTAAAACAGAAACACTAAATCTACTGGAAGACAAAGTAGGTAGAAATCTTGAAGGCATAGGGGTAGGCAGAGGCTTCATGAACAAAACCCAAACTACATAGTAACACTTCAAAGAATCCACAACTGGGATCTCATTAAAAGGCTTTTGCACATCAAAAGAAATCACCAACAGAGTGAACAGACAACTAACAGAGTGTGAAAAAATTTTAGCCAACTGTCCCTCAGACAAAGGACTTCTATCTAGAACATATAAAGAATTGAAAAATATCAGGCCCCCCAAATTCAATGACCCAATCCAAAAATGGGCATCTGAGATGAATACACACTTCTCAGATGAAGAAATACAAATGGCGAGTAAATATATGAAAAAAATGTTCAACATCATTGGTCACTTGAGAAATGCAAATTAAAACAACATTGAGATTCCATCTCACCCCAGAAAGAATGGCTATTATTAAGAAATCAACTAATAATAAATGCTGGCAGGGATGTGGGGAAAAAAGAACACTTCTCCACTGTTGGTGGGAGTGTAGACTGGTACAACCACTGCGGAAATCAGTGTGGAGATTCCTCAAAAAACTAGGATTGGAGGCCCCATTGGACCCAGCTACTCCCCTTCTGGGTATTTTCTCAGAGGAATTAAAAACATCATACCACAGCAATATATGAGCACCCATGTTTATAGCAGCACAATTTGTAATAGCTAAATCTTGGAAACAACCCAAATGCCCATCAACCAAGGAATGGATAAAAAAGATGTGGTATTTTTATACAATGGAGTACTACTCAGCTACAAAGAAGGATAAATTCAAGGCTTTTATAGGTAAATGGATGCAACTTAAGACCATACTCATAAGTGAAAAAAATCAGACTCATACGTGTAAACATATTGTCTCCCTACTATAAGAAACTGAAAGAGTAAATAAGATCCAAAATGTACAACAGATATTGTGAAATTCGAAGAAACTTCTCAAAAGGAATGAACAACTAGGATGGGGGAAAGGAGAAAAGAAGGAAGGGAAAAGAAAAAAATATATATATATACACATACAAGGTAGCTAAGATAATTATACTACTAATTTTTATTACTTCATTGAAAAGAAAGTTTTGTGCTTATACCATTTGATCAATCTTTCATGCCTATATCTTGTTATCTGAGCAAATACTTTGAAGATATCAATACACAATTTATTAATCATTGTTAATCTCCTATTATCTTTTTTGAAATTCTGTATTGTTTTTCTCATTGTTTTTTCTCTTTAAAATGAAAAATAATAATTTGACAAATAAAATTTGTATGTATCATGTAAAAACAATTTTAGTTGTGCCCTGTACAAATTGTGTGGTAATGACCACAATAGAAGAAGAAATACTGGACTTGACATCATTGTTTTTCACTATGTATTTGCCCCTCCTGTCTTGCATTTGCTTCCGTCAAAGATGGAGCAGAAACAGAATGCCAACATCTCATTTATGCCATTTGGTTGTCACATATATCCATTTCATTTTTCTTCCCCCAGATGGAATTCAGGTGACAACTTTTAGAAACATACTTTCCACAGAATCAAGATGTTTTTGACTTGGAGCCAATGATACAAGGTTACACAAGAGGGTTAGGTGTACAGAGATGCTGCAGTTAGCCACCCCCCACAAACCTGAGATCCTGGAATTTATCACACTGTAATCTCAACAGGTAATAAGTTACACACCTGATAAAGCCAATTTTGCTGGGATTTCCCACTTAAGTGCTGGATAATACCTATCTACCCTCCCTTTGTGCTGAACCATTTAGGAACATCATGGTACTGAAGCCCACAGAGTTTCCCAGAGATGAATAGCAGGAACCCAAAAGCAAGTGTCTTAGCTCAGAGCTATAATTCAGAGAGAACCCTCATCTCTCTACCCTGTCCTGGAACTAAGGGCCCTTTATGTAAAGTTCTTTAACTACAAAGGGAGTTACAATCTGCTATCTTTGAAAGGTACACTTAGAGGATAAAGGAAGGAGGAAGAGCAATAGAGAGGAGAAAGGGAACATTTCTCCAAACTCCTGAGCTGATAGCCGCACTAAAATCATATGTCACAGTGTCCTGTAGTGGGCTCTGAGATCTGGGAGTCTCTGGATAACTCCTGCCTGAAGTTATCCCCTGAATGGTTGGCGCCACCTGCAACTACTTACTTTTTCTTCTCCCTACATCTCCAACACCTCTGAGCTTTTTTCCAGTGAGTTCATTAGTTACTTTTAGGGGGGTATACAAAGGAAATGTAACCCATGCATATGCCTCTTTTTTCAGCTTTTTTTTATAAACTACTCCTTCCTAACACACTTTGAGGGTGTGACGCATAAGTGTACACGTGAACTTTTGTTTGTCTGAATTGAAAAAAATGATGAAGCATTAAGAATGTCCTAGTTTTGAAAATGCGATATTATCAGATCCTCCCATTTCACTCTCTCCCCAAGGGTGAGTTTTGTATGTTGTACCCTCTGTCGAACTGACAGTTCCTCCTTCAGGGTACTCCTGTGAGCTCAGCCTAGCCCTCAACCATTGCCCATGAGTGGAACCCAGATACTAAGGTTCAGCGTCTAAATGTGGAATTTCCTATTCAGAACTTCCCAGCTCATTCCTGTCCCACCCCGGTGGGAGGAGTACAGATAGATTCACTTGCTAAAACAGCAAAGCCAGGCCTGCAGCTGGCCAGACTGAGCTGTTTCCGAAGCTCAGAGTAACTATGACTCATGCCTCCTACAGTCCGTTAACTTCCCACTCCTCTCTCTGCCCAGCAACTTCTCTCACTCTGACTCCTACAAACCCACTTATTTTCAAATTTGCTCAATAACTATGACATTCAAACCCAACCTGGTTCATGCACAGAATGTTGAGAAAACAGACACTGAGAATCAAGGGTCCACAGAAGAAATAATAACCAAAGAATGAGGATTGTTGTCTTGGACTTTAGGTGGTGAGAAATAATTGCTAATAAGAGACAACAGCCAAGTCTTAGGACATGTGCCATCCTGCCCCATTGAGTTAAGGGATGCAATCATCCTAACTGATGACTTTCAGGAAGTCACACCACATTTTAATTGAATACACAGGTTCCTGCATGATTAGGAACTTAATACTTTGGTGCCCACGCCAAGCTAAGATGGCAACAATGCATTAAATGGCTTCCTGCCATAAAGCAAAGATGCTCAAGTTTTTCTCCCCATGGCACCTCCAGGCCCTACTGCCAAAGTCACAAGAAACTCAAAAATTCAATTTTTAGAGAAGTTGTAGGTCTTTCCTGAGTGGTTCCAATTGCCAATGCATTAAAAAAAAATGATGTTTGCATAAGAAAAGATTAAAGCTAATTTAAGAGAAAAAGCAGTAGTTTGGTGCAAAGTCACTGAACCAAGTGACAAGCAGCAATAATTCCACTCATCTTTCCAGCAAACATTCTGAGTTTAAAGGGCTGTCCAGTCATGCAGCTATCTTTCAGAATTTGCATACTAATTTCGCCTATATACTGCTAGAGTCTAAGGACTCTAGAAGCCTCCTGTACTTTGGAAAGCAGTATTCAACAGATTTGTTTAACAAATATTTGTTGAGTGACTACCATGTTTCAGGCACTAAGGCACAGAGAGGTAAGCATCCTCAGGAAATTGGTTCCAGAACTTCTCACAGATACCAAAATCCACAAATGCTCGAGTCCCCTATACGAAATGGCACACTATTCCTATATGACCTATGTTCACCCTCCCTTATACTTTAAATCATGTCTAGATTATTTACAACAAATAATACATCATAAGTGCTACAAAATAGTTGCTATATTGTATTGGTTACAGAATAACGACAAGGAGAAAAAAATCTGTAAAATTTCAGTACAGATGCAATCATCACAGGCCTAATTACACAGTACACAGTGCAACAATGTAACATTTTCATTTAGAATATTTTTAATCCATACTTAGCTAAATTTGCAGTTGTGGAATTTGAGGAGACTGAGGGCTGACTAGTTGGTTTGGATATCAGCCCAGTAAAATTAAACACTGGGCTATCAGTAGGAACCAAGAGATTTCTAGTCAACAAGAATCTGGATTAAAATACAACTTATTTTCTAGGTTGTAATTTTTTAAAATACCTTTCACTTCAAACTGATGTCTGGATGTCTACGTGCAACTCTCAGTAGAAAGTTCACCAAGATGCCCTCTATGGAGCTCTTTAATCTCAGCATGTTTAAGCCTGAACTCGTAGTCGTCCCTCTAAATCTATACGTTAGTTGCTGGGCCTCAGTCATCCAAATCTGGACGCATGAATCACCCTTGCCTGCTTCTACTTCCTTACTACCGAGATCGAACCAATGAAGGCGTCTTTAAACATGACTTAGTATAAAAATTATCTCCTCTGTAGACACTGTACTATAGGAACATCAGAGATGGGTACTACCATCTTCATCCTCATTTTACCCAGGAATAAATATGGCTACAATAACCTCCCTAAGATCACACAATTAGTATATAGCAAAGCCAAAAATTAAGTTCAAGTCTTTATTTATTTTTTTTTTCTGGCAGTTCTGGGGTTTAGACCCAGGCCTTGTGCATTCCAGGCAAGCACTCTAGCACGCTACCTCTGAGCTACATCCCCAGAACTCTACTTTTTATTTTGAGGTAGGCTCTTGCTAAGTTGCCCAGGCTATATTCAAACTTTTGATCCGTGTGCCTCAGCCTCCAGGGTAGCTAGTCTTACAGATGTGTATGGCCGTATGCAGAAAATCTGTCTGATTTTTAAAGATTCTTAAACACTGTGTGTTTAATTCAATGGTCACTGCCCTAGTTTGAGCTTATCTTTTCTTCATCTACTTTCTCACTTCTGGCTTCACTGTTTTTCTTCTGTCTTTCTGTTTTTAATTTATTATCTTTATTATATTTTATTATACTTTTAAAAGGTTTATTTATATTTTAAAGGTTTATAATGACATACTATATAAAAATAAAATTCACTCCTTTTAAATGAGTTTTGACAAGTGTATATGATTGGATAACAACCACCATAATCAAGAAATAGAGCATTTGCATCAACCCATAAAGTTCTTCATAACCATAATGGTCAGTCCCCTTCCCTAGTTCCTGACCCTGGCAATCACTAGTCTGATTTTTTCTCCCCATCGTTTTTCCTTTTAAAGAATGCAATGTAGGGCCGGTGAGATGGCTCAGCGGCGTAAGCGCCTGCCGGGCAAGCGCGAGGGCCCCAGTTCGACTCCCAGAACCCACATATAAAAAAAGGGCCGGTGATATCGCTCAGCGGCACGGGCGCCTGCTGGTGCGCAAGGTCCTGAGGTCGACCCCTGGTACCCACAAAAAAAAAAGAATGTAATGTAAATGGAACCATACTGTGTATAACCTTTGGTGACTGGTTATGTTTGGATATTATAAAACTTTTGAATTCATCTATGTTGTTGTGGGTATCAATAGTTCAGTCTTTATTATGACTGAGTAGTATTTCTTTGCATAGATATATCCATGTTTACCCATTCATTAGATGATAGACATTTGATTCATTTCCAGTTTGGGGATGCTATGAATAAAGCTACTAGTAATGTTCATGGACAGGTCTTAATATAAATCCATATTGTCTTTTCTCTCAGGTAAATAAATACACAGGGGTGGGGTATGGATCACAGAGAAAAATATGTATATACTTGACTTTGTAAGAATCTGTGGGCCAGTGAGATGGCTCAGCTGCGTAAGCACCTGCCTGGCAAGCACGAGGTCCTGAGTTCAACTCCTGGTACCCACATAAAGGCAAAAAACGGGGCTGGTGATATCACTCAGCAGCACAAGCACCTGCTGGCAAGCGCGAGGTCCTGAGTTCAACTCCCAGTACCCACATTAAAAAAAAAAAAGAATCTGTCAATTTTCCAAGTAGCTATATAATTTTGCATAAGAACTAACAATGGGAATTCAAGTTGCTCTACACCCTTACCAACACTTATTATTAGCACTCTTTTTAATTTTAGCCATGCTGATATGTACATAGTGACAGCTCACTATAGTTTGTATTTGCCTCTTCCTAATGACTAATGATGTTGAACATTTACTCTATGGGCTTTTTGCTATCCATTTGTCCTCCTTAGTTATGTATCTTTTTAAAACTTCAAATCTTTTGTGCATGTTTTAATTTGCTACTTTATTTTCTGTTTATTGAGTTTGGGGATAGCTACATGCTATATATAAGTCCTTTATCAGCTGTACTTTGCAAATATTTTCTCTAAATCTATTGCCTGACTTTCCATTTTCTTAGCAGTGTTGTTATTATTATTATTATTATTATCATCATTCAGTACTGGGCACTTAACCTAGGGCATTTTCACAGTGCTACATCCTCAGACTGTTTTTTATTTTTAATTTTGAGACATAGTCTGACTAAGTCACTAAGTTGCCCAGGCTGGATTCTAACTTGCAATCCTCCAGAGTGCTGAGATTATAGGATATGCCACCATATTCAATTTAAACAGTGTCTTTGAAGAGCAGAAATTTTAAATTATGATTAATGCAATTTATTGATTTTTCTCTTTTATGGTCTTTTCTTTTTCTGCTTTATCTAAGAAATCTTTAAGACAGGGTCATGAAAATTTTCTTCTTCATTTTTTTTCTGGATCTTTTGTAGTTTTTCCTCTTATATTAAGGTCTATGGCCTATTCCAAGTTAACTTGCATTTGATGCAAAACAAAGGCCAAGGTTCAATCCTTTTCCTAAGGATGTCCACTTGCTTGAGCATTGTTTATTGAAAAGACTATCCTTTCCCTATGAAATTATGTTGATAGCTTCACCAAAATCAGTGTACTGTGTATATGGATCTATTTCAGGTCTCTTCATTCTGTTCTATTTATCTATCTACCTTATTTTTTTTGTCTATAAGATATTGTCTTGAATACTATAAATTTAAATGTCATGGGCCAGGTATTATAAGTACTCTAACTCTATTCTTTCTATTTAAAAATAGTTTGGCTCTATTAGGACCTTTGCTTTTGATGTAAATCTTAAAGTAAGATTGGTGATTCTGACAAAAAGCTTGCTGAGATTTTGATAGGGATTTATTGAATAAAATGATCAATTTGGAGAAAATTTGGAGAGAATTCAAAATTCAATATTGATTTTTTTTTTTTTTTTTTTTTTGGTACCGGGAATCAAACTCACGACCTCCGCACTTGTGAATTTTCTAATCTGTGAACATAATTTAAGTTTTCTTTAATTTTAGCTATGTTTTCTAGTTTTCTACATGCAAGCCTTGCTTTTTTTGTTAGATTTATCCGTAAGTATTTCATTTGTTATAATACCGCAAATGATTTTAATTTTGACATCTAATTATTTATATTGACTTTAAAACCTGTAACCTTGATAAACTCACTTATTCTAGTAGCTTTATTTGCAGAGTATTTGGAACTTTCTATGCAAACGGCTATGCAATCCATGAGTATAACTTTCTTGTCATGTAAATTATGCATCTATTGATATAATCATGTAGTTTATATTTCATCATGTGTTAGTAGATGAACTACAATGAGTTATACTGATTGATTTTCAGACATCAAGAAAGCCTTAACCACTTGATCATGGTCTATTATTCCTTTCATGAATTGCTAGATTATATTTCCTAATATTTTGTTAAGATCTTTTGTATCTATTTTATTGTAATGGCTGTGTCCTATCTGGGTATCAAGGCAATGCTGGTACATTGTTGAAAGACTGTGGATAACTGATACTATTTTCCCTAAAATTTTTGTAAAATTCACCACTGAACTTATCTGGGTCTGGAGGCCCTTTGTGGAAAAGTTTTAAACTACAAATTCAATTTCTCTAATTAAATTACCTTAATATAAGGCTATTCACACTCTCTATTTTCTCTTGGGTAAGCTTTAGTAATTTGTATCTTTCAAGAAATGTGTTGGTTTTATCTAAATTATGAAGCTTATTGGCATAAAATTTGCAGTAATAATCCCCATGATACTATTCTTTGGTATCTCTCTTTCATTCTTAATATTAGTTGTCTTTGTGTTCCACTCTTCATCAGTCTGGATAGAAGTTTATCAGTTTTATTGGCCTTTTCAAGGCCAACCTTTTTGTTTTATTTGTTTTCTCTTTTTTGTTTTGTTTTGTTTTTTAGTATATTGACTTCTGGTCTTACTTTTTTCATGTCCTTCCTTCCTCTTGCAGTTTTAATTTGCTCTTGTTTTTCTGGTTTCTTAAGGTGGAATTTAAGATGATAATGTAAAAACTTTCTGCCCTTCCAGGGTAAGTGTTTAATGCTGTAAATGTCCTTGAAAACCATGCTTTAGCCATGTCCCACAAATTTGATATGTTGGGTGGTCAATTTTATTCAAGTCATAGTGTTTTCTAAATTTCTTTGTGTCCTTTACCCATAGGTTATCTGTTTATTGATATTAAAATGTTTGTTGTTCTTCCCAGATGTTGTTCTGTTATTAATTTCTAGTTTAGTTTCATGCAATCAGAAAACTTAACTTTATGCAAATTTCTACATTCTATCGTTTTCTCCTGAAAACAACACTCTGAATGATAAACATTTCCATACATTGCTGTGGAGTAATTTCCAGAAATTACTGTGCATTAAGTTAGATAAAGATCTAACTCACATATGTTCCTAAATGAAAAGAGAACCTACAAAATAAGTTTAAAAAATGACTACCTGTATTAGTCAGCTTTTCTGTTGTTGGGACTATGACCTGACATCCATAACTTCAAGGAGTAAATTATTTATTTGCCTCATGGTTTCAGAAAATTCAGTCCATGGTCAGCTGGTTCCATGAAAGAAATATCATGGTAGAAGGTATGGCAGAACAAACCACTTACTTCATGGCAGCCAGGAAGCAGAGAAGAGGAACACCAGAGAAGAAAGGGCCAGGGACCATATGTAGTACCCAAAGTCACTCCTCCATGACTCATCCAGACATACCCAGAAATGTGCTTTACTAATCCCCCAGGTGGCTTCCAAGCCAATGAAGTTGACACAACTAAGCTTAACCACCACATTACTTACAGGAAGGACTAAAGAGGCAGGTAGAGGTTAGTGGTAGAAACTAGACTTCTCTGAATATACCTTGTTTTCTAGATTTTATTTTGGAATCATGATTATAAAACAAATAGGAGTAAAAGTAAGGTAAAGAGCAAACTCTAGAAATAAAAACGACATGATCAGATGATCACAAAGTCATACAGACCAGTAAATGGCTTTTGCATAATGCTTTGTATTTTCTTATAAAACTAAGCAAATGCTTCATTTGGAGTACCTTAGAAGTATTGTGGGTTAACCTGGCATATTATCGTTTGTGTTGGGATGCGGAGAATAGAGCAGGGAATATAAACCCCAAATATTCAAGAGGACAGGTTATAATGAAAAGGGACTAGCTATGTATTTAAAATTTTAAGGAATACTTTTAAACTGTTATTTTTCATGAACAAAGTAAAATGTCAGATAATTATATGCAATGCAAAATCTAAAAGACATCATAAATTCATTGTTTCTGCATGTTAAAATTTTATTGAAAAATCAAGTAGTTAAATAGCATAAGGTCAGGAGCAAGACCATCTCGGTTATAATCCTGGCTCTGCCACCTAATATTTGTATGACTTTAGGCAAGTTACTCCACCTATGATAGCTCTTTTTCTTCTTACCTCTTTCATTTCACCTGCCAAATCTGTTGTTTTAAGTAATTTTCTGTCCTTTCCACTATAAATCACACTAATCTAGACCTGTACTTAACTTACTATGATCCGTTGAGAAAGGCCCAGTTACCAAGATCAGGAGAGGAGACTCTAGGAGTATATTTACCCTTTCTTTCCACATCACATTAGGTTAATTTCCCCAAATCGCATATGTAATAGTGGAGGAATAAGTATCTCTTTCCAACTCCAAACCTGTAATCTTTACAAAGTCCAACACAGATAAAATCCAAGACTATGCAAAGTGGAGCTATCTCAAGCTATGATGGAGTGACATCAGTGGTTGTGAGCGTTTAACGTGTTTACACAGGGAATTTTATGCAGTTGTAGAATTGCTCTGTATCCTGGCTGTCGTGGTGGTTACTTATATATGTGTTAAAATTCACTGAATGGATAGTGCCCAGAAAAAGTGTATGTAACTGCATGATAATTTTTTAAAAAGCAAAACTCTTTCAACACGTAGAAATTTTCTCTTATACAGTGTGGACGAAATTAAAATTGGCCCCAAAATGTTTTTAAAAGTGCTAGTAGGCTGTCTTTTCTTCTCTAGAACTGCACTTAGATTGTCCCTTGCCAAATCTGTGACTAAATAAAGGGTCCTTTTTACTTTCTCCTTCCCTTTCAGATCATTGGTCTTCCTCTGGATTCTCCCACACAACTCTGCAAGCCCGGTATCCAGGGATTTATGCTGCCTCTGCACAAGTGCACAACTCTGCCATTGGCAACATCCAGAACTTCTAGCCCTGAATCTCTGCATTGAGGAGCTCCCCAAACCCCTGTTTAAAAACTGTAACTCATTTATCAAAACGTATTTCTGTACATGAGATTCTATTCTGTTAACTGTCAGCAGGGAAGATCCAATAATCCCATATTTACCATGTGGAGGTGTTAATAACCAAGAAAGATTGAATGAGATAGAAATATCAGCCATAAGTAGGCAGAGAGTGGAGAAACCAGGGGGAGGGAAGTTTTCATGTCATTCAATTCATATCTCATATGTTCTGCGCATTTTGCCTTCAAAATACAGAGTCTGCCAAAAAAAAGTATTCTTCAGGAAAAGAAAAATAGTATGACGTTTTTTGAACAGATGGTGTTACCCTCATGTAGGGGACCCTAGAAGATGTCATATATTACAGAAAACCCACTGCACTGCCAGCCCTTGGAAGAGAAACTGAAAATGCATGTGCAGCAATCTCAATGACCAAGGTTGCCCGAGCAGCAGCTCGCCATACTAATAAATGTCTGGAAGCTGATGGCCATCACTCTGGGCACCTCTTGTAATTGTGGAGGCCAAAGATAGCTTGTATTAATCTCATGATGTCTCAATAAATTTAATATTAAAATATTTGTACAAGTTTTTCTTTTCCTGAAGTGTGTATACATTTTTTTGGCAGACTCTTATGCATAAGCCTCCTCTGATAGATGTCATTCCTTTCCTAAAAGTCTTCAGAATAGTGTGGGAGACTGTGCATGTGCAGGGGGTAGGGGGCAAAGAGAACGGGGAACTCTATACTTTTGGCTGTTTTGCTGTGAACTTAAAACTGCTCTAAAAAATAAAGTCTTTTTTTTAAAATGGTCCTCAGAGCCTTCTCAGTATATATGTTACATCATAATTCTTTAGCATAGTCTGGGCAAAGTTGGCTATATTTTGGCAAAGTAATAATAAAATAACAATAGTGTGCTTTGAACATTTATCATATGATAATCACTGTTGTGTTTTATATGTATTATTGCATTTAATTGTCTAACAACGCTTAGAGGTAAATATTATATTATCTCAACTCGTAGGTGAGAGATTGAGGCAAAAGAAGTCAAAGCAACTTGCTACAAAAGACACAGAGAGGTGCTACCCAAGCCCTAGTCAAGACAGGCCTTATTGGCCACCTACTGTGTATGGACCAGCGCAGTCAGCCTCAGCTACAGAGGTCCCTTCACTTAAGGCCGTGCTCTTCCCAGCCCAATGCACAGCAGATTTCTGATAGAGTCAAAACCCAGTTTATAAAGGCATGGTCAACTCTCCAGAAAAGAGCTTTGACAGTCCAGAGCTCAGGATTGGCCAAGGCCTTATTAGACCTTCATCTCACTTCTAGTACTTCCTCTGCCTTGTCCTGCTTCTCCCTCCTGCCTTCATATGTTTTGACCCTCACTAAGCGTCCTGCACTCCAAACTCTGTCTCATCATTAGCTTTTAGAGGACCCAGCCTACAGCAATTGCCGAGGGTCACACGGCAGTTAAGTGGTAACACCTCAGATCAAACCCTAGCAGTCTGATGTTCTCAAACACTATGATACACTGTCTCCAAATACAAAAGCAAATCTAGAACTCTCTTATAAGAAGGGTTAAAACCATACTAGGGATATCCAAAATTTTGTCTTAATTTATTATGATAGCTTTATTGAATTATAATCCATATACCCTAAAATCTACCCTTTTAATGTATACATATATTTCAGTGCTGCTAGAACATTCACAAGTTCTGTAACTATCACTGTTATGTAATTCCAGAATATTTCAATGTTCCAAAAAAGCAGCCTGTACCCATTAGCATTCACTCCCTGGTTGTCTTCAGTTTTTGTCTTCCCAAATAATTCATGGAGTTAATCTGTTCTTGCCAGTTATGAAATTTATCTACAATGACAAAAGATACAAACTCTCCTAATTTTATCCTCTTGTAAAGTATTAGATCCATCCTGCATTATGGGAGGCCATGAGGACATATACATTTATGAAGGATGAAGGAAAAAACTATCAAGCCCATAAACGGTTCCAAATTCTTGTTTGGTAATCTCATTCCTGGAAATTTAGTCTGCAAAAAAATGACAGAAATGGAGGAAAACCTAATAGTTTGCTGTAGCACAGTTTATAAAATTAAAATCGTAGAAACAAATTTTGTGCATCGTGGGTGAATGGTTAACTAAATCATGGCACATTTACAGAATGAGACATTATGCATCCATTAAAGACAAAGCAGCAACAAGGAAAGTGTCTGGTATAACATTAAGCATAAAAGCAGAATATAAAATTGCGTCTACAACTATGTAAAATATGTACATATGGATAAGCATTGAAAGGAAATGAAGAAAAATGAAAACAGTTGTTGCAACAGGATGTTGGAACTGTGAATTATTTTCATTCTTCTGAGTTTTTGCATGATTGTCAAAATGCGGCCTTTACAATAAACTAAAATTGGAGGGAAATATGCATATATCTTTTCTTGCTAGTAAAACTTGTAATTTATAAGCAGCAATGATATAACATATAATTCTTGTTAAAAGCAAGGACTCTGGACTTCTCTTTTTAGATATCCATTTTGGCTCTGTTACTTCTGGGATATGACGTGAGGCAATAGCTTAACTCTGTACGCCTAAGATTACACAGCTGTTAACAGGGGTTAATCATCCGATCTACCTCAATAGGGCTGTTGTGAAGACAGAGATGGGGTGCCTAGCAACACTTAGCAAATGGTAACTGCTGTTATTCTTGTTGTGTAGGTAATGGGTGAAAATGATGATGGTGGTACTGACAAGAGCACAGGGAGTAGGGGGCAGAAGTCATTTATGAGACTACTACTAACACTGAAAAAAGTGAAAGGTGATATAATTTTGCACTAGGTACCCAGGCAGAGGACTTTCATCATCTCTAGCTCAGGCCAAGGGAGCACTGCTTCAAAAGAGTTGGAATTGGGGGTGTTATAGGCACAGAAAAGTCTGTGCCTATACCGTGCTTATTGGTGGCCTTGTTGAAAACTTCATCCAAGAAACTCAAGCCTTGCTGAATTTGTGTGACTCATTTTATTAGTGAATACAAAGGTCTATGAACTATTCTCATTACTGTAATTACTGATAATATCATCATCAGTAACAAAGAGTCAGTGTGGCATATTAAGTAAGTCTACCCATGTCTTTGTCTTCCCTCCAGTTCTGGATGAGCCATCCTTCTCCCAGGCCCATCCCTCTCTTGCACACAGGACAACAGAGCAGCCTTCCTGCCCACTTAAGAATTCTACGTTCCTTTTACCCCTGTCTTGGTTTGTCTTCTATTCTCCTCTCATCAGCATATAAACACAGCAATATCCCACCTTAGTAAAAATCAGAATTTCTTCTTTGGTCCCACATCTTTCTACATACATCCTATTTCCCTCCTCACAGTTACAGCAAAACTTCTTGAAAGAGAATAGTGCAATGCTGGAAATTATTGAAGATGGATGTTAGGACTATGATATGTTATATTATTCTTGTGACATTTTTAATTAAAATACTATTGAGCTATAATTGACATATAATAAACTACATATGTTTCATACATACAATTTATTTATTTATTATTTTTTTTATGTGGGTACCGGGAGTCAACCTGAGGACCTCATGCTTGCCAGCAAGCGCTTGTGCCACTGAGCGATATCATCGGCCCTTTTATTCCTTTATGTGGGTTCGGGGAGTCGAACTCAGGATCTCGTGCTTGCCAAGCAGGCGCTTATGCCACTGAGCTATCTCACTGGCCCTCATACATACAATTTAATAAGTATTAACACATTAATACACTTGTGAAACCATCACCACATTCAAAATAACGAACATATACATTACCCTCAAATTTGCCTCGTTCCCCTTTGAGATCCCTTGCTCTTGTCCTATCTACCCTGGCAGCCACTGATTTGCTTTCTGTCACAACAAGTGCATTTATACTTATTAGTACTGTATTTGTTTGTTTGATATGGGATCTCACTATGTTGCCTGGATGGGTTTCAAACTCCTGGCCTCAAGCAATCCTCCTGCCTCAGTCTCCCAAGTAGCTAGGACTACAGGTACACATTATTGTGCCTGGCTCATATTCTACAATTTTTATAAACAAAATTATTTAATATGTACTCTTTCTTTTCTCTGGTTTCTTTCACATACTATAACAGTTTTGAGACACATTCGTGTTGCAGCATGTGTAAACAATTCATAATTCTTTATTGCTGAATATTATTTATAGTACAGTTTGTCCATTTATTTACCTGTTAATGGGCACTTGAGTTATTTCCAGTTTGGGGCTATTACAAAAAGGCTTCTATGAACATTCATTTACAAGTTTTCCTATAGATATACGCTTTCATTTATCCTGGGTAAATACCCAGGATATTTACCTGGGTGCAAAGACTGGATCATATGAAAGGTGTACAGTTAAATTTTTAAGAAACTGAAAAACTGTATTCCAAGGTATTTGTTTAATTTTTACATTCCCACCAGCAGTATGAGTTCCAGATCTTCCCCATCCTAATAAGTGTTTGGCATAGAGCCAGATATTTTATTTTTACCATTGTGATAGGTATGCTTTCTCACTGTGGTTTTAATTAGCATTTCCTCACTAATGAAGTTGGGCATCTTTTCATGTGCTTACTTGCCATTCACAAACTCTTTGATGAAATATTTGTTCAAGTCTTTTGTCCTTTTTTTTTTACTGAGTTGTTTTGTTATTGTTGAGGTATTTTTTTAATATACTGGATGCAAATCCTGTATCAGATATATGATTTCTAATATTTTATCCCTGTGTTTTTATTCTCCTAACAGTGTCTTTTAGAAAGCAGAAGTTTTAATTTTGGTAAGCCCAATTCATCAACTACTGCTTTTGGTGCTGTACCTAAGAAATCTTTGCCAGGCCCAGTGTCATAAGTGTTTTCTAATGTGTTTTCTTCTAGAAATTTTACAGTTTTAGGTTTTACATTTAAGTCTTTAATCAGTTGAGGTTTTGTATATTTTATAAAGTATAGATTGAAGTTGTCTCCTCAGCATAGCTTTGTTTCAGCACTGGCTGAAAAGATTATTCTTTCTCCACAAAATTCCTTCTGTATCTTTGTCAAAAATCAATTGCCCATATCCATGTGGAAATACTTCTAGTCTTGCTAGTCCATTCCAGGGATCTATTTGTCTATCTCTATGCCAAAATTACACTGTCCTGATTATTGTAGCTTTATGAAAAACCTTGAAATCAGGTAGCGTTAGCCCTATAATTTTGTTGTTTTAAAAATTGTTTTGGTTGTTCTAGGTCCTTTTATTTCCATATTAATTTAAAATCACCTTTTCAATTTATTTAATTATTTATTTTTGGAGATGGGGGTCTTGCTTTTTTACTTAGGTTACCCAAAACTCCTGGGCTCAAGTGCCCTCCCACGTAGGCTAAGTACCTGGGACTAGAGAAGCACCACTTTGACTGGAAATATTTACTGATTGGTTTACTTTGCTGTGCTGGGAATCAGATAAAAGGCCCATATATGCTAGAGAAGCACTATACCACTGAGCTACTCCCCTAGCCCTCAGTTTATATTTTTTAAAAATTATTGAAATTCCATTAGGATTATATTAAATCTATAGATCAATAAATTTAATTGACATCTTTACAATATTGAGTCACATATATGTATGTCATGAATAGGTGTATTTCTCCACTTATTTAAATCTTTAAGTTCTCTTAGCAGTGTCTTCCAGTTTCCAATGTTCAGGCCTTTTCACATCTTTGTCATATTTACCCTAAATTATTCCATATTTTTATACTATCATAAATGGTATCTTCTTAAATTTTGATTTCTGATGATTCATTATTATTATATAGAAGAAAACTTGTCTTTTGTATATTGGCCTTGTGTCCTGCAACATTTCTACATTCACTAGTATATTTTATAGCTTTCCAGGAGTTTTATACACGGAAAAAATAGTTAGCTAAATTATTGCCCATAGGCCAAGAGGTCTGGGACCCACCTTTTAAGTAAGGGTTTCCTGGAACGCAGCCTTCCTAGTTGGTTATTGTCTTAGTTACTTTTCTCATTGCTGGGACAAAATACTCAACACCCAAAGTTAAGGGAGAAAAGGTTTATTTAGCTCACAGTTCATACAGGTTTTGAGGTTTAGGGGGACATCTAGATGCAAGCCGTAACAGTTACATACCTTCTGTGGTTGCTCTTATACTTCAATGGCAAAGTTGAGTAACTCCAACAAAGTCCAGATAGATAAGTATGTCATCTACAAACAAAGACAGTTTTGCTTCTAGAACCTTCAGTATGAGGCTAAATAGAAGTGCTGAAATCAAGCACCTTTTTCTTATTCCTGATCTTGGGGGAAAAGTACTCAGTCTTTTACCATTAATTATGTTAGCATAGATTTTTTTCTAAATGCCCTCTGTTACTAGGTTACTGACAATTTTTTAACAATTAAGAATAGAAATGTTTTATTTCTTTTGAGATTTTCATTGTTATATTAGTTGTTAATATGGTGAATTACATCAATGAATATCAAATGCTAAACCAAACTGGCATTCCTGATAAACCCCAGTTAAGATAGGTAGATAGATAGATACATAGATACATAGATTTGAAAGTTGATTTAGAATTTCTCCATTCATATGGATGAGGAATACTGGTCTGTAGTTTTCATATGTCTTTGATTTTGGTATTGGGGGAATGTTGACTTCATGAGAGTCAGAAAGTAATTCCAACTTTCCAATGTTCTGGAACCATTTGTGTATAGAACTTACATTATTTCTTTCTTAACTAGTTTATAAAATCAACCAGTGAATACATCTGGGTCTGGAGGGTTTGTGTGTGTGTGTGAGCACATGAAAATGTCTTTTAACTATAAATTCAATTATTTTGTACATATGGGCATTAGGGTATCTATTACTTCTTGAGTGAACTTTTGTACTTTATCTCAAGGAATTGTCCATCTCATCAAGCTTGAGCTAACTGTTACAAAATTATCCTTAATGTTCCCTTATTAGTCTTTTAATATTTGTAGAAAATGTATTAATACTATCACTTTTATTCCTGATATTGGCAATTTGTGTCTTATCTCTTTTGTTAATCTAGCCAAAAATATATCCATTTTATTGATCTTTTCATTGATCTCCCCTACAGTTTTTGTCTTCTGTTTTATTATTTCTGTTGTTTTCTCTATTTAAATCAACTTGGGTTTAATTTTTTTTCTCTTTTTCTTTTTTTTTTTTTTAGGTAGAGCTGGGGTTGTTAATTGTAAGATTTTTCTTCTTTTCTAATACAGGAATTTAGTTCTATAAATTTCTTTCTAAGTACTATTTTAGTGGTATCACATAAATTGTATATGATGTCCTTTCTTCTTTTGTTTCAAAATACTCTCTTATTTCCCATTTGATTTTTTTCTTTGATCACCTGTTAATTTTAAAATATTTGAAGATTTTCCAGTGATTTTTCTGTCATTGATTTTTAATTTAATTCCATTGTAGACAAGAGATATATTTAGCACATATTGAATCTTTTAAAAGTTATTTTCAAATTATTGTATGGATTAGGATATTGGTATATTCCATATACACTTGAGAATAATTTATATTTTAACATTTTCAATTAAATATTCTATGGCTATCAACTAGCTCAATCAGGTTGGCCGTAGTGTAAACATCATTTAAATAGCCTAACTGATTTTGTGTCTTGATGAATATCTTCTTGATAAATTGTAGATTTATCATTTCAGAATGTTCTTATTTATGCAAGATAACATTCTTTGCCTAGAAGACTATTTTGTTACAGCTGTGAATGCCCACATCAGAAAAACAGTGCGATCTCAAATAAATAACCTAATGATGCACTTCAAAGTCCTAGAAAAATGAGAGCAATACAAATTCAAAACTAGTACAAGAAAGGAAATTAAAAAGATCAAAGCCAAAATGAATGAAATTAAGACAAAAAAAATTTTAAAGATCAATGAATCAAAGAATTGGTTTTTTGAAAAGATAAACAGGGCCGGTGAGATGGCTCAGCGGCTTAAGCGCCTGCCCGGCAAGCGCGAGGGCCCGAGTTCGACTCCCGGACCCCACATACAAAAAAGGGGCCGGTGATATCGCTCAGCGGCACGGGCGCCTGCTGGCGCGCGAGGTCCTGAGGTCGACCCCCCGGTACCCCCCAAAAAAAAAAAGAAAAGATAAACAAAACAGACAAACCCTTAGCCAAACTTACCAAAAGAAGGAAAGAAAAGACTCATAGCACTGCAATTAGAAATAAAAAAGGTGAAACCACAATGGACACTGCCAAAGTCCAAAAGATTGTAAACAATTGCTTTGAAAACCTGTATTCCAATATATTGAAGATTGTAGAAGAAATGGACAGACACCTAGACACACATGAATTACCAAAACTGAACAAAGAAGAGATAAAAACCTGGAACAGTCCAATAATGGCAATGAAATTGAGGCAGTGACAAAAACTGTACCAATTAAGAAAAGCCCAGCAACAATGGATTCACCACTGAATTTTACAAGAAGTGTAGGAAAGAATTAATGACAATATTCTGCTAACTCTTCCAAGAACTTGAAAGGGAAGGAACACTGTCAAACTCATTCCCTCAAACTAACGTTAACCTGATACCAAAACCAGACAAGGACTTAACACAAAAAGAAAATTACAGACCAATTTCCTCAATGAACAGAGATGTAAAAGATAGGCACAGAATCCTAGGTTGTCGGTTTTCTTTCAGCACTTTCTTTCAGATGTTAGTCCACTGTTCTATCACTGGCATTCTTTCTGGTGAGAAATCTACTGTCATACTTATCTTTGTTCTTTTTCGTTTGTTTTACTTACATGCTTTTAAGATTTTCTATTTGTCACTGGTTTTGAGCTGTTCGATTGCGCTGTGCTTTGATGGGGGTCTCACATTTCTTGTGCTTGAGGCTTGCTGAGCTCTTTGAATCTATTAGTTTATACTTTTCAGTAAGCTTGGAAATTTTTTATTATCATTTCTTCAATTTTCTTTCTGTCTAGCCCTTTATTACATATGTATTAGGCCACTTGAAATTCTTTCCATAGTTTACCAATCCCCTGTTCATTTTTCAATTCTTATTCTCTTTTCCCTGTGTGCCTCATTTTAGATAGATTCTATTGTTGTACATTTAAATTCACTAGTCTTTTATTTTACAATGACTGATTTGCTATTAATCACATCTAGTGTATTTTCATCTATGATATGGTTTTCATCTCTATAGTATGATTTTTGTATGTTTTTGTATCTTCTGTATTTCCATTTAAATTTCTGAACATATGGGATAAACTCATAATAATTATTTTCTCATCTTTATCTGATAATTATAATTGCTGTCTCAATTCTGGGGCTAGCTGTGATTGATTGATTTATCTCCTAATTATGGTTAATGGTTTCTTGTTTCTTTACTGATAATTTTTTTTATTTTAAAGAGAAAAAAGATAGAACAAAATTTCAAAACAGGGGGCCAGTGAGACAGCTCAGCGGCATAAGTGCCTGCCTGGCAAGCGCAAGGTCCTGAGTTCAACTCCCAGAACTCACATACGAAAAAAGGGCTGGTGATATCACTCAGTGGCATGGGCGCCTGCTGGTGCATGAGGTCCTGAGGTCGACCTCCGGTACCCACAAAAAAAAAATTTTTTCAAAACAAGATAATAGGAGGGTAACAATGGCTAATACATTGCATAATGTTATCTTAAAATTAGTTACTCAGAGTATAAGATATCAGCATTCAGTTGTCCCAACAATATTAGCATAAACTTTCTTTTCAATGAACTAAGAGAAATTAGTAGTATAACTATGTTAACTATCATTTATATTTATATATATTTTTTTGCTTTTCTCTTTCTTCTTTTCTCCATTCCCCCATCCTAGTTTCTCTTTCCTTTTGAAGTTTCTTCCCATTTTACAATATTTATTCTACATTTTGGATCTTATTTACACTTTCAGCTTCTCACACTAGGGAGACAATACAATATTTACACATGTGCCTCTGGTTTATTTCATTTATAAGTATGGTTTCTAGTTGCATCCATTTACCTATAAAAGTCTCAAGTTTATCCTTCTTTATGGCTGAGTAGTACTCCACTGTATAAAAAGACCACATCTTTTTTATCCATTCCTTGGTTGATGGGCATTTGAGTTGTTTCTAAGAACTAGCTATTACAAATTGTGCTGCTATAAACATGAATGCACATATATCGCTGTGGTACAATGTTTTTAATTCTTCTGGGAAGATACCCAGAAGGGGATAGCTGGGTCAAATAAGACCACCAATTCTAGTTTTTTGAGGAATCTCCACACTGATTTCCACAGTGGTTGCACCAGTCTACACTCCCACCAACAGTAGAGAAGTGTTCCTTTTTCCCCACAGCCCTTCCAGCATTTGTTATTGGTGGACTTCTTGATGATAACGATTCTTTCTGGGGTAAGATGAAATCTCAGCATTGTTTTAATTTGCATCTCTCAAAGGACGAATGATGTTGAACATTTTTTCATATATTTATTTGTTGTTTGTACTTCATCTGAGAAGTGTATAGTCATCTCAGATGCTCATTTTTGGATTGGGTCTTTAAATTTGGGGGGTCTTTTTTTTGAGTTCTTTATATTTTCTTGATAGTAATCCTTTGTCTGAGGAACAGCTAGCAAATATTTTTTTCCCACCTAGTGTGTTGTCTCTTCACTCTTTTGGTAGTTTCTCTTGCTATGCAAAAGCTTTTTAATAAGATGAGATCCCAGTTGTTAATTCCTTGGAATAATTCCTGTGTGATCGGGTTTTTACTCATAAAGTCTTTGCCTACATGAATGTCTTCAAGAGGTCTACCTATTCTATTTTCCAGCAGATTTAAAGTTTCTGTTTTAATATTTAGATCCTGATCCGTTTCTAATTTAGTTTGGTGCATCATGAAAAATATGGGTCCAATTTTAATCTTTGGCATGTGCAGAGCCAGTTTTTCCAGCACCATTAATTAAAGAGGCTATCTTTCTTCCAGTGAATGTGTTTGGCACCTTTGTCAAAGATAAGGTAGCTTAGTATGTCTAGAGTTGTTGCTGCATCTTCTACTCTGTTCCACTGATCTTCAGATCTGTTTTTGTTTTGTTTTGTTTTGTTTTGGTCAGTACCATGCTGTTTTTATCACAGTAGCTTTATAATATAATTTCAAGTCAGTGATTGTGATGCCCCCTGCCTTGCCTTTGTTGCCCAGAATTGCCTTTGCTATTCCAGGTCTCTTCTGGTTCCAAATGAATTTTAGGATTCTTTTCTCTAATTCTGTGAGATATGTTGTTGGAATTTTGATAGGAATTGCATTAAATCTGTATAATAATTTTGGAAATATGGCCATTTTCACTATAGTGGTTCTTCCTACCAAGAGCAAGGGATATCTTTCCATTTTCTGATATCCTCTTCAATCTCCTTTCTCAGAGTACTGTAGTTTTCAATGTAGAGGTCTTTTACATCCTTTGTCAGTTGATTCCTAAGCATCTGAGATGAACACACATTTCTCAGATGAAGAAATACAAATGGCAAATAAATGTATGAAAAAATGTTCAACATCATTGGTCATTCGACAGATGCAAATTAAAACAACCCTGAGATTCCTTCTCACCCCAATTGGAATGGCTATCATCAAGAAATCAACCAATAACAAATGCTGGAGAGGCTGTGGAGAAAAAGGAACTCTTCTCCACTGTTGGTGGGAGTGTAGACTGGTGCAACCACTGTGGAAATCAGTGTGGAGATTCCTCAAAAACTAGGATTAGAGGTCCCATTCAACCCAGCTATTCCCCTTCTGGGTATTTTCCCAGAAGAATTAAAAACAGCATACCACAGCAATATATGTGCACCCATTTTTATGGCAGCACAATTTGTGATAAAGTCTTGGAAACAACCCAAATGCCCATCAACCAAGGAATGGATA
This sequence comes from Erethizon dorsatum, assembly GCA_028451465.1. NCBI lineage: Eukaryota > Metazoa > Chordata > Mammalia > Rodentia > Erethizontidae > Erethizon > Erethizon dorsatum. The sequence goes on along the minus strand of CM051837.1, from coordinate 54,592,149 downwards.
AAAAGGATGTGGTATTTTTATACAATCAGGTTCTACTCAGCTATGAAGAAGGATAAACTTGAGACATTTATAGGTAAATGGATGCAAGTAGAGACCATACTCATAAGTGAAATAAATCAGACTCGCATGTGTAAATGTATTGTCTCCCTAGTATAATAAACTGAAAAAGTAAGTAAGATTCAAAATGTACAATAAATATTGTGAAAGGGGAAGAAACTGCTCAAAAAGAAAGTGAAACTGGGATGGGGGGAAAGGAGAAAAGAAGGAAGAGAAAAGGAAAAGTAAATAAATTAAATAAATATGAATATACATACACAAAATAGTTAAGATAGTTATACTACTAATTGCTATTCATTCATTGAAAAGAAAGGTTTGTGCCTATACTGTTTGATCAATTTTTCATGCCTATATCTTGTAATATGAGTAAATACTTTGAAGATAACTATACACAATGTACTAACCATTGTCACTCTCCTACAATCTTGTGAAATTTTGTATCATTGTTTTCATTGATTTTTCTCTAAAATAAAATAATAATAATAATTAATAATAAGAATATTATTATCACTGTGACAAGCTCTCACTAAATTGCTCAGGTTGGCCTTGACCTTGTGATCCTCCGTCTCAGCGTCCTGAGTAGCTGACATGTACTACCATGCCTGAATTAACTAGTAATTTTTGACTGCATGCCAGACATTAAGAATTTTACCATACAGGGTGTTGGATATGTTTGTGTCCCCATATTCTTTTTTTTTTTTTTTGTATCCCTATATTCTTGAGTTTTACCCTGGTATGTTGTTAGCTTATTTAGTAATGATGTGATCTTTTTGAATCTTGCTTTTAAAATGTTAGGCAGTGTTCTGTCTATGATTAATTAGTCTCATACCCGAGACAAAACTGTCTGGGTACTGTACCAAATGCCATGTGAATCTGGCTGGAGGGAGAAGTCATCATTCCCAGTGTTGCAAGAATACCAGGCGTTATTCCCTCTATTCTCTTTTATGGGACTATTTACTGAGTACTCAGCTAAATAATCGAGGGAGACCTTTCACAGGTCTCGGAAATTTTGTGTGCCGTTCTCTTCTCTCCAGTGGTCTGTGCTGTGACCTCTAGGTACCTTGATCTCCTAGACGCTCATTTCCACTCCCCAACTCAGAGAGTCCAACAAGCACTGTCTCCTTTTGTGGAGGCCTGAAAACTCTCTCCAGGAAGAAAGCTGCAGAAGTCGTATAGCTCACCCTCTTGTTTCTTGCCTCTTAGTGATCACTGTCTTTTGTTGCTTTTCTCCTGGATGTTTCAAATCACTCATTCACATATAGTACTTTGTCCATTCTTTAATTATTTCATGCAGGAAAGTAAATATGGCCAGTTACCCCATCTTGGGTGAAAGTGGAGGTCTATTCTTGTTATTTTATGCATGAAATTTTCCATCAGGAAAACAAATTAAGAAAATAAAAAAGAAAAGAAACACATAGTCGAGTCTTGTGTTTCTACTTCATTCTTCCCTATTCTTTCTCAAACCCATCCTATTCTTTTGTGGCACCACTACTGAAACCATATTCTTCAAGGACCTTCAATTCTCAGTTCTCATTTTGCTCACCCTCTAAGTTTAATAATCACTATTTCATCTTGAAACCATTTCTTCCCTTCTCATCCAAGATAGCACACAAACTGTCCAGATTTTCTGCTGTCTGCCTCTCTTTTGTAGTATTCTCTAACCTCTAAATCTCATAGTGCTTTATGATCCGAATTCAGATGACTTCTCCATTCATACTCCTTCTTTTATCCATTTCATTCAGTCTTAGGATGCTGAATACATATGTTCACTCATATCTTCAACTCTGATTTTTTTCTCACATAAATATAGATATAGGTATGACTTTCTACTTGTTATTTCCTTAAAGTTTTCTAATAGGCATTTTAAGCACAGTATGTGTAAAAGAAATTCTTGATTTTTTTCTCCTTTCTAACCTGGTCTCTTTCCACAGAGTTCCTCATCTTAGTAAATGGCAACAGTATTCACTCAGTTGCCTGGATCAAAACCTATAATTACCCTTAGTTCTTCCATTTTGTTCACACTCCATATATAATCCATCTGCAAACCCAGGAAGCTATATCTTCAAAAGCCAACCACTTCTTGCCAATTCTGTGGTTAATACATTGTTCCAAGACAACTTCATCTGTTTTGTGGACACTAAAGTAGCCACTTGACTAGTATCTCTTTAATATATTCTCCACAAAACAGCCATAGTGTTACTTTTAAAATATAAATCATTCCAATTGGGTTTTTGTCAGAAATTTGATGACATTATTCTAAAATTCATTTGGAATTTCAAGGGACTCTGTGTAGACAAAATAATCCTTTTTTTTTTTATATGCGGGTACCGGGAGTCCAACTCAGGACCTCACATTTGCCAGGCAGGCGCTTATGACGCTGAGCTATATCACCGGCCCCAACAAAATAATCTTGAAGAAGAAGAACAAAAAGGACTTATACTTCCCAATTTCAAAACGTTTTACAAAACTGCAATTATCAAGACAGTATGGTACTAGAATAAGGATAAATGTATGGATCAATGGAATACAATTGTGGCCAGAAGTAAACCTACATATCAACAGTCAATTTTCAACAAGGGTGTTAAGACAATTCAATAGTGGAAGAATAGTTTTCAACAAACAATGTTAGGATAACTAGATAGCCACATATTAAATACTGCATTTGGACCCTACCTCACACCACTTACAAAAATTAACTCAAAATAGACCAAAGGCCCAAATATGAGAGCTAAAGCTATAAAACTCTTAGAAGAAAACATAGGTGTAGTGTAATCTTCATGCCTGTAGATTAGGCAATGATTTCTTAGCTAGGGCACCAAAAGCAAAAACAAAGAAAAAATAAGTTGGGCTTCATCACAATTAAAAACTTTTGGTGACTATGACCAAGGTTATGGTTGATATGACCAAGACAACCCACAAAATTGGAAAAGGTTTTTTTTTTTTTTTTTTTTTTGTATCAGAAATCAAACTCATGACCTTGTGCTTGACAGGCAGGCGCTGTGCTGCTGAGCTATCTCCCCAACCCAGGAAAAGATATTTTTAAGTCACATGTCTAGTAAGACTTAAGAATTGAAAATATATAAATAACTTTCATAATACAATAGTGAAAAGATATAGTCTAATTAAAATGGGCAAAGGATTTTATTCTAGTCTTTTCTGTGCTGTTATAACAGATTGGGTAATTTATAACAAAAGAAATCTATTGGTTCACAGTTCTAGAAGCTAGGAAGTCCACTATCAAGTGTTCAGCACCTGGCAAGAGCCTTCTTGCCATGTTCTCCCATGGTTGAAGGACAAAGAGAAGGTAAGAGAGAGCAAGAGGGTGCTAATGTTGTCCTTTTATAAGGAACTCACTCCCACAATAACATCATTACTCCATTCATGAGAGCTGAGCACTCATAGCCTAATCACCTCTCAAAGGTTCCCCCTCCTAATACTGCCACCTGATCAAGTTTCCAGTACATGAACTTCGAGGGACACACCCAAACTGTGGCAGATTCAATCAGACATTTTCCCATAGATATAGATGACCAATAAGCACGTGAAAAAATGCTCAACTTTGTTATATCTTAGGGAAATACAAATCAAAACAATAATGGGTTAGGCTTCACACACAGAAGAGCCTTTATATTTTTATTTTATTTATTTATTTATTTATTTTGTGGGTACCGGGTGTCGACCTCAGGACCTCGCACGCCAGCAGGCGCCCGTGCCGCTGAGCGATATCACCTGCCCTTTTTTCGTTTGTGGGTTCCGGGAGTCGAACTCGGGCCCTCACGCTTGCGAGGCAGGCGCTTACGCCACTGAGCCATCTCACTGGCCCAAAAGAGCCTTTAATTAAAAAACAGAAAATAATGAGGATTGGTGAGAATGTGAAAAATTGGAATGCTTATACATTGCTGGTACAGATGCTTTGGAAAACATTCTGTATCAAAAGATTAAGTAAGGAATTATCATATTATCCAACAATTCTACTATTTAATTATAGACCGCAAAAGAAATGAAAACACAAGCTCACACAAAAATTTGTAAACAAGTGTTCACAGATGCATTAGCTTTAATAGCCAAAAAGTGGAAGTGACCCAAATATTCATCAATTGATTAATGGGTAAGTAAAATATGGTATAACCATACAATGAAATATTATTCAGATCTAAAAAGGAATTGAACACTAACAAATGCACTAACGCTAACAATGACAATGAATGAACACAAACACTAACAATGAATGAGCTCTGAAAATGGTATTTTAAGTGGAAGAAGTCAGACACACAAGATCCTATACGGTATGGTTCCATATATATTAAATGTCCAGAATAAATAAACCCATAAAGACAAGAAATAGATTGGTGGTGTGGGGGCTTAAGAAGAGAAGAATTGGGACAGACTACTGATGGGTCTGCAGAGGGTTTCTTTTGGGGATGATGAAATATTCTGGAATTATATAGTGGTGAAGGTCGTACGAACCTGTGAGTATGAAAATCATTGAATACTACCCTTTAAAGGGGTCAATTTTAGTCTGTGAAATACACCTCATTTTAAAAATAAAATGTAAACCAGATCTTGTTATCCCTGTACACAAAACCTCTAATGCAGTGATGGCGAACCTTTTCGAGCTTTCAATGATAACGAACAGCCCACTGCGGCACGCGTCCATAGGTTCACCACCGCTGCTCTGATTTCCTGTCACACTTAAAATCCAAAGTCCTTCCTTAGCCTATAAGACTCTAAATGACCTGGCCCTGGCTCCCTCTGCTGTGCTTTTGCCTGTCACTGCTCCCATCTCTCACTGCCACTGGGCCCTCCTTGCTACTCCCGGGCCTCCCCCTGCCTCAAGGCCTTTGCATTTTCCATGCCTTCATTTGGGATGCTCATTCTCAAGATATTTACATGGCTACTTTCTTACTTCATCCTGGAGCCTGTTCAACTGTCATGTCTTCTAAAAGACATTTGCCTATCATCTAAAGTAACAGTGGCACAGCCAAGAGAGTGCACACCTGTAATCCGAGCACTTGGCAGGCTGAGGCAGGAGGATTGCCATGAGTTCAAGGCCAGCCTGAACTACATGGCAAGACCCTGTCTCAAAAATAAAATAAAATAACAGTGGCATCATTTTCCAGCCCTTTCCGCTACTTTATTTTTCTCTGTAGCATTTCCTATTACATCCCACTGTATTATTTATCTGTTTATTGTCTCTCAATAGAACGTAAACTTTATAAGTAAAGAGATTTTTCTTGGTCTTGCTGAATTCCATACCTATTTTCCGTGCATGAGACCTAACAGATGTGCAGAATTTTATTTGTTGCATGAAATAATGAAGGGGAGAATACACATAATACGATGAAAAAAATATTTTTAATACAAAATGATTACAACTGTTTTGCTTTTTAAGGAAGCATAGAATAATTCATATTGGCTAGAAAATAAGGTTTATGTCCATTTAAAGTGAATACAGTGGTACTTCAGTTCATGAACTTCATTCTTTCCACGATTCTGGTTGCAAACCGAATCAGACAAGAACGAATCAAATTCAGTGGTTAGGTTCAGTGTTGGCCTTATAGGGAAATTTGATTTGGTTCTCATCTAGTTCAGTTTGTTACCAGAATTGGGGACAGAATTAAGTTGTGAGCCAGGGTACCACTGTACTAGAGAAGAAAGAAAAGATTCAAAATTTCAAACTTGTTTCAATGCAAGTTGTGAAAGACCTTATGTAACATCTTTTTCTTTTTACGGAGGATAGAATTTTGGATATACAAAGCTGAGATGGGTATGTGAGTCTAAACTGCTCTGTATGATGAAGAGTAAAAATGTAATTTCCTTGGAAAGTCTGAAGGAAAAAAGCCTAAGAAATCAAAAATTAGGGCCCTGCAAAAAATCAGGGCTCCACATGAGTTGGAAAGATAAGGGGAAACCAAGCAACAAAAGGGGAGACTAAAGTTGGAGAAAAAGATGTCTGGTAAGAATCTGGTGAGATGAGAAACAGATAATATGTTAAATGAGAATAAGAACTGAGAGCCAGAGTGTCCCCAGGAAGAGGATAGAGTCTCAATCCCAATGTTTCCCTGTCTGACCTCAGCAGACATACCCTAGGAACAAAAAGAGCAATGTTTAAACAGAACCTGAATTTCCATCCTTTCCTCCCTGCTATAAAACTGAGGGGAATAATCACAAGCTCCCATCATGAAAAACATTTGATGTGAAAAGCACCCTCCGAGGTATGCAGTGAGAAGTCTGAGGCTGTGAAACAATGCTGATAACAAACATGAGCATCCATCTCTGCCAGATGTGCCACTTAGCAGAAAGGCTACAGATTTATACATCCCACCTTTAAAAACAAAATAAAAAATGAAGTAGAGTACTGCTCAATTTTATCCAAGGCTGATCCTGGTAGGACTTAGCAAGATAGGCCAATGCTTTGGGCATGACATTAATTAGGTACAGCCTTGGATTGAAAATAATAGCTTTTAAAGTATTGTTTTTATTTTTTATTGTCGATATGGCTAAAATTAAGCACACAAAACAGCAAGGAATAATCCAATTTAGATCAGCATTTTTCCCACTTGGGAAACAAAGCTCAAAACAGTGATATTTTAAAATTCCATTCCTAACATTTGAGCAAGAAAGTATCTTATAATGAAGGCAGCTCAAGGCATGAATCCTAGTCTCCACCAAAGTCCAGCCATCCTGAACTGATGACGCTTAAAAGGAATGTTACTCCAAACTCAAAATCCTCTCTGTGTAAAAATGGTCCTAGGTAAAAAAACAAACAACAACAACAAAAAACAACTATTGAAAGAAGCTGTCATTCTTAAACTATGGCTCTCCTTTCTATCTAGTTCTCAAAACAACAGACCAAAGCAGAAATCAAGAAGCAAATACACAGATCACAACGCTGCAGAAAGCTATTTTTTCACAATTTTCCCACAGCTTAAATAAACATGAAACATTATAACTAGTCATATACTATAGTCATATACTACAGGAAACAGAAAGCCCAGAAGAAAAACCTCAAACGTCCAGTCTTCATCTTCCTTCTAAATGAAATGTACTCTTCTTCATGACTATAATTGTCTCTTCAGAAGAAGTTAGAATCAGGCATGATGTCATAGAATGACCAAATTCAAAATGCCTTTTTCAGAAATGGTATTTTTCTGATATACAGACCCACGTATCATAAGTATCTGCTATAAGAAAGGACCAATACTAAAAATTCCACTTGAATATTAGAAATTATATTCATAGGTAAGAAACACATACATAGAGTTCAATGTGAGTATATACTCCTTTGAATATTTTTAAAGTCATTCAGCTATAGGTGATAATAATTATGGTAGAGTTGGGTCAGAGTTATATCTCTCCTGTTGTGCAAGTGTACAACCTAGAAGAATAAAAGAATCTCAGTGAGCAGAACATCAGCAGCAAAGATTCATACACTTCTCACGTGAATGGAGACGCTGACCTAGAACTAATTAACCCTGTGCTTGAAATGGCAGCTTGGGGCAAACTGAAGGGCTTGATGTCAGTTAATCTGTTTTCTGGGCTGTATATGCTGAAAGATTTTCATTGTTTTCAAACCAAATAAAAGGAGCCTGCATTAAAGTGACCCTGACTCCCTATAGTTCAAACTTGTGTATTAACCTTGTTGCAAATTATAACATGACAACTCACACACTAAATGTTTAAATCCAATAATTTTCTACTCCCCTTCAATGATTCCTACAAATGTCCCCACTTTGATACTGAATGCCCCCACCTACACAGCTCTCAAAGTTGGGGATGGGGGATGGCCAGAGGATGGAGAAATAAAGATAAGAGACAAAAAGCTGAGGTCAGGTGGAGCCCTCTCTCCTGATGGGAGGAAAGGAACTGCTCAACCAAAGCAGTGCGTTTATTTTTACATTGAGCAAGATGGTGTCTGGTGACACCCCTTTTCCTAGCAACCCATTGCTTGGAGAGCCTTGGGGCTAGGCGTTCTCTGGGCTGGAGCAGCTTGTTTACATAGCCCACCTGGCCACTCTGTGTTGCTCTTTGTTTTCAGGCTGGCCTTGCCTCCTCAGCAGGTGTGATCAATTTCCAGCTTCAGCCTCTCCCCACAACTGAATAATAATGACAGGAGCCACCCTAGTAAATACTATTGGCCAGAACCTATGCTGAACCTATTACGTTCATCAATTGTTTACCACTGGAACAACATTATATGCTAAGTATTATTATTCCCAGTTTACAGATGAAGAAATTGAGGTTCAAGGAGATTTGATAGTTTGTCCAAAGTTACACAGCTAACTAAGGGGGAATTCACAGTAAAGTCAGTCTATGCTGTTTCTTCATTAATTTTCCAGATATCAAATTCTTTTTTTTTTTTTTGTGGGTACCGGGGGGTCGACCTCAGGACCTCGCGCGCCAGCGGGCACCCGTGCCGCTGAGCGATATCACCGGCCCCTTTTTCATATGTGGGTTCCGGGAGTCGAACTCGGGTCCTCGCGCTTGCCAGGCAGGCGCTTAAGCCACTGAGCCATCTCACCGGCCCAGATATCAAATTCTTAAATCTTCCCCTCCTTTTCCTACAATTTGCTGCCTTTTCCCCTTTCTCCTACCTCTTTCTGAAGCTGTTCTAGAATACTTCATGATGAGCTCCAGCCTTTCATTCACTCAACAAATGTGTCCAAGTGCTCACTTTAATACTTGATTCAGTCATTTGTAAAGATTTATTGGGTGCCTACTGTGTGCTAAGCATAGTACTATGCAATGAGGATCCATCCATTAACAACACAGCAGAAAACCCTGCCTGTTCGAGCCAAAATTCTAGAGAGGGAAAAAAGACAACAAATGCATGAAATAAATAATAGTAATGCTTCAAAGATAATAAGTACTAAGGAAAAACAGGATGGGGAAGGGGGATAGAGCAGTAAGGTTGTGTGCATAGGGCTGAATTTTAGATGTTGTGAAAATGTAACACTGGAGCAAATATTTCCTGGGATGTGATGGTTTTATGTGTCAACTTGAGTAGGCAATAATACCCAATTATTTAGTCAAACACTAACCTAAGTGTGACTGTGAAGGTATTTTGGAAATGTGGTTAATATGTGATTGTGGAGTTTAGGAACTATGTGCACATGTCTTGACCCTACATAAAGAAGACAGTTATGGGGATGGGCCTCATCTAACTACCTGATGAAGAAATTCTGCCTCAAGCTCCCAAAATCAGTTCCTACCTTAGAGTTTCCAGTTTGCCTGCCCTACAGATTTTGGACTTGCCAGCCTTCACAAATGTATATACCAATTCATATATAAAACTTCTTAGTAGATCTCTCTCTTATATATCTGTCATGCATATATAGGCATATCTAGTATACATAGTTATACACATGTGTGGTGGTATATATATATAGATGCAACTGGTTTTGTTTCTCTGGAGAATCCTGACTGATACACACAGTGAGAATGTTCTGGGCACAGGGAACATGAATGCAAAAGCGCCGGACACTGGACACTGTTCTAGATGTTGGCAAACTGTAACCAAGAGAGATGTGGCTTCTACCATCCTAAAGCTAAGTACCCACTGCTGTGGGTACTGCTGACTGACATCTCTCCTCTCCCACACCCCCTGGCTCTTTCGGGATTCATTTGCTTTACTCACTACGCATACCCCATGGTCATTGTTTCAACTCTTCATTTAACAGGCGTTTCTAACTGCCTGGCTTTTCATTACACCTGCCTGCCACATTATTATTATTACCTACTCACTTCTGCGTGATTGTGGAGTTTAGGAACTAGGTTCACATCCCTTCAATTGCCTTCACAAAAACTGTCAACTGGGAAGCCCAAGTAATATCCTTACTTCAAAAATAAAGAAATTTAGCTGGATGTGGTGGCACACGCCTGTAATCCCAGCACTCCGGAGGCTGAGGCAGGAGGATCATTGCAAGTTCAAAACCAGCCTGGGCTACAAAGTGAGCTCAAGGCCAGCCTGAACTGCAAAGCAGGACCCTATCTCAGACAAAGACGAAAGGAAGAAAGGAAGGAAGGAAGGAAGGAAGGAAGGAAGGAAGGAAGGAAGGAAGGAAGGAAGGAAGGAAGGAAGGAAGGAGGGAGGGAGGGAGGGAGGGAGCGAAGGAAGGAAGGAAGGAAGGAAAAAATTTGAGACTCAAAGAAGTAAGCTAGCATACATGAGATTACAAAGTTAACAAGTGGCAGAGCTGGGCCTCCACCTCACATCCCATCTTTCTCCTCAATAAGTATATATATATTTTTAAAAATTGTTTTTAAAAATTAATTTAATTGTTTATCTCCCAGCCACCATTCACTCTTTAGCTCACTTCAGTCTGACATTCCCTTCACTCCTGAACACAAACGTTTTGCTTTTTGGGAGGTGGAGTAAGGAGTGTAGTTTTTTCCTCAATCAAGGGGTACTGAGATTTATCATTGCTCCTTCAGTATCCCCCGGGGGGTTGTCAGAACGCATTAACAATCATCTATTGAAAAAAATCAGAAAATAAGTATCCTGGCCCAATTATAACAAATTACAAAACTACCTATAAACAATCTGTTAAAGCGTGCGCGGGTTTGCAAGGTGAAATATCAGACAGCCTGTTTTGTAGTCTTTTAATTTTCCAATAAAATCTCCGTGAAAATATGAATAAATTCGCCACACTAGTAAATCCAAAAGAAGAGATTTCTGACAACTCCAAAGACAAAAACGACTGAATGGCGAGAGCAGGCAGGCAGCCACCTATACGGAGCCTGCCTGAAGCGAGGTGCAAGGGCCCGCCTCCCAGTTCAGAAAAGCCGGGTCTGTGCACATCAGAAAACTAGGCAGATGTCTCTCTGTCATAGCCTATTGTGCTCTACCCCTATCCCCCATTTCGCGAAAAATACAAACTACTCCCAGAATCTTCCTAGGCAGCCCTAAACCCTACCCCACTTTAAGCTTATCTCCAACGGCCAAGCCACTAACACTCCGGAAACGCTGCGGAAGTAAGTAGTGAGGCGGGAGCAGCGACACACTGCATCCTGGGAGATGTAGTCCATGCTTAGAATGCGCAGGCGCGCTAGTGAAGGCGGCGGGTTGGGGGAGCAAAGCCCTCTGGGATTGTAGTTTTTTTGTGAATGACGGAGGTTGAGAGTGTCAGAAAGTCAGGCCGTGCTCACCTTACACAGTAAGGGTGATCTCGATGAATACGGTACCTGCCATACCAAGCGACTTGGTTTGAAAACAGCGTGTGACAGCTTCCGTTTAGTTGTAAATCTGAGATGGGTAGAGATAGCCCCCAAGTGGACAAAGTAAGATGAAGGACAGTACATAGTCTATTTACAAATAGGCTATGGAACTACGGTACAATACCGTAAACTCAAGGAAGGAAGCCGTCCCAAAACTCAGAGAAAGTACAGTTCTCAACATCATTCTACTTATGAATAGAAGAAAGTTTTTGAAAATTGTTAGCTCCTTCAAAAAAGATATCAAGATTAATTTTCTTTGGATGAGGAGATGGCATTTTTTTACATTTTTGTGTATTTTCTTGTTTACAAGGACAAGGTATTCCTTTTTAGTATAAAACACTTCAAGTACAAATAGAAGCATGTAGGGCAATTTTCTAGCACCCTGGTATCTACCACAAGGCTTTGTCATATTTACTTTATTTAGTTCCTTTCTTTCTTCCCCCCTCTTCTTTCTCTCAAGAAGGAGGAGGAAGACGAAAAAGAGAAGGTTCTTAAAATGCCTATGTCCAGTGCTAGTATATAAAAATAGTATTGATTTTTAAAAAATATTAGTCTTGTATCCTGAGTTTCTGCTTAACTCATTTATTATTTCTGGTACATTTTTCATAGATTCTTTGGGACATTTTTAATATGGGCAATCATATCAACTGCACATAGAGACAGTTTTACTTCTTCTTTTCCAACATATGTGTTTCATATATTTTTCTTGCCTTACTGTAACAAGTAGTATGACCATGAACATATTGCTGAACTGCAGTGGTGAGAGTGGGTATCCCTGACATCTTCCTCTTGTATTAAGAGAAAACCACTCAAGTCTTTTGCCACTGAATATGACGGTAGGTAAAGATGGTTTTTTCTCCAGATGTCCTTTGTCAGGTTTAGAATTTTCCATTCTGTTTTTAGATTTCTGGAAGTCTTTGTTATACGAGAATGTTAAATTTTGTCAAGTTATTTTGGGCATTTATTGAAATGACGGTGTGTTTTTTCTTCTTCAGTTCATTGATATGAAGAATTACTTTATTTTTAGATGTGGAACTGGCCTTGTATTTCTAGGATAAACCCATTTGGTTATCATACATTATCATTTTCAGTCACTGCTAGATATTATTTGCTAAAATTCAACAAGTTATCATTTCTGTGTTTATGAGGGATATCTGTATCTTGTTTTCTTTTTTGTAAAGTCTTGTTCTTGTTTTCGTCGAGGTAATATTATCATAAAATTAATTAGAATAGGTTCTCTCCTGTTTTCTTGAATAAAATTTTTTGTATAGAATCAGCATTATTTTCCACCAGTGATGCCCTCTCTAATGGTTAATTTTATGTGTAAAATTAAGTAGCCCACAGTACTCAGGTATTTGGTTAAATATTATTCTAAATCTTCCTGTGAAGTTTTATTTAGATGAGATTAACACTTAGATCAATAGACTTATGGTAAAGCAAATTACTTTCTATAATATGGGTGGGTTTCATCAAATAAATTGAAGACATTAATAGAAAGTGAGACTGAATGTCACAGAGGATGAAGGGAATTCTGCCAGCCAATTAGCCTTGGCCTTGAAAAGCAGCTCTTTCTTGATTCCCTATCCTACTGTCCTAGCCTACAGATTTTGAATTTACTAATCTCTGAATTTAAGTGAGCCAAGCCCTTAAAATCTCTCTCTCTCTTCTGCCTCTGCCTCTCTGACTCTCTGCCTCTCTGCCTGTCTCTCTGTCTCTATGTCTCTCTGTCTGTCTGTCTGTCTGTCTGTCCCTCTCTCTCTCTCTCTCTCTCTCTCTCTGTCTCTCTCTCTCTCTCACACACACACACACACACACAACTGGTTTTGTATTTCTGGGATATCCTAATTTGTCATCTAAGCACGGAACTTTTAAGATGAAAGATTTTCAACTACAGGTCAACTTTACTATTTCTTTTTGACTGAGCTTTAGTAGTTTCTATCCTTCGAAAAATTTGTCTACTTATCTTTGTTAAGAATTTATGAGCATAATGGTGTTTGTAATAGTCCTTTATAATCTCACTAATACTTATAAATTTTAATGTATAGTAATGTCCCATCTTTTATTTCTAATATTGGTCAATTTCTCTATCTCTGTCGCTGTCTCCTCTCTCTCTGTGCACGCGCACGTGCGTGTGTGTGTATCTGTGTGTATCTTTAAGGCTACAAGCTTAAAAAATATATTGATTTTTTTAAAAACCATGTTTGGTTTAATTCATTTTCTCACTTTCTGTTTCTATTTTATCAACTTCTGCTCTCTTTTTATCCCTTCCATTTGCTTGGGTTTAATTTACTTTTTTGTAGTTTCTTTAAGTGGAAGCTGGGATCATTGTTTTAAGACCTTTTGTCTTTTCTGGTATAAGCATTTAGTGGTATAAATTTCCCTTTGACCATTGCTTTGGAGTACCTCATTAATTTTGATTTTTGTATTTTCATGTTCATTCAATTTGAATCATTTTCTAAGATTCCTTACAACTTTTTTGACTAATGGGTTACTTAAAGCATTTTACTTAATTTATAAATATCTTTCTTCAGGCCATTACACATTTTGAAAAAATTTGTCAGCTCCAGAATTTAGCTTACCTTGCTGGGGTGTGGTGGCACACACCTGTAATCCCAGCACTTGGGAGGCTGAGGCAGGAGGATCACTGTGAGTTCAAGTCCAGCCTGGACTAAATAGTGAGTTGAAGGCCAGTCTGAACTACATAGAGAGACCCTGTCTCAAAAAACCAAACAAATAAACAAACAAACAAATACCCAGAATTTATCTTACCTTAGTACACACACTATCTCTTCATCAAGTTATCACTTACACTATTGAATTAAATCCTCAAATATTTAAAAAGATTATATGTGATATGTTCTGAGATTATAAACTTAAGGAATTATATATAATTTTCACAAGCAATATCTTATCTGAGTACAAAATTTTGTACTCAAAGTTTTGCTCCATTATTTTAGGTTTGGCTGATGTTTAGTCTTTTGTGGGTAACCCCCTTTTTCCTTCTAAGTCAGTGCTTTCAGGGTAGTTTTCTTTATCCTTAAAATTCAATTGTATAAGGATATGTGAAGGAGAGTTTCTTACCATTAATTTTTATTTAAAACTGTCTGGACTTTTGATCTGTAGGAATGCATCTTTTTTCAAACCATCTGTCAGATCCTTAATTTTTATTTTTTTTCCACTAGTGTTGGGATATTTAGGAATGTTTGTTCCTTTGTTCTCAAAATTTAATCTCTTTAACATTTTCTCTGTACTTTTAGAGACCTTCTCAAGCTAATACTCTACATTATTAATTGAATCTCTTTTTTTTTTTAAATACGTGGAATTAAACTCAGGACCTTGCGCTTGCCATTCAGTCTCTTGTGTTGCTGAGCTATGTCCCCAGCTCTATTCTTTATATAATTAACTACCCACTTTTTAATTTACTTTTTATTCAGATATAACTTTTATACAGTAAAGGACATATATACAGGCAACAGCCACACATATCAGGACATGAGCATTTGTAGTACTCAAAAGCCTCCCTCAAACCTTTATTATCAGCATCTCAAAAGATACTTTTCTTCCAAGTTCTGTCACCTAGTTTTACCTGTCCTTGAACTTTATGGGATTAAATAACATATACTTTTTTTAGGTGTTGCTTCTGCATTTGATGTTTGCAAAATATTCTTTCAAGTACTTATTTGTAGCTGTAGTTCATTAGTTTTCATAGCTATATAGCATTTCATTGTATCAACATATCACAAAAGTTATCCATTTTACACCTTAATTACTTTCTCATCTGAGACACAATACCCAATACCCACATCTTAAAGGAGGAGAGTTTTATCTTGGCTCACAGTCTCTAGAGGTTTCAGTCCATAGTCAGGTGGCTCCAAAGCATGGTGGAATGGCAGAGGAGAAATAGCTCATGGAATGGTGGCAGGAAGCAGAGAAAGAGAGAGAGAGAGAGAGAGAGAGAGAGAGAGTTAAGGAGGAGCTGAGAAGGGAGATAAAATTTCTGGTTCAGGCCCACAGTGACCCACCTCTTCTGACCAGGCTCACCTCCTGACAGCAAGTCGGCTTTAATACTCTTATAATCCAATCACTTTTTAAAGGTCCTGCCTATGACCACATGAGGGTTTAGGGAGACATCTAGATATAAACCATAACATTCTGCCTCTGGCCCCCAAAAGAATCCTACACATCTCCTTATGCAAAATGCATTTGGTCCATCTGTAAGAGTCACCAAAGTCCCAACAGTTCTAGCATTGCTGCAGAGTCCAAGTCCAAAGTCTCTCTGAGACTTAAGGCAAACTCTTAGCTGTGAGCCTCTGAAAAATTCAAAAGAAAGTTAAACATTGCCAATATACAAAGGCACAGGGTAAATATTTCCATTCCAAAATAGAGCAACAGAGGGATAGAAAGAAATCAGACCAAGGCAAGACCAAAACCCAGCAGGGCAAACATTAAATCCTATAATTCCATGTGAAACACCTGGGGCAAGCTGTGATCTCCAAAGAGTTTGAGCAACCTCACCCCTGTGGCATTGCTGGTTGTTGCAGATCTCATGGCTTCTCTCTTGGGCTGACTTTGCTAACTCCTTGCAGCTTTCCTCAGATCTTCCATGTTCCTGGCTTCTCCAATTTCTTGGGTTCTCACCTGCACTTTCAGCTTCATGCTGCCAGCTTCATGCACTGTCCTCTCAGGGGCACACTGCCAGGCCTCCCAGGCCTTCTTCGGAAACCTGGGTGGAAGCCTTCCACAACTCTTGCCTTCCACATTTCTGTAAAACCAGCTCAATGTGGACAACGCCGATGCCTGCCACTTGCTGGAGCAGTAGCCAGGCTTCCCTGTATCATGGTGGAAGAAGACTCTGAATGCCTGGATAAGTGCTCAGAACTAACTTCTGGGAAATTCTCTAGGAGGCCCCTCCTGAGCATGATGCCCAGGGGATCTCCCCTCAAAGAAAAGTCTTTCACTTTTGCAATTTTGAGCCTGTGAAGAATAGGGTCTTGCTGGTTCTTCACATGCCCTTAGGCCATTTTTCCTATGGTCCTGTTGTAAATACTTGGCTTCTTTTAATGCTAATGATTTTAGCAACTAAGTTCTCCTCTGCTCCATCTTTGCAGGCCTCAACTTTACCAGAGCTTTCTAGCCAAACTCAAAACTTTCCAAAAGGGATTTATCCTCTTGCTTTTCAGTATAAACCTGCCTATACCAGTATCCATGCCACAGCCTCAACACTGGACTGCTTCAAAATTTCTTCCACCAGATTAATGAGTCCATCACCCTTAATTTCTTTCTCCTGCAAAGTCTCAGAACATGAGCAAACTATAGACAAACACTGTATTCTACCAGAGCATAACACGCATGGTCTCTAGTCCAACTGTCAGTGGAGCCCTTCCCAACCGGAACCTCTTGAGGCTGGTCTTTGCTGCCTGCGTTACTGTTAGCATTCTGGTCTTCTGAGCCCTGACCAGAATCTACCATAAAGCTTTGTTTATGGTATCCAGGGCTGTTTCTCCACCTGGCATCTCTAAAACTTTCCAAATTCCTCCCAAATCTGTCTTTGTTAATTCTCATCACTGAAACACAATACCCAATGCCCACAGTTTAAAGAAGGAAAGGTTTATTTTGGCTCATAGTTCGTAGATGTTTCAGTTCATAGTCAGGTAGCTCCAAAGCAGGGTGGAATGGCCAAGAAGAAATAGCTCATGACATGGTGGCAGGAAGCAGAGAGAATAAAAGGAGGAAACAGAAAGGGAGATAGAAATTTTTGGGTCAGATCTACAGTGGCCTGCCTCTTCCAACCAGGCCCCACTTCCTAATGGCAAGTGAGCCATAATGCCTTTGTACTCCAATCACCTTCCAAAGGTCATGCCTATGATCACATGAAGCTTTAGGGGAACATTTGAGCTGTTTCTAATTTTTGTTTATTTGGAATAAAGCTATGACATTCTTCTATTCTTGATAAATATAGTGGTACCTCAGTTCACAAACTTAATTCTTTTTTTTTTTTTTGTGGGTACTGGGGGGTCGACCTCAGGACCTCGCGCACCAGGAGGCGCCCGTGCCGCTGAGCGATATCACCGGCCCCTTTGTCACATGTGGGTTCCGGGAGTCGAACTCGGGCCCTTGTGCTTGCCGGGCAGGCGCTTAAGCCGCTGAGCCATCTCACCGGCCCACAAACTTAATTCTTTTCCATGATTCTGGTCACAGAATTTGTTCCACGACTGTATGCTTGCAATTTGGTTGCAACCAGAATTGTGGAGTGAATTCTGTGACCAGAATCATGAAAAGAATTAAGTTCATGAATCGAGGTACCACTGTATAAGCTCTCATTCTTCCTGGTCAAATCCCAATGATGAAATTGCTGAATTACAGAGTATAACAAATGCTCTTTAAATTCAACTGCTGATGTTGTTGCTTTTGTTTTCAATTTTACTTACATTCTTGTTAAATGTCAACCAGTTCTAATGTAGACCCACAACTTTGTTTTGCAAATTAATACATATGCAGATGACTAAATTTCACGCAAATTATTTCCACATGTTTTATATTAAGTGGAAAGTTCCTCACAGACTCCAACAAATTGTGGTTTTTATGTTTTGTTTCCAAAGTTACAGTGATTTTTCATCTTTCTGTGAATTTTGTTTTGTTTTTTGTTTTTTGAGACAAGGTCTCACTATGTAGTTCATGCTGGTCTTGAACTCACTATGTAACCCAGGCTGGCTTCAAACTCATGGCAATTCTCCTGCCTCAGCCTCCCAAGTGCTCGGATTACAGGAATATGCCACCATGGCCAGCCTTCTGTGAATTTTCATTACTATGGTAATAGGATGTTAGGGTTTGGCTATCTGAACCACCTTCAACCAAAAGCCAAATTTTTGTCTTCCTTTGCTTGTTCTACAAATGTTTGTGCTTCCTAGTATTTCTTCCTTGGCTTTCTTTTCTTGTTACTCTTTATTCTTCTCCAGACAATTTCAACTACACCCTTTGATTTTGATAAATGCTGACAGGCCCTTAGTAGCTCCAACCCTGATTTTCTTGCATGCATATTCGCCTGCTTTTAGAACAGAATGCCTACCTTCAAAAATCTACAGGTTTTCCCAAGTTGTCTGACTTATTAAATCAATGACTTATTGAATTAAATCAATATATTTGCCCCTTTGTTCCTCTCTGTGGTTGACTCCATTTGTGAAAACCAATTTTCTAAGTTTGGAACAGGAAATGTTCCAAGTTTCTCTACTTCACATTTCATATCCATTATATTCTATGAATTCCAGTTCTTAAACATCTATTGATATTCTGCTTCTCTTTCCCTTTTTCTATCATCATCTTAGCTCAGAACCTTGCCTACACGATTGCACTGGCCCATTTACTAACCTCTCAGCATTATACTGTCTCAAATTCTTGACAACATCCCTGCCCAGGTTAGAGTTTAATCTAACTTGTCTGCTTCTCCAACTATCTCTTCCACTCATCCTCACCTCATTTCCTAGGTCCCAAGTGCATCTAGCTACTAGCAGTTCTTTGGACAAATTATCCTGCTTAAAAATTCCATGTCATTGTACATGCTTCCTTCTCTGCCATGAGTACCTCCCTCCCAGTGCCCCTGCCAGATAAATTTATGTTACCTCATGACTTCTGAGGGACTTAAGTTTCCTCATTTGATGCTTCTATCAAATTGTATTTGGCTGAAACACTCTTGTGTTCTATTTTTGCTAGTCTGCAGGAGCCTAGTGTATCAATCAGTGCCTAAATTCTAGTGCATGGAATTTTAGTTATAAACAATGTTTCACATCATGTTTAGGTTTGTAAAGCTATTAAACATGCATTACTTACTGTATATGTTGTCTCATTAAGCATTTTCAAAAATAAGATAACCAAGTATAGCATCCATCTCAAACAACAAAAGCTATTCTTGGCTTTATCACTTTTTGGAAAACAAAGATAGCAGAAGAGAAGAAAATGTATTTTGTGTTATCATTTATGCCTTACAATAAAAATATCTGTCATGTATTTCATAAGCTTATACAATTTCTTACAAAAACATGTTTCTTAACGCCAAACAGTTCTCTTAAATTTGGAAGTTGAAGATTCTATTGCATATATAAATGTCTTAATAACTTTTGACAAAAACTTTATTTCTTTACATTGAATAGTAGGATCTCACAGAGAAAAAACCTAATACTTAAATAGAACATAGTTAATTAGTTTTACTGAGACTGTGCTTTAACCTAATTAATCAATTCCTGTCAGGAGAAGAGAGGAACAAATTCTTGTGAGGCAACCACTTGGGAATTTGAATCTGCAAGCAAGTAATATAGAGTAGTAGCCAAAAGATAAGGCTGTTATTCTGAGAATTTAGAAAAACCTAGTAAATGCAGCCATAAAGACCTGCCATTTTTTAAAAAATTCAAGCATAAACAAGTGAATGTAGAGTCCAGTATTGAGCATCTGGCTTGTGACTTTTATTTCTTCAGTTATGTAAATTTTGATTTTTATGGGTGAAGATGTGGCTTAGAGGCACAACACTTATCCAGAATGCAGAAGGCTTGGATTTGATACCCGGAACCACAATAAAAGTACATGCACATGAAATGGACTGTTAATAGTTTTTACATTATTGATGTTATTTCCTCTATACTATTATATTGGTTAATTTGGATTTATTAGACTATTATTTTGATTAGGAAAATAATACTATATAAGAAACAACTAGTAAACACATAAAATTGTAATAGTCAACTCCCAATTATCCATACCAAGGTCGGAAAAGGTTGGGTTCAGGTTATTGATAACCATTAATCCCTCAGGCTAGGAAGAAGCTGTGGCCGTACTTCTGGTGGCAATGGTGCCTCGCTTCTGACGTGTCACCCAGGCATCTGAACTGCAGAGAATAGTTGCCATCAGGTATAAATTGCATAATAAAAAAAATCTGCATAAAAATAGTCATGCTTTGCTCTAGTATAACAATAGCAAAATAGCAATTTTTGTTCTACTATAAATATTTATTACTATGATGCCTTTTGATTTTGAAAGTTCAGCAGATGTGGGACACATGCTATAGACAGGAATTTTGTGCTGAAAGTACAGAAATGTGACTCCCAGCCAGTGCCTCTCAGACTCAGTGCATGAGACACGATTGCTGTGACCCAAGAACCCTCCTTTTCATTCGCTCATGTTTTCAGACAGCACATACTTAAAAAACAACCATTTATTCCGTTCACGTGACTTATTTTTTATGGGATAATCTCTTCAAAATGCTGTGAATCACAGTGAATGCATGGGGCATGGCCTTTACCTTGGGGACACATCATCTACTATCACACTGATGCTATTCAGCACATGAATCAGGATTGACTAATCCAGTTCAACAGAAGAAGAAACCAAGTTCCAGGGAGATTAAATGACTTTATTACTGACCATTGTACCATAACAAATTATCTTCCAGTAAAAGGCTAAGATGCAGTTCTCCTAACCTTCAGTCTACTTTTCTCCTACTAAATTATTCAAATATCTTAAGTTCATGGTATCTTTTCACCCAAGATATCAAAGCACCTTGACTACATTATTCAAGCCTTTTATCTATGCCTAGTTACATTTTAGTTCTTTTATTCAGTTTATCTCTTTCAAAACTAATTCTTTTTTTTTTTTTTTGTGGGTACCGGGGGTCGACCTCAGGACCTCGCGCGCCAGCAGGCGCCCATGCCGCTGAGCGATATCACCGGCCCCTTTTTCTTTTTTTTTTTTTTGTGGGTACCGGGGGGACGACCTCAGGACCTCACGCGCCAACAGGCACCCGTGCCGCTGAGCGATATCACTGGCCCCTTTTTCGTATGTGGGATTCGGGAGTCGAACTCGGGCCTTCGCGCTTGCAAGGCAGGCGCTTAAGCCGCTGAGCCGTCTCACCGGCCCCTACCGGCCCCTTTTTCGTATGTGGGTTCCGGGAGTCGAACTCGGGCCCTCGCGCTTGCCGGGCAGGCGCTTAAGCCTCTGAGCCATCTCACCGGCCCCAAAACTAATTCTGTACCGAGAACTCTACTTTAATGTACTTTATAACAGGGTAGACTCTGCCTCAATGACCTCCAGTTAAATAACTGAGTTCACCTATACCACCCATCACCTCAATAAAATATCTGAGTAGCGCCATTGGCATATGTAGGCTTTTCTGCAGTATGCAAACTTCCATCCTCTTGTGTTAGTTTTGTAAAGGTAATTGTGGTCCTGAAATCTGCTGGTAGCATGTGGAACTATTCTTTGCATATAATTTAATTAGGTTTCATATCAAACAGTGAAATAGAGTCTGAAACAAATTATTTTTGGTATTTGTAGATAACCAAATTGAGTTCATTAGAAAAAGGCAAGAAAGTGAAGTGGCTGAAAAATGCTGTTGAATTTAGACTGCACTCATAATGGTTTAAAATAATATTGAAGTTTTC
Organism: Erethizon dorsatum; assembly: GCA_028451465.1. Lineage (NCBI taxonomy): Eukaryota > Metazoa > Chordata > Mammalia > Rodentia > Erethizontidae > Erethizon > Erethizon dorsatum. The sequence continues at coordinate 54,570,451 of CM051837.1, read as the reverse complement.
AATCCATTTTAAAGAAACAGACAATGAAATTAAAGATGATATGTATTGGGATGATGTATGCAAGAAAGATTTCATAGAACCAGTTAGCAGTTCCATACAAAGAGAAAAAATCTTGCCCTTGCCTTAAAAGATTGGTAAATAAATAATATTTATATGCTTTCAGTTAAAGTGTTTAATATATATTTTAAATTTTGCAACTCTCCACTTTTACTAACTTTTGATTGGACAGTTAACTACCAGTGTTGGTCACATTCATTAAGTAAGCTTTTCTATGTCCTCTGACATAACTGAAAATAATCTTTAAGAATTCAAAAATTAGGGCCGGTGAGATGGCTCAGTGTCATAAGCGTCTGCCCAGCAAGCACGAGGTCCTGAGTTCGACTCCTGGTACCCACATAAAAAAAAAAAAAGAATTCAAAAATTAGAACTGATAGTCCCCTGGGATTAGTCAGTCAAGTTTATTACTATATTGGGTGATTTGCTTAATTTTCATTTACATAGTTAACTTTACAGGAAACTTTTTCAGGGTAAATTATAAATAAACAATTAAAAAAAAATCAATCTTACTTTTTCAAACCCTGAGACACTAGAATGCCTCTGTAAAAGCACATCAGGGATAGAAATGGATACATTAATACGCTGAGAGCCAATCTGAATTCAAATGGAACACTAGTGTCATTTCCATAATGCACCAGTTGTGAAATCTAGAGAGCTCTATTTCCAAAGCCTGAGCTTTAAATCTACTGCAGATAGGTCATAAGAGGAGCTGATGGAGTCTGTATATGTGAAGACCCACTAAAATTTACCAAATGAAGATATAAATCGCCAATTTGCTCAACTTCACTAGCTAATCTCAAAAATGCAAATTAAAACAACAATAAAGTGCCATACTTCATCTATTAAATGGCAAATTTTTAGAAAGAATATAGTGGCCTAATTTGGTTAGGATGTAGAAAAACGGATACTCTTTTAAATTGACAGTGGTAGAGTTTATTTGTACTTCTCAAGGAGATCTGGAGTGGTATTCAAGTTATAAATACTTTTCAACTCAGAAATACTACTTCCTGTCATTTATCCTAAAGAAATACTTAGAATGTGCATGAAGAGGCATATATAAGAATTTTCATTGTTTCATGGTTATAATCTTGAAAGATTGAAAACAACCTAAACATAAGCAACAGGAATATAATGACATAAATTATGATTCATAGAATGAAATACACTGCAGTAATTACAGAGGACAAGTCAAATTTAAAACATAAAAAGCTCTTGAGGGCATACAGATTAGGGAGTCAGGGAAAAGAATAAACTTTGGGATAAAATACATATGATGTATTTGGGATTTGAAATGCCTCCAAAGATCTACATGGTAAAAGTTTGGGTCACTGTGGTGGATTGACAACTGGTGGTCAACTTGTAACACCCAGCTGAACTGAATCAGTGTGATGCTGGGTGTGGCGGGCCCACCTGAGGACTGTTGCCAATGACATAAAAAGGAGAACCAGAGAGGAAGAGGTGGTGCTGTTGGTTCTCCTGGAGGAGCTTGTCACACTGGCTCTCCTGATATCAACTCGGCTGTCTGCATCCTCAGAGGAGCTCAGGACCTTGTTGTCGCTGAGGATGGCTGTGATACTTTTTGGGGGGCTCTGGTCCTTATTTTGAGCATTGCTTCCTGGCTCCAGTGCAGATCCCTCAGCCTGCTGGCACAGATCCTTCATCCCACTGGTGCAGATTTCCTATTTTCCACCACTGACCTTTGGATCTTCCCAGAGCAGATCCGTGAAACAGACTTGCATGAGACGTTGTCGTGGGCTCTAGGGCTCCAGCTGGATGCACGAGGGCCATTGTCATGGGATCTAGGTCTTCAGCTGGACTCGTGCAGGACATTGCTGTGGGATCCAGGCCCTCATTGCTGTGGGATCCAGGCCCTCAGCTGGATTCTTTGGGTCTTTAGTGTGTGGTCAGATTTCCTGCACTCTTTTTGTATTTGACTCTTCGGGTGACTATTATAAAATTCTATAAATTATGTGTTCTGTATTAAATTGTTTCCCTTGCAAACCCTGACTACAATAGTCTCAGAGAGGGACTTTTCTCTACTGTTGGTGGGAGCATAGACCGGCACAACCACTGTGGAAATCATTGTAGAGATTCCTCAAAAAACTAGGACTAGAGGTCCCATAGAATAGCCAGCTATTCCCCTCCTGGGTATCTTCCTGAAAGAATTAAAAGCATCATACCACAGCGATGTATGCACACCCACGTTTATAGCAGCACAGTTTGTAATAGTTAAATCTTGGAAACAGCCCAAATGCCCATCAATTGGTGAGTGGATAAAGAAGATGTAGTTTTTTATACAGTAGAGTACTACTCTGCCATAAAGAAGGATAAGCTTGAGACATTCCTAGGTAAATGGATTCACCTTGAGACCATACTCTTAAGTGAAATAAGTGCGACACACTTGTATAAATATTGCATTGTTTCTCTGGTGTGAGAAACCAAAAGTGTAAATAAGGACTAAAATGTATAATAGGTATTGTGAAATAGGAAGAAAATATTCAAGTGGGGAGGGAAACAAGGAAGGGAGGAGGGGAAAAGGAAAGAAGGAAAAAGTAAAAACATGAGAAATGAAGGAAAAAATGGAAACGAAGCTTTTGTAAATGGGGACAGTATGAAGGGTTGAAGGGAGAGTAGAGAAATGGAAAAAAAAAGTTAAGTTATATCATGTACAGGTACAAATTCTCTGTGATGAATGTGATCATTATATATATATATATATATATATATATATATATATATATATCTAAAATGTACCAATAAAATCTGATTAAAAAAGAAAGAAAAAAAAAGAAAGTACTCAAATGGCCTAACCACAAAAGGATGAATGCAAGGGGCCACCAAGTGTGCGAAACTTTCCAAAAATAGTTTTGAAGAAAAGTTTTTCAAAATTTAATGGATCTCTTTGTATAATAAAATGATGGATGATTTATTTACTTAATGTTTCTTTCTACTCTTATATTTTTAAAGTTTCCTAAAATGGAAACACATAAAGAAATTTTTTAAAGGCTAAAAAATGACTGGCAAATTCCAGCACACTGCTGTCTTTAATTCTTACTGAGTCAGACAGGGTACAGCTGCCACCCCATATTTATAGATTCCTCATCAGTAGATTTAACCAAATGTGGATTGAAAATATTTGAAAAATAAATACTGAATATGTATAGCTATGTTCTTGTCATTATTTCATAAACAATAAGAACAATTACTTATATAGCATTTACATAGCTTTCATATTATAAATAGAGATGATTTAGTGTATACAGAGGATGTGTATGGTTATATGCAAACGTTATGCCATTTTATATAAAAGACTTGAGTATCTGAAGATTTGGTATCTACAGTCTTCCTGGAACCAGACTTCTGTGGGTACTGAGGAATGACTATAGATGGAAATTTCTAGTGAAAAATTTTCATGGGAAAATGATATTTGAGATGAATAGACCTCTCCCGATGTCATGTGACACGTTGATGTACTGAAAACCAGTCATAAAACAATTTCAATTTAAAATGGTTTAAAGTCCCTGATCTGTAGTGTTTGCTGATTTCTGTGGTATTTTAAGTTGAATTGTATCCCCTAAAAAGATATGTTGAAGTTCTAATTCCCAGAATGTGGCTTTATCTGGAAATAGGATCATTAGAAATACAACTAGTTAAAATGAGGTCACCTTGGAGTAGGATGGGCTGTTAGCCCAACAGGACTGGTGTCCTTTCTTTCTTTCTTTTTTTTTAATTTTTATTTTAAAGAGAAAAAAATATATAGAACAAAATTTCAAAACAACGTAATAGGAGGGTAACAATGATTAATACATTGTGTATTGCTATCTTTAAATTAGTTTCTCAGAGTACAAGATATCGGCATTCAATTGTCCAAATATTGGCACAAACCTTTCTTTTCAATGGACTAAGAGAAATTAGTGGTATATCTATCTTAACTACTATATATATATATATATATATATGTATGTATACATATATATATATATATAATTTTTTGCTTTTCCCTTCCTTCTTTTCTCCTTTCCCCATCCCAGTTTCTCTTTCCTTTTGAACAGTTTCTTCCCATTTTACAATATCTAGTGTGAATTTGGTATCTTATTTACTCTTTCAGCTTCTCACACTAGGGAGACAATACGATGTTTACACATGTGCATCTGTTTTTTCACTTATGAGTATTGTCTCGAGTTGCATCCATTTACCTATAAAAGTCTACAGTTTGTCCTTCTTTATGGCTGAGTAGTACTCCATTGTACAAAAAGACCACATCTTTTTATCCATTCCTCACTTGATGGGCATTTGGGTTGTTTCCAAGATCTGACTATTACAAATTGTGCTGCTATAAACATGGGTGCACATATTGGTGTCCTTTTAAGAAGAAAAGAGACATAGAGATAGACATGCACAGGGCAGATGTCATGTGACCACAGAGGCAGAGAGTGGAGTGACACGTTTCCAAGCTAAGTAATGCCAAGGACTGATGGCCACCGCTGGAAGCTCAGATAATGAAAAAATTCTTCCCAGAAACTCAGAGGGAACAAAGTTCTGCTGATGACTTTTTTTTCTGCTGATACCTTGATATCAGACTTGTAGCCTCTAGAACTCCAAGAGAATGAATTTCTGTTGTTCAATGCCACCCACCTTTTTGTACTTTGTTATGGCAGCCCTAGGAAATGAATACATGTGGTATAAATACTTCCATCACGATCGACTGACATTACTTCCGTGAACACAGAATTGGGAAGGGATGTTCATAACTCGTCCCCATGACCATGTAAAGTGGCTCCAGCACACCCCTACACAGACGACTTAGGGCTCACGTTAGATAGAGTTCTAAGTTTATTCAGAGAAGAATTTGACATAAGTTTCACAGAAAACCTTTAGAGTAGAATTATCACCCATGGATACTGTCTTATATTGTATGCACTTTAGTGTTTTAAAACTTCATCTTTTTTTTTTTTTTTGTGGGTACCGGGGGGTCGACCTCAGGACCTCGTGCGCCAACAGGCACCCATGCCGCTGAGCGATATCACCGGCCCCTTTTTTTTCGTATGTGGGATCCGGGAGTCGAACTCGGGCCCTCACGCTTGCAAGGCAGGCGCTTAAGCCGCTGAGCCATCTCACCGGCCCTAAAACTTCATCTTGTATTCAAGGAGTACATTAACCAAATTCAGATCTACAGAAACAAATGAGATCATGAATGCAAAAGTTCTTGGTAACTATTCAAATAGCAATGGCAACATGAGGAAGTATTTCTCAAGTTACTCTGTTGAAACAAATTCCTACATATATTCAGACTGGTTGAGTTAAGAGTTTTAAAACCACTCACCATTGATGTATCCCAGATCGAGAGAGACAAACACAAATACAAGTGTCAGGACACTGGGATCTTCTTGCAGACCCTCTCCCCCATCTCCATCTGCCCAATAAGAACTTGGCTTTAGAGTCAGTCATACCAGGGTTCAAATTTAAGCTGTGCCATTTAGTCTGTGATTTGGTACAAATTACTTAACCTCTGGTTTCCTCATCTGTTCACAAGTGATAATAATATTAGAACCAGATCCAAAAGTATTAATAGAATATAACTCAGAGGGCAATTATGAGAACTGACATACTTAACACACTATCTGGCATATAATAAACACTCAATAAATAGTAATTAAGCTATGGCAGCAACCCATTGCTGTAGGAGTTTGGAATCCAGGAGGCTGAGCAACCCAGTAGACAGAGTGCAGCTGCAGAAGCCTGTTCATCAGGTCTGACGGAGACAAGAAACAAGTGAGGTGCCATGCACCCATGTTTCTACTTTGTGGCAACTTCAGCTGGGGGAGCACCTGCCACCTCTTTGTCTGATTTGAACTCTGCCACCTCCCAGAAAATTTAGTACCTGAACTCACCATGGTTCATTCATCCCTAACCAAAGCAAATGTGCAGAGTTGAGAGGAAGGGACAAATGTGAAAGACAGAGGCAGAGAACAGAAAGCATCTCTGAAGAAGTCTGTGAGCCCTGTTTTCTGACAGGCTCTGGAAGCCAGGTTTGCCTAGTTTGGGGCAAATGTGATTCTGTAAGAAGGAGCCCCTAGGTGTGACTGCTTTGCAGCCTTCTGATTTCCTGAGAAATGCAGAGTTTATCACATTTGATTACCAGGGAACTCCTGGAGAGACTTTCATTCCTGATTCTAGAGAATTACTGAGGAGACTTTTTCTTTAGAGTAAAAATCAGGTAATGCTGATCATTGGATGTGGATGAGGGAGACATAAACTTACATTTTTTGATTTGGCCTAATTTTATGTGTTTTTTAAATTCTCCATGATAAAAACCCAAAACTATGACAACTAATTTAAAAAATGCAAAAAAATAAAATAATCAACAATCAGAAATATTTCCCCCCTCAGTCTGTTTTATGAAACCCACCACCACTTCACCACCCACACAATCATTAAAATCTGTATTAAGGATCACATTTCCCATTGTAATAAGGTGCCACACAAGAGGTATTACACAGGCATAGTTCTGAGATTCTTGAAGCTCCAAAGTTTCCTTATTAGAAAGGGATAAAGAGTGCTCTCCAAATTCACACCTCAGGTTGCATCCTTCTCTGCTTGAAACCCATCATTAGTTTTCCAAGGTAATGTCCACTCCTTTGAAAGGATATCAAGTCCTTTAGGGCTAGGATCCAGCATCTACATTTACTCTTCTGTTGGTAATCTTCATCTCCTGTCTCCTGTTCTCCTTTGTCCACCTGTACAGAATGATGCTGTTTTTTGGAGTCACTCTGCCCTTCACCCCTTTTTCCTTGGTGCAGGCTCTCTCCACTTCCCAAAAGGTTTCCCCCGCACACTCTACCCCCCTCCACACACACTCCCCTGTTCATAGCGTCCTTTTTTTTTTTTTTTGTGGGTACCGGGGGGTCGACCTCAGGACCTCGCGCGCCAACAGGCACCCGTGCCGCTGAGCGATATCACCGGCCCCTTTTTCATATGTGGGATCCGGGAGTCGAACTCAGGCCCTCGCGCTTGCAAGGCAGGCGCTTACGCTGCTCAGCCATCTCACCGGCCCCTCATAGCGTCCTTTTCCTCCATGACTAACCAGAAGCCTTGCCTCTTCTGTAAGGACTTCCTCACCCCCCCAGTGGACCTCTCCTATACTCACCCTATGCATAGTCATGATCTCTGACATAAAATTTGTCAATTTTTATTATATTACCATCATTATATTTCTCATCTGCAAGAGAGGTAAGCCTCTTAAATGCAGGAGTGGTTTTATTTATCGTTTTGTTCCCCAGTGCATGGTGCATATGATTATTTAAATACTATTAACAGAACCAATAACTCATAAAGTATTTAGCAATTTCTGAGGTATTTTAAAGTGTCGTTTTCACTGATTGCTGAAACAACTCAGCTTTTACCTATTATGTACTATTATCATATCTAAATTCATTTGCAAACAAGAAAGTTCCAGTACACAAAGGTGAGTCCCTTTTGAGTCCCTTAGCTGATCTGGAGGCTACCTTGTGGCCAAACTGGGCCTGCAAAGCTTGGCTCTCTGACTACAAAGCCAAGAGACAGGAAGAGAAGCCCAAGACTGAAAACCTCAACAGATATATCAAGATCATTTACTTACAATGCTGTCAAGGCAGCTAAGAGGCCTTGCCAGCACACTAGTTTCAAGATTTTAACCCTTCTGGACCTCAGTTGTCTCCTCTGTAAAGTGGAGGGATGACACTAAATAAGGAATTCTCGATTAATTTATATTTCACACCACTAATATTTCTAATCCAGAGATTCCCTAGCTTCTGATTCCTATGGTCCAACAGATGCCTGTCTCCCTCCAAAATTTAAAATGACCTACATTTGTTTGCTGTACTACACAGGATCATTTGGCACACAATTTGGAAATCACAGCGCTACTCAAAGAAACTGGTTTTTACTCTGATAGAAGTAAAAAAAAGAGAAGGAAAAATAAAGATGTTTATATCAAACTAATTTACATAATTTTTTTTATTTTTTTAAATCAAAGAGAAACCTTTATTTTCAACAAATATGCCTACAAGAGATGGTTTATTGATGTACTATAAACAAGTTTCTCTTCACATAGGGCACCAAGATACATATTTTAAAAAATTAAAAAACACATATAAATTCTAAAAACATGAAATTGTAATGGTATTGTTGAGGGTGTATGTTAATGCCATAATTTTAAAAACAATATTGTTATTCTTCACCAGTTCCCAAACTTGTATAATCTTCCTTTGTCCTCCAGCCTACTCCCTTTCTTCTCTTCTATTTCTCTATTCTTTCCTCTAACCCTTTTTAAATTTTCTCCTCTGAGGGTAAAATCACCTTTTTGAGAGAATATTAACTGTACACAATTTTCTGGTTTTTTGTAAATTTTGTTATACAACTACAAATCTTGTCCATATGGTTAAAGGTTCATATAGTTAAAGGCAAATTAATGGTTACAAAAGCTTGTCATTTTCTAGGCTGTGTTTGATGCTATTGTTATTGCTGATTGCATTACTTCAGCCAAGGTGACATAATTATTCTAATCAGTTGTTATTCCTGGTATACCAAGAATGAGATTGCCTAAGGATCATAAACAATACCATAGGCCAGTGCCAAAGAACCAGGGGCTGGCCCAAGTAGGAAGCAACTTCTCTTCCCCAATAAATTGAAGAGGAAGGATCTGGCAACAAACTCAAAACCAAAAAGCCAGCTACACCTATAAGACCTCTCTGAGAGGTAGTCATTTCCTAAGAGTTCTAAATACTAGCAATAAAGCTAATAGCCATAAGAAATTTACAAGCATCAACCCGGGAATTACGCTAAAACAGAAAATGAGAAGACATTTAAATAAGATGCAACCCCTGACTTCAATAATGTGGAACAAATAGAAAGTCACCTACCTGGACTTTCTGAAGTGGTAACAGTGGAAGTAACAAAGCAGATGAATGAGGCTCTAGAAAAAAATCAAATCAGAATTAATTTCTCAGACAACTTCAGAGGTGATGACCATAAGGAAGGGCATGATTAGTGAATCTAGAGAAGATACAATTAAAATAGAGTTTAGAAAAATGATGGAAACCATGAATGCCCAACAGGAAAGAAATGGAATCCATGAAACAGATTCAATGAGATATCCAGGAGATTAAAAACTACTATTGAAAGTATACATAGCAGAATGAACCAATGTGAGGACAGAATATGATATCTAGAAGACAGAATTGTGGTTAGTGATCATGAAAAGAAAGATTTCTTAAAAATAGCAAGGGACCATGTGAAATCGATCCAACAGCTGCTAGATGATGCAAAGAAGAATAACATAAGATTGATTGGAGTCAATGAAAAGGCAGGAAATAGCACAAATGACTTTAAAAAAAACCTGTTCACAAAAGTAATGGCAGAAAACTTCCCAAGCATGGAAAAAGAATTTGACATACAGATAAGTGAGGCATATAGAACTTCAATTAGTCATGATTTAAAAAAAAAGTCAAGATTCCACAAATTCAACACAAGAACAGAATATTAAAAGCTGTTAGAGAAAAGAAACAAATCATCTATGAAGGAAAGCCCAACAGAATCACAGCTGACTTCTCAACATAAAACCTTAAGTCAAGGAAAGTTTGAACTGAGGTATTTTAACCCCTAAAAGTAAACAACCTCCAACCCAGATGGATGTATCCTGCAGAACAATCTTTCATTGATGGAGAAATAAGATACTTCCATGGCAAAGAATATCTGAAGAAATTCATGACCAAACCAGCACTCCAAAATGTTCTGAAAGACATTCTAGAAAGAGATAACAAAGACTACAACTCCATGAACACCAACAGAATGAATTCACCAGACAAAGTAAGTAATTAAACAGAAGGAAAAGAAAGGGAATCAATAACAAGAAAATAATATGACAATGATAAGCCAATACATATCAGTTAAAACCATCAAAGTAAATGGTCTCAAATCACCAATAAAAAGAAGCAGACTGGCAGAATGGATCAAGAAAGAAGATCCAACAATATGCTGCATACAAGAAACATATTTAACTCAAAATAAATTCATAGACTGACAGTCAAAGAATGGAAAAAAATACTCTTTGTGACAGGAACCCTGAAAAAAGCAAGGATAGCTATTCTGTTTGCAGACAAAGTGGATTTCAAGCTAAGACTGATTAAGAGAGACAAAGAAGGTTATTACATCCTTGTTAAGGAGCAATCCAAGAGAAAGAGATAACAATTATAAATATATATACACCAAATACTGGTGCACCCAACTATATAAAACAAATAGTAGGAACATAACACTGGGTCCAGGAGACCCATCCCTTACTTTTTTACTGTAAATTTGATATTTAGCACAATAGTAGCTGGCTGTGCATCTCAGTACCATTCCCTGAGGGATACAGGAAGCAATCTATGTGTTTACCCACGTGGTATGACAAACAGATGTAAAAGTTACTCCATGTGACACCTCCATGTGTGCACCTATGCAAAAGTGGCAAAATGGGATTTTTACCCGTGTTTTGCTCTATCTGGTTTTGTATATATTTACCTGAGCATCACAGAGGGTCTAATAGACCCACACTACTCCAGGATTTGTTTTTTAAAAAAAGTTTTCTTTTGATTTTTCTGGTAGGAGTTGCCCGATTCAGTTCAATGGCACATGAAAAAGCAGATTTGCAGGCTTTAGAGGTCAAAAGTGAATCATCAGGGCCGGGGATATAGCTTAGCAGCACAGTGCCTGCCTGGCAACCACAAGGTCCTGAATTCGATTCCCGGTACCAAAAAAGATAAAAAAAAAAAAGTGAATCATCAGATTACTCATGCATGGATGATGATGATGATGACGACTTTGACACTGGCCATGTGAGCTAAAGTTTCTGTAACAGTGAAATGCAAAAAGAATCAACTGACACAGGCAAAGGGAATACAGACCTCCCTGATTCAGATTATGAAGAAAACACCAATGTGAGTACATATTTGACTAGTCAAAATGTTGCAAAATGGCCACACAGTCAAATGGAACAATCCAATGTTAGAACTAGGTCTGAACATATAACAAGGGTGTTGGCAGGGGTGAAACGTATTGGACAGAATGCCAACCCTTCCATTCAGTGTTAGAAATTGTAACAGATGCAAGATGCTGTGAAATACACAAAGGCTGAAATGACAGTAAAACATTCTGTGTGCACCAAGAGTCTTATTCAAAAATGTATTTATTATGATACCTCACTATCTGAATTGAAAGTATTCATAGGTCTGCTTTATTTAGACGGGATTTCTTATGGTAATTGTAGGAATGTAAAAGACTTATGGAAAAATGATGGTTTAAAATATGGCATAGGGCTGGTGAGATAGCTCAGCAGCATAAGCACTTGCCTGGCAAGCGTGAGGTCCTGAGTTCGACTCCCAGAACCCACATACGAAAAAAGGGCCGGTGATATCGCTCAGTGGCACGGGCACCTGCTGGCACATGAGGTCCTGAGTTTGACCCCCCGTACCCACAAAAAATAAGTAAATAAATAAAATAAAATAAAATAAAATATGGCATAAAAATTTATGCCTTTGTAGATGTGAAGATTTATTATGCTTTCAATTTAGACATTTATACTGGAACTCAGCCATCAGGTATTTATTCACATAGTAATATACTGAATGATGTTGTGAACAGACTTGTTGTTCTCATCTCCAAAACTAATCAGAATATGACATTCAACAATTGGTTTACATTTCCAATTGATGTTACACTTGCTAACAGAGCACAAGTTGACTACTGCAGGAACTGTATTTAGGAAGAAAGTGGAAATTCCAAATGAAATGTTGCAATTTCAAAATAGAGAATTGTGTAGTACAATCTTTGGATTTCAGAAAGATATAGGCCTCGTATATGGCATAGAAAAACAAACTAATACTGCTGATGTCAACATTTCACCATGATGGGAAATATTGATAGGGAAACCTTGACAAAACAGAAGCTTGAGATGGAAACTTTCTATAACAAAACCAAAGGTGGAGATGTTGTTGATGAGTTTTGCAGCAACTATGAGGTCACTTGAAACATTGGCCAAGATTAATTTCTGTGGCAGAATTTTGCTTGTGTGGGCCGGTGAGATGGTTCAGCAGCTTAAGCGCCTGCCTTGCAAGCCCGAGGGCCTGAGTTCGACTCCCGGATCCCACATACGAAAAAGGGGCCGGTGATATCGCTCAGCGGCATGGGTGCCTGTTGGTGTGCGAGGTCCTGAGGTCGAACCCCCGGCACCCACAAAAAAAAAAAAAAAGAATTTTGCTTGCGTTTACAGTGTAGTTAACATAGGTTTTTATTTTCGATATTCTTTTAGGTTTTGTAAGCAAGTAAACAGCTGATGTGGTTGTGTTTTACTCAATCCTAAACATGTATGGCATAAATAGTTTGATAGTTTACAAAGAAAATAACAAGTGCAAAATATCATGGAGAAATTTTCTTAGAGGATTAGAATTGGAACTCATAAGAGATTATTTACAGCAGAGGAAAAACAAAATGTTTCTGCCCATGGAACTACAGAAAAAAATTGTGGACCACACTGGTGAGCTGACAGGTGAATGGGCAGGCACAGGGTCCCAAAGACATATTACAACAGGAATACTAAAAAGATGCCAGGCCAGTGATATAGCTCAGCAGCATAAGCACCTGACTGGCAAGCACGAGGTACTGAGTTCGACTCCTGGTACCCGCATATAAAAGGAAAAAAAAAAAAAGGTGTCAACTGTGTCCTACAAGAAAGGACAGAAAAATAAAACATACATAGTATCAGTGTAAGCAATATTTATGTATGGAACATGAAATTTTCATGTGTGAAGACTGCCTTGAGTGTGACAGTTGAAGCAAAGATTATTTCTTTTTTTGCATCTATGTTCATTAGGGAGATTGGCCTGTAGTTTTCTTTTTTGGTTGGATTCTTCTCTGGTTTTGGGAAGCAAAGATTAATTTCTGTGGTAAAATTTTGCTTGTGTTTACAGTATAGTTAACATAGATTTTTATTATGAAATAATAAAGAAAAGAAATAACAAAGAAAAGCCCTGATGGATTCACTGCTGAATTCTACAAGAAATTTAGAGAAGATCTAATGCCACCACTCTAAATTCTTTTAGATTTTGTAAGCAAGTAAACAGCTGATGTGAAAATATTGATGTCTATTCTAAGCACTTATTTTATATTTAATATTTTATTTTATTAATATCTTATTTCCCTACTAAGGATGTTGTATAATATAGTAGGAAGCTCCTGACAAAACAGGAAGAGAAGAGAGGTGACAAGACTGCCATATAGGAAAGGAAAGATAAGCACATGTGCTGTCAGGGTAAGTGAGATGTGTGCATGGAACATGCAGCTGTCATGTGTGAAGACTGCCTTGGGTGTGAAAACTGAAGCCAAGCTTATTTTTGTTGGAGAGTTTTATTGGTATTTTTGTTGTAGTTCATATAGGAATTCATATCTGATGTTGTCTTTTAGGTTTTGTAAGCAAGGACACAGCTGGTGTGGAAATGTTGATGTCTATTCTAAATGCACAATACATATTAAGAATTTAATACTTTATTTTATTGATATGTTATATTCCTGTGAACTCAACACTGTATGATATAATAAGAACCTCCTGAAAAAAGAGCAAGACCACTGAAATGTCAAGTATGTCCTAATAAAAGGCCAGGAAATCAAAACACATATGCTGTCAGTGTAAGCGATACGTGTGTATGGAGCATGCTGTTCTCATGTGTCCGGACTGCCTTAGGTGTGATAATTGAAGTAAAGATTATTTTTTTTGTAAAGTGCTATTAGTATTTTAATTATAGTTCATATAAGAATTTATTTGTGTTGCTCTTTTTTACACTCTGTATACCAAAATAAAGCAGATGTTGAAAATTTTGATGCTATTTTATAAACACTCAATAAATACTAAAAATTAAATACTTTATGTTTGTGATTTTTTTCCTGTTTAGTATTCATTGTTCAGGATAATAAAACTCATACAATTAAAATTGATAGTTCATTAACAGAAATATTCTAAAGAATAAACGTGGGTCTGACAGACCCATATTTCTGCATCTTTATGACAAAATTAGCATTATGTTCCTTAAACTAGCTCATAGAACATGCTTAAGTAAATGCAAAGGAATTGAAGTTATTCCATTATCAGACCATAGTGCAATGAAACTGGAAATCAATGACAAAAGAAATCATAAAAACTTTATAAACAAATGGAAATTAAATAACATCTTCCTGAACAACCAATGGGTCACAGATGAAATTAAAGAAGAAATTAGACAGTTTCTACAATTAAATGATAATGCCAGTACTACATTCCAGAACTTATGGGATGCAATGAGAGCAATCCTATGAAGGAAATTTATAGCAGTAAATTCCCACATCAGAAAAGCAGAATAAGATCAAATAAATAATCTAATATTGGACTTCAAACTTCTAGAACAAGATGAGCAAGTCAAGCCCAAAGCTTGTATGAGGGAGGAAATTATAAAGATCAGAGCACAAATTAATCCAATGAAGACTAAGAAAATAATACAAAGAATCAATGAATCAAAGAATTGGTTCTTTGCAACACTAAATAAAATTGAGAAACCCTTAGCCAACCTTATCAAGAAAAGGAAAGAAAAGACTCAAATCCATGCAATTAGGAATGAAAAGGGTAAAATCACAACAGATCCTGCAGAAATCCAGAAGATCATTAATATCTACTTCAAGAGCCTGTCTTCTAATAAGATGGATAACACAGAGGAAATGGACAGATTCCTAGATACATATGAATTATCAAAGACGAATCAAGAAGATAACAGATTCTAAATAACCCAGTATCAGTCAATGAAATTGAAGATGTAGTCAAAAACCTACCAACAAAGAAAAGCCCTGATGGATTCACTGCTGAATTCTACAAGAAATTTAGAGAAGATCTAATGCCACCACTCCTCATAGTCTTTAATGAAATTGAAAGAGAAGCAATACCCCCAAACTCATTCCTGGAAGCAAGCATTACTCTGATACCAAAACCAGAGAAGGATCCAGGAAAAAAGAGAGCTACAGACCAATCTCCCTAATGAATACAGATGCAAAATCTTCAGTAAGATACTGGCAAACAGAATGCAGGAAATCATCGAGAAAATTATACACCACGACCAGGTAGGATTCATCCCAGGGATGCAGGGATTGTTCAAGAAACATAAATCAATAAATGTAATACACCATATTAACAGAGCCACAGACAAAAACCACACAATCAGCTTAATAGATGCAGAAAAATCATTTGACAAAGTCCAACACCCATTCATAAGAAAAACCCTACAGAAAATTAGAATAGAAGGTCTTTATCTCAATCTGCTAAAAGCCATCTATGGCAAACCAACAGCCAGCATCATACTAAATGATCAAAAACTGAAAGCTTTCACTCTAAAATCAGGAACAAGACAAGGATGTCCACTATCACCACTCTTATTCAATATAATTCTGGAAACATTAGCCAGAGCAATTACACGTGAAAAAGAAATAAAAGGATAAGGATAGGAAAGGAAGAAGTTAAATTATCATTTTTGTGGATAACATGATACTCTACATAGAAGATCCCAAAAACTCCACCAAAAGACTTCTAGATTTAATAACTAAATTCTGTCATGTAGCTGGATAAAATGTCAGCACTCAAAACGCAATAGCATTCCTGTACACATATAACAAACTTACTGAGATAGGGGTTAAACAAACCACACCTTTCACAATTGCATCCAAAAAAACTGAAATACCTAGGAATCAGTTTAATGAAGGAAGTAGAAGACCTTTACATTAAATCTAATGTACTCTGAAAAAGGAGATCAAAGACAATACCAGAAAATGGAAACATATCCCTTGTTCTTGGGTAGGAAAAACCAACATAATGAGAAGTCCATACTCCCAAATATGTTATACAGATTTAATGCAGTGTCAGTTACCAATAGCATACCTCACAGAATTAGAGGAAACAATCCTAAAATTCATTTGGAACTAGAAGAGACCTAGCATAGCAAAAACAATTCTGGACAACAAAGGCAAGGCAGGGGCATCACAATCCCTGACTCAAAATTATACTACAAAGCTACAGTGATTAAAAACATCATGGTACTGGCAAAACAAAACAAACAAACAAACAAAAAAACAGATTCAAGAATCAGTGGAACAGACTACAAGATACAGAAACAACTCCAATCACACTCAGCCACCTTATCTTTCTCGAAGGGGCCAAACACATTCACTGGAAGAAAGATAGCCTCTTTAATAAATGGTGCTGGAAAAACTGGCTTTTCACATGCCAAAGGCTAAAACTAGACCCATGTCTCTCCCCATGCACTAAACTAAAATTTAAATGGATCAACAATCTAAATATTAAAACAGAACACTAAATCTACTGGAAGATAGAATAGGTAGAACTCTTGAAGACATAGGCGTAGGCAAAGACTTTACGAACAAAACCCCAATCACCCAGGAAATATCACAAGGAATCAACAGCAAAAGAAATCACCAACAGAGTGAAGAGAGAACCCACAGAGTTGGAATAAATTTTTGCCAGCTCTTCCTCAGACAAAGGACTAATATCTAGACTATATAAAGAACTCAAAAAAACCAGACCCCCCAGATTGAAAGACACAATTCAAAAATGAGTGTCTGAAATGAATATACACTTCTCAGATGAAGAAGTAGAAATGTCAAATATGTGAAAAATGTTCAACATCACTGGTCTTTTGAGAAATCAAAATTAGAACAACACTGAAATTCTATCTCACTCCAGAACAAATGGCTATCATCAAGAAATCAACCAATAACAAATGTTGGTGGGGCTGTGGGGAAAAAGGAACCCTTCTCCACTGTTGGTGGGAGTGTAGACTGGTACAACCACTATGGAAATCAGTGTGGAGATTCCTCAAAAAACTAAAACTAGAGGTTCCATTTGACCCAGCTATTCTCTTTCTTGGTATCATCTCAAAAGAATTAAAAACATCATACAAAGGCAATATATGCAGGTTTATAGCAGCACAGCTTGTAATAATTAAATCTTGGAAACAGCCTAAATGCCCATCAACCAATGAATGGATAAAAAGGATGTGGTTCTTTTATACAATGGGGTACTAGTCTTCCATAAAGAGAGATAAACCTGAGACTTTTCTTGGTAAATGGGTGCACCTTGAGGCCATACTCTTAACTGAAATAAATTGGACACACATGTTCAGTTATCACATGGTTTCTCTGGTGTGAGAAACCAAAAGTGTAAACATGGACCAAAATGTATAATAGATATTGTGAAATAGGAAGGAAATGTTCAAATGGGAAGAGGAACTAGGCAGGGGGGAGGGCAAAAGGAAAGAAAGGAAAAGGAAAAAAGAGAATAGAAGAAAAAACCGAAATAAACTTTTGTGAAGAAGGAGGGAAAAAGTGCTTGAAGAGAGGGGAGAAGATTGGGAAGAAAAGAAGAAGCAAGACATTGTTTGTTCAATTTTTCATGCTTATATCTTGTAATCTGAGCAGCTGCTCTGAAGATAACAATACACAATATATTAATCATTGTTAATCTCCTATTATCTTGTTTTGAAATTCTGTATCATTGTTTTTATTGTTTTTTCTCTTAAAAAAAGAAGCAGTAAGATAGATCATGTACAGATACAAACTCCCTATAATGAACGTTATCAATATGTGTATCTAAAATATATCAATAAAATTAATTTTAAAAAATAAATAAAATAATTTGTTAATATAGTTCATTATAGATACAAAATAAATTTTGATATTCAAATATAGCCCTGATATATATGAATATATAATTATATAATGCATATGATATAACATATTATATTATATATAACATATTATATATATAATTCATTCTATTAGAAATTATAGTCATTCCTCCTTACCTGTGAGGAATTGATTGCAGGATCCCCTTTGATACTGAAATCCTAAAATGCTCAAGTCCCTAACATAAAATAGTGTAGTAGTTCCAAATGAAGCATATATATCCTCCAGTATGAATTAAATCATCTCTATATTACTTACAATACCTAATACAATGTAAATGCTATGTAAATCATTGTTATACTGTAATGCCTGGGGAATACTAACAAAAGTTTTGTGCGTGTTCAGTATCAAGGCAAATTTTTTGCCAAATATTTTCAGTTCCAGGTTGGTTGAATCCATGGATATGGAATCCATGGATACATAGGGCTGACAATATAGCAGTCACTTTTATAGCTATCTTTATAAATCAAAAGATAAGAAATAAATTCATCACCAGCAAACACATCATAGTTACTTAAACTTATGTAAGAAACCCCTAATCACATTTTACTGAATAGTATCTCAGTTCTTGGGATAAAGTTTGAGACAGCAACTGGAAGAGCAGCTTTTATTTAAAAAGTTATATTATTAGAGCTGTCATGGTATAAAAGTCATTCTCATGCAGTTAAACTGTTGGAAATAGTCCAAGTTTTGCAAAGTGTTTCAAGTTATCATCACCTTAAACTCAAATGCAAACTCTCCAGAGGCTGCTGTTAGGCTGGGTTAGTTGAAAAATTAATAAAATTCCCCTACTGTTAAGTCCTAGGCCACAAAACATTTACTACGTTGCTAATAGGAGTGAATGGACATGAATGGACCACCAAAAGATTCTCTGATTCCACGATCATCTGCAAAGAGAAAACATCAGTTGCACTGTATTTCTTGCTTATTCAGATCAATAGCTAACAATACCAAAATGTCAAACTGCATAGAGATTAAGCCCATAGCAGCAGATGATAAATATAAAAACACAGCTACTAGAGGAAATTGGAAGAGAGGGCAGAAAATATGCCAGATGTGGTCTACAGAATATAAGATGTAACTGGTGGGCTAGAAGAAGAGAACTAGAAGAAATGATATTCCACCAAGTTTATTTTTGTGAACCAGCCCAAGGGCCACAAATGTACTCTCAGTAGATAGACACAGCACACTGGCAGAGAGATACGGAGAATGAGGGAGAATTAAATTTAGCTCTAATTTGAAATTAGACAATTTTTATTTTATTTTAAAAGTCTTTAATTTAGAAAGCTTTTATGTTTTAATTTCAGTGGCATTAAGTAAAATCACATTGCTATATAACTATCACGACTGTCTCCAGAACTTTTAAATTTCTCAAACTGAAACTCTGTTCCCATTAAACAATAATCCCCAATAACCCTTGTCCTCAAGACCCTTGCAAATACCATTGTGCTTTGTCTCTATGTCTTTGAATATTTGAGGCATTTTATATAAGTGGAATGATACCATATTTGTTTTTTGTGTCAAGGTTCATCCATGTTGTAGCCTGTGTCAGAATTTATTTACATTTAAAAACATATATTTTTATTTGAAGCTGATATATAAAAAAGTATGCATATTTATGAAATACTATATGATGTTTCAATATATGTATACATTATGCAATGTTCAAATTAGGACAAACATATCTATCCTCTCAATATTTATCATTTCTTTATTGTGAAAACACTCAAAATCCTTTCTACCTTTTAAAAATACATATATAGTTCATTACCATTAGCTGTACTCATTATATTGTGCAACTGAACATTAGAATTTCTTTTTCCTGTTTAACTATGATCTGTTACCCATTGATTAGCCTTTCCCTTGCAAATATTTCCTTCCATTCTGTAAGTTGTTTCTTCACTCTCTTGTTTGCTTTGCTGTGTAGAAATTTTTTTTTTTTTTTTGATACCATTTGTCTGTTTTTGCTTTTGTTTCTTGTGCTTTGGGGACTTCATCCAAAAAAGCCTTGCTCATTCAATGTCCAGAAGTATTTCCTCCACGTTTTCTTCTCTCAGTGTCATATTTTCATGTCTTACATTTAGTTCTTTAATCCATGTTGAGTTAATTTCTGTAACCTAGTGAGAGAGAGGGATCTAATTTCATTCTCCTACAAGTAGATATCCAATTTTCCCAGTGTTATTTGTTAAAAAGACTGTTTTCTTCCCAATGAATGGTCTTGCACATTTAGCAAAGATCAGCTAGTTGCAGATTCAAGGATTTCCTTTGAGGCTCATTCTGTTCCTTTGCTCTATGACAATATCACTGTGCTTTATTTACTGTAGCATTGTGGTGCATTGTAAAATCAGTGTAATGTCTCTGCTTTGTTATTTTAGCTCAAGATTTGACTATTCATGTAGGTGTGTGTCTGTATGTATGTGGGTGTGTGTGTGTGACTTCACACAGATTTTAGGATTGTTTTTTCTCGTTCTGTGAAAGCATCATTGCATTACATTTGTAGATTACTTTGGGTAGTAGTGACATTTTAACAATAGTATTTTTCAATCCACAAATATATCTTTCCATTTCTTTCAGCACTCTTTAATTTCTTTTATCAATATTTTATAATTTTCTTGTAAAGATCTTCCATGTGTTCAGTTAAATTTATTCCTGGAAGTTTTGTTTTGGTTTTGATTTTTAGCAATGGGGGGTGGAATTCATTTCTTGATTCTTCTTCCAGATAACTTGTTAGTGTTGCTTCAATGTGTAGCAATACTCTTGATTTTTGTATGTTTATTTTATTTCCTGCAACTCTGTTGAATTCATTTATTAGTTTTTTTTTTATGGGTACCAGGGGTCGACCTCAGCACCTCATGTGCCAGCAGGTGCCTGTGCTGCTGAGCGATATCACTGGCTCTTTTTTTGTATGTGGGTTCTGGGAGTCGAACTCAGGACCTCGCGCTTGCCAGGCAGGCACTTATGCCCCTGAGCCATCTCACCAGCCCTATTAGTTCTTATATATAGTTTTTTTGTGGATTCTGTGATTTTCTATACTTAAGATCATATCACCTGTAAACAGTGACAATTTGACTTTCTTTTGTCCAATTTGGCTGCCCCCTATTTGTTTCTGTTGCCTAACTGCTCTGCCTAGAACCTTTGGTACTATATTGGATGAAAGTGATATATATATAAGTGGGCAACCTTGTCTTACAGATCTTAGAGAGAAAGCCTTTAGCTTTTCCCCATCTAGTAAGATGTCATCTGTTGGTTTGTCATATGTGGCTTTTGTTATGTTGAAGTATATTTCTTCTACATCTACTTTGTTACAAGTTTTGTTTTTATAAAAGGGTGTTGAATTTTATAAACTGTGTTTTTCCACCTATTCAAATTTCCACCTATTCATTTTTTTGATGGGTGTATCATGTTTATTGATTTGCCTATGTTGAACCATCCTTGCATCCCTGAGACGAATCCCATTGGATCATAGTGAATAATCTTTTCACAGTGCTGTAGGGTTGGATTTACTAGCATTGTGTTGAGGAAAAGTTGCTCTGGGTGTGAAAGTTTGAGACAGAAGCTTACACCTTCCTAGCAACTGCTCAGGAGATTCAGCAAGAGAAACCTTGCCCTCTGAGGGGCCCAGCTGTCCTCCTTGGGATGAATCAGCTGAATTTCCTCCCAGGTTTCTGCTTGCTCTGTATCAGGACATTGATGCTGGATACACACAACTGATGGCATGTCATTGCTAGAGTCTGGTCCCTCATTGTTTGTCATCCAGTCATTCCTGTTGAAAAGACTTCTCCATTCTTGTGCTGTCTTTGGAGAAGAGATGGCTGATCTCAAATACCTAGACTTTTTGCTGCTTTACAAGTACACAATTTCCCTAGGACAGGAAGTGGCAGGAAAATCAACAGTGATGACTGCCTCTGAGCAGGTCTAAATTATTTCAGTGTTGCCTCCCAAGTCTTCATCAATTTTATAACCTTGCCCATCTCCTGGGCAGATAAGAAAATATTTCTGCTGATGACAAAATGCCCAGACTGATGTGAGCTTTTTGCTAGTTGAATTTCCAATCAAGAAGGGCTATTTGCTCCTGCTCAGACTCCTCCTGCTTTTTTTTGTTGAGCACTTTTTTGTTGTCCATTCTGGAGAAAGCCAGGAGAGAGGCACCCTAAGCATGGAAAGACTCTGGCACAGAGCTGTAACACTGTCATCTGGACAGAAGTGATACAATAGGGACAGCGAGTAGGGGAAGGTAAGAGCTTTAGTATGAAAAGCATTCATCCTGGAATTTAGGTGATGATACCTGGAAACCATGGTAATTCACTAAAATCAACCTGTTATGAAACATCTGTAACTTCCAGGGTCCCCTCTTCCTCTTGGCCAAACTACCAATTAGCCAATACATTTGCACTGAGGTAAGCGGGGGCCAGCCTACTGACACTTTCAGGTTTTGTTTGGAGGTGTCAGCCAAATTTGCAAGTTGGGTACCTATCTCTTGCAAAGTCTTAGAAGCAGAAACTCCAACTGCCTATCTCCTCCTCATCCCACTCAACATGTGTCTCTCCTACCTGTTTCTTTTCCACAGTTCATCTAGGAGCTTTATGAAAACTCAGTTCATGTTCACTTGTACTTTAATTAGAGTCAAGACCTTTGGAGGAAGGACAGTGGCAAAGCAGCTATGAGAAGTAAGCAAGGGTACTGGGGTTGGCCAGTTGGTTACAACAAAAAGCAAGCAAATAACAAAATAATGACCATAATCCATAATACATGCAAGTGAGTTCACCAGGAGTGTTTGCCGAATTTTACAGTATATTTAGGAAAAAACATTAAGTATGGTCCTTTAGTTTCCATTTTATAGGTAGAAAATCAAATATGTATAAATGATTTTTCCCCAAGTTAAATTATTAAAAAATAGTGAATAATATATTAGATATTTTTTGGAAGCATGCAGAGAGTAGACACACTGTTCATGGACATTGTCTTGTGACTTCTTTATCAGGTTGAACTAAAAACATTGTTACTCTTATATTCACCTCAGTCCTCACATCAACATTTAAATGGAGCTGGAGTTTAAACAAGCCAATTCCTGATCATGCTGTATACAGGCTTATGACTCACTCAGTTTCAAAAATCTGACCCACTTGTACCAGTCACTTGGTTTCCCTGAAATATTATATTGCCGCCTACCAGTCAGCAGTCAGCACTGTTTCCTTTTGTTTGTTTGCTTGCTTCAGAGATAGCAAAAAAAAAAAAAAAAAAAAAAGAGACGCTAGTGTTTTAGGTTGGGTTTTATCTGCTCATCTAGAAACATACAGATTGATTAATGTAAAAGGTCTTTGTATTATCCAACTGAAGATTATAGAGATCTTTTTGAACACCTATTCCCTCCCAACTAGCTTAAACTCAGAAGTAGCATGTTGGTAGCAATTCAACTTACTTCTATCATATAATACTAGGCTTCCTGTAAAGAAGCTTCATAGCTTTCATCCAATTTGGATTGGAATATTACAAATATCTAGACAGAGTGCTATAATTCTCAGTATTAGATAAAAGCAAGTTATTGTCATGTTATGACATCTCCAAATTTTAAAAGCAAGCCTGACGGACAGGTGTGGTGGTACATGCCTATAATCCCAGCACTCAGGAAGCTGAGGCCGGTGAGTTCCAGATTAGCTTGGGTTATGTAGTGAGTTCAAGGCCAACCTAAACTATATAGCAAGATCCTGTCTCAAAAAAAAAAAAAAAAAAAGCAAGCCCATGAATGTTAAATTGAAGTATTGATATGTAAAGATCAGCACTCTCCCCTCCCCCGATGCCCCACTTCTTATCGTTTAATGCAGACATATCCCAGTCAAGGGGATTGCAAGGAAAAATGGAAACTATGTGGTGGAGTAGGTCTTAGGACTTACATAGACTGGATTTTAATTCTAACCCTTACACATATAAGCTACTCATGACTTTGGTAGGTTGTATGTTCTCCCAGAGTTTCAATTTCCTCATCTGTAACCCTCACGCTATTGCTGATATAGTGCTAGAAGGGAACCAACACAAACTGCCATTGGCAGAGTCCTGTCTTCAGAGCAGGTGACCTTCAACACATTCTGACCCACTTTGCTTGCATTACAAAATTGGAAATAGATGAGTATAAAAGGGAATTTTGGAAGAGATCGAACTGGAAACTATTATTATGCAAAAAGGCTTGGAGTTTTCAAACTATAAACATTTTCTCTGACAACCAATCTTTGCCCAGATCTGATTTAAGTTTCCCAATAACGTTGCCAGCATATAATTTGGGTCATTTTGTCCTTTGTAGATTAAGATGCTGTATATATCATGCTTGGAAGGACTGGAATTTTGGCTGTTTCCTAATGAAAAATGTGGATAAATTATTGTTATTTGGAGTTTCTAACCCTATTGGTAGCACATGGGACTCCAGTATCATTCTACTAAATATTGCAGGACTTGCCTTGCTCTCTGTAGAACTAGTTGCCTTAGGTTGATTCTGTTTCCTTGCTTGCAAAAAGGGACATATATTCAAAAGATATTAAAACATCAAAATCAAAAAAGGGGCTTGGAAGGGTGGTAAATTCTGTGACATGAGGCTCTACTGGCAGCCCTTAGAGCTTGACGCTTCCAAGATACTTGTCAGACTTGAACAGCTTTGAGAAAACAATTTAGATGCGGCCTTATTCCTCTACCTTAGAACTTCTCTCCTTTTGTGAGATTTCTGGATGGTTCCCATTGCACTTCTACTAACGCAATTCTCTCAATTATTTTGACTGTTCTTACAGGTTCAAAACAGTATTTCTCCAGCAGATGCTACTGCAGCATATATGAAGATTGCAAACTGAAAATCCTTTAAGATTATGTCATGGGCTTTGGGGGAAGAAGAAGAAAAAATTCTTTAGGTTTAAAATTTCATGAAGTAAGTTTATAAAAAATGATAATTATTTGTTGCCTATGTCTATCACATAATGCCGTATTCATATACATAAAGTTGGCCCTCTGTGGCCACGGGTACTGAATCCAGAGATTCAATCAACTGGATAAAAAATAGGAAAAAAGATTACACCTGCACTGAACATGAACAGATTCTTTTCTTGTCATTATTCCGTAAATAATTCAGTATACTAGTTGTATAGCATTTATAATGTATTAGGCATTGTAAGTAATGTAGAGATGATTTAAAATACATGAGAGGATATTCGTAGGTGATATGTAAATACTACATATGCTGCTTTGTATAAGGCACTTGAGCATCATTGGATCTCATTACCTGTAGGGGCGAAGGGCTGCTGGAACCAGTCCTCACTGGATACCCAGGGATGACTGTGCTTGTTTGCTGTGCTAGAATGTAAGTCGCTTGAGAGCAGAGATTGTGTCCTACCTTCCCTGTATCCGTGGTGCCGAGCTCAGCATGAGATACGAAGCAGATGCACAATTAATACTTGTCTCAATTACTTTCTCACCGCTGGGACACAATACCCAAAAAAACAAAACGTAAAGGAGGAAAGGTTTATTTTGGCTCGTGCTTTCTGTTCATAGTCCGCCGGCTCCAAGGCAGGGTGGCGTGGGATAGGGGCATAGTGGAGAAAAGCTGTCCACATCATGACAACCAGGAAGCAGAGAGAGAAAAAAGGGACCGGGTAGGGAAATAGCATGGAACTGTATTTTCAAACTGCTAAACTGGGTCATTCTCTTAGCCGCTCCATTTCTGCAGGCTCTGCTTTGACTCCGTGTCCCACCTTTTTGGGTTTTCCTCCTAAAACTTCTTTTTTTCTGGTAAGATTCATCTTTGCCTTAAGAAGGGCCTGCAACTCTCTGTCATATTCTCCTTACTCCTTGCCATCCCAGATACACGTTGTTTCTGCAGCCTGAGCTGAGTCAACACAAAGAAGTTCACGTGTACTATTCTCAGTTTCAACCCCCAGGTATAATTCTCCTGCGTTTACTTATTTATATCCTTTGTTCACAGAAACTTTGAGCCTAGTGCCTTCTAATTGCTGACCTAAATAATAACTCTTGATTTTTAAATGAAGTTCATTTTAGTAGCAATCGTGAGTCATCACAGAAGCTAATGAACTTGGGAATTCTATGAAACCATCCAAGCCTACAAAGCCTACTTTTCAAGGTCCCCTTCTCTTAGTTCAAGGCCACAAAAATCAGAATATGATGAATTTGACTTCCAGCCTACATTTGCATTGCCTAATTAATTATGAGTTATAAAGCAAGCTGAAAAACACCTACATATGTTCTATTTTGCTGCTTTTACAAATACACCTCTACAAGGACAAAGTTGAATTTAGAGGTCTCACACTCCTTGGCATTCTGCTCAGGAATGTGGTGACCTAGGGACAGCTGGCTCCCAGCCCCAGAGGCCAATCCCCTCCCTCCCATCCCAGCCCTGTCCCTAACTTAAAGAACTTAGCATAACCCCGTGTGCATGCCCTAGGTCCCATTCAAGCTCCACCCACACAGCCTCAGTCCCTTCAGACAGCAGCACCTTGGGCAAGCACAGTCTGCCCTTTGATTATGGCCCCAGGGAAGAGGCCACAAAGGCTCAAGACCATTTATTAGAGTCCTGGGAGCCCAGACTGTGGGATAGAAGAACAGGTGCAAGCTCTAGGTGGGAAGGGTATAGTCAGTGGAGGACCAAGTGCTTTCTAAAGCCCAGGACCCAGGGCAAGGATCTTTTTGCCTGAGTGTATGCATGAAATTGTTTGTCCCAATGGTGCCTGCTTCGTGCCTTTTCAGCCCACCTCTCATTTCAGTCTCAGGTTCAGTGGATAGTTCCACTGAAGCTCCGGCTCCCCTTGCGCTGCCAGCGTTCCAGCTCACCCTTGGGCTAATTTGTCTGCCCCAGGTCAATATCCAGCATTGTAGGAGCTTGCAAGTATACAAATACAGCCCAGAAATATTTCAAAGCTAATAGCCTTGGGAGAAATCCTCAATCCCTCAGTGTGGGACAGGAGCTGGTAGGCAGCTGCTCAAGCCTCCTGCTGTTTTGCTGGACATTTCTGGATGCCTTTCTGAGGTCCTGGAAGAAACAAACCTATTTACTGCAGCAGCCTTTCTTTCTTTCTTTTTCTCTTTCTCTCTTTCTTTCGTTTCCTTCCTTCTTTCCTTCCTTCTTTCCTTCCTTCCTTCCCTCCACCCTTCCTCTCTCTCTCTTTCTCTCCTTCTTTTTCTTCCTTTTCTGTTTGTTTATTTTTTTGTTCATTTGTTTGTTTCTTGTTACATTGTTCAGGCTGGCCTTGAGCTCACTATAAAGTCCAGGCTGCTACAAACTTGTGGTGAGCCTCTTGCCTCAGCCTCCTGAGTGTCTTTTCTTTCTTGACTTGTCTCACTCTGCCTGTTTTTCTGACTCTTGCTTCCTGGGATCAGGTCCCAAATAAACCACCCACATCAAAGTCCTTACTTCAAGCTCTGCTTTTAGGGGTGCTCAAAAGGATAACGGGACAAATCCAGGAGATGGAAAGACAAGTCCACTCCAAGTACAAGCAGTACTGTCAGCAGTCTTACTGAAATCCTTCAGCAACCATCTTTTTTTTTTTTTTTTTTTTGTGGGTACCGGGGGGACGACCTCAGGACCTCACGCGCCAACAGGCACCCGTGCCGCTGAGCGATATCACCGGCCCCTTTTTCGTATGTGGGTTCCGGGAGTCGAACTCGGGCCTTCGCGCTTGCAAGGCAGGCGCTTAAGCCGCTGAGCTGTCTCACCGGCCCCAGCAACCATCTTTTAAGAACTTCACCTACTGTGAAAAGCAGTCTCCACACATTAATGTGATAACCTAATCTCATGTAAAAGAAATTTTGGGATTTTTAAAGTAAGTAGGCCCTTTGTTCTTTCCTCTATTTTCATGTCTAAATTTCTTTTATGGAGCCTCAATTTCATGGTTAAAATTTCCCTGAATTGACTTGGATGTGGCTGTTTTATTTGGAAAGTGAGCCCAGGAAGCAACAGTGAGAAAAACACAGAGAGTAAGACCAGCAGGAAAGAAAAGCCGCTCAGAAGGCTGAGGCAAGAGGCTCGGTTCAAGGCCAGCTTGGGCTACGCAGAGAGACTGAAACACAACAACGTTGGGGAGGGGGAGGAAGGCAGGCAGGAAAGCTGAAACGACAGTATGCCATTGTGGCTGCTGCAATAAATAGGCTGGTTTCTGCCAGGTCTTCCCTACCTGTGGGGAAGCAGGATGGAGGAAGCTGCTTATGTTTCCATTTTCATGTACAAGGAAGGGAAGCAGACCTGAAGTGAAAAGCTGCTATTAATTTTGATATTAAAGAAATGAAAATGAGAAAGTACAAGTAGATCCTTTCACAGCTGACCACGGGACTGAGGACTACACATAGTAGACTTTCTTGAACAGTCCCAGTTTCAAATTTGTGACTGATACTGGTGAACACTTCCGATTGGTCCTACCTTGTCCAGATTCAAGCTTCACAAAATAAGGTCACTGCGCAATGGGAGGCCTGGCAAGGTCCTGGCGCTCTTGTTCCTCAGATTTGATTCTACCTGAGCAGGTCTTCGAATCCTGACCTGGGGGTGAACTTAGCTGTCTACTATTTATCCCCACACTTGAAAAACCAGGGCTAGGGTGGGTGGTAGAGAATGGATCTTTCACTGAATAGAGTTCTAGGAGGTCCCTCTGATGGGGACCTC
Source organism: Erethizon dorsatum (assembly GCA_028451465.1). Taxonomy (NCBI): domain Eukaryota; kingdom Metazoa; phylum Chordata; class Mammalia; order Rodentia; family Erethizontidae; genus Erethizon; species Erethizon dorsatum. Next base: position 54,541,962 of record CM051837.1, on the reverse strand, counting down.
AACTTGGCCTGGGCAAAAAAAGAAGTGCAGAAAAGCATTTCAGTATAACTCAATAAGAGAAATAGGCTGATTTTTTAGGTAGAGTTAAAAAGTAAGATGAAATGGGGAAGGGACTTCAGTTTGAGGAGCTAAAGGGAACACAGCTCTGATAAAGATCAGACTAGTTCTGGTTGAACAGTTTCTCAGTTTGGGTTTTGCAAAGTGGCTTTAGAGATGTCCTTATTGCCTGAGGGGACAAAAAATGTCCAGGAGATGACTGTTCTGCTTGGGGCAGTCTCAGTTTTGCAGAGGCGCTGTGGGAATCCTGGTGACTGGAGGCTTAGGGCAATGATTGAAGGGTTCTGGGCACCCATTCATAGTTGAATATCTTGGTTAATCTCTTATCTCGATGGCCCCAGGTTGAAGAGGGATGAGATAGCATATATAATTTTAAGGCGAATCTACCTCATATGACCAGTTTTTTTTTTTTTATGTGGGTATTGGGAGTCGAACTCAGGACCTCACGCTTGCCAGCAGGCACTTGTGCCACTGAGCAATATCACCAGCCCCTTTTTTTCCTTTATGTGGGTTCTTGGAGTCGAACTCAGGACCTCACACTTGCCAGGCAGGTGCTTATGCTGCTGAGCTATCTCACCGGCCCAGACCAGTTTTTAAGTAGACACTCCCTAATGATTAACATGCTTATATGCAGAGCAAAGCAGGGACCTGACCCAAAGTTTTAAGGTAATAAAGGAGACAGACACAAAACGAGGACAGAAATGTCAAACTTTGTCCTATTTTTAGTTCCCCTTTGGATATCTGTAGGCCTGAATGAAGAGTCACTGTTTTTCAGCAAAAGCAGATTTTAAGTCACTACCTGCCTCAAAAGAAAACACAAATCATTATAATGAACAACAGATTAAATTGTGTCCCAGAAGTTCATCTCCCTTTGTCCCCATGATGGTCTTTGTCCTGGATCAACCTGGAAAACCACCTGTCTTAGAGCTGGAAGGAACCTTAGACTAATTCCTCATTCAGCTGATGTGATTCTGTCATAGGATTACAGCCTAAGGTAATGCATCGCGCCATCCTAAAAGCCCAAAGCATAATGCAGCCATTTGCTATTTAATAATATTTTCTTTTATTTATTTTACGGAAAAAAAGTAAAAATTTCATAACAAAATAATACAAGAATAACAATGGTTAATACACTGAGTATTATCATCTTTAAAGTAGTTACTCAGAGTACAAGATATGGGCATAAAAAGTTCTCCAAACGATTAGCACATATTTTCTAAAAGCAAGTGGTTATTTTGCACTGTAAAACGTGTGGACGGATCCTGCGAGATGAGTTTATGGAGTTGATTTTATTATCTGTGCTGCCCCCTGGTGGTGAAAGGAAGATGGTACACCCAGATGGGAGTATTGGTTCCAGTGCCTCAGGTGAAGACATTTACAGAGGCGAGCACAGATTATGGTACATTATAATCAGTCAACAAAAACTTTGTAGATTTAGTCTTTCTATTCAGAAATTACAGTATTATCCCTACAGTTATCAATAGCTTTTTATATACAAGTACTAGAAAATTTTAGTCTCCAGATAGAAGACCACGGAAAAATGTTTTAAATATAGCAAATATTATTCAGCAAACGTTTATTGAGACTGACTATGGGCAACCACTGTTATAGGCCTTTCAGACAGAAATATCAGTAACACAGGGCTTTTGTTTAGAAAAACTGTCCGTTGTTGCCCTGAAATGAACAATCAACAAATCATTGCAATTCAGTGTGATGTGTACTATACTAGCATTATAAAATTTTCTTTTAAATATTTCCTCCTCAGAAGACAGTGGTTCCACAAAATGTAAATGGTAGTTGCAAGGATACTCTGTTCTTTCTTGCAACACTTAAAACAAACCAGCTATGAAATAATTGCCTCTCTACCCTCCCCTTTTAAGAAGCAAATACAATGTTCCTTAGTATCCAAAGGGTAGTGGTTCCAAAACACCCTCCCAAACACACACACCAGGATACCTAAATCTTGAAATGCTGAAGTCCCTTGCATAAAATGGCGTAGTTTGCGTGAAGCATGTATATTCTCCCAGCTTCTTAAATTACCCATAGATGAGTTACACTGCTTAATGCAATGTACAAGCGTAAACGCTGTGTAGTTATGTTGTATTGTTTAGAGAATCATGAGAAAAACGTTCGTGTATGTTCAGTACAGATGCAATTTCTTTTTCTTTTCTCAGGTTTGGTTAAATCAGGAATACAGACCTTGAGGATATGGAGGGCCCACTGTTCCCCAAGAAGGGTGATACTTTTATCAAATCTACTCTCCCTCACATGAAGTCTGCATGTCACGGGCTATGACTTTCACCAGAAAAGCCTGCCCCATCCTCCACAAACCTTGAAATTCAGTCCATGAAAACCATTAAAACTAAACAAACAACAAAACACTTTTCTATTATTCACATTTGTTAAAAAGAAATCCATTGACACCATCACTTTCTTCCTATTTCAATACCAGTGTAAAAGGAAAAAATTGGCTTTTATGATAATATTAATATCATCAAACATCAGAGATAACAGGAAGAAAAAAATAACTTGGGGACTCTAGGGGTTTGTTCCAACAATGTAATCAAAAAGGTAAACTTTTAAAGTATGCAAATTAGTAGAAAATGGCTAGAAGCGTGGTAATGAAGCAAACAGAAAAGAACATAGTAAGCCGGACTGTGGGAGGAAAATAAATGTAGTGAGCCGAGTTTGAGTGTATTTTTCATGCAGAATGGAAGGGGGTAAAGAGGTAGTATGTGCTGCTCTAAATATATTAATACATTCCAGTAATAAGTAAACTGACATATATTCATTTTTATGAGATGACCAGAGGAAGAATGCTTTAGATTTGGGCAACTTTGGTTGAAAGTATTGAAATAGGGCCGGGTGTGTGGTGCCGCACATTTATAATCCCAGTGCTCGGGAAGTTGAGGCAGGAGAATTACTGTGAGTTCGAGGCCAGCCTGAGCTACATAGAGACTTCAAGACCAGCCAACTACAAAGCTGAAACCCTGTCTCAAAAAAAAAAAAAAAAAAAAAAGTATGGAAATACTTTGAGCCATTTAAAAAGGAAGTAAATGAAATTAAAGATTAAATTTAGGCTTAATTTTATCTAAATTGGAGTAATGTAGGAGAAAACGTTGCCTAAAGAAATGACAACCAAAGAATGACAGATACTTCCTAAATATCTAAAATGTTAATAATGGATTGATTTAATGCTCCTGGGAAAGAAACAAAGTGATAGCTTTTAATTTTTGTTTTGAATGTAAGACTTTTGAGTAAAGATAACAAATGAAGTTAAAAACCAGAAATACCAATGACAACAGAAACATCGTTCACCTGGAGTCACCAAATATAAAAAAGAGACATAGTATCAGGCTGTCAATTTTGGAAGGAGTTGATGGCCAATGAGAGAGAAGGGAAATGTTGGCAGGACCCACCCAGCTGCCAAACCCGCTGGCACTAACCAGATGATTCCAGAGCCACTACAGCATCGAAGCCACAAAACACAAGGGCCCACACGAACGTGTGAGATCTGAATCAAAATGAAAAATAATAAAAATGTCAGTATTGTAATATAAAAATTCTTTCACAAATTGTGTAAGAAAATTATATTTAATGTGGAATGTTTGATCACTTTAATAGATTTTATATGATGAGGCATAAGGGATTTCCAAAACTATGAGTGTCTGTGTATAAAATAATTTTTAAATAGCCTTTCCAATAACCCATGTATTATAAAGATGGGAAATACAGCAATAGATTTATTTTGTCATGAAGTAAAAAAAAAATTCCTCAAAAGGTCAGTATTGATTTCACTTTTATTTTAGTTATTTCTCTTTTTCTGTTAATTTTGAGGATCTCCCAGTAGCAGATGTACTCAAATATGTTGCCTATACATTTGCCTGTGGTTTAGTTTAAGCGATTTGCCTTGTGAAGGGATGCACATTCAGATTTTAAGTATGTATAAATGCTTATTTATTGACTTATTTACAATGAGATGCTGTCAACTTCTCCTTTGAGTAGAGCATCTGACCACAAGTGTCACTGTCTATTTATTCCTGCTATAGAAATATTTTCTGCACATGAAAATGAAAAGGAACAAGGAGATTTAGTATACGAGATTTATGCACGAGTCAAGTTAGTAGATGAAAGTGAATCTTCTCTCAGCCTGATACTTACGCCTTTTGAAAAATGGAGAGGCCTATTTAAATCTTATAATCACAGGATCTGGTTATTTAAACAACCAATTAGAATTACAGAATTGTAAGTGTCATAAGTTACATTTTGTAGAATAGTATTCCATAGCAACAGTCTTTTTAATTTATATGGAGACTCCATAGTTAAGCAGAAATTAAAACAAAATTAATACAAAATTAATGCAATTGTAAATGTCATCTAGAAACAAAGTAGCGTCATACTCTACATGTTCTTGGGTTAATTGCTAATGGGGTGTAGGTGAATGCTGGTTTCTCACCGTACAGATTCATCAGTATCTTAGTTCACTAATCTTAGTTGCTACTTAGCTCTGTATTTTTCCACTGAGTTAGAAAGGGAAAGTACACACTGTGAAGCTAGACTAGTTGTCATCCCCATTACATTTGGGGAACTTTGTTCTTTTTAAGTTAACTTTTAGCTGTTCAGCTGTCACATGTAGTGTCTCAAGTAAACAGTGCCTGTCTCCAAGTATTTTCCCCCAGTGCTCCGTGGTACATGAGCAGACCCTGACATTCAGAAGCATTTTGGTATTTTTATGTACCAGCATGACAATTAAAGGAAGAATTTATCATTGTATCTTTTAGTTCTTGAAGACAGGACCACAGTGGCAGTGAGTGGGTCCAGGCATTGTATTCAGAAGAGGTCAGATTTGGTCTGTTAGCGTGAATCCCCTTTCACCACTGCTGCGACTCACTGGCCAGACCGCAATGTTCAGAAGGAACAAGGCAGCAAAATACCCAGCTCTAGCACATGGCTGATCCTGTGATGGTCAGTACACCTGTCCTCTCATTACTGTAGGTAGGTTGACAAATGGCTGCTTGGAGATTTTCTGTTATTGTGTTTTTTCTCAATGGCAGCCGGATGAATTTACTTCGAAGATCTGGGGAAGACTGTTGAACAGCATACAATACAGATGTAACAGAACGAAGAGAGAAAATAATAGCAAAATCTATACAGTGAGTGGGATTAACATCTGCTTAGTGTGGGAGGTAAGGGTTAAGATTAAGATCTAAGAATATAGTTCTTGACAGCCCTGTTCCTAGTTAGCAGGACCTGATACAATCCTTTCCAGGGAGGGTTAAGCAATGTTCTCCACTTGTTATGGTTTACATCTGGATGTACCCCCAAAGCCTCACGCACTCAGAGTGGGGCTCATGGAAAGTGACTGAGTTATGGGGGTGCTGTAGCTGAGTGTGAGGTTAGCGGGGGAGAGGGGTCTGGTTAGCAGATCACGGTTGCTGGGCTGTGCCCTGGAAGGGTGTCTCCCTCCCCCACTTCTCCCTTCTCAGTCTGCTCCTCCTCTGTGACGTGAGCGCCATGTCCTCGGCCATGCAGTCCTGCCTTGGAGCCAACCCTAGCCTGTAAATGTGAGCCAAAAATATACCTCTCCTGCTTGATTTGCTGGCGTCAGGTGTCGTGTCTCTGCAATGAGCAAAGTGCTAAGACACCACTGATAGACCTCAGTATTCAACCATGTTATTTCATGATTGTGCAAATCAACTTGTAGAGCCTCTCTTGCTTGTGAATAAAATATCACATCTCCTATGTATTGTGCTATAATCCAACACAATACAATTATCTCAGGCATATTCTGCCAAAAGAGCCCAGAAGATTCAGTGTCCTACAAATTCATATTTCATGTGGTGGGAGACTGCCAGTCTTTTATAAGGGTAGATTTGAAAAAGCTATGGGTGGGCTGGTTTTTGGCAAATGTATTTTCCACTATGGCCTTTTGCTATTTTGCCATTCTTGTAGGGTCTGGATGATGTGGATTGGGTGCTGTAGGGCTTTATGAACTCTGTTTACACCATTCTGTAAAAAAAGCCCATTCACTCTTAACGGATAAGGCAATTCAAACATGAATAAAATCTTACATTTGCTGATAGGTATTTATATGAGTTTCTTTATCTATTCTGAAAAGATACACTTACTAAAGCATATATTTATAACGGTAACATTTAAATTTGAATAGATTAAGTCTGAATAACTAAAAATACCCTTCCAGGAGAATGAGCTGCCTTGTCTTTACAGTTTTTGTTATGCTATGGGCTTGAAAAATAGAATAGTTTTTAGATGTCCTGTTGAGCTACTCTGGAAAGATTGTGGAGCATATTACTCACATCTGATTATTCTTAGAATGCCATCTTCTTTTTCCTGTGTGCCAGGCCATGAGTTAAATTAGTGGAAAATTGAAGTAGTGCTAAAGATAATTTGGATACAAAGCCTGCCAAGTATTTTTCCTCCTGAATTTGGGGTCACCAGAGAAGACTGGCTCTGTCTTTGAAATCAAGGGCCCCATCTGAGAACGAGGAACAGTGAAGACTTACGTTAGGAAGCTGGTAAGGCCAGAGTTATAAGAGACAGCGGTATAAGGACCATTTGGGTACATCAGCTCTTCTAGAAGAAGGCACCCTTGCTGTCCTGTACTGTAATTAGTCAACCCCAGTGCAGAGCCAGTGTGACTAGAAATGTGAAATTTTTCTTAGAGAAAAGAGTACCCACTGGAGGAGGAACAAGTTCTGCTGCTCCAGGGTATTTTGCCACCACAGCCAGGATGGGGCCAAGATTTGGTGATTTGGGCTGGATTCAGGGGCTTATTATCTGAAAGTTTTCTGTCTTTCAGGCTACCTCTTTCATGGTCCTTGGCTAGAGATGGCAGGCTTTCTTTGGAGAACTGGGTTTTTCTTTTGGGGTGAGGGCTGTTCCATGTCCATTGCTTCTATGGGTTGCTGGCTTCTCTAGCATCTAGTCCAGGATATATGACACAAAAAGTAAGTTCCGAGGACCTACTACCACGCCATTCCCAGGGTTCCTAGTTCCCTACCTAGTCTTCTTTCTTTTATCAACCTTCAGAGTCTTATGTTTATTTTATATATGTTGTTCAGGCTTTTTGGTAGCTATCCTGTACTTAGCAGGAGGAATAGGGAGGGGTGGATCTACTTTATCATGGTCTCTGTAGTATTTCTGTATCAATTAAATAGGAAACCATTGGAATGGAGAAACATAACATTGATTTCAGACGTCTAGAGACAGAAAGTGATGTAGGACAGAAACCCTGCACAGGGTCGTTTTTAAAAACCAATTTTATTGGGGTTTAATTTTCATACAACAATGAATATTTTAAATATGATGAAATGCACTCAGTTTAAAATTGTAATTTTAGCAAATGGATGCACATATATAGCCATGCTTGTTGAGATAACTAGTGTTTCCATTATTCCCCTCATCTCACACTCCCAGGTGCCCCTGTTGATATGCCTCCAAAGCCCTAGGTAAGTACCAATCTGATATCTTGCATCATAGCTTGTTTTCACCTGCTCAAAATCTTTGTCTAAATGGAATCATACAATATGTACCCTCGTGTCTGGCTTCTTTCACTTAGCAAGAGAATATTGAGATCTATCCATGTCGTGTGTATTATTGTTGTCTCTTTTTATTGGTGAATACTGTTCCATTGTGTGAATATACTACAATTTGTTTGTCCATCCAGCCCTTGGGTGGATATTGTGTTGTGTCCATTTCAGGGTATTATAAACAAAGGTGCTGTGAACATTTGCATACAAGTCATTTTATATAGGTATATTTTCATTTTTCTGGAATAAATATCTCAGAGTAGAATGGGTGGTTCATGCAGTAAGTATATATTCAACTTTACAAGAAACAGCCAAACTGACTTCCAAAGTGGTTGTCCAGCTTTGCATTCCTAACCACAATGTATGGGAATTCTGGTTACTTCATAGTCTTGGGTCAGAGCCCTGGTTCCAGCACTGGTGAGAATCCCTCTGAAGTCAGCATGATTTCAGTGCTAGGCTCCACCAAAGGCCCTTCCTACCAACCTAGTCAATGCCCACATCACTGCAGCTGTTTACATCTTCTTGCACGGAACAGTGAGATCAGGACAGGCTCTGAAGCTGGGCCTGCAACATCCCCAACCACTCTTGCCATTTGACTTTGAAATTCCAGTTTTGAATCCCATATATCTTTCTCAAGCCTATTCCTGATTTTGTTTTGTTTTGTTTGTTTGTTTATCATGAGGGATCCTTCCTTAAAACAAAACTAACACTGTTGTGTGTCCTTCAGAAGCTTAGCCTGAGATGCGAAGATCACTTGGAGGAGTGAGATTAGTAGATAACATTAGGCCAGTCAGATGTCTTATCCTGGGAAGAGGCAAAGGACCAAGATAATTATGTAGCTCTCTCAGTGCTAGTAGACTTTGTAAGTTTGTGGTACATCTCATGGAGCCTATTAATATGAATACAAAAGCCCTAACTTACTAAGGCACCACTCAACTTCAACTGAAAATACGTTTTACCAAGATCTTTCTCTGTATAACAGTCATTCAGGAATTTAAAATTTTATATGGAAACTGCCCCGACCCACCTATACTAGCTAGTATTTTGCCATTTTTCTAACTATTGCCCACTCATTAGAACACTTACTAGGAATCCTAACCAATTGATACATCTTTCCTTTGACAGGCAAACCCAACCAGCCCTTGGAAATCAGACCACACAGCACTACAGGGGGTCCAGACCAGGGGGCTGGATGCGTTCGGCCCTGTCTGGATTTCGTTTCCCTGTAGTTATATTGAGAGTGTTTCCATGTGACCCGTGAGCCTCTGGTTGCGCACTGTGTTAAAACGTTCCATGGGATGCAAAGAATGAACAGGATCTGGGATGACAAAACATGTTGCCTACAGGTCACAACATTTTCCAGAAAGATAATGTTCTTACAGGGTGTGGCACCCAGAATTTGTGCTGAGTTTCTATAGGATATGTAAATGTGCAACAAAGAAAATTCACCTGGTGAATCACAAGGTATCTGCCCAGGGTTACCCACTGTTAAGCCTCAGCTCCCGCAAGCGCAGTGCGTGACTAAGCAGGGAGGGTAGGCAGAACTCTAAGATGGCTCTTGGCATACATGCCCTGTATGACCGCATTTACTTGTATGTTGTAGGACATTTGAATGATGGGTCTTACTCTTGTGTCAAGCTTGTGTGGCAAAACTGAAGCAATTTTGCAGATGTAATTAAGGGCTCTAATCAATTAACTTTGAATTAATCAAGAAGTATCCCAAGTGAGTGTCACCTGATCAGGTGAGCACTTTAGAAGAGAGTAGGTAGGCCTTTCTTGAAAAGCAGACATATCTGCAATGAGAGGCTCCTCCTGTGGCCTTCATGGGGCAAGAAGCCATGTTACAAATGACCCAGGGAAGGGGCCACATGGCCTGAAGGGGAGGTGGCCTGTAGGTGCTGAGAGTGGCCCTCAGCCAGCAGTGGAGTAAAGAACACAGCAACTTCACTTTTACAACCACAAGAAACTACATTCTACCAACAACATGTATGAGTTTGGAAACAGTTTCTTTCTTTGTCATACTTCCAGAGAAGAACATAGCTCACCCAGTACCTTCATTTCAGCCCAGTAAGACCTTGAGCCCTTGAAAAGCAACACAAGATATGAAATGACACACCACTTCTTTTCTGAAGCCCTAAGTCTAGTTTTTGGTGTTTTCGTGTCGGCAATGAGTATACAGAGACAAAAGGGGAGGCATTAAACTACAGGGTACATTTTAAGCATGTCCCTTTTCCCCAGGTCTGTTTCTTTCCACTACTTATTCCAACTTGAGATAGTCATTTCTATCCATACCCACTCACTTTGCAACACTATATTAGTCAGTTTTATGTTGTATAATAAAATAAGTAGGACTGGGTAACTTAAGGTTTATTTAGCTCATAGTCCTGGGAGCCCAAGGGCATGGTGCCAGCGTCAGCTGAGCTCTGGTGAAGACCTCACAGTAGATAGACTCACAATGGTAGGAGTATGCGCTAAAAGGAAGAGGTCACATAGCCAGATGGGAAGCCAGAGAGGTTTGTTATTGTTGTTGTTGTTGTTGTTGTTAACAACCCTCTCTGAAGAACTCACACAGTCCCAGGAGCACTACCTTAATCCCTTCATGGCACACCCCCAATGACCTAACAGCCTCTCACCCGGCCCCATCTCCTAAAGGTTCCGCCACTTCCCACATCACCACACCAGGGACCAAGGTCCCACACCAGGGACCAAGAACGTAGAATGGTAGAATGTAGAATGGTAGAATGTAGAATGGTAGAATGTAGTTTCTTGTGGTTGTAAAAGTGAAGTTGCTGTGTTCTTTTCTCCACTGCTGGTCCCACACCAGGGACCAAGGCACCAGCATGTGAACCCTTAGGGGGACAAACATCCAAACCATAGCAAACATCTAATGAGGAAATCGACCTTCCCTGCCAGTGTAAGTATTCTAATATGGGACCTCAAAGGGATGTTAAGGGAAGTCTCTAAAATATGGAGATATTGTGGCTTAGGTTGGCCTAGACCCCAAGTAGTTTGGGGAAGTAAAATAGACCATCCTTTTAAGCTGTACATTTCCTTCAGGGAACCTGGGTCCAATTTAGTTGATTTGAAGATAGCCTATCTGTTGACCTGGCTTAGGATTGACCAGAATCTCCTACACAGTCATCCCTCAGTAACATCTGACGATTGGTCCCATGTTTCCCTGTGAATTTTCAAGTCCCTTGTGTAAAATGGTATAGCGTTTGCATATCACCTATGCACATCTTCCCATACACTTAAATCATCTCTAGGTTACTTATATCATGTAAACACTGAGTAAATAGTTTTTATAGTGTATTATTCAGAGAATAATAAGAAAAACATCTGTACACGTTCAACATAGACACAATGATTTTCTCTGAAATATGATCTGTGGTTGTTTGAATCCACAGACAGAACCTGGGGATACAGAGGCCCAAGTGTATTTTATTAAACTGTTGAGTCATTCAAGTTTCTTTTGCTTTCTTTTTTGACAGATAAAAGGTAGAGCTTTGGAGATTATAGGATATGAGAGGAGCTAGAATTCTCATGCTCTCGAATTTTCTTTTTGTTTGTTTTTGTTTTTTTTTGTGGGTACCGGGGGGTCGACCTCAGGACCTCGCGCACCAGCAGGCGCCCGTGCCACTGAGCGATATCACCGGCCCCTTTTTCGTATGTGGGTTCCGGGAGTCGAACTCGGGCCCTCGCGCTTGCCGGGCAGGCGCCTAAGCCGCTGAGCCATCTCACCGGCCCTCTCGAATTTTCTTTGACTAAGATTACTCTTGACTTAGAAGGAAAACAGCCTCTTGTCAGGTGCCCCTTCTTTATTTCATCAGCTTTCCAACAGATTCCTCATGCACATGAAACGTGTCTTTTTATCTCTGGCCCTAGCACCTAGCACATGCCTGTCAAATCAACTGTAAGCAATCAATAAATATTGAATGGAACTTTAAATACTTTAGGTATTGTGTGCACTTTCAGGGCTAAACCTGCTAACCTGGCTGCTCTCTCATCCAGGATCTCTCTCCCCCTGCCTCTCCCTCTCTCTTTCTAGTTTAGCTTAATGGTTAAGAGCACAGAGTCATAACAAAACTCCCGAGTTCAAATCCTGATCCAGGTACCTGTCACATAATGCGCTATGCCCGTGGTCAAATTACTTCAGTTTATTCTTTTATAAATTGGGGATATCTCATAAGGTTGATAAAAGAATGATATGAGTTAATATTTATAAATCACATATCATAGAGGCTGACACAAATTTGAGAGCAATATATGCATTGATAAATAAAATAGTTTATTTATATACATAAATAAAATGTGATATCTAAAATAATTTACTGTGGTTTTATAGTACTTTAACTTTTCAGACAATGTCTGCCATTATTTCATTAAAAAACTCTCATGTCACTCCTACTTGAAGGAAGATCAATATCTAAATTAAATTCATGGGTGGCTAACATTTTGGACTAAGCTCCCACACTGGGGCCAACAGACGAGACCAAATCAGAATGGAGTCACTCATGTCAGAAGCCACGTCATCAAACTGAACTTTGAAACAGGCCAGTTTTCAAACAAAACAGAAGAGTTACAAAGGCCAGTTTACTTGAGCCAGCAAGATAAGGAAGTCCCTACCATTTTGAAAAGGAAAGTAACTTTAAAATGACCTTGCTGTTCCCCATTTCAGTTTGTTTAGCCCTTTTCTGCCTAGAGCCAACCTGCTCTATTCAGTTTATTGGAGAGCCTATTTTAATAGATGGGAGACTAAAGATCTCATGAATCACTTATAAAGACGACTTGATCTTTAAACTAAATTTGCTGTAATTTTGTCTTTTGACATTATTGTCCCCACTTCTGAGACAAAGAGGGGATCAGACTTGGGAAGTGGTGGTTAGCAAGGGAATTCCAGAGCTGGTAGCACCCAAACTACATGAAACCCAAACTGAGAAAGGGCAGATGTGCGAGGTGGAGCAGTCAGGGGAGTGAAGTCATTTCACTTCTGAGTTAAACTGTGATTGTGTTCTGTGAAAATTATTGCTTAGTCAAAATTTACTTGTAAGTATTACCTGCTGAAAAACAGGTTTTCTGACTAAATATGTACAGGTGTCAACTTGGACTATCCTGGAGTTTACATAGTGCAACTTGAAGTTATGCATCTCTCCAAGGAGGCACCACAGTTGGGATCAAGGCAGTGTTTGGAAAGGACGTTTCATGAGGGCGTTACTGAACCCAGGTTTAGAAGTTTGCCCCACAGAAAAACCAATGCCGGAGACACAAGTGTTGGGAAGAAAGGTTTATTCTGTAGCCAAAGAATGAGAAGAGGACACTTTGCTCAAATTACTTCCTCAACTCCAGGCAATTGAAGGGTTCCAGATACAGGAATAATGAGGGAGAGAGACACACTGAAAAGGGGGAGGAATACTCCTGCCTTTTCTGGGAATAGGCAGAGAGAGATCTTCCAGGGACTCCCGCACAACCTCTTTTTACTCCTTTCATAGTCTGTATTTCTGGTCACGGTGGATGTTAGGGTTGGAGTTTAAGCAGGAGTCAGAGCACAGTGATAAGCAAATGCCACACAAATCTGAATCAGTTCTCATTCAGTGGTCTCAAGTTTGCAGCAGGGGACTGGAGCTGCAGGGTGGGGCGGGGCAGGAAATGGGGAATGCAGGGCAAGTCTGCAGGAGCGCTGCAAGGTTTTGGTGCGCAGATCGCCTCCTCCTTGCACACCATCAGTCAAGAAACTCATTCTTGCCGATTTAAAAATGAAATCTTGGGCCTGTGAGATAGCTCAGCGCATAAGCGCCTGCCTGGCAAGCGCGAGGTCCCGAGTTCAACTCCCGGAACCCACATACGAAAAAAGGGCCGGTGATATCGCTCAGCGGCACGGGCGCCTGCTGGCGCGCGAGGTCCTGAGGTCGACCCCCGGTACACACACACACACACACACAATAAATAAATAAATAAATAAATAAATAAATAAAAATGAAATCTCTCAACAGAAACTACGTGCAAGTTATTTCTCACTCCTTTCCATTTGTACCGTATTTGCATCAGCAACAATGGCCCTGGAGGCAAATGTTCAGAATATAGATACAGCAGCATTGGCTGGAAGTAGGGTACTGCTATTTCTGCGTTGTGCTTTTGACTGTATTATGCTCTGGTTAAAAATTGGAAACAAGAATATATTTTTAGTTTTTAAGAAGAATCATCAGTTATTTTCATAAGTTTTAAAAAATGGGTATGGATCTTGGAGAATTTGAAGGTCAAGCAACTAAATATTATAAATGAACATAGGCTATGGAAATATAAGCTCACTTGAAAGATTGTTAGATTTTACTAGACAGATGTTTTACAGAATATGAGGTTTTTGTCTTTCTTGGCTTCTCCTATGCAATCATCTTACAAGTCTCTAAATCTTGATTGTTTCTACCACCTTCCACGTGGGTTCCTCCTTTCTCCATCTCCTGCTGCTACTAAGCTGCTTCTGCTCTGGCCAGCTATTTTCAGCTACCAAATACAATCATTGTGTACACAGCCTAAAGGAACAGAGAAAAGTTCTTAGTTCTAAGACTTTGATATATACCTGTGGTATAATAAATATATTTGATCTTTGTTCCAGTTCCTGGCACAGAGGTCCTAAAAGCCTTAGAATTTCTTCAGTGATAGGAGTTTTGTAATTCCTAACAAGTTCCTTTAGATCACACCACGGTTTATGCTAATGAGATGATTTAGTGTGGGGGAGTCTTCTAGATAATCTCACGATGGGAATGGTTGCCAGAAAGATCAAATAGGAGACTGGAACTTTCCATCCCATCCCAACCTTGGGGGAAGGCAGGGTTGCTAGAGATTGAGTTCTATAAAAACTCTTGAACAGTGAGATTCAGATAATTTCCAGATCGGTGAACCCATCAAAGTATTGGGAGATTGTTGCACCCACAGAAGAGAACATGGAAACTCTGTGCCCCCACCACCACACCTTGCCCAATGCATCTTTCCTATGCAGTTGTTCTTTGGCTCTATTACTTAGTAAACTGGGGAATGTATTATGTACCTGAGTTCTGTGAGCTGTTCTAGTAAATTGTTGAACCTAGGAAGGGAACTGTGGGAACCCCTAATTTATAGCCAGTTGGTTAGAAGAATGACAGTATCTCACCTCTTAGTGATGTGACTTTTCCAAAATGGCCCCTTTCATGGTAATTCATTCTACACAGTCTCATCTTTGTCATGCTGAAATGTGCCTCACTTCCAATTCTGACCACAATTACTCATAACGTTAATCTTCTATCCAACTTAGGTTCCATAGTTCATCACTTCAGTAAATATTTGCTGAACTTCAATATCCGTGGCTTCTCTTTATTCGTAAATACAGGCATAAGCTCAATGTTGAATAAAGCCAGTACAGGTAATATCCAAGCAGCTGAGTGCTACTAGATAAAATCACACAATGGGACTGGCTGACATCGCTGCACATTTGTAATTGTTCATTTCAACACTGCCCAGCAATCTTACTAATGTTCTCTGGGCAGCTCACTCCCTTTGGCTCTTGATGATTATTTCTAAACTTCCTTACTCTTCTAACCCCTAATCCCACTATTACCTCTTCAACTTCAAGTAAGTCCTTTTCTTCTGCTTCATAGAAAATATAGAAGATACCATAAAGTTCCTGCCACAAAAAGTACAAATATAGCTTCATTCACACCGTCTTTCATATTTTTGTTTTAAAAAAAGTTCTCTTCTCCCTGCTGTACCCCCAACTATGCTGATTTACCCTTCTTAATAGTTCTCAGGAACTCTCTACTGTCAGTTACTTTTCTTTCCAATATTTTCAATATTTCTCTTCATTGGATCCCTGCTGTGGTTGTTGTGATATGTTAGGCTGACTTGAGTAAGAAACACCTAGTAGATTAGTGAAGTTTTGGATGTGTCTGTGGATAATTGACATGTAGGCCAGCAAACTGAAGGGTCAAAACCCATCCCAGGTGTGGGTGGCACCAACCAATAGGCTTGTAGTGTGGACGGAATAAAAAGGGAAAGAAGGAAGTGTGCCCTTTTTTGGAGGAATTCCAGTAGCCATTGCCTTTGGACTTCAGTCTACAGTCTCTTCAACCTTCCTGCACAGACTCTTCAGCCTCTGACAGACTCACACTGGTGACTCTACAGTGAGATTCCAGGGTTTTAACCTTTGACTGCTTTCCAGGGTGCACATGGTTATTTTGTAGTCTTCTACCTCTGATTTGCTCACTTTTGATCCTGTAAGCCTACCCAATAAATTGCTTTGTGTAATTATACATACAGTTTATACTGATTGTTCCTCTATAGAACCCTGATATACCTGCAGTTGGCATTTATTCATACTCAAGTCTTCCCCAAAGAAAAACAAACACAACTCTTTCAATTCACTTTCTCTTCTATGATTCCCTCTCCAACCATATGTGTATTTACCAGCGTATTCAACCTGTCTTCTTTATAGCTAGGTTGCTGGCATTTAACTATTAAAATAACACTGAGATGAAAATCTTGTATATAATTTTTATGTGTGCAGGTATATGCATTTGCTGGATTCCAAGACATAAGATTGCTGTTAAAAATCCCAGCACTCTGGGAGGCTGAGGCAGATGGATTGCCAGTTTGAGCTTAGCCTGGGCAACTCAGTGACTTAACATGACCGTGCCTCAAAAATAGAAATTAATTAAAAAGGGATGGGAATATAGCTCAGTACAAAAACCCTGGGTTTAATCCGCAGTATTTGGAAAGAAAAGAAGTTGAATTTTTCTCCACAGGAGAGGCCCCTCTCCTTTTGACAACAGCATCAACTTTGGAGATTTTTGATAGATGACAAATGATAACAGTATTATCTGCATTTCTTTTATTATGATGGAGAGTAAGCTCTTTACCTGAGTTTAAAGGATGTCTACTCTTTTTTGTGGTCTATTAATGCCCTTGGTCCATTTTTCTATTGGGTTTTTTTTTTTTTTTTTTTGTGGGTACCGGGGGGTCGACCTCAGGACCTCGCGCGCCAGCAGGCACCCGTGCCGCTGAGCGATATCACCGGCCCCTTTTTCATATGTGGGATCCGGAAGTCGAACTCGGGCCCTCACGCTTGCCGGGCAGGCGCTTATGCCGCTGAGCCATCTCACCGGCCCCTCTATTGGGTTGTTGATCCCTTTCCTTTTAATATTGAGACTCCATTATACGGCAGGGAGAGCAGAAGAGGCTAGCCTTTTCTTATTCCACTATAGAGCCACTGCTTTAAAGAGGGCTTATCTCAGTCATTTGTGCTCCTCTGCTCTTTGGTAAAAGGAATTTTCTGTTACAATTTGTTTTTGACTCAAAAGTAATGTGTTCACCACAAAAATGTTAGAAAAAAACTTAATCCACACCCAATCTCACTTGCCCATTTTCCTTTTCTAAGTGCCTAACGTAAAAAGGAGGCATCTTCTTGTCACACCCCACCTCCCAGGAGATATCATCAGTAAACATCTGTAGCTTGTAAAATATTCCCCCCTTAGCCTTTTTTCCCCATTAGCCCTATTAAAAATCTATGTGGTAAAAAATATTTCAAATACAAATATTTCAAATACAATATTTCAAAACTGTGATCATATTTAGGGACTGAGATCTTAGGCAAACCTCATATTCTTTCTGGCATTGTGTTCATTTTAGAACAGGACCTTCTGAGAGGAATGGGAAACATAAGACCTCTGATCATTTGCCAGATCTCAAAATATTAGATTAGGACACTGATGCATCCTCTTTGCCTCTTTCAAATTAAGCTTTTGGTTGAAAATATTTTAACATCCATTTACTATCAAAAACATCCACAAGAACAACAACAAAAACTCAAACACATTGGTAATTTAAGTTTGAATTTATGTTCAGAAATAAAAATGCAAATTAAAAAACTTTTACAAAATTGTCACACAAAAACCCATCTTAGGATATCATTACATGCTATGTTTACTTAGAAAAAGTTAATAGATCTTATCAAAACAAATAGTTGTCAATTATAAATGTAAATTCCTTTCTTTGAGCCAAAAGGAAGTTCATATGAAATGTCACACTGAAAGTTCGTGAAGCACACAGGTGCTTCACCCATGGCTGAGCACCTCCATGAGCCAGGAAGCTTAGAGCTCAGCCTCCCTGGCTGGGGCTGAGCCCGGCCTGCAGTTTCCCCATATGCACAAGAGGGGCTCCAACTGGATGCTTCTAAAGCTCCACATGCTGTGGTCCTTTCATTTCAGATAACAGTATAAAACATTACCACTATTTTTCCTGACTGTAAACTTAAACAGAATATAGCATGCTTACAAATTATACTACAAAGAATACTACAATTTTTGTGGCTCTTTGGGAAAGCTCTGTTTTAGGAATTTCTCACTTGGTTCACTTTTTCACATGCCTTGGGAATATCTTTCACACACACTGCGTGCTCCTGAAGAAATCGTCTGGCAGGACTTTTCTAAAGTGGCATCGGTAGCGCTGCCTGGTTTGGACAGAGCCACATCTCTGTTCAGGTTCAAACCATCTTCTCTCAAATCACAGATTGCCCAGCAGATCCATTTATTGTTCTTTCCTTACATTCCACTGTTTCTTGTACAGACAATATTTTAGTATGTTTCTGTAGAATTTCTTCCTATCACCCCAGTAGTAGTTTGAGGTTTTTACATAGATCTTCAGATATTTTGCTGGTGTGTAAATTTCAACTGATTTGTATACAAACAAATAAGAAGAAACATGCCGGTAGATCTTAGCACCTTATAGTTACGACTCTGTCTCTCCCTTAATATTGCATGTTAATCTTAAAAGAATCAACTCAACTTACTCATACTTTCTCTTAAATATATTCTTTCCTTGTCAGTAGTAGACATGATTTTTTTTTTACAAGAAACACATGCTCAGAACAAACATCACAAATATCATGAGCTATAATAAGTTATTTAAAAATGTAGTTGATTTCTTTTCATACATCAGTACTAAAAAAGGTTCAAACCTTTGACCATGCCCATGGAAACTCAAGGTCTAAGATACATTAGTCCACATCATCATTTCTATAGTCTGACAAAAACTACAGTGCACAGTCTGAAGCATGTAGGGGAGTGTCATTAAAATTCACTATTGCAATGTTTAACTTCCTCATAATTACTTGAAAATTCATAGGATACATCACTAAATGTTGCTAATTACAAAAGATGTAAAATTACAATAATTTCTTTTCATAATGACTATACCAATATTCATATTTATTTACTCCTAATTAAATTCAATTTCAGCTACCCGATTCTGAGTTTGAGGTAGCTTCATTGTGGTTCTTTTGCTTGGGAAACTGTATGGTTCTGAAGTATTCAATTAGAGATGGAAATACAGTATCATTTATATTGTTTCCTCACTTGGCATATAAACAAAAAAAGTCAACCATTTTTTAGTGATAAAAATACAATTCTTTTGTGAGCATGGACACAATACATGGAATTTGTTTCTTTGCATGAAAAGTGGAATCATAGGAAAAGGACTCAAATTCTGTTGCCACCTTCCGGTTAACCCGAGTGAGAATGTGCATAAACTCAAGCTTGTGTGCGTACAATTTCAGCATAGCACAAAGTGACTGAATGAACCAGGATCCATCCTTTGAATTTCGCCAGGAATAGTAACCTAAAAGGAAAAATATAGCCAAATACCATGGACATCTGATTTTAGCTGATTCTATAAATTAGTATATAAATGCATCTATAAAAATAAGCATAAAGTTCCACAGGTTTTGTTAGCCATAAATGGAAAAAAATTACACCTTTGGTTTCAGGAGAAATGATGCCGAAGGGGGAAAAATGTTTTGGGCATACACTTCTGCTTTGAGCAGGGAAAGAGAATTGTGGGCTCCTGAATTATTGAAAATGTTACTCTCTGGGCTCCACTTCTCACAGGGAGGAACAGGCAGCTCCTCTCATAGGGAAGAACAAGTAAACATGCCAAACGTAAGATGACGCAAAAGCAAAGATAAGTAAAATGGACCATTATAAGTTGCATGGTGTTTCAATGAGATTTCATCTCATTTTATTTTATTTTATTTTATTTTTATTTATTTTTTTTTTTTTGTGGGTACCAGGGGGACGACCTCAGGACCTCGCGCGCCAACAGGCACCCGTGCCACTGAGCGATATCACCGGCCCCTTTTTCGTATGTGGGTTCCGGGAGTCGAACTCGGGCCCTCGCGCTTGCAAGGCAGGCGCTTACGCCGCTGAGCCATCTCACCGGCCCTCATTTTATTTTTTGAGATGGGGTCTCTCTATATAGTTCAGGCTGGCCTTGAACTCACTATACAGCCCAAGCTGGTCTTGAACTCATGGCAGTCCTCCTTCCTCAGCCTCTCTCAAGTGCTTGGATTATAGGGATGCACCATCATGCCCAGAGGATTTCATTTTATTTTAATATTAGTTAGATAAGAAATAAATTACTTATGTATTCCTATATATTTAAGAATATTAGGTTGTCTATGGGAGATCTGAATCAAGTATAATAAACAGAAAATCCAAAAAGGGAAAATCATATATGGTATTCTTTTGCTATTACTTATTATACCCATTGCATTTAATTTGGAAGTGTTTTGCCTAAAAAGGTACTTGGAGGATAAAGGACACGATATTGAGCACATTTAAAAATGTAACATTGCTTAAAAATACTTCTATTATGTTTCCAAACTCTGACACCCTGAGTTAGTTTATAAGTGAACAGGTACATAATCAACATTTATTTATATGATGATATCGGTAACACAGTCACAAAAAAGTGGAGGTTAGCATATTCTGATAATAATTTTACCTTCTTTACTTTCTTCTAATTAACTTCTACTTCTACCTTTTCCCAATTAGTCATGTTTAGCTTAAATTTTTACCAGAAAACATGCATTATTCCCTTCTTATCCTCAGGGGTATGTTCCCAAGTCTTGTAGGTGCCTGAACCTTCTATGTATTTTGTTTTTTCCAAAGTACACACTTACACAGGTTCAGGCTTTCCGCCCACAATGCCTTTTCCAACATTACTGCTCGAACCTGAAATGAAGCAGTGTGATGGCTAGTCATCGATCTGATAACTGAGATGGCTACTGAGTGACTAATGACCCTGGGTACACCAGAGAAAGGGACAAATCCTGTCCCAGGAGGGATGGAATGAGATTTCATCACACTACTCAGAATGTCATACAATTTAAAACTCATAAATCGTTAACTTGTGGAATTTTCCATTTAATATTTTCAGACCACAGATGACAGACTGAAAATGCAAAAAGCAAAACTGTGGATAAGAGGGTGAAGGGTCTAATGTATCTTTGTTTCTTTCCAATAAGTGAGTGAAGGTCTGATTTCTGTTGCCACATAGTATACACTCCGGTATTAAGGTCACTGTAAGTTTATAACCCTTTGAGATTTCTCTGTGGCTAAGGTACCCTAAAATATAGACAAGTTAGCTATTTCCAGGGATATCAAAATCTTAAGTCTCTGATACATACTTTGCTGTTTAATTCTACAATAGTCATAGCATAATTCATTTAAAATCTATATATATAACATTCGTTATTTGTCATTTTCTTACCTGGTGCTGTGGAATATGCATACAAGAAATCGGCCTCTACCGGTATTTTCTGGCATGCCATGTCATCATCAAAACCACTGTCTGTCTCAATGCCACAGTCCAGTTCTGTACCCCGGCAAGCCTGTAGGTTAGAAAATGAACATTATTTAAAAATATGTGTGAAAAAAAAATGTGTGTACACGCATAACTTATATCTAGGAAACAGAGGATATGTAAAAACTGATAATTATAATGAGTCTAATATAATTTCAAAATTGAAATGTACTTCATATTTTCTAAGTATAGTTTAAATGCATAAAAAAGTAACAGTAGTTCTGTAGCCCCAGGAAAAACATAAATCCTTTGGATAACTCACAGGTGAGTAAATTATTCTCTGATTAATCCTCAATAACTAAGGTGCTCAATTATATACTACCTGAATAATGAAAAGTTTGGGTTTTCCAGCTAGACTTCTACAAAGATCCCCTCTGAAGAACTTCGTTAATCTTTTCAGGTCAACAGGTCCATTTGTTCCAAAAATTATTCCTTCTTCACCATGGCTTAGAATTACACAAATAAAGCTGCTCCTTTTGCTATGATCTTCTTTAGAAACTAGAAAGACATTTACAAATAAAAAAAAAAGTCTTTGCAACTTAATCAACATCTCAGGTATACTGTGTAAAATGAAGAAATTGAGAAAAGAACTACAAGATCATCCAAACAATTTGGGACAAAGCCACACATCAGAAACCATTTTAGGGTCTGACATAAATAAAATCTTTTACTTCTTACTAAAATATGTAAGATCAGAATTACATGCAGTATAATTTCATAATTCTCTTATTTTATTATATATAAGATCATACATTGTAATGTAAAATTGGTCAACGAAGGTCATTCTTTTAATTACCATTGCACATCAATTCCATAATTTCTTCACATGTAAGATCATTTTTATTCCTCACTTCATATTTCAAGTTCATAAATGTTTCTCTGATGTTTGCTGCATCAACATCTGTACCAGATCGAGCTGCCATTCCTTAGAACAAAAAGAATTACTTTTAATTTTGTTTTAAAAGAATAACTGCTTTGAAATGAAATGAACTATGCAGCATTCACAAAATCAATGAATTCTTCCTTTTAAATGTTCAGACTAATTATTTTGAGGCTCTCCAGTCTCTTAACATATAAGACACTTCATACTGTCAGTGGTCCCAGTGTGATTGACACAGGGGTGTCTTTCATAGCTGCTTAAATACCCAAAAACAGAAAATGACTTTAAACGCCTAATAGTAGGGGCTTGGTTAAGTAAATTACGATTCATCTGTACAGTGGAGTACTATGTTGTGATTTTTTTAGATGAAATTTTGCCATGGAAAAATAGTCATTGTTTAAAGAAAACCAATACGGTGCTACTTTTAAGAAAATACTGTCTATATTTCTGATATATTCATGAAAACTGTATTTTTTTGATTCTGAGTTCCCAGTGATTTAAAACACCAAAACTACCATATTAATACTGTACATCAGGCACTGTACAATAGGTAATCTCTTTTAATCCTTCTAACCATCTGGAGGTAGTAATTATTACTAGCTTCATTTGTACAGATGTGGGACCATATAGCACAGACAGTAAGGAAACTTGTCCAGGACTGGAGGCATAGCTCAGTGTTAGAGCATGTGCTTAGCATAGGAGAGAGGCCCTGGATTTAATACAGAGAGAGAGAGGGAGGAAGGGAGGGAGGGAGGGAGAGAGAGAAACAAAAACAAAAAAGGAAAAGGAAGAGAAAAAGGAAAAGGAAAGGAAAATGACAAAGCTACATTAGGCCTGTACCTAGGGGTCCTGAGCTTTTTACCACCCTTTATAGATCTTCCACATAAATGTAGATTGATAGTATGCTGCACTCAGCTTTTAAAAATGCTAAAACATTGGGTGATGCACCTGAGATTGAGTAAATTTAATATGTGTGAAGACTAAATACAAAATATATAAATATCAATACTTCTAAAACATTGTTGACTCATCTCTTTGGGGAGTGTGATTATGAATGATTTTCACTTTTTCTTTTCATTTATCTGTAATACCTGAATTTTCTATTAGACATATAAAATTATAATAAGCTCATCAAGGTTTTGATATTGGAAAAGCTGAGGTCACCATGCAGCTGTGTGACGAGGTGACTGATTTCTGATGCTGGCTTGTGAGCCACTCTGCAGAATGGAAAATGCTGCCAGATCTTCACATTTCAAACCAGAAAAGAGCTCACTCTAAGGCAAAAGCTAGGCTGCTTGCCTAAATATTTATTTTGGGGGAATAGAATGACATGCTTTTAAAAAAGAAAAGAAAGAAAAAGAATAGATTCAACAATGTAAAATTCTATAGGAAGAAGGCATCATCATTAGCAAAATAGGGCAGAATATCTATAAGTAAAATTTTTTTGTCTTTTGAGACAAGGTCTTGCTGTATAGTTCAGCCTGGCCTTGAACTCACTATGTAGTACAGGCTGGCCTTGAACTTGCAGCAATCCTCCTGCCTCAGCCGCCTGAGTATTGGGATTACAGGCATGCAGACACAGATTTTTAAACATTCAAACAGATTTTTAAAAATTCATAAAGAGAAAGGAACAAAGGATTTTTTTTTAATTTAATGGTTGAAGTTGGTAACTTGACTTACAGCCAACAGCAATTAAAATGGTGTTATTCAAATTCAGAAACTAATTTTCAATTATTCTCTCTGTATTCTTTTGAACAAATCTAATACCAAATCCTGCTTCTTTTCCAGTAAAATCTGGCTTCCTTCAATTCTTGCCACCACTCTGGTCTCTTAAATTAGATCGACTGCATCTAGTTTTCTGTAATTAAAAATTAATTCTAATATGATTAATATACCAACTCAAAGAATTTTCACAGCATCATCTGAAAGATGAATAACAAGGAAACAGCCAAAATGTTCATTCATATGGTAAATTACACAAATTATATTTTGGAGATGCAGTAATATATAACCATCAAAATAACAGAAAATTATACAGCAACAAAAAAAGGCTCATATTACACTAAAGGGAACAAGCAGGATACAATTTTGTTTTCATGGAATGAATAAAATCTATCTTTTCCAAAAAACTACCAAGGAAAACAAGAAGTAGTACACCTAAATGCTAATTAGCTTTTTGGGATTGTGAAGGATTTCATTTTCTATATTCTCTAAGAAAATTCTAAAATTAGTAGATTCAAACTGTACACAGTACACGAAGCATGGTATTTGGTGATCAGGCCATGATGAACTCAAAGTGAGTAGCTTTAGTGGTAAAGGTAGAAAACAGAGGAAAAAGGTTAAGACGGAAGTCAAGATGACAAACTTAAACTACTTGTAGTCAAAATTTAAGGAAGAAGGGAAAGAAAGAAACATCAGAGCAAAGCATAAGAAAAAGGAGAGTACAAGAAAGTCTTTAATACAGGGCACAGAGGAGGTGAAGACACGAGGAAGTAAAGTACAACAGAGCTCAGCCTTTGGAGTCAGTGAGACCAAGGCCCAGACCCCCGCTCTGCTCCTGCACACCTATGCCTACGCTTTCAGCCTTCTAGAATCTAACAGCGGTGGCTTCTCAGGTTTGTTGTAAAAATAAGCAAGACAATATCTGTGACGTGACTTGCAGGTTCTGGAAAGAAGTATTAACCCTTAATATTTTTTGCGAACATTTTATTGGTCTAAAAGAGGGAGCAAGAGGATAAAGAAGCAAGGGTTACAGATTAGCGAGGGCAGAAGAAGCCAAGCACAAAGGTAAGAGGCCGGCTGTCCAAGGAGGGAGAGACTCTGCACATGGGTAGGAAAGTTAAAAGTTCATATCGTATTATAGGACATCGAGGGTCTTGCCTTATTTCCACCTTGGTATTCTGCATCACAGTTTACTGACTAATAAAAACACATCAAATACTCCTTTTTATATCAAATATAAATGGCACAAATCTTTGAAAAACATTAAAATTATGTAAGATACATACCAGTGCTTTTATGAAAGTTCTTATTATTAATTACTATGCATAAACCCATTTCAGGATAATCCATTTTGTATCTATTGTCCAAGAATATTCCGGAGTCCATTGATTTGCTTCCATGTATGATCTTTCTGTTTGGAAATCAGATATTTTAAAAAGGTAAAAGTGACGAATCCGCTAATACAATGAGTTTTATTACTCACAAAAACAGCTAACATTTGTTTAAAGCTGAGTACAAAATTTTTTGCTACAGGATCTTCATTTAAAATTTTACAACAGGGGGGCCAGTGAGATGGCTCAGTAGCATGAGCGCCTGCTCAGCAAGTAGGAGGTCCTGAGTTCGATTCCCGGTACCCACATACGAAAAAAGGGCCGGTGATATCGCCCCAGCGGCACGGGCGCCTGCTGGCGCGCGAGGTCCTGAGGTCGACCCCGGTACCCACAAAAAAAAAAAAAAAAAAAATTTTACACCAGGGCTGGGGAGATGGCTCAGCGGCATAAGCGCCTGCCTGGCAAGCGCAAGGGCCCGAGTTCGACTCCCGGAACCCACATACGAAAAAGGGGCCGGTGATATCGCTCAGCGGCACGGGCGCCTGCTGGCGCGCAAGGTCCTGAGGTCGACCCCCCGGTGCCCACAAAAAAAAAATAAATAAATAAATAAAATAAAATTTTTACAACAAACCATTTTACAGATGTGAAAATGACCCACAGGAGGCTAGGAGATGTGCTGAAGGCCGTGCAAATGTCCTATCAGAGCCAAGGGGAAGGAAACTATTTACTGGACTTCAGAATTTCAGCTTTTAACCTTCGTGTTCCTTATTTCCCTTTAAATTTTAGTAAAATTTTATCAAATACTTCTTATAACTTAAAAACTTCTTCTAACTTTGTAAAGTAGTTTATACTTCAAGGTAAGAGTAAAATCTTTAAAATTACTCTGAAATGATAGAAAACCACTAAATTGTTCCTCAAACTCTATGAGCTGAAAAAATTAGTAACTAATCGTTAGTTAATAATTTATAAAGGCATTATTATAAATAATTGAAAATACTTGACAAAATCAATTCTCTAAAAACCTTGTCTAGATCAGTAAATATATTCCTAAGAGCTCAATACTAAATATTTAGGCTCTTGGGTCTTCTAGTCTCTGCTACAGGTACTCAATTCTACTGGGGAAACTAGCTAGGAAAAATATGTGAATGAACAAGTATGGCTTTGTTACAATAAACTTGACAAATTAGGCCACTGGCCTGACCCATGATCTACCAGGAATCTGGGAAATAACAGGTCTAGAAACAGTTAAACAGGGCCGGTGAGATGGCTCAGCGTCATAAGCGTCTGCCTGGCAAGCGCGAGGGCCCAAACTCCCGGAACCCACATACGAGAAAAGGGCCGGTGACATCGCTCAGCGGCACGGGCACCTGCTGGCGCTCGAGGTCCTGAGGTCGACCCCCGGTACCCACAATAAAAAAAAAGAAAGAAACAGTTAAACACCAGTACCTTAACTCTATATACTCACATACTTAGAGTATTTTGTATTTTACCCAATTCTAAAAATATTGTGATTGAAAGTAATGATCATAGGAGTCAAGGTCAGAAAAGAACTGTTACATTCAACAGTTCAGAGGCATGGAGTCCGACACCCCTACTCCCACTTTGTGAAAATTAAAACCCTAAAACCCGAATGACTTAACCTTCAGGTCATAAAGATACAAATTGAGTATCCCCTATTAAAAAATATGAAATGCTCCAAAGTCTGAAACTCTTTTTGAAAGACTACAAAATGCCATACATGGAAAATTTCACATCTGACCTCATGTGACAGGTCACAGTCAAAACATAGGTACATTAAAAACATATACAATTAGTTTCAGTCTATATGTATAAGGTTTACATGGAATACAAATGAACTTAGTGTCTAGACTTGGGTCCGAGCCCTAAGACACCTCATTATATATACGCAAATACAATCAAATCTGAATGAAACTACAATCTAAAACACTTGTGGTTCTAATCATTCACCTAAGGGATACTCAACCTGTAATGGACTACAGGACTATAAATCCCATCTCCTGATGCCCATTCCCCACTTCCTCCTTAGGAGTAAGTTCTCTACCAGCAATACGAGAGCTGGACCAAGAAGGGATACTCCTCAACAAAGAGCAGAGACTCAAAAAGCTTGGGAATGTGAGGGTAACAAATCAAACAATCCTAAACCTCTTTGGAGCTTCCAATGCAATTTGCTATTTATATGATATTCTATACTAAAAGATGGCAAGATTTAAACAACCACCACCACCCTGGAAAATGGGATCGTATTTCAAATTCCTTTGCTAAACAAACAGGCTAAATCATTAGTAGGGACTTGTTATTAGCATCGCTATAACACAATTGTTTCATAGTAAGGTTAGTCTGTAATTCCATGACTGGTCCAGGATAATAATACTGGGTCTCAGAAATAAACTTTTAGAATTTAAAAAGCTTTAAATTGACAGATAGTAATTATACATGTTTATGATGATGTTTTGGTACATTTATACATGGTGTTGATCAACTCAAGATAGTTAAAATCAAATATATTTCACATGGATAATAACAGACATGAATTAACTGAAGAGTGTTTGAATTTTTATCTTTTTCCTTTACTGGCCAGTTATTGGATGCATTAATGAGCAGAATGTACTAAAAAAGAAGACAAAAGAAAGACAAAGAATAAAAGATAATCCATAACTAGGCAATACTTCTGCAGCTGAAAACCAGCATTGCATTGTAGTCTTCAAACCTACAAACAACAGGTCAAACAACTCCCCCAAACACAAAACCGTACAATGATTTGGGAAGACAGACAGCATCCCAGTGGTGAGTTCTGCCTCTCCTGTGGAGTCCTTCTTATTCCACGGGTGGGTCAGACACTGTCTTAGGTCTTTCTCTTCATCCTCCCCAAAGTTTTGTCAAAGATTGACTACCTCCATTTTAAAGACGAGATTCAGTGAAGTGAACTTACTTAAAGCTATACGGCTCTCTGAGGTGGGAAGTCACTTGGTCTCTGGCTTGAAAGCCTATCTGTTCCCCACTCCTACTGTATTATACATATCCATCTTTTTCTGACTGTAAAGGATTCCATTTAAATACTCACGTTTCTAAATTTTTAATGGATTTTGCATCCACTGAGTTTTCAATGTTCTCCATGGCTACTTTTCTTAACTAGGATATAAAGAAAATAAAAGTTAATAAAAAGCAGTCATTATAAAACCACCACTGCATATTAGTAATCCCAGTGATTATTTCTTGTTTTACCCTACTGTTAGCGGCCTGTGAGTCAGACCTGGGGGAATGATCCTGTGTAATGGTACATCTGTCTGTCTGTCTGTCTCCCTCTCATTTCTTACCTGATTATCAGTTACATATAATGAATTACATCAAGTACACAGACAAGTGTACAACTTGATGAATTTTTCCATTGTGTTCCCTGTCAGATCAAGATAGAGACTGCAGCTTGTTTTTTTTATTACCCATGAATTCAGGTCGTTTGTAGAAACTCAGCTTCCAACTCAACAGTTAAATCGAAACCAAAACTTACACAAGGGTACGTCTCACATAATACTGTTCTCCACAGTACTTGGATTCCTAAGGGATACATTACCAAGATGGTCCAAATCTCTATTTAATCCTTATTCTAAATTGGGTTGTGGAATCCCAACTTCCCATTGTTGGTTGTTGAATGGCTAGAAGACTTAGGAGTAAAAAACTAAAGTTTCTGTTTCCATTCTTCCAACAGGTACATCTCATCCAATGAACAAGTCCTTCTATTGAAAGCAACCACTTACTGAACACCTACGACATATCAGGTACTTTGCTGGACATCTCATCTTTATTCTTCTCAGTAATTCTAAAAGTCAGGAAACCTAACTTCTAGTGATTAAATGACTACATTCACAGACACCAGTAAGTGACAAGCCCCTTCTCTTCCCACCCTGCTACCCTGCCTGAGGAAACCAGGCCCTTACTACTTGTCTTCTGAGTTCTAGGTATTCTCCAACTTCCCAGAAGCAAAGGTACCTGCCCTGGTAACCTACCTCCTTAAAGAGATAAAAAGAGCAGAAATAAAACAAAAAATAAGGACAAGTCTTGAACAAATTTCTCCAGAGTCTAGAAGCCCTGGCTATGTAAAAAATTTCAATCAAAATACAACTTTAACCTCACTCTTAGGCTAAAATCAGAAATACTATAGGAATACACAATCCTACCAATATGACACACCCACAAAATACTTTCTAGAAACTTGTAGGCAACTGGTTTTGTAATTTTTAAATTTGTGGTACAACATACATGAAATTTATCATTTTGGCCATTTTAGAGCACACAGTTCAGTGGCATTAAGTACAATCACATTGTGGTATAACCACCACCACCATCCTCTCCAGAGTTTATCTTCCTGAGACTCCATACCAAGGTCCCACACTCAAGGTCTCTTGGAAAGCACAATTCCTTCCATTTTTCAGAGCTAAGCTTCTTCCTCTTCCCATGCCACCTCTGTTCACACTTATGGTGGCGAAAGAGTATAGAAGAGGATGTGGCACCCATTAAATTTTACCACAGAAGAGGGTAGAGTTTTACTTTCTCCCAAAGCCAGTCTATTTTTTGCATTTCTACAAAGGCTCTTTGCTTTCTACCATCTTACGTCCTGTAGGCTTTCTAGAAAATCATAGTTGGATGTGAGCAAAATAGTCAGTTAGCAAATATTTAGTGAATTTCCTTTTCATATATTAAGCCAACTTTCTCTAACCAATTATTGAAAGTTAAAAAATTTTTCAGATAGATCAGTCTTACTATATAAGTAATTATAATTCAATCATTTCTGATATTAGACATGAGTGACAAATTTCTTGTTTAGTAAGAGTTGGTGGCTGAAAAAAAAACATGAATCCTTTTAGGAGTTAAAATGGTATCTTACCGTGAAACAAATACTATAATGTATTTAGTTTCCTTTATTATTAGTATGTGAATAGTACGTATCACCTCAGATATCTGGTGATCTTGATATATACTAAAATTTTCTACAATGATAAATGAAATCCTTCTAGCATGAGACATGTGTACATCTGCTCTCTGTCACTGTCTGCTTTTCCCACATGACATAGCAAATGCATTCTTGGGAGAGGAGCTTTGCTTCCTCAGAACTCACTAAAGTGTTACACAGCATTACCTCACCTTCGTAATCTACTGCCTGGCTGCATATAAATTATTCTGGGGATGGTGATCTCATCTTAGAAGGATAAAAAATTAGGTCCCAAGGGAAGTATTTACTGCCCTAAATCATAACAGGAATTTAGCTTCTTCTACTGCACATTTGACAAAATTTAAATAAGGAAAATAAAAATAAACAATGAGAGTTTAAAAAATATATCCTGGCACAGCAATGGACTTAATGTTCTTACTGTGCTGATGTGTGTAAATTGCAGAGCCAGGATTAAACCAGGACCTGGCTGTCTCAGGGACTTAGACTCTCCCTACATATTCCATAGAATGCTTAGTACCAAACGGAGTGATAATGCTGTGATTAATTCCAGGAAGGAAACAAAACTCCATAACCTCAAAGCTCTAATTAAGACAGACAAAAAACATAAATAACATGATAGAAATGACTGCTGAGAACTGAAATAGCAGCTGTTGCTCAGTATCCCTGGCTGATTGATTCCAGGACCCAACTGGGACAGCAAACCCTCAGAATGCTTAAGTGCCTTATTTGAAATGATGTAATATTTGCATGTAACCTATGCACATCTCCTATGTACTTTAGATAATCTCTAGATTACTTATGATACTTAATACAATGTAAATGTTATGATGTTTAGGGAACAAGAAGAAAAACGTATCTTCAGTATAGATGCATTTTTTTTCTAATATTTTTGATGATGGTTGGTTGAATCTACAAAGGCAAAGGGCTAATGTAGTACATTTATTCTAATAAGTAATGAAGAAAATAGGAATGATGATTATGGTGTTTCTGATGCTAGTGGGTAAATTATTTCTAAAAGTAAAATAACTAGTTTCAAGTTATTCATTCAGTGTGAGATATTAAGTTATTCTCTACATCTCTACTTGCTTCTAGAGGAAAAATGAAGCCACTCTAACATGATTTCTGGGAAGACTACATCTCTGTAACAATTTGGGATTATATTTATTGCCTATCAGTGAGGACAAAGTCTCAAAAGCAGTAGTAGTCACATTTCCAGATAAAATAAGTAAAACATCTGTTTTGCAATAGTATGTGTAAGAAAAGATTTCAGCTAACACACACCAGAGGTTTTATCAACATCTCTTCCATCTAGTCTTTGAATTTTTTGGTGGCATGCAAGAATTACTGAACTCACTGTTGTCATAGGGCCTGGCAAAGTTAGTCTTTTAATATTTAAAATTAAGGCGAAAACATGAAAACTGGAAAGTAAAGTTAAATACAAAACAAACCAAGTTCAGTTGTAGCATATGAACAAATGAAACCATCCTTTCCTTTTCTTTGGCATGAGCCACACAACCAGGAAGACAGATTAGCTTAATGCCCACAAGTCAGAAAGGACACGGTACTTCCAGCGTGGACGAAGTCTCTTCCCTTTGCCAAATGAAGCCCCAAGATGGTTTTTTTTTTTTTTTTTTTTTTTTGAGGGACAAAAGGAGAAAATTGCAAAGCACTTGCAGACCTAAATATTTTGTATAAAATAAATGAAGAATGGAGGATTTTGGAAGTCTTTTATAAAAATTACAATTAACCACAGTAATTTAGTGAACACCAACTGTGTGCAGAGTACTGCATTAGACTTTAATTGTACAAAGTAGTGGAAGGGACAAAGAGCCTACCCCATGTAGAGCTTATACCCGCGCTCACTTATATTCACGAGCGGCTCAGCAAGGCAGACGTCAGAACATGTGCAGTCCATATCAAATAACCCCACCATACTCCACCATACTGCAGAAGTTCTACAGGCAGTATTTAACGGCAATAATAAAGCATGCAGAAAATAACTTACATTGTATAGATTTCACATTTACAAAGCATTGTCACAGACATTTTTTCATCTGATCCTCACAGCAACACTGTGAGGTATATATATTCTGTCTAATTTATGAATGAGCAAGTAAGTGTGTCGCCTTTAGAACTTAGGCTCAGGTAATCTGACAAGAGACTACCCTTCCCGGCCAATACATCTGTATTTATTAAATGTGTATAAAATAATATTTAAGAATCTAAAAATTCCCACATATTTTTAAGAGGCCCAAACACCAGTGTTTCTTATCTTTGGGGCAGAACTTAAAAGTATTATTTAATACTAAGATCAGAACAACTAATGTTACTCATGGAAAATAAAGATTGCTTTGTAACATTAGAAGAGGGATGATGCAATAGATTGAGTTAAATTAGGTTTCAAAGGAAAACAGTAAAACAGCATTGTAATTGTCTGTATCAGATAAGGTGTAAGTTTCTTAAAATGACAGGAGGCAAGGCCTTTTGTTCACGATGACAAAAGCAAATCTCAATTAGGTACAATATTCTTTGAACAAGTTTTATTTCCACAGTCTAATAAACTGTTCATTCATTAAAATATATTCTTAACTTTTAAAAGTCTTCTTTTGCAGAAGAGTAAAGCAAAGCCAAAACTCAAACAGGGCTGATTTAGGCTTTAAATCTCATTTTTAGTAATCCTATGACCATACCACAATCAAAGTGGCTCAGCACATCTTGATACTGGCCGATCTAATCACCATGCTTAGCACCACCTTCTGCTATCTTGCATATTCATATTGTTACGACTCCATTATTTCATGTATACTAGTCTTTTCTAATCCACATTTTAATTATAATTTGCTAAGCAATCCTAAAACAAATTTACTTTTTCTAGATAGGGCATCTGGATGAGGTAAAGTCATTAAAAAGCACAATACTGTAATAAAAACAAATGGGACAGGCATTCCTTTGTGCCAGGAAAGATAAAAAATCACCATAATAGATAAATCAGTCCCTGCGTTGTTTCCTTATAATCTAGAAGGGAAGACACTGTAAATGACATAACACATCTTCTTAGGAAATGCTGGCTGCAAAGAAACACATAATAAGAAGATTGAACCTTGAATTGTTAAAAGAAAACAGAAACCTAAGCAAATGTGAAGAGGTGGGAGATAGGGGAGGGGAATGCAAGAGTACAAGGCAGAGAGACTAGGTCTGACAGCAAGCACAGTGCATGGTACAGAAAGTGAAAGGATATTATTTTAAAAGATAAGGCAAAGGAGGTTATTCAGAACCCTGTAGGTGTTTGGCTCTGCTAATCAGGTTAGAGGACCAGGTTTAACACTGAAGGCGAAGAACCAGCTTTCTAGATTTTCCTGTTGTAAAAAATGGTCTGGAGAAGGGTAGGGAGCCCTCCGTGGGGAGACCAGTGAGGAGGCACTGCAGCTAGGTGAGAGGCTGGGGTGACTGCAATCAGGGAGGAAGGGGCAAGCGCAGGCCTGGCAGACATTTAGAGGAGGTTGCCAAGGCCAAGGGGTAACTAACTGCAGAAGGAGTGGGCTAGGTGAGAAGTGGCTGAGAAGCACGGTTCTTGGGTGCCGCTTACAGGAGGCAAGGAGGCAGCGGCTCAATTCAGGCTTGAGGAGAGACCCTCTGAGAACAAGAGTGACAGGTGTGAAAAAGGCCTGAGGGGATTTCAGAGCTACTCCCTCCAGTGACTTTGACCATGGATACAGGCAAAATGAGCTGAAGTCTTTATGAAAGCCTCAGCTCTGAAAAGGAACGTAGTCATTGCTTACAGTTAGCTCTCTAGAAGAACTGAAAGCACAGTCAACCCGAGAAAAGTCTAGACCCTCAGACTCAGAAGGCAGCAGAGATCAAACACTCAGGCGCTAGCTGGAGGCTCAGACCGCAGAGGGCCCGCGTGCAGCCCCAGGGCGGAGGTTCCCGGAGCCGCTCCTCGCTCCTTCCTCCCGATCCACCCCTCGGCCTGCAGTTCCAGTCGAGTCCCATCCCCGCATCCCGCGGCCTCGGCGCCCCGGACCCAACCACCCGGCAGCACCCCTCGACCCCGGCTCGGTGCCCGCGAGGGTTTCTCGCTCCCGGGCCCGGCCTCCCATGCCCAGGCCCCGCTCCCGGGCCGGGCCCCCGCAACCCTCAGCGAGCAAAACAAAGACTGTGTCTTCTGGACCGCCCATGTCCTCCGTCTCCGCGCAGCAGCTGCAGACGGGGCAGGTCCCCAGGACTAGCACTCGTCTTGGGAGAATGGAGGGAGCGGGCCCCGGGCCGGCGGCGTAGGGACCAGAAGGGACGAGGGGGACACGCGCCACACGGCTCCCACAGCCTCCAACCAGCAGAACCCACCTCTCCGCTCCGCTCCGCGCCAGCACGGTTTCCGCCGCCGCTGCAGCCTGGAGAGTTGAGTGTAGAGCTGGGCCCGCCTCCGACCCGCCCCCCCGACCGCCCGCCCCTGCCGCACCTCCCTCCGCGGCGTGGCCCCTTCCGGTCTTTGGATCCCCGCGCTCCTCTTAGCCGCGACACGTGTCTCCAGCCGGCCCACGTCCCCGTCCACAGTAGAAGGCCGCTCCTAGCTGGGCTTTGCACTGAGCTCGCCTTCCAGCAGCTCCGGCCCCGCCCCCCGCTCCTCACTGGCCCGCCCCCGCCCCGCCCCGCCCCGCCCCCCGCTTCTCACTGGCCCGCGCCCGCGCTGGCCCCGCCCCGCCCTGCTCGGGCGCCGTCGAGGCGCCGGATTTGAAGTCTGAGTCCCGCCTTCTGCTGAGGAACGCGGGCTTCCGCCGCGACTCGGATTTCGTGAGGTAAATTGAGTAGCATCCGCAGACGACTCTGGTCCTTGGAGCACAATGAAGAGAGACGAGGCTGGGCCGGTACCCATGTGAGCTCCGGGAGAGAAGTGAGTAGGCCGAGACTCGCGCTGTTAGTCTCTGTTCCCCTCAAACGACCAGAGGCCTTCCGCAGTTCCCCCGACCTCCCTGACATCGAACGTCGCAACTGCCCTGGTCATTTCGGGCCTATTTGGGGTCTTAGACTCATTTCAGACCCTGATGCAAACTGTAAAGCCTTTGTGCAGAAAAAAATATACCAATATACATGAGCACAAAATTCTGCAACAGATTTCAAGAGTTTATGACATTCTGACAAGTCAGGGACCCGTGATACAACCAGCTTGCTCCCAATGCTTATACCCGAGTGGGTGTAAGTCAGGGACTATCTTATGTGTTATATACAAATACACGCGCACACGCACACACACACACATATATACATACGTACGTACACATGGCTTTCATTCGTAGAGTGCTTATATTTTCATAATATATTTTCTCGTTAAAACAACTCATCCAGATGGGAATTCTAGTCTCCACCTCAGTTTAAAGAAGTTAAACACTTTGCTCTTGCAACAGGAGAGTCACATTAATTAAACTAAAAATCCAGAAATAAAACTTACGCTTTTCTTTGTTGCTCCCAAATTGGGTGAGGTTGACTGTCTTTTTTTCTGCTGCAGTAACATTGAAGAATAGGACCTACTCAACCCTAATAGTAGTTTGGGGAGGTAGTAATTTGTAAGGAGGGGACCAATAGGGTTGAACAAGACCTCCTTGCCCCATTGTGAGCCCAGATCCATTTCTGTACGAAATTTTCTTACCAAAATGTGCTTGAGATGAAGCAGCAGCTGTTTTTTTTTTTTCTTGTAAGTTATGTTTACTTAGTCTAGAGAAGATTTATAGCAAAACAGCTGGAAGTGACGCCTTCTGACTGAGCCCCATAATTTCTCTTTACAGAGATGGCAGAGCTGGATCTGAGTGAGCCCTGAAGTGGAAGAATTCAGGAACAAACAAATTGAGACCTTCTAGGTGAGAGAAGCATGAACAAGAGGGCTTCTAAAGAGGGCCAAGAACTGGGAGTGGTCATTGTCACTCATTTTAGTGAGAAAACTGAACAAGAAGAAATACAGTAGGTGTGTGGTTTATGGCCAGAGTCTAGAGGGGAGTTTAGCTTTAATGAGGTAAGCTCTCATGTGAATTTAGTGATGCTATGAATCATAATGACTATTCCTATAAAAAGTGACAATGCTGTAAGATTGATTAGTCTGGCAGAATTTAGGCCATCTGGACGGATGGAAAGGCGTATCTGGTAAACAGCAGTCTATCACTATAAGCTTTATTTTCCTTAACAGTCAGTTTTGCAGAAATAGAAATATAAGTTAACTTCTGTTCAAGCATAGACAAGGCAAAGTGATGGAAATGAGGGGGGGTTCGGTCACTTATGTTTAATTTCTGAACATGTCATTCATTCAGGAAGTAAACTTAATAATATTTCTGTAATTTTAATCACATATTTTAGAATGAATACTTAAGCAGTGGGAAAAAGTATAAATAAATTACAAGAGGCCAGAAAGGGGATAATATTAGGAAAACATTGTCAAAAACCAGGACATTACTAAGTAGTAGAACTAGAATACTGGCAGAAAACGCAAAATACTGATGAATTTAATCTCAGTATAGAAGGTAGGAGGAGAATTTGGAATTGGGTAAAAGGGGTTGACCAGTGGTTAGAGAGAGAGACAGCCAGAGACAGAGAGAAAGAGACAGAGACAAAAGAGAGACAGGCAGACAGAGAGAGACAGAGAGAGAGAGAAAGGAAATGAGAATTGCTGAGGGTGGGGGAGGACACTGGGAGAACTGGTCTGGAAAGAACCATGGCAAGGCCAGCTTCAGGTTTCCCTAGAAGCCAGTGAATATGAAGTACGAACACTCTAGTCCACCTGCTCCTGAGGACCAGGCCATCAAGAGGTGCAGCTGAGCAAGTCTGGCCTTAAACCCAGGAAGTGGAGCTACTTAGATCTGAGTCATCTCTCCATTTCTATCCTCAATTCCCCTTCCCTCACTACTCTGACAGGACTAACCCAGCCTTATTTCTAGCTCGACCATCTTTAGTTGTAAAATTGGTATCGAGCATAATTAAATAAACATTATGGTGCAGCATTAAGAAATAAAGTAGAAGGCTCTTTAAGCTTACTCTTTTAAAATACAACCAGTATTTTCCTTTGTAATTTTGAAGCTTTACCAAAAATAGTTATAATCTCTGGGTGAAAACCAGCTTTTATATAAAAGGACATCAATATTTTTTTCTCCACCAGGAATTAAGAGCATTTCTAATGTGGTGACATATTTTCCTCGAAGGGAGGGATGAGGAATATGATAGTCCCAAACCAGAATGCCAGATGCTTCTTGTTCTCTGTTTCTTTTGCTTTTGTCATTTTACCCTCCTGTTCAAATCGACCAAGCCCCAAGTCCCAGTTGTCTTCAATCCTCACAACAGCTGTTAAAATGTTCAAGCTATGCAAACAACTTAGGGACATGTTACTGTACATGTGAACTTCTTTTTTTCTCCTCTGTTCATATTCATGATTTCCTTGACCCAGTGAATCCTCAACTGGTTTTCCACTGTGACTCCACACCTTTCATGTATGACATAATCCCATGGTTATACCAAGATATGTATAAAATCAGAAAAAACTTTCCTAAGATTTTGTGTCACTAAGTGTGAATATTCACATGGTCATTCCTAATCATTTATTTGTTAGGTACTATGATTCAGGTAAGATTACATTCTGTTTTTAAGTAATCAGTGGACTTTGTTGAAAGCTAATAAATTTCAGAGCATAGATTCACTTTCTGAATTAGGTTTATCTAAGTATAGTGGAATTTTATCTGCATGTGAAGCAGATTAAACTGAATGTGCAAATCTATTGAATAATAAGGAGCCATAACTCTGCAATGACAAGTTAAAACAGTTTTTTTTTAATTGCCCTATTTCCTCAATCCAATGAAATGAAACTCCTTTCTCTGGCATATTCATTATGTTCTCGTTTATTAATTTGTAATTTCCATATGGATCAGGTATAACTTTGAGGGAATCTTTCTTAAGTCTGTTACAGTTGATGTCAAATACAAAACCTATAGTAATATGCCCCCCTTTTTTTTCCTAAAAGATCATGATATTCCCACCCTCTTAATCTTTTAGGCTAATTCTCTTTTTTTTTTTTTCAGGGAGCATATCATTTACCAATGACTTTCAGTTGCTGCAAAGTTTTCTGCTAAAATTCAAGAGAAAGGCATTGCCATAGGTAATTAGGAATTTACTTTCAAGTGCTTTAGTATACATTATTGTTTCATTTACAAACTAATGTATTTGTTTTCTACATGGGTAAATTATGGCATAGATGATATTAATGAAGAAGGAAACTGTATTATCTATTTCTTTGTGAAAACCAACCTGAAACTTACTGGCTTTAAAAAAAAAAAAAACAGCAAACTTATTTTTTCTTACAGTTATTTGGATTGGCTGGGCAGTTCTGTAGGTCTGGCCTGGACTCACGTGGACTTACTCATGCATTGAGTTCACATGATGGCTGGGTCCAAAATGACCTGGCCCTGACTCATATATCTACAGCTGGTGCTGCCTGGTGGCTGTGATGCCTTGGTTCTTGTGCCTGTGGCCTTACATCCTCTAGGAAGTTGGGGTTCTAGCATGGCACTCTCAGGGTAGAACTCTAGGATAATCAAATTGGATACAAAAGTACCTAGTAAACTTCTGCTGGTTTCACTTTGTTAGTGTAATATTGGCCTAAGCAAGTCATGTGGTTAAACCCAAAGTTGGTATGGGATTGAACTTACATAGCATCTCTTGGTAAAATGGCAAAAAAAAATTTTTATAATGACACTTAAGTGAAGTTATGCTTAGAGGGGAATTATCTTCCCTACCAAAAGTTGTGCTGGGAGAGAAGAGAAGTGAATGCCAGAAATAGAGGGAAAAGGCCGGGCGTGGTAATACACACCAGCATTCCAGCTACCCAGGAGGCTGAGGTGGGAGGATTGCAAGTTTAAGCCCAGCCTGCCAACTTAGTGAGACCCTGACTCAAAATTTAAAGAAGGCTAGAGGTATATAGCTCAGTGGGAGACTACTTGGCTAGCAAGTATGAGGCTCTGGGTTCAATCTGTAGTACATTTAAAAAAAAGGAAAAAAGGAAGAGGAAAAGGGAACTAAGAGCTGTACATAGATGCCTAGAAGTAAACGCTGTACTAAGAAATAATAGCCTGTAATCCCAACATTCTGAGAGGCTGAGACAAAGATTGCAAGTTCTAAGCCCAGCCTGGGCAACTTAGCAAGACTGACCCTCTCTCAAAACAAAAACATAAATAAAGCAAAAAAGACTTGGGTGGCCAAGATGGTAGCATCAGCTGAATCAGATAGGTAGCACTTCATACAATAAAATGGCTATAACAAAAGCCATAGTGATGTAAAAAGTATTTACATTTATATTAGGCTTTATAATTTACAAAACATTTTCATATACCTTATCACATTTATCCTCAAGGTACTACATAAAATATCCAGGATTATATTAATTTCCATTTTGCAGTTGATTAAAGATTCAGAGAGCTTCATTAACATTTCCATGGTCATAACACTATTAAATGGAGTCCAAGGTTTCTGATAACTGCCCCATTCTTGTTTTGTGGTAAAACATTGTGCAAAGAATAAAATATAAAGCAAATAAAGACATAAATACCAGGAAATGAGTTTTCAAATTTTATCAAACAAAACATTCTAAACAAATAAATTGATGGCCTGTTTGTTTGTTTTAGTAGTAATTAATAGAAACGTGCATAGGATAGGATTGATTTTCCACATACTTCTGAACCAATGATGGGAGAATGGGAAGCAAAACTGAAGCAAATTGAAGAACGAGCATCTTGCTATGAGAGGAAACCATTGTCCACAGTGTATAGACCAAGATTGTCCAAGCCAGAAGACCCACCCTCCGTATGGAAGCTATTTCATCAACAAAATCAAGCTTTTAATTTCGTTAAAAGCTGTAAAGAGGTAATTGTCTCTTTTTTTTTTAGGGCAACTATCACTCAAGCTTTCTTTAAAAAAAAAAAATCTAGGGGCCGGTGAGATGGCTCAGCGGCTTAAGCGCCTGCCCGGCAAGCGTGAGGGCCCGAGTTCGACTCCCGGATCCCACATACGAAAAAAAGGGGCCGGTGATATCGCTCAGTGGCACGGGTGCCTGCTGGCGCACGAGGTCCTGAGGTTGACCCCCCGGTACCCACAAAAAAAAAAAAAAAAAAAAAATCTATTATTTATCTCTATTTCATACCGTGTACTCTACCAAGAGAATTTAATAGCCATCTTAATATCACATGATTTAGGAAAAATATTCCTTGGAATCGTTAACCATTTAATTTATATCAGTAATGAAAAAAGAATGACATATCTAGTTCCAGTTAGTTTAAAATATGCATAATGACATTTAAGTGAAGCTATGCTTAGCGAAAAGGTGAGCATATTTATTTATTGCTAATACATGAAGTAAGTGGGAGGAAGAAGTGCTTGTTACCTGCCAGCCTTACAAAGAGCATGGTGCTCAAAAAATTAATAAATTAGCAATAGATGTATATTTCACATCTTTTTGTTTCTTGGGCAGTGTGGGGAATATAAAGACATAAATAAAAAGATAAGATGCACACAGGAAATCTAACTTAAATATTGCGATTCTTGGTCATTCATACTATGTAGAAGCTCAAAGTGCTCAAGTTTGGGCAGAGGGGCCCTCTTTCTCTATTAAAGAGATGCTCACTCAAAACTTATCAGAGTAGTTTAACCTATAAGTTTCATGCAAGAAAGCCCTTTCTTATTCTTTTTGTGTAAATCTATTTGGTATCAGAAATTAAAATACTAACAGATTCATTTGAACTTGGATTTAACATGTTCACAATGGGGCCATAAGTTGTATGTCTTGCTGCCGGGAAGCTCTGAGCCACCAGTGGTACATGCATGACTGTCGCGTACGTGGCATGAAATAGTCATGCATGTACCACTGGTGATTCAAGTAGACAGGATAATGTTAAAAAAAAGATATAGAGGTGTGCTTGCTAAACTTGACAATCACTGATCTACAGCATTTATTTCACAAAGATTTTTAACGGTCAAATAGCTGAGTCCTTCTGTGATTTCTCACTTAAGAAAATGAAAAAAGTTCAGCTAAGTGGAAACAAAAGAGTATGTGTAAATAGTATTAAATATTCCTTTATTAAAGGAAGCTCTTTATGGCAGCAACCATCAACAGTTCTTTTTTTTTGTTTTTTTTTATGTGGGTACCGGGAGTCGAACTCAGGACCTTGCTTTTGCCGGGCAGGTGGTTATGCCACCGAGCTATCTCACCGGCCCGACAGTTCTATTTCATTCAGTACTATAGATACCTTTTAAAAATTCATTCCCGCCGGTGAGATGGCTCAGCGGCATAAGCGCCTGCTTGGCAAGTGCGAGGGCCCGAGTTCGACTCCCGGAACCCACATACGAAAAAGGGGCTGGTGATATCGCTCAGCGGCACGGGCGCCTGCTGGCACGCGAGGTCCTGAGGTCGACCCCCAGTACCCACAAAAAAAAAAAAAAAAATTCATTCCCATATACATTTTTATGTGTACTAGAGAATTTATTAATTAATTCTAGCTCTAATTATTTATAGCAATATTTAGGCCATTAAAAGTAAGTTTAGTTTCATAAACTATGAAATAAAACTCAGGCTTAACTGGATTAATAGAATATTTTTCTCCTTTTGATCTGAATATGCCAACTGTTTCCATCTTCTACATGTATTATGTGAATGATTAAAAGTAAATATAAATAGATTTTGAATGACAGATGTAGTGACTTTTTTTGTTTTTAATAATTATTCATATTCTGGTTTCTGCAACTTGAGTGGTAAAATTCTTTATGAACATTTAATGGTTAAAGTTGAATTTAGATGTATTTTTGAATAGTGTTTTTCTTAAATAGAATGTTCACGTGTTTGCTTTGGAATGCAAAGTGGGTGATGGACAGCGTATTTACCTTGTAACAACCTATGCTCAACTTTGGTTTTACTATAAATCCCGGTAAGTAGTTTGAAACAGAATAGCACATTTAAGCTGGAGTTGCAGTTCCTTTGTCTAATAATTTTGATGCAGTTAATTCAGGCTGAGTGTCATTCACAGTTCTTGACCACCTAATAATTTATTTGCTATTAAAATTGAGTTCTGCAGTTTACTTTTTGTAGCAACACTCATCTCACCAGGTGCTAGGAGAAAAAGAACCTCACTGTCTTTCATACACACACACACACACACACACACAGATTTGTGTACTCAAAGGGGATTTTGTTTCTCTTTTCAAGTAAATACTAATTTGTACTATTAATTACAAATGAATACTTGCTAATTACCTAATGAGGAAATATCTGCTTTATCTGAGTGGTGTATTCACTTACTTCTCAGGCCTGAGTAGTGTATAGAAAAGGAGTAAATTAATATGGATTTCCTGTATTAAAATAGTTTCATCATAATGTTATTTATGAAGGTTCAAATATTAAGCTAGATTTACTTACATTTATATACATGGAACACTCGTTAGAGTGTTAGAGTTACAATTCTTAGGATAATGTGACAAATGATATTTTTCTGAAACTCAATCCCATCTTGCAGTATAAATATGGTACTGACTGTTACAGAGCACATTTGTGCACCTGCATGTGTGCACCTGTGTCTTTCGAGGTCCCTGTGCTACCTGTGTCACATGATGATACAATCCTCATTACTTTTGCTTCAAATTACTGCAGACTTTTTATCTAGACAGGTTGCCATCTGAACTTCACTTAGTCTAAATTATCTTTACATTTTGAGTCAACACATATTCTTAATCCATATCAAAGTCATTCTGCCTATGCCAGCAAGAATGTGTACCAACTGCAAATGTGAGCATCGGAAGCTTATTGAAGTCAAGTGATACAGAATTTTTAATTTTTTTATTCACTGACTTATTCATTTTTTTACCAATTTAAAAAAATCATTTTCGTAATGAAAATAGGTTTAAAATTCTCATGGACAATTCATATAATCCCAAGAATATGTGAACCCAACATCGTAGTTTGAGAAAAAACATTCTTTTCTCAAACAAAATTTCTTTCACGATGACACCAAAAGCAAATAGAGATTATATAGTATCAAAATCATTTATGAGTAAATAACACTATAGGATTGACCTTATTTTTCAGTTAAATAATACTGTAGAATATGATTGTTACATCTCCTTTTATGGAAACTCTTGATATGATGAACCATAAACCTACTGTGAGTATATTATTTTTCATAGGTATATGTAGTTAAAGCACAGTTAACAGTGACTTGAGATCTAAGATCAACTTGCTTGATTTTAAAGATATAACAAACTCAAATTCTTCAATTTAGGAAAAATCTCTTGCACTGCTATGAAGTCATTCCTGAAAATGCTGTGTGCAAACTTTATTTTGATTTGGAATTCAACAAACATGCCAATCCTGAAGCTGATGGGAAAAAGATGGTTGCATTACTCATAGAGGTAAATGACAAACTGAAGTTTTTCTCTTATATCTTTCTATTCATCTTTTCATTCACTTATTCATTCATTTAGTGAATGAAGCCTGTGTCATATGTAGGTTCCATATTTCTCATTTTTCTTGCTACTATTTTAATGACTTTCATTTTTACTATAATTTCTATGAGTGAACTGTGACCAGAAATGACAGTTCAGCCAGGCGTGGTGGCACATGCCTGTAATCCCAGCACTCAGGAGGTTAAGGCAGGAGGATTACTGCAAGTGTGAGGCCAGTA
This sequence comes from Erethizon dorsatum, assembly GCA_028451465.1. Classification (NCBI taxonomy): domain Eukaryota; kingdom Metazoa; phylum Chordata; class Mammalia; order Rodentia; family Erethizontidae; genus Erethizon; species Erethizon dorsatum. The sequence goes on along the minus strand of CM051837.1, from coordinate 54,498,100 downwards.
CTGAGAAAGATGGATGTTTGGAACCTTCCTGTGTTCTTAAATTATGTATTAATTCTCTGACTTTGATTACAAATAGCTGGATCAAGTAAAGGCCAGTTAAAGTAATTTTTACTGGGCCGGTGAGACGGCTCAGCGGCTTAAGCGCCTGCCTTGCAAGCGCGAAGGCCCGAGTTCGACTCCCGGAACCCACATACGAAAAAGGGGCCGGTGATATCGCTCAGCGGCACGGGTGCCTGTTGGCGCGCGAGGTCCTGAGGTCGTCCCCCCGGTACCCACAAAAAAAAAAAAAATAAATAAAGTAATTTTTACTGTAAAAATTGGGGATGTGATGAACTACAAGGAAACTCTGACTAAAAATAGCATCAAAATTTTGAAACTGGCAGGAGTTTTCATGGAACTCATTTTATCTTGTACTTTCATAAACGAGAAAATCAAGACCTAGAAGAGACCAGTGTGCTCATGTCCTAAAGCTAGTTATTGACAAAACCTAGTCTAGAAACACAGTTGTACCTGTTTTTTTCTAAGCAAAAAGAGTGTAGTTCTGGTATTTACTTTTAATTTACCTTTGTCAACCAAACATATACAAAAAACCAAAAAGAAAGTGGATCAAGAGATGGATGGGAGGGGGAGGGGAGAGAAGAGAAAAGGGCTGAGAAAAAAGGGATTAAGATACATTATGTACATGTACCAATTCTCCACAGGGAATGTAAACACTATGAATTATCAACATGTACTAATACAAAATATGTTGATTATTGCAAGTAAAAAAAATAAAAAGAGAAATACCGCAGACTTGTGTAACTATTCTATTAGGATTGTTTCTAAAGAACTTTTATGATTATATTGAATAAAATTGTATTAAAATTATATTGACTATTATTTGGCTTTAGAGTAGGTATTAACATTTATTAACTATTTTTTCTTTGAGATACGAACTAAATAATTTATAAAAATAATGTTATTAACTTTTAAAATATATCCAAATTAAAATGTTTTTGATAAAGGACATCTGCTAGTTATGTTGGAACTTTTCATGATTTATTTCAAATTTATTTGAAAAATATGTGTAAGTACTTTTAAAAATATATAGAATTGGGCCGGTGAGATGGCTCAGTGGCTTAAGCGCCTGCCCGGCAAGCGCGAGGACCTGAGTTCGACTCCCGGAACCCACATACGAAAAAGGGGCCGGTGATATCGCTCAGCGGCATGGGCACCTCCTGGCGCGCGAGGTCCTGAGGTCGACCCCCCGGTACCCACAAAAAAAAATATATATATATATAGAATGTTAGCTTTCTTTTGGCTTTGAAGAAAAAGAAATACAGTTTATGTAAAGTCCCCTCTTGATTCCCAAAACAAAATAAGTTGTATTTTTCTTAAAATAGCCATTGAGTTCTTAAAAAAGGCTTTATTTCATTATAGTTGGTAAATTGTGTTTAATTTTTAACCTTAATTATGTTTCTAATAATTATAAAATGCTGACTTTTGTAAAGTCTAAAGCAGAATTTCAGGTGCAGGTTCCCTATTGACTACCAACAGGGATTTAAGATTCAGAGATTTAACATGCTTACCATGTTGATATAATAGTTCATATTAGGATTGTTTTACTTAGTACACTGCTTTTATAAATAAGTATATTGTCAGTTTTATTTATTGGTTACTTTGTATGTGACAAGTTTAATCCACTAAGTACCTTTTGTTTTGAGTATTTGTGTGAGGAGGCATAAATTAGGTTAGCTCTTATCTTTAATTTAACATATAGTTAATAAATAACTTACTGAACATATTTTGACAACCCATTTCTAGCAATTAGGCTAAATTCTGGTTGTGATGCATTTTGTCAGACCACATTGCTCAAGCACTTGTGTATTTATAACCTTAACATTTTACAACTTAATTATTTATATAACTATAAATTTAAAGTGTATCTCAGGCCAGAGAATTTAGGAGAATATGATCGCTTATATTACCTGAATCACTAAATTTATTCTCTGTAGTTCCAGAGTACATAATTAAAACCTTATCAAAAATTTTTGAGCCTCTAGTAAGTGTCAGGTGCTGTGCCTAAGTACTAAGAATATGATGGTGAACCCAAAGCAACAATTTCTGACATCAGAATTTTAGTCTAATGGAAAATAATAAATTAGGATAGATACAGCTGATGTAATAAAAAACTCACATTAAAGTAGCTGGAACAGAATTGAAAGTTATTTATGTTTCAGGTAGTATCTGACTGGTTCCACTGTATTAGTCACTAGGTGTTTTGCTTTGCGCTAAGTTGTTGCCTTAGTCACGTTGTCCAACATGGCTCCACCACTGTGTCTACATTCTAGTCAATAGGAAATGGAGAAGGAGAGGGCATGTCCCTTGCCTTTAAGAGTATAACTTAGAAATGGCAGTCTTTCCTTCTTTTCACATCCGAGTTGCCAGACTTAGTCACATGGTCATAAAGGAGTCTGGAGTCTATTCTGGATGACCTCTTACCTAGCTAAAAATCAGGATAGTTTCTCCGCAGAAGAGAATGGATACTGGGATATATCCTCTGTAATATAGGGGAAGCAGAGGTCAACACAGTCACATAAATTAGTGTAAAATTGTAGCTGTGTAGGTACTACAAAGAGAGTATATAGGGAGAATTTGGAATAGATGGGGAGATTGAGAGAAGCTATTCTGAAGACTGAAAAAGAATAAACTCAGATCATGAAGGAGAGTACCGTACTCTAATAATACCCAAATAATGTTAATAAATGCAATTTACTGAATAACTAGTAGGTATCTAAGTGGTCAGCAAACAAATATTTTTGCTGATCTCAAGACAGCTGTGCATGGTAGCTCTTAATAGCTTTGTTTTGTGAATGAGAGGACTGCAGCTTAGGGAGAAATGGGTTATTTTAAGGCTGCACAGCCTGGACTTTGAAGCAGTCACTTGTTCCAGGCACTGTGCTAACTCCTTAATTCATTTCCTCATTGCTTAGAACTCTAAAAGCTGGGGGCTCTTATTATTTTGCAGTTTAGGAATGTAAGGTTTAGATTTGACCAGTCACAAAGCTGGTAAATGAAAGAACCAGAACTCACACTTAGCTTTATCTGATTCCAAATGTTGGGGTCCTACCTGTGTGCTTGCTTCCTCTCAACCAATATTCTGTCAGTATCAGTGTTACCTAGCCCCAGTGGCTGGGTGCTCAGAGAGGGATTTAAGCTCAGTATGAATGAGATACTTTCTTATAATAAAAACTATAAAAAAATGAATTAGTGACGTTTTAACTCACAGATAATATTTAAAGAAATGCTTAGAATATTTTATTGTGACTTTAGAGTAGGCTGTGTATATAAAAATTGTTTGACATCTGAGAAGCTTCTCGAATCCAGAGAGTAAGCTTTTTTTTAACATAAACATAATTTACAAGTGATACGTATTTCACTTTATAAGTTCATAAGACTGTTATATGGTAAATATTCTTTTTTTTTTTGGTACCAGGGATTGAACTCACGACCTCAAGCTATATCCCCGGCAGATATTCTGATAGTAAATAAATTACCTTTTTATGTTAAACCCATTTGTACTAAGATATTTAATTTTGTTCTTAGGAAAAATTTAAAACCGAAACATAAGTCATTTACACTTTACTTGTGTTTTTAGCATGTTTGTAAAGCACTTCAAGAATTATACAGTGTCAGTTGTTCAGCTGAAGATGTTTTCAACTTGGATTCTAGCACTGATGAAAAATTTAGCCACCATTTAATATTTCAACTCCATAATGTGGCATTTAAAGATAACATTCATGTTGGTAAGTACACTGCCTTTTAAAAACTCCTGGTGTTACGTTAAAAACTCCTTTTGATTCCCAGAACCAAAATAAATAAATAAATAAATAAAAATAAAAACTCTTTTTTTCTATTCCTCTTAAAATTATGTAACTTTTACTTATCTTTATTAAGTTATCAGTTTTTATAGTTGCTAACCTATCTATAAAAAATGGGATGTGATTTTTTAAAATTTTCTTAGAATTTGGTCTTAGCTGTAGACAGGGTAACCTACAAAAGATATCATTGGCATTGGTGCCTCTCATCGTAGGTACTGGGATGGCCACACAAGTCTTGGTACTGTCTCCAGTATGATTCATTTCAGTTACCTGGATAATTCATGAGAGGACTTTTCATTTCAGACCTTTGATCTTCCTGTCTGGATTTCTGACCTTTGCTTCAGCCTTGTATTGGCTTTATCTTTGGGGCTTGGGTCCCATGTCATAGCAAGGAAGGTTGTCTTTTGTTCCATGCAGAACTTCAGGGTTGGAATAAAGTCTAGCTTCCTAAGCTTCAAGGTGTAACCTGAGTATTTGTCCCAGTGCTGGGCATTTAGAGATAGAAGCCCTGGTATAAAATAAAGTCAAACGAAAGGGGAAACAAACAGCTAAAATGGGAACACCAAGCACCAAGGTCTAAAGAGAATCGAAACTGTGTTTTCAAAGCTGGAATGAGACAAATACTCCTATATCTAAACAGCAAACAGTTGACTGAAGTTCGGTAACAGGCAGCCCATTTCAGAGGTGCAGTTTCACGGTTACCTAGCGAAAAAGCCACGAACATGGTCACTAATGGATTGGCGTAAGAGTAAGGATCCTAGGGACACTCTGTCACCTAGTGTGCTGTGTACATAGGGCTCTTTACTATCTCCCCATTTTCTGTTAGCTTAGCTGGACATTGCTTCTCTCTTTTTCTCATCACTTAGATGTTAGTAATTATAGAGTCTGTCCCCAACCCTCTTCTCACTGTATCCTCATCTTTGATGATCACTTGCTGTCTCAGCTTCAGTTATCATCAGAGTGTTGATGACTCTTATTCAACCCAAATTGTTCTTTTAGGTGTCAGACTCAGCCAGCCAACTGCCCACTAACTGTGTCCGCACAGATGCTTCAAACACAGTGTGCCCTACCCCAGGCTCCTCATCTTTTCCTCCAAATTCACTCCTCCTGTGCTGCATATATTAGTGGGTGGTGTCACCATCCACCCAGTTGTTCCAGTGGAAGTGTTGGTGTCATTTTTGACCTCTGCATATCTCTCCACCTGCGTGTTTAGTCAGCTAGTTAGACTGAGCTGATCCTGCCATTCACGTGCCTCAGAGCCTTCAGCGCTTATCCCTCGCCTTCAGGAAAAAGCATAAATGCCTTAGCGTCTTAAATGAGGCCCACTCTGCCCCAGCCTCCTCTCTCCACTCTGCCCTTGCTTAGCTCCTAAGGTGGTGCATTTTCTCTAGTCCTTGATCTTTTGCCCTTTCTGTTGCTACTGTCTGAGCAGACAGGCCTCCAGTTCACCTGGTCTGTTAAGACTCAGTGTAGATCCCAAGTCGGCGGAGAAGCTGATTCTCTTACACCCTAAACCCTAAGAGTTTGGGTGGTGGTCTTCTGAGTTTCAGACAGTGTCGAGTGCTTATTGTGTCAAAAAATATTAACCACTTCCTGAGGCAGTTTCCCGTTTTTCTTTCTCCTCTTTTTTTTAATTTATTTTTTAAATTTTTTTACTTCAGGAACTGTTTCTTATTCACTATTGTAATTCCAGAGCTTAGCACATATAAACATGGCTAGAAACTGACTGTCTTGCTCAAGAAGAAGGGAAGAATAGAAGTTTGTCAGGTAGCTAGCAGTTTGTCCTATAGGTATTTTCTGAAAGCAGTCTGGGCTTTGAATAAATTTCCATCAAATACGCAAAGCAAAGAAAGCCTTCACTGTCTGAGAAAACAGCGTAATAAGCAGCAATATGGAAATACAAGTGTGGTTAGCTTGGGGAGCAGTGGAGTCCACTCTAGGTGTAGCTGCAGTGGGAGACATAGTCAGATCTGCTAAGTGGGATGTCACCTGAGGCTCACTTCTCTGAGGTGACGATCTGCCAGAACCAGACGCAGAGACTGAAGTGCGGGAATCCGGATTTTCCCTCTAGTTTCCCTCCCTCGGTGCATCTCTTAATGACAGTTCAAGTTGCTGTTGTCAGCATTTCAGAAAGAGGAATTGGATTAAATGTAACAGGGTTTAGAATCTGATCTGTGAAAATACACTTCTGCTATAGTACCTGAAATTTCTGTATGGTTAGTTCTTTCACTTTATTCCCAGCCAATAACCCCTCTGTAAGGAGGAGTGGGAGTGCCAAGATTAGAGCAGGGAAGTAGAAACAAAGTAGTTTGCTGGAAGCCTGTGTTACTGTTACTGTTTCTATTTGTGCACACCATTGTCATCATTCCTGGCCGTGTTTGCTCCCTTCAAGGGTCAAAGGCCTGCTGGTCTTCCTGGCACTGACATTGCCGCTGTTTCTACACCGTGCACTCACTTACTGCCTGGGGTCAAGTATATGCAACTGGATGTTTCCAGGAAAATTAACTCTATCAGTTTATATTTATCACTTTGTTATCCTTTGATATGTTGTGGTTTGTCACTTAGTGTTGTCTTCTCTGCCTCATTTCAGAAATAATCACATGGCAAGGATTAAGTGCTTTTGTTTTCATTTTGATCTTTAAAGAAATTGGATTTATTTCTTTGTTTCTTTGTTTTTTTTGTTTTTGTTTTTTACGTGGGTACCGGGAGTCAACCTCAGGACCTCGCACTTGCCAGCAGGTGCTTGTGCCACTGTGTGATATCACCAGCCCTTTTTTTCCTTTATGTGGGTACCAAGAGTCGAACTCAGGACCTTGTGCGTGCTGAGCAGGCGCTTATATCGCTGAGCTACCTCACCGGCCCTGGATTTGTTTCTTTGAATAGAAAAATAATTAAATCTAATTTGGAGAATTTTGAATTTAGCACGTGTTTGTTATGATTTAAGGACTGAAGCCTTTCTGGTAAATAAAGTGATATATAAACCCAGACTATTACAGTTCTAGAGTATTGCATTTCTGCAGTATTGTTTATACATGAAGCAACTTAATAGCCAAATTATTACTAATGTGAGACATAAATAGTATATGTGAGGTTAAAGCAATTCCAGGTTGTCTCACCAACTTTTCAGGGTACAGACAGCACCACTGCTACTCAGAGCTCTGACGTTAAATGTTGAAGTACAAAATGTATTTGGCTGCCTTTTTTCTGGACCTTGACTCTGAGGCCATAATTCAAGAGGCAGGGTTAGAAGCAAGCAACCTTGGAACTCGGAAAGTCAGCATCCTGAGGGCCTGTCACGGCAGGTAAAGGAGAGAATGATCTCATGAGAAGTTTGCCAGCAACTCCAGGAGGGTATAGCAAAGATGCTGTCATTATCTTGGCAGCAGCTTCTTCATGTAAACCCTTCGTTATTTAATCATCAGTTGTGAAGATAATTCTGCTCCATTCGTGTTAATAAAAGTGGTGCTCTGTTGGTGACAACAGGTTAGGCTCAGGCCTCTGCTAGCTATATGTAAATGATTTATTTACAGCTGACACCAAGATTGAGAAAGTAAAAGGAAGTAGCAGAACAGAAATGTAGTTTCTAGCAACAATTCAGTTGTAAAATAAGAAATTTTTTAAAAAATGCCTTACTGTGTAAATCTGTCATGTAGATTTGTGCTTCCATCTTAAGTAATAGTTTGCTGAAAAGAATTAATCAAAATACCTTTTTTCCTTAGGTAATTTTGTGAGAAAAATTTTGCAGCCTGCTCTTCACTTAATTTCCAGTGAAGATGATGATATGATTCTAAACTCAATGGGTCATGAATTTTCCCATTTTCCTGAAACACCATTAAAACAAGGAATTTCCTTTAACCAAAGGTCCCTGGGTAAGGATATAGCAAAGAGCTGGACTTTGAATTCAAAGATACCAGAGAGACTAGAGTCAGCTGAGCAAAGCAGTCCTGATCTTTCGTTTTTAGTTGTGAAGAATAACACAGGAGAAAAGCATCTTTTTGTGGATCTAGGTAAGTAACATTGACAGCTATCTCTATTAGACTATGCTGTGTACTTTGTGAAACACCAGTCAGTGCCTGCTTGTCCCAATGCTTAGGTTCTTGCTACCACCACTGTTCCACAGCGACATTATAAGTCACCAGCAGAGTGTATCAGTGACCTCAGATGCCAGGAATTGACTAGGCTTCTGTTTATAGAGTTCTTAGGATGGTCCCTGTGAAATGGAAGCCCCAGGCAGGTATGAGCAACATGAGAGAGTGCCTGTGGCTGGCAGTGCTGGAAAAGTCCAAAGGATTCTTGTCAAGAGCTTTGTATGGGGACAGTTGAACCAGCAGCCTCCAACACTGCTAAGAAGTTAACTTAGATTAAATCAGTTTTAAAACAGACCCAATATAAAAACGTTACCTGTGTAGCAGAGTAAGTCTGGGCATTTTCTTGACTGAATAGCTTTACAATAGTGGCAGACTCTGGTGGCAGGGGCCATTGCATCAGCTTTCTTGCTACTGTCTTCAGCCTAACCATGCTCTTTGGTTAGCTCTGCTTGCTTCTGTTTTTTGAGCCTGAGGATGTAGGAAGCACTGGGCTGACAAGACTGCAGCCTGATTCAACTGACAGGCTAATCAAGAGCACTAATCCAGACAAAGCTCATTGTTATGCTGCGGTTCTAGCTTGTGATTGGAAACACTGTTAAGAGCAGCATTCTCGCCACGGACTATTTGAGCACTGCAGAGAGCTTTGGTGTCTAAAGATTTGTGGGGAAATAGGTATAAATTATGTAAGATTCCCGGATCAACAGGGGTACCAAGATTAGGGAAGTGCTCCTGCTGTATTGTATGTCTCAGTACCGCTGACAATCAAGTGCCAGAGCTTGGAAATGTAGTCACATAGTGCACTGCTTTGGGTGTGAACAAGCATGAGTTAAGAGTAGATGAGCATTGCATTCTTCCAATGTCAAGGTTTGTTTTATTAGCAGAACATCAGCTCCACGTTAGACTAGACTGCAATAAACTAGGGAAAATGTATAACAGGAAGTTGATAGAAAAATAGCAACATTATCCAGTGAATACTCTCTACGATTTTCCAGTATTAAAACCTTCAAACAGAGTAACCTAATTTGTGACAGTTCTATCTTTGAAAGTTAGGTTACTGGACAGCAAGGAAATTTCCCATAGTCTTGAAAGAAATATTTCAATAGTATATCCAGATTTATTTATATATCCAAAGAGGATGGGGAAATTGAAAAGTTCAGAGATTCAGTAGTACATGCCAGAAATTTTTAAAGGATTTTTAAATTGACGTATAACACTCATATAGAAAAGTACATTATTTGTGAGTGCCTAAGCCATTGAATTACTATAAAATGAGCACACTTTGCCACCCCAGACAAGAAAGAGATTGCAAGGACTGTGTGACCTCCATGCCCTTCCCAGGCAGCGGCCCTCCTCCCTGAGGTAACCACTATTCCGTCCTCGACACTATGGATTAGTTTTGCCTGTTTTTGATTTTTTTGATAATTGGAATCATATAGTATGTGTTTGTAGCTTGCCTTTTCACTCTTTTAATGGTGTAATGAATAGCAGTTGTTAACTTTAGTTGTAATATTCTGATTTATCAGTTTCTTCTGTGGTTAGAGTTTCATCTGTCTTAAAGAAGTCTTTTCCTGTCCCAAAGTAATGAAGATATTCTCCTGCTTACCTTACTTTCTAGAAGCCTTTTTATTTTACCTTTTTATACTGAGACTTAAAATCCACTTGGAATGGATTTTTGCTTAGTGGGTGAAAAGCCAAGATTAATTTTTTAATATGTACACATATTAAAGTTGTCTCAACACCAGTAATTGAAATAAGCATCCTTTTTCTACCATGGTACTAGCTTTTCAATAATCAGTACCCATATATGTTTTGATCTGTTTCTAGACTCTGTTCTGTTTCCATTGTTCCATTTTTTTTTTTTTTTTTTTGCCACATTGTCTTAATATAGTTTTTTTGTAAGTCCTTACCTCCAGTAAAATAAGTCCTCGAACTTTGTTCTTTGAAGTTTCTTGGTTGTGCTTCAATTTAAAATTTATAATACAAACACACAAGCACTATTAGAAGTCTAGTTTGGCTTGTGTTGATCCTAGAGATCAACAAGAGGAATGACATTTCTATAATATTGTATCTTCTAATCTATACACACGATATATCCCTCTGTTTATTTGGTGCTTATTTTTCTCCATGGTTTATAATTTTCTGAATAGAAATCTTGTACATCTTGTGTTAGATTTATTCTAGATTTTTTATTATTACATGCTTCCCTCTTCTCTGGGATCTTAGAATTACATATCCTCACTGCCTTGGTAGCTTTACAATAGTCTCAAACTTTTTTTTATTCTGATACTTTTGTCCACCTTTTTTGTGTTTAATTAAAGAGTTGCTCCAAAGCAGTCTAGTTTGCTGTTTCTGAATGCAGCATCCTGCCATGTCAACTCCAGTTTATCTTAATTTATATATTGCTATAATTTTGTTTATAGCTGTATGTAGAAAATTGTTTCTTCTAATAATTCTATACAAAATAATTACTAAACTTAATAAATGATTTCAGTCAAACCATTTAATAAATTTAATCAATCAATTTAAACTAATCACAGAAAACTGCATTCATTTTTTTTAAATTAATTTTTGATGTAGGAGTTTATACAAGAAACAGAAACTTTCGATTATATAAATCATCAAAAATAGGAAAGTCTGTGGCTTTGGAAGTTGCTGAAGATAACAAGTTTTTTCCTAAACAGTCAAAAAATATTTCTGAAGAAAATCAATATTTCCTTTCTTCCTTAGTCACCAATATCAGGTATGTAGTATCAGAATTAAACCACTGTATGTTCATGAATATTTATTAAATAGTGAATGGCATTGTATGTTACTAAAATGAGAATTGTGTAAATTCAGTCTACAGAAAAAGTTCTTAAAATTCTTTTTGCCATTAATTGAAAAATAATAATGAGAGGTATTTTTTTACCATTTAGTTTTCTCTTTACATCTTTTTATGATTATATTTTATGTATTTTTCAGTTTTTGTAAAGTGATTCACTTTTATGAAGAATATAATACTAGTATTGCATTTGAAAATATAATTTCTGTTAATATCTCATTTTCTCTTCACATATACACATATATTTACAATTTATATAGCTCCTTTATTCAGAGCATGTCCGGCATGGTCAAGGCCCTAGCTTCCGTCCCTAGCACTGCCCCCTACTTCTCCAGAATTTCTTGAGCTCATTACTCATATGCCACCTGTTTTTTTCCTCTTCAACATTATATCATGAATATTTACCAAGTCAATAATTTGTCAACAGTTCATTGTAAATAAAACTTACAATGCCTATATAATTTTCCATTATAATGACATACTTTAACTTACTGTCAGATCTGTTGTTGAACATTTAGGTTCCTATGTTTGTTCATTTTTTTAAAAATGTGAAAATCATCTTTATTCATTCTCCTTTTTTCTAGGCTGGCAATTTTGTCAGCGTAATGCCTGTGGTTAACAATCAAACTAAATCACCATTCACTTGCTATGATTCTTTTCCCTTTGTTTTTCCTAAATATTATTTTAGGGGAAAAAGTCCATAGAAATTAATTTGAAGAATAAATATTTAAAATACACTGCTGTGGAGAAGGTTGTTAGCAGCTGTTGTACAGGAGTGTGAAAAGATAGTTTTGGTTTTTTTTTTTCCATATATTTCTGTACTCTATATTATTTGTGTTCCTTTAGTAACAAATCTCAGAAGGACAAAGTTTTAGTTTTCTCTTAAAGTGGAAATAACAATATCACTCACCTTATTTGTTGAGAGAATGAAGTTGAAATTACGCGTGTACTATAAAACATTCAAACACCTGGTATCCGCTCAGGAGTGTTAGTTGGTGGTAGTGGCAGTGTATGCAATTCTGGAAGTGGTATAATAATATAAAAGCTCAATAACTCTTGTTGCAGTTTCAATATTAATCTTACAGAAGGAGAACATTTTTCTTCTGAATAACATTACTTTAATTGTGTTTTGTATATATAAGTAAATGTAGTACTAGCTATTTTATTTCCAGGAATAAAAGCCAAATTGGTTATAGTTATTAATATACTTTTTTAGTTAATTTGTTTTTCTGTACTTGGTTTTAAATCCAGACCCTTTGCACTGAGCTACATGCCTACCCCTTAAAAAATGTTTTTAAATTTTGAGACAGGGTCTCTCAATAAGATCTTCTTGCTTCAACCTCTCAGAGTACTGGGATTATAGGCATGTACCACCATGCCCGGCTTCTTTCAGTTAATTTTAATCATTTTCTCCCTTTGCTTTTATCCTTCTTTTCTTGTTCATTTCTTCATATTCACACTTTTTAAATAATTGTAACAAAAATTTCAAAGTCTGTGTTTGGGGAATAGAGTTGTATTTTTAATGTTACAATTCTAGAATCCTTGGATTCACTCTGTGATTGAGGAAAGTATTTTAAACAATCATCAATCTACTTTATTTTTATTTTTGGTTTTTAAGATAGAATCTCACCGTATAGTTCAGGCTATCCTTGAACTCACTATGTAACCAAGGCTGGCCTCAAATTCACAGTGATCCTCCTGCCTCAGTCTCCCTAGTGATGGGATGACAGGCTTGTGCCACTGCACCCAGCTTATCAATCTGCTGTTTAATTGGCAAATCACACTTTTTATTGTTTGTTTTTTGAGACGAATTCTCGTTATGTAGCCCAAATTGGGTGTGAACTTGCAATCCTCCTGCCTCAGCTCCTAAATACTGGAATTAAGGGTTTCCATTATCATGCCTGCTTTATCTCTTTTTTTAATATGGTAGGATTGGTGCTTTTGTGGGGGAAATGTGGCATAAAAATGTAATTATTTGGAATTCAATTTCCTCTCCATAGACATGTCACTTTAATTCTAATATAACGTTACTCTGGTTTGTTTTTTTTCATATATTTACCGTTTCAGATTCTCAGATTCTTTACGGATTCTTACATGTGACACATCTCAGAATAAACGAAAGCGAACTGAACATGTTAACAGTACCAGCAGTTCAGGTAATTTTAAGAAAATAATTTCCCATCAAAATTTAAGAATATAAACTCCATTTTGCCTTAAAAATCTTAAATTTTAAGTATTCATGTCATGGCTCATTTGAAACTACTACTGGTTTTCTAAGATGTAAACAAAAGATGTTTGTGAAAATATTCACTAATTTTTATTTTATACTATTTAAAGCAAAAGTAATATATGTTGTTGTATAAAGTAAACACATCTCAAAATAAAAAGTACACGTTCTTTTTTACACTTCTTTCCACAAAGATAGGTAACCACTATACTAGTTTCTTATTTAACCTAGCCAGTCTTTTCCTGCATTTCTAGTATTGAGAGAGGTCATTCTTTTGATGGTTGCAGAGTGTTTTATGGTATGACTTTATCATAATTTATTCATTACTGTACTAAAGAATATGTAGGGTTTTTAAAGATTTCTTACGTAAACTCTTCAGCATATGTTTTTTATTTACATATTTTGCTATATCACATACTATGAAACACTCTATAGCCATTAAATTTAGATTTGTAAGGCCTATGTAATGTGGAAGAGAAAAAATAGGCTCTAAAATTATGGTATCATAAGCCTATTAAAAATAATGATAACATTCACCTATGTGTTAATTTTCTTCTAGTTATTTAACATGTATTTCCAGACAAGTGAAATATAGACCTCCTTTTAAGAAAACTAGATTTTTCTGTCTTTACAAATTAAATGAGATTATAAATAGATCATTCTAAATTAAAGGGTTCGGGCCTGGATGAGGTGATTCCTGGGAGTGTACAAGGAAGCATGGGTTTGTTCTGAACTGGATGCTGCCAGGGCCAGTTCTGTGATTGGTCATCTTAGATGGAGACTCAAACTGTTGTTGGTAAAGCGGTAACAGGTTCTTCTGTTAGCCAGGATGGGGAGTAGTATTTGCCCATTCTTGTGGTTTGGAAAATGTTTGTGCTTTGTCTCTATTCAGATATGATTACAGAGGGGTCTTGTTTTTTCTTGACTCCTCATGACGACAGAGTGGCCTTATCTAACACTGAAGTTCTGCCAAGTCACGTATGTTGAGCAACAGAACACTAAGGGTGGGGTGCAAGAGCCAGCCCAGCGCATGGCACTTTAGGACCTCCCTGGTAGAATGAGGCTCGGCAGCTCCAGGGTCTGAGTGGCTGCTTCTTTCTTTGTCAGAGTGAAGAAAGCACTTAAAATGATCTTAGAGGCTTTTAATGAAATTTAGTCAATGTATGACCTAATTGAGATTTGAATTTTACCTGCTTCCTTGCTGGGTAGCAGGAACTCAGGAAATGACTGAAAGACACATTTGCAAAAGAGAAATGGGGGGAAAAAAGGAGTTGTAAAAGCCCTAACTGTACAATTAACAACTTAATCAAAATTTAACTTTTTATCTTTTAGCTAATTTTGTCTATAAATAATTCTTTGTTGCAGTAGAAATCATTGAAGGCTTTCAGTGTTCACCCTACCCTGAAGTTGATCGTTTTGTTCTTTCTTTGGTGACTAAAAATGACGTTAAAGGAGGTAAATCTAATCTTATTCTTTATTAACTCTTATATGGTAGAGGAATAGTACCGTTAGAAACAATTTTTGCATTTTAGGAATTCGGCGTTGGAACTACTTTTTCCCAGAAGAATTACTGGTTTATGATATTTGTAAATATCGCTGGTGTCAAAACATTGGGAGAGCTCACAAGAGTAATAATATCATGTAAGTAATATTGTTTATTGATGAATTGTTTGTACTTAACTGATATTACATTTTAGATGTTCACAACTTTTTAAGAAAATTGAGAATAGAAAATTTTCGTTTTTAGAATAAATTAAGTTGTAGTTAAATTTATATTTGTTATATTTAGTAAATGTTTAATGATATTTGAGTATCTTAGTTACTATACGACTTATAGCATTTAACAGCTGTATTTGTACTTTATTTGATGAAATAATCTCTTAGTGTGATCTCGCGAAGACTAAGGCAGACGAGCGGCCTAAAACAAAGCCAACACAGACAGGCGAACAGACAGTGATGGGAAGGCCTGCCTGCCTCATCTTTTCTCTTGCCATTGGTCCCTGATGCCTTAGGACCTGATGGCTTAATTGAAATTGGGTAGATCTGAGCAAGAAGGAAACTCGTAGGTTAGTATTAAGGTGATGTTAGCTTGTTGAAGACAAAACATAGTATAGAAGGGAACCGGTATTTATTATATGCCTGCTTTATACATAAGACCCTGATTTAGGAATTTTTCTATCTGGTAAAAGGATAGGAAGTAAAGTACAAAGTAAAGCCAAAATCAGAATTTTAAATAATATGAGAATATGATTAGAATAGGGGTAAAAGTGTAGTAGTTAGCAGTTATGAGAAATTTTGTTATATTTAATGTCAAAGCTGAAACTCTGGTACAACCACGCCTACGCAGTACATGTGCTAGACCTTAGGAAATGGTTTTTCTGGAAAGCTAGAAAACATGTTAGGTAGGATAATTCAGTGTTGCCCTTGATACACTTAGATTAATTCCATTTAGAAAAGATCAAAAACTATGTGCTCAGTACACACAAGTATAAAAACATCAATAACAACAAAAAGAAAAAATCATGAAGGAATAGGTCACTCATAGTCCCACAGTCTAGTGATAACTAACATCATTTTGGTGTATGTTTTTAGCTTTTTTTCAATGCATACTTTCCAAAAAATCATTATCATACAATGACCATATCAAGTTGCATTATGTATCCATAATCTGTTCTGCCTTTTAACTTTGAAATGTACCATATATGAAAAATACGTATATAACACATATGTACATTCTAAAGACTAAAATGACAACCTCTCATAACTGTCACCCACCTTGAGAAACAGAACCAAAGCGGAGTATAGAGGTGCACGCCTGAAATCACAGCAGTCTGGGAGGCTGAGGCAGGAGGATCACAAGTTCAGGCCTAGCCTGAATAACTTAACAGTTTAGTGAGACAGTGTCTTTCAAAATTTTAAAAATTTAAAAAGGATTGGGGACACAGCTCAATGCAGAAACCCTGGGTTCAGTCTCCAGTACTGCAGAGAGAGATCTGGAGGGTCGGGGGAGGGACTGGACGGAACTTCAGAAGCACCTGTCAGGCCAAACCCTAATACATCATTTTATTTTGCATGTTTTTAGTTGCATCGTTCACTTGCTCGTCGGTCAGCCTTATATTTATGAGGTTTGTCTGTGTTGTGGGATACAGCTATTGCATGTTTTTTCATTATTTTTTATATGCCATTATAGAAATGTGAATATGCTACAGTGTATCTGGTGTCCCGCAGTGGGCATTTGGGTTGATATTCTGGACCATCTTGTGTGGGCTGCCTAATACACGTGACCAAGAGTTGCTCAAAGTATCTATCTAAAGGTAGAATCGCTGTGTCATAGAAAATTCACATATTTTAGTAGATAATAAGTTGTTTTTCCATATGGTTGTGCTAATTTATAGTTCTAACAGTGTTTTCAGATTTTCTACTGCCCCCTATTCTCACCTACACTTTAGTGTTGTGAGGTTTTAAAGATTTGTTTTGCTGATCTGGTAGGTATAAGATGTTTTTGTTTCTATAATTACTAATGAAGTTAAGGATTAGATTATCAAATCACACACAGATCAGAAATCTTATTTAATACTAATCTTTACTATTAATGTTCAGGATACCAGGAATGAGGAGACCCAGGTGAAGCAGGGTGGGGTCTGGGACACTGGGCCACTCCCTCCATCCCTGCACTGCTGATCTGAGTCTGGCTGACACCTGAGGCAGAAGTGAGCGGTCACCACACAGCAGGCAGCACTGAGGTTGAGACATCTGTATTTTACACTCATGTGCTTACATAGCACGGGCGACATTTCCTGGGAACCATGCCTCACAAATCCTGGGCTGTAGGTCTATTTACTACATGCTGTCCTAAAATCAGAAACATCCTGCAAAGAGCATCTATAAACAAAGACTATCCTCCTAGCCTTTGGTCCAGAGGTTCCCGAATTTTCTTGGTTTATGGTATTCTATTACCTTAGTAATTTTTCTCACATTTGTCCAACGCCAAAAGAAATACCCAAGAGTTCTATTGGTTACTTGCAAACAACTTGATAAGTAATTATGCCCTAATAATTTAGCTATTTTGAAAATCAATACTCATAAATTAGAATAAAATAATTTTCAATTTATTCATAAATATTTTAACTTGTTAATGGGAAGTATGCCCTTTGGGGCATCACTTAAACTCTTAAGGCTTGGAATCAGATTGGATACCATCACCTCCTCCTCTTACGGTGTTCCACATTGATGGTAATAACATTTATCACAACTACCACCAAAAACCCCAGCTTTACAAAGATAGGACATCATTAAAAGGAATGAAGGGCCGGTGAGATGGCTCAGTGGCGTAAGCGCCTGCCTGGCAAGCGCGAGGGCCCGAGTTCGACTCCCGGATCCCACATACGAAAAAGGGGCCGGTGATATCGCTCAGCGGCACGGGCGCCTGCTGGCGCGTGAGGTCCTGAGGTCGACCCCCCGGTACCCACAAAAAAAAAAAAAAAAAAAGGAATGAAGTGCCAAGTAATATTAAAGATAGGAACCGCAAGCGAATCATTTTCAGGGTGTTTGACGAATAGCAGGTATCACTGTGTTTCATAGAAAGATTTAAATATCCTAGTGTCCTGGGCACTTCAGTGTAGTTTGGGAACTATAGCATTAGTCCACTTATTGGGGAGTCTGTCGTTGGAACATGTACAGGAGATTAGACTCAGTCCCTTGTCTTTTTCTGGGCACAGGACCCTCACCACCTGCCCAACTGTCTACCTCTCCAATCACCATGGGGAGTGTTCGACACTTTGTATTTCCTTTTCTGTGAAATGTGGGAAGATTCTGAACCACTTAATCAAATTTTTAGGAATTTTATTATTGGTGGTTATTAGTTTTTTTGGTTAGTTTTTTCCTGCTCTTTTTCTGTTATTTTTTTCTGTTACTCAATTAGTCTGCTTAATTTTTTATTTAGTACATTATTGAATATTCAGTTACTGGCAAATGTTGAGAATATTAAGGTTTTATTATGTGCTGTATTTAATTTCTAATATCTGCCTTTTTTGTTCAGTCTTACAATAATGTGTCTTCAAATTTTGGCTTTAATTTTTTTAAGTTTTTGCTGCTTGTCACTTCCTGTCTTTTATTTTATTAAGGTTTATTCTGTTGTTCATCTTCAACTAAATTAAGGTTTATTCATTTTCCAAATTGCTTACTTAATTCGTTCATCTTTAGCCCATTCTTTTGTAACATGAACTCTAAAGATCACTTGAGCTGCATTTCAAATAATAGGTATTATTTTTAATTACATTCAAGTAATTTGATTTCCATAAACCTTGAGCCACTATTTAGAAATTTTTAAATTTCCAAATCATGGGTTTCTATTAGCTATCTTTTTACTTGTAAAGTTTTCCTTGTGGTCAAAGAATATGTTCCCCATGAACTGATACTTTTAAATCTGATACAGTTCACGTTATGTAGTCAGTTTTTGTTGTTGATTCATATATTGTTTCAAATAGCTGCTTCATATGTACATAGATCAAATTTCATTGCTTTTCTATTGCTTCATTCATATTTTCTGCATTCTTGAACTTTTTTGTGGTTATTCGATTTATAAATTACCAATAAAATGTTTTTTAAAATCTCAATTCACACTACATTATTTCTACAGATAGATTAGTTTATCCTTATAGCTCTCAGTTTTGCTTACAGGACTTGACACTGTATTGTCTGGTGGGTACAAGTTCAGAATTGTATCTTTCTGGTGTGGGGCAGGGAGGAGACTTTTGCCAGTATCTGCTTTTTTGCCCAGAAGTCCATTTTGTGTGCTGTTTCTAGCAACTAGTTTTCTTTTGATTAGTGTGTATCTATTACTGTCCTTTTATTTTTAATTTTTCTCCATCCTTAAGGCTTGTAAACAGCATATAACTGAATTTTGTTTTCTAGTCTGTATGGACTTAATACTTTTTTTTTTTTAACATGAAGGATTCTTGTTGATCTGAAAAATGAAGTTTGGTATCAAAAATGTCATGATCCCGTTTGTAAAGCAGAAAACTTCAAGTCTGACTGTGAGTTATCAATTTTTACGCTTACCACAAACTAAAAATTAGATATCTACATAATACAGTTCTATATCTTCTCATTCAGGTTTTCCATTACCTGCTGAAGTAAGTCTCCTGTTTCTTTTCAAAGAGGTCAGTGCAGCTTTTCATCTTTCTCATTACTGGTTAGTTCTTGGTACAGCAGTGTAAGCTACGAATTACAGAGCAAACCAAAGCTGCCAACTTTGTGTTTCTTTAAACAACTGTATCTCTAGGATGAACTTCTAGAGTTCTGTCAATGTTTTAATTTTGGTAGATATTACCATATTACCAAACTAATATTTAACTCATCTTTGAGAAACTTATTTATCTAAATTAAGCACTAGAAAAAAACAGAAAATACATATAAAGCAAAAAGGGGAAAAAAAACCTTCCCCACTCATAATTTAATGAAACTAATATGAAAGTTTTAGCAAAGATCTTCCAGAATTTATATATACATATGTTCAATTATATTTTTTAGAAGTCACACTAGATTTTTTTTCCTACATAAAGTATTACAAATATTTTCAGTAGTAACTATTACTAAATTCCTCTCCATAAAAATGATAGGAAATTAGACTTCCACAGGTAGTTGTGAGCACTCTTACTGTAACTTTTGCCAGCACTGCTGTTTACTTTGTGATCTCTATCAAACTGGTATGTAGGTGGGTTTTCACTTCTTTTAATTTGCATTTATTAATAAAGTTGAACTATTTTTCAGGCTGTATTTCTATTATGAATTGCCTATATCTGCCCTTTGTCCATTTCTGTATGACATCTGATTAGTATTTTGCAAGAATATTTTGAGTTTCTGTCATACTGTTTTTAAGACTTAATTTTTTGTCACATCCATCAATATGTTCTTTTATAGTATTATGTTATCAGATACAAGCTAAGTAAGTGCTTGAGTTTATATTCTAGAAAACTCAACATACTACCTATTCAACCCAAATTTAAAAATATCTCCTGAAAAAAATACATCCAACTTTAAAATGGTGGAAATCTCTTTCTTGTCTCAGTGAGCAGAACATAAAATAACTGATAGATTCTCTGAAAGCTACTAGGTTAAAAAGCATTTAGAAGTAACTAAAAACAAAGTAAATTTTTAAAAATTACCTTTGTCTCAAAAGGAGAAATGTGTCATCCTTGGTTATTGTTATTTTGATGATTCTGGTTTTAGTGGATTTGTTTGCTTTTGTTTTTTTTTGGGACAGGTTTGCTATGTAGTTCAGGCTGGCCTTGAACTCACTATGTAGCCCAGGCTAGCCTCGAACTCATAGCAGTTCTCCTGCCTCAGCCTCCCATGTGCTGGTATAACAGGCATGTGCTATCACCCTGCTCAGATGTTAGTGAATTTCTGAAAGTTATATTCTCTGCAAATTTAGTGTTGGCACTTTTGAGTTAATACTAAATTTGCAGAGAATATAACTTTTAGAAATTACACTTAGTGTACAGTATGCTATTTAAAATTATAAAAGAGGGCCGGTGAGATGGCTCAGCGGCATAAGCGCCTGCCTTGCAAGCGCGAGGGCACGAGTTCGACTCCCGGATCCCACATACGAAAAAGGGGCCGGTGATATCGCTCAGCGGCACGGGCGCCTGTTGGCGCGCGAGGTCCTGAGGTCGACCCCCGGCACCCACAAAAAAAAAAAAAATAAATAAAAAATAAATAAAATTATAAAAGAACAATATAATGAAGTGAATGTACATATCGCTTACTTTTAATTGAACATTTTTTTCTACTTTTTAAAATATTTTAAACTAAATTATCAGTCACCATTATTTATTGCTTTTTCTATTGCACTGATCATCTTGATTAAAAACTTGGTTTGAAAAGATGCAGAAATATTATGTGAGAATAAGGAACTCTGGTTAGTCATTTACCTAGATGTGTCACATGTTAACATGTGACCCCATCTGTTTGCTTCCTCTAATGCACACATACACAGTAGTATTTTTGGTTAATTTCTTGGGAGTAAGTTGTAGCTTACATAAATCTTTTATCTCTTAACAAGCATGTAGCTGAAGAATAAAGACATTCCTACACAGGAATGGTAAAATTATTAAATTTAAATTATTTCAGGGCATTTAAATTGTCTAATATGCAATCCATAGTCATATTTTGAAAGTCGTACCAAACAGTTCTTTGTAACAATATTTCTAATCCATGTTTGTAATTTTAAAAATACTTTATACATTAGAGGGAAAGGTTGGTTGTCAGGATAGCAAATGTATTTTCCAATGTCTTCATTTAGACTACTTGTCAAAAAGTGAAATTTATTTTGCTCTAGCTCCATCTGAGAATACTGCCGGCATCTGCCAAAGAACCACAGGCAATTTAAAACTTGGGGTTTCAAGAGTGAGCTACAAAAGCAGCAACCTTGGAGCTAGTGTACACATCCCCATGGTGACTGTCTCGCAGACTGTATTTATCTAGCACATTCATTTTACTCTGTTGAAGAACTGGTCATTACTTCATACCTTAATTCAATATACTTGGAGTGTACAATGAGATCCCACAGTTTCTGACTAAATAACCTTTTTCTTCCTATCCAACTCCATCACCCCTCCCTAATGAAATAAAGGAAGAAGAGTTTACAACAGGTGAAACTTGGAACAGTGAAGCCAAGAATCCAGGTGCCTCTTCTGATGCTGACTGGGGTAACAGCACTGATGATGTGTACTTCTTGGAAGCTACTGAAGATGTGGAATTAGCTGAAGCTGCAGAGAACAGTCTTGTCAGCGCAGGGAGTGAAATTCCTGATGAACTCATTATAGAAGTATTGCAAGAGTAGCTCACTATGGACAACACTTTCAGAACCAGGCTATCATTTGCTTCAAATCTGTGAGATATGATAACAGAAATTAAGTTAGGGGTGGGGGTATGGCTCAGTGGTAGAGCACCAACCTAGTGTGCACAAAGCCTAGTTCAGTCCCTAGCACCACCACATAAAATAATTAAATTATATTAATTTATTAAACCAGTCTATATCAACTGTTTTATCACTCTGTTTTCCAGTTTTGCTTTTTCACTTAAGTAAACCAGTTTTATTGAAAATTAGCATCTATTGAAATTCAATAGAAACCTCCTTATGAATTGTAAGTTTACAAGTTTATTTATACATTAAAACTCTTATGTCTGAGGCAGATTAAGATATCAACATGTTAGAATTTATCAAGACACTAATCAGAAAAGATAATTATGACCTCCAAAACTATTAAGACCATCAAACTGGTACAATTCAATTTGAATGAGAAAGTCATACTAAATCTGGTGACTAGGCCATACTTATTTTTGAAAAAGATTTTTTATTTACAAAAGTACAGTTTCAAAAGGTAATAGGCAGTAGCCTGAGACATCTTCATGTGGGCACATTTCAGTAGGCAGGTTTTCTCATTCCTGGTCAAGGAGCTTCTCTAATTGATGGTTGATATTTTGTAAATGGTGTTCAGCTCCCAAAAGAGTTCTTGCTTTGAATAACAGAGCTGGAAGGCTGGATGAATCATACTGTTGATGAAAGAAAATTATTTAGATTCACAAATAGCAAAACTTTTATCACACTCATTGTATACCTCAAGCTTATGACCAATGCCAATTTTGATAGCACTTTCTGTTACTATTTTCAGTTCTGAATTAGGATCATTAAGAAAACTAGTTTAATTTCCTTAGGACATAATTGACAATGTAAAGCTTGCACTGACCTTCTTATTCTAGAATGCCAGTTGGTTCAAAGAACAGTGGCATCTGAATTATTTAAAGCAGAAGATCATGCTTGGGACAGGTCGAGACTTGGTTTGGGCAAGTGTGCTAGTGCTCTGTGGGGTCTGTTTGGTCTCATGTCTATTTTAAAACACAAAAAGCTGCAAGTCATGTTTACTTTTACTCCAAGAACTGGTGGAATGAGAACACAGCCTATAAAAGTTCATCATAAAAATTCCAAAACCCATCATCTAGAAAAAGTATTGGGGGATCAGTGTTGCCAATCCAAATGTTCTTAATGATTAAAAACAACACAAACCCAATATAGACTAGGACACAGATCTAATTCATGATTTTGAAATAATTAACAAAACCAAACTTTTCTGTTCCAAACTGTATCTGAGGGTGATTAAATTCCTGTTATAAAATTTTATGATACTTGGTAATTTGCTGTTGAATACCATGTTTTCAAGGTGATTTTCTAAGTAATGAAAATTGAGCAGACTATGACTACCCCCACATGATAATAGAATTTGTTTCTGGCATACAACTTACCATATATTGAGAATTCAGATTGGCAAATATTTGAGAGCTTAATGTATTCAAGAAACTACAGGCACCTTCTCTCAGGAAAAGGGTGGAGGGGAAGAATTCCATCTGGTGCTAAATGTTTCACGTAGGAAAGAGGTAAGATATACCCAAACTATACCAAACATCTATATTTTATCAGGCAATAAAGATGCTATGTATATATATACCATATATAACATGCTTTATATATGCTAAATATACCAAGTTAGGCACATCTTGGAAACTACTGAATTAAATGATAAACTTGGTTACATTTTACAGCTCACAGGCGTTGCTATTTAACAGGCCCTGCTACAAAAGGCACTGAGCGTACACAAAGAATGACGTGTGAGAGTGGTCTCTTTCAAACATAGGAGTCTCTAAATCTTGGTTTCAAGGCTGGGGATGTAGCTCAGGGGTAGAGTACTTGCCTAGCATGCAGGATGCCCTGGGTTCAATTCTCAACACCAACAAAAAAAGTACTGGTTGTAACCAAACTGAATCAAGCTACTATTAATTCCAACATATTTAGTAGCCAGATTTTCTACTCTAAACAATAAACTTTAGACTAGTCAGGCACATTAAAAGCCTTTACAAATATTCTATTTCCAGATATCTAATATATGAACAAATCTTCAGCTTAAAATCCACTTACATAAGTGTTCAAATGTAAAACTGAATTTAGAAGTGAAGATTACAAGTTTTAAATAGGATATATGTAGACGTATAAAATTATATATTAGGGTATACAAATACATAATGTTTTTCTATAAAACATTTCTATTAATCTGGGCTGAGTGTTATAACAATAGTGGTAAAAATCCAGAAGCAGCCACAAAGTTTATTAAAACAATAATCACATTTTTCCTACCATGTTCTTTTGTGTTTCTCAACCCCAAAAAACCATTCATGTGAGATAACATGTATTTTTTAGACAGAAGATGCTGTGAACATGGGCTAGACAAACAGCATAAGAGGATGGTCTTTTGAACATGTCTGAGTGATCTATGTTGATGAAAATTATAATAAAGCAGAGCGTGGTTGTTCAGTTGTACACAAGAGTATATACACTTCCCTTACACATGCAGGAGGATAGGGCCGGGGATAGAGCTCAGCCGCACAGCACCTGTCTGGCAAGTGTTTCCTGGTACCAAAAAAAGAAGAGTATATACCGTTCCTTGAATAGATGAAATTCAGTTCTCAAGTGTGAATCAGTGATTCTGGATTTTTTTCTACTCCTCTAGCCTTCATGAAGTAGCTAAAAAAAGTGATTATACAGTAAATTTTCACTGATTTAATAGTGATGATGTTCCTTCATCTTTTGCCAAGCTTCCAGTACTCCAGCATGCACATGTCCTCTACAATCTGAAGCAATTAAAAAGTAAAAATCAAACTTACCGTTTCCTTTACTTTTGGTTCTTTCTCTTGAACATCTGAATAATCTTGATAAAGCTGTTTTAAGTTAGATAAGAAATATGTGGCATTCCTAAGGGATGACTTTCTCTCCTTAAGTTCATTGTATTTTGTTTGTAGTTGTTTCAGCTGTGGTTCTAACCTAGAATAAAAATTGGTATTTTTCCCCTAAATAAATGACATAATAAAGTTCCATAGCCTCTAGTGTATAAGACTGAGTACATAAGTATACTGAGTGAAGTATGAAAATCAGGAGGTGTACACTAGATGATTTATCTTTGGCTCTTAATTTATGAATAGTGAAAGTCCAAGTTTCAAAATCCCAATGAACAAATAGCAGTGAAACCCACAGAAGAACATGCCTTATATATGCTAAATCTACCAAGTCATGCACATCTTTGGAACTACTGAATTAAATGATAAACTTGGTTATATTTTACAGCTCACAGGCATTGCTATTTAACATCAAACTGGACAAAAAGTTCTATCAAAACTCCACTTTCCAAGGTCTAATAAAATCAATGCAAAAACTATCACAGGGCCTGGAATGAAAAATGTATGACCTTGGCCAACTGTTTCACCTCTCAGTGGCTTAGTTTCTTCACCTATAAAATAAAGGAGATAATAGATTTTATGGCCCAATAACAAATGAGGAAAGGCTGACAATGTTTATTTTGCTAAATGAAGATATAAACTATTCTAATACAATTTTATAAAAGAAAAGCACTTTTAACAGCTCTTCATGTTGAACAAATGAGCATTCTGGAGAAGTCACCATGGAGCTGGCAGGGCTGTGGTCAGAGGTGCAGGCCTGAGGCCACTGCTGCCAGCCGATCCTGGCTCCCTTCTCCCCGGGGGTGTGACAGTGCCAATTACTCTCCTGGGCCTTGGGGTTTTCACATGCAAAGGCAAAACCAGGACATACCACACTATTTCTTACTATCCCTTTTTAAAATATACTTCTCTAATTTCTCAATTATATCTAGAAAAGAAGCAAGAAATTTTAAAAATATATCAGCATGGTCTCACATTGATGGCGAGTGTTAAAGAGCCATAAAAATAGTTATAATTTATATCACAGCATTAGAGAGATGACTAATGGGTTAATAAAGCACTTACGAAAGTGCCCTGCCACATGGAAAGCTTTTAAGTGTTACTATCATTATTATATTACCTTTAATTTTCTTATTTTGGCCTGGACCAATGAAAACTTTATGATGGACCAGTGTCTTTCCATAGACTAAGTCTGGAAACAAGTGAACTAAACAACAAATTTCTCTCTCTCATAAATCCTATGGCAGTCTTTTCTTTAATTATGCACTGTCTTTCCTATTAATACCACGTTCTTTTTTTATTTGTTTGTTTTGGTGGGTACCGGGAGTCGAACTCAGGACCTTGCACTTGCCAGGCAGGCACTTATGCCACTGAGCCATCTCACCAGCCCTTACCACGTTCTTTCTGAAGCTGTTTTTTGTTTGTGGTGCTAGCGATTGAACCCAGGGTCTTGTGTATGCTAGACAGGCACTACCACTGAGCCACACCTCCAGCCCTCCCAAGCCATTTTAGAGCTGCTAAAGAGTAGAAAACATAGCTAACCCTGCTTTCCTCCAGCTCACACAGCAGTCCTGGCCTCCGAAGAGGGCCAAAAAACATATGTAGGCTGCCAGGTTCGTGTGTGTCTCCATCTTCCTAACCAGCCCTCAGAGACAGCCCAGGCCTGCAAAGTTTTCTTCCTGCCCAACACTGGTGAATACAGATTCACAAGTGCAGATCCAAGATGTACATTTCAACAACAATAATATAAAGCGTGCTTTTCTGCTCGTCACTGTGAAGCACTTTGTTTATTTACTCAATTCCCACACCCCCACTCTGAAGTGTATGAAGTGTATCTATGGTACCCATATATAAAAGAGGAAACAGGCATTGGGAAGTAACTTGTCCATGGTTGCACCACCATTAAGTGGCAGAACCTGGATTCAAACACAGGCAGTCTAATTCCAGAGTGTACACATTACATCTCCAATGAGGCTGCCTGAGGCTAGAGCTAAGATGTTGGGAGATAGATTGGTGCTGAGTTTTCCTTTGCTAAAAGGTTTGGCAACTAGGCAGCATAACCTGGCTCCACTGAACATTCAAACGCAAAGATAACCTGGGGTTTTGATATGACACAGCAGCAAATATCACTCTCCCAAACGCCACACTGTACTGTCCTTTTAGGTAATTCTCAAAACAGGATTTTGATATTATCTTACCGAAGCAGTTCATCCTGGACTTCAATCAAACGCTGCCTTTTCTTTTCCGTATCAGAAATCATCTAGGTAATACAATAATTTCCTTGTTAAATTCTTGTGAATGTTTGAGCACTATATGTACATCGTGCCTGGTATTAGAAGTGCAGAGAGAAACAAGACAGTGGAAGTATAGCCTAGCTGTTGGTCTTTAAATCACTGAGGGTGTTTCTTTAATGGAGACTGGGACCCCAGCCCCGTCCTTGCTCTCTTTTGCTCTGTGGCTCAGAATGGTAAGCAATTTTGCTCTGTCAAATGCTCCTGCCACCATGTGCTGCCATGCCACAGGCCCAAAAGCAACAAGGTCAAAAAATGGACAGGAACCTTCAAAACTGAGAACCAAAATACATTTTTCTCTTGTAAGTTTATCTCAGGTATTTCTTTGGTGATAGAAAGCAGACTGAAATAGGTCCCCATTGCTTAGCTTATATTAATATTATCTAATCAAAAGATCAACCTAATAAAAGCCTGACTACAAAGATAAAATATACAAACTCTAAAGGTTATAAAACCCAAAGTCAAGTCTTACATGTTAGCACTATATAACTACATGACTCTAATCACATGTGTTTACCTTAGCATTCTTCCTTTTCAGATTTTTCAACGTTTGCACTTCTTTGAGCTACACGAAACAGAAAATACATGTATCTTCCAAAATTAAACGTTAGTTTCACACATATCACATTTACTTTTAAAGCAGCATGTGCAATGTATGTAGTTCTAATGCCTTTATTACCATATTGCCAGCAAATGCAAGCTTTTCTCGGACAACTGTGCTGCCTCAGGATTATTTTAAAAAATGTAGATTAACAAATTTATTTCAGTGAGCTTACCATTCCGATGAGTTCTTCTTTAATACTAAAATGAAATTTGTTGATGGCTTCTGTACAAACTTTAGATTCTATTTTTTGTCTGTAAAGGGATAAACAAACAAACAAAAACCCGAACTAGGTATCATGAAAGATTTTGAAAGATGTGTTTATTTGCTTAGTACATAAACACACGGAGTTTGGCATGCAGCATTTTAAATATCTAAGATGGCAGTGTTTAACCTGCAGCCCTTTCTTAGGCTTAAAACAACACTGAGACCATGTCTCAAAAAGAAAATTTTTTTCCCTGAGCCTTTTGGTATGGGCCATCTTAATTCTCTGACGTTGGCCAAGTCTGTAAGTGATACCGAGTGATGTGGACATGCTGACAGCCAATCCTAGTCTTTCCCCACCACCGGAGCTAATAATGACCAGCAGATCTTTCCCCTGCTCGCCTGATAGCAGTTGGAGGAAGACTGTACAACACACTTGGACTAACCATGGAGTGAGCAGCCACAGGCAGCTGTCCACTTCTTCAGAACTACAGAGCTAACCAGAAGAAAATGCCCCTGGGTTCAATCCCAAGTTTAAAAAACGGGGTGGGGACTGATGAGAGGACATCCTCGCCTTCTTCCTGATCTTAGTGAGAAGGCTTCTAGTTTCTCATCACTAAGTAAGATGCTAATTTTCTACACATTTTTTAAACAAGTTAGAGAAGTTACCCCCTATTCCTAATTTTACTGAGTGTTTTTATCATGAATGGGTATCGAATTTTGTCAAATGTTTTTCCTGCATCTATTAATATCACTTTTCTCTTCATTGGCCTCTTAATGTGATTATTTTCTAAAGCTGAATTAGCCTTGCATACGTTGGATAAATTCCACTTAGTTGTGGTAATTCTTTTTTATACATTGTTCAATTCAATCTACTAACATTTTAAAAGAAGTTTTATGTTCATTTTCATGAGAGACAGTGGTCTATTGTATTCTTGTGTCTTTAATTTTGTTATTAGGGTAATGCTGGCCTTAAAGAATGAGTTTTGAGGTATTCCTTCTGTCTGTATCTTCTGAAATATTCCAGAGAACTAGTATAATTTCTTAAATATTTGGTAGAATTCACCAGTGAACATATATGGGTCTAATGATTTCTGTTTAGGGAGGTTATTATTAAGTTTTTAAAAGCAGATACAGTATTTTGCAGATAATCTTTTTTTTTTTTTTTTTCAGTTTTACCAAATTATCTTTCAAGGAATTAGTCCATTTCATAGCAGTTATCAAACTTGTAGGCATAAAGCTGTTTAAGTATTTCTTTAGTATCCTTTTATTATTCATACAGTTTACTGATGTATAATAACATTTCTTTCATTTCTGATATTAGTAATTTGTACTCTCTTTTTCTTTTAGCTTGGCTAGAGCCTTATTTTTATTTTTCAAAGAACCAACTTTTGATGCTGTTGATTTTTCTCTACTGAGTTCCTGTTTCCGATTTCACTGACTTCCACTCTAATTTTTACTTTTTATTTCTGATTACACTAGATTAAATTTATTTTTTTTAGTCCTAAAGTGAAAGGTTAGATGACTGAGGCACTGTTTTTGTTGTATCCCACAAATTTTGATAAGCTCTGTTTCCATTTTCACCTCATGCAAAATACTTTTGAATTTCTCTTCTAATTTGTTCTTTGACCCATATATTGTTTAGAAGTGTGTTGTATAATCTCCAAGTATTTTCAGATCCATCAAGTATCTTTCTGTTACTGATTTCTAATTTAATTCCTCAGTGGCCTGAAAGCAGACGTATGATTTCCATTTTACATTAGGTAAGGTGTGTTCTATAGCATATGGTCTATTTTAGTAAATGTTACATGAGATCTTGAGAAGAATATGTATTCTTGGTTCACAGATACCCGTTAAGGTTACGCATTTCAGATGTCATATTTTTAGGCTAGGGCAGCTCAGCCAGTAAAATCTAAAATATATTCCAAAATCTAAAAAAATGCTGAAATCTGAAATGCTTATGGATTCAAGTATTTTGACAAGGGATACCCAACATGTACACTGTATTTTTGTTTATCTGTACCATTTCTTTTTGGTTCTTCCTTAGAATTTATTACCTCTCTGCTTATATTGCCCATCTTCTCCAAGAATATAAACAAATGATTACAATGCACATGAAAAGATGTTCCATATACGAATCATGAGGGAAATGCAAACCAAAACTGTAATACTACTTTACACCCATTAGGCTGGTGACTATAGAAAGAACGAACAAACAAAAAAAACCCAGAAAGCAAATGTTTGTGGAAAAACTAAAGAAGATACAAATGACATTTATGCTCATGGATTGGAAGACTTAATACTGTTAAAATGTCCATCCTACCCAAGACAATCCACAGGCTGAATGTCATCCCTGTCAAAATTCCAATGGCAGTTTTTACAGTAATAGGGAAAAAAAAAAAAAATCCTAAGACTCATATAAACTATCTAAAGACCTCAAACAGCCAAAAACAATCTTGGGAAAGAAAGAGCTGGAGGCCTCATACTATCTGATTTCAAAACTTACTACAAAGTTACAGTAATCAAAATGGCATGGTGCTGGCAGAAAGACAGATCTATAAGACGAAAACAGAATACAGAACCTAGAAACAAACATATATATTTATGATCTTTGGCAAGGGTGCCAAGGTTATATAATGGAGAATGGTAGTCTCTTCAAAAGTGTTGGGGAAAATGAATATATGCAAAAGATGTATCTTATATGTACCATATACAAAAACTAATTCAACATAGATTAAATACTTACATGAAGACCTGAAACTGTAAAACTCCTAAAATAGAACATAGGGGAAAACTTCATGACATTGGACTTGGTGATAATTTCTTGTATAACATATCAAAAGCAAAGGGAACAAAAGCATGGATAGACAAATGGGGTTAAATCATACTTAAAAACTGCACGACGAAGGAAACAATCAAGGCAATGAAAAGGCAACCCACAGAAAGGGAGAAAATACTTGCAAACTATATACCTAAGGGATAATATCCAGAATGTATTTAAAAATTCCTACAATTCAACCACACACACACACACACACACACACACACACACACACAAAATAATCCAATTTGAAAATGGACAAAAACCACAAAGACATTTCTTCAAATAAAGTATACAAATGTCCACCATGCACTTTGTTTTCACCACACTAAACACAATGGAAATGCAAATGAAAACCACAATACAACTTTATACCTATTAGGATGGCAATTATATATAAAAATCAGAAAATAATTGTTAGCAAGAATGTAGAAAAATTGGGAGTTCTTGTGTATTGATGGTAGAAAGGTAAAGTGGTGTAGTTCTGCAAAAAAACAGTATGGCAGTTCCTGAAAAATGTTAACATATTCCCACCAGCTTGAACAACTGATGTTACATCCATGACTGTCCCATGGGCAGTTTGTACCACTGGTGGTACAAACGGACCTAATCACTTTTATTGGTCTTTTTACTAGTAAAATTAATAAAAAGCCACCTGATGGGACAATCATAAATGTACCACTGGTGGTTCAAGCTGCCCAGCAGGGAGACATACAAATTACAGCCCCACTGTGCATGTGTTAAATACAGAATTATCATATGGCCCAACAATTCCATTCCTGGGTATATAAGCACAAGAATTGAAAGCAAGGGCATAAGACAGGAACCCTGCGGGGCATGGAGTCAGGAGTAAGGAACTAGCAGCTCTGGAGACAAGGAGCTTGAAGCATGAGGGCAGATAGGGACTTGAGCTTGAAGCAGGAGGAACAAGGGCTTGAAGCAGGAGGGACTCAAACAGACTATTTGTACACCAATGTCCACAGTAACATCCACAGTAGCCAAAAAGTAAGAATAATTCAAGTGTTCACTGATGAATGGACAGAGAAAATGTGGTATACACATGACAGAATATTACTCATCCTAAAACGGAGTCATTCTGACACAAGCTACAACATGGAGGAACCCTGACGAGACTGTGCTAAGTGAAATAAGCCAGTCACAGAAGGCCGAACACTACATGATTCCACTTATATGAGGCACCTACCGTGATCAGATTTATAAAGACAGAAGGTAGGATAGTGGTCACTGGGGAGGAGGAGAAACAGTGAATTGTTTAATGGGCACAGAGTTTCAGCTTTGCAAAATGAGTAAGTTCTACAGCTGTGTTGCACAAGAAGATGCAAAACTGAACATTTAAAAATGCTTGATGGTACACTTTGTTTTCACCACAATAAGAGAATACTTCTATATTTCATACCTATCGGGATGGCTGAAATACAAAATGGTATTCCAGATGTGACCGAATGTGATTTCACTGGTGACAGAAACACAGAGCATCCTGGATGACAGCACTCTGCCCCGAAAGTCTTCAGGGGAGACCATGGCACAGATCTGAGAGCAAGGGGATTAGACTAAGGACAAGGAGTGGGTTGACCAAGGTTAGTGGGACACAGATGCCCAGCGCCCGCCAGCATATTCTACAGCACTGTTGAGAGTTTCTCCCACCAACTCCGCTCTGGAGCTGGACAGAGCAGTGTGCCAGGCCTTACTGCCTCTTCCCCATGGCCGCCTTAGATCCCCTGAAAATAAGCTCTACTAAATAAAGTCCAAGACCACAATATTGGCAGTGAGGCCTCAAATGTGGGTTATGCGGAGTTCCTGGGTATATAAGCACAAGAATTGAAGAAGGCAAATCCAGCCTTTCTAGATTTTCACAATGCCCCTTGCTGTGGATGGCAGCCTTGTTTGTGAAGGCAGGTGGTGGATGTTGTAACCTGACAAGGCTAATGCCATCTTATAAACAAACTGCCATTTCGCCTGTCCGGCTCCTGCTTCCCGCCAAATACCGTTAGATAAGCTTCGCCTTTGTTTAGGCTAGATAAATTCCATTTCTGTTAAAGTTGCAATTCCCCCGTAGTGACGAACTGCACCTTCCCGCCTTCTGGCAACCCATAATAAGATGTTCCTTTTGCCCAATGAAATAATGCCAAATACCCCGCACCTAAAAGCCTAACCAATAAGTTTATAAAATTACTTTATTAACCATCGCTATTGGCTTCTGTACAACTGCTTGTTACTATAAAAACAGCACTCTAACCGCCCCCGGGGCTCCTCTTTGTTCTGGCATAGAGGACGCCGCTGGGTACCAGCTAAAATAAAGAGCTCAATTTTTCCTTTTTGGACATCCTCCCTTTGTAGTCTCAATTACTGAGAACAACAGTGGACAAATCCCCAGAGCACTGTGAGAGGACCAGACTTAGTCTTGGAGCGGAAGTGAAGAATACTACTAGTTTAAATGCAGAGTGGCTGAAAGGAGTGCTTCCTTTGCCCTTGTTTCCTGCTTTTCTTCCACTCCTGCAATCTCCCAGGCACTGTGTTGTAGCCTCTGCCCTCCTGCTTCAAGCTCCTTGTCTCCAGAGCTGCTAGTTCCTTACTCCTGACTCCATGCCCCACAGGGTTCCTGTCTTATGCCCTTGCTGGCTGCAAGCCCCGTGGACACTGCTCTCAGGGAGGCCAGCAGCGTTCAAGGCATGGCTGGCTGGTCCACATCCCTCAGCTCACTCTGCCAGGCCACCCTTCTGGTAACAACTTTTTGCTGCTATTTTGTACTTTAGGAATTTATTGCGGGGATGGGAAGGGAGAAGAGTGGAGAGGAGGGGAGGGGAAGGAAAGAATGAAACCAGGCTGTGATTGTAAGGCCTGGAGAAAAACAGATGGAAATTAATTTGAGGCAGCTGTTTCCTTCCTAACCCCCGGGCTAGAGAATGACTGCCTGTCTATCTCCTCCCTATGCTGCCTCTCTCTGGAGGGTGTGGGACAGCCTCCTGGGTCATGAGTGACTGAGACTCCCAGCCTAGGGCTTATCCACCTCCATCTCTTTCAGGGGAGCTGACAGGAAGTGGGATGTGGCCTCCTCCCACACATGTTGCCTGGGGGAAACAAGCTCAACAGCGGAACCAATAACACTGCAGGAAAACGACTATTTCAAAAGGAAAATACAAACAAGGTCAGTCTATCAGAAACATAGTTTAGAATAGATGATCCAATAATTTGAAATTAGCCTAATAAATATATGTATCCTGGCATGTTATGGAAATGTAAAATTATCTAAAACATAATGACAACGAAAACACTATATGTTAAACCCTATAGGATAAGCAAAAGCGGTGCCTCAGGGGAAATTTATCAGATCCATGAATCACAACATCAGAAGACTTACTTATACTCTTGGAGGGTTTTCTCAAATGCAGATAAAATAATATCCAACTCCATGATGTCACTGGTTTTCTTTCCTTCTAGACACCAAATATGCACACTATCAGATATATCTAGAATATTAAGAAAGGTCAATTTTATATACTGATCATTCATAATTTGGCTCTAAGTTGACAGTTCTGGAAGCCTGAAAAAAAAACAAATTGCTTATGATAGCTACTGCTGAAAAATCCTCTGGGAGCTGTATTCAGTTCCCAAACTTCTACCTCTGCTGTCACTACCTGCTGCAAAAGCATCATAACCTCTAAATTACCTTGCTGTGCCCTTATTTTTTCATCTGCTGTTATCCAACACAACTAGTGATAAAGCTCTTCCCTGTTCACTGTATAATCTAAATTATTGTCTAAACAATAGGCCATGTATAAATACACAAGATTATTCAGTGTATTAATTTATAAAGCTATAGTAATATATAGTAATACTGTGTACCAAACAACAGGAGAGGCGAAGCTCACCACATGAAAAGAAAAGAAGATCGTGTGCAGGAGCTCCAAGGCACCGACACATGAATGGAGCCTTTTCAGAACTTCTGCCCTGGCGCAGCCACCAAGTGAGCAAAACTGCCCAACCAGGAGTGTAAGGAAATAAGATGGTGATGGCTGCAAATCAGCAGGCGGCAAACATCTGTAATTACCAGACAGTAAATACTGTTGGCCTTATGGCCCAACTATTCAACTACTGTTGAAATGTAGCACAATAGGACCTAGAATCACACCTAAAAAAGAGTCTAGCAGTGTACCAATAAAAGTTTATTTTCAACAATAGGCAAGAGCCCAAATATCTATACAGCATATTTTTCTGACTATTATTTTAAACCACTAAGTTTTGTGGTAGTTTCTTGTGCATTAATAGATACTCAAAACACTAGCTGAGCACACTTAAGGCTGTGCAAGATCAGACAAGCTTTCTGGTCTGAGTCTCAAGTTTTTCATCTGTAACAATGGGAAGAACAACAGTACCTATACTTCACAGCTGAGGATTGAAGTGAGAATGATACTAAATGCTCAGCGTGATGACTGGCACATAGTAAACATTCCACTGTTTTTGCTGCTACTGATTTATAAAAATAGATATAAGTAGGAGCAGAAATTAGTCAGTGGTACTCTGATAATGCTTCTAGCTGCTAACCCCAATGCAGCCACCATCCCCTTGGTTCCCAAATCCCTGCCTATTCACCTAAACTCAGTTTACCAGGAATCTTAGAAAAACAATCTGTACAGAATAGTCTGGCTTTTGGAAAATAATACCTCCACATATTAAGAACCATTATTTAAAGCCTGTCCTTTCTTTTTTAACTTAACCTTTTTTATTTTAGCATCAGAATTTTTATTATGATTTATTTTATATACACAATAACATTTATGTGTGTGTGAGATATAAAGATGAATAATAAAAAGGATGCCCATGGGCCTACAATACAGCTTAATGAAGAGAACATTAACAGACACTGAAATTTCTTGTATCCCCCCTCCTCAAATACATCCCCCTGCCAACCATGCAGGTAACCATCATTCTGAAGTTTGTAGGTATCATATTATTAATTTTTTTTTTTTTTTTAATGTGGGTACTGGGAGTCGACCTCAGGACCTTGCGCTTGCCAGGCAGGCGCTTATGCCGCTGAGCTATCTCACCAGCCCCATATTATTAAATTTTACTGCACATGAATATAATCTTAATGTATAGTTTAGTTTTGCATGTTTTTGACCATTTTATATTATATTGATATGAAAGTGAAAATTCTACTTTTGTATTCTATTCTACTGCATAAATATACTACAATTACCAATTTTACTGTAATAGGTTTTCCTAGCATAAAAATAATGCTAGGCCCGAGTTCGACTCCCGGAACCCACATACGAAAAAGGGGCCGGTGATATCGCTCAGCGGCACGGGTGCCTGTTGGTGCGCGAGGTCCTGAGGTCGTCCCCCCGGTACCCACAAAAAAAAAAAAAAAAAAAAAAAATAATGCTAGGAGCACTTATATACATGTTCCGTGGACAAGTATAAGAATTTCTAGTAAGTACACCCACAAGTGACTGCTAGGTTTTCAAAGTCTGCCCATTTTCAATATTACCAGAGGGTTGCCAAAATGATTTTCAAAGTAATTATATCTCTTTGTAGCTATACTAGTTAAGGATTTCCATTGAGGACAATCCTGTTAAATAGTATGGAACTGAAAAACCAAAATATTTACCAGTCTAGTAGGTAAAAAAGGGTGTTTGTTATAGCTGTAATTTAGATTTCTGTAATTAGTAATTGATATAGTTTCAGTTGGCCCATGTGTTAACAGTACTATTGAGAGGTGGTAGAACCCTTAAGAAGTGGGGCTTCATAGAAGGTCTTTAGGTCATTGCAAGGATGCCCCCAAAGGACTGTAGTACCTGCCCCTTTCCTCCTCTTCTCTTTTGCTGCCTGGCCATGAGTTGAGCAGTTCTGCTTTGCCATGTGCACCTGCCATGATGTGCGGCCTTAACACTCACCCAAGGAGCCAACTGATCATGAACAGAAAATTCCAAAAATGTGAGCCAAAATAAACCTTTTCTCTTATACTGTAAGTTGATTATTTTAGGTATTTTGTAGAAAGCTAACACAGAAACAGACTCTCTTCAAATGTTTATTTTATTCTGTTTATTCTTCTGTGAAAATCTATTGGTGTTATTTGCTCATTTTTCTACTAGTTTATCTTTTCATTCACTTTTTAGGAGTTTGGTAATTACTTAAATATGTTGCAATATCTTCTTTCAGCTTGTTTTTCAACCTGTGCCTTCCCATAATTATGGTCTCTTGATAAGCGTAAGTCCTTAATTTTAATGAAGTTAAAGTTACTAAGATTTTTGTGTCCTATTTAAGAAATCCTTCTCAATTCACAGTAATAAATTCCTATCTTCTCTAAAAATTGTCAATTTTTACCTTTCATATTTAAGTCTTTAATTCATTTAGAACTACTTTTTATGTGTGTGCTGTGTCAGAGAAGTTGTTTCCTTTTTCGATAGGGGAGACATGGTGACCTGTCCCCACATCTCTGTCATGCATTTTATCAAATTTACACACACACAGAGGTTTCTTCTGGTCTATCTTTTGTGTCATTGTTCATAGGCTAGAAGTAGCTGTTCCTTAAATGTCTGTTAGACACACCTATACTAGAATTGAGGATTTTGAGTAGTCTACTTCATAGAAAAACTACTAATTGAATTTCTTTAATAGTTATAGGATTATTCTAGATTTTTTTCTTTAATAGTTTTATATAGCCTTGTATTTTTCTAGATATTAATGTGTTTCAAGGTAGAGGATCTGTTTTTCAACTACTTTAAATTTATATGTTGTTTTCTATATTCTTAGTAACATTTCAAACTTACAGCTCCTGATGAGAGTACAGAATTATACAACTACTTAGGAAACAACAGTGTCTAAAGTTTGACAGTTTCTTGTAAAATTAAACATACACCTATCCTATAACTCAGCAACTATATTCTTTGTATTTACCCAAGAGACATAAAAACATGTTTCTAAAACATGTGTATGAAAATGTTCACAGTGGCTTTATTAATGACAGCCAAAAACACAACTCACTTAGCCATCAATAAAAGACCAGATAAAGTGTGGTATACTCATGCACTGGATACTACTCAGCAATAAAAATGACTCAGAACAGTATGAATGAACCTCCAGAGTCCATACTATGCAGTGCCATCTACAAGAAACTATAGAATGTGCAAAATTAATCTACGGTAGAAAAAAGAATTCTCAAAGAAATCGCCCCTGGGGATGTGGAAGTAGGGACTGACTGAGGCCCAGGGAAACTTCCTAGAGTAATGGGAAGCATTTATATTTCGATAGTGCTTTGAGTTACACATATAATTGCATTTTCAAAACTCAAGTGATTACACACTTGAGATCCAGGCATTTCATTGTATGTGTATTTTATATTAACAGAAAAAATTGTTAACAAACATTGAACTCTATTGAGTGAATGACGTGTGAGCTAAGTATTTCAGAAGTATACTGACATCTGTTGCTTATTTTAAAATACATTAACTATTAACTACTTAACATAAGTATTAACTACTTACCCGTCTAACTGCACATGTTTTTTGTTAATTTTTATAAGATAACAGGAAATATAAAAACAACAATTTTATCAAATTTATTCAGTACAAGAATTGACTGGTTGAAATGACACCTGGCCAAGGGACACTCAGTAAAGTCAGTACAGAAACAAACGAGCGCCCCAAGTAATGCTCGGGATAAACTGTTAAGTGGTTAATGGACAGAAAGTGATAAAGCAAGTATGATAAAATGTTAAGTGTAAAATCTAAGAGGTAGATTATATACTGTAAAATTCTTTCAGATTTACTGTATATAGAAATTTTTCATGACAAAATGTTAGAAAACAATGTTGCTCCAAAGTCATATATTACTTTTAGAAGTGGCAATTGTATGAACTTACAATTTGCTACTTTAACAAATAATAAATCTTTTCTCATGAAATCCTTGAATAAGTGTCAAAGTATAAAATACCATCTTGTACCTGAGTCTATGGCTTCACTTCTTGTTTGCTTCCTTTTGCCAGGAGACATTTTCCCTTTTTTCTGAATTTTCTACCAAAAAAATTAAAAGTATAGATTTTTATTTAAGAAAAGCTTTCTTGTACTTAAAACATAAGAACTAACACACTGTTATCAAGCCAGGTTCAGTGGCACACGCCTGTAATCCCAACATGTAGGAGGCTGAGCACCCCCAGTCGAAAACAAAAAGATTAAAGAAAGGAAAGGAAGACAGTACTGTCAGTCAATATTTAAGCTAAAATTCTCACTTAGTTCTAAATTAATATTAGTCATAAATATCTAACAGATAAAACATTGTAGAAAATAAAACACGGAACTTCCTGTTGACTTTTAACAATCACTGCAATGGAGGAAGTTGAACTTTTAATATTTAAGATAACAATGTATGGAATCAGCTCAAATTTCTGCTCACAGCCTCATTAAGAACCACTTCTTATAGCTCACACAGGAGGGAGAAAATGGCTCCCCTCCACCATTCTGGGTTCTTTGTGCAGGCTACCAAAAAAACTGACAGATTAACAGGGGAAAAACCATATTTAATTACCAACACACACATAAGGGCCCACCCACAGGAGGCCCACAAAACATGAGACCTGAGCTAAGAAAGGAACAGGAACCTGGGCCTCTGAGAGGGGGAGTTCACAGAAGCTATGAGAAGGAAATGTGGGGTGAGTAAAGGTGGTCTTGTATGCAGATGAAAGTGTCTCAGATAAGTCGCCTCCTACTTTCTGATACAGATACTTTTACTAATGTAGATTCCCTTTATAGATGCAAATTGCTTTTACAAAACCATAAGTTGCCAGGCATGGTGGTGCACGCATATAATCCCAGCACTGGGAAGCTGAGGCAGGAGGACTACCGCAAGTTCTAAGTCAGCCTGGACTACATAATGAGTTCAAGGCCAGCCTGAACTACATAGCGAGACCCTGTCTCAAAAAAAACAAGAACAAAAGAAAAAAAACCCATACCTTTTCAGAGCTACTTCTGTGTCTGCAATTTCTCAAAATAATCAGCTCGAAATATGCAAAAGAAGTATACTTTGGGGTGGCATATTCTGGCTCCTGCAGTTATATTTTTTTGAGGAGTTGTCCTAAGTCAACACTCTTGTCATAAACGACCATGAAATGGGGGAAGAGGTACAACTTTATTCAGGCATCAGACAATGGGAAAAATTCTGGGTTCCCTGACAAAAGGTAAACTCAGAAGGTGTCCATGTCTGGATACCCACTCCTGTCTGTCAGGCAGAAAGATCATACTTAGGGGTAAGAGTCATAAACTAGAGCGTGCATTCTTACACAGGGCCATCTGCTCCTACCAGGGCAAAAACTGGTTCCCAGGGGGAAGATACAAAAAATCTTAGGCCAAAGGGACCCAGAACATAAAGTGATACACAGTGTAGTTGTGGCATTAGTTTAATTTTATGTTTGTGGGAGAGGATGATTTGGAGGAAAAATGTCTACCTAAAAAGCTTCTTAGGGAGGATAATAACTAAAACAGGTTGAGAATCACTGCCCTAGAGTAAGGCCTACTCTAGACCGACCCCAATAAAGCCTAAAAACAATCTCCGATGAGACCCACCAGGGAGACAGAGTGGAAGCTGTGGTAAGCGGAAGTCTAAGGTGCCCCGCCCAAGTATGGTACCTGTGAACACGACAGGACCATCGCTCTCATGATTATGTAAACCATGTAAGACTCCCCTGTAGTAGCCTGAAGAGAGTGTTTGGCTGCCATCCTGGGAGAAGGCAACCAGCACCTGAGGGCACCATGAAGGCATTGAGATGACCCCTGCCTGGAGCTAAAGAGAAGACAGGGACCTTAGTCTTAAACTCTGAGAAACTGAATTCTCCCAACAACCTGAAAAATTTTAGATGAGGAGCCTGAGTCTCAGATGGGATTTCAGTCCTGGATAGATCTTGATTTCTGCTTTCCAAGACCCTAAGCAGAGAAGCCAGCTAACTTGAGCCCAGACTTTGACCTATAGAAACTGTGATAATAAACATATATTGTTTTAAGCCACTAATATTGTGGTAACTTGTTATGTAGCACCTGAAAACTAATATAGTGCTGAGTCTCATTAAGTTAGAGATACTGAGGAAACACCTCAGCCAGTGATGGCAAACGTTTTAGAGCTTTCGATGATACAAACAGTGCACTGTGGCACACATGCCATAAATTCACCGCCACTGCCTTAGGCATTCCACAAATTGACCCTAACAATGGACAAAAATTAAGCCTACAGACCATCAAAATGATCAGCAAACAATCAGCTAAATCTGCTAGAATAAGAGTTAACATTACTCACAAGATATAAAATTCAATCAACAACCTATCAATGACAATGGCTATTACACAATTAAGAAGTACTAGATTTGAAATGTCACACAGGAAAATGTGATCCGTAGAAAAGACAGAAAAAAAAAATACAATAGAAACTAACCCAAACCAGACCCAGACAATGGCAGATAATGCATTTAGAAAATAAAGACTTTAAAGAAACTATCATAATTATGTCTAAGAAAGTAAAGGAAAGAAATGGTGGTCTTAATAGAGAATCTCATCTGTGACCATTAATCATGATAGTCAATTTGAGGGGATTAAGGAATGCATAGATGAGTGAAGCACACTTCTGGATGTATCTAGTGGGTCACAGAGGCATGGCCTTGGGGACTGCGTATGGTCCCTGGCCCCCTACTTCCTGGTACTGTTCCCCCATTCTGCTTCCTGGCTGGCATGGACTACACTGTGTGAGCCAATGACCTTGCCTCTTCTAAGTTGCAGATGTCAGGTATTTAATCTAGCACCAGGAAAGCTGACTAATACATCATCAGAGAAACAGAAACTATAAAAAGAACCATTCTAGAACCAAAAAACATATAACTAAAAAGAAAAAAATCATTAGGCGTTATATCAGCTTTCAGTGGCTACTGTAACAACCTACCACAAACTTGGTGGCCTAAATCAACAGAAAGGGATACACTGACAGCCAACAGTTGTGTGGGGCTTTTTGTTTTTGCAGTGGACGGAATGCAGGGCCTTGCTCATTCTAGGCAGGTGCTATACCACTGAGCCACACTCCATCCCTTATACTCTGACAGTTCCCAAGGTCATAAATCTGAAATCTGTCTTAACTGAGCCAAAACCAAGGTATCAGCAGGACAGCACCTGCTTCAAGGGCACTTGCCTCATTCCTTATCTCTTCCAGCTTCCGGTGGCTGTGGCCTTCCTAAGGTTATGGCTGCATCACCCATTCTGTCTTCACATCATCCTCTCCTCTGCGTGGGTTTAATGTCTTTTAGCTCTCACACGAGGAGACTTATGATTACATTTGTGGCCCACCCATGTAAATCAGAATAATCTAGAATTAGGATGTGGGTATATCTTTAGGAGGCACCATTCAGCCACTCCATAGGGATTTAAATACATATTATAAATGGCTACAGAATAGTCAGTGAACTTGAAGACAAAGCAACAAAAATGTATCCAATTTGTAGCATAGAGAAAATAGAGATTCAAAAAGGATCAGAATCTCGGGATCCAAGGAAAAATATGGTATCTAATGATCTAAAGTTTTTATAATAAAAATTCGAAAAGAAGACAGTGATAATTTGGTAGAAAAACTATTTGAAGAAATAATGATTAAACTTTTCCTGGCTTATACTGAGCAGCTCAGCAAATCCCACGGGGGATAAATATGATATATCGAGGCATATGTCATAGTTAATATGCTGAAAACCAAAGAAAAAATCTCAATGGAAGCTGGAGATGAGGGACACTGAAAATGTACATAAGAACAGTGACAAAACTTACTGACTTCTCAGAAACAATGGAGACAAAACACAGCAGAAAAACATATTTAAAGAGCTGGAGAAAAGACTGTCAATTGGAAGTTCTATATCCAGTGAAATATCCTTTAAAATTAGGGGCGAAATAAAGACACTTTCCGATAAAATCTGAGAGAATCTAGCAATGCTAGCAGATGTTTATAGGCCGAAGGAAAAGGTATCAGATGGCAACACACATCTACAGAAAGGCAATAAGAGAACTGGAAAAGAAAAATAAATGGGTAAAAAAATGAAAGACTTTTTTTTAATAATTTTATAAAAGACAACTGTTTCAAACAAAAATCATAATATTGTAAGATCAGATTTATTATATATATATATATATATATATATATATATATATATATGTAAAGCAGATGATAAAAAAAAACAGCACAGAAGATGGGGGACGGAAAAATGGAATTTTGATGCTGTTATATAAGTACATGTATGTAATTCCCAGGTAGAAAGAAGGCAGTAGGGATATAGGAAGTTATAACACAGAGATTCTAAATAGACTTTGCTAATTTAACATATTCCTGCTGGCTTGAGCCACTGGTGGTACATGCCGTCGAGCAGCTTGCACCACCAGATGGGACTGTCCCATGCCACCTGACAGGACTGTCGTGCGTGGCTCAGAGCCTCCCAGCAGTGAGACATATTAACTGCGGCCCCGTCGTGAACGTGTTAAAGATGTACATTTTTAACCCAGGAGTAACAACTGAAAGAAACTGCAGCATAGCTAAGAAGCCATACAGAAAACAGAATACTAAAAAATACTGAATTAATCCAGAATTAGCAACAAAGGGACAAAAATGGGGGTAAATGGAAAACAGTGTAAGAACTGAACCTACTACTTGTACCCACTATAATTAAAGTTTTTTTTTTTTTTTTTTTTTATATGCGGGTACTGGGAGTCGAACTCAGCACCTCGCGCTTGCCAGGCAGGCGCTTATGCCACTGAGCTATATCACCAGCTCATATAGTTAAAGTTTTATACATACATACATATATACATATGGGGGTTGAGACACTATGTAGTCCAGGCTGGCCTTGAACTCATGGCAATCCTCCTGTCCGAGCCTCCTGAGTTCTGGGATTATGGGTGTGTGCCACTACCTGGCTCTAAAGTTACATTTTTAAAAATGGACCGTTTTTTGTTGTTGTTGGTACCGGGGGTCAAACTCAGGACCTCGCTTGCCAGCAGGTGCCCGGGCCACTGAGCCATATCACCGGCCCTTTTTTCGTATGTGGGTACTGGGAGTCGAACTCAGGACCTCGCACTTGCCAGGCAGGCGCTTGTGCCGCTGAGCTAGCTCACCGGCCCTGTCTTTTCTGTTTTTTGTACTTGTATTATTCCTCTTATAAAAGTCCATTTTTGGGCCGGTGAGATAGCTCAGTGGCGTAAGCGCCTGCCTGGCAAGTGCGAGGTCCTGAGTTCGACTGCCGGTACCCACATTAAAAAAAAAAAAAAAAACAGAAAAGACAGATGAAAAATAGCAAGATGGTAGACATAAACCTAACCATATCAACAACTACATAAAAAGTAAATGAACCAAACAATTCAATTAAAAGATATTGTCAAACTGAATACAATCTTGCTGACTATAAGAGCATGAATTGGGGAGACTGGCGATAGGTTGGTTAAAAGGTTCATTTCAGCTAGACAGGAAGAATAAGGTTTTCAGATCTACTACACAGCTTAGTAGAGTACAGTAAAGAAGGAATTTCAAAAAATAACTACAAGGGTAAATTTCAAATGTGTCACACAAAAAAGGGTGAGGCAATAGACAAGCTAATTAACTTGATTTTTA
Source organism: Erethizon dorsatum (assembly GCA_028451465.1). Classification (NCBI taxonomy): domain Eukaryota; kingdom Metazoa; phylum Chordata; class Mammalia; order Rodentia; family Erethizontidae; genus Erethizon; species Erethizon dorsatum. The sequence continues at coordinate 54,453,765 of CM051837.1, read as the reverse complement.
TCATTCCATGTTGTATACATATATCAATGCGACATTGTATCCCACAAATGTATCCACTGTAATTTGTTAATTAAAAATAATAATTAAAATAATAAAGTTTTTGGGAAAAATATCTCAAACTTCAAAGCAGCTGGGTGTGCTGGCACATACTTATAGTCCCAGCTACTGAAGAAGTTGAGGTGAGAGGATCGGTCGGGCCCACAAGTTAGTTTTTTGGGTTTTTTGTCCTTTTTGAGACAGGGTCTTACTATGTATGCTAGGCTGGCCTTCAACTCACTATGTACCCTAGGCTAGCCTCAAACTCACAGTGATCCTCCTGCCTCAGCCTCCCAAGTGCTGGGTTTATAGACTTGTGCTGGCACACCCAGCTGAGCCCACAAATTCAAGGCCAGCCTGAGCACCACAGCAAGGCCTCATCTCAAAAAAACAAGAACAAGAACAAAAACAAGAACAACCAACCTCAAACAAAACAAAACAAAAGACAAGACAAAACATGTCAGAGAACTAAAGAAAATCCATAAAAGTATGTTAAAAAATACCTCCTCTATGTAACTGATAGATCAAGTAGGCCACCAGCTACCTCACCCAAACAATCACAACAAAATATAACATCTGAGCTACACTATCAGTCAACCTGACCTTACCAACGTGAGGTCACTCACAACTACGTCCTGCAGCCCCAAGTTCAAGTGCACGTGGCTGTTCACCAAGACAGACCCAACAAAGAGGTAGACGACACGTATATACTTCTATTTACGGGAAAAAGGAGAAATAAAAATAAATACATCCCTCTGCGCAGAAGGAAACTCTGGAAGAATCTGTAAGAAAGCAATTATAAGGTTGCGTGTCTGTGTTTAGGGGTTGGAAGGTGGAAAGTACAAGACTGGGGAACAGAGACTTTACTATAATGGAAAATTTTTTTCAAACTTGAGAATAATTTATCCAAAACATTAGAGTAACTGAATTAATACAATGACATATTAAGAGCTTGAACAAAAGATATTATATGTCAAGAATTATAGATCAGGGCCGGTGAGACGGCTCAGCGGCTTAAGCGCCTGCCTTGCAAGCGCGAAGGCCCGAGTTCGACTCCCGGAACCCACATACGAAAAAGGGGCCGGTGATATCGCTCAGCGGCACGGGTGCCTGTTGGCGCGTGAGGTCCTGAGGTCGTCCCCCCGGTACCCACAAAAAAAAAAAAAAAAAAAAAAAAGAATTATAGATCAAATATGACCCAGAAATCTTATCAGAGCAATGGTTTTCTAAGGAAATGATCAAAAGTATAGGCAGGGCCAGTGAGATGGCTCAGCGGCGTAAGCGCCTGCCTGGCAAGCACGAGGGCCCGAGTTCGACTCCCGGAACCCACATATGAAAAAAGGGCCGGTGATATCGCTCAGCGGCACGGGCACCTGCTGGTGCGCGAGGTCCTGAGGTTGACCCCCCGGTACCCACAAAAAAAAAAAAAAAAAGTATAGGCAAAGACTTACTTATAAAGAAATTAATCAAAGCACTTAAAATTGTTAAATGGCAATCGTTACCAGTAAGAGATTAACTAAACTATGGCACATCCATGAAAGGAATGTTATACATTCATTAAAATGATACTGTAGAATACTTAGTGATCACATTTATAGATGATCACATCTACTGTTATAAAAGCACAGTAAAAGAATTGAAAAGTACAGATAAAAAAAAACATGCTGGATATTTTTGGATTATAGACTTCCCAGGTGAATTTATCTTCCTTTCCATATTGCCTAGATTTTCTCAAATAAACATTCTTATAATAAGAAAAATATAAAATTTATCTTTTAGAAGAACTGAAGGAGAAAAAGAAAATGCTTTATTTTCCTCCCAAACATTTTTCAATAAGCTTTTCTTTCTCTCCAAACAAATGGCAGACACTCTTACCAGTTGACTTCGTGTTGCTCGTGTCTCTTTTCCAACAGAGGACTGGGCCCTGAGAGGTCCTGTCCTTTTAGGAGTGACTGGTCCAGCTGGTTTCTCTGAAGGGTCTGGAGATGCCACAGTGGGAACAGTTTCATGCTGCTGTGTACTGATTTTCTCTGCTGATTCAACTTTTCTTCTTATGTCACCTTTGTCACCACTTTCAGACTCATCACGAAGGGGCCTGAGTTTTCTTCTTGGCTATGAAGGAAATAGCATTACTAGTTTATTTTTATTTATTTATTTATTTTTTTTTTTTTTTGTGGGTACCGGGGGTCAACCTCAGGACCTCGCGCGCCAGCAGGCACCCGTGCCGCTGAGCGATATCACCGGCCCCTTTTTCGTATGTGGGTTCCGGGAGTCGAACTTGGGCCCTCGCGCTTGCCGGGCAGGCACTTAAGCCGCTGAGCCATCTCACCGGCCCGCATTACTAGTTTAGAAAGAACAAATGCTTATGATTTTACTGTAATGGTAGAAAACTATAGATTTCACATTTCTGATTTCTAACTTCAAAACTGAACATACTACATGGATGGCAACATGGTTAGTGGACGGGACATGAAACCTAGATTAAAGAGCTCCAAGTAAATCTCCCCCACAATTCTCTCTGCCTTTGTACCTCATAAACTAAGAATATTATATAAGCAGTATGAAAACTGATTAGGTACATAAGAGATTTGAGATCTCTTTAGTAAAAACACTTCAGATAAAAATATTTCACTCTTATTATAAACGCAGTGCCTAAAACATACTTTCTCTATGAAAAATGTTACTATAGAACATTTTCTCTATTTGCATCCAATCTAAACAGGAGATGAAGTATTTTATAGAGTATTTTTCTCTATTTGCACCAAATCTAAGTAAAATATGAACTATCTTACAAATTAAGTAGAAAAGAATGCGTCTACATACCTTTTTTGCACTAACTTTTACAGAGTTGTCTTCACTTGTTTCATTTTCAGAAGTGCTCGAACTGCATCAAAGAACAAGAATTTATTCAGTCTTCTACAGGTTGTTTGCCTAACATGAAAACAAGCTCGATATAATGAAGAGATGTCCTTCTTGCCATGGGCAGGCCAGTCACCTTCCTAGATTGACTGGCTGTCTCCTGTATCTTCCTACCTGTAGGCCACGGCAGTTTGTCCTAGCAAGTAAGTAACAGCAATCCATTACTGCAACGCTTTGTGGTACTGAGAATTGCATCTTTCTTCACCAGTCCCAGAAATGTGAGCCGTCAACAGTATTAAAAGCTAATCCAAGCCAGGTGCAGTAGCAAATGCCTGTAATATCAGCACTCGGGAGGCTGAGGCAAGAGGACTGCTTTGAGTTCAAGGCCAGCGTGGACTACATAGTGAGTGCAAGGCCAGTCTGAACTATATAATGAGACTCTGTCTCCAAAAAAAAGCTGATCCACTAGGCTTACTAGGCTCATCTTTACATGATATAGAAGGGAATACTTCTTTCATCCTATAAAAGGACAAAATAATCCTAACTTCTGATGGAAGAAGAGAATTCATCTTTTAATTCAATTTGATAAATATATATTTAACATCAACCTCAAAACACAAATGTGGGGCCGGTGAGACAGCTCAGCGGCTTAAGCGCCTGCCTTGCAAGCGCGAAGGCCCGAGTTCGACTCCCGGAACCCACATACGAAAAAGGGGCCGGTGATATCGCTCAGCGGCACGGGCGCCTGCTGGCGCGCGAGGTCCTGAGGTCGTCCCCCCGGTACCCACAAAAAAAAAAAAAAAAAAAAAAAAAAAAAACACAAATGTGGGGAATATAATTATTTTAAAAATGAGAGAAAGGCCTCCCTTTAAAGGGTTCAATGCCTAGAAGGAAGACCAAAGATAATATGGAGTAATAACTTAGCAAGCATCTCACAGAGAAGATGTGGATATACGGCCAGGGAATTAACAGAGTTACCATGGCTATGATACTTGGGTTGACTTTTGAAAATACTTTTCCAGGCAAAGTAGTATAGGGAAGGGCATTTAAGGCAGAAAGAAATGGAAATGTAAAAGCACGGTGATATGAAACAGGCTGGCATGTTGAAAGAACAAAACAGAGTATAGATAGAATGTAGTGTTCAAGAGAAGAAAATCCTGGGGCTGGGGATATAGCTCAGCGGCACGGCGCCTGCCTGGCAAGCACAAGGTCCTGAGTTCGATTCCCAGTACCACAAAGAAAAAAAAAAAAAGGGAAGAAAATGCTAAGAAAGAAGTAAAAGAAGGGACCGGTGAGATGGCTCAGCGGTGTAAGCGCCTGCCTGGCAAGCGTGAGGGCCCGAGTTCGACTCCCGGATCCCACATACGAAAAAGGGGCCGGTGATATCGCTCAGCGGCACGGGCGCCTGCTGGCGTGCGAGGTCCTGAGGTCGACCCCCGGTACCCACAAAAAAAAAAAAAAAAAAAGAAGTGAAAGGATACAACCAGAAGCAGCTGAGAGACAGCCATGAGGGCACACTGCTCAGACCTCCCTGGAGTGAAGCGACAGGCTCCAGCTGCAGAGCCATCAGGACCCACTGTGGCATCTGTGAGTCGTCTCCAGACCATAACAGAATGGTGGCGAAATTAGGGCCTCGGCATTTCTGTCCAACACAGGACCCTTTTAGGAGGCAATCTTTCTCCCAGAGCTGCCTAGTGGGTTACTCTGAACCTGCCATCTGAGGCCCTATCTGTCCCAACACAGTTGGCCCACAGTCAGTCACCTCTCAGCCAGGTCACAAACTACACACGTGAAGAATGAATTCAAATATTCACTGAGTATCTACCATGTGCCGGACTGTGTGCTAGGAATCTGCTGTGCGGCAGTAAACACAGCAAAGTCCTCCTCTGTCTTTAGCTACTTCTATTGGAGATGGACAGACAATGAATAAACTGACACATAAATATCAAGTATGTGTTGGGTAGATATAAATGCTCTGAGAAAAATAACTAAGTAGAGAAAATATACTGATAAAGAAGAGTGCTGTTTTCTGGGAGGTATCAGAGTAGACTGCTGTGATAAGGTGACACCTGAAATTCAGAAGTGTGGCACCCAGCCATGCAGACGCAGGGGGAAGAGCAACCCAAGCACAGCAAATGGTACATGCAAAGGCCCTGAGGTAGTGCAGAGGAGACTTTGAAGATCAGCAAAGAGGCCAAACCAAGTAGGGTTGTTTTATCATCCGATGAGTGGAAAAATATCATAAGAGGATAGTCTTAAGCACAAAGTGTTCATCTTTATTTTCCGATATCTAGTATTCGGCAAAGAGGTAATGATTAATAATTTATAAATTTGAATTAAAAAATAGTAAAAACAATGTAAGAAATTCTTAGCTTTCACATAGACAATTAACCACAACAGAGAAGATAAAATAGAAGACCTCATTTATAACAGCCAAATATCAACAAAAAAGGTAAATTACCTTGGAATAAACTTAAGAAATGTACAAAATTTATACGAACAAAACAAAAGCACTAAAAAAGGATACAAAGAACTTAGACAAATAGATATTTGTGCATCATCATATAAATATCCATTTCCTCTAGTCTGATTTATAAATTTAACTCAACCCAACAAAGACAGATAATTGGGTGTCTATTATGTCAACGATTACAAAACTGTAAGTAAAGTCAATGACTGAAAAAAAAAGTTTTTATGTCCCAGTTCTCTTGAGGGAAAATACAACAACTTGGTTCAAAAGATCTTTTGTTTTTTTTTGCGGGGGGTCTCGCTGTATATCCCAGGCTGGCCTGGAACTCAGCAATCCTCCTGCCTCTGCCTCCCGAGTGCTGGGATTACAGGCATGCGCCACCACACCCGGCTCAAAAGATCTTAAAAAATACTTTAGTTTTATTAGCTTCTATTTTAAAGAGTTGCTCAGAAATCCCACTAAGCATGAATAAACAGTTGGTTGAAATATAATCGTACTTTTTCTTTCTTCCTTTTCCTTGAGGAGTTGAAGGGATAGATAACCCACAGTGTTTGGAAAATTCTTCTTCATCAGCATATAGAGCAGTGCTATGCAACGGAGGGTCTACAAAAGATACAGAATGTACAACTTTTAAAAGTCTGATTGTTTGGGCAGTATATTTATTCCTTTACAGTGGAATTCAAAGCAATCTTTGTTTAAAAGGCCTATAAAAAACAAATCAGTTACACAAGCCACTTCCAAAATGTTTTTGATCTTACAACTCAATAATAAAAAATTTAAACCACATCACCAATAAATGCATGGATATTTAAAAATTATAAACTTATATTCCTATACTTATATAACTTATATTCCTACACTTACATATTAACAGGAATATTTTCACGAGATAAAAACATACAGATATAAAGAAATGCTAAAAAAAAGATTAGCTTCTACCTAATCTGGAAGGAGAAGTAATGGAACACAGTGCTCGGGTGAGGCTCACGGCAGGGTTTTGGCAGAGGTGAAGAGCTGGGAGGGGCAGGGGTCAAAAGAGGTGGCCAGTAAGAGCCAAGCAGCTATTTCTTCAAGAGCCTCAAATTTTAGCATGATGATGCACGTTTAAACATTTTTTTCAAATAAAAAGCTATTTAAACACTGAACATATCAACCTCACAATTTTAAAGTTAGTAATATACTCTGCATTGTCCTCAACTAAGCAAAGGGATTTATTTTCTCTTTAGCTGTGAATAACAGGAAAGAAAAATAGACTAATCCTGACTGACCATGTGTAACCAGACATAAAGCTGGATCTTTCAACTTAATAATAAAATGACCAAGTAATACAATTTTAAAATGGGCAAACGGTTTAAATAGATAGTTCTTCAGTGAAGATATACAACTGGCCAATAAGCACCCTGAAAAGATGCTTAATATCGTTAATCATTAGCGAAATGCAAATCAAAACCATGAGATACACTTCACATCCCTTGGGACAGCTATTAACAGGAAACAAGAAGTGTAAGTAAGGGTGCAGAGACACTGGAACCCTACGTATTGTTGGTAGAATATAAAATGGTACAGCCATCATGGAAAACAGCGTGGTGATTATTCAAAAAATTGAACCTGGAATTTTATCACATAATGCAGTAATTCCACTTCTGGATATATACCCGAAAGAGATGAAAAAGCAGGGACTGAAAGATGTATCTGTACACCCATGTATGCGTACATGTTAATAGCAGTGTTATCCATAATCGTCAAAAGGTAGAAGCAATCCAAATGTCCATTGGCAGATGAATGGATAAACAAAGTGTGGTGTGTGTGTGTGTGTGTGTGTGTAATGAAATATTAGCTTTTAAAAAGCAATTCTGATACATGTTACAACATGAGTGAACCTTGAAGAGAGTATATATGAAATAAATCAGTTACAAAAAGAAAAATATTGTATAATTCCTCTTGTACAAAGTACCTAGAGTAGTCAAATTCATAGACAGAAAGTAGAATTCAAATTATCAAGTGCTCCCCAGATCATTATATTTATATGCATACAACTAATTTTTACATTTGAAGATACTCCTATCTTTTTATTATATCTAGCTTAAATATTGTTGCTTTCAAGACATTTTAAGGTAAAGATTTAAAATACTAACCAAAAGTTTCATAAGGTTCTTCATCTTTCTCATTTTCACTCAGCCTGCTTGAGTTCACAGAATTATCAGTGAAGTCAAACACATCGGGAGGCTTGTGCTTTTGACCAGCTTTCTAAAAGTGAATAAAATCAGAGTCAGTGAATCGGCACTAACAAAGAACATCACGAAGCTGATTTACTCAGCAAGGGTACTCTTGCTATTACTGCTGTCTAAAGAAGCAATTTTGCATGTTTTAGAGAAACAGACTCCTTTACTCATCTAAGGCAGGGGTTGGCAAACCTATATAGGACCAGAGAAAAAATATTTTAGGCTTTGCAGGCCATTAGGTTTCAGTTGTGACTACTTAACTCAGCCATTGGTGTGAAAGCAGATAATATCGATGCAGCAAACATGAACGTGACTGTGTTCCAATAAAACTTCACTCACGGGCACTGAAATTTAAGTTCATATCATTTTCATATGCCATGAGATATTTTTATTTTATTTCAACTACTTAAAAATGTAAAAATCATTCTTAGTTTGTAGGGCTGTACAAAAACAAGTGGCGGGCTACATTTGGCCCAGGCTACAGGCTGCCTAAATCCCTGACCTGGGGAAGGTTACAGGCTCTCTCCCTAGAAATACGTCATATACCCAAAAGTTCATCAACAGTTTCAAGGTTACACAGGGTAACAGGTCCTGCTTATAAGAGAGCTAGGGCTTACAACTGAATATACTCCTAAGTCCATGAAGTTTGCTACCCTGAATCCTAATGAAAAGAGAGAAAAAAAAACCTTTCACAATACCTTGGAAAATGTGGAAGGATACTATTAACAGATAAGAAAATTCTGGAAGGTATCAAAAAAGATGGATTAAAATTACTAAACAAAACAAAACCTCTACCACTCTCAGACCCTCAGTGAAAGAATCACTCACGGAGTGCACGGTGGTGGAGTGCCAAAAACTGCTGACGCTCTGAGGCAAAGGGGGCCTCCATCATTTGTACTGCGGGCTGCCTTGCAGAAGGAAGAGCACAGGAAAGTTGAAGAAATCCATGCCAGGCACTCTGACTTTCAACTAAGGGGGGCTGGGAGCAAGGCTAAAGAGCACAGAGGACCTTCCCACCGTCCAGGCATATTGGGCTGTAAGTGTAACAGGAGCAGAGGGGCAGAGGGAAGGACAGGAGAGCCCAGAGAAATCCACGAAGAGAACAAGCCAGCTGGGGGGCAGGGGGAGAGCTGAGCACCATCTCAGATATATTCAGGGGTTTCACGGAGAGCGAAAGAGCCATCCTCTGAAGCTGGGGTTAGCGTAGCAAGGCTGAGAGAGATCACCTAGGACAATGAAAGCCAGGGGCAGGAAAGGGAGGGTGGGTCTCAACTGCCCTTAACCTGAGAAGCAGGCACTCTCAGTGTTAGTGTGAAATGCCAATGACAACAGGACAAGCCACTGGAAAATAATCTGCAATTAGCTGTACAGAGTGTTTAAAAAAAGAAATGTAGCATAACAATAGAGCAACTGCCTAACATGCACGAGGCCCTGGATTCAATCCCCAGCGCCATCACCACCAAAATAAAAAGTATTTAACATACATTTACTTAAAGACCCTCTCCTAAAGAAAAACAAAACCAGAACATGGACTAAGTAGAATAGCATGAAATCATAGACAATTTTTAAAACTATAACATAGATAAATTGCTATAAATAAAAACTGGCAAAATTTAGAAAGTTACACAATTTTTATATGATGTCAATTATCTAAATGAAAACAAAATAAGCCTAGGGTCAGAAAAAAAGATCTAAAATGTTAACAAAGGTCATTTTCTCCATTATATTGGAAAAATCGGGAAGAATATATTTCTACACTAAATAAAACATTGAGCTTACTAAGAAGTCTCCAAAACTCTGAGATTCCCACAAAATATTATTTTGCTTTGTCAACAGTGAGAAAATTACATTAAAATATAAAAAGATAACTTACGTCTTTCATGCAATGTGCTCCTCCTAAAGTGTTCTGTGAATATCCTGCACTATTAAACAGAAAATACACATATTCACAAAAAACAACCAAACAAAAAACACCAAGGGGAGGCTTAGGAAATATTTAAATAATTAGGGAAAACACCATTACTTGTGACCCTTTCCAAGTACTGTTCTTTCTAAATTACATTCCTTGTTAATTGTACTAACAGTGTGCATCCAGTGGTATTTAGGTTATGGCAAAATCATTTTACAAAGCAGAACCTGTATGCCACAAAATTATCTTTTTTATAGATCAAATCATATCACCAATGTATAAAATAACATAGCTGCCTCCTTCTCCTGTCTCAGGGACATAGAGAACTAATCCTGCCGTTGGTCCCTGAGGTCCCAATCAACCAGCAGTGACTGACTCTCTGAAGAACTAAGGTAAAGTACACCTGCATTTATTAGGTACCTAACACCACTCCCATGTTGTGCCTGGTTCTTGTATATCCACTTTCTCATTTAACTCTAACAGTCCCATAAGGTAGAAGCAAATGCCCTGCTGCACCTACACAGTACTTGCCGAAAGCAACACACAGCCAGGCAGGGAAGAAACGTGCGTTAAAATCCATGTCACTTCAAATCCAGTGCCTGTCCTCTTTCCACCATTTAAAAACTCCCTCCAGTGAGCATTAGTATAAAAAAGATAAAGCTAAATATCTTCAACATGCTTAAACAAATGTAATAATAAGGACTAGAATAAAAACTGTAAGTAACAGTGCCAGGAAAAATATATAATAATATATTAGCAGTAATAATGGCAGTAAGCAGTGGACAGGTACTGAGTATCCTTCAAATACCAGACACTGTACAGAAGCACTAGGGATATACTCTGGTAGAATACAATACATAAGCTTTGACTTTAAAATATACCGTGTAGATTACACCAGTATTTTTCAGATACTAATGTGTGGATACCAAAATCAGTTTAGTGTGTCTGAACCAATATTTTGTGGAGTAACTCATCTGATATTATTTCAAACTTACAGAAAAGTTGTAAAAAAAAAAAAAAAGCATAAGGGGTTTCTGTGTACCTCTAACCCAGATCCATCCATAGTTTATATTTTGTCTCATTTGCTTTCCTTGTGTGTACGGTAAACTGGAGACACTGCATTCCTTACTTGCAGGTTTTGCAAACTATTTTTAAATGCATGGGTCTTTTTCATAGCAGTAAAATGCCTGGCCCCACCCTAGAATGCCCCTTAAGAAAACCCTACGAACTGAAGGTCAATCCCCACTGCACCCCCAGAAAGAGATCGGGTTCAGCTTTCTGGTCAGTGGTTTCTAGCACAAAAAAAAACAGGGTCTTGAAAGTGAGAGCACTGACAACCAGCCAATGTAAACTTCTCTAGGATGTAGTGCCTGGCAATCAGAAGGCACTTAGTCCGAATTTGCAGAATACTTTGTTTCAAGCTATTTTGAGATTTACCCACAGCGCAACACTAACACTAGCTGATGTCCTCACCTACGCTGTAATCCTCAGGCTAATCCTACAGCACTGGGTCTCTCACTACCTCCGTTACAGCGGCTCCGAGAGGCACAGGCTGCGGGAGGAGAGGAAGAAGATAAAGTTAGTCCCGGCCCAGCGTTCGAGGGTGAGCAGCACTTACCCCGCACGCCCCGGAGACCTCACCCGCCACCGCAGAGCCATCGCTCGGCTCTTCCCGCCGACGCGGCCACGAAACTCCCGCCAAGCCCCGCGCTGCTCGGAGCAGCCAATCAGAGCCCAGTACGCAGGCACTCTCCCACCCCTTTTCTGGGCGAGCCCTGGGCTCCTCCCCGGCTTGGAGCGTGAGAGAAAACCAGGACGGATATGCGGGCCACAGCGGAGCGGGAGTCCACGCCGCGCAATCAGTCGCTGACAGGGCTTTCCCTTCCCCCGGAAATCCGTGCCAGGTTTTCAGAGCACCAAAGGTCGGAGGCCGCGAGGGAGGAGAAAGGGGCAGAACTGTAGAAGGGCTGCTAGGCTGCAGCTGGTAATGGGACTCCGACCCCCACGTCGGGGGCTGGGGAAGGTCGGGTGCAGTTGTCCAGTGCAATAGTGTGCGAAATAGCCTGGATTCCGGCTTTCATCTCTCTGGTTCTCTTATCTTCCCAATTTTAGTATATGTGCTGCCGAAGCTAGCACTCTCTCTGGTACTTTTAAATTGCGTGAGCTAGGCATGTTATTTTACCTCTGTTCCAATTTTTATTTATTTTATTTAATTTTTATTTGTAAACGAAGAAGGTCTCTTCTGCTCTATTCTTTTCTTTCTGTTTAAACATGTACAGATGCAGGAGAAGGGTCACAAGTTCAAGCCCAGCCTGGGCGACTTAGGGAGAGGCTGTCTTAAAAAAAAAAAAAAAAAAAGTATTCCAGTCCAAAAGAATTAAATTGAACCCTATAGCTCAGTGGCACAGCGCCTGCCTTGCAAGCGTGAGGTCCTGAGTTCGAGACCCAGTACAAAAAAAAAAAAAAAAAAAAACTCAAGATAGATTAAAGACCTAAATGTAAGAGCTGAAATTATAAAACTCAAAGAGAAAACAGGACAAAAGCTTCATGACACTGGACTTGGCAATGATTTCTTGACTATGAAATCAAACGCGTAGTTTGGGATGATGAAAAAGTTCTGGCCATAGGTAGCTGTAGATGATAAGATGAATGCCCTTAATGCCATAGAACCGTACACTTGACAGTGGTTAAAATGCTAAATTTTATGTTATGTATACCTTGCCACCGTAAAAAATATAACATTTTTCATGCATACAGAAGAATTATCATATAATGTAAAGATTAAAACAAACACATAAAACCACCACTGATTTAGGACGTAATCATTATACATAACTCTTGGGCACCCCTCTGAATGGTCCCTTTTCCTCCTAGGGATAACTACTCTTCTGATTTTATGTTTATCATTTCTATTCTTTTTTACCCTTGATATATCCCTAAATAATTCCTAAATAATTGTCACAAATATCTAAAGGTTTTATAATGATATTTGGTAGGTAGTCTGTAAGTGCCCTTCTTTACTCAAAGCTATGATTTTTATAAGTAGCCACATTGTATTACCATCTGCATGCATCTGTAATTCATTTACCTTCATTGCCCTTGGGATGCATTAAGTAAATACTGTGTATCACATTTTGTTTTTTTATTCTCTTTTTGAATGGATATATGGATTATTTTTGGTCTTTTGCTATTACCAGCAAAGCAGAACTAAACATGCTTGCACATATCTTACAGGGCACATGTCTACAAGTTGTTCTTGGGATAGTCAGTAGTGATACTATTGCTATGTGGGATATAAACATTTTCAATTTTGCATAACAATGCCAATTTTTACATTTTGTTTTATAAACTGTTCAGTTTATACCCCAATAGAAGTTTCCTTGGTTCCACATACTGTCGATATTTAGAATTTTTCAAGACTTTTACATTTTTACCTATTTAGTAAGTTGAAATGGCATTCTATTGTTTCTAATTTGCACTTCCCTTGAGTAAACCAGCTTCTTATTGTTTATAGGTCCTTCCTGTTTCCTCTTCAGTGAAATGCAGGTTCACTCAGAAAGCATTTGGGAAACCACCATAAAAGAGTAAATCACCTCTGAAGTATTGTAGGAAGTTCCCAGCTGAAGGGTTCAACAGGATTCCTGGAGCCAATGAAAGTTGTCACCCTGGAGGAGTGGGTGGGTACTAGCTCCATTTTCTGGGAAATTGGGTATAGTCAAACCTTTTGTGCCTGCAACTCTGAAAAAAGAAATGACTCTACTGTTAAGACAGGAAGGAGTTTGGCACTCTGGGGGAAGTAACAAAAACTCAACCCTAACAGATTGAAATAATAGAAGGAATTTATTAGCACATGTTACTAAAAAGTCCAGAGGTAGGATGAGCATCAAGGTCAGTTCAAGAAGCCAGCAGGGCTCACAGGCCATTTTCTTACCTTCTTCGTATGTCATTTTTTCTCTCAGGCAGGTTCTCTGGTTATCATCATCTACTGGAATTACTGAGCATTTAGTATGATCAGGCATTGTTCTGAGCATTTAGTGTCCATTAACTCATTTAATACTCTCAATAACCCTGTTTGGCAGGTACTACGATTCCACTTTTCTTATGAGGATACTAAAGAACAGGCCCACTGTTAGCATGTGGTGGCCCTGCCCTACATCCCAGGACTCAGGGCCAGAGCTCGCACCAGGTAGCCATTCCGAGTCTTATGTCTGAATTCTAATACTCAGCAAGAGAGCCTAGTTATGTGCCAACATTCCCAGAGAAAGGCCTGACATACCTACCTGCATTAGTCAGCATTGTCCAGAGAAACAGAACTAGTACAAGGCAAGGGAGAGACAGAAGTTGATTTGTTTTAAGGAATTGTCTCACATATTGGGAAGTCTGGCAAAATCCATAGGGCAGGCCAGCAAGCTAGAATACAGCTAAGAATTGATGTTGCGGCTTTGTGTCCAAATCCCCCAGAGCAATAGGCTGGTAAGTGAGGTATAGTTTCTACCTGCAAGCTTGAGAGCACCCCTTCTTCAGGAAACCTCAGTCTCTTCTCTTAAGGCCTTCAACTGATTGGATAAACCACACCACATTATGAAGGGTAATTTGTTTAACTCAAAGTCTACTATTATGGTTTGTGTCTAGGTGTCCCCCAAAGCCTCATGTGGTCAGAGTTTTTCCGAGGTGGCTGAATCTAGAGTGTGTGATTGATTCGTAGTGCAGTGCTGGGATTAAGGGTACTGATATTCAGGGTGGGTGATTGCTGGATCAGTCCACTGACTGGATTGGCACCGCCCTAATCCCAGTAGACTGGATACAATATAAGGGACAGAAAGAGGCTTGGCACTCTCCTTCCTCTCTTGTTGCTTTTGCTGTCTTCTGCTGCCATGAACTGTTGTCCCTCTGCCATGTGCCACCCTGCCTTGGAGTCAGCCAATTTTGGACTGAAACCTCTACAAACTGTGAGCTAAATAAAGCTTCCCCCCTTTAACCCTGGGTGTTGGGTATTTTGTCTCAGCAACAAGAAAAGTAACTAAGATATCTACTGATTTAAATATTAAATACCTTCAAAGTAACATCTAGACTGGCATTTAACCAAATAGTGGGGAAGTGTAGCCTAGCCACATCAACATAAAATGTTACCCATAACCCCACTCCTAACTTATCTGTGTGGCCAGGGAAATGAAATATACTCAGCCTTTTAGAACAACATGGACTCCCACTGGAATGGCAGTGGGTTGTGGGGGAGGGGAAGGGCTGGAAATTGGGAAAGAGGGAAATAGATACTTTGGGGATAGACAGAGTCCACTACAGAATCTTGCCCTAGTTGTAGCTAGTCACAGGGAGGCCAGAATTCCAATCCAGGTATTCTAACACCCAAACTTAACTTTGTTGCAGCCCATCGTGCAGCTTCTCAGTTAAACTAGCAGCATATCACAGGGATTCCCAAATTGGCAAGGGGAGAGCCAAGGAAAGAGTATTCCAAGATCTCCAAGGTGATAGGGTAGCATGAAGCAAGTCAATGTTAGAACACAAAGAAGACTCCCAGCTTGCTCTGGCTGAGGTCCTGTGAGACCCAAACCCAAGAATTTGATCTAGAATAGTAATGTCAAGGTTTCTGTTGGTTATTTGTATTGCTGAGGATGGAGAACAGACCACCTTCATGAGCTTCAAAGTAGGTAAAGCCAGGTGTAGAATTTAGTTTGAGGTGGGGAGAGGATAACAAAAAGGTTCATCAGAAATCCTGAATGTAATTTGGGGGCTGGAGGCTGGCCAAGGGCCAGAAGGGGCAGTGGAGGGAGCAGGTGAGGCCCAGCAGACAGGAGAAGCTCCAGCCGTGGGAGGATCCAGCCAATGAGAATCTCTCCACAAGGAGAATGGCAGTTACTTTGTTGGGAAGCCACAGCCCGTGTTTCCTATGTTGGCATCTGTGCTGCACAGTGCTTTCTCCACCAGTGTTAGCCTTTTGCAAATGTTTGCTGAACTAACCAGCCTTGTGTGGGTGTGGTGGGAGGGGATGTTGGAGGAGGAAGGATAGTGTTCAGGAGGGGAGGAAGCATGGGTGTGGGGAGGGGGCTGAGGACAGAAGGTGTCATGGAGCAAGGTAAGCACCTGCTGAGGAACCCCAGAGATACCTGAGAAGAGGTCGCTGTGGGACGCTGGAGAACACCTGGGTCCTTAAGTTATATAAAATGTTTTTATGTTTAGGAAATGAGAGGAAACTCCTATTGCTATTATAAAACAAACCATAGAAAATAATGAACTGCAAAATTTCTTGGATACTTGGGATAAATTGAGCAGCTAGGCATGGACACTTCCCTAGGGAAATGCATCTTGCTATGGAGTTGGTTGATGTATTAGTTGCATATTTTGGAATTATTAGCTTGACGTTTAAAGGATTATTATTTATCTTACAGGATTATCATGAAGATAAGAGGTCAACAACATAGAGGTCCCTAGCTATGTAGGAGGAATATCTTCGCTGCCTGCTTCAGCGTCTGCTTTTTTCTAGCAAGCTTTTGTTAAATTTTCTTTCACCACTCTGTCCACCAGAGGGCAGGTAAAGAAAGAGAGTGGAGACAAAAATGTAATTTTAGAACTGAGCTACTCATTTTCAGAACTTGTAAATATTGATTCAAAGTCAGTTTAAGATTAGTAATAGATGTTTTAACTGTCTTCCTTAGCTTGTTTTCCCCCTTCACGTGAATTCTGTTCATCCATAATTTATCAAGTCCTTTCCTATAAATTTCTCTTAAGGCAAACTATGATTTTCTGTTATAGAGAGGAAAATAATTTATTGCTCAAGTTTTCCTACTTTGTTATTTACTTTCCGACAGCACTTCCAAATACTGAGTAAACAAGAATGTCTACTAAACTCACCATCTAATAAACTAAGGTTGTTATCTGTTTTAAACAGACCAACCGCTCAAGCATCTGGGACTGTGACACTGCAAAACAAATGGAAATGTCCCAGGAGGGTAGGGGGAGGAGGGAAAGGGGGGATTTTCTCTTGGATGTTCCCTTTAAGAGGAAATAAGAGCCAGAAGGGAAGTATGATTCGATTTGGTGAAAGTTGGGGGGCAGAAAGGTTTTTCCACTGTAGCAAACTACAGTGCCATTAGATTCTTTCATATGTTACATGCTTTTCAGTAGTTCCATGGCTTTCTTATCAGGCGACTAAACTTATTTGCTCTGTAACTAATGTCCTACTTTTTCCAGACTTAACTGGCACTGTTCCTACCCAAGCTGAGGTCACATGGCTAACTAGGTCTGACCAGTACATCATGACCACACAAAATCACATGCTTCAGATTCCATTCCCAGCTCCCTGAAGGGCTAGGCGTGGCTGGTGCTGGAATCCTGGCAGGAGCATTCTAGTGAAATCCAAGACGTCTCTAGCTAAGGAATAGCAGGCTTCCAACCTGCTTAGGAAATAATATTGTGACACAAACTGATGTAAAAGGGCCAAGTGAGCACATAAACTGAGAGAGAAAAGAAAATGAAAGGACACCCAGAGTAAAAGAATGTCTTAGGGAAAATGGAAGGAAGGGGAAAATAAGGGGAGAAATGAAACATTTCTACACTAGAGAAATGTCTCCATAAGGCTCCCCTAAGCTGCAGTCAGAAAAGAACTTTCTGAAAAAAATTTTCACCTTCTTAATGACCTTGGTCACTCTAGCATAACTTTTATTTGGCCAGGAAACAGACACGGTTCTAAGGCTGGTCCTATTCCAAGGGTCCTGGGAAACCAGTGTCCTTACCTCAATAACTTTCTGCTCAGCCAAGAACAGCATAGTGGAATAGCCAGGGGCACCATCAACAGACAGCACCTCATAAACAGACTCCCAGGTGATGCACAGTCCTTTAAACAGCTTTCTCTAGGAGGACATAGCTCCTCCTCCCTTCGGCTGCTGTCATGTAGTGCATAGTCAGCACTCTGACTCCTTTGACCTTGCCACTTAGCCCAAGAGACCACTATACCTGTGTGTGTCATACCACTGCCAGCAGCTTGGCATCTCCTGGATCTTGTTAGGCAGAACTGCAGGCCCCATTCCAGATTTGTTGAACCAGAACCTGCATTTTAAGCTCCTCTTTCAGTATCAAGTTTGAGAAATTCTCAGACTACATAAAACCGTTCAGACTGGAGAGGAATAGGAAGCCTCTGAAAGATTAAGCCTCTGAAATGATTAGACCTGTGATTTAGGGAAATCACTCCTGCTGCAAAGTGGGTGAGTTTGCAGAGACCCATACAGGAGACAAGGTGGCCAACAAAGAGGCTAGTGCAATTGTCCTGGGGAGAAATGGCTTTTGTCTGGACCGGGCATTGGGCACAAGGGGTGGAGGGAAGTGGCCAGACTTCACAGACAACAGAGAAAGCATCAGCAGGACCTGGTAGCTGGGGCTGCCTGGACTAGCCCTGGAATTTCACCCAAATGCATGGCCCTCTGACAACTGAGAATGGGTGGAGCTGAGGAGCTGGTAGGGAGTGCCATGGGGTGGAGAAGGCAGTATCTGCAGGTGTGGGAACCCCAGAGACTGGAACACCAGAGTCCCTCTGTGTTGGCACAAGATGCCTAACACAGAATGTGAGCAAACTGGTTTTCACACACATGTGACGCATGTCCTGTTGGTGCTAGTGCTTACCCAGCCCTGCAGCAGGGCACTGGTGCTGCGTTCACTCCCAGTACTCACCTGTGGGGTTTTACAAGCCACGTGCAAGGCAGGAAGCCTGCTAGGGTTCTTGGGGGGATTTCAGTGTTACTGAGCATGGACAGCTTTGGTCAGAGAAATTTGACAGTCAAAACCATTCCCCTTCCTCTGTTAAAAATCTCAACCAAGAAGAGTGGGTAAGAACTTCTATGCAAAATACATGTGTGGAAAAAAGAATAATCCCGCTTCAGGCCAAGAACAGAATTCAAGAACAGCACCTTAAGAAGATTGTTTAGAAGCAAAATTCATCTAGCAAGGCTTCTGTTTGAGTGAATCAATGATGGAAAGGGGTTAACAATTCAAAGGAAAAAACTGAATTGCTTTTTTTTTTTTTAGCCCAAAAATATGGATAAGAAATAAGGCAGGCTAGTTTCCCAACTGTCCCTGCCAAATGAAGAAGTGAGTTTAATATTTGTGTATCTAGTCAGGGATACAGCAGTGAAAGGAAGACTGGTTTGGGGTGGGACAGGGGGCTAAGGGGTGACCTTTTGGGACCTCAGTCTGCGTGCTCCAGGCTAAGCCGGAGTGGAGGTTTCTCAGCTTTGCTTTGCTGACAAGAGTTAAAAAGTTGCCTCTGTGCTGGGAACCTGAGATGAGAGAGTTCCCTCCAGTCAGACTCAGCCGCTTTCCATAATGAATAAGGAGGGGCTGGAGGATGAAGAGTGGGGGGATGCTCCCCGCTTGCCCAGTCTAACTGGCCTGTGGACCTCGCCTCCAAGGTACTGCCAGCTCCTCGGTCCTCTGTCAGGACCTCGTGCACCTGTTCTGCGCAGCAACTCAGGCAGGCTGGCCGTCTTTTCTTTGCTTATGCTGTTGAGAAAAACACCAGCTGGAAATGTGAGGGAAACACGAAAAGGAAACAAGTCCATGGCATTTATCTTCCTTCACCTTATGGCAAATTAAAATTAAAACTGCAAGCAGGTGTATTTACAAGTTTAGCTGCACTGAGGATTGAGTCAGCATTCACTAAGAAAACATTCAACGGTGACAGAGCACTCAGGATGCTCAAGGTCCTAGGTGTCACATGTGGGAGGGAAGGGACAACAAAACAGGTGATCCAGGTGTGGAGAGGCCTGGAGTCCGAAGACCCAGCTTGGCCTCTTACTAGATGTGTGGCCTTGGAGAAGTTAGCTGTTCTTTCCCAGTCTTATATTCTCATTCATAAAAAGGAGATGACACATAAGGAAAAAACTAGAAGCATTCAGACAGAAGCTTCCTAATCTGCCCACCCAATTACCTTGGCTGTACCTGTGTCTAGCCCACATTTTCCCATTTCCATCTTCTCTTCCACTGCAACAGAAGAGTTTTATTATAGGCCAGTTCCTCCCTTAACTACAGTTCTATCCTTCCTGGAGGACAGTTGTTCCCTTGCCTCCCCATCACTCCCTTCCCCTAGCAGCATGTCATTATGCTCCAGGGTCTTCAGTTTTAAGAGCTACCTCTACCTATTAATCTCCGGTATGACACAAGCCATTAGATAAAAATCAAAAGCATTTGTACTCAAGCTTCAAGGTAGAACCGCTGGCATGGAGCAGTCCATATTTGATCAGGAAGTTCATTGCCAAAGGCAGACAAGGAGGAGCAGGGATCCACAGCCGGGGACTCAGAGTTCAGTGTTTGGAGGCCAGATGGCAGCTGTGTTCTGTCTGGGGGAGTGTGCCATGGACCAAATCACATGTGTGTTTCAATTTCCTCACCTGGAAACTGGGGATGAAGGTAGAAAATTGGCACAAAATATTATAAATATAAAATGTTCCTGGCATGTGTCAACACTTAGGTCTTTTTAGTTATTTTTCTAAGTAAACCTAAAGATAGGGAAAAAGGCAAAAATATTTACAAAATGCCAAATATACTTAAAAACACACTGCTTTGCTGAGTTTAGATATAAAACAAGGGTGTGTCCTAACTGGGGCCTGGAGGGAGGGGCCGCGTGGAGCAGCCACTGCTGGATTTGCCCAAGCCATGTGGGCTTCCTGCCTCAGGCTCTACCCACAATGTAATCAAACTCTTAGAGACACAGCGAGGTATGGTGGTACACACCTCTAATCCCAGCACTCTGGAAGACTGAGGCAGAAGGATCACAAATTCAAACACAGTCTGGGCAATTTAGCAAAATCCTGTCTCAAAATAAAAAATATAAGAGGGCTAGGGATGTAACTCAGCGCAAAGGCCTTGGGTTAAATCCCCCGTACCACATGCACACACACAGGCACATACAAATTTTGGAGTCATAAAGTAGAAGAATGGCTGTCAGGGGCTGAGGTGAGGGAAGATGGAGGAGTAACCTAATGTAACCATTGCTTAATGGTTACAAAGTTCCTGTTTTACAAGATGAGTTTTGTGGATGAATAATGGTGACTAGAGCACAAGAATATTCACTCCCACTGAACCATACACTCCAAAGGCATTAACTGTATGTGTATTTCACCATAATAAAACTATTATCCAGTGTTAATTACCAGCCTCATTGCAAGAGGACCTTGGTTCAATATTTGTTCAAAACGTTTAATGAACATCTGTGTTTTTATGCCCTGTGTTCAGTGCTAATGGAGGAAAAAGAAAGGGGATACCTACTCTCAAGGACCTCATACTTCAGCCAAGGAAAGGAAGAGGAAAAGAAAGTATGACAAAATAAGGATTTTAAAAACTAAAGAAGGCAGAATGAATGAAGAGCTTTGCTATAGTCTGAATGTTTGTCCTTCAGAATTCATGTGTTGAAATTTAATCCCCAAGGTCCTATGTTAATGACATTTAGAGATGGGACCTTCGAGAGGTAACTGGGTCATGGGGGCTCTGTCACAAATGGGCTAACTCACTGCATATTAATGGGTTATTGGGGGAGTGGGTTAGTTATCACAAGAGTGGGTATGTTAGAAAAGCCAATGTGAGCCCTCCTGCCATGTGATGTTCTGTACCCCCTGGGACTCTGCAGTGTCCCCACCAACACGAAGACCTTCACCAGATGCCAGTGCCATGCTCTTGGACTTCCCAGCCTCCACAACCATGAGCTAAAATAACCTTTATTTTTTCTAATTATTCATTCTCTAGTATTTTTTTTATGAAACAGAAAAATGGAGTAAGACAAGCCTTATCAGAGGTATGCATAGGGCTGCTGCTTTAGAGTAAGTAAACATAAAACACACAAAACATAAAATTTAAGGGACAGAGAAGATGGATTTGAACACAACAGGCTTGGAAAAAATTAGGAGTTAACTAATACCTATGGAAAAGATAATCTTTAAAATGGTAACACAGGAAGTAGGGTAGGGATAGAGGAAAAGAAAAAGGGAAAAGATGACTGCTATAAATGAGACATCTAAAGTAGTTCCACAGAGAAATGCAAATTAAAACAACACTCGATTCCATCACACTCCAGCAAGAATGGCTATTATCAAGAAATCAACCAATAACAAATGCTGGTGAGGCTGTGGGGGAAAAGGAACCCTTCTCCATTGCTGGTGGGAGTGTAGACTAGTGCAACCACTATGGAAATCAGTGTGGAGATTCCTTAAAAAACTAAAACTAAAGGTTCCATGTGACCAGCATACTCATATTTATAGCAGCTCAATTTATAATAGCTAAATCTTTTTTTTTTTTTTTTTGTACCAGGAATTGAACTCAGGACCTTGCACTTGCCAGGCAGGCGCTGTTTTGCTGAGCTATATCACCAGCCCTTACAAATAGCTAAATCTTGGAAACAGCCCATATGCCCATCAAAAGATGAACAGATAAAGAAAATGTAATATTTATATACAATTGAGTACCACTCTACCATAAACAAACATAAACTTGAATCATTGGTAGGAAAATGGATGCACCTTGAGATCATAATCTTAAGTGAAATAAATCAGACACACAAGTTTAAATATCACATTGTTTCTCTTGTGTGTGAAACCCAATTGATAAATAAGGAGCATAATAGAGGATATTGGGAAATAGGAAGAATATGTCAAATTGGGAAGGGGAACAAGGGGGTGGGGAGAAGGAAAAGGGAAAAAAGGGAGAATGGAAAGCAAAAATGGAAATAAAGCTTGTATAAGTGGGGAGGGGAAGCCGAGTTGAACAGAGAGAAGAATGGGAAAAAAAGAAGAAAGAATTAAGATATATTATGCACAGGTACGGATTCCCTATGATGAATGTGATCAATATGTACAACAAATATGCACTAAAAAATAAATAAAACCATTAAAAAATTAAACAGTTCCACAGCAAGAGAATTACTAAAATGTAGTAGAATTGCACAGAACTGCTATTAGAATGTCTCCTGGAATGTAGATTTCTAACAGAGAAGTTCCATTTCCAGGAATACCCATTATTACTCACACCACAAATTTCTTCTCTGCAACACATTAGGTCTTTTGCCACAGACAACCTAGTGAGAGGCTTGGGGCGGTGCGGAAGTGCTGGAGAACAAGTAGGAAGGGGAGCGAGCAAGCAGGAGGGCCTGCAGGCCGAGGGCCCATTCTCATTCTTTGTGCTCATCATGGGCTGTTAAATGTTCAAACTTCAAAGAGACACTTCAGTCACTCCAAAGGCAGAAATATTTATTTTGGTTTCCTTCATTATTTTTGGAAATTCTGTTTTGGTTTATAAAACATAGAAAGAGCAACACTTAAAGCAAACATTCAAAACCCCAATGTGACAAATTACTGATTTTTTGTGCAATTAAGAATACACATATGAAGTTAGGCTACCAAATAGTGTTACTACAATGACAATTCTTAGTGCAAACCCTGTTGTGCTTGTAGAACACACATACTCTCACGTATCCACAACAGTGACTTTATATGTATAAGTGACAGCTCAATTCAGTCAAATGTGGCAAAGACTTGCAATAAAGTAAAATGCTGTTAATTTCCCAAAGTAACTTAAAAAAATCCCTTAAGAAGTTAATCCCAGGAAATGATTTTTCCAGATTTCTACATTCCAGAATTTTGGCTTGTCAAATATATTTCACAGAGATCAGGTAGTATCATGATAAAAGAACATTTGCTTATTACCCTCCATTTCAATAATTACCCAAGTATAACTATTCCCTTAATATATATG
The DNA here is from genome assembly GCA_028451465.1 of Erethizon dorsatum. NCBI lineage: Eukaryota > Metazoa > Chordata > Mammalia > Rodentia > Erethizontidae > Erethizon > Erethizon dorsatum. The sequence continues at coordinate 54,430,523 of CM051837.1, read as the reverse complement.
AAGACATGCTTTGCCTGAGAGTTTATTTTGGGGGCAAAAAAGCAAGGCAATCACCACATTATCAATTGATATGAAAACCACATTAAAAATCCCTCAGCCATTACAAACAGTGAGTGGTTCAGTGAAGGCCAAGTGGACGGCTCGCCAGGCATCACAGCGGAGCACAGGTGATCCGGGTAATTCTTTCTTGAAACGCCATCTTCACCGCAGAGTCTAAGGCAGGTTTTTTTCATAACCCCTGGGAAGGGTGGAGGGAGGAACCAGGTGTGGAGGAGAGTATGACAGCAGCCTGCTGCGTGATGAGAAGCCATTTGCTCTGATGAGCCGCCATTCTTCCGAGACTCAGCACCAGCATTTTTCCAAGGTAGACCAGTCCTTTGGTTTATTGGGAACCTCATGCCCCATTAGGAACAAAGGAGGGGATTGTTTTGAACCCTTACATCAGAAGGGTTTAGTGAGTGCATGTGAGATGGTAAAGGGAAGGTGGCAGGGATTTAAAAAAACATCTGTGGTCCACTTGTGATATTCTCCAGCTAGGACAGGTGTTCTTGTTTCTAAAGGGACAGCTTCCCTCCAGTGCACTGTACTCTTCAGAGCAGCAGACGGCTGCAGGATCTGCAGCAAGCAGCAGACATCTCAGAAACAGCAGAGTCCTAACCCCTTGGTTAGAAAAACAGGGAGATAGAAGTTTTAACACCCACCTTATTACTGAGGAAGTCTCAAATAACTTAGCACTTTTATAGTTTACCCTTTACAATTTTAAGGCTCATTTTGGAAATTGTATATCACCATGAATATGGTCTGCAATATGAGGTGACTATAAGGCAGTGTTCCATTTCCTCTAATAATCCTATGACAAGACCCCGAATGGACAAGTCAAACACGGACATTTCCTTCCCTATGCTTGCTGTAGTCAAAATTCCCAACACGAAGGCCATCAGTAGAAGGGACTGTGGAGGTGTGCCATTTCTTCTGAGCTTTCTTCCTCACATTACACCTTGATGGTGGAATACAGTTCATCTATCTGTGACCTGAAATAGTTCCGTAGCTCTGGTCTTTTGGACTTCATCGTTGGGGTCAGAAGGCCATTGTCAACAGAAAATAATTCAGGGTGCAGAGCAATGCCTTTGACCTGCAAACAAACAAGGCTGTTAGAGGAGGAGAGAGGACAGAGAAGACGCAATGCAACCTAAAATGTCTAAACAGCACGTGAGCCCTAGGAGCAAATGAAGACCCTTCCAGGAATCCAATGCATCCTCTCACTTCAGCCAGGCTGTGCTTTCTCAACAAAGGACAGGTATCTATCCCATTAGGACAGAATTCAGGTTGTATCTTAGACTTCAGAAAAGACGGATCACACCCTTGAACCAAAAACCCTCCCCTACTGAACGACTCCATTCCTCGTGTATTTCTTTATGTTACCTCATCCTCTTCTATGATCAACTTGTAAAACATCTTCAAGCCAAAAATTTGTTTTATAGAAATTCACGTACTTTAATAAAAATCATACCTGTTCAAATGGTTTCAGACCAAAATCCTTCCCAACTCTCACCATATCTTCTAGGATAGCTTTTTTGACATCCTAATAAGATAAGAAAAACATGAGGTTCCTCTGTTGAAGGTGCCTGCACAGCCATAAGTACACTTGATGCAAAGGGGACAGAGGATGGACTAGACTTCAGAGCCTCACCTTGTTTCTGCACAACTCCTCAAAGGATCCTTCAAAGCTTCTCTTTCTGGCCCAGGAAGCTAAGATCTCAACATCCGGTACCACAATTGCTATGAGAAATGCCTTTAACACAGACAGTGAATTATTACAGTGCGTTATTCCAGTGCTCCCAAGTAGAGGTCCTTCATTTTTCTGCATCACAGACCCCTGGAGAGTCTGATGCAAGTTACGGGTCCTCTCCTGAGAACATACTCCTGCCTCCACCCCCCAGGAGCTCCCAGAGTGAAGGTGCAGAATTCCTGGCTCTGGAATACAGACGACATCAGGAATGTTGCAGTTAAAGTTTTTAAAAATCACTGGAAATCAAAATCTAACAAAACCCTAATTCTTATTTACTTCCGTGTATACTTTTTTTTAAGGCATTTTATAAAACTAAAACAAGGTCAAATAAGCAAAGTGATAGGTATCAGCTACTTGCTTTAGAAAAAATAGAAGGAAAATTTATACAGTCATTTTAAAAATCTCTCTAGTACCTCATTCTTTATAACTTAGTAACAATAAAGTTGAACAAAAATAAAAAGCAGAGTAAGGTTCTAGATCAAATAAAAATAAGTGTAACCTCAAAAAACAGGTTCATTTTCTCATAAGAAAATATTCTTCTGAAATAATTTTCAAATGGCAACATTTGTCAATATATTAACTTTCAGGGAACCAGGACCTCTTCTCTTCCTTGCTACCACTCAGCCAACATTTTGGCAAATTTATACTTCATTGCAAAATTGGTTTCAGTTTTCAACTTTGAATATGCTTAGTTCACAACTACGGTTTGCTCAAAAATTATTTAGAAGCAGATCATAAGTAAGTTAGGTTTAATATGTTTAAAATTTTTAAACTTTCTCACAATTCATATATAAATATTTTTCTTGCATAATTAGAAGTATATACTGTATTATCCACCTCCCACTATCTATATCTGACCACCCTTGGTATAACCAGACCACTCTAATTAAAATTAAAATATAGAAATCAAAAAGAAAAAAAAATTTCTGGGTAGGAAATGCCAAGCAGCAAAAACCAATAGTGTGTCGATGACCATCTAACAGGTCAGACACGAAAGTCAATGTTTATTCGTCTGAAACTGCCAGTTACACCTAAGCACCTGAAGGACAAGGTACAGGCAATGCTAAGCATCACATTCTCAACCTGCAAATCTCTAACACACCTGCAAGCTTTCTCCATGGACAAACACCTGGGCCACAGGTTCACTCCGCAGGTAGATATTTTCAATTTTCTCAGGTGCTATGTATTCGCCTTGTGCCAGTTTAAATATGTGCTTTTTCCTGTCAATAATCTTCAACGTACCATTCTGTTGATCAGAGAGGAAGGGCTGTGAGCAGTACTGTATCAATCACAACACAGTACAAGGTATTTGCTACACGTTATCCTTTGATCCTAATAACATCTTGCAGAGGCTGGTATTATCCCCTTGTACAGAGAAGGCTTACAGAGATTTAGTAACTTGCTCAAAGGCCATTCGGCTGTGTACAGAGATAGAAAAGGGACTCCAGGCCCATGCCGACTCTTGCTTCACCACTTGGCACCAGTGACCTGTAAGCCCGCTAGCCTAGCGGTGTTTGCTTCCTTTATTTTAGAATGCCTTATTCAACCTCCTACTGAATGATGTCCCTACGTGTCTGGTTCACCAAGCCAGTCAGGTTCTGTGAGAACATGGCACAGACCTTCCATGGGGCCTGCACAGAGTAAGGTCTCAAAAACTACACAAAGGTGGAATTTCAGATTCCTTTATCAGTGCTGAGGAGGGAAGGTATGCCAGGCTCTTAGGAAAGGGTCAATCATCTCACATGATAACTGTGGGAATCCCAGCTAGCCCCACCATCAAAGAATAGCATCAATATTGTAAAAAGCCACAATCTCTTGGATTTCAAATGAGAAGCAGCAGCTGGAGTTGAGGTTAAGCATCAAAACAAATTCGTTACAGTTCAAGTCAAAACAAGTATGCTAAGAGTATCAACCTATCTTTGCAGGAAATAGAACAGTCAACTGTCCATTCAAGAAGGAGAAAGAGAAAGAGAAAATTTAGGGTACCCCTGCCACATAGCAGCTGAGCAGTAAGTAGGATATATTCTCCCCTGCAGTGGAACACAACTGTCAACAACTTACTGGTAGCCATTTTCCAATGTCCCCTGTGTGTAACCAGCCATCTTTATCCAAAGCTTCTGCTGTTTTTGCTGGATCCTTCAAGTAGCCTTTAAATACATTTGGCCCTTTCACACATACCTTTAAAAAAAGAAAAAGAAAAAAATGGATCTGTTAACAGTGTTTATTGGGGATCCTCTAAAGAAAACTGGGGTATTGATATCTGTATGTATGCATCAATATTTAGCTAAAAGCCCTCAATTCCATGATCCCAAGGGAGTAACCAGAGCCCCCATCAGATCTTAGAGGAACCTCTAATGCCCCACTTCCCTTTCTTACTTAACTCAGCTGCAATCGAATTGTAGAGTTAATGCTTGCCCTACGTTCTAGCTCAAAGCTGCCAGAAAGTTCCAGAGGGCATGAAATCACTTTTAAGTAATTAGGCTTCCCATCCAGGAGACAGAGGCTCACTAATAGGCATCCAGAGCAATTAGCTGGCAGGAGATGGGCCCCAAGGACCAAGGCCACTGGAGCCTTTGCATCATGCTCTGGAGTGCAAATCTCTAACATGTCTGGCAGAAAGCAGGCATTAGTGTCCTCCATGAGGCCTCTTGAGAGTTAAACACAAATGAAGCCTGTCTGACTCCACAATCACCAGTACAGTCAAGCTCGGTAGCTGTATCAAGCAGTGTTAGAACCACTCTTTTTTTTTTTTTTTTTTTGTGGGTACCGGGGGGTCGACCTCAGGACCTCGCGCGCCAACAGGCGCCCGTGCCGCTGAGCGATATCACCGGCCCCTTTTCCGTATGTGGGATCCGGGAGTCGAACTCGGGCCCTCGCGCTTGCAAGGCAGGCGCTTACGCCACTGAGCCATCTCACCGGCCCTGGAACCACTCTTAATGGCCACTATTGTAGGAAATGCCACTTGAGTCAATGACTAATGGGGTTTCACTCACCTCGCCTTCCCCCCTGGCAGCCATGTAATTCATTTCTTCCACATCAACAAGTTTTATGAGATTGCAAGGCATTGGGGCACCAACGTGGCCTGTATATTAAATAAGAGAATGATCATTCCTAAGGGGATGGCCAATATCCTCAGGCCACAGTATTTTTATAACAAATAAGCCTCCTTATAAAAACAGCTGCTATCAACCCCTGGCCTCTGCAATTATAACCATTCTCTCTCTGGTAAAATAGTCTAAAACAGTTTCTTCCTAGAAGCAAAATGAAAATATTCAAAAGTCTTTTTGGGACCTTTTCTAAGTTTGAGGCTATTTTTTTGAAGTATAAGTAATTTAGCCGCTGAATTTAAAGGATAGTACAAACCCCTGGAAACACGCTTTCTAATACTGTTACCTGGTTCTTAGGGTCAGATTGAACCCCTTATTACCCTCCCCCCCATACATATAGACTTCCTGGGGTCCCCATTCTCTCTGAGAGAACATACACAGACAGCTCTGGCAAACCTTGATTATTCTCTCCCACATTGCCTGGTTCTGATCAATACAGCCTTTCTTTCCTAAAGTATGGGTGTTTGACATTTAAGTTTATTAAGGTAGGACAGTGCTTATTTCCAGAGTCAAGCTAACTCTCCTGTCAAAAGGGTGTTAGGATTGCATTGTCTTTTCCAAAAACAAAAATAACTAATATTAAATACATTTTAGGAGAATCACAAATAATTATTCCTATGTTTTAATAATTTTAACATATGAAGATCACTATTCCAAATTCTCTAGATTTTTAAGGAACCTGAGGTTAAAATTAAACACCATGAAGACTCACAGACTGTCAGCATTAATCCTAGGAGAATTATATTAGTAGATAGTGCTAGCTGCTAAAATCTATGTTACTAGATGGTACCAGTAATATATATCAGATAAGTCAGGGAAGTTTACTTATTGTAGTGTCAAATATGCTACCCACAGATCAGAGAGGAAAGCATAAAAGTTTTGCAGTCTGACTCAGGCTGGATTCCTGGCTTCAAAGCCATAATGCTGTATAATTCTTCTCCATAGTCACATGCTATTTAAGCAACAATCTGTAATTTTCTCTTGTACTTTTTCACAGGAATATTCTGGGATCACTCTCACATCATTTCCATCTTAAGCACCCATCATGGAACCTTATCTGTGTTGGGTATGCAATTATTTGTGTTATTTTTTCTCTCCTTTTTTCCTTCTGAACAAGGGGGCTTCTGTTTATTCCTACCTGTAGTCCTAACCTCTAGCACAGCACATAGTATAAATTTAATAACAATTTTTACATTAAAATTGCCAGCAATGGGCCGGTGAGATGGCTCAGCGGCATAAGCGCCTGCCTTGCAAGCGCGAGGGCCCAAGTTCGACTCCTGGAACCCACATACGAAAAAGGGGCTGGTGATATCACTCAACGGCACGGGTGCCTGTTGGTGCGCGAGGTCCTGAGGTCGACCCCCCGGTACCCACAAAAAAAAAAAAAATAATAATAAGTAAATAAATAAATAAAATTGCCAGCAAATGATAAGACCCTAACCAATTACTTGCAAGTTCTGTTGGGCCAGACAGTCTTACTCTGGTATAAATGGCATCCTCTCTCACATGTTCTCTTCAGGATACAGACGAATCCCTACTGTCACCTGGTATTATAGTCAGATCCCCAAAATGCCATTACAGTTGGCCACAGGGGGCAATTTCCACCCAGCTCCCTGGATTACAATAGTGTTTACTCCAAGTCCTAATTATTTGGGAAATAACATTTGCTTAAGTTGGCTAATGAGCCAATCAATTATTAACCCAATCTCAATCATTCCAATCACCGAATTCCAGTAAGACAGTTCCAGAAATGGCTGTCTCACCAATCATACCTGCCGTCCAGTCTCCAGGCACACTCAGGGAGCAGCCAGCAGTGCACTCCGTCTGTCCATAGCCTTCATAGAACTGGGTTACCAAGAAAGGAGACATTATTAAGGGGAGACAGCCATGCTCTTGCAGGAAATGTACAATTAAGTTTCACTAGCTTCTGAATAATTGCTGACAAGGAAATCTTTTGCAAATTTTCTGTATATTAAGTTTCCTCAATGGCATAAAAAGCAACCAAATCTTCACTCCCAAACACCCGCCCTCATCCATATTCACTTTTTCTTCAACTTTCTATGGATAAGCAAGGGATACTTCTACATGACAGGTTACTACTGCCCTGGGAGTGTAGCTGCTTTGTCAGTTCATGGTGTACCTCATTCATGTCCTATCTGTCACCATACCCTGTCCCCTTTAAAACATGCTCTCAGAATGCTTTGTGGGTAGGCTTATCACTTATGACCCATTCTCATACCTGCATGCCCGATTCCATGGGCATGGTTTGTGTCTTACCCTAGAGAAATTACACAAGTGATGGATACAAACACATCTTCCCTGCTTAAGGTAAAATATATAAATGCTTACTTCTCCAAGAAACCTAGCAATGATGTATCTTCCAAAAAAAAATTAAAAAGCACTAACACAAACACACACAAATTATAGGTGGGGAGGATTGGTCAAAGAACACAAAATTTCAGTTAAGAGGAATAAGTTCAAGTGATCTAGATTGTACAACATGGTGACTATAGACTTAATAACGATGTCTTGTAAATTTGAAAACAGCTATGGGAATAGATTCTAAGTATTCTCACCACATGCAAAATGAGAAATATGTGAAGTAATATATTAGCTTGATTGAACCATTACACAGTATATCCACATACTGAAAAACAACCTTTTTGTATACCACAAATATATACAATTTTGATTTGTCAATTTTAAAAACCTGAAACTGAATCAAAATGACTTTTGGTAAAGAAGAGATCTTAGGGGCCAGTGAGATGGCTCAGCGGCTTAAGCGCCTGCCTGGCAAGTGCGAGGGCCCGAGTTCGACTCCCGGAACCCACATACGAAAAAGGGGCGGTGATATCGCTCAGCGGCACGGGCGCCTGCTGGCGTGCGAGGTCCTGAGGTCGACGCCCGGTACCCACAAAAAAAAAAAAAAGAAGAGATCTTAGTATCATAAAGTCTGAGGTACTCCCATGATGTGAAGTGTACCTCACCTGACAGCCAAGGGCTGCTCTTAGGAACGTCAGCACAGTGGCAGATACAGGTGCAGCTCCTGTGATCATCAACCGGACTTTTCCGCCCAGGCTTGACTGGCATGGTAGAGAGAGAAGGAGAAAGTGAACACTACATATTGGCATGGCAGTCGGCTCCTCAGTCAAAGACACGTGCTTGGGATCCCATGCTGATCCATCAGCATCTAGTGATCAACCCCCTCTAATGATCTACCGGCTCTTCTGTGGGTGGAAAGGGACAGAACTCACACTTAGGACAGAGAACTCACAGATGTTCACAACAGGAACACAGGACTTGATTTTGTTTCCACCCAGAGCTACTCATTCGTTGTTCACAAGTATAGAAATAAGCAAACACCTCTGCTACAAGTATTTTAGGGAATTAGAATAAGAGTAGGGTGGATTTGTTGCAATAACCACCATTTTGGCATTTGAGGGGACATAATGTTATTACACGTTCTTTATCACTCATGCTTACAATTTTACCTCAGGAGTGACATACTTGTTCCAGAAAAGCTAAACAAAGTGAAGAGTTAGAAAGGCTAAAATACCCTGAATCCTCTTCCCCTAGATGGCTAAAAGACTGTGCAGATGTACCTTGGAGACAAAGGAGGTTTACTGAATGGCTTTGTCCTTAATTTTTAGACGTGTGCCAGAACTGATAAAATCATGTCATTCTTTCCCTTACTTTCATTTTTCTTTTAAAAAATAGCCCTCATAGAAATCTTGAAACCCAAGTGAGTTTACCTGAGAAATAATAGCTGTGCGTCTGTTACCTGTATTTTGTGGAAGATGAGTTTATCCCACACACTATTGTTTCTAATGATGCCACTGCGAAGCTCTGCCTCTTTCCTCTTGGAGGCAAAGTCCAATAGCCATCTCTTCAGTGTGGTGTTTGCTTGTCCAAAAATCTAATGAGGCAAAACATGAGAAGGTTTTCACACCCACCAAAAGGGCGAGAACCAAAAGGTCAGACACAACAAGTGCTACTGAGGATGTGAGAAACTAGAACCCTGTACACTGCTGGTGGAGAAGTAAAATGGTATAGCTGCTTTGGAAAAACAATCTGGCATTTGCTCTAACAGTTAAGCAAATAACTGTTATTCCCAGGTATACACCCAGGAGAAATGAGAACATATGTCCACACAGAAACTTGTACACAAACATTTGTTGCACCATTTGTCATAATTGCCAAAAGCTGGGAATGGCCCAAATGACCAATGAATGAATGGCTTCAATATAATGGAATATGATTTGACTACCAAAACGAATGAAGCACTGATTCATGCTACCTGGAGGAAAACAAGCTAATGAAAGAAGTCAGTCACAAAGGAACACATATTGCGCGACTCCATGCAATCAGAAGTCCAGAACAGAGAAATCTCTAAATATGAGGGTAAATCAGTAGTTGCTTAAGGGTTGAGGAAGGTAGGAGCGTGGCAGATGATAACTACAGAGCAGGTAAAGGGTTTTATGGAGGTGACGGTGATGAAAATGTTCTATAATTAACTGTGGTAATGCTTGCAGAACTTGTGAAAACACTAAATTTGAATTATACACGTTAAATAGGTGAACTGTAGGGTACTGGAATTATATCTCAATAAAGACATTTAAAATTATTTTTAAAGAATGGTTAAAAAATAAGAAGGGTCTCAGAGATGACAGAAGCCCTGCCTCAAAGTAAAGAGTATTAACGTTGCCCCATCAAAAGTGATCTCGCCCCACTGTGTGGTCCACAGTGGGACCACCACACTGCGCGGTGCCGCCACAGAAGGCTGGCGTCCACTTAGTCCCTACCTTAGCTTTGTTGCTTCTCCCCATGCAGCTAAGTAATATTTTATATGTGCACAGAGCTTTACAATTAATAAAATCCTTTAATAATTATTTTGAGTGATCCATTTAGCAACTTTATGAGATAGGCAACAGTGGAAGGGAGGTCACAGTCTGTTTTACTGATGAGAAATTAGAGGATCAAAGACTACTGCACAAATAAAATGAGCCCCAGCGTCTACCTGTATTGTGCCTTATGGTTGGTGTGTTCACGTGCTTCCTCTAACAATCCTTACCTTGTGAAGTACATGTATTCTAACTTTATAGAGGAGCAAACTGAAGTTCTGTGGGAGTAAGAGGTTTGTCTGTGGTCACACAGATGGTTCGTGGTTGAGCCCAATTCAGACCGGAGCCTCTAATTCACAGCCCAATGTTCTGCCCCCACACTTTGCCAGCTGGAACTTACTCGGTCAAACATGCGGTTCAGCAGTCTTGGAACCACAGGGAAGACCGTAGGTTGAAGCACCTTGAGGTCATCCATAAGCAGCCTGATATCTCCTTGGAAAAATCCTATTTTAGCTCCATGACACAGCATCACACACTGCAGAGGTGGACAGAAACAACACACATTTCATCACCACAGCAGGGGCTGTCAGCATGAAGACAGAAAACACACAGACTTGAAATCTTAAAAGGTTCTACATATAGATAGTTTCTTTTAAAAATGTTTTTGTATTAATGGTCATTGTACAAATAACATGGAGATATGGGATCTCTCTTGATCATCCTGATTATACAGGTGGTAGTATAAACTAGCGTGTATCATTTTTAATGATGAACAGAGAGGTTTTAAACTTCATGATAAACATCTGTTGAATGAATTGCATGTTTTTATACACTCCAAATATTTTTAGCCTTCCAGAAACCTCAGGGGTAATTTATTCTCAAAATAAAACTTCATTATTTGCCTCCAGTTCACCTTATTAAAATCTCATTTCCTTTTGTTTGAATCGAAACAGAATTTTCTGAAAAGACACTGAATAAGCTGAAGTCAAGATACCAAGATATCTAATACCAGAGTATTTGCCATTCACCTACAATACACTGCACCACTGCTCTCCCCATCTAGTGCAAGCTACCTGACAAATAGTCTGCCAATTTTAAATTTAGAAAAGGGAGATTCAAAAGGTGGTGCACCAGAAGTACAAATGGCCTCCAGCTGGAAAGCAGAAACCACTAGACAGGTCTGTGAAGGTTCACTGCTGAAGAAGCTCAGGCTTTTGTTCAATGTGATCTGCCTCCCAAGCACATCTCTAAAGCTACAGTTAGGTGTACCTGGCCCACTGGCAACCTGATTGAGATCTCTTTATAAACTCAAAGATCTGGAGGTGGGCAGCAAGTAGGACACAGATGGAAGATGGAGTCCAATGACCCTCGGTCTTTTAGGGGTAAGTAAACCTTACAGGGCAGCAGTTAAATGAAAGTGTCAGCTCTCTACTAGTGAACTGCCTCCAGCACACAGCACCTGGCATACAGGTACTGCTCACGAATTACTCACTGAATGAATACGTGGTGCTCACTGCTTTTCCTATGGTATAAAATCCAACATCTCCAAGAAAAAAAGGTGGTTCTTGGTTAGTTTTTAAATTCATTGCACAGTTGTATATAGGGGGCCCAAGCAAAGATCAGCCAAACATCATCTTGCTTTTCCGAAGGCACTTAGAATATTGGTGAAAAAATTGGTCTTAAACTAACTCATTCATTAGGAACAAGCACAGTCAAAACCAGATTTCTTACAGAACAGAAGCCTCACCAGATTTATCAAACTGAGTGAATAAGAATCTTCCTTTTACATTAACACTTCTGGAATCATTTCCATAGTAGTATCGTTCAAAAAGCCTCTAATTTTTTTTTTTTTTTTTTTTTTTTTGTGGGTACCGGGGGGGTCGACCTCAGGACCTCACGCGCCAGTAGGCGCCCGTGCCGCTGAGCGATATCACCGGCCCCTTTTTCGTATGTGGGATCCGGGAGTCGAACTCAGGCCCTCGCGCTTGCCGGGCAGGCGCTTAAGCCGCTGAGCCATCTCACCGGCCCAAAGCCTCTAATTTTTAAATGAAGGATTAAAGTTCACGTATCCAGTTTAGACCCAGAAAAAAAATATACTCTTCCCAATAATTTGCACCATTTCTAAAATGAGGCAGAACAAAGAACTGTCTGAGGGGATGACGGTCTGCACATCACACTTACCTTCAGTAGTTGCTCATATATGTGTGCAATTGGTAAGTATGAAATGTGTATGTCACTGGCATTCAAGATAATTGCTTTCTGTAAAATACAACAACTTAGCAGAACACAAGCAAACAAACAGAAAACACACCAAATGCCTACCTCTACAACTGTCTCAAACATGTGGGCGAGAGGCAAGAAAGATATCAAAGTATCATCAGGGCAAATGTTCACTGCATTCTGTAAGCAAAGACACCAGCAAGCAGAGAAGCATTAAGACTTCCTATAATTTCCCAATTCCTTTCACAGCACATAGTACCTCAACACCACTTTTTATTTAATTAATTTATTTTGTGGGGGCACTAGGGATTGAACCCAGGGCCTGAGCATGCTAGGCAAGTGCTCTACCACTGAACTATATCCCTAGCCCTCTGCCCACTTCTCACCCCCTTTTAAATTTTGAGACAGGCTCTAAGTTGTCAGCCTGGCCTCGAATTTGTGATCCTTCTGCCCAAGCCTCTCAACTATGAGTGTATCATCAGGCCCAGCAAGAAACCATCTTTGCTTATGATTCTTTTTCTCACCGAAGAATAAAATGAAAAGTAATATTTTATGGAAATAGAGTGGAGGCCATTGGTCATTCTAAATGACAAAGTACATCCATTGCAGGACTATTTTTTTTTTCTTCCTTTGTTCCTTCTGTGAGGGTAATTTTGCCTAAATTGGAATGTTAAGGGATTATGTGCTCTGTTTATTTAGTATTTCAGAATTATGGTACCCTGTTGCCCAGCAAGCTCATCTGCACCTTGAGAAACACAAGATCCACTCCGACATAAGACAGTGCACCACGTGGCAAAGGGAAGGGGAGGGGAGGGGAGAGAATACAAGACTTCCAAAGTCATTTATTGATTGTATAAAGGTACCTATAATGGTTTGATCAACACTTTTTACTTTAAAGCTCTACTATCCCCCATAAAAATATCCCAATTTGTTTAAGGCAACCTCAGATCCAGCAGAAGGGATTTGCTGTGCTGCAAAATTCTGATCAGGCAGATTAAGTGTGGGCATCTGGTTTCCCTCAGAACAGACTTACTTAGGAGCAGGCACAGTGAGGGTTTGCATGAAATGTTCATGTTAACACAGAATGCTGCCACATTAAGAAATGAAGGTGTTGGCAAGTAACCTAGAGGGTAATGAACCCACTTTCAAGCCATGGCCTTGTCCTCCCCAAAGTTGGGTCATACTTAGTAATAAAGTGACAACAGCTGAAAACCTCAGCCCTGGGCAAACTCAGCAACCTCAGAAGCACTGGCTGTAAGCTGAGCATGCTATAACCTTAGGTTAATTTCATTCAAGTATGACCTCATGGCAACTACTATTCCTTACCTTGAAGTTGTTACATAATTCAGTTATAGCCATATTTTTTTTTTTTTTTCAGCCCTGGGAATTGAACCCAGGGCCTCAGGCATGCAAAGCCAGCTGTCTACCACAGAGTTACATTCCCAGCCCCCATACTTTTTAATTTCTGATTTAATACAAAAATAATCACCATTGTCATGGTTATTTTACAAAGTTAAGAATATCCCTTGATAGTATAATTGATTTTATTTATTTATTTTTTTGTGGGTACTGGGGGTCGACCTCAGGAGCTCGCGCGCCAGCAGGCGCCTGTGCCGCTGAGCAATATCACCGGCCCTTTTTTTGTATGTGGGTTCCGGGAGTCGAACTCGGGCCCTCGCGCTTGCCAGGCAGGCGCTTACGCTGCTGAGCCATCTCACCGGCCCTAATTGATTTTTTTTTTTTTTTTTGTGGGTACCGGGGGGTCGACCTCAGGACCTCGCGTGCCAGCAGACCTAATTGATTTTAAATAGTTCTGTAATCCTGTTCTTCAACAAGCCATCAATGCATTTAAAGTTGTCTTTGAAGACCTGCAAAGTATCAAAATTTTACTTTTGTAAAGTACTAATCACTGAGCTCTGTTTAGAAAACAAAACAAAGGAAGATATTTGGGACTAAGAAAGTGAGTATGGAGTAAAATTAAGTGGTAAGATCGTTCAAAGATCAACCTTCTGTAGCCACCAAAGATATCCATTCCCCAAAACTATTAAGTGTAAGCTCCTGCCACAAAAACCAAAGCTAAAGAATATCCCCTCCCAAAAGATTGCAAAAGCAAACCGTTAAATGTTGAAACAGCATGAGGGAATGGCATTGTATTGGAAGTATCTTTATAAAGACAGGTTTGAGATACCTCCTTGGTGTTAAGAACTGCATCGGGTCCCCATCCCGAGTTCCTATACTGAAGTCCTTGCCTCCGTGTATTTGGAGGTGGGACTCCATTTGTGGGTAGGCACCACCCCCACAGGGCTGGTGTCTCAGAAGAGACACCAGAGCTCCTCTCTCCAAGCAGGCACAGAGGGGAAGTCATGTGAGAACCCTGTGAGAAGGCTGCCACCTGTAAGCCAGGAAGGGAGCCCTCACCAGGAACCAAATTTGCTGGCAGTTGACCCTGGACTTACAGCCTCCAGAACTGTGGGGACACAAATGTCTGTTGTTTACACCATCCAGTCTGCAGTATTTTATTATGGCAACTTGGCCAGAATAAGAGCTGCAGATGGTACACTTTATAGGAAATTATGTTTGAGACTTTAACCTTTTTCATACAATGAGAGTAAAATTACCCATAATAAACAATAACTCAAAAACCTTCATCAGCCTTTAACTCTTAATTGCCAAATTAAAGAAACTGTTTTCCCAATACTGGAATAAAGGATAAAAGCACAGAGAGTCATCTCTTTGTTCTTTCCTGGTAATATTTACAAAGCATCACCCAAACGGTTTCACTATATAAAAGCCGTAGTAAATTGAATCTGTCAATTCATCTGAATGGTCACAAATAAGATGCGGAGACTAGGTCCACAGAGAAAACCTTCTGACCTTCAGCGGAGCTACACTAATTAGACCTTGTCCACATTTCAGATAGTGCTTTACACACAATGTGGACCTAATTTTACCACTTTCACTCTTCAGGCCTAATGCCAATCAGTGTATGTGAAGAAGATGACAATATTTACCTCTGTCATTTTCACAAAAGCTGAACAATCACTCACTGCATTTTCATGGGTGATCATTGCTCCTTTGGGGTTGCCTGCAGAGTACAAAGGAAGTAGAGCGGGTTGAGTAAAGGTACTCCATCCAAGAATCAGGGGCTTAAATGCCTCGCTGTCAGATATACCTATGGAGAGCCAGACACTGAGTAATGTTACATCCCTGAGCAACCAGCAGTCCTTTCAATGAAACACTACCTTAAACAATGTTCATTAATATGGGCAAATTTCACAGCGTGTATGTAACAGTAAGAGACAAAAAAACAAGAATTTTATGCCTGAGATACAGACAATGACATAGTTTGCCCTAGGAAGCTAGGTGAATCTAAGGTCGCCTTGGATAAATGCTTCAGCAAATGCATCTGGTACTCTCAGATTCCAAGAAGACCTTATGGAGCAACAAGAAGACAGCACTAAACCACTTCTGTCTCTCCTGCTTTCTTTCATTCCATTATAATTAGCTAACAAGTCTTCTAAAAAAAAAAAAAAAAGCAGGTGGAGTCTGTAGTCTTGCAGATATTACTCAGAAGAATTCCATCCCAAAATTTACCTGTAGTTCCACTTGTGAAACAAATTATTGCAAGATCTTCAGGTGCTGGAGGCTGAAGATTTAAAAAAAATAGTTATAAATCAGAATGGAAGATTATAAACCCTGCAGTGGTGGAAAACCTAAGACACGCATACCTCAGCCAGCTGTTTGTCATCATTGAAAGCTCTAAAAGGTTCGCCATCACTGCCCTAAGGTATCACCCAAAATCTCTGACAGTCTCCAAAATAAGCTGATAGTAAAAACTACACAGAGGGTTATGACAGGGTTTAACACAGCATACTTACCTTGGGCTTTCTTCTGTTGGCTCTTCCAAGGCCCTTAATTAGAAGAGAAAAAAAAAAATCTTAAGTGAAAACATTTTCTAACTGTAAAGAATAAGGTCACATCAAGTCATTTAAAACTGTCTTTACTATAAGGTTCACTCACAGCTGGTTCAAAGAAAGCAGTTTTCAAATTAAATGAACTACGGTAATTTTAATTAACCAAAACCAAAATATTTACCTATTGTTATGGTTTGCGTCTAGATGTCCCCCCAAAGCCTCATGGCCGGCTTCTAAAGTTTGTGACTGATTCATGGTCAATGCTGGGATTAAGGGTGTGAGTGCTACACAGCTCTAGGGGGGTAGCCTGCATACAACAGAAGGGAGGGAAAGAGGCTTGTCTCTCTCTCTCCCCCTCTCACTCTTTTGTTGCCTTTACTGTCTTCTGCCTCCACGAACTGTTGCCTCTCTGCCATGTGCCACCCTGCCTTGGAGCCAGCCAATTATGGACTGAAACCTCCGCAACCTGTGAGACAAATAAAGCTTCCCCCTTTTACCTTTGGGTGTTGGGTATTTTGTCTCAGCAACGAGAAAAGTAACTAAGATATCTATTGTTCTAAGAAGCCGTTTTCCAGTTCTTTTCTCTTATATAGAAACTATACATATGGTATCAAGACTGGCCTTTGAAATAAGACTTATTCAAAAGACAGCAATCAAAATCTTTTATACTGCATTTCTGGTGCCCAGTCCCATTTCCTGTTATGGCCTTTAACAAAGCACTACTCTTAGCCATAACCAAAGAACCACAGCTTCTCTGTGGCCTCCCCAAATGAGAGCACAACACACTACCTGACCATCCAGCTCTGTGGAACTGACATCTTCAAATAGGGAGAAAGAACAGATTTAAATGCTAGTCATGTTAGTGAGGCTCAAATATCTGTATTCGCCACACACAGCGGAGACAGGATTGGGTGCCTCCAATTGTAAACCAGGCCACAGTGGAAGACCTAAAACCACTTCCTTGAATGGAAATAAAGTTCAGAATGACAGATTCATTTCTGAGGTGCAGCAGTTCCCAACACAGGGTTCCAGTGATTATCAATGATCTGATTCAGTTTTCTGCATTAAGCCACTTTCATGTCCATTAATTTTTTTATGAGCTATTTATATTCGTTTCCTATTAAAATTGAACAGCTTGGGTGAGCATACGGAGTGAACATGTTTATTAGAAAATGGAAATTAGATGGGTGTGCTCAGGGCTCAGTGAGCTTTGCCCAGGATACAATTTTAAACAGTTTTGAATCTTAATCACACTTTAAATTACATACATGACGGACTACTGATTAAAAACAGAATACCGATGTTCAATTTGAAGTCAACTAGGAGCTAAAGCAATGATAATTCTGTCCTTTTTTTTTTTTTTTCAAAATAATCTTTATTGGTTCCAAATTTCTACTCATCTGTTTAAAATCCTTACTTAACTTCTGGAGATTTTCAATTCTTCAAAAATTAATGTTAAGAAAAGCAATAGCTACATTTTGGCTTTTAATTTTGGGGAATAAATATTGCCCAAATTAATGTACCATTTGCCCCAAAAGTTTTCACAGTTATAAATCTGTTTTGTCATCATTTAGAAAAAACACAGCACTTATTAAAAAAACAATTTGCCATCTTCAGGTTAAAAAACAAAGGATAAATAAAAACTAAATTCTAGTTAGTGATAAACATACTAAAGTGTTTGACATAATGAAATTTGTAACCTACTAAAAGTGTACAAAAATAAATAAAATGGACTGATGAATGAATACGGGGTAGAGTGACAGATTAATATGTGATACAGCAAATACACTAAATTTTAAACTATAGACTACTCGTGGTGGGACTACGACTGTCTGTTGGAAAATTTTTTCAACTGCTTGTATGTTTTAAAATTTTCATAATTAAAAGCCTAAAGAAATGCAAACATTCCAAATACCTATGCTTTTTTTTTTTTTTTTTTTTTTTTGTGGGTACCGGGGGTTGACCTCAGGACCTCACGCGCCAGCAGGTGCCCGTGCCACTGAGCGATATCACCGGCCCCTTTTTTCGTATGTGGGATCCAGGAGTCGAACTCGGGCCCTCGCGCTTGCCAGGCAGGCGCTTACGCCGCTGTTAGATATCGCTTGGCAGCAGGAGTCACCATGTTTTCGATCACATTTTGTAAAGACACTCACAAAAGAACACTTTCAGCTTTGCTTCAGAAAGTGGCAAGAATGATGGCATAAGTGTATTTAAAGTAAGGGGGGCATTCTGAGGGAGGTTAACAGCAATGTGTCTTTTACTGTAATAAATTTTTAAATTTTAAATATTCACCGTATTTTCAATCACTCTGTGTGTGTGTGTGTGCACACATGCTTTGAACAGACTGATGGATGAGGCAGAAGCTTCTGTTGGAACAATGAGTTTCCCTGTGACTACTACAGTCTTCAGGAAAGGTTTTAGAGAACCTTACCTGCAGCTTCAAATTCTTTGCAGAAGATAGCTATAAATACAATTTAAAAACCCTATTTATAACAGTTTCATAAAAATATTTATAACATCTTCAGAAACAACATGACTTACTCTATTTAGGCTACTATTTCTTATGATGTGGATATAAAAATATCCTCCTCTAATCCCAAGTCCAAAGGAGGGGGTTCAGTTCATTTGAGCCACACTCATTCTCCTAGAACTGTGTACCTTTAAAGTTGTGCTTACTGTGGATTTTAAATTGAAAATGAAAATGAACCAAATCAAATACCTCTACTGGAAATCCAAATACGAAAGCAACCTGGGAAAAGAGTGATGAAAACAATTTTCTGAAACAAATTTCTGTATCTGGTTTGGTTTCAGAGGTGAGTCAGTAAATAAAAGAAGCCTAAAGAGGACATATGTAAACTTAAAACTTTCACCTGTCTGAAGCTGAAATTCACAGTTCCAGCATTTAAGAATGGCTTATCAGTGCTGTGGAAAAATTATGAACATTGCACATTCCTTTAGCAGCAAGAACTTCTGCAAGAGGTAATGTATTAACACTAGGCATGTGTGTAAAATTATTCTTTCTAGTCATAAGACAGAAATTTCTTCTCTTGACCTTTACTGGCCTTTACTGGGTGCTGGGATAACTGGCCTGTGTTGGGACTACATGGGGGCCCTGGACATCATGTCCAACCCTTCGGAGACGTGTGCTGGGTGCAATGACTCACCTCCATTGCCTTCAGGCTGATGATTTCCACCCCACATTTCTTGCCTTGTTCCACCACATCATTGCCATAGGTGTCCATGAGAACTATGACTTTAAGGCTTGGTGTTAACTTATTTTCTACACCCTCTAATAGTATTCTGGCCTTCTCTGGTTTGTCAGCAAAGATTACTGAAAGCTCAGCTGTAAATAAAGAGAGATGATGAAGAATAAGCTCTGAGGTGTTAAAAGCTTGACTCTATAATATCTGACACGGGATATTAAATTATATTCTTTGACTAGAAAGACAGACACATATTTAAATGTAAAACTCCCAATCAGATATGCAAGTATAATGTCACTGAATCTAATCGATAACTAGATCAATGTCCACCCCAAATCACAGACTTACCTTTGTTTATTATGTATGTGATGGCATCGGCTCCAAGGGTATCATAAAGTGGAACGATCACCATTGAATAAGCAAAGCATGCTTGTTCAATAATCACCCACTAAACAGTAAAGGTTGGGGAAAGAAAATGACATGTCATATCAGAATCACTCCGAGGATGACAATACTCTAAGGTTCAAAACAAAAACATTTGATGCAGCAAAATTGTGTATCTACTACTTTGCAAATTTATGTATCTACTACTTTGTACCAGAAGTCATTAGGGATTCATAATGGGAACAAAACATTTGCCCCCTTCTTTAAAAGAAACTGCAACTTGACTCAAGAATGGAAATGAATACATGAAAAGATCATTCATACAAGATAATGACTGCTTAGAGATGGGAGAGCTCACCACAGGTTCTAGGTGGTTGCAGATACCTTTGTGGGGAGATACCTGAGTTTGCCCCTTGCAAAAGAAGCACAATTTGGAGAGGAGGTAGGGAGAGGGAGAGAGCAGGGCAAGAGATTCCAATAAAAGAACTGCAGTATCCAAAGCAGAGAGATCAGAGACCAACCTGGCAGGCAGGGATGGTTTGGCTAGAGGGGAGGCTGGAACAAGCCTGTGCTATGGGGGCTTTATTCTATGGCCCATACAGAGCTATCATGGTGTTCTAGGCAAATCAGTGGCTGGGGGGATGGGCAATGAGGAAGATCAATCTGGCAGCAGTGTATGGTATGGCCTAGGAATAGGGGAAGGAGGGTACACACTTATCTAACAGGAAAATTATTTTGACAATATCTTCCCCAGAAAGAAGCAATACAATAACTGCTTATCTTGCTGCCAATTCGTCAACCACACAGTAACTGATCTACCTACCAAACAAATGTGACATGATCACACTTCAGTGAGGACCCCTCAATGGCACCCCATGACCTCCAGCTGCACGTTTCAAATGAAATTGTCTGCAGCAGTCTGACACATGGCACAGACAAAGGCATAGCTGTTGGGGGAAGGTAGCACAAGCATTTGTACTCACTAGGTCTGAAAGGGGGATCTCATGGGATTTTTTGTTTTAATTTCTTTTTCTTTTTCTTTGTTTGCTTTATTTTTCCCCCTGGAACAGATTTTAAGTTACCAGCATGGAGGTCAGGTCCAAGTTCCTCATCAGGGCACATGTGACTTACATAGCCCTCGCTTTCTTACCTCTTACCCTGTCACCATTTAAAATGCATCATCCCTCAACACAGACAAGCTATTTAATGTGAACGTGCATTGCTCCTGGTACTTCGCTGGCCTCCCAACCTTTATTCCTTCAAGTCATGTGTGCCGTTACTAAATAAAATTTAGTGGATATGTTCATGGGGAGAAGAAAGAACCAAATTCCAGGAGGCTGGTCACAGTCTGACTATGGAGAATGCTACTTTCCCTTTAGCAGAAGAAACTCTAAGAAGCCATTCTAATTTATAAAATAGGACACAGCACAGGGATTGTGGTATAGGTTTCTGGACACAAGTAGATATAAGAATAAATTCAATTTCTTTAAGCCAGATGCTTGAATTTTTCCAAGCCAAATTTGCCACCAACCTATTGACTAATACTTTAAGAGAACCTTCACCTTTCATTTAAATTAACTTTCATATAATGGTTTCCCAAAGCGCCATGCATGGATCAAGAGAGCCAAATAACAAACTATGTGAAGTCCAGCCCATGGGGAGGTACCTTCCACATTGCCCACGGGATTTTATACTTTGAAATCTGACCAAAGGAAAATTTCAGACCTTTGGGAAAAAACAGTTTGCTATTAAGAAAAATATATCTAAATTTCTCTATAATTTATTCACACTATTTTTCTATCATAGAGTAGAGGTAGCGAAAGTGAAAAGATGTCTTTGTTAGATTATTTTCTCTAAGAATTTTATTTGGGAGCCCCATTTAAAAAAAAATCAAAACAAAAATTACTAAAAGGGGGAAACTCTGTTATTTTTTTTTTTCCTCTTAAAGAGTACGAAGGTCTTTGTTTGCGTTTTCTTATGTGTAACCTTCGAATGTGTAACACAAAGTCATATTCTCAGCAGAAAGCAGACCACAAAAGCTGGTCTCAAGCGAAGGAAGTGTAGACTCTGGGTCTTACAACTGTTGTTTAGAACTCACGAAACCCTGTGTAGTAAGTGCCTAATTAATACCTCAGGTCTGTTTTGAGCAAAGATGCCAATGAACTGCTCTGGGGAGGCCTTGAAGCCCTTCTGGAGCAGCGCTGAGCCTATGTACTCCGACAGTTCCGCCACCTGAAATGAATGCAAAGGAAACAGAAGACAGCATCAGGCTGAAGCTCAAGGAACAAATCTGAACAGGTGACAGACTAATATCTCAATGAGCAAGCAGTGCTGCAAAAAGAATGGGGTGAGGGGATTCCTTTATTTAAATTTTTGTAATATGCAAGGTTTTATTTACCACAACTCACTGTTAAAAGAACAGAATGTAGGGTCCTTTCTGCAAAGCAAATTAATCTCATCTCGATCTCAACAACTGCAGGTGATAGATGATTGTATGTCACGGCTTCTTACACATTTAGTTTTTTTCTAGTTTAGTTTTATAAATTACAAAATTAATGCGGGACTTTTTTTGCAATTATAAAGAACACCAAAGAAATCAAAACCTGTTATTTAATATTAACACAGAAACGCCAAGTGTTTTGAGAAAGCTTTAAAAAAAATATGAGGGCCGGTGAGACGGCTCAGCGGCTTAAGCGCCTGCCTTGCAAGCGCGAAGGCCCGAGTTCGACTCCCGGATCCCACATACGAAAAAGGGGCCGGTGATATCGCTCAGAGGCACGGGCGCCTGCTGGTGCGCGAGGTCCTGAGGTCGTCCCCCCGGTACCCACAAAAAAAAAAAAAAAAATATGAGGGGCTGGTGAGATGGCTCAGCGGCGTAAGCGCCTGCCTTGCAAGCGCAAGGGCCCGAGTTCGACTCCCGGATCCCACATACGAAAAAGGGGCCGGTGATATCGCTCAGCGGCACGGGTGCCTGTTGGCGCGCGAGGTCCTGAGGTCGACCCCTCGGTACCCACAAAAAAAAAAAAATATATGAGTAAGATCTTGTCACTGGACATTACAGTTCCCTTCTTGAGAATTTATTCTTAGTAAATAACTCAATCTTAGAGGTTTTAAAATCTTAGAGGTTTTAAAAAGTCTTTTGTATAAAAGTCTATATTCCAAAAATGGGGAGGGGAGGAAGGGTTGAAGGGAAAGGAAGGCAACAGGGAAAAAGGGGAACTAAGATGTGTTATATACAGGTACAAATTCCTTATGATTAATGTGATCAATATGTATGACAAATATGTATTAAGAAAAATTAATTTAAAAACAAACAAACAAAAAACACCTAAACAATCTAATGTCAAAAAACTAGGAGAAAAAAAGACTTGTGGCTAGGTGGTTAAGCAAATGATAAATCCTGGAGAAAATATTATACAATAAAAATATTATAATGATGAGAAACATATTAAAGTTAAGGTGGCATTACTAGCAGTGATAAACATAAAAATACACACTTTTATAACAAGTGAAATAGGCAAATGCACAAAAATTAGACAGGGCTATGTGTCCATGATTATCCTCTCCCCACTCCTATGCCAAATTAACTAACTCTTAATACTTGGAATTCTTTTTTAATTCTCTATTGATGAATTCTCAAGAGTACTTTTCAAGCACCCTCATGTCCACAAGACGTAAGGCCACACCTATCCCTGCCAGGAATTCTGCTGGTTCTGGCAGATGGTGCCATTGTAGCCCTGGCCACGAGAGGCTGACATCGGTGAGGTGACAATGGGGTAACATGAATAGGTGCAGTACCTTCTACTCCATGGACTAGTTCACAACTTTTCGTTGCATTTAAGGGATTGGAACCTGAAAAATGCCTGCAACTGCTTCCGGAGCTAATTGGGATAATACGCACACATTTGTATTTCTAGAAAGATGTCATAACTTTCTTTTTTAAAATCTCAAAGAGACTCCTAGTCTCCAAATGGTCAGATTCATTGGGCAAGTAAAAAAAAAATTAAATCTATAAATACAAAGCTGGCTTCAGTTAAATCCAGTTTTATGTCTTCACCAGCCTCCAAAGAAATGTGCAAATCATAGATTAAGACCTTAACTTTAGAAATCTGTGATTTTCAATCTACCTTGAAAAATCCAATCTGTAACAGAAGTATCTTCTCTCTCCTAGTCAATAAACACACCAAAAGCAATCTAGAAAGCTCCTGAGGATCCTGTGAGGCCTTAGGGCCATCACACATGTTATGTGTCCAATACACACAAGCTTTATATGCCGCTTGTGAAAATGAGAGATTCTGAATACTACTATCTGGATAGGGAGCTCCTTGGCTTTAGTAAGGCAAAAATAAAAACAGGGAAATCCTCTAATCGCCTGGGCTACAGCTCATTACTCCTCCTATGGTTACAGTATGGTAAACTGCTTTGCCTTTTCTCTCTCTTGAGAGACAAATACTACTCAAGCAAAGCCTTCTGTAAAGGAAGGAAGGGAAAAAACCACGTGTTTCAGTCCAAGAAGCATCTCCAAGCACTAGAGCATGGCCATGCTTTGTGCCTCCAAATATAACTCCCATCACATATACACCCTCAAATAGACCAACTACTAGAAAAACCTTTCATATAGACAGAGAGAGGAAGCTGATTTGTATTCAGGAATGCCACGGGATTACCTGGTCCTACAGTAGGCAGCAGAGGGAGCCCGGGGACAGAGAACTATTTCCTGGACAGCTGTGCAGGGAACAAAAGGGAGCAGCAAAGCTAATGCTTCCAGCTGCACCTGCCTATCCTTGGGGCTGGACCTGGGAAAAGCAGTGACATCTGTACTTGGTATAATCATAATAAAAATAAAAAGCAGTATTTCCTGCTCAGGGACCTGCCACTTACAAACTGTGATTTTAACAACAGATAATAGGAAGTAGGGAGAGATCATTCTCAAATGGGAAAGGGATCAAGAGATAGAGGGAGGGGGAAGAGAGGAAAGGAATAAGGGATGAAAAAAAGAATTAAGATTGTTATGTACATGTATGAACTGCATACAAGGAATGTAAACATTATGTACTGCAAACGTACAAAAAAAAAAAAAAAGGGAAGGGGATCAAGGGATGGGTGGAAGGGGAGGGAGGGAAGACAAAGGGATAAAAAAGGAATTAGGATGTGTTATATACACGTACCAACTCCACACAAGGAATGCAAACATTGTGTGCTGCATACGTGTACCAATAAACTAAAATTTAAAAAATCCTAATATATAAGTCCTAAAAAAAGTAATTATTGTGACTAATAAAGAAAACCAGTTATAGCCACTGACAAGTGGGGACTAGAGAGTGATAAATGTGAAAATAACCAGATCCCACCTTCCCTTGTGTTTATATTGGAATGCACAGTTTGTGGAACATCTGTGCTTTTCTCTACTGCTGCTGCTGAGGTTAAATGTCATACCCAGAGCAAGCTGGCAGGGGACACCCTGAGGGTCAGCAGAGATGAGAAATCCCAACACAGCCCTTGCTTCTGGTCCTGGATTTGCCACTGACCAGCTAGGACCCTGGACAAGTTATGCCTCTTCTTGGGGCAGGTATTCCTTGTCTATAGAATAGAAAGATACTACAGAGCGGGGCTTCCGAATTTCCTCGCGTGGGCCAGGTACAGGAGAATAATCACAGGGTATCCCGGGAGCAGTCACCTGCTACAAGCAGTTTCTAGAATTTTATCTTCAAAATTGTACTCTACAATGCACCCACATCAGTTTTAAAATAAAGCAATGGCCCAACTAGTGTTTCCCAAATCTTTGTGTCGAGTTTTTCCTTGGATGCTCTGTGTTTCTCCAAAAGCTCCACTCGCCCAGCACATGCACTGCGAGGAGCCGTGCAGCCCTCACCTTCACTCTGCTGCTGCAGGGGGCGTCCAGAGCCAGGGAACTCACCTGTTTGTAGGAAAGCCACTCATAGGGTTGCTCTGGCTTCCTAGAGCCCAAACAAGGGCCATTATCTACAAAAAGAAAAAACAATGACAACGCAAAGAAGGACGCATATAAAATGTTCCTGTATTTTAATGTGTTCCTCACTTTAGTCTACAAAATAATCATAGATTCAAATTATGAATGATGGCTGGGATTAGGAATATTTTCTCCCTAGGTTTTGGTCTGACTTTTTGTTCTGTTTTGTTTCTTAAGTCGAGGAGGAGAGGGTGATAAATGGGAGAAAAGACAAATACAATTTTTTTTTTTTTTCCTGAGACAGGGTCTTGCTATGCAGCTCTGGCTAGCTTTGAACTCACCATGCAGCCCAGCCTGGCCTAGAACTTGTGGCAATCCTCCTGCCCCAGCCTCTGGAGTGCTGCGATTACAGACATGTGCCACAATACCCGGCTTAAAAAAACTTAAAGACACCCAACTTGTAAATTTCTCTTTAACATACTATTGGTTTAGACCAGAAGTCAGTAGTTAAGTCGCAAAGACATCCTGCTGTAGGTTTTCAGAAGAGGTATTCCTCAAAAATTTCTAAAGAAGTTTAAAGCACTGTAACTCAGAATATGAAAAGGAAAATATACTTTTTATGTACCCAAATTCTGATGGCCAGAAGTATTAGCTGGAATCATGTAGAATCATAATTACATGAATGAAGTCTTGACTTTTCTTAAAACAAAAGTGAAGAAAAGATGCACAGTGAAGAGAAACAAGGAGGTAACTATGAAAGCAAAGTTAAGAAAATCAGGTACATACTGATTCCAATTTAGGTACCAAAGAAGCAGAAAAAAGGCTCTACACAACTGACTTCATTCTAGGTTTTAATTCAGAAAGGTGTTCTTTTTTTTTTTTTTTTTTTTTTTTTTGTGGGTACCGGGGGGTCGACCTCAGGACCTCGCGCGCCAGCAGGCGCCCGTGCCGCTGAGCGATATCACCGGCCCCTTTTTCGTATGTGGGATCCGGGAGTCGAACTCGGGCCCTCGCGCTTGCCGGGCAGGCGCTTAAGCCGCTGAGCCATCTCACCGGCCCCAGAAAGGTGTTCTGATTTGGTTTCGAGATGTGTGAGGCTGGGAAGGAAGGCAAAACAATGGTCCCACCTTGGGCCATGACAAGCCTGGTCCTGTTAGCCAGATCTATGCACTAGAGAAGTATGACCCTCATGAGAATTCAAGTATCAGCCCGGAAGCAGGACACACATGGGCTTCTTCACTGTCCCTAAAAGAGTCCTGATGAAAACAGGAAGATCTTACTCTCAGACCCTCTTCAGTTTACAGAAACTGTAACAAAGGCAGAGCAAGACATGGCAAGTTCTGTCAGCTGTTGTCTCCAGATGGGGGAAAAATACATTAGCCATATGAAATGATCCCATTTTACCCCTCAAGAACAGAGACTGGCAAACTGCAGCCAAGATCTCAATCATGCCCACTGCCTGTCTTTGTAAATACAATTCTATGGAACATAGCCACAATTGTTCTTTTAATATGTCTGAGGTTGCACGCAAATATTTGCAACAAGGAGCATATGGCCCATGCAGCTTAAAATATGTACTAAATGGAAACTTATGCTGACACTAGCTCTAATGTAGTGGTGGGCAAGCTCCAGGATCACTGCGGAACTGAAAAGTTTACTATACTTAGGCCCTACTAATAAAATCTTTGATATAATTAGAAGTGGATCCGTCTTGGGCCTTCATATGTTCAAAGGTTCTCCAGGGGATGCTAAATCACCTGTTTGTAGGGAACAGGTGATTCTAGATATTTTCTGTAGCCAAGAAATCTCCATACTCAAATATATGCCAGACTTTAAGGTGAACCACACTAGCTGTAAAGGGTGGCTAGGGATGAGAGCCTTTGATAAACAGGGAACTCAATATTCGTAAATAGCTTTCTAGGTGCAATTTTAAAATACTAGATTTAAAAACTCTAGGCTGGGTTCTCCCATCTTGAACAAACATCTGACAACCTTATCCAAATTCTGGACTTTGCTCTTCTATAACATTTTAATCCTAAAAGTAGCCTGAGAAAATTAAAGTTTAAAATAAAAAGTTCCCCAGAGAAAAAAGAAAACACTGACTTGCAAAGCAGCTTCCTTTAGTCAGCATAGTTTAAGAAGACAACTTATCTTTCTTCTTCTTTAAAAAAAATTTGTTTTGGTAGTACTGGGTATTGAACTCAGGGTCTTTGCACTGAGTTACATTCTCCCCCACGACCTTCTTAAGATTCGGTTTTGCTAAGTCACTAAGTTGCCTGGGCTGGGCTCATATTTGTGATGCTCCTGCTTCAGCTTTTAAAGTTCTGGGATTATAGGTGTGCACCACCATGCCCAGCTTCTCTGAAACATTTATAGAAAAACTTTTCATTTTCCAGGTAGAGCAAGTGACTATCCCCCCGCAAAAAAACAGTTATGTAAATTGTCAGGAGCACAGTGTAAGTCACCATGCTCCTAGATGAATCCCACTCACTGTTAATAATGGAAAAAACATATTTTTTGTGTGCTATGCTGCTCTACCTTGTGGATATTTACTATCACGAACAGTCCCCAATACTAACTTTCCAAAAGTTCATAAATTAAACAATATACAAGAACACTTGTTTTCCCCTTATAGTGAGGCTTCATGAACTTGCTATGGGAACACTGAGCTAAATACAATGAGTTGAGCAATCCAATTGCACCATTACCATTACCAAGTAAAACAACAGGCACTTCTTGAATATGTATTGCTTGCAATGGATTGCAGAACACAGAGAAAGAAATATCCCCTAGTCCCTGACCACAAGGAGATTACAATCTATAGCTAACAATGGCAAAAATAAAAGCCAGCCAACAAAAGATTTAAAAAACAAAGTATGGATTTCCAAAGGCCATTCCTATAGAGGAACCTAGCGAAAGCAAAATCGAAGTGACTGAAACAAAAAGAGAGTGTTCTTTCTTCATGGAGGATATACTAATAGAGCACCTACTGTGTGTAGGCACTGTGTCAGTCTGTGGGAAGAGATGACAGATGGCTGTGTTGTCCTCCAGGGGCATAGGCTGCTGGAGCAGAAAGCCAAGTAAACACCTCTATGCCACGAGGGGTTATTATTCAAGTAGGTGTAAGATGCTGAGATGGAAAAGGGGAGAGATGCCTACTTAGAGGTAGTGGGTAAAAATGACAGACTAGGGAATTTATAGAAAGGCAAAGTGCAAAAGGTTAATAAGCAGCCAGATTTGGTGGTATTCACCTGTAATACTAACACTGTGGAAGGATTGCATGTTCAAGCCCAGCCTGAGCAACTTAGCGAGGCCCTATCTCAAAATAATTAAAAGGGCCGAGAGTATAGCTCAATTTGAAAGACCTAGGTTCAATATCCAGTACTGAAAAAAAAATTAATAAGAATAAACCCTGGCTGGGGTTGGAAAGAACAGGTTTTACAATCAGAAAAACTTCTAAAAGCACACAAAGGTTTGGGGGTAAGAGAGAGCCAAGGTGGTCTTGCTTGTAAAGCATATTCAAGGGGAGACCTGGAAGGGAGGAGACGGGTACCAGATACCAGGGAGTCTCATGCCACAGTTAATAATTAAGGGTAATCTCACAAGCCAACATTTCCAAAGTGTCTGTGACAGGACACCGCTTCCCTGGGAAATCACTAATTCTCAAAATATGGGTCTTGTGATCCAGCAAACTTGAAAAAACACTGCACTGAGCCCAAATGAACAGGTTTCTTTACTGCAAGAAACATGAGAGCCCATTAGGACTCTCCATAAAATACAGGATATACAGCATTTGGCCAGAGGGGACCTCTGGAGGGGACAGTGAGCTTTGGGACTGGCTCCGGACAACTTATGACAGGAAAGAGAGGCCTAAGCATTGCTATGTAGGTGAAAGATCTGTGCAAGTGTGCCTTTCTGAACTAAAGCCACTCTTTCTTAAAGAGACACATTAAGCGACAATAACACAAATGCAGGCAACAGGCTTACTTGACACCCGCATGCCCCTTTGGAAAACATCATATAATGTTCTGACGTCATCGTAGAAGTACACCAAGGGCTCATCACTGTCAAGGAGCGTGGACCTTCGAGCGCCACCACTACCCTGTTGAAAAAGATAGGCAGAGAAATACATGAAAAATAAAAACCCTTTGACATGATGTTCTGATGGCTAAAGGAAGCTGATTATTGGGTATGTACACTCCCTCCCCTACTTATGTTATTTGTGGCAGGAACACTTAAAATCTCCTCTCTTAGCAATTTTCAAATATATAATACATTATAATAACCATAGCTATCATCTGGTATAATAGATCTCCTGAATCTATTCCTTCTATCGTGTACCATAAATACATGTAATTTCTATCTGTCAATTAAACATACATGAATAAGAAGCCTACGTGCCTGCATGGTATCCCTGTCACTCATTACTCGGTGAGTATTCGCTGAGTGAAGAAAGTGCAGGACTTGCTGACATGCTAATATAAATCAATCATTCACCTACTGGTACAGTAAATGCAGATTTCAGAGAAGCAAAGCTAAGACAACACGGCCATGACAAGGATCACTGGGGGGAAAGCCGTGGGAAAAGAAAAGAGGCTCACAGGCCTGTAACCACCTATCCTGCCAGAAAAAGCCAAAAAAAAGTGAGAGGACAACAGGAAAGTGCCACCACCACACACACACTGTGACAATTCTGACTGCTGCATCAGTACCACAGAGGACAGCCCTGCTCAGATCTGGTGGAAATGAAATGACCATTCAATTTTCCACTATAATATCATCAACATTCTTCTTGAAATTATTTCTCCTGTTTCATCTCTCACCAACAGCAATATAATCCATTAGGAACTTCAGTGTCTTGGATTAGCATCTCCTTGTTTAGAACATCAGCTACAAAATGTATGGAGATGCAGAGACAAGCCCTTTTTGGTTTTATTTGCAGGTTGGATAGGGGCACAGATTTGAAGTCACTGAGCACCTTTCTCTAAATGTCTTCATCTGTTGGCTCCTAAGTATACCCGCAATGTACAAGAACTCCTAACCATGGACAGACAGCGGTTCCCAGCCTCATGCAGTAGAACAGGTTGCTACTGAGCCCTCCCGGGCCACAGAGATGCTAGGAGGCATCCAGGTATCCACAGGAACCACAGAAGAATTTTCTATAGACTGATAAAAGCTTAAATGTTAGAGCCTACTTTCTTTTTTTCTTTTTTTTAATTCAGGGCAGGGCCTTCACATTTGCAACTATCAGGAACTCTTGGAAAATTAGACTGTGATATAAGGAATTCTGTATCACAGGAAAGGACTGTACAAAAGTGGAAGAGGTCATTTCTGGCTTGAGGTTTGAGGAAAGAAAACAGGGATGACTCCATGAAGCAGGGGTCAAAGAGCAAGGTCTCAAAGAAAAGGGAGTCTGGACAGGTGGAACTGGCAGGACTGGGTAGATTCCAGGGAAGCACCAACACGGAGACCCTGTACAAGGAAATACAGTTCATGACTGTGTTTTGTGGAGGGGTTGTTTTTGCAGTGCTGGAAATCAAACATAGGAATTCATACATGCTAGGAAAGTGGTATGCCACATTCCCAGGTTGGATTTCTTTTTAATTAGGGTTACTCAAGCCTCATCCTACAAGCTTTTGCCTTTCTATAATTTATAATGCTGTTAAAAATGTTAGTTTAAAAGTGTATCAAGGAAAAATGACTAGCACTAATGGTTTGACAAGTTACTCCCAGACTTTTTCCTATGCTTATACATTTAAATACACTCTTTCAGTACTTACTACTACACATATGTATGTTTAATTCTTTTTTGTTTGTTTGCATTGCTGGGACTCAAACTTAGGGCCTTGTGCCTATTAGACAAGTACTTTATCACTAAGCTACATCCCCAGTGCTTGTGTTTACCTTTTCATCTAATTCTGTAAATAGTTTTCTGGAGTAAATATGACTCAACAATATATGCTAATCATCATACTACCTTCTCTATCTTGGCAGAAACTTTCTAATAACTATGTCACAACTGCAAACACAATTATCAGCTATAATATGGTACTTTTTTTTTCTTTTGGTTTTTCTGAGACAGGGTCTCGCTATGTAGTTCAGGCTAGCTTTGAACTCACTGTGTAGCTCAGGCTGGCCTCAAACTCATGACAATCCTCCTGCCTCAGCCTCCTGAGTGCTGGGATTATATGAGTGTGCCACCATGTTTGGCTTAATATGGTACTTTAAAAAACAGTTACTCTTCATGTACATAAAGATGGAAAAATCTCTTTATTTTAGAATAACATATTATTATTGGTTAATCTTCGTTATTTTCTGCAAAATGGAGATTCTCTATGTTCACTTCCAGGGTTTGTTTCAGTTAAATAAAATCACTGTTGTGAAATATGAATGTATATACTGTTAATCACATACCCAATAATATGCTAATGAGAACAGAAGTACTCTATGAACTCTATTTTTACTTCAACAAATGGACTCAAATTGAGAAGGAACTCTGCAGCTTTCTAGTAAGCATCAGAAACCTCTTCAGCCTGGGTCAATCAAAAATATCTAGGGCACCAAGGTTAAGGTAGAAAGGAAAAAGGAAAGGAGACAGAATGACAGAGACTGCAGAAAAGTAAGGAGTGAAAAGATAAGAGGTGTGCATGGTGCACCAGGGCCAACTGCCTAAGTCCTTTCCTCCAGGCCAGGGCCCAACCCACTCTGCATGCAGCATAGCGGTAAAGGCAGCCTGGCCAGCTGGGCGAAGTCCTCATGACTCTGCTTATGGTGAACCTTCTCTACCTCTAATCACAACATTAACTCGCTCAGGTCATTTCTTATTAGAAGCTCTTTAAAGCAATACTGCTTTCGTCATTCTGCAGAGGGGTTCTTATAGCTATGGGGTAGAAGGAAATCAGGTAAATAAGATACAAGCTTGTTCTCAAAGAGACTCCAAGGGGCACTGGCTGAAAAGAGTATGGAGGAACTCAAAGCGGACAGACAGGGGCTGGGGATTTGGCTTGGCAGCAGAGTGCCTGCCTGGCCCTGGGTTCAATCCCTAGAACCAAAGGGGTAAGTAAAAATAAAAGAAGAAATGGACAGAAGGGAGTAGGCCTGGAACCAATGGAGCAAGAGTTCATTCTAGAGCCTGTAGTCTAGGGAGCACTAGGCCCTTGTTAGGAAAGAGAAGTACTGAGGCTGAATCAGAAATTCTGGAGGTATGATCCAGCAATTAGTGTTTCAGCAAGTTTGTCAGGGAATTGTGGTACAGGCTATAGTTTGAGAAGCACCATCCTAGAGACACTGGGGTCCCCATGAGGAGTGTAGCAAAGAAGATAATGTTGCAGAAAGAAATCTACAGGGAGTATAAGCTGTATGTGGGACAGGATAGGGGAAAGACTACAGAGAAACCAATTTACACGCTCCTTGACCAGGGCAGTGGGATGGGGAGGAGGTGAGGACAGCCATGCTGCCACACCCCGGTGCTACTCAAGCTAATCAATAGGATCTGACAAGTAATAGCATGAAGGAATCCAAGAGCCGGGAAGACAGCAGTTCCATCTGATCAAATGGAAGAGTGTGGGCTGAGAGGCAGGTTTGAGAAAAGAGACTAAGTTTAGCTTGGATGTGGAGACTATATCCCTTTCAGACAGACCAACTATCTAGGTTTACTTCCCAATTTTCATTTTGGGAATCACCGGTCTAGAGGATCATTTTATAATAAACTCTTAGCTAATTAATATTAGTTAGCGTTTAGTTTTGGTGGTGTGTGATCTTCAGGACTTTGAGAAACACAGAGGTAAAACTGACAAATGAAAGTTAAAGAAATTATTACATCTCTAATAAAGCCACCATCCTGATAACATAACCTGTGGACAAGATATTATTCTAATGAGCAATTAAACTAAATAGCAAAAGCTTAAAAACAAGCACTAAATGCGATTATGTGCCAGAGAGACACTAACTTTACAGTACAAATAAAACAGGGTAAAATGTCATACTGTCATTAAACTGTAAGTATTCCCTATAATTCTGGGAAGACTATGAATGCAACTGGGAAAGAACACTAAGCAGTAAGTCTTGTGCTTTGAAATATGTTGTTCTTTGAAACTGTTACACGTTCCCCTAAAGTATCATTATTTTTGATGTGCATTAAGTGCTTCCATTCTTCTTGAACAAAATGTTAAACACTGGGTGTCTGCAACCTTAGCTCTATCTGCAAGCCCAGAGGACTGCACCCTGAAAAGCTTCACCAGCCAGAGCCCAAAGTAGGTAATGTGAGAAAAACAGAGCCACTTCAGAAACAAGGCACTTAATTGCTTAGTTATCCAACTCAGGTGGCTATTTCTAGGAACATCTCCTGAAATTAAAAATACTCTAAGTGTGGCCTTCTGATATATCCTGTTGGAGAGTGGAGGAGGCTTCCATTGTGCTTAAGTAGCCATCCTCATCAGTCATTAAGACTGAGTCAGGAAGAATTAGGGGTCTTTTATGTCTTCTGTTACAGACCCCTTTAATGAAGCCATAGTTTTCCCAGTTAAAGAAAAAAAAAAAAAAAAAGATGGTGAATGAAATACATTACTGTCAAGTCAGTGATCACGAGTATATTCCCAACATCTAATACAAGCTAAGGGTCCTTTGAGGTCAGTCTCTCCTCATGCGGAGTTAAGAAATAAAAGCTCAGGCTGAATTAGGCTGAATTAGGAAATAAAGGTCAAGTTCCCCTTCAGAGCAAGAGGAGGGAAAGGTAGGGACAGGAAAACAGGGAACATCACTATACCAGTGGGTCTCAAGACTAGAACTCTTGCCAATATTTCATATAAACAGGAATCCCTGGTGTTGAGTTATTCTGTGCCACTTCTATAATTAAATGCAAAAGCAAATTATAGCCCTGAGGATTTTTTAGGGGCAGAAAGGCCCTAGCTTTATACAGTGTGGTCTCATTCATCTCAGTCTATAAAATGGGGATCTACAGGCTGTAACAGCTAAATGCCTATTGGGCTACCATTTTTTATCTCTCTGGGGAGAGGCATTGTGGGTGGGAAGGGCAGAATGAAAAAGGAAGACAAGGGTAAGAGGGAGGAGGGGAAAGTGAGAGAGAAGGGAGAAGATAAAAATGAGAATAGGGAAAGGAAGGGAAGAGACCAAGTAATTTCTAAGGAGACTGCAGAAGACTTGGCTGGATTATAATGCTAAATCCATCTACAAGGAGAGAAGCAGCATGAGGAACCATAGTGCTACAGATAAAAATGACTTTGTATTCCTTCCACTACCTCCACAGGGAGTACATTCCTCCTGGCACTTCTATTTTATCAACCTCTTCCTAGACCAACAACATCTACTTTTTTTTCAATTATTTTTTATTAGTATGTGTTTGCAGTACATGCATTTTACGATCATCTTGGGGAGTGGGTACATGTACATAATACAGCTTATTTCCTTTTTAATCCCCTTACCTCCCCCTCCCTCCCTCCTCTAATTCCCTTTTCCCCCTTTTCATTCTTGTTGATACTATTAAACTTAGTTTAATAATGTTTATGACATACAGTGTTTACATTTACTGAGGGTTTTAGGAACTTGTACGTGGCTTATCTTTCTTCTATTTACTTCCCCATCCCTTACCAATCACCCTTGATCCCATGGACCCCTTCCTATTTGCAAAAGATCACCCCTTTGTCTCCTTCTCTCCTTCCTTTATTACTCTCATTGCTTGAACTTTGCTTTACTCAAATGAGAGATACCATGTGGTATTTAAGCTTGTGTGTCTGGTTTATTTCACTCAACATTATATTTTTCAGGTACATACATTTTCCTATAAATGTCTCAATTTGTCCTTCTTTATAGCCAAGTAGTATTCCATTATATATACCACATTTTCTTTATCCAATTGTTTGTAGATAGATAGGTATACGGGCTGCTTCCAGGACTTAATGAATTGTGCTGCTATAAACATTGGTATGCATGTTTCACTGTAGTATAATAGTGGCGAATCTATGGCACATGTGCTGCAGTGGCCACACACAGCCCTCTCTGTTGGCATGTGAGCCAAGCTGCCCCAGCACTGGCCCAGAAGCTGAGCATCGGATAATAGTGTACATAGGGGCCATGTGCATGCTTGGAAAGGACCAGCAGTGCCAGATGATGACATCCTGAGCCGCGACTCATTAGCCACAACTCGTCCAAGCTTTTGCATGGCCAGTCAGTATTCAGGTTTAACTGCAGTGTTGGCACTTGGTCATAAATAAGCAGACTTTTAGGTTGCAGTCTAGGCACTTGGTCTCTAAAAGGTTCGCCATTACTGCTATGGTGCTATGTCTTAAGCTCTTTGGGGAAGATACCTAGAAGGGGGCTAGCTGGGTCATATGGAATTTCTAATTTCAGTTCTTTGAGAAATTTCCATACTGATTTCCATAATGGTTGCACAAGTTTACATAACCACCAGCAATGAAGGAGGGTTCCTTTTCCACCACAGCCATGCCAGCATTTGTTATTGTTTGGTTTCTTAATGATTGCCATTTTCTTCTGGAGTAAGATGGAATCTTAGTGTTGTTTCAATTTGTATTTCTCTAATATTTTTTCATATATTTGTTTACCATTTGTACTTCTTCCTCTGTGGAATGTCTGTTCATTTCTCTTGCCCATTTCTGAACCAGGTCTTG
Source organism: Erethizon dorsatum (assembly GCA_028451465.1). Classification (NCBI taxonomy): domain Eukaryota; kingdom Metazoa; phylum Chordata; class Mammalia; order Rodentia; family Erethizontidae; genus Erethizon; species Erethizon dorsatum. Next base: position 54,394,493 of record CM051837.1, on the reverse strand, counting down.
AATTTTAGGTGGTCTAATTTTTTTGAGTTCTTTATATATTCTAGATATTAGTTCTCTCTCTGAAGAGTAGCTGGAAACATTTTTTTTCCATTCTGTAGGTTGTCTCTTCACTCTCCGCTAATTGATCCTTTTGCTGTACAGAAGCTTTTTAGTCTGATATAATTGATGTGTAGCGTCTTCCTGTTATTTCTTGTGCAACTGAAGTTCTGTTTAGAAACTCATCTCCTACACTTATGTCTTCAAGTGTTTCACTTATTTAATCTTCCAGTGGGTTTAATGTTTCTGTCTTAATGTTTAGATTTTTTATTGATTTTCATTTAAAAGCATACAATGAAGGAAAGACAGCCAACTAAACAAGTGGTGCTGGGAAAACTGGACCACTGCAGAAGACTGAAACTGGACCCATCTCTCTCACTGTATACTAAATTACTTCTTTTTATAAGCAGTACAAAACTGCTTTTCTATTCAGTGACCTTTCAGAGAGGATCTCGGGCCATCAACCTCCATACCCAGCAATACTAAATCTTGATACAGCAAACTAGGTCTTCTGGAGATGGGGGAGACAATGGGAGGAAAGGAGGGAGCAGGGAGTAAAAATGGTTACGATCCGATATGTGTAGGTACCAATTCCCCTACATGAATGTAATTATTTTGTATCACAAATATGTAAAAAGGAAACTAAAAAAATAATAAACGCCAGTCTATGAACAGACTGCTTCCTAGACCCACGCTCACAATAAATCCTGGATGATGATGGACAGGATATTTAAACGATGCCTAGCCTCCCACAATATCCTGAACTGTCACAGTCACAGGGCAACAGTGAACCCTCAGCCTCACTCTTCATGCTTACTATTTACCAGTATCCACCCAGGATTTTTGATTTTTCAGTGTTTTCCTCTAATCCTTAGAGCCTTTTTTTTGTTTTTGTCTCTAGCTCATGCTCCAGTTTCTAACTCCTGAGTACCCCATTATCCTGATCAGATGATTTGCTTAGGAAGAGTAGAGGTTGGGGATAGGAGGCTGATACAGCACTTAGCAAAATACCTCATCACGGGAAAAACCCAGCCAGCTACAGGGTATCTGGAGGGAACGTATCACCTGTCCATCTCAGTGAAAAGGGAGAAAATTTGAAGTCACAAAATCTAATTCTCAAAAACACACAATGTCCCAGCAAAATAGGATTGCAGCCTATAGAATTTTTACCTGTGAGTCATTTAGAATACAAAAGGCATTCTGCTTTGCCTCTGTCTAATCTAAATGGACCAAATCTCTATTTCCCACCTTTTGTCATCTGGCCTTTTGGGTGCTGGTGTGCAGAGGGATTTTGTTAAGAAGCATGGACAGCCAATATTTGCCATTTTTCATGGGCACTAGTTGGTCCCATGTGGGGAAGCTATTTAAAAACTTAAATACTACAGCACATGTTTCTGTCATTTATGTGTGCATAAGTTCCCCTCTAATGAGGCTTGTGAGAAGTGGCATTATTTGTAAAATCACATTATGTTTTCAGTCCTGTTTTATCATATTCCTACGCAGCGAACTTTAGCTTTTTCTTCCTGATTAATGGGAAACAAAATAAATAGTGGTTTTTTGTTTTGTTTTGTTTTAAATAACAACCTCTTTCTTTCCTTGAATTCCTAAGACAGCTACTTAATGCTGCTGCAGCCTGCTCTTGGCACAAAGGCCCGAAACCCTGCCTCCAGTTCTCTGTAATCTCTGCCCCTCACCTGCGGAGCATCTACCCCGGCCGGCGGTGCTCCTTACGGGCACTGATACCTCTTCCACTTCCTGCTAATCCCGTCACTTGCTAGACGTGTTTCTAAGTCAGCAGACAGACCTTACCAACACCTTAAACTCAATCTCCTATAACACGAGTATAGTAAGAAATAAGAAAAAATAATTTAGAAAGGTTTTACATAGTTTGTTTTATTAAGGAGATGGTTAAGTTTTAGAAAAGGTGCCCACATCGTTATTTGTGGTACCACGTGACTATTTTGTGATGAAGACCCAGGGACGAACAGTCTATAGGGAACAGTGATTGGGAACCTGTGGTTACAAATGAGAAGTGAATGAGAGCGAAGGCCCCAACACGGTCAGGGATGACTGACCGACAAGAAGCCAGAGCAGCAGACCAGGAGAGTCTTCTGAAGTCTCACATGTGCTTCCAGTTGAATACAAAACTGATAACTATTCTCTGTTCCAAAGCCTCCCAGAGGTGAGAATTCTGTTTATATTTATAAATGACCACATAAATCATATTGTGTCATATTTACAGATATCTGCAGAAATAGCTACTACTGTTCCTAATATCACTCCCTCTCTCTTAGTGTTCACTTCCCACTCAAAATCATTAGTCTAATGCCCCCACTGAACAGCTAGCTTTCACAAGGACCCTGGTGTCAATGACAGTCAGTGATATCACCATTCAACTCCACCTGCCTTTCCCCAGGCTTATTCCTAAATATCTGCCTCATAGCAGCATTTAATCTTGCCTAACTCAAAAAGGGCTCCTGAGATCAGATTTGGCCCCCAATATTCAAATCCAGGTGGGAATAGACATTTGAGGGGTTTCTGACATTGTCACCTCTAAAGGCCTCCACAAGTCTACATAAAAACTTATGATTCAATGTAATACTCTCTTCTCTTGCACAAATTGCTTATGCCAGTTTACAAGTGAACCTATATATGTAAAAAAATTGGTTATGTGTGGGCCGGTGAGATGGCTCAGCAGCCTAAGCGCCTGCCTGGCAAGCGCGAGGTCCTGAGTTTGACTCCCGGAACCCACATACGAGAAAAGGGCCGGTGATATCACTCAGCAGCACAGGCGCCCACTGGTGTGCGAGGTCCTGAGGTCGACCCCCGGTACCCACAAAAAAAAAAAAAAAAAAAAAAAAATTGGTTATGTGGTGAAGAGTGATTCTACCAGCCACATAGAAAAACCCTCCTCTAAGAAACACTCCATACACTATGAAGAAGAATCTAGTCCTTGTTGCAGTGAGAACATGAAGTGAGAAGTCTGCAGTTTGTCTGTGCAAGCATGGCATTGAGAGACCCTCCAGTGGGTTGTGACTTTTGAATTTTAAAGCCACTATAGACTGCGTATACTGCATTTAGCTTCCTTCTTTCAAGTTCTTGCCTGAAATGAACTTTTGATGATGGCATGTATTGACTGCTTTTATTTAAAGATGGCTCTTAACTACTTTGAGGATAACAATATGCGATATATTAACCATTGTTAATCTCCTATTATTTTGTTTTGAAATTCTGTAACACTGTTTTTGTTTTTTCTCTTTAAAATAGAAAATAAATAAATAAAGATGGCTCTTACCCTCTGCTGCAGACAAAAGGAGACCTAAACGTTTCTTCCCCGTGGCCTGCAGGCTTCAGAAGGCAGAAGTCTGTCCTGCTCGGGTACTGTGCACATCACATGGCAGAAACTCAAGCACCAGCTGAATGAATACCCTTCTGGTGACTACTCTCCGTGACTTCTGGAGGATTACATTCAAAGTTTCACATCCTCCATTTAGACTGACTTTCTGGAGCACATGATTAAAACACTAAGGTAAGTTGCTAACCATGTATATCCCAACACATGGATTTATAAGTTTCAGTCTTCCATGAAAATCACCCAGCTATAAGGTGGGGACATTAGATTAATGATTTTGAGCCAGATGACCTGAATGTTACAAGATCATCTAGTGTGAAACTAAGTTTTCCTACTTGGAAACAAGTTATCCCCAAAGAACTGGTTCTGCATATTAAAAGATCTGAATCCACACTTAAACCAAGGTCTACTAACAAGTCTAGACACTGACTCGGTTAATAGGCCACCTGGTTTAGTCATTAGAAGTAAATTTTTAATCAAAGTTCTGATATTCTTAAAATTAAGTCTTAGACCAAGGGCAGACAAATAGTGTAATTTTGTTTGCTGCAATTTATTCCCTTCTCTAATGTTTGAAAACAAACAACAAAATATATGGGTTTTCATTTAAGTACTTTATAAACTGTGGCAGTTGTCAAAAATCTGGCTGACCTAATTTGACTAGTATATCATCTCAATGCCCACATCACATCTTTCAACAATGAAAGGAATGCACATATTCTTTCTATTACCTTCTTTAGCAGTTAGTGTGGTTCTCATCTATACTTCATAAAGGTTTGCATCCTAAATCCCTTGAACCTGATAGGTCAGCCTACAAACCCCACAGCACCAAATTCTGCTCTGACTGCATCTGTGCTGACCCGGTTCAGGAGCAGAGGATTCAGGAAGAGCAAAACTGCTCAAGTTTTCACAACTCCATGCCTCTCTTCCTTCTCCTACCAAGTCCTCACCTCCCACTGATTCCTGACCTTTCCCAAGGTATAGCAACAGAATCTAGGCTCCATTTCTTATCTTACCTGCCCCTCCTACTCCTCTTTCCGTCACTACCTTCAGAATCCTGTGCCTGCATATTTATTTCCAAAAAGCCGGCTCTGGAGTTCCATGGCTCTAGCTACTGATTCTTCAGTTTTACCTGGACTGATCTAAACTTCCCTTATCCTTTCTCAATCCCTCCCCCGAGCCCTACTTATAATACACAACTTTCCACTACCATAATAAAGGCAGCATAAAACAATTCCAGATCTGCCACCAGCTGTATTATACAACTCCATCTCTTTAGGTTCAGTTTTCTCATGTGTGAAATGTGAGGGTTAAAACAGAAAACCTTTGAGGAAGAAGGAAACTAACATTTACCAGGCACTTACTGTGGGGGAGGCAGACACTGCATGTCTGGGTGGTCTTCTTGCAATGGTAAAGGAGGGGAGGGATAGCCACCTGTGTGTTCCAGATGAAGAATACGAAGTTCGTAACAGTCAGGTGAACGTGCCCAGGGCTTCCTGGTCTCAGCAGGGGGACAGGCCCAGCCTCTGCCACAGAACTCTCCTCCCGGGACTCTTCAGCCATCAATATGCTCTCGTCCTTCCCTTAGCTGCAGCACCAGAGCCTGGGCGCTAACCAACCCTAAAAGGTTTCAAGTCACTCCAGGGAAGATCACCTGCACTACGGGGACATGAGGCCCTCAATCGCAGGGAATAAGCTGGGACAAGCTGACACAGGAAATCTCACACATTAAATATCAAAGTATTTTAAAAACCAACCAACCCACCCCACAAAACCTGCTTCGTCCTCTGCTCACAGCACAGGCCTTCAGAAGATGAGTGCTGTCCTCTGACCTGCAGGGAAGGCTGGCACTCAGGTCACTGCTGCAGACTGGGAGCAGCAACTGTACACACAGGGACAGGGCTCGGGAAATGTGGGCCTGGGTCAAACCACGCTCACAAATTGAAGGCAGGCGTTTTGCATTCTGGTCCTGATTCCAGCTGCCCTGTGCATGTTACAGAAGGCCATCACCAGCTTCCCTGCACAGGGCCGAAGCACGAGTGCTAAAACTTTCAGAAAGTGTAACTTACATAGAACCTCAGTGCTGCTGCTATAAGGAAAGTGGGGCTAGAAAGCAGCCAGTGTGGGCCACGATGAGAAGCAGCCATTCCAAAAAGTGCAGCCTCGTCCCATTTTAACACCCATGGAAAACCGATAGGAAGAAGAAAGTAATAGAACTTGTGTGAGATAGGGGAGGAGGAGGAAGAGTAGGAACTGACAAATGGTATTCACTCGTTTTCAAAGTAGGAACAATGCAACATTTCATTCTGGCAGTCAGCTCCTAAAATAGTATCAGATACACAGGAATTTCATCAATATCTTATGAAATGGAATTCCTTTTTCCCTGCAATACAGGTCCATGCAACAGAGCTAACTAGCTATATCAAAGCACCTGTAATTACCAAGCACCAAAACTCCAAAGCACTTTTAAAGTTAAATGTTTACACTCTTTTAAAAGCAAGTTCAGTATCTTAGAAACCTAAGACCTATAAATTCTGAAAATCAGAGCTAGATCTATGTCTACAAGGAAAGAGAAAAGTCAGGATGCCTATACTCATATACTGGATAGTAAAAGTAAAGATTTTAATTTTCTTTCTGCTTATCTGTAATTTTAAACTGTTCTACAGAGAATGTATATAATTATTTTATTAGGACATAATAACTTTATGCTAAGCTGGAACTTAAAAACCACATTGTAAGAGCTCCCACAATTTCTCATATAAGAACTAGGCATTTCTTATAGTTACTGCTAAATTATAAACGTTTAAACTCTGCACTTGCCAACTACCCTTCTCATAGTGATGGCAAAACTACCGTGGTCCTCTGGGGCTCTGCAGAAAAGGAAGAATGCCAAAGCCTCACACCAATACATTAGGAAAAGTTAAACTCTCATCCTTATGGGTATGTGTTTAGCTGAGATAGGATGTTAAGGCACGCACTTTATCTTCTCAGAAATAAAGTGTAAAGCCAACTTTGCTGGGCAGTTCAGTCATTCTATATTTACATATGTATATATGACATGAATTAGACTGATGCATCTTTTATATATTTTAAGAATTCATCTCAAATGAATCTAAGAACTCACCTAAGATAAAGCAAAGAACAAACAACCCACTAATAACAAAAAGCTACTAATTAAGGCAGGAATTGTACGTTCTCCCCCTAGGGCAATCAATGTAGAGGAAATGGGGAGGGCCTTTCACCTCTCCATCTAAAAGCAGTAAATAAGGCAATTCTGAGTTTCAACCATCCTTCTGCATCTATGTTAAAAGGAATAAATACTGAAAAGTAATTCTTAAGTAGAGGAAAGCAAGCAACTACAGAGCAATGAGCAGGTGAAGCATCGAACGGGCAGAAAAGTTGGCTTCTTCATTTTTTAGTTTTTTGGTTTTTGTTTGTTAATGTTCCTTGAAAAGAGACGAAGAAGGGAGGAAGGGAGAGCAGGAACACTAAGGAAAATACTGCTGAAAGGGTCTTGCGGTTACCCTATGCCAGCAGTGGTGAACCCATGGCACGCATGCCGCGGCATGCTGTTTGTTATCATTGAAAGCTCTAAAAGGTTCCCCATCACTGCCCTTTGCTGTCCTAGATTAAAGCCCTAATTACATAAGTTCTAGTTTAATTTCCAATAACTAGGAGAGCATGCTCTTCAGTCTTCCCAAGTCATATGTAACCATGACACTCGACAATTAAAGCTTAGATGACTCTTGAACGTTCTTGTTTCTTTGCTTCCTACCCTAACTGCTGCAGCTATGTTACTCTGAGAAGTTCCTACTCTTGGCTTATCTGTCGTGATGTCCCAGAGTCCATTTTAGCAGTTTGAGAGTGATTTTTAAGTATCAGATGTGCCACAAATGTAACTCTTCTTCCTATAACATTTGATGATCCTCTTTCTTGCGGGAATATCGCACCTGTGAGGATAGAGACTCTGTGCCACCACAGAGCTTAGAGCAGGGAGAAGCTCATGGTGATTTCTGGTATAATCTTCTGGGTGACTAAGAAGGCACAACCAACTTACTTGACCTCTTCTCTCCCTGTGCCCTATATTTTGGCTTCTACTTCTGTTTGTTGAACACACTGATGTTTACAATGTTTCCTCACAAATACCTGGTTGTGATTGTGACCTTGATCAATATCACCTTCAACAGGGCTTTACTAATCAGGGGAAACTCAGAGAAAACTCAGGATGCAGGTTGGGACCCCACTTACCGCCACTTCCACTGACTGCATGGAGAGATCACATGGTGGCTTCAGGGCCTTGGGCCTCGTGGCGTACCAGAAAGTAGTGAGCGCAGCAAAAGCTCCGAAGCCCATAAGTGTGTTGGTAGGAAGGGTACGCACGTACTGCCGAATGTCAACCAGCTCTGGCAATCGAAAATACTGGAATAACTCGTGGGCTTGCATCCTGTCCTGATGGATCCCTAGGATGAATTCTGTCAGAAGAGAAAAATGTCATATTCATCCTCGGGCAGCAGAACTCCTTTCCAGAATTCCCAAAGATCAACCACCTAACTATACAGCTGGCTGACCAATGAAGGCATTAAATCCACAGCCTAATGGTCCAGGTCTTTTTCTGGCTCTCAAATTTCATTTTTCTAAAAACATTTTTAGGAATTCACTTTTGTTCTATTTCTCCATTATCTTGTATAAAGAAAAAAGAAAAGCCACAATCACCTTGCTTTCATTAACCACATTAAAAAGATTTTACCCACAGAGAATGCTGGCCATAAAATGCTCAAGTAAGTGGTCCACGTTTCTACTTTCTTCCCTGACAGTACATTTCAGTTCTCTTCCACCTGATCAAATACACTGAACTCTCGTTAGAAAGGGTAGTGGCGACACAAGTGAAGAAGAACAAATAAGCCTAAGCCACCTAAGAGCCATCAGTTTCTATTTCTTACAAGAGATCTCAGAACAAGTCCTCCAACTGGTAAAACAGACCAAGCTAAATTTCAACACTTCTCTCACCTTCCCAGTACTTTTCAAAAGTGACATACAAATACAAGGAAACCACAGGTGACTATTATGATTAGATAATTTTAAAAATATTTCCCAAGATACTGTATTTAACATAAATTAATAAATTGGTGTGCGAAACCTTTAAACTAAGTATCAAGTATCTAGAGAGAAATTTTAGTGTAGCATTTGTGAAAAGGTACAAAATAGTAATTAAGATCCTAGATCTGGAATCGAATCCGCTTTCCAGCTTATTAGTTGCACAGATTACTTTACCTCCCTGTACCTGTTTCCTCATCTATAAATGGAGATGAAAACATTATCCACCTCCCTGGACTTTTGTGACAACTAAATGATTCACATAAAGACTTTAGGATGGTGCCACACACCAGCAAGTGCTCAATATGTTAGATATTGTTACTATTTCCTCTACTAATGCTCTTGTGATTCATCCTGAGTGCAGAACAGTAAGTTACTCAGGTAATAAAAAATGATGCCTATAGTTTACAAATAAAATTAGAAGCCAAAATGCATAGAGGAAAATTAGATGAATAACTTGATATATACCAAAGCCCCAAATGCAATGCTAGAATTTACACATAGACTAGTCTAAAATTAAATATGCAGTACAGATCATAAGAACAATCCTAAATTAAAATTTATTGATGAATAACTGCTCTAAAATTTGGTAGCAAAAGTAGAGAAATAACAGAAATGAGCTGAAAGACTTCTCAAATACTCCTTGGCAATGCAACAAGTGCTCACACTGTAAGTTCAGATGGTATTTGTGATCTACTTACTATACAATCTTTGTAATAGCTAAGTCACAAAACTGAAAATATTTTTCTTTTTTAATACAGAAATCTTACATTTAAATTTAAATCTATAATGTGTATATTTTTTTCCCACAGAGTAGCAGCATGTCAGGCTATTTTTACTGACCAGTAATAGCACAGGACCCAACAAGATGCATTTGCCCTGCTCATTCAGTCTCATGCTACCATGGCTCCGGGTTGAGTATACACACTTACTTACTTACACATACGCCACACACATGCACACGCACACACACACACACGGAATAACAAGGGCTGACATGACAAACGCAGAACAGATAAGTAAATGTCTCCAGGTTATAATTCTAGACAGAAAGAACCAGCACTCACAAAACCACTCACCATTTGTACCACCAACAGCTGACTGCTAGGTGACACACCACTGCAGGAAGAGAAAAGGGCAGTGAAGCTGGGGGTGGAGTAGGGGCTAGAGGAGCTCAGCCAGAGCTTACCCGGCCTGCCAAGGTCTTTTAGGGCATTAGTCACATGCTGAGTCCTACACTGCTGCCCACTGGGCTAAAGGTAACTAGCAGACAAAATCCATACTTGACTTCTCAGAACAGAGGGTGGAGGATGGGCCAATGAGGAGCTGGGAGCAGAGTCACCCCACTGCTCCACCCATGGGCAGGGACGGGCACCAGTGAGTGTACTGCTGCCAGCACCAGTTCTGCAAACAGACACTGTTTTCTTTCTGCTCAGCTTCCCAGTAGGAAGAAACAATGGGCATATTTGTAAATCACTGAAGGAAGGATAGGACGTTGGGAGTGATGTCTAACCAACATGAGGCGTACCCAGAAAGAAAGAGACTGCCAAGAGTACATTCACAGCAGATTTATTCTAAATGAATTCATAGGAATTGAGCTATTTTTGTCACTTTGCATATTTGCGTGCCTAGCATTGGCCAGGCACTGTGCTAGGAGCTGGGCAGACAGCAGCGCTTAGGACAGGGTCTGCGCTTTCGATGGGCGCACCATCCAGATGAGACGATACGAAATTACACAGGCACGGTCTGCCAGGCATCGAGGGAGACTTCAAGGATAAGCAGACGAACCGAGTCCAGGTTTTCTTGGCACTGAGCAGTGAGACTGCACACGTACTGCAACTCTACAAATAAAACGACCTTAATCTAATGTGCAAACTCGCCCTGCCCTCAAATCATTCCACCTTCTAGTTGTCTTATCCTGCAACACTCCAAGTCTGAACAGGAATACCCACCCCTTATACACACACTTTTGCCCTTCTCTCTTCTTTCCCCAAAGTCTCTGAAGTAGTTTTCATAGAATCTAAATTGAATTTATAGGGGTTGTTCAACAGAATCACATCCCTGAGTGAAAAAAACAAATAATTCCTCTCTAAACAAATCTAAGCATACCCAGGGGGTTAATTTGTTTATGTTCAGCAGCAGCCAAACTATGAGCTGCATCATGCTAGCAAAGTTTAGGGAAAAAAATTTTTTTAAAAACTTCAGAAAATTACAAATTTAAAAACATGCATGCAAGAGTATTTTATTAGATATGAATCTATAATGCTAAGCATTTAAATCCAGCCAAATTCTTATATTTAGTGGGTGATAACGATAAGCTATGGCAGTTTCATCCTTGCCTCTTAGCTGGCAGCTAGGTAACAAGCTGCAATCCAAATTCACTGAGCAAACCTGTTAATCCTCTTCATACGAAAATATAATCCATGTGCAAAGAACCGAGACAGTGCCTCATTTACGTCCATGTAAAGAACAAAACTCTTAAGCATGAAATGGACAGAACTATCAATCTTTTCCCTTCTGTCTAGCTGCTGTTAAGGAAAAGGTAGTTGGCTGTTTAAAAATGGAAGCAGACCTACATTCAAAGAAAACTGGACATACTAACCTTTGTAGAGTATATGTAAACATATACAAGATTCAGTCCTAACACTCTCTAAAAAGCTGTAAGATTGATGTACTTGCTAATAAATGGTTAAAACTCAGTGACAGGTTTTGTCTGTATTTCAATGGTGCTCTATTGGATTTTTTAAATTTTTTCAAAAACATTTCCACATCATCATCTAAGGAAGTAAATACCTGAGGCTGTAAATCATGCTGCTGTTGCTAAGAATATGATTCAGTTGGCTTAAAGGCTTAGGAAGCCAGTACTCCTCCGCAGAGAACATACAAGTCCACTGACAGCCAGCTTCTCCTTCCTCTACACTTACTCCTGGGCACCCTTCTCCCCTCCACTTACAAAAAATGTTTGCTCAGCTGGATCCTTGAAGTTGCCTACAAAGCTGGAATCTCAAACCACAGCATGACAGGAACATAACAATAATCAGGGAAATCTGGCACAAGCCCAGCATAAAGAACCAGAGTGAGCAGAAGATGCCTTTAAACAGATGTGGGTAGAAGTAGAGGTAGCAGGGTGGGAGTAATAGAAACTGGATGGCTCAACTTCCAGGAAACAGAAATCCTTGCTAATGATCAGCATTTCCTTAGTGTTTGGGAAAGAGTTTCATGTCTTGCACCTTATTGGAACATAACAGTAGCAAAATGATAACGAGGAAATCACAGCCAGAGATTTAAAAGACTTCTCCAAGGTGTCTGTAAGGAACAGGACACCACCCTGAGTCTAAATCCAATCTCCATAAGTGACCTCTGCTTGGCCACTGACCTTATCCACCAAGAACATCCACACAGTTACCTGAGCAAGTCCCCTTCGGGCCACCCCAGGTTAGGAACCACAAGACCAGGCTTTGAGGGTCCTTCCAGAAGCGACACTGCATGGTTTTGTGAGATCCACATCTGAGACCCATCTAAACTCTCGATGTCTTACATAAATGCTAGTATTTATCCAACCACCCAGGGCACATGTGGGTTCACAGCGCACACCTCTTACCACTGTGTTTACATTATGAAAAAAGTGGCTCAAAGTCAGAGGAGACTCACAAGGGCATCATTCTCTAAGGACACACACACACACACACCCTCCTGAAATTCTGGAAACTTTTACTTACATTAGCATTTTATTTTCTTCTTGTCATTTACAAACCATGAAACAGGTGAGCTGGATGTTTTTCTCCTTCTGAAGTTCCTCAATCTTTCATCAAGCTAAATAATAGCAGTCTGATGGAATGTTTCACTAAGAATGCAGACCTCAAACAAACCCACATAAATAGCACCCTTGCCCTGGAACCAGCAAATTAAGAAATCCTGACATCTTTCCTTAATGCAGCAAGCCAAGCTGGCAAGATGCTGCCATTCCTTGCTCCACCTCCTCCCCTTGTACAATGGGCTATTTACAGAAGGCTGAAAGCACCCTCTTTGTCCAGCACTGGCTGGGCAGAGTTTGAACCCCTGGGAGGAACAAGAGAGCAGCAGCCAAGCCATTTGCTGTTCTTTCAGTCTGCCACTCCAAAACTGTCAGATTCATGCTCCTTAACCCTGGCTGGCAAATTACCTAACACTAGATTTGCTTAAGCCATTGCCTCTTGAACCAAAAGAGCAGTAGGCTGTCCCTAGGGAGGGAGGAAGGTACATAAGTTACAAAGAGATGCTAAAGTTTCTCAGAGAGGAAGGCAGAGGCCGTTGTCCAAACCCATTCCTCACTGGAATCCAGGATTGTGGTCGCTGCCCCTGGCCCATCCCACTCTCAGCATGAGAAGGGGAAAGACCATTTGAGTAACTTTGGGATCCCATGCACAAATAAGCAAGTGTTCCACAGAGAATTAATTATTCCCATCCACTGTCTTGGGGCTTTTTTCTCAATGAAGTGTAATGAACCTTAAGCCAATGGGTTTTTTATTTTCATTAAAGTGATCCTACGGATTACCAATTCAATTTCTACACAGATTTAAAAAGGAGAACAAAATAGAGATGCCCTGTACTTATAAACTTGATTTTATAAAATATTCAAGTTGAATACTTCTATACAGTACTTATACCACGCCCTGTCCACCCTTCCTAAAGTTGTCACAGAAAGAATGGGACACAAAGCTTTTAAACATAAGTATAAAGCTATGCTAATTTTTAACCAATAACATTAGGGCTATATTTCACTCTCATATTGGCCACAGGCCATAATTATCATATACATCCCCCCAAATATGCCACTTGAAAGATAAATTTTTCCCACTTGAAAAGATAAATTTTTAAAGATGAGATGATCAAGTATTTACTTATAGTATTTTCTATGTTCATTAAACTCCATATATATTTAAGTAACAGGACAAAATAAACCACTTTTAAAATACTGTTTTTTTAAAGTCACAGTTGAGCTAGGTACGATGGCATGTACCTATGATTCCAGCATTAGGAGGCTGAGGCAGGAGGGTCACCGTGAGTTCAAGGCCAGCCTGGGCTACACAGTGAGTTTAAAGGCAGCCTGAACTACATAGCGAGACCCTGTCTCAAAAAACCAAAACAAACAAATTAACTGACAGTTCACTAACATTTTATTCCAATTACTTGGCCATGCATCTTCAAACAAGGTCTTAGGCATCTTTAAAGCTACTTTGAAGCATCTAACAGGTTTCTATGAGGCATCTTCACATTTTTCTCTTCCATTTATATTGTTTAAATTGAAGCATCTTTTAAAAATCATGTATGTGGGGCCGGTGAGATGGCTCAGCGGCTTAAGCGCCTGCCTGGCAAGCGCGAGGGCCCGAGTTCGACTCCCGGAACCCACATACGAAAAAGGGGCCGGTGATATCGCTCAGCGGCGCGGGCGCCTGCTGGCGCGCAAGGTCCTGAGGTCGACCCCCGGTACCCACAAAAAAAAAAAAAAAAGTATGTATCTATTACAGAAAAAAATTATCCCAAATCCATAAGAGCATATTTGAATATTAGGATAGTAAAGAATTTTGTCCTATGGTTCCACATTTCTACAACTAAACATCATATATTATTGCTTTTTACTCTGATTTTTAAAGATTTTTTTTTTTTTTTTTTTTTTTTTTTTGTGGGTACCAGGGGGACGACCTCAGGACCTCACGCGCCAACAGGCACCTGTGCCGCTGAGCGATATCACCCGCCCCTTTTTCGTATGTGGGATCCGGGAGTCGAACTCGGGCCTTCGCGCTTGCAAGGCAGGCGCTTAAGCCGCTGAGCCGTCTCACCGGCCCCTAAAGATTTTTTTATAAACAATATCTAACACTTGTTTTTGTAAGGTCAAACTCCAGGAAATAACTACCCAGCTAGTGTTACATTTCTTTACCTTAGAAAAAGTCAAATTCGATTATTTGACCTTTAGAAGGAGACGAGACTAGGATTGGCAGAGATGGTTTCAGGACTAAGTGCTTTCTCAAAGAAAATGGCTGACAGCGTACCCCATAATACGAGAGCCTTATTGAGGCTTTAATACAAGGAGTGAAAGAGAGTATGGGGGAACCCTCCTCTTATATTAGGGCATAAGAATTATTTCTTACTTAGGTATGAATACAAACTGAGGAAAATTTGCAGACTGTTCCTGAGGTTTGGATGTAAAACACATAACATGAATGCACAGATACAAGAGAGCATAGCAAAGCAGTGCTAAGTGCAGATGACCATGAAGGCAGCAGATGCTTCCAAGAAATTCTGCATGGGGCGGGCACACGTTGAGCTGATCCTCAAAGCATAAGTGTACTATAAGAAAGTGAACTATACTTCATGCCATAGCAACAGAAACAAGATGACAAGAAGCTATCCCTATCCCAGCACTAATATTTGTTGGCAAATTAATCTGGAACAAATGAGAGTTAAATTGGAAGGGGGAGGGGAAGAGAGGTGTTCAGGGAAATCAGTTGAGCCACAATTTCCTTAAGTCACTCCTGGTTAAGCAATTACACACATGACTAATGGCAGTCCTCAGAGTAGCCTTTATTTCTGTGTGAGGTTGTAACTGCCTTCAATTCAAAGAGCAGGACGCTACGCTTAGGAGTTAAATGTCCTGCTCCTGTTCTGTGCAAGAAAGGACTAGAGCCCAGGTCTGAAGCCAACACCCATGGACCTCAAGAGCCAAGTGCTGGGACATGTTTCTGGTGATTTAAGTCCAGGCAGAGGTAGAAGGCCATGCTGATGACAACAAAAAGCCACAATATAGTGTTTTTAAAAGCCAGGATATGAAATCATATGCCCATCAACAGATGAAAGAGTGAATAAAATGTAGTCTATACCTACAATGGAATAGTATTCAGCCTTTCAAAGGAAAAAAAATTTTGATAAATATCACAGCATGGGTGACATGGGTGAACTTTGAAAACATTATACTAAGTGAAATAAAGCAGACAAAAGGACAAATACTGTGTGATCTCAACTGTATGAGGTACCTAGGCCAGCAACTTCATAGAAAGGAGAACAGAGGTTACCAGGGGCTGGCACCAGGTAAGGGAGGCATGAGAGTTATTACCTAATGGGTAAAGAGTTTCTATTTGGGATGATGGAAACTTCTGGAGTTAGACAGCGATAATCATTACTGTTAATCATTACTTAACTCTGAAGGTATTCAGTATCACTGTATAACTGTATACTTAAAAATGGTTAAAACAGCAAAGTTCATGTTAGATACATTTTGATACAATAAAAATTTCAAATCATTTAGGAAAAAGCCAGGATTTGATAACTAAGTAGACATAATGAAAAAGATAAGGAATTGGAGGACTGAGAGTTTTGAGCCTGGGAGAAGGAACTGGGGAGCAGTGAAGGGGGGGAGGAGGCGGGAAGGTGGTTTGTGAGCCACTAGCCCCACTTTCCAGGGTCCTGAAAGCCTTCCTTCGAGTGCAAGAGAGAGCTTCCAGGGTCACGTTGCACTTCTCTGGGCAGGCTACCCTGCTGGCTACGCTGCGCACAGCATGGGGCAGGGGTCACCAAGCAGCTGCCTCAGTCCCTCCTCTGCACCCATCATTTCTGTCCCTCTTAAGAAGTGTTTTCCTATGACCCAGGCCCTGTCCGCATTTCCCCTCCCCCCCACCGTCTCCATCACCTACAGTCCTCTTTCAGCAGCCCTGTTTCATAAAGCCCAAATGTTAGCCAGACAGGCCAGAAGCTACTTTCTCTAATAAATGCTCTCTCTCTTTTTTTTTTTTTTTCGTACCAGGAATCAAACTCAGGACCCTGTGCTTGCCAGGCAGGTGCTGTGCCACTGAACTATATCCCCAGCCCCTCTAATAAATTCTTATATGACCTCCTCAATGAGAAACAACCCTTCCACTGACTTCCAGAAACACTTTATTTGCACCCATTGTATGGTACTTGGCTACTACCACTTCATACTTATGGTGTGGTACTTAGTACCTATGTAGCTATTTCTCCTACCTCCTGCCCTTGGTGCTTAACATAGTGGCTAGTCTAAAACAGGTACTTCATGAACATTTACTGAGTCATGAATGACCCGCTGTGATCCTGACCATTTATCTACTGCAAGCTGCTGCAGGATATATTAATAGAACAGTGATTCTTCAGAGAGGAAGGGGGCATTCAAAGCATTCTCAAACTTCAGTATTACCCTTCCTCTACCCTTCTCACTGCACAGAGCTGCTCCTCCTCCGTGTACTAGAAGGGAGTAAACAGCACACCTCAAGGTGGGAGGGATTAGCAGACAATGATTTAAAAGCTACATAAAATACTGTCTTGCCCCATTTCCACATTGATATTTCTCAAATTGTCGCACTTATGTATAACTCTATCCCAAGAACATTGTCAATGCTAGGGGTAAGGGTACTCTTTTCTCTTAATAAGACATTTACATACACATTTAGACATATGACTACTGGTCAGTTTAAACTAAGTCAAGGCTTTCCACAAGGAGGGGAAGGGATCCCACCAGCACCTTTCTCAAGTAGAGCAGCAAGTATGAGAAGTGCCACACCTGGCTGGCCATCCACGGCTGCAGGTGAGTTTTCCACCACCGAACACAGATTCCTCCATACCAGAGAAACAGACCAGGTTTCTTCTAGCACAGAAGCTGGAATGCCAGGTGAGGAATCTGGCAAGAGTGCTCCCAAAACAGTGAGACTGCTGGGTGGGTGGCTCTCTGAGATGCAAGGAACGCCGGCAACAGGACCTGCCCAACATTCTCCAGAGCAAATAAATAAATAAATGAACCACACAACTCTCCTCCCTTCTCTCTTTATATATAGATACAAAGAAAGTATGTCATGGATAATTAGAGTTTGGACATTCCTAATGAAGATATCCAGGTAATATAAAAGTCTTTGCACAAGACAGCAAATTTTGGTGAGGCATATTTAAGAGGGAAAGTACTAAAACAAAAATTCCTAAAAGAAGAAAGATTATTCCATTTGTCTTCAAATATTGCTTTAATACTGCCCCATGATTTCTGTCAATATGTCATGCCAAGGCAAGGACATGGCCTGATAAGAACTGGAGAAGGGACCAGGCTTAGACTGAACAAATGGCCTCGGTCAATCAGCTTGGCTTCAGCTGATAGAGGCAAGAAGACCTGTTTGTTGGGCTGACCTGACTCTTCTGCAAGAAGCAATACAGAATAGGCTTCTGTACACCAATCTTGCTATCATAAACTGGATCTAATAGGCACGTTATTTCAGTTGATGTTGGGCACAGAGAAAAGCCCCAATTACATCGATACACCTGCATGTGGAAGAACATGACAACACTGTTTAAGGGTATTAGGCAAGACAAGTAGGGCCTGCCATTGTAATAGCTAAGCAATTAAATAAAATTTCCTTTGCCAGTAAAATACTGCAGAAGAACATACACCCCACCTTATTGGACAGGAATAAAGCACAAAATAAACCCTGGAGCAAGAGGCCCTATGGAGAGAAGGAGAGAACAGCCTGACAGGAAAGGAGACCCACGTCCTTTTACCATAGCCAGGCCTGACCCGAGGTAGGCAGGAATGCTTCTCCACCGAGGGCCTCCAAAACAGCAGTAAGGTCCATTTGTTTGAGAAACTGCACACAGGGAAGGGACCTAAGTGCTGGATTGTTCTTGAGCACTCTGTACAAAACCAGTATCTTCCAGTGGCAACTATGGAAACAGAATAGAAACACAGAAAGAATCCTAGACTCAAATGTAGAAAGATCCCATTCCAGGTACTGGCTGTCAGTGATGAGTTGCACACCCTAGAACCAGTCCTGGGCGTGCACAGGTTTCAGAGAGGTTAAAGAAAGGGGTGCAACAGAGGAGAGCTATACACCCTTCTGTCAGGAACACCATGATGGCATCAGTAAGACTCTGTGAGAGAAAGCAAAGGACAGCCAGAAGATCCTGGTATCTAGGACTAAATCACCCAGATTCCACCAAAGCCCAGAAACCCCAGGTCAGAGCACGTGCAAAGAAAAGAATCAGTGTCCAACCATCAATTCTATGCAGTAAGCCTATATAGGTGTTTACTATCATTACTACCATTTTATTTTTTTATATTTTATTAGTATATGTCTACATTCCTTGTGTGAAGTTTGTACACGTACGTAACACATCTTAATTTCTATTTTCATCCCCTTTCTTCTCCCTTCCCCTTCCTCCATCTCTTGATCCCCTTCCCATTTGAGATCTAGTTTCCTACTTCCTATTATTTTTTCTTTTGCTCCTCATTTATTCATCTTTTCTTTTCCTCTTATTTATTCTTTATTTTTTTGCTATATTTTCCCCAATATATTTTATTGTGGTAAATGCAGAATATGAAATTTACCACATTAACATGTATTTTTAAATATTTCTCAAAATGAAGATGTAACTGGGTCAGGTCAGTTAATTTCCTCTTGTACTTATGTATTTCCCACCTGCTCCACAAAGGATTTAGGATAGCAACCCATCCTTATTAAGAATGACAGATGAGATATAAACCTCTCCCTGAAATCACATGACCAGTTATGAGAGCAACTTCCTCTTAAATCCTTTTGAAAAAGGATCTCACTGCAAAGAAAGAACACACTGAAAATTGCAGAGGATTAAGAAACCCTCCTAGTCCTTTGCAAACAGAAAACTCCCCATGAGGGTAAAGCATGGACAATGTTTTCTCCGCCCTTAGCATGTCTGGGAGATGAGTGAAGACAAACACACCTGCAAGAGTTAACCCAACCATACAAGACAGATGGTGATAACCCCAGAGGAAGTAAATGGAGAGGCCTGATGCTCCCAGCACCTGGAGGAAGGAGAAAACACTATGTTTGGGCTGGAGGCTGCAAGAGAGCTGTGCAGACAGCCAAGGATGGAACCAGGCCAACCCTAAACAGGCAGAAACAGGTGGGGGTAAGGAGAGAGCCACAAAAGCCAGACTGTGCTGGGAAGAGGGAGGCAGGCCAGGCGGCAGCAGGCAGGGGCAGCGGTGGGTCAGAAACTGGCAGCATCAAATGTAGAGGCCCGAGATAGTTCTTCTCTCCCTGCACAGCGTTTTGTGAGCAGGCTATGGAGCAGTGACTGGAGGTTTTTTCCTCACCCAGTATGTTCAGTTTACAGACACCCCCACCCCAGGTCCTTGATGGGGCCTAGGTTGGTGTACGAGACATGGAAGAACAGACACTGTCCTTGTCCTCAAGGAGCCCACATGGCCCAGTGTCTCACAGAGGTCGCGGCTATCAAATATCAGTGACCTGGATAAGAAGGCTGAAGAGGACATAAGGTTGGGTAGGGTTACTTACACGTCCAAAAATAGATCAAGGTTTCAGAATGACTGCTAAACCAGAGAACCTGCTTAGCAGAACAGATGTAAGCAACAGACAGAATACAAAGACAGACTTCTACCCAGAAGAGACCAGATCCGCGCAAGGTTGGAGGTCCTTTGAGTTTTCAGATTTCAGCAGGTAGCTTAGCTATAGTTACTTCAAACAGCAGAGATCAATGGAATCTGCAAAGTGTTCGTATGCAGCAAGGTTCCTCAGGAATGAACAGAGCCTTTAAAGAACACGGGAACCCAATGTCCTGGTGGAAGATCTCAGTGGTGCTGGAGGGAGCAACAGATGAAATACAGGAAAGGTTGACCAGGAGCTTGCTCACTGTATTGTGAGGGAAACGAGAGGTGCTGGTGACGCCATGGGACATGAGCTAAAATTACACAGAGAGTTCAAGTAACTATCAGAAGAGGTTTCTGGTCCTGGGGAAGCTAAGAGCAAAACAAATCTACCAAGATGCAGGTTAGAGAATTTAAAAGAGAGAAAGACAAAGCAATCATCTGGTTTGGCTGTTACTGCTTGGAAGAGGTGACACTAGTTTGGGGTCTCTACATTCCCTTTATGATTTGTTTAAATTTCTATTATGAAAATTTCCAAATCTATTTACTGGTAGATACAGCATAATTAAACTACTATGTACCCTTACCCCAGCTTCAGCTTCAATCATGATCAACCTTCTGCTAATACTGTTTTACTATGCCCATTGTTTAAAGCTAATTTTAAAGCAAATCCCAAATATCCTGGCGTTCAAATGACACACCCAAGCCCCCAACAGGTCTTCCACTCTACAGTGTAGCAAACCATTTGTGGGACCGTAAAATCAAACAGTAAATATACTGTATCATGCCAACTGCTCAAAGGTTCAAACAAAGGAAGCCAACTTAAATATTAACTTGAGGCAGCCAACCCAGCATGACATTTAATTGTCATCAAGAAAAAGGCTCATATATTCAGTTGGCGAGTACACACTATATGCCAAGCACAGCTCCAAACTTGTTAAATACAGTAGGGAACAAAAGAAAAAAATAAGATACCTCTCTTATGGATGCTTCTACATTGTCAAGATCTGGGACCCAAATCAAAACATGCTCAATTTTATTTTATTTTTTGTTTGCTGGTTTTTTTTTTTTTTTTTTTTTTTTTTTTTTTAGAAAGGGTCTTACTATGTAGTTCAGGCTGACTTTGAACTCACTATGTAGCCTAGGCTGGCCTCGAACTCACAGCAATCCTCCCGCCTCTGCCTCCCGAGTGCTGGGATTACAGGCATGTGCCACCATGTCCAGCAAAACATGCATGATTTTAGTGACTCTCCGGATGTTACAGACCCACTCTGACAAAGCTAGTGAGCAGTTCCAGTTTCTATTCCCCTTTAACTGACAAACTGAGTCATCCTCTTTTGAAAAATGGCATTCAGAGGTTTCTTGACACAGTGATGGTAGAGAAGGAGTTAACTTTCTGCTTCTCTAAACCTTTGATTATACATTCTAGTCAGTAATACATTGTTAATATGTAAATGTTTTTATTCATAAGATCTATACATGTACACTCTGCAGATATTTTCTGAACATCACAAAACAAACACAAATTTAAAAGAAGGTAAAAAGTATCTATATAAGTTCTAATATTTCCATCCTGCACCCTCATAGATGGTCTACCTGTACCCCCAACCCAAGGTGAACACACCCCATTTTGGAGACCACCTCTTAGCCTCCTGAGCACCACCTACAGCTTCTCTGGCAGCCTGCCTAGCTAGAGTTGCCATGAGTTCAGTCTTACAGGCAACAATAAACAAAGTTGCTAACTAAGGCACAGTGCACAGCTCGCCTGCCGAAGCCTGCCGAAGCAGACTGCTGTGTCAAGGAGGGAGACGACAAAGGGGGAGACAAAGACGTTCCACCTAGTGATGGAAAGAAACATGCTGGAGAAGCCAGGGCACTGCTGGTGACTGTCACTGGCCACATGTGAAAAGCTGGATGGCCTGGGCCCACTCTTTTGCAGGAAGGAGCATCAAGGCCATGGGTCACACCAGGCCCTGCCATGGGCTGACCTCATCTGAGGTGATGTGTCATGGTGACCTCACAGCTTTACTCCCTATTTCACAGGCCAAGGACCTTCGCCGTGGCTGAATTCTAGAGAGGTCATGGCATCATCAGACTCATTCTGGACTCACAAAAGGAGAGAAAAACAGATTGGTGCTGTCTTCAGAGTCTGACCTATGACTTGTGGGCTGCTTGGCCACACACTTGGATTCGGTTCTGTCCTATGAGGTGCCCGGTGGACTACTTGACAAACAAGGTCCCTGCCTGTTCCACACGCTGGGACACCTCAGAAGCTGGCCTGAGGCACCATTACTGCTGTCCTACACAAGGAACAAAAGACTATTTGACCATTTCACTACTGGCACACAAGGTACGGTTTTACAAGTAGGAATACCAGGTAAAAGAAGACCATAGTACAGTTATGTAAGATTATCTAGAACTTGACCCTAATCTCCCTTCCCACATCCTGCAAAGCCCACAGTCACCTGTTTTTCACTGTAAGTGAAACTACTTTCTTGAGGGAAAGAAATCCCTCAAATGTATTCCTAAATACAAAGCTCACACCAGTGAAGACAAAGGTTTTGTTCTAAACATTTTCAATACCTTAATTTTAGCTATCGGGTCTAAGCTTTGCACAGAATGACAAACCTGAACATTACAATACATATTACTGTCAGGGGCCCTTTCTGTCAGACATCTGACCAACTGAATGTCTTGTACCCTCAACCAATCAGCAAATCCTACGACAGGCTTACTAGACCCTGTGTGAAAAGAGGTGAAACCACGGAAAGAACAATGACTAGGTCTCCTACGTGCCCAGATGTTGTGTGCTTGAGGTGTTTGTGTGAAAAAGCAAGATACACATACATGAAGAGGACATAAAGGATAAAAAGCAGGGATGTAGTCAAAATATCTAAGAACCAGTATGGGCAGGTGTCAACTAATCTGAAAAGACCTAGGCCAAGCCACCAGAACAGGGATCAGAAACTCTTCTGGGCAAAGCGTGAACCCTTCCGTTTCTGAATTAGAACTGGAGCACCTAGGGGAGCAGCTGTTTGCCAACTAGTGTGGGAGTATTTCAATATTTTAGCTACCAGAATAGTTTCTCCAGCTGAGAACCACTAAACTTAGGGATCAAGGGAGTGATGAAGTCTGAGAAAGGGGAGAATCAATCCAGGAAAAGCAGTGGTCTGAGGAATGTGGGTGGGATAAGGAGTAGCATTCCAGATGGCCCGAGGTGGAGGCCTGGGAGCCCCTTCCAGGACACAGGGTTGCCAGTGGGGCAGACAAGGCAGCACATGAGCAGAGTCTTGGGGTACAGAAATCCTTCAACCCTGTGCCACCAGTGTGCCATCCAGGAGTCCCAGTACATGGTGGCTTAGGAGAGGTAGGAGAAATAGCAGGCCAAAGCCAGGCTGTAGCAGCCCCCAATAGGCAAGCTAAATAAAGAATCAGGGCCTTGTAGATGGGAGCCATAAAGATTCCTGCTCAGAGAGGATTTGATCAGAACTCTGCTTCAAAAAAGCAGTTATCCTCTCTGTCCCAGCCCCACCCTTCTTTATTTACCCAAGGGCCCTCGCTGTCTAAACTGGAGGTGACAGACCTGGACTAGGGTGGTGATAGGAAAAATGAAAGGACATAAGTGTGTGTTAGACAATATTGTACAGAGTCACTTAGAATAAGCAGAAGCTGCTGACTGACTGGACTTCAGGACCTAAGTCAAGGACAACACTGAGGACCTCAAACAGGCACAGGGCTCAGGCCACGTGTGCGCCACAGCCAGAAGGAAAGGCAGGCTCTAACCTTGGCTGAGTCACCCCTCCTCCCGCATCACGGTTACTACATCCCGAAGATGAATGAGTAGGGCTATTTCGGAGCTTGGATTGTTCAGAAAAGCCTCCAAGGAGACAAGGATGAAAGAAGGGTGTGTTGTGATCCGGGATTCCACCCATATCCCTCTCTACTGCAACCACAGCAGCCCTGTTTTTATTTATTCCATGTCTTGGAGATTCTCCCTAAAATTTCACTGGGAAAAAGAGGTCCATAGCCACTAGATGATATTACTGTGCATTCAAACCCTGAAAAGTCACAATTCATTCTCTTGTCCACTTATAAGTTTTCAACATGATTCTAGAACATGCCCATGATGTCTGTTAAAAGTGCCTGCCAGGTACACAGCAGAGGGCACCCTGTGTGCTACAGTAAAACCCACCTCCTATTTAGGTGAGCGTTGCTCCACCATCTGTGCTCAGCCTAAGCACCTGTTAGCACCTGAAATACGCTCTCTTCCTCCCGCACACCTAATGCATTAATCATGCTTCCTGGCTATTCTCCAGGCTTCTAAGACCAAGTTTTAGGGCAGGCAAAGCCTTTCACTTTCTAATTCTCTAGAAATTCACAGTTGTGTAGTAAGTAATCTCATCACACACTGAACCAAGTTGAATCCAAATTTGTATTCTCTTTCAATACTCTGGCAGCACAAAGGGAAAATTCATGAGAAAGCACAAATAAGATGAGGAAAACTCAAGGAGTAATGACATGGGAAAAGGAGACCCAGATCTGTCCTCTCCTGCCACACGCTGGATAACTGGAACTCTCCAGACTCTCCGGACTGAGAGTCCTTGTAGCTCAGAGTCAACAAAGCCAAATAATTAGGAGCAAAGGTCCTAAAGGCAGAGCACCCAGCTTCAACTCCTGATGTGGGCGATTGAATCTCTGAACCTGTTCCTTCCTTTGCCTTTTTAAAATACAGGTAGGTTAGGACCTGCCTTACAGGACAGCTGAGACTAACAAGCTAATGTATCTGAAGCACCAAGAACAGTACCTTGACCTGTTAGCTGCTATCATCGCTTCTCCCGTCCCCAAGCTGGCCCGGTTCAGGCTGTGGCCACCACTTTGGCAGATACCACGGCGGCTTCACAGCTGACAGTTAAGGCTTGACCAACAATGTAGCTCCTCTACAGCTTTCTCTTGAAGCTATCTGCTTAATAAATGATGTTTTGAGTATTTTGACATTATGGATGTAGACATCTCTCCCACAACAAACCTGAGGGAAACGTGCAATTTTCTATAGCAGCCAAAACTGTACATAGACAGATAATACATTTATCAGAAGTCCCATCTGAACGAGGAAATGGTCTCAAAGGCAATCTGTATTTCCTCCTCTGATGCCCTAACTTCTTTCAGTTTATCTTTCCAAACCATGAAATTCTTTTTTTCAACAGTTTTTCATAAAAATACATGAACCCAAAAGTCCATTAAAATCCATTCATTAATAAAAATAATTTTCAAATCATTGTCACTTTCAAGAGTTTAAAGCAGAATGTGCCCAAGTTTTCATAAAGAACATGTCTTTAAATATACAAGAACGTGTATATTTAAGCAAAGTGTTCTGAAACAAATACCTGCCCCAAACATCCGACAAGAAAGGAGTAAATAAAGCATATCGCATATAACGCAGTCATCTTTAAAACTCATTTTTTAAAAAATATGTAACAACATGGAAAATAGTTCACAATATAACTTGATTAAAATTAAATTGTCAAAATTTGTACCTTCAATTAACAATGTATGAATTAAAATTTTTAAATATGTTTAGGAACAAAAACGATTGGAAAAATGCACCAAAATGTGATAATAGCATTTAATTTCTGGAAGGCCTTCATTTTTTATATTTCCCAAACTTTCTACAATAAGCATATAGTATATAACATACAACATAAATAATGATAGTATGCATACCTTGACTTAGTATGATTGTCTTGTGTGTTTTATGTTTTTTGCCTATTAGTCTGGTTGTTAATCTGTATGCATGATAATTACCTTTATAAGGACTTACAAGATAAATAAAAGAATCTGATGCTGGCAAAAAAAAAAAAATGGTGGAGGGAAAGAGGGGAACAAAAGAATTGAGATGTATTATGTACATGTAGCAATTCCCCCACAATGAATGCAATCATTTTGTCCTGTAAACATGCACTAATAAAAATTTTAAAATTAAAACAAAACAAAACAAAAAAGAAACCCCTAGCAGCCCTAGCATGTTGAAATAATATCAACCACTGGCAGCTTCAGATCACCTCTATTTATGGAGAATTCTCTTCCAGATATTAGTGTCAAAGGTACTTTATGCCCCTCACATGTTTTTCTAAGCTGGACTGACAACCTTCAATAAAAACGATGGCACCTTATGCCTCCTGACTGACCCCCTCCCTGCCAGAAAGTAAGGCTTAGGGAGGCTTTCAGAGAGGCACAGCTTTGAGCTGCCTTAAAGGAAATTCTTCCCTATGTTGTAGCCTTGTGCATTGCATCATCCAGGCTGGGTTATGAGAGACAGTAAATGCAAAGGAATAATGGACAAGCTTTGAAAGGCAAACTTGCACCATAAATTCAACCGACCTTAAAAAAAACTAAACAGTCCTCTAAAGTTACTATCAATACCTAGAAATTATCAGTATTCCTACAATTTTACTATTTCCAGAAAAGCAAAACTGGAAGGGAAAGAGAAGAATTCTCCAGTCATGAGTAACAAGACAACCTCATCCTTCCCAAAGTCCCTCCCCTAACTACAACCATATTTCACAACACAATTGCACCAAAATGTCATAAGACCTAAACATAAAACACAGCACTGTGGCATACTGGTATACTTCCAGTTATCCCAAACTTGACTCAGAAGTAAAGAGATAACTATGAACACTACCTGTGTGGTACAGATAACCTGCATTTGTCACATGTCACCTCTAAAACGTCAAAAACTTAAAAATCCAGAGATTCTTTTTAGTCAGGGTGCCTACAATAATAAAAATAATAATAATATTGCCAAAATACGTATAGCAGAGACAGGAAGGAAATATGTCATAATACTTATAATCATGAAGGAAAGATGATTTTTAAAAAAGTCTTCTCTATTTACAGCAAATTCAGAAAACAAGATCTTTAATATGCCTATATTATTTTAAGAGGGTAGGGGAGAAATAGGTGGGCTGCTTTGGAAGATTTTCCTTTTCCAGTCAGAATATATTAGCTTATGAGACATTTTAGTCTAACTCAGTCTTTTCACAAATAATGAGTCAGTCTCAGGTTAGGAAGGGATTTTCCCAGTTGAGCCAGAACGAGAAAGAACGTCTTCGGCGACCTGGCCCTTTTTGTTTTCCACAAGAGCTCTGTGCACTGTCTTGCTCCTAGCTGATGGGTCCCTTAGCTCACCCACTGCAGACCATCAACTCAAACTTTTTTAGTTTTGGTCTGCAGAACCTGCCATGTCTACCTGAAAAGAACAAGAAAAAAACAGAAGCTTTTGGCTGATATTGGTGTGTGTGTTTGTGTGCGTGTGTGTGTGTGTAAACCAATATGTAACTGTTTTCACTGAGATAACCACAGGTTGAGTTGTGAAATGTGTCAGAAATTGTGAGATTTAACCGATTTCTCTCATGCTAATCAGAGGTCAGTAACTAAAGGGAAGGTTATTGTCGTCCCAGTACTCTGGATACTCAGGCACCAAGCAGCAGCGTAAAAGTCTTAACCGACGTTTGAAGAGCACTTTTATAATGGTCATTCTTGATTAGGCTCCATAACCTTGACCGTGGATGGAGTGGGGAGAAGGTCTGCAGGAGCTGTCACACGCACAGATTAGCTGGGACGTCTGTCTCTAGGTCCTAATCCACGTGCTCATTCAAGTCATCGACCAGCACCGCCATCTACGCCGCAAGGTGACAGCAGCTTTGCTGGTGAATTTCAAAAAAATGCCGTGCGCCTTCCATCATGACTCCATCACAGCTGTGCAGCGGCCGCGGGCTTCTCTGGAGACGCCGCGAGAATGTCTACAGCTGGCAGCCGGCTCCGGGCGCTGCCTCGGAGCCTCCCGAGCCCGCTGCGCGAGGGACCCCAGCCCGAGACCCGGTGCAGGCCGGCTGCACGCGCGGCCGGGCGCGCCCCGCAGAGCCCGCCTCCGGGCAGAAGAAGGGACAGCGGCTGCCGACCCGGAGGCCCGGACCCCGGCGCCGCCTCCCCGCGCCTGGGCTCGGTCCCGCGGCGCGCCCCCCCGAGCTCCGCCGTGCACCAGCCCCGCGCCCGCACGGCCCGCGGGAAGCGGCGACCCGGCAACCCGGCTCGGGCACAGGAAGCCGCCGGGAAGCCGCTCGCCGCCGAGGGAAGCGAGGCCGCGGAGCGGGACCGGAAAAGCGGAACGTCCCGGGTGCCGCGGGAGCTTCTCGCGTCTCCGCAGCGGCCGTCGCCGCCTCCTTCCTCACCAGGCCCCGCACGGCAGGCGCGCTTACCTCCTCCGCTGGCCCGGCCGCTCGGCCGAGAGCTGTCCCTGCGGTCCACCAGGTGCCCAGCGCCGGGTCCCGATGCTATTTAAGGAGTGGCCCAGGCCTCCCGATGGCTGCGCCCCCGCCGCGACCGCGGCCGAGCCCGGCTGCTGCCAGTGCGCTCACCGCGCCCGCCCCGCCCCGTCCGCCTCGCAGCCCCGCCCCGCCACACGGGCCACGCCCCGCCCGTCCCGAGGCCACGCCCCGCCGTGCACCTTCGGAGTAGCTAGGCGCGCGCATGGCTTAGCGCGTGGCTGGCGGGCGAGAGAGGGAGAGGGAGGGTCGAGCAAATAGGCTAAAGTCGCTGCGTCTGCCCTCGGATTTCACAACGAATCCAAGTCAGGGCAAAGGGTAAATGATCGTGCCTCCAGCTCAGAGCCCCGCGAACGCTGAGGTCTGCGGTGCTCGGGAGCGGGGGACGCGCCCCTGCATCTTCCACGCTCAGCCTCCTGCCCCGGCGGCTTCTCGCGGGCAGGGAAGGGTTCGGCTACGAGGTAGCCAAAGAGTTTCCCTTTCCTTTTTTTTTTTTTTTTTTGGCACCGACATACGTGGCCCCTTTTAACCCGGTTTCACCACGGTCCCCACGTCGGGTTTCGCCACAGCTGCTGGCGGAGGAGGCTTGTGTGGACTTCCGCGGCGTCCTGCACTTCGGGCAGCGCCAGGCAATTCCGGCCCGGGTATAGTTTGAGCACAACAGCAGAGCAGACATTGTTCAAAGGCCGCTTCACCTTGCGGGGTCTTGGGGCCTGTCTGCCCTACTCAGCCTTGGCTGTGCTGTTTTGAGGGATTCCAGGGACGACTTCTGGGGAGCAGGCTCGTGTCTGGAGTGTTACTCAGCCCCTGAGGCTGCCAGTGTCCTCCACGGCAGTAACAGCCGTCTACTCACAGTGGCGTTTGTGCTGTAGAACTGGGTAGAGAGGACTGTTGTCTGGGACGGCTCTGAATTTGAGGGGTCTGAAGAAGTATGGCGACATTAAAGGCCTTTGATAGTAGCCTATCGCTTACTGAGTGACACTCCTTTAAACACTTCACAGGTATGACCCTGTTTAATCGTCATCATAACCCTAGAGGTGGTGCTGTCGTTCCCCCTTTACCGAAAAGAAAACTGAGGCACAGGTGATAAAGGCCAGTGAGGGCAAGGGTGTAGGTGGAACTCAAGCTAGTCTGCCTCCAGAGCTCGTACCTAACAAGCATGGGATTATATTGCAGTTTGCACTGGTCAAATAGCATATGTTCTATCCAGGCTCAGGTATACACAAGTAGACCTTAGCAAATAATATTGTAAGGACTTTTGTTGGTGCTTCTGCCTTTCCAGAACACCTGAAGGTGGCCGCCATGTTTGTTTCCTCCCGCAGTGGACTGGGCTCTGTGGTATAGTAGTGGCGAGAGCAAGCCAAGCACCAACAGCCTCTAAAACAGCTCAAGTCTTGTAGATAACTTCCAGCTATGTATCTTCCAGACCTCCACTCTTCTATTTAAAAGAAAAAATTAGGCTCATTTTTATTGGTTTTCACTTGGCTAATCCTTTGTTTCTCTATTCAGGTCTCTTTCCCCACTCACGATTTCATCCTTGTATCCTCTCCTATTCCTTCTTACTTCTCCCACCAGTCCTGCAGCCCCAGGGTCTCCTCAGACACTTTCCAAGTTCTGTGATACATTCATTTTCCAGAGCTTTGCAACAAACTAGCACAAATTAGGTGGCTTCAACAACAGAAATTATCTGTCACAATTCTGGAGACTACATGTATAAAACTAAGGTGTCACTAGGGTTGGTTCCTTCTGCGGGTTGTAAGGAAAAGATCGGCTCCAGGTCTTTCTCTCTGGGTTGCATTTAAATGGTTGTCTTATCCCTGTGTCTCTTCACATCATCCTCTTTCCACAGTGTGTGTGTCTAAATTTCAGTTTCTATAAGGACACCAGTCCAAAAGTCACATTCTTAGGTACTTGAATGTATGGGGGGGCACACTTCATTCCATACCTCAACTTATCTTTTCCCCCTCATGAACATTTTTCCCTCAAGCTTGGTGCCTCTTGCTGAGCTCTAGCTTTAGAATGGGAAATGCACACAGCCCAGAATCAAACTGGAGTTTCTGCTCTCTGGCAAAAGCTATTATGACATTGGAAAGCAACTTCATTCCTTAGAATTTAAAACTTTCCCTCTGGAAATAAGGTTAAATAATCTCCGAGGTCCTTTCCTACCCTAGCACAAGAGCAAAAACTTTCTCCCTAATCATTTCAAAATGTTTCACAATGTATAGAGTTGTGTGGCCATCAGATAAAAGACTTTGATGCTAAACAGTAGTGCACAGTGGTTAGAGTTGCGCAAATCTACATTAAGCCCCAATTTATCCTCAGCTTTCTCATTAAATGAAGGTTAAGACTCCACAGTTCCATAGCACCATAGTTCCATTTTGTGACTTAGGAAAAGGTAAGAAACCACAGTCTTAACCCTCTTTTTTTTTTTTTCCTAATTCCTTTTTTCCCCAAACATCCCTCTAACCAAGCACACAAGAGCCAATTGGATGTTGTAGTGGAACGAATTTCTTAATGGAAATTTGAGTCTCTTTCAGATACTCTAGCCTGTTACATTTTGTTGTGATTAAAAATTTGTGGCTAATTCTGTCTAGATTCAAATCTACATTTGTCTAAAACTTCTATCTCTCTTTTAGGTAAGCTAAAGACAGTCAAAGTCCTGGGCTGGGAGTGTGGCTCAGTGGTAGAGTTCATGTCTAGCATACACAAAGTTTGGTCCCCAGCACCCCACACACTAAAAATAATACAGATAAAATAAAAATGAGAGAAAGAGAGACAGATGGATAGACCAAGTTCTTTTGGGGACAAAATGATAGGCAGACTGACAATGGACTTACCCCAAAGGTTTCTAATTATGATCATTGACTGCAAAGTTGTGATTATCATTGATTTTCTATATTTATTGCTTTTGAGCGTGGCCATTTAAAGTATAGCCACATCAATTAATAACACCCAATGTGCTTTTAGTTCCAGAACTTGGCAACTAGATGTCTAAGGGAAGGGCTGGCATTAGTGACTGAATGCTTATTGCTCCATCTGTTTTGAAGCTACATCTATGTATCCCATCCTGCATAGGAAGTAAGTTGCTGGTGACCAGGAACTATGTCCCATGAATCCTCATAAACTATCCCATGGCTTCCCACTCCCCTGTAAGTCCTAGCACAGTATTTACCCATTGTAGTTACTCAGCTGTTTAACTGGAAAATTTCCTGACTATTCACATGTGATCAATGCTAACCAAGGGTGGATCCAGGTTTTTTGGATCCTGAAGTTTATACAATCTAGAGGATCTCTTTCAGAAAATTACAAAATTGTATACAAAAGTGAATGCTTCTTTTGAATGAGAACAGAAATCATAGTAAAATATAAATTTTAAAAGTTTGGGCTGTCTTGGGCCTCCAGCAGTATGGAAGGAAAAAAGTTCCCTATTATAATTGCACCATAAATTTCTCAAAACCCAGAAAAATGACCTAAAATTTTAAAATTTCTTTTTTCATGCCTCTATAATAAGTTTTTTTTTCCTGTGTTTTAGACTACATACCCATTAATTGTTTCTTCATCTGAGATTTTAATAAATTTTACTTCTTAGGACGGTTCTGAATTTACAGAAAAATTGCAGAGTTCTTATAAACACCTCATCCAGTTTCCACTATGATTAACTTCTTACATTAGTATACTACATCTATTACAATTAATCAGCCACTCCCAATACATTACTATAACTAAACCCATTCATTGTTCACATCTCTGTAACTTTTACCTGTGTTGTTTTTCTGTCCCAGGATCCCAGCCAGAGTAGTGTACTACACTTAGTTGTCATGTCTCCTTGGGCTCATCTTGACAGTGGCAGTTTCTTACATTATCCTTGTTTTATTAGGACCTTTGCCATTTTCAGGAATACTGGTTAGGTATTTTCTAAAACATCCTTCTGTTGGCCTTTGTCTAATGCTTTTCTAATGTTTACACTGGCATTATGGATTTAGGGGAGGAAGACCACATATAACATTTTTCATTTTTCTTTTTGTGCTGTGCTGGGGATTGAACCCAGATCCTTTCACATGCTAGGAAAGCACTCTACCACTGAGACACATCCCAGGCCTACATACATTTTCTTTTTTTTTTTTTTTTTTTTTTTGTGGGTACCGGGGGTCGACCTCAGGACCTTGCGCGCCAACAGGCACCCCTGCCGCTGAGCGATATCACCGGCCCCTTTTTCATATGTGGGATCCAGGAGTCGAACTCCGGCCCTCGCGCTTGCAAGGCAGGCACTTACGCCACTGAGCCATCTCACCGGCCCCACCTACATACATTTTCATAACACAATTTTCCATATTGAGAATAGAAAGATAATTCAGTCTTTCCTCTAACATTATTGATTGGATTTTTAATTGAGTGTTTTGATTAGAGAACCAAATCCATTGCTTTCCATTTCTTTTTTAAGAATTTTGTTAGTACATGTTTGTCAAACATGAAGTTTACATTCATCTTAGGGAGTAGGTACATGTATGTAACACCTCTTGATTATTTTTTAATCCCCTTCCCCTCTCCAGCAACTTCCCTCTCTCCATCTCTAAATCCCCTTTCCCCTTTTCATTATTATAGTTTATTATTATTATTATTATTATTATTATTATTATTTTAGTTCATGTTTATGACATATAAGGTGGAAGAATTTTCAGTAGTTTACCTTCTGGCTATGTATGTACATTTTATGCTGTATTTCTCTTTATCTGACATATTTCCAGATTTCTTAGGACAAGCTGATATGTACTTATGACTTCTGACCTTTAACTTCCTGTCAGTGAGGCAGGAGAACAGAGCATGACAAAGCTGGCTGGGCAGCACACAGGCACAGAACTGTTCCCGAAGCCCTACACCTGGAGCCAATCAGAAAATGCTGCCTTCAGTTCTTCTCATGAAGAATCAAGTAAGTTTTTGATAGGATGGCCTAGAGCTGACATCAGCCTGAGGAGTGAGGGACACAAAAGATGGCTGCCATTAAGCTCATTGCCACTGCGCTTTGTCCTTCACAGTGGTCTGCTTTCACCGTGTAGACTGTATTTCTTTTCCAATGTTTAATTGGCTTGCAATTGCTGGGCAGAACATGTTTCTTTTCCTGTCTTTAATAAATGTAAAACCTCACTACCTTTTGTGTTTGTTTTGTCCAATTCTTTATTTCGACAAGAAGAACCTGGAAAAAAATATCTATAAAAGGAATCCCCAGAACCCCAGAACCCAGTAACACCAAGATGCTTGATGAATTGACAGAGAGGGTGGAATGGTCCTGAAGACATTCCAATCAATGCAAATTCCACAAATACAGCTTCCCAGACTCAAACAAATTTATGTCCAACATCAGTTCCCCTTAGCTGGGTTCCAAAAATAACCTCAGCCACTTCAACACCATGAAGCAAAGGAGTAGTAACAGAAGAGACTTAGAATAGAGCATGATGACTATATCAACTCTTAGCAGCTAACTTGTCTCTTGCAGCATTTGCAGAAACATTTAACTACATGAAGCATGTTGATAGGGCCCCTCCCTAAGTCTCATAAGGAACTTCGGGTGAGTGAGTGGCCCTGAAGATTAGGCTATGTTGGCCTTACAGTTAATTTGCTCCAGTTGGCAAGACTTTTTGCACCATAATCGTGCCACTGTTTGGATTTGCTACTACAGCTCTCTTGGGCTTCCAGCAGTAGGAAATTTGGTTTCCATCAAACAAACTTTGCTTAGTCAATACCTACTA
Source organism: Erethizon dorsatum (assembly GCA_028451465.1). NCBI lineage: Eukaryota > Metazoa > Chordata > Mammalia > Rodentia > Erethizontidae > Erethizon > Erethizon dorsatum. The sequence goes on along the minus strand of CM051837.1, from coordinate 54,360,554 downwards.
ATAACTGTCATGTGGTCTTCAGTGGTGCTAACTAAGCTACAGTCCTCTCTTTGTCCACACTCATTTTACTTTTCAAATGCACTTGACCAACAGGCTTCATTAATTTTATGAGGGAAAGCTAGCCTTCAGGTGTCTCAGTAGTAACTTCCCTGTGTATGCATGTCCCCCTCACGGGTCTAGCCTCGCTGTCAGGCCCTCTTCTGACATGGAAGTTCTTAATACAAACCTGTCAACAGAGGCCCAGGTTTCTGGGCCCCACCCTGTACCCAAAGCACTCTACTTCCTGTTTCTTGAGTTGATATAAAGATTTTATTTAGTTAATGTCAAAAAGAAAAGATTTTAACTACTCCATGTTTCTGACTCAAATGGTTTCTTATTCTCAATCAGTATAACTCCAACTCTTTTCAAGGTCTTCTGAAGCACCTTTGTAACCTATTACTTTTTCACCGAATGGTTTGTCAATTGTTATCTTGTCCATCTAGAATGGAACTATCTACAGGTTAAGAGCCAAACATACTCCTTCAGATTTCTTGGTTCAAATTCCATTGCTTGCCGGTTATACTGTAGGGCAAGTAACTCTCAAATCCCTATTTTTTTTTTTTTGGTCTGCCAAGTGATTATAAATCTGGATCACATCCAATCTAAATAGGAATCAGTTGTAAGATGCTGGATTGTATCAAACCTAAGTAAGAATCAATTGTAAGATATTTTATGTAACCATGAAAAAGAAAAATATGCTGTTCATTTTAATTGTAAAACATCCTCAGTCAGAAGCTACACACTGTATCAGTTAGTTTTTACTGTATAACAAATATCTTAGTTACTTTTCTCTGTTGCTGAGACAAAATACCCAACACCCAATATTGGGGGAAGGAAAGGTTTATTTCGCTCACAGTTTGTGGAGGTTTCAGTCCGTAATCAGCTCTCTCCAAGGCAGAGTTGCATGGTGAGGGGCAACAGTTCAAGGCAGCAAGAAGACAGCAGAAGAAGCAAGAGCAAAAAAGCGGGAGGAGTGAGAGAGCAAGCCTCTTTCCCTCCCTTATATTGTATGCAGGCTGCCCACCCCAGGGTGGGTGTAGCACTCACACCAATAATCCCAGCATTGGACCATGAATCAATTACAAACTCTAGAAGGCCACCACCATGATTGCATGAGGCTTTGGGGGGACATCTAGATGCAAACCATAACATTCCACCCCTGGCCCCCCAAAGACTCACGCACATCCCTTTATGCAAAAGGCATTTTAGTCCATCTCTAAGAGTTGCCAAAGTCCTAACAGTTTCAGCATTGCTGAAAAGTCCAAGTCCCAAGTCTTCTCCGAGATCTAAGGCAAATTCATAGCTGTGAGCCCCTATACAAGTGAAAAATTAAACACTTCCAGCATTCAATGGCACAAGATAAACATTTCAATTCCAAAAGGTACAAACAGGGGGATACAAAGGAATGGGACCAAGGCAAGTCCAAAATCCAGCAGAGCAAACATAAAGTCCTGTAGCTCCATGTGGAACATCCGAAACAATCTGTGGTAAACTGTGAGCTCCAAACCGCTTGGCTCTGCCCCTACGGCACTTCCGGTAGTTGTAGCTCCCATGGCTTCTCTCTTAGGCCTGCTTTGCTCCCTCCTTGCAACTTTCCTTAGATGATCCATGTTCCCGGCTTTTCCAGCCTTCTGGGGTCTCCACTGCACCTTTGGCTTCTCATTCACAGCTTCACACACTGCCCTCTCAGGGCACACTGGCTGGCCTCCCAGGCCTTCTTCTGAAATCTGGGTGGAAGCCTTTTTGACCTCAGAACTCTTGCACTCTGCATGCACCTAAAACCAGCACCACATGGATGATGCCAAGGTCTACTGCCAGCTGGAGCAGCAGCCAGACTTTCTTCTCCCTTGACTGTAGAGGTCAAGTGCCTGGATGGCTGAGCACTCTGAACCTGATTCTGAGGAACAAATTCTCTATGCCATCGCCATTCTGGAACCTGATGAGGCCACTGCCACCATTCTGGAACATATGTGTCTGCTGCCATTCTGGAACATGGTGCTTTGCAGCTTTCTTCTCAAAGCAAAGTCTTTCACTTTTGCAATTTGGAGGCTACAAAGGGTGGAGACTTGCTGCTTCCTGAGATGCCCATGGGCCATCTTTTCTATTGTCCCTATCCTTTGCAGCAATCAAGATCTCCTCTGCTCTATTTTTGCAATCCACAGCTTTATTAGAGCTTCCTTACTGGCTAAACTCACAATGTTTTAAATCATCCTTCTGGGCTCTTTGCTCTTGATACTCAACATAGATCTGGCTAAAAGCCCCCAACATCAGCCATGCCACAGCCTCAGATTGAAATTTCTTCTGCCAGATTAATTAGTCTGCCGCCCTTAATCTCAGTCTCAGGCAAAGTCTCTGGACAAGAGCAAAATGCAGACAAACTTTCTGCCAAGCCATAACACACATCGTCTGGAGTCCAGCAGCCAGTGCAGCCCTTCTTCCCCGCAGAAGCCTCCCGAGCCCAGTCTTTACCTGCCGTGTTTCTGTCAGCCTTCTGGTCTTATGACATCTGACCAGGATCTCCCATACAGAACAGCCCCAGGTATTCCAGCACTCTCCAAACTTTTCCAAACTCTTCGCACAAGCCATTCCCAAAGGCTCTTTAACAACACGGTCAGGTATAGTCACAACAACAACCCCACTTCTCTGGTACCAAATTCTGTGTTGGTTACTTTTCTCTCATTGCTGAGACAAAATACCTGACACCCAAAATTAGGGAAGGAAAGGTTTATTTAGCTCATATTTAGTGAAGGCTTCATCAGCTGGCTCCAAGGCAGTGTGGCGTGGCAGAGGAGCAACAGTTCATGGCAGTGGAAGACAGAAAAAGCTGCAAGAGCAAAAGGGAGGAGAGGAGTGAGAGAGCAAGCCTCTTTCCCTCCCTTACATTGTATGCAGGCTACCCACTCCAGGGCGGGTGTAACACTCACACCCATAGTCCCAGCATTGGACCATGACAATCACAGACTCTAGAAGCCTGCCCCCATGACTGCCTGAGGCTTTGGGGGGACATCTAGACATAAACCATAACAACGAATCACACCAAAACTTAGTCATTTCTTACAACAATAGTCTTTTATTAGATCATCATTGTGTGGTTTGGCTCTTAGGAGGATTTCAATTGAATGGTTCCTCTGACGGTTTCTCCTGGGATTTCTCCTGCAGATATTGTCAGTGGATGATTAAGGGCTAGATGTTCTAGAATGGTCTCACTCACATGTTTCACTATTGGCAAAAAATTTACGGGGATCCCTCGGTTCTCTGTGTGGCCACTCCAGCAAGTTACATCAGGTGTGTAGCTTGAGATGATGATCTCAGCGCTCCAAACCAACAAAGAGGACAAACCTCAAAGTACAATTAGTTTGCAAACCTCTGCTTGCACCACGTTTGCTGCATTTCCAAAAGCAAGTGACATGGCTGTGCCAAAAATCAGAATGCGAAAAGACTATGCAAGTATATGGATACAAAGAAGGGGAATTATAGTAGTCACTTCGCAAACAATCTACCACACATCCTGATTCCACAGATGTTAAAGTCTGATTCCCAGGTGTACACAGAATGTAGTAATAGCACTTATCTCAAAGGCTTGCTCTGTGAGAAAATGTCTATAAAGCACTTAACCTGGTGCTTGGTCCCCACCGAATGTTCAATATAGATGATTTGTATTATTTTTGCTTTTCTTTGGGAAGCCTTTGAATCTATGTATCTTTCTACCTAAAACTTGGTAAATTCTCTCTCTCTCTCTCTCTCTCTCTCTCTCTCTCTCTCTCTGTCTCTTTCTCTTTCTCTTTCTCTTTCTCTCTCTCAACAGGGTCTTACTGTATATTCTGGGCTAGGCTTGAACTCACTGTGTAGCCCAGGCTGGCCTCAAACTCACAGCAATCCTCCTGTCTCAGCCTCCTGAGTGCTAGGATTACAGGCGTGTGCCTCCACACCTTGCATAACTTGATAAATTCTTACTTATTCTCCCAAAACTATCTCAGACATTACTTTTCCTAGAACATGCGTGCACACACACAGCCTGTTGTTTCCAGAGCTGTGCTATACTGCACTTTAGACCTACTGGCTTTGTTGTGGCAGGTTGTCATTTCCATTGTTCTAGGCCTATGAGCCTGGCTCAGTGTTCGCTGACAGCAGATATTCTCCATCTAGACAACTTCCACCCCTGTCTTAGTTACTTTCTCATCACTGAGGCACAATACCCAACATCCACAATTTAAAGAGGGAAAGGTTTATTTTGACTCATAGTTTGTAGAGGTTTCAGTACATAGTTGGCTGGCTCCAAGGTAGGTAGCAGGGTATGGCAGAGGAGACACAGGTCATGGCATGGCAGCAGGAAGCAGGGAGGTGGGAAGGAGGTAGACTCTTCCAGCCCACCCACCCACCAGGAACTCATCTCCTCCAACCCCAGGCTTCAGTTACCAAATCACATTTAGCTATTAACTCATCAGTGGACCAATCCCCACGATTCAGTCACCTCCCAAATGCCCCACCAATGAGTGCATGAGGCTCTGGGGAACAGTGAAATACAAACAATAACAGCCTCCAAGCCGATACAGTGGCTGCAGCTTGATACATGGTTATTTATTTGAACAGGCAAGTCACCTCCAATAGAACTGCCTCTCGTTCCCCTAGGTATTATCTCTCTTTCCTCTGGGTGTGCTATGCAGCTCTTCATCACATTTCTAGGGTAGGACTTGTCACACTGAGTTGTGATTACATGTCTGTGAAACATGCACACGTCTAGAATGCTCCTTACTCATCTTTGTATTACCCAGAGCTCCCACCACCATGCCTATTGACAGCAGACAATACTGCATGAATAACTGTTAAGTGAATAAAAACAGAGTTTTTAATCTCTATATTGTACCCAGGAAGGCCTGTAGTCTAGAAGTCTAGTAGTAGAGTTAGATTTAGTGTTTATCTATCAACAGTTGGTTCTTGCTCAGTTCCTAGAGTCTGAGTTCTGCTGGTTTTCCTTTCCTTTTCACATCACAACCCGACTCCATCCCCATGTGCTTGAGAGAGAATAATCGCAGGCCAAGTTTCTGTCTCTGTGACCTCTCTAACACACATTCCCTACTCAGTACACGAGTGTACTCAGTACTCAGCACCAATGTTGAGTTGCTGTGTCTATAAATACCCTGGAGAGAGAGTAGAACTTGGATCAGGCTAATTGTCACCCTGGCAAGAATGCCAGTAGCTTCTTGAGTTGAAATATCCGCTCAAAGGGGTGTTGCAAGTGGTGAGTGGCTCAACATGTAACCTTCCTTCATTTGCACTCTCACCTTCTTCTTCTCCACTGTAGCAAGCAAATGCTAGTCCAATATCTTCATGTAGTCATAAGTCCACGTGTCAGCCTTTAGGAGGCTGTGGACCATCTTGAGAGTCTGATGAAAGATAGAGGCATTCACCTTATAAACATTTCCCATATACATTATATGACATTCTTAGAGTCCATAGTTAAGAGTCCTAATAAAATAGAAAGAGTACTAGTTTTGTAGTTATAAAGATCTAAGTTAAAGGCCTGATTCTATGTCTTCCTAGTTCTGTGGCTAATCTCTCCAAGCCTCAATTTTCACCTCTGATAATGAGGAATAATAGCCAGCGCTGCAGGTTGTAAGGTGCCGGACACAGAATAGATCCCTGGTTCTAACTTCCCCATCCTAACCTCCCAGATGTGTTGTAATCATCTGCAAATGCCCAGGGCTAACAGGTGGTTTTTAAGTTCAGATCTTCATGTATTCACTTAAAAGCATTTATTGAGCTTTTACCATACTATGTGCTAGCCACAATGGTGGGTGCTAGAGTATGCAGGAGTGCGTGTGTGTGTATGTGTGTATCTGGCCTTGATCATGAAAGGTACACAGAGTTGAATACAATTTGGGACCTCAGGAACCTCAATTACAATGACCCAATACTAGTTCATCCCTAAAAGACAGTCTGCTCGTTTTTAGCACAAAACATTTTACCCAGTTCACCCACCAAAAACACATTTATTATGTGATTGATACCTATACACTTTTATTATGTGACCAAAGTTGACCCTTGTTTGACACCACATATCTCTGTGAATACACATCACTGTCCTTGAGTGTTAAAATTCAAAGAAAAGAGTCTGTGTCAAGGATATTCTTGGGTAGTTAAAATTGAGTGAAATGTTTTCAGTCTGTATACTTTGAATATGTGGTTTTGACATTAGTTCAGTATGGTAGAGATCAATGCTTTCACTAGCTGATAAAATGGATTATAATATTGTACTTTGCACAGTTATTAAAATGTTTTGGGGGGACACAAATTTTGTATCATGGCTAAAAGTACTTATTACTTTTTATACTTGCCAGGTTATTCTTCAGCATAGTTCTTCATTTAAAATGTAGCCAGTTTGTGGCATTCTAGTAATTTGTACTCAGTATTCAAAATATCTGGATGCTCTGCCCCTTGTGGTTTCTTCTACAAGTCAATCAGCTTGTCAGAATGTATTAAGTTCCTACTTTGCCCTAAACCTGCCTTTTTGGTAACAATATGGAAAGATTAGATTCAGATAATTGAAATTTTCTGAAATCTTCATATCTTTGGTGTCATTCTTTCTAAGTTATGACTTGTCATTAAGTCTTCATAATTTGTGTATTAAATTGGGGGAGAAGAGAAGTACAAGGATCTAATCTAAACGTGAAGGTTAATCAAGTTAATTTTTCTTCTTTGATTTGTGTCCTTTCCAAATGTGTTTATCTTTACCATCAATTCACATTTACTAAGCACCTACTACTTTGCACAGTACTGGGGCAGGGACTGTTAAGAATATATGTAACAGGTGTCATCTATGTCTAATTTGCATAGATCCCAAATTCACTGGAAGCAAAATGGAGAATTTTAGCAGCTAAAAGATTTCACCTGTTATATGGGCCAAGAAGCAGGAAGAACCACACCTGTCTTTTATTTTTTTTTTTTTTCACACCTGTCTTTTAAAAAGAACAGTTTAGAATGAATATTGCCATCACAGCTGCAGTAAATGAAGTGGCATTATGCATGGATATTGCTAGATACCACTGCCATGAGTGAATCCCAACCCTTCCATTATCTCTGCTACATCCTCAGCAGTCAAATTCTAGGTGAGAGCTTGGTTTTTCAGTCCTTGGTCCTGAGCTTGTCCATGGCTTCCAGGAGTGGAGAGAGAAGGATGGTCTCTCTGCTTTGTTACCTGCAATTACAGACAAGGTTCTCGGGATACCCCTCAGTTAGGAAGAGACGTAAGTACGAGATAGTAAAAATTGACAGTATTCATCACATTCTGTATCCAATAAGGCAAATACTAGACTTGAAATTAGCTTGGAAGAGAGCAATTAATTGATTTTTGGGAACATGGTATAAGAGAATGATAGTAGGATAATAATAGTAGGCTAATAGTAGAATAATAATTACAGCAGAATAGACCTGTAAATAGAATTTTGAAGAATAAATAGATAAAAATCACCAAGCAAATAATAATAAGCCTAGGCATGACTGATAGCATATAAGGAGGCCTCAGCCAATGAAACAGCATATAGGTGAATTTGGGGAGAAAAGAAAGAAGAAAGGGCACAATAGGCAGTTTTCCTCAGCCAGCTTCAATGATTTAACTAGATGATGGAGGGCATTGCACAGTTTTCAACAGAGGCAGGCCATGTCTTATTATTTATTTATTTATTTATTTATTTATTATACTGGAGATTGAAACTAATAAGACCTTTGCACCGAGCTACATCTCCAGTCCTTTTAATATTTTTTAAAATTTTAAGACAGGATCTCAAGAGTTGAGAATACAGATATGCTCTACCATGGCTGGCTTCACTTTTACATTTTAGAAAATTCACCTGTGTCCTTCCATAGAGAGTAGAGAGCCCGATGTGGTATGATTGGGGTAAGCTTGGCACTGGCATGGGAAAATCAAGTTTCTAATCCTGGCTCTTTCAGCTTTAGTTATTTGGCCTCCAACTTGACCTTTGTTTGTCTATGACTCATTCTCAATAGGTTCTTTTAAAATGCTTTGGCTAGATAAGACAAGTCTAATGTGGTCCATTCTACATTTAAGTTTCTAGGGCTTAGTTACTCTAGCTTAGTCACTTTTAGTTACTCTTGTGACTATGACTATGAAAGGCCTTAAATTTCAGGGTAAGGTATTTAAGTGACTTATGTATTCAACAAATATTTATTGTATTTATTGTATGTCAAACACTGTGCTAGGATGTATAAGAGAAATAACAGTATACTAGGAAAGTCCTTAGCATGTGAAGAGGGCTGAGAGATCTTATTCTCCAGCAAGGTGGGGGGGGCAACCAACAATAAAGAAACAACTGTAGAATCATACAAGGTGTTCATGTATACTATAAAGGAAAGCAAATTAGGGAGATTGGCAGTGACAGGAGAGAGGGACTTTCAACACAGGCTGGCAGGGATGGCTTCTCAAGGAAGTAAAAGAGATTCACATGAAAGGAGGGATCAAGTTTCCTGAAGATAAACAGAAAAGTTTTCCATGCAGAGAGATTAAATAAATAGCAAGTGCAAAGTTCACAAAGTGGTATATTTAGGGAAAGGCAGGAAGGTTGGTGAAGGTAGAGCTCGGTAAGAGAAGTTTCAGGTAAACAGAAGAACAAAAGTGTTTAAGATCTGTCAAGAAAATCCATAGGATGTGATGGAGTGGGCAAGACAAAGTAGATAATAGATGGCTTCAGAGAAGTGGCCAAGGGCCAACCTTCCTCCATGGATTGTTTTCCTTCCATTCTCTCGGTGTGGAACGCACTGTTTAATGCTCTAGGACTTCGAACAGGAGCTGGTCATGTCTTCATGAAGTGTAAGCCTTCTGATGGGCTCAGAAGAGCACACATATTTTCAGTCATCAGTATTGTTTTTCTGTACTTTATATCTTGTCCCTTTTACTCTAGGCAAACTATTCTAGTCCAGTAAGCTTTTGCTCAAGATGTTTGTTTAGCCTGGGTTTGTCCTTGATATCATCTCACAAATTTAAATCTTTCTTATCCTTTAAGATACAGCTTAACAACCAACCAGTTCCTTCAGGAAATTTCTTTCTTTCTTTTTTTTTTTTTTTATGTAGGTACCAGGAGTCGACATCAGGACCTTGCGCTTGCCAGCAAGCACTTGTGCCACTGAGCGATATCACTGGCCCTTTTTTTCCTTTATTTGGGTACCGGGAGTCGACCTCAGGACCTCGTGCTTGCCAGGCAGGCGCTTATGCTGCTGAGCTATCTCACCGGCCCAGGAAATTTCTAATATTCCATCCTGAAAGAAATCTCTGCTGCTCTACTGCACTCACCCACCTCTTTGTTCACTTAGCCGTCCTTGTGTCTACACTTACATTCACTGACACCCCCTCCCCCATCACAGGTAGCATGCCTGTCCTGGGCACAGTTGGTGCAGCAGGAGACAAAACAATATTCTACTTGTAAGTCAGAAAGCAAAAGTGAACTCAGACCCCAAAATCAACCAATGAAATATTGGAAAGCATTGCAATCAATAATTTTTTTAACCAGGCGCATGTTTACTCAGCGCCATATTAAGCACAAAGAGTAATAACAAAAAGTGAGATATCAAATCCTGACTTTAGGGCACGTCACTCATTGGTAAAGTGTGTGCTTAGCATGCACAAGGCCCTGGGTTTGACCTTCAGCACCTCCAGGAAAAGCATTCTGACTTTAAGCACAGTTCTTATTCTACAAATAGAGTTTATAAATAATTTCTCAATGTAAAAAATAAATATTAAATATTTGTTTACTAAAGATTTAATGTAAAGGTCAAATATAGAAACTTAATTGGGCAATTCAATATGATCACAACAATAAAGAAATAGTTTAATTTCCTCCTATATGACTCTTGCTGACATACGAGCATGGATCCCTCAAGTAGCAGATATCTATATAGATCAACGTATTAATGAAAAATATTGCAAAGCTCTCTACCAACTAGACACGGTGAGAGAACGACCCTCGAGGTGTTTATATCTAATTATGTGGATAGATTCATGCAAATAAAAAGTAACTGCATTAAAAAAATAAGACACTGGAGGATAGAAAACCAGATGAATGATCTCGGAGGGTAAATGATATGAATTCACAAAAGTCTTAAAGAAAGAGGCCTTGAGTTGGCACGATTCTGATCAAAATAAGTAGAGAAGAAATGTCACATTGGGCAAATAATGAGTATAAGGGCCTGTCTGGGAGCTGTAAAGCATTAAAAAGCATAGAGAAGAGTATGGAGTTCATTCTGTCTTATGGAATTGCTTGACTGTCTTGTTTATCATTATCCCCAGCACCTAGCATATGACCTAACATAAGTAAGTGTTGGACACGTGGATTTTAAAATATGCATGAAAAAGCCATAGAAAGCTACTCAGATACTTAATTGGGAGCATGACTTAAAGACAATAATGTTTCTGGAAGATTAACCTGCCAGCAATGAGCATGATGGAAGAGAGTGATGAGAGGTGACATCCTGGGAAACTTGTGGACACCTGAAAGTACAGTTACATGGGTCTTCTCCAGAAAGTCCCCATGGGTCTAAGAAACATTTAAAGGAATACATACATAAGAGCTCATGATGACTATGAGTGACCAGGAAGAAAGGGGAATCAAAGATGATACCAAAGACTAGAAGGGTGGTGGTGAGTCTGCAGGGCCTATGGAATCATAAGGGAGGAGGATGTTTAAGGCTTGTCTTAGGAGAAAGGTAAATTTTAGGGGTAGGAAGAGGGAGGGCATGAAGATGTAATTTGCAGAGATGAGCACTGGAGTTGCCTGCTCTACTGTTCTAGAAGGGAGCAGGCATAGGACCCAGGAGAAAGGTCCAGGCTCTTAAGGAACTAGATTAGCAAAAGCAGATAGTTAGTGCCCTCATTGAGTTTGATATCTGGACAGCTGTGCGGTGGAATATGAGCCCCATATGTGAGTTGAAATTTTCTAGTAGCTTCATTAAAAAGGTGAAAAGAGGGGCTGGTGAGATGGCTCAGCGGCATAAGCGCCTGCCTGGCAAGCGCGAGGGCCCGAGTTCGACTCCCGGAACCCACATATGAAAAAGGGGCCGGTGATATCGCTCAGCAGCACGGGCGCCTGCTGGCGCGCGAGGTCCTGAGGTCGACCCCCGGTACCCACAAAAAAAAGGTGAAAAGAAACAAGTGAGGTTAATTTTTATTTAACCCATAACCAAAAGGGGCACACTTAGGCAATATAAAATTCATTGTGGAGGTATTCTGTGCTCTTTTCTTCACACTCCACTGTGTGTATCACACGTCCAGCAACCCCATTCAGATCAGCCACATTCCGAGTGCCCGATATCCACATGTAGCTCTTGGACCACACAAATCTAGAAGTTGTTGTAACTTTGCTCCTTGATGTCTCAATCCTTTTCTTCTCCAAGTCTTAGGGGAGCATCTGGAGCCCAGGATGCTGTAAAACAGTGAAGTAGAAACCCAGGATCACAGCCCCAGAGCAAAACTTGTAGTTCACACTGCCCGGAGGGCTAGCAATGGCAGTCTGAGGGTACAGGTGCCATTATTAGACAGGTCAGTATCCAGCTATTCCCAGCCACACCTGGATTAATTAGGGACCCAATGGAGGATAATTGCTGTGTACTGTATTTTAAAACTGGGCGCACTGTCACTGTATTAAATATACTTGTTAGTAGTGTTTAAAAAATGGTTTTCAATAAAAGCTCTTTGAACCATGGAGTCTCTCCAGACGATTCCTTTTGTCATGATTCCTTGACACTTGGTGGTGAATGCATTAGAGAGTATTTCTTCTCTGAATCCCACTGCCTGGGCACAGTAGGGCTCAGGATATGTTTGGTGAATGAGTAAACACAGAAATGGTAGGCTTGCACCATGACTCAAGGGAGGAAAGTGTGTGGGATTATGTTTTTGACATTGTTTCCTTGTTCAAACAACAAGGACTAATGCCTTCTCTGATGTCTTTCTATCAGGAGGAATTGGCATAAATGTTTCCTTCTTTAACAAGTATGTAGCATGGCAGGTTGTCTTTTCTTTATAACATGTGGTTAAAAGGTAGAAAAAAAAGCAGGCCAGTGGCTTCTGGAAATCTAAGAGGGAAGCAGAAGGTTAGACAGGAATGGCTTGTCTGACGGTGAGACAAGGCTTTATTAGGGCACTGCTGCTTGGGAAAAACCACTTCTTCCTGACCATTTCATGAAAGCTACCCAACTCACTCTCTCTCTCCTGTCTTTCACACACACACACATTTACTCTCCCCTCCCTCTCCTTTCTCTTTGTGGTACTGGCCATTCAAACCAGAGCCTTCACATTGAGCTACACTGCTAGATTTTGTTGTTGTTGTTGTTTGTTTGTTTGTTTGTTTGTTTTTGAGACAGGGTCTCCCTAAATCTCTTACTTGCCCAGGCTGAGCTCAAACTTGGGATCTTCCTGCTTCAGCCTCTCAGGTTGCTGAAATTACAAGCATGCACTGCACCACAATGCCTGGCTTCCCAATCTAACTCCCCCCTTGAAGATTCCTCCGTGTCCGAGAACAGATTCCCTGGCACTGGCATCCACATTGAAGTTTGCCTGACATTTTTTATGTTTTGCCTTCTTGTTTCACCAGCTCCTTAGTTAGAGTCCAAACACTCTCCTTCAGTTTCCTAAAGGCTTCCGATGTGCTCTGCAGGGGCGTCAGCAACATGGCCGTGGCCATTTGGGTCCCCTAAGAAGCAGTAGTGGAAGATTTGATTAGTAGCCGGGAGGAAGCTGAGATTGCCATTAGACTGTAATATACTGTGAGGTTGAGTAAAAGAGAGGAAAGAAGGTGATGTGGAAGCTTGCTCCATTCCAGTGCAGCTCAAGGAAAGTTCAGCAAAGTGGAAAGGGGGGTTGGGATGAAGCAGAGGAGTCCCGTGTCTCTCTGGGAGGGGATGGAGCTCTTAAGGCATCTTTTCATGAGTGTGGCTCAGGCGTGTTCCCAGCTTCACTCACGAACAAGTAGTGTGGGTCCTGTGTAGGGCATACATAGACCAAATATCACATAACACAGAGGAAAGTGCTGTGGAATTGGCGTCAAGGTTCTGGGTCTAGCCCTCGATCTGTAGCTTCTTAGTTCTGTGACCTTAGATGAGTCACTAATTGTCTCCGTCTGCTTTCTCTTGCTGGAACTGAATTCCACAAACTAAGTAATTTCAAAGAACAAAGCTTATTCAGCTTATGGTTCTGGGTAGGGGGGACTCTGTAGAGTGCAGAGGTAGCTCATGACATCACATAGCAAGAGAGGAGTCCAAAATGGTTTTTTAAGAGAAACCTATCCTTGAGGTAATCCATTATTCGCATTAATCCACTAACCCATGAATGAGATCAGGGTCCTAGTGACTGAATCACTTTTTAAAGATTCCTCTGGTCTCAACCCAGTCTATCACAAGGGGGATTAAATTTCAACATCTTACAAGCTTTGGTGGGGACAGTCAAACCATAACACTAAACCTGTCAGAGCCTTGATTTCTTCATCATAAAAAAGTACCTAGTTCACAGTGTCGTACCAAGAGAGAGCATATTATAGTAAGTGCATGGATTTGAGAAAATAAAGAGTATTTCAGAAAGACCTAAAATTTTTATAGATGATGGCTATTCCACAGCTCAGGAATATTTTGCACATGGTGATAATCCATGGTAAGTCAGGAGAAGGCTTTTACTGCTTCCCCCTTTGCTTTTCCTCTTCTAAGTTGAAGAAGACACTGGTGACGTTTTAATTCAAGGCCATCTCTCGATTTTCATCCTAGAGAAATATGGAGATGTGGAAGGCTATGGAACAACCTCTTAGAGGCTGGGGTAAGATCACAGGCATCAGCAGTGGCTCTGAGATCTTATCCAGAGACTGACATCCAGGGCAGATTCATTCATTTTGTAGAAGATTCCAGAAGATAGGGAGAGTAAGATTGGAAAGACTCCTTGGGTTCATTTCTAAACTGATGAGGGATTCCAAACTGGGTCAGTTCTTTTCTGGAAAAGAGTTATAAGTAGATGCTCTTATGTTAGAATCTCAGCACAGCTCTGGAGTTGTAGTTAGAAATTCAGTGTTGGACTGGTAGGAACTGGGTAGCCAAAGGTGGAGTCTGAGGTAGAGATGAGTGATTCACACACAAACAATTTCCTTGAGTATGAGGACACACATCACCCCATGTGAGACTCCCCAACCAGGTTACTCACTTGCCTGCTTATGCCAGTGAAGTGTTTTGTTTGCTTTTGCCATCACCCCAGGATTAAAAAGGCAATGATTTGTCTTTCAAACACAGCTCTACACCTGTAGTTTCACCCACCTTTTCTTTCCTTCTGGCTGATAGCTCAAAGGGCCTGTGACTGCAGTATGAGGGAGCAAGCTAGCTAACAGAGGGGCCTGACCTCGCCAGGGCTTCTGAATGTGTGTTCCACAGACTACCTTGTCAGTCACTAAGAGAGCTCATTAAGAAGGTAGCTCAGGGGTAGAGCACTAACCTGGCATGCATGAAACCCTGGTTTCAGGCTTCCCAGTGCAAACAAAATGAGAGAGATGATGATATAGATAGAGATAGAGATAGAGATGGAGATGGAGATGGAGATGGAGATGGAGATGGAGATGGAGATAGAGATAGAGATGATAGAGATAGAGAGAGAGACTTCATTAGTCCCATCCATCTCTGACTTACTTATTTAGAATATCTAGGGGCAGAATCCAGAATCTGCATCCTCACCCCCACTCCATCTTCTTCAAGCGTTCTTTTGTGTGCAAAAGTGCAAGACCAATTAGATTATGTCTAAGCTCTCATAGAAGGTTACATAACTTTATGATCCTGGTTTGAAAAAATTATCATTTTTGGTAATTTACAGTTTTAAAGGTTTAAACTTCTTCTTTGTTCCTTGAATACTCTTTCTGAACCTTGTCTTTTATTAGTCTTATTTTTATTTTCTGTTTTTGCCAAGAAAGCATCTCCTTTCTTTCTCTTACAATTGTGGCTTAGACTCTTCTACCATGTTTTTATTCCCTCCCTTTAAATTTTGGTAGATTTGTGGCCACAGCAGAAATGACATATGATGCCCAAAGTTTGTTTTGTATTAGACTTATTTTTTATTTATCTTTTATTAGACTTGTTTTTTTAAGCCTCAACAAATTAATTGTCAAATAAATGTATGGAGTTTATTTCCTGTAAGGTACTATGTTCTGCATAGAGGAAAGGGACACTCAAAATATATGCAAGGGACACTGCCCTTAATGTGCTTCTGGGCTAGTAGGGGAGGCAAGAATGTGTGGAACCAACTTTGCTGTAGGTAGTGGGCACTCCCAGGACCGATTATTCAGGAGGCTTGTCTTCTGAACGATTGCAAAGTGTGCAAGGAATGAAGAGAAGTTTGGTTTGGGGTGAGTAAAGAGCAGGTTAACTGGAAAGATGGATGGCGTATCAATTATCTTTTGCTGTGTTGGAAACCACTGCAAAATCTAAAAGCTTAAAACACCAATCATTTATTTTGTTCATGAATCTACATTTTGTCTTTGCTCCCTTCAGCATCAGTTTAATCGGGGCTGAGGATCCACATTCAAGATGGCTTCCTCACAGGGCTGGAAGTTGGAGGTGGTTATCTGTTCTTCTTTTGCGGGCTCTCTGACAGCTTGGACTTCCTCACAGTAGTTGGGTTTGAAGAGTAACTATTCTAGAGAGCCAGATTAAAAAAAAATCTCTATTTATGACCTGATTTTGGGCTTCATGTGTCAGTTCTACTGTGGCCACAAATCTACCAAAATTTAAAGGGAGGGAGTAAATTAAAAAAAAAAAACTCTCATTCTAGAAGAGTCTAAGTCATAATTGTAAGAGAATTGAGAAAAAAGATATTATTGTGGCCAATTTTAAAAAATACATGTGAGAACAAACCCTAATGATGCATTAAATAATAACATAAAGGTTTTTTTTAACACATGAGATTTCATTTAATATCCAAATACCTTTCAAATTGGCAAAGGAAATGCTATTCTTATTTTACAAATAAAGAAACAAAACTCAAAGATGTGGATTAGAAGGTAGGTTTACAATGAATTTAATAAAGTATAGCTTCAGAGCCTCTCTCTAATATTGACAATCTCTTCTGAGACCCTAGAAAGACCCAAAGTCATGGTCACATGGTCATGCATTTTATAAATTTCAGAGGTAAAATATCTTAATTTTAATTGGCTCAGTCTACCATGTTGTACCTTTTTACTTCATCCTCCCCCCCATCACATTTCTCCTTTGCCAGGTATCATTAAGGTGGCTATGACACCAAACTTTTAGAGATCCAGTTAAGGGGAAACTGAGTTATGGATACATTTAGTTTTGGTGGCATGGGCTCTGTTGATGTGGTTTTCAGAAACCTCAACACACAGTTGTTACTGAAAATTCCAGGATAGAAATGACTTCCAGGAATACTCCTATTGCGCTTACAGGATGACTCTTTATGATACTGAAGTCCAGGATCAGACGTTATGCTGTGATGTGATTGTGTCCTGTAGTATGCAGAATTAGAATGAAAATGTATGGGTAGTGAAAGACAAGTAAAGGTTGATGTATACATAGCCAGAAGCTAGTTTGTGGAGAATTCTTCCAATCAGTAGACATACAAGATCACAAGAATAAAGCTTATTTTGTAAAATTTTGTTTTTTCTGAAAATGTTTAAATGTGTCATATATTCAAGGAACAGATTTAAATTAAAATGAATAAGGTTTAGCAAGATTGCAGGATATAAGATCAATATATAAAAATTATTTTTCTATACATTAGCAATAAATAAACCATAAATTAAGAGAATAATTTTATTTACAATAAAAATTAAAGTACATAGAATTAAACTTAACAAAAGAAATGCAAAGCTTATACCCTAAAATCTATAGAACGTTGCTGAAAGATATTAAAGAAGAACCAAATTAATGAAAAGCGGTGTACTTTCATAAGTTTGAAAAGTTAATGTTTAGATGGCCATATTCCTCAGATGTATCTACAGATTAAGCTAAATTTCTATCAAAATTCCAGCCAAAATTAACACGCTTACCTTAAAGTTCATATGAAAATTAAAGGGTTTCAAAATCTAACCACAAAACTACAATAATCAAGACAGTGTAGTCTAAAGATAGACATAAAGATCAATGGAATAGAATTGAAAGTCCAGAAATAAACTCTCATATTCATAGTAAATTTTCTTTTGATAAGGAGACCAAGACAATTCAGTAGCTAAAGAATGGGGTTGTGATAACTGGATATCTATATGCAACAGTGTGGACTCCTACCGAATACTGTATTCAAAAACTAACTAAGAATGAACCAAAGACTGTAAAACAGCTTAATCTATAAAACCCTTAGAAGAAGAGGTAAATTTATACCTTCATGGTTTTGTTTTCTTAGATCTGATAAGGGACTTGTACCTAAAATAGGGAACTATTGCAACTCAAAAGTAAAAATGGACAAAGGATCTGAACAGATAGTTCTCCAAAAAGGATATACAAATGGCCATCTACCACATGAAAAGATGTTTTAATCATTAGCCACTCAAAAAATACAAATGAAAATCACACCAAGGTACCATGAATGATAACAATATTTGCAATATGTGGAGAAATTGGAACCCTCATACACTGCTGGTGAAAAGGTAAAATGGTGCATTCTTTGTTAAGCAGTATAGTAGTTCTTCAACTCTCTTCATAGAGTACTACCACATCCAGCAATTCCACACCTGTGTATGTACTCCAGAGAAATGAAAACATATGTCTGCACAAAACTTTGTACACAAATGTTCATTGCAGCATTATGCATTATAGCCAAAACAGGGAAACCACCAAATGTCCATCAACTGGTGAATGGATATGTAAAATATCATGCAGCCATTCAATGGAGTATTGTTCAGAAATAAAAAGAATGAAGTACTGATTCATACTACAGTGTGGATGAGCCTTCAAAATATAATGTTAAGTTTAAAAAAATCCATGTGCAAAAGATGAATATTGCATGATTCCATTTATAGGAAATGCACACATAGGCAAGTCTACAGAAATAAAAATTAGATTAGCATTGGTGAGGATCGGAAGGATGACAATTGAATTGATGGTTAATGAGTGGGGGATTTCTTTCTGGGGTAATAAAAATATTTGAAAATTGATTGTGGTGACAGATGGAAACTGTGGACTCTGCTAATAGCCATTGAGTTGTATACTCTTTAAATGAATTACATTCCAATAAATCTACCAAAAAAAAAGTAAAGGAAAACCCATACATTTATTATAGACAGAAACAGAATGGGCCTGATTCTAATTCAAATGATGGGGGAAAACATTCCCAGTATTTCTTTTCAGACTATAAACTCCTAGTATGAGGAAGAAAAAGATACTACAAATAAATCTCGAATGCTAACAGTTTTTTCTTTCAGGGATGTATAGGTATAAAAATGTCCTAATTGTATTGTGTGCATTGTTGGATGGAGTATTCTCACTGTGGAAGAAGGGAGGCAGAAATACGGAATGGGAGAAAATAAGGAAGAACCATTCAAGACTGGTATCGAGTTAGAATAAATTCATGTAATCCAGCTCTGGTTACTGCAGGGCCTAGGAATAGTGATACTCTAGTAGCAATGAGCACACCTAGCACCTGGGTGAGTTTCTGAATACTTTTTCTCACTAAAAGCAGGTAGGCCATCTTGCAGAAATGGCTGATTTTAAGACCATAACAGAGAAAGTACAAGAGGATCCTTGATAGAAAGTGAAAAAGTCTTGAAAAGAAAAATAAAGAGATATGTCAAAATGGAGCCAGCTTATGAGTGCCCACTGGTCAACTCCAAGACAACTGGACTATAGCGACAGTAATGGATTGTGACCCATGATATAAAATAGGAACAAGAGTTTCTATATGAAAGTATGCCCACATATTTATACATAAATACACATAAACACGTAAAAGAAAGACAGAAGGAAGGAAGAAAAGGAAGAAAGAAGGGAGGGAAAGCTCTTTTTCATATTAGAATTCAACTCAAATGTAGAAAGGAAGAGCAAGTTAGAATATCACCATTTTAGAAGATCACAATAATAATTCAGGTAACCATCTTCACAGGATGCTAAAACTACAGAGCGAAAGCCTGATGGAGAGCAAGCTATTTACATGGTCTCGAAGTGCCTCTCACATACTGTTTATTACAACAAGAAAAATGGTAACATTACATGGAGAAACCCACAGTTACTTTCACCAGGTGATCAGAGTTATTATCAAACAGTAGAACATGTGGATGTTTTGTGCTTAGCCCTGTTCCAGTCTTTAGGGCAGAGTTCTTACCTGGGTGTCCATGAATCTCCAGGGAATTCACAGATTAAACTTTAGAGTTTGTGAGCTGTCTGAAATTGAAAGTGAGACTTTGTGCCTATGGTTTTTTTTTTTTTTTTTTTTAATAAAAAGAAGCTCCATATAGCTTTCCTCACATTCTTAGATAAGTAAGAGACTCTCCAAAGGCCATAAACCATTGTTCCAAGCTCAAGATACAGCATGGTTTATTTGATTGTGATGACATATTCCTGCCCCAAATTCATGACCAGTCATGAGGAAACAGCAGATAAACCTATACTGAAGGACATTCTATGAGACAACTGGCCTGTCCTATAAAAGTAGCAGCATCAGAAAAGCAAAAGCAAAAGCTAAAGAACTTCTGATTAGAAGAAGCCACAGAAACATAAACATGAGATCTAATCCATGATTCTGGATTGGCTATTGGATGGGAAGAAATTGTTACAAAAGACGTAATAGGCACAATAGATGAAATTGGGAAATAAACTATAGATTAGATGGCAATACTGTATTGTATCAATATCACATTTTCTGTATTTGATGAATATGCTGTAGTTAGTCATGGAATGTCTTTTTGTAAAGACATACATATTAATGGGTAAAGTGGTATGGTGTATGCAGTATATTCTTAAGTGATATAGAAAAAAATCATATAAATATGTACATACCACATACAAGTAACATGACAAAAAGAAACTAGCAAATTTTTAATAATTGTCAATTTGAGGGCAAAGGAATATGGGAGTTTGTTGCACTGTTCTTGCAATTTTCCTGTAAGTTTTAAAATATTTTCAAATTAACAATTTTAAACTTGTAAACAGAAAATAATGCTTAGTCAAAAAGAAAAACGTACTACAAATTAATCTTGAATACAAAGAGGTTTTTCTTTCAGGGATGTACAGGTATAAAAATGTTCAAATTATATTGTATGCATCAAATTGTGTATAATTCTCTTCTACCAGAAATATACTTAATCATGTAATATTATAAATAGACCACATAAGCATTTTTATCTGTTTCTAAATAAAATCAAGAAATTGATGCTATATATTACAAGAAGTAAATGTATATTACGAGAAATGAGAGATAATAGGAAAAAAAAGAAGGGAAAATAAAGGTATTGTAATCCAACATGGACAATGTATCTAAAAGTATACCTTGACTTAGTACAATTGTCTTACATGTTTTATATGTTCTTTGGCTTATTAGTCTGGTTTTCAATCTTTATATATGAAATTAACTTTATAAGTCTTATAAGATAAATGAATCTGATGCTGGAAAAATAAAAGGAGGGTGGAAGGAGGGGAGAAAAAGAAGGGAATTTAAATCTGTTATGGACATGTACCAATTCCCCACAGTGAATGTAATCATTATGTACAGCAAACACATATTAATAAAAGTAAAAAAAAGAATTTTGAAATAATACAAAAATTAGAAATTCTTTAAGTGCAAGAAGTCTATTTTTAATAGAACAACCAAAAGGCCTTTGAACTGTTTGATGATTCAGTTAACATAAGGAGAAAAACCCATGAATATATTGGAAAAAGATTTCAGGTTCTTAGTGATTTGTCTAAGACATTGACTTCAGCAAATTTAATCAAAAAGTCAGAAGTGTGAGAACATTGATGACAAGCTGTTTCATGAGTGAAATCAGTTCAGAGCATTTAAGATTAACCACTACAAAAGCAAACTTAAAGGACCCTGAAATCTAATGAAGACCTAGTAGAGGTTTTCTTGAATATGACAAAATCTCAAAAGGTACCAATAATAAGTTGTGAAATTGAAAGGTATCAATAATAAAGAATAAATTCCAGATGGGTGTCATGGCACATGCTTATGATCTCACCACTGTGTGAGGCTGAGGCTGAGAGACTGCAAGTTTGAGCCCAACCTAGAAAACTTAACAACATAGTGAAATCCTGTCTCAAAATAAAAAATAAAAATAAAAGTTGTGGATATACCTCACTTCAAAGGTTCTTAGTTCAATACCCAACATACCAAAAACAAAACAAAGAAGCCAAAACAAAAAGCAGCAACATAAAACCCAAACTAAAAACAAATTCCATGCTATAGAGGTGAGGATAAATAATCTTTCTTTACACTCTCTGAAAATTATACTACAAAACCATTATCATATTAAGAGGCAAAATAGTACTACAGAAGAGTACATGGCAATTTATTTTAAAATACTGTTACTCTTTGTTTTTCAGGAGTTTTTTTTTCAGTACATGTTTGCAGTACATAATGATTACATTCATAATTGGAATGTGTACTTGTACATAACACATCTTAATTCATTTTTTATCTACTTCCCCTCCCCCCTCCAACCCTTTCTCCTCTCCTATTTTTAAGAGATCTATTCCCATTTTTTCTTTCATTTTTTTTCTTTAAATCCCTTTGCCCTTCCATCCTTCTCCCCCACCAATATCTTACTCTCCTTCCCACAAGTTCTTCCTACTTCCTAATATCTATCCCTCATTTTGTTCTTTACTTATACTTTGGGATTCTTACACAAGTGAAGCAATGCAATATCTAAACTCATATGCCTGATTTATTTCACTTAACATTATGGTCTCGAGGTGCATCCAATTTACCGAAAAAATGCCTCAAACTTATCCTTCTTTAAGGCAGAGTAGTACTCCCTTGTATATAAATACCACATTTTCTGTATCTATTCATCATGCAATGGGCATGCAGGCTGTTTCCAGAATTTGGTTATTATAAATTTTCCTGCTATAAACATGGGTATGAATGTATCACCATGGTACAGTGATTTTAACTCTTTTTGGAAGATCCTAGAAGGGGGATAGCTGGGTCAAATGGAACCTCTAGTTTTAGATTTTTTGAGGAACCTCCATACTGATTTCCATAGTGGTTGTACCAACTTGCATTCCCACCAACAATGGAGAAAGGTTCCTTTTTCCCTGTAGTCTCACCAGCATTTGTTATTGGTTGATTTCTTGATGATAGCCATTCTTTCTGGAGTGAGATTGAATCTTCATGTTGTTTTAATTTGCATTTCTTGAATGGCCAGTGATGTTGGGCATTTTGTCTTGTATTTGCAGGCCATTTGTACTTCTTTATGTGAGAAATGTCTATTCACTTCATATGGACATTTTTATATATTGGGTCTTTAAATTTGGTGGATCTGATTTTTTTTTAGTTCTTTATATATTCTAGATTCAAATTCTTTTGTCTGAGGAGTAGTTGGCAATTTTTTTCCCCATTCTGTAGGTTTTATCTTCACTCTTTTAGTGGTTTCCTTTGCTAGGCAGAAGCTTTTTAATTTGATGTGATCCCATTTGTTGTTGATTCTTCATAATATTTCCAGTGCAACTGGGGTTTTGTTCATAGTATGCTTATACCTCTGTCTTCAAGAGTTTTACCTATTGAAACTTCCATTAGATTAAGTGTCTCTGTTTTAATACTTAGATCTTTGATCCATTTTGATTTTGTTTAGTACAAGGTGAGAGATGTGGGTCTAGGTTCAATCTCTGGCATATGGAAAGTCAGTTTTCCCAGCACCATTTATTGAAGTGGCTATCTTTCCTTTAACAAAGGTTTTTGGCTCTTCATCAAAGATAAAGTACCCGAGTGTGCCTGGAGTTGTTTCTGCTCCATTGATTCACAATGTTTTTGATTTTTCTTTGCCAAACCATGTTGTTTTTATCATTGTAGCTTCATAGTATAATTTGAAGTCAGGGATTGTGATGTCTCCTGCCTTGTCCTTGTTGCTCAGAACTGTTTTTCCTGTTCTAGGTTTTTTCTGGTTCTATATGAATTTTAGGAATGCCTTCTCTAGTTCTGTGAGGAATGCTATTGGTATCTTGATTGGGATTGCATTAAATGTGTATAACAGTTTTGAAATGTGGCTATTTTCACTATGTTCATTCTGCCTATCCAGGGACAGGGGAAATCTTTTGTTTTTTCATCTCCTTTTTCAGAGTACTATAGTTTTAATTGTAGAGGTCTTTCACTTCCTTGGTTAAGTTAATTCCTAAGTATTTCATTTTTCTTGATGATATTGTGAAAGGCATCCCTAATTCTCTCTCTAATTAGAGCTGCTTCCCTAATTTCTCTCTCAGTGAGTTTACTATTGGTGTACTGGAATACTATTGATTTTTGAGTGTTGACTTTCTATCCTGCAATTCTCCTGAACTTAGTTATTAATTCTAGGATTCTTTTGGTGGAATTTTTGGGGTCTTCTATGTAGATCATGTTAACATCAATAATGATAATTTAACTTCTTCCTTTCTTATCCATATCTCTTTTATTTCTTTCTCATCTAATTGCTGTGGCTAATGTTTCCAGAACTATATTGAATAAGAGTGGGGATAGTGGGCATCCTTGTCTTGTTCCTGAATTTAAAGTGAAAGCTTTCAGCTTTTCTCCATTTAGTATGATGTTAGCTATTGGTTTGTCATGGATGGCATTTATCTGATTGAGAGTAAAACCTTCTATTCTAATTTTCTTTAGGGTTTTTGTCATGAATAAATGTTGGATTTTGTCAAGCACTTTTTCTGCATCTATTAAGATGATCATGTGGTTTTTGTCCTTGGTCCTGTTTATTGATTTGCTTCTGTTGAATCATCTCTGCATCCCTGGGATGAATCCTACTCAGTCATGGTGTATTATCTTTTTGATAATTTGCTGCATTTTGTTTGCCAGTATCTTGTTGAAGATTTATGCATGTATGTTCATTAAGAAGACTGGCCTGTAGTCCTCTTTTTTGACTGGGTCCTTTTCTGGTTTTGGTGTCAGGGTAATGCTTGCTTCCAGGAATGACTTTGGGAGTACTGCTTCCTTTTCAATTTCATTAAAGAATTTGAGGAATATTAACATCAGATCTACTCTAAAGTTTTTGTAGAATTTGATAGTAGATTGGGACCTGGGCTTTTCTTGGTAGTTTTTTAAAATTACTTCCTCAGTTTCATTTACTGATATTAGATTATTCAGAATTTTTATATCTTCTTGATTCAGTTTTCATGATTCATATATATCTAGAAATCTATCCATTTCTTTTGAATTTTCCAATAATGACAGTATGGCATGCCAGAGCCTATGGGATGTAATGGAAGCAGTCCTAAGAAGGAAGTTTATAGTGGTGAATTACCACATCTGAAAAACAGAGCAAGCTCAGATAAATAACCTAATGATGAACCTCAAGGTTCTAGAAATACAAGAACAATCCAAAGCCAAAGGTAGTAGGAGGAAGTAAATTATAAAGATCAGAGGAGAAATTAATGCAACTGAGTATGAAAAAACAATTCAAAGAATCAATGAATTGAAGAGTTGGTTCTTTGAAAGATTAAATAAAATAGACAAACCCTTAGCCAACCTTATCAAAACAAGGAAAGAAAAGACACAAATTCATGCATTTAGAAATATAAAAGGTGAAATCATAATGAATTCTGCAGAAATCTGGAAGATCATTGATAACTACTCTAGAAACTGTACTCTAATAAAATACTCTTACTTTTTATGAATTATTTTTGTGATGTCATTTAGCTTTAATAAGTTTCTAACTTTTGTACCCAATTATTAATTTGTAATTTTATATTTTCTTTTTAAAGAAAGTCCCCCCAGATTATCAACTCCATTCCCAGAAAGTCTGGATCTGCCCTTGGTAGAGAAAAACTTGTCTGCAGTTGTTTGGTTTCTATTTCAATCACTTGATTCTCTACTATAGCTATTCAGATAAAGGAGTTTAGATGGGGCTCACTTTAGGTGCTTGAGAGGAAAATGAAGTGATCTAAGAAGAAACTTCTAGAAGATTATGCTGGCCATGGTGCCCTGCACCAGACTATAGGCCTAGGCCAGGGGCTGGGGAAAGTGCTAGTGAGATTTGAAAGGAAGGAAGAAATGTAAGCGATATCTCAATGGAAGAATTGCCAGAAAATGACGGGTGTTCAGGATTATGGGGTCAGGTGTCCCCTTCCTAGGAGACACAAGAGGTTTCAGATGTTTTGTTTTGTTTTGTTTTATGTTTTAGTCACTGGAGAGGGATTTCAGAGTTTCCAGTGAAGGAAAGCTTAGAATGCCAAGTTAGAGAGTTTGCACCTTGTGATATTGATAACGAGGAACCCTTAAATGTTTATGAGCAGGGAAATAACATAATCTGGATGTTTTAGAACAAATATGGCTATACCATATGCTTACAGCATAGATTGGTGGGAACAGAAATCTCAAGTAGAATAACTAGATCATATTCTATGTTAGAGACAATTTGGGACAGATACACAAAGTAGTAGCTGTGGTTGTCTCTGGGATTAGAGACTGGATCTGGCTATATCAATGAGGAGACTGAAAATATAATGAGGGTATTGAATTTGATTTACTGGTATCCTTTTTGACTGCATGGTCATGTGTTTTTTCCATTTAAAAGAGAAGATGAATAAAAAGTAACCAGCAAAAGAGTTCTCATGCTAGAGGCATTTCCCAGGTTTCCCAAGTCTTTCTCCAAGGCTGGCACTATGTGACCTACTCTGACACATTTATCCCTGTTCCAGTCTAGAGTACAAAATTCTTACCTGGTCTCTACATCTCCGCAGGGAATTCACAGCTGAACTTTAAAGAGTTTGTAAGCTCCCTAAAATTATAAGCAAGATTTGGTTTTATATTGATGTACTTTTTATAGAAAGAAGATCTAGATTGTTTTCTCCATATTCTTAAATGAATAAGAAACTCCCAAAAGGCCATGAACCATTGCTCAAAATAATCTTATCCAGCAGGAAAGGACTTGAAATGTTAAAAGTAAGTCACCCGTGATCCTACTTTAAGTGGGCATTGGCTTTTAAACTGATTCTTATAACTGAACTTCTGGTCTTGAGACATGCCTCTCATGTAGATCCCAGGAAAGTTAGGGCCTGCAGAGTACTTCACATAATCTAATTTATATGAAGTTATGACCTGAACACTATGATGTGATATAATGGGAGGAACATGGGTTTTGGATTCAAACTGATCTGAATTAGAACAATGGCTTTATTATTTGGAATTTTACATATTTTTCTAATTTTTCTTTATGTTACTAATTCTAATTTTTTCACACCTAGCATTCAGGATTACTATAGGTGTTAGAGATCATATAAATAATGTCTCTGGTACTATGATTTCCTAAACTAATAAAAAAAAAATGCCAGAATGAAAATGGAGTCCCTTGTATCAAGCCCTAAAAAAAAACCTATGAAGCCAGGTTGTGAAGAAGAGGATCTCATGTATGTACGCCTCATTATAAAAACTATCATAAAAGTCTGTCAGAACCAGAATCTTGCACAATGGCCATTAAAACCTATGCAGAAAATACTTCTGTGAGGACTCTGTCCAATGACTGCTTTTACAACTTTGGGATACACCCCTTGTTATTGATCCATGTATCCAAGGATAATTAATTCAAAACAACTTTATTTTGCCTTTAACCCCCATCCCCTATCCCATGTCTCTATACATAGTTTACTATAGCACATACGTTCACATTGCAATGCTATTCTCAAATGGATTTAATTTTGGAGAATTTCTGACTGTTGTTCAGCTTGATGGCCATATAAGGCCAACAAATATCTACTCCTCAGAGTTGCTATGGGGATCAGAACTAATACTGCAGCAGAAGATGTCCCCTCCCCCCAGCCTGTATACTTCAGTTTGTTAGTTGCCCAGGTAACAGTTTCAGTTACAGTTCCTGTTACTTTTGTCTCTTAGAAATGGCTGGTCACTGTGAAGTACAGCTGGTGACTATGATGCATATTGTAAGAATCAATCCCCAATTGACAAGCCATTCTGCCTCTGTACTGTCTGCTTGCTTATCCTATATAATCCCTAGACCACCAGAGATCAGAGCCTGATATTTTGGGAACAATCCTGATCAGTGCCTGTCAATGTAAATAAATCTGCCTCTAAATCCTGAGTGTTGTTTCAATGGCCCTCATGGACAGAGCAAGGGCCTCTCCAGATCCCAACAGGAAGGCGTGCCCTCAACATTTCTCAAGTCCCCTTGGAGGTCTGGAGAAGGATTCTTGGCTCCCCACTCGAGCGGCTCACATTGGGAGGAGGCTCACAAAATGAGGAGGACACAATCTGTCTGTCTGTGTCTGTCTGCTTGCCTGCCTGCCTGATTCTGCTAAGACCCCCAGGGGCACCCTAGTTAGTCTGTCTGTCAGTCCTGCTCAACTCCAGCAGAAGGGGAGTCTGATCAACTCATTAGTCAGGACCACCCTAAAAGGAAGGGGGTTGGAATGTTTAAGCTCTGAGTGCCTGCTGAATGAATATGTGAGTGAGTGGAACAGACAGTGTAAGCAACAGGCTGCTCCATCTGTGAACCAAGACTGGGAGGCACTGGTTGCAGTAGCTGATTGGGTACTCACCTGCAGTTCCATGGCGATTGATATATGACATAACTGAATCCTCGCACCTCCCTTAGCTAAGTCGCACCTAAATCCCCACAAGGGATGTGACCGGGCAGGCATCTAAATGGTCTCTCTGTGCAGGGCACCCACCCTTTGTCTTTTGCACCATCATTCAAGGGTACACAACACACATGTAGAAAGTCAGAGGGGGGAATTAATTAGTCAAAACCCACAGTCCCTGACTGCAGGATAAAGAGCTTTTCAGAGATTATAGAGTTAAAAATAAAAACAAACCACTCCCTGCATCTCAAAAAAAAAAAGGAAAAAGAGGTCCATTCGTCTTGAGAATTCTGCCTTGGCACACTCATTGGCTGCTGCAGTCACTGCCAACACTTATAGCTTCACTCCCCACTCCAAATTCATCTGCTTCCAGCCAATTGAACTGGTCCCAGCTAGCCATTACCCGCATTCTTCCATAGAGGCTCTCCCTGCAAACCTTCTGTTTCACAGCTACACCTATCAAGGTCAGATGGCATCTAATGCCCACCTGAGATGACTGTCAACAGTTCCTTCTGAGTTCCACATTTTGACTGAGGAAAATTGGACCACCAGCCCTCACAAATGAGTTGCTACGGCCTTTCCAAAGTTCACACTGCCTAAAAACAAATCAGTCAAGTGTTTCTCAAAGACCACAAAGAGGGGGAACAAAAAGCCCATCAATATGTCAAAAGTTTCTACTGTTACCCGGAAGCCTGATATAAGGACTATGGACACTAAAAATAAATGCCCCCTCATCTGCAAGACACAAAGAAACCTGACTATCCAGGCCCACCTCAACCTGAAGCTCTCCTCACCCTGTCAGGCCTGGCTGGATAAAACAGACCAAGCTCTATCAGATTTGGCCCATGAGAGCCCATGGTTATTTCAAAAGTCAGGGGCAAAACTGTGATTTTCCTGGTAGTTAATGTAACAGAACTCTCTGCCTTCGAAAGTCCCCTCTGTCAAAAAGTTACCATCACCAGAGCAACTGGGACTCTTGCCTCTTGCCCCTTCTGCTAGGCACAGACTTGCAGCCTGGGAGGACATCTCACCAAACATGAATTCCTGTATGAGCCAGTCCCCATGCTGCTTCTAGGAGGAGACCTCTTCTTAAAGTTAGAAGTGACCATCTCCTTTACATCAAGCCTGTCAGCCTCCCTCCCATTTACACCAAGCCTGTCAGCCTCCCTCCCATTTAACCCTGCACTTTCAACTTTGACTGTTCCCCAAGAGAAAGATGACACCTGCATCAGCCTGAGACAGATAACCACAATCCTGAAGTTCTGAAAACTCTTTTCCCAGAGATATGAACTAAAGACTCGCCTCCCAGCCTGGCCATCAACCATGCCACCTCACCATGTCCCCCATTGCTGTCGGAGGTCACAGAAAGCACAAACAGGCATCCAGCCACACATCGGTCTGATAGACTGTTAATCACCTTGGGCAAGAAACCCATGCCATCAACAATGTAGCCATCATCTTACATTCTGTGGTTCCCAATCCATACACCCTTTTGGACTGTTACTCAATTGCCACAGGGGTTTGGGAGCTCTCCCGCTATTTTCAGGGAGACTCTAACAAAAGATTTGGCCAAGCCACCAGCACCTTTTCTCCAAGACAGCCTGTTTCTCTGTCTCTTCCAGCTCCATCACAGTCCCCTGAGCAAACAGTATAGACTGTCAAACTTCTAAAATATACCTCTCCTGCTTGTAAACCCAGTTCAAGATCTTCAAGCTGCCAATGCTGCCACAATTGCCCTCCATATATGTTGCCTTAGTCTTCTGCCACCCACAGCCTACTGGTACACCTGCCTATACCAAAAAATGCCTTCTTATGCCTTCGAATGGCTCCTGTCAGCCAGCTCTTCTTTGCAACTGACCTGGACTCAACCCCCCAGGGGTTCAAAAACTTGTTTCCTCTTTGAAAAAACACTTCTGATTAATGACAGCCAAGCTCCTTGCTGGAAAGACACAAAATCTGTCCTGCAATATCTGACAGAAACTGATTACAAGAAAGAGACTCTGAAAATTCTTGGAGCTGCTGGCTTCTATAGAATCTGGATCCTTGAGTTCACAAAAACAATGATGCTTACTCAGACTGCCATCCCCTGGGAGCACTCAGTGGACTACTTGTACAAATACTTGGATCCAGTCACTAAGGGCTGCCTCCCCGCTTTGCCTTCGTGCCCTAATAGCCACTGTCCTTCTGATAAAAAAACTGAGAAGCTCACCTTAGGCCAAGACCGAACTGTCCAGGTGCCACATGCTATGCTGGACCTTAACCAGGACCAAGGACTCTTACATAAAAATTCTTGCCTGACTCTTGTGGTGACCATGACTGCCTGGCACTGACTGATAAACTGTTCTTGAGCCAATAAGACTTAAAAATGGACCCCCTGACAGATGCTGAGTACACCCTGTTTACAGATGAAAGTAGCTCTGTTAAGAATAGTCCGAGGGCCGGTGATATAGCTCAGCAGCATAAACGCCTGCCTGGCAAGCATGAGGTCCTGAGTTCAACTCCCAGTATCTGCAAAAAAAAAAAAAAAAGGAATAGAGTCTGACAGGCTAGGTATGCTGTGGTCACCTTGGACAAAGTTATTTTGGCCAAAGCTCTCCTGCTGCTGCTTTCTGCTACTGTTTGGAAACCTGACACCAATACAAAATAATTTGATCCAGAGGCCTAAGCCCCCTCTGGGGATCTGATTTCTGAAACATCAACCCCAGCCAGAAAATCTTGACCTGGTACTTCCGGAAGATCAGAGCCAGACCTGCCCCCACCATTTGTTCTGCAAGCTCAAGCTGCAATGCTGGCACCTGTACCCCTGCAACAAGCTCAGGCTTCAGTGTCTGTGTCACTGGCCCTGATCTCATGCCATATAGTGGACTCTCCCCATTTAAAGATATATAGATAGATCGCACAAAAATAAAACATAACCCTACAGAAACAGCTTGTAACTAGCTCCACAAAAATTTAGCTAAAAGAACAGCTATACCTGTAAACACTCTTGCACACACATATAACCCAGGTACATATTAACTACCTGTACAAGTTTTAGAAATCCAGCTTTAGATCCACAATTCCAGAGTGAGAAGAGCCTATCCAGATGATTGCTAAAAATTTACCTGGACAGCTCCTCTTCAGGGCTCACTCTGAAGAGACAAAGCACTCAAAGCCCTGCTCTGTTCACTCTGGATGCTGACCAATCCATGCACAGCTGAAGCTTGAGGACATTGCTCCATACAAATTCCTCTTGATTTTTGTGCTGTTTACCCCAGTCCTTGCTCCCCCCCCCACTATCTTTTTTTTTTTTTTTGCCTTAAACTCTATGGACAGTTGCCCCAAGGGAATAGAACAATCAATCAAACACTTGATCAAGATTTGATGAGCATCCAAGGCACATTGGACACTCTCCTAGAACAGATTAACTCCCTCACTACCTTGCCAGAGTAATGTCACAGAACAGACAGGCCTAAATTATGTCTCTTCCTAGAGGCAACTTAAAAAAAAAACTCTATAATAAGACAATCTTGGGGACTTTGGCAAGGGCCCATCATAAGATCACTGACAACCCTGATGTTACTGCTTCTGTTTGGGCCTTGTCTCAAAAGATCACATGTAATATGCCCAGCAAAGAGTTGCCAAGGAAACTAAAAGAAGGGGGAAATGGCTGGGAAGCAGAAACACTGAAACAACACCTAGGATTTGGAGGCAGATTTATTTACATTGATGGTCACTAATCAGGATCATTCCCAAAATACCAGGCCCTGATCTCCGATGGTCTAGGGCTTATATGGGATAGGCAAGCAGGGAGTACAGAGGCAGAATGGTTTGTCAATTGGGGATTGGTTCTTACAGTAGGCATCATAGTGACCAGCTATGCATCACAGTGACCAGCTGTTTCTAAGAGACAAAAGTAACAGGAACTGTAACCGGAACTATTACCTGGGCAACTAACAAACTGAAGTATACAGGCTGGTGGGAGGGGACATCTGCTACAATACAAACAATATGCCTGGAAGCTTCTCAAACCCAACTCCTTTCTTCCCCATGTCTAATGCAGGCATCGGAAAGCCCAGATGCTGACTTTCTTGGCCAGCCATGCAGCTAAAAGTGGTCATATGAGACAATTCTAGACAATGAGAAATCTGCTGTAAATGCTTGGGAAAGGACAAACATAGCTGGTGCCACTCTCTTGCCTTCTTTCTACCTTGAATCTGGACTCTGTTCTGAGTTGCAGCTGCTGTCTTGTGGATGAAAGATAGCAACCACTAGGGAAAGGCTAAGAGAATCTTAGACATATTGTTGAGCTGCTGAATCAAAACTTGTAGCCGGGGCCGGTGAGATGGCTCAGCAGTGTATGCACCTGCCTGGCAAGCGCAAGGGCCCGAGTTCGACCCCCCGGTACCCACAAAAAAAAAAAAAAACAACTTGTAGCCACTTGTCTCCATGCTGCCTGCTGTATGCCTGTCTAAGCCTATGCAAGTGTCTTTTCTGATCAGAATGTGTTCTTGAGTGAAACATACTTTAAATCGTTGCTATCATTAATAAATATAGCTTTACCTGTGTTTTCACACTTTTTCACAACCACATTCCACTGCCATCTCCTCCTGACCTGTAGTCAACTAAATGTGACAGCAAGTACTGATCTCAGTCTCTTGTAATTATGGAATTTATTTAAATTTAAATTCAGGACTCATTTTGTTAAATTTTATCTCATTAGCTTTTCTCTTGTCCTTTCTTAGATATCTATAATTCAAGTTAGCATTTTAAGATCAATCAATGTCTGGCTTTGAAAAAGTCATGAATCATCCCTTTTGGAAAGCTTAAAAATCTAAACTTTCATATAATAACAGAATCTCTTATATCCCCTGCTCTCATTTATATCAACATTCCCTTCCTTTCTGAAACAGTCCATCTTATTTAAGATGATACTTGAGTCCATAATTCCTTCTCATGAACTGGTAATCTTTTTGCTGGTAAGCTGGAAAGCATCCACACAGAGAATGGTCCCCAAGAGTCACTGTTAGGTCTGTGGATAACACTCTGGTGAGAAGCAGCTATAAGCACATCTATGCTTGATTGCAAAGATTCTCCCTGTGAGACGAGCAAAGGTATTAGGGGTCAGTGATAAAACCTCAAGGGAGCAGGACATAATTGTTGTACTTGCCCAAAGGCAGAATAAAATGCAAGGGAGGCAGAAGAACGTTATGATACAAGTATTCAGAGAAAGAGTCTTTATTAAAACTTTCAAAAGGAAGACTGTAACTCAGAGGTGTTGACAACTAAAAGGTTCATTATGACTACAATGAGTTTCCAAGAAATAGAAGGAATATGAGATTCTCTGTCACCATAAAAGAAGAACTTACAGAGAATAGGAATGGGTTCATCACTATTATTAACTCATCAATAAGAGGCATTCTTAAGGTACCATTTTTACATGCTATTATTCAGTAATAGAATGTATAGAGCATGACCTCTAGTTAGACACACCAAGTCAGGCACAGTTTTTGACCTGTGGGACATAAAATAAGCTAATTTGGGCTAATTTATTGGGTAAAACCAACAACAGATGGAAAATTTAAAAATTACTGTATCTACTTTGTTCACTGGCACACAATATTTGTAAATTAAAATTAAACACAGTAGGCATATTTGGGAAGGGGATAATAAGAAATAACCATGGGAATTGCCTGCTTAGCCAAGGAGGAATTAGAGAAATCTGACTGGATAGGCCCTGGAGAGGAAGTATGCTTCTAAGAATTACTTATGAAGCGAAGTGGAGCGGGAAGATTATTGCTGGGCATGCTCCAGAAGACAGTTGGGTAACAACTGGATACAAATCATAGTGAAATTATGGTGAGGAGGCAAAGCAACTGCAACTTTGAGTGTGTCTGAGAGGAGTTGACTTGAAACTCACAATGATAATAATAATTGCTATCATTTTTCTGGACTTGTATTAAACCAGAAGAAAATAAATGAAGTAAAATAGACTCATTCCTAATGACCACCTTTGAAGGAAAAACAGACACTCTTATTTGGACTTGTTAAAGATCATAGGATCCATGATATTATCAGGCATGGTTGGGTAGGGATCACATAGATCAGGGTAATGAGTGTGGTAGTGACAATGAGACCTATAGGAAAAAATAAGAGTTAATAGAGGTCACGCCAAGACTATGGCAGTAACAATGGGGCAAGGGAGCAGATTAAGTAATCAGTCTATGAGGAGATGTGCTAGGGTAAGGGGTAGGGATAAACTGAAGCTCATTCTCAGGATTATGAGTTGTATTAGCTTGCCCAAGAACAAAAAATAATGTCCTTTGTCTTGCTGTTACTTCTAGCCACAGCCTGGCTTTCTCTGTATACTTGTATCTCCAGGAGACACACTGAAGGCAGCAGTGCTTACTCTTTCACTCCCAGTCTGGGTTCAATGATGTTTCTGCACCGACTGCAGAAGTCTTTTCTCTCTTCAGCAGCCCTGGGCACAGAAGACCTCCATCGACATTTGGAGACTCCCTTTCCTGCTGTCATCTTTGTAATCCACGTTGTCGTTTAACTCTTCCTAGCCTCCTTTCTATCTCTTTCGATGACTCCTCTCCCATTTCACGTTCTCCAGCTGTGAGAATCCCTAGGTGTCAATCTTGGTCCTCTGGTCTTCTCTCTTGAGACTCGACTCTAATTCATCTTTATCTTTCAATAAATCCACTTACAATATCTCCAAAATCTATATTTCCAGAAATTTATTTTTCTAAAATCTGTATCTTTTGCAAACACTTCTAGTATGCACTCCTTCATGTATTACTATCATTCAAACTCAAAATATTCAAATCCAACTCATCATACATCCCCCAAAACTACCTCTCTTCCTAATTTCTGGTCATGTCACTATACTTCTCAAATTCTCCTAAATGTGTAATCTTTGAGTTTTCCTTTTTTGTCCCTTATCAGTCACCAATTCCTATAAACTCATCTTAGCCACTCTTGCAAACTCATTCTATTTTTCTTTTTGCAAAGTCATTCTTATCTGACTCTACTTAGCCCCAAACCTAAAGGCATCTCATTAACTCTCTACAGGAAATAATTTATTAGCAGATTTTCTCTAGACTATCTTCCTTAGACACTGTTGTAATTATAACAACAAAATTTATCTATATTAAATGCTTACTGTATTTCAGGTCTTTGGTGGAAGTTTTAAATACACTCTATTTAAGCCTTTCAACCCAATGAATCAATACTACTGTTGAACACATTTTTACAAAGGATAAAATGGAATCTCATCAAGTTTAACTATGGTTCAGAGCCATACAACCAACATAAAACATGTCCATGAACATAGACCTTGTCCAACTCCAAATTTTTTCATGCTTCTTATGTGCTACAAAATCTATATCAGCCCCATTTTACTTAACAGGTGAAGTCCTGTTTAATGTTTAGTATCTTCATAATTACACCTCACCAATCTGTCTAGTTTACTACATTCTACTTTCAGAGTGGTACCTTCTTAAATGCCCCCAACTTTCTATGTAGTGGGTAAAGAACAGACACTGAATCATGATTTTCCACTTAGTACTTCTCTAAAAGTGAGTACTCTTATTCATAAAATACCCACCTCATAATCCCAGGATTCCTGTGGGGCTCATATATAATAAATGGAAAGGGGTTGGTATAGTGCAGGTCAATAATATGTGCATACAGAACTCACTGTGATGTTACACATTTCTGCTTCTGTGCCTTTATTCCTGATATTTCCTGTAAAATAAATGCTCAAATTCTCTATTGCTTTAGTATAACAATTCTTAAGGACTGAGCCCTATCTTTATTAATCTTTCCCACTACTGTGGCACACACTGATCTTTCCCCTCCGCAGTTCTGAATGAACTTTTTATGTGTACCAGATAACTCATATTACATATAACCTTATTCTTGACTGATTTCACATAATTGAATCTCATAAATTACTAATTACCTTGCCTGTATTTCTTCTGTTCTCATCTTCTTTCTGTCCTTATCTCAAAGCTCCTGGCAAAGTGTACCAAAGTGATATGTTTATTAATTAATGGGAAATTTAAATGTTGGGACAAGTTTAAGAAAAAACATAATTTGGTTATTATCTTGTTTGGTTTGAGTTGGCAACTGATGTCTGTGCTCAAATTACCCTGTAAGAGGCGTTAACCAGGAGGGGAGGCTTGGGATAAGAGTTGGTGCCACTTGGTATAGAAAGAGAAACAGATCTCCGTATGAGCTTTTTACTTTAAAATTCTTTCTCTTAAAAGAGAGGGTAGATCCAAGAGGAAATGATTTGAGATAAACTAAGAGACACAAATGCCATGAAATAACAGTTGGCAGGAAATAACAGAGGGAAATCCAAATCATTCACATTTGCAAATAACGTGTAAGAGAAGAGGAAGTATTTTGAAATAGAAAAACCACAGGTTACACTAAAGAAGTGGGATGAGGCTGTCTGTTGCAAGAGGAACAGGAATATCTTTAAATGAGCTCAGAAACACAGTGAATTAGGTCATGGAAAGACAGAGGCATTATTGAACTAGTTACTAACAAAAGAAATTAGATAACCAAGTTTATATTGAAAGAAACCAGACTGTGAATGATCAGAAAGACGCAAGAGGGACAGATAAGAATGCTTTGTTTTGGTGTCTGAGACTGAATCATATCAGGGAGCCCATGTTTCCATATTCATGGAATGTCAGAATGGAAGGAGATCTCAACAGGCTTATGAACTCTGAACTGTAGGACTGGTCACCATGGATGAGCAGCAAAGGAAAAGTGAAAAGAGGTGAGTGTCCATGGATGTAGACACTTTTTTTATTCTGCTGAAGAGATGCAGTAGTAGGAATGCCGTAAATCACTTGTAAGCACCATCTTTGATCATGCCACATAGAAAGGCTCCTCTAAAGAGTCTAGTCTTGATTTGTTCAACATGAAGGAGAGAGGAATTAATTAGTCAGGGTCTCCTCATTGCTAGTACATCAAACAATCCCAAAGCCCAACTGACTCACCTCACAAACTGACTTGTTAGGCAGGTGGCCTTCCACATAATAATCCATGGATGCAGCCCCTTTCATGGAGGTCTATCATCTTCAATACGTAGTTTCAGGATCAGCTTGACATCATCCAGTTGGCACAAGGGGGAAAAGAGAAGAAAGCAGCTTAGTCCCCAAGTGGCAGTACCATTTCTACTATATTCCATTGCCAAGCACTGGTCCTATGGCCCCAGATAGATGATACTGTGACTGGGAAATTAGCTTGCTTGTGTTTCTGGGAAAAGGAAATAGGCTTGGTCGGTCAATGATTCATATTTTTCTATCAACCAACATGCTCATAAATCTATTTCAGTTTCAAATAGATTTTTACATTGTGAGGACCCAAAAAACATAAAAGCATAAGGCTTGTCCTACCTATCCATCCACCCATCCATCTAGCTATCATCTATCTATCTATCTCTAGCAAAAGCACATAAGTAAATGAGGAATTTACAAGTTTATCTGTTGAATGAATGCATTAGTAAATTAATGAAGTTTTTTTTCTGCATTGAAAGAAGAGTAGGAGGTCATAACTCATAGTCATGTGGTGGGAACTAATTCTGGCCACTAAGAAACAAATTTTTCAAAGTCTAAGAAACAGATCTGAGAAAGAAACTATGAAATCAGTCATTCAGCCAGTAATTCCAACACATATGAAAAGACAAAGTACAAAGCATTAAAATAGTTGAAATTCAGTAACTTCAAATTTCCACAATACCATCAGGGTGACATTTCCTTTTAAGTGATTTTCATTGTATTATACCACCAAACCTTTTTCAGACAGAAGGAAATTATGACACTTTTCATGCCAGTTGTGTAATAAGCTGAGGATAGTTGACAAAAATGTCAAAGGTAGTTGTTAACGAAGAAAGAGAAGGAGGAGGGGGGAGGAGAAAA
The DNA here is from genome assembly GCA_028451465.1 of Erethizon dorsatum. NCBI lineage: Eukaryota > Metazoa > Chordata > Mammalia > Rodentia > Erethizontidae > Erethizon > Erethizon dorsatum. Next base: position 54,322,893 of record CM051837.1, on the reverse strand, counting down.
GAAGGAAAAGGAGGGGAAGGGAAGGGGAAGAGCAGTATGATATAATTTACATAGATTGTAAAAAGGTGATCTTTAAGCAATATCATGAGGGCTATGATTTGGAAATAAAGAGTAAGATCTTTACACACAGTGGAGAAAATTTCCAGGATCTCCTGAAAAAGAGTACTGTCTAAAGATTAAAGTAACATTAACACAACAACCATGTTTCCCTCTTAGAAACCTCATATAACAAAAAAGATGCCTTACCTCATAATTCACAGAATTTTATGGCAAAAATATGTCATATAACTTAATACCCATGTTAACTAGAAGTCTTAGAAAGACTCCAAATCCACTCCATAGAGAGACACTGCAATCCTGTGGTTTGTTGAAACCAAAGCTCCTTGGATACGAACGATTATAGGTCCTGTGAAAAAACAGGTAATGGGAAATAGAAAGGAAGGAGACCTAGTTTCTGAAGCAATAGGCAGTGAAAGGAGTATGGAATCTGGCTGGCAAGGTCTGGGATCAGGAGATGCATGCGGCCTTCAACAGGATGAACTACTGTCCTGTGATCTGTTTAAGGAAGGAACAGACACTATGGGTCAGGTGAAGTTTCAGGGGTGGACCAGGTGGGGTGACCAGGCCACGTATGCAAGGACCTGAGCCAAGCAGCTACGACCAGGCCACTGGACCTGGGTCTGGGCTGGTGGCTTATTCTCAAGCCCTACCAGATATGTGAAGGTGTTGGAGGATGTGGCTGGGAGTCGATTAGGATGATAAGACCACCAGAAGCAGGGTAGGTTTAGGGGCAGATTAAGTGAAAATGAAGACCAGGTCCAGCAGTTCTATGTCTCCTGAAGGTTCTAGATTGGCCCTCTGAGCACCTGGACTGTAAACACAAATTTGTCACTTTCTGGTTCTTTGGCCATGGGTAAATTGTATTCTTAAACCATGAGAAGGGAAAAAGAAGGTTGCAGCTTTTTTTTTTTTAAGGAAGGCTAGGATGTACTAGTTTACATTCCCATCAATACTGTAGAAGGGTTCCTCTTTCTCCACAGCTTCACCAGCATTTGTTATTATTTGATTGCCTAGTGATGGCCATTCTTTGTGGGGAAAGATGGAATCTCAGTGTCATTTTAATTTGCATTTCTCTAATGGCCAGTGCTGTTGAGCATTTCTTCATGTATTTATCGGTCATTTGTATTTCTTCTGTGAAATGTCTTCATTTCAGTTGCCCATTTTTTGATTGGGTCCTTTATTGGGGGGTCGTTTTTTTGGTTCTTTATATATTCTAGATATTAGTCCTCTTTCTGAGGAATAGCTGGCAAACATTTTTCCCATTCTGTATGTTGTTTTTTCACTCTGTTGGTTGCTTCTTTTACTGTGCAGAAGGTTTTGAATTTGCTATGATCCCATTTGTTTATTCTCAGTACTATTTCCTGTGCAAGCAGAGTGCTGTTCAGAAAGTCCTTGCCTATGACTATGACTTCAAGAGTTTTACCTATTTTGTATTCCAGCAGGTTAAAGTTGAAGACATCATATTATAGTGATATATGTATACTCATGTTTATCAAAGCACAATTCATAATAGCTAAATCATGGAAGCTGTCTATATGTCCACCTACAAACGACTGGATAAAGAAAATGTATTACACACAATGGAATACTACTCTACCATAAAGAAAGATAAACTTGAGTCATTTGTAGTAAAACAGATGCACCTCGAGACTATAACATTAAGTGAAATAAATCAGATGCAAAACTTGAATACCACATGATTTCTCTTACATGAGAAACCCAAATTATAAATATAGAGCAAAGTAAAAGATAACAGAAAGTAGGAAGATAGATCTTTCTCAAATGGGAAGGAGATCAAGAGATGTAGGAAGGGTAGGGAGAAAAAGGGGTGAAAAAGGAATTAAGAATGTTATGGAACTGTCTAGTACGGAGCATGCCGGCAGGCAGGGGCCAGCAGCCCAGTGTGGCAGACTCTGGCAGGTGGGAACCAGCAACATGGAAAAGTCCAAAGCAGCAGTGAGAATACAAGGCAGCAGCTGTTGAGTGAGGTGAATGGGTACTGTGCTCTGGGCACACAGACATGCAGAATGGAAGCAGGCAGGTGGGACCGTCATTTTATTTCAAAGAGTTTGGGGCAAACTCCAGCAGCAGAATGATCCTGGGTCGCTTTACTGCCAACTTTCCAGAGTGGAATGAGCGAAGAGCCATCCAGTCACAGTAGACTGCTGGCAGGTGGGAAGCAGACTAGAGGGAATTCTGCTGAAAGGTAGGAGCTGGGACCAGCTAGACTCCTCTCTGGTGGCCACCAAAAGCTAGTCTTAGCCCTAAATACAAAGGACTGGAAACATCCCCCTGGTCTGAGACCAGCAGAGTGGCTTCAGCCTAAAAGCATAAGCAGACAAGCGGCCTTAGCCTGCAGCAAGACAAGGGCACACCTCCCGCCCAGTGACCAATGTGTAAGAGGAGTTAGTGGTGTGGAACAGAGAAGGCTGTGCAAGGTCCAGAAGGAACTAACTATACACAGGTCTGGGAGCAACCCTGGACTTTCCCCATCTGAGGGTGACACAGCTACCGGGAAAGCACCATAGAGACAATTATGATAAGGAGAAGTGGACATCCAGAACATTGTCCACTTAAGACTAGTCCCAGCCCCTGCATCCAGAGGCCAAGATTGGCCTCTCACCCAGCACAAATCCTACTGCAAATTTGGTGGGATTATACAGCATATTTCTGAAATCTGACTTGGACACTACCTCAGAACTGTGGACAACAGAGGACTTTATTCTTTTTCTTTTTCTTTGTTTGTTTGATTGGTTTTCCTTTTTCTGTCTGGTTGGAGTTTTTTTTTTTTCTTCTTTTCTTTTTCTCTTTCCACTACTTAGGTTTCATACCTTTCTTTTTGTTTTCTTCTATTCATCTTTTTCTCTTTCCTCAACTATCTCTCTTTATTTAACGATATTTTCATTTTGTCTTCTCTTTCTAGCTTATTTCTATATTCTTTTGCTTTCTCTGGCATTCTTTCTTTCCTGTGTTCTCCAGCTTCCCAAAACTTGGGTGATCATCCTTTGCCCTCCAGCCTTGCTTCTACTATATCTGACCACATTTTTATCTCTATCTTGTCCCCTATCTCTCTTAAATCCCCCCACAGGATAAAATAACTCCACTAAGGGGAAAATCATTGCATACAAGCCCCTGGTATATGCTGGATTTTGTCATATAACTGTAGAACTTTCTCTTATGGTTAAATGTATTGGGTCAATAGGTACCACGGTTTGTCAGTAGCTAGGCTGTGCTTGATGCTATTGTTATTGCTAACTATACTGCCTTAGCCAGGATGTTGTAACAGTTATAATCAGCTTTTCTCCCTTGTATGACAACACTGTGATTGTCTGGGGTCATAACCATCAACATAGTCCAGTACCAAAGGACTGGGTACTGAGACAATAGATAGCAACTTCTCAACCTTAATAAATTGGGAAGGTAAATTCTTGGGATAGACATAAAGACCAAGAACCACTTATACCTAGAAGAAATCCCTGAGGAAAACATTTCCCAGGGAAGCCTTGGTATTAGTGATAAAGCTATCTACATAAGAAATCTACAAGCATCAACACAGAAAACAAAATAACATGAAAATTAGAAAATGACAAAACGCCAAAGCAAAATGCAACTCCAGACCTCCAGCCCACCCAGGACAAATCTAGAGCACAATGAGATAGAGGAAATTGGAAGACACCCACTGGAACTTTCTGAAATGATAGCAGCAGACGTGAAAAAACAAATGGATGAGGATATAGAAAAAATAATTTCTCGAGTAAAAAAAGAAATGATGATCAAAATGAAAAACATTAGAGCAGACACAGATAAAAAATAGAGGAGCTTAGGAAAATGATGACAATCATGAATACCAAACATAGGAAAGAAATGGAATCCATGATACAGATCCAAACAGAAATCCAGGAGATTAAAAACTCCATTGAGAGTATATGTAACAGATTGAATGAAGTCAAAGATAGAATATCAGATCTAGAAGACAGGATTGCAGCTAGTGACCATGGAAAAAAGATATCTTAAAAATAGCCAAGGACCATGAAAAATCAATCCAACAGCTACAAGATGAAGCAAACAAGGGCAACATAAGATTAATTGTAATCAATAACAAAGCCGGAGATAGTGCAAATGCCATAAAAAAAATCTCTTCACAGAAATAATGGCATTAAACTTCCCAAACATGGATAAAGAATTTGACACACAAAAAACTGAAGCATATAGAACTCTAAATAGCAATGACCAAAATAAATCTATACCAAGATATACAATAATAAAGATTCCAGAAATTCAGCAAAAGAACAGATTTTTTTTTTTTGTACCAGGAATCAAACTCAGGACTTCATGCTTGCTGGGCAGGCGCTTGTGCCACTGAGCTATATCCCTGGCCCTAGACAGAATATTAAAAGCAGTTAAAGAAAAGAAACAAATTACCTATAATGGAAAGTCCATCAGAATCATAGCAGACTTCTCAACACAAGCCCTGAAGTCAAGGAGACCTTGGAGTAAGGTATTTCAAGCCCTAAAAGAAAACAACCTCCAACGCAGATTGATGTACCCTGCAAAACTATCTTTCAAAAATCAATGGAGAAATAAGATATTTCCATGACAAAGAACAACTGAAGGAACTCATGACTACCAAACCAGCTCTCCAAAATGCTCTGAAGGATATTTTAGAAAGAGAAAACAAAGACCACAATGCAAGAACAAGAAAGAAGCCACCAGGCAGGGCAAACAATTAAACAGAGGGGAAAGAAAGGGAACAAACAACAGGAAAATAATATGAGAAGGATAACCCAATACATACCATTTATAACCATCAATGTAAATGGTCTCAATTCGAGAATCAAAAGAAACTGACTGGCAGAATGGATCAAGAAGCAAGATCCAACAATATGTTGCATACAAGAAACATATTTAACTCAAAAAGTAGTTTGTAGACTGAAAGTCAAAGGATGGAAAACAGTACTCCATGCAACAGGAACACAGAAAAAAACAAGGGTAGCTATTCTATTCGCAGGCAATGTGAACTTCAAGTCAAGACCGATCAAAAGAGACAAAGAAGGTCACTACATACTTGTTAAGGGAAAACTCCAAGAAGAAGAGATAACTATTATAAATATATATGCAAATACTGGTGCACCCAACTACATAAAACAAATATTAATGGACATAAAAAATCAAATAACCACTAACACAATTGTAATGGGGGACTTTAATACCCCACTGTAACAAATAGATAGATCAATTAGACAAAAAAATCGGCAAAGAAATATCAGAACTAAATCCAACCTGTGAACAAATGGACTTAGTAGATGTCTACAGAGTGTCCCACGCCAAAACATTGCAATACATATTGTTCTCAGCTGCACATGGGACATTCTCCAAAATAGACCGTATATTGGCCCATAAAACATGCTTAAGTAAATGCAGAGCAACTGAAATCATCCCATGTATATTATCTGACCATAGTGCAATGAAAATGGAAATCAATGGCAAAAGAAAGCACAAAAGCTACATAAACACATGGAAATTAAATAACACCCTCCTGAACAACCAATGGGTCACAAATGAAATTAAAGAAGAAATTAAACCATATCTACAATTAAATGATAATGCCATTATCTGACCATAGTGCAATGAAAATGGAAATCAATGGCAAAAGAAACCACAAAAGGTACATAAACACATGGAAATTAAATAACACCCTCCTAAACAACCAGTGGGTCACAAATGAAATTAAAGAAGAAATTAAACCATATCTACAATTAAATGATAATGCCAATACAACATACCAGAACTTATGGGACACATTGAAAGGAGTCCTAAGAGGGAACTTTATAGCAGTGAATTCTCACACCAGGAAAACAGAACGAGCTCAAATAAACAACTCAATGTTAAACCTCAAACTTCTAGAGAAAGAAGAGCAAGACAAACCCAAAGCCCATACAAGGGAGGAAATTATAAAGATAAGAGCAGAAATTAATGCAATTGAGACTAAGAAAACAATACAAAGAATCAATGAATCAAAGAGTGGGTTCTTTGAAAGAATAAATAAAATTGATAAGCCCTTAGCCAACCTTGTCAAAAAGAGGAAAGAAAAGACTCAAATTCATGCAATTAGGAACAAAAAGGGTGAAATCACAATGGATCTTGCAGAAATCCAGAAGATCACCAATATCTACAACAAGAAACTGTAGTCTAATAAGATTGGAAAACACAGAAGAAAAAGACAGATTCCTAGATACATATGAATTGACAAAACTGAATCAAGAAGATATAAAAATTCTAAGTAGCCCAATATCAGTCAATGAAATTGAAAATATAATTAAAAACTTACCAACAAAGAAAAGCTCAGGTCCTGATGGATTCACTATTGAATTCTACAAGAAATTGAGAGAACTAGTGCCACTAATGTTGAAACTCTTAATGAAATTGAAAGGGAATCAATACTCCCAAAATCATTCCTGGAAGCAATTATTACCCTGACACAAAAACCAGAGAAGGACCCAACCAAAACAAACAAACAAACAAAACCTGCAGGGCAATCTCCCTAATGAACATAGATACAAAAATCCTCAATAAGATACTAGCAAACAGAATGCAGCAAATCATCAAGAACACTATATACACCAGGACCAAGCAGGATTCATCTCAGGGATGTAGCCACGGTTCAACATATGCAAATCAGTAAGTGTAATACACCATATTAACAGAGCCAAAGACAAAAACCACATGATCATTTCAATAGATTCAGAAAAAGCATTTGACAAAGTCCAACACCCATTCATGATGAAAAATAAAAAATAAAATATAAAAACCTATAGAAAATTGGAATAGATGGTCTTTACCTTGATCTGACAAAAGCCATCTATGACAAACCAAAAGCAAACATCAAAAGTGGTCAAAAACTGAAAGCTTTCACTCTAAAATCAGGAACAAGACAAGGATGTCCACTATCACCACTCCTATTCAATATAGTTGTAGAAACTTTAGCCAGTGCAATTAGATAGGAAAAAGAGATAAAAGGAATAAGGATAGGAAAAGAAAAAGTTAAATTATCATCATTTGCAGATGACATGATACTCTACATAGAAGACCCTAAAAACTCCACCAAAAGATTTGTAGATTTAATATTCAGTAATGTAGCTGGATATAAAATCAAACTCAGAAATCAATAGCATTCTTGTGCACAAATAACAAACTCAATGAGAAATTAGGGAAACCACACTTTTTACAATAGCATCCAAAAAAATAAAATACTTAAGGATCAATCTAAAAAAGAAAGTAAAAGATCTATACACTGAAAATTGGAGATTGAAGAGGATATCAGAAAATGGAAAGATATCCCTTGTTCATGGACAGGAAGAACCAACATGGTGTAAATGGCCATACTTCTAAAATTCTTAAACAGATTTAATGCAATACCAGTCAAAATACCATTAGCATACCTCACAGAACTAGAGAAAACATTCCTAAAATTCATCTAGAACCAGAAAATACCTAGAATAGCAAAAGTGATTCTGGGCAACAAAGGCAAGGTGGGGGCACCACAATCCCCAACTTGAAATTATACTATAAAGCTACTGTGATAAAATCAGCATGGTACTGGCAGAAAAACAGACTTGAGGATCAATGGAAAAGATGACAAGATGCAGAAACCACTCCAAACACACTCAGCTGCCTTATCTTTGACAAAGGGGCCAAACACGTTTACTGGAAAAAAAGATAGCCTCTTTAATGAATGGTGCTGGAAAAACTAGCTTTCCACATGCTAAAGACTAAAATTAGACCCATGTCTATCACCATGCACTAAACTAAAATCTAAATGGATCAAATATCTAAATATTAAAACAGAAATACTAAATCTGATGGAAGAGAGAATAGGCAGAACTCTTGAAGACATAGGTGTAGGGAAAGATTTCATGAACTGAATCCTGATCATATGGGAAATAATACAAAGAATAAACAACTGGGATCTCATCTTATTAAAAAGCTTTTGCATAGCAAAAGAAATCACCAACGGAGTGAAAAGAAAACCCATGAAGAAGGAAAATATTTTAGCCAACTGTCCCTCAGACAAAGGACTTCTATCTAGAATATGTAAAGAATTGAAAAAAATCAGACCCCCCCAAATTCAAAGACCAAATCCAAAAGTGAGCATCTGAAATGAATACACACTTAATAGAGGAAGAAATAAAAACAGAAAATAAATATATGAAAAAATGTTCAACATCACTGGTCATTCGAGAGATACAAATTAAAACAATGCTGAGATTCCATCTCACTCCAGGAAAAAATAGCTATCATCAAGAAATCAACCAGTAACAAATGCTGGTGGGGCTGTCGGAAAAAAAGGAACCCTTCTCCCTTGCTGGTGAGAGTGTAGACTGGTGCAACCACTGTGGAAATCATTTTTTTTTTTTTGTGGGTACTGGGGGGTCGACCTCAGGACCTCGCGGGCCAACAGGCGCCTGTGCCACTGAGCGATATCACCGGCCCCTTTTTCGTATGTGGGTTCCGGGAGTCAAACTCGGGCCCTCGCGCTTGCCGGGCAAGCGCTTACGCCGCTGAGCCATCTCACCGGAAATCATTATGGAGGTTCCTCAAAAAACTAGGATTAGAGATCCCATTTGACCCAGCTATTCCCCTTCTGGGTATCTTCCCAGAAGAAGTAAAAACATCATACCACAGCAATACATGCACACCCATGTTTATAGCACAGTTTGTAAGAGCTAAATCTCGGAAACAACCAAAATGCCCATCAACTGAGGAATAGATCGAAAAGATGTGGGTTTCTTTTATATTATGGAGTACTACTCAGCCATAAAGAAGGACAAACTTGAGGCATTTCTAGGTAAATGGATGCACCTTGAGACCATACTCTTCAGTGAAATAAATCAGACACACATGTGTAAAAATTGCATCCTCTCCCTGGTTTGAGAAACTGAAAGAGTAAATAAGAATCAAAACGTACAATAGATATTGTGAAATAGGAAGAAATTGTTCAAGGGAAAGAGGAACTAGGGAGGGGGGAGGGGAAAGGAGAAAGGAAGGAAGGGAAAAGGAAAAAATGACTAAAAAAGGGATAAAATGGAGACAAATCTTTATAAATAGGGAGGGGAAGAAGGGTTGACTAGAAGGGAGTGGATTGGTAAAAGAAAAAAAAGAGGAATCAAAATATACCATGTACAGGTACAAATTCCCAATGATGAATATGATCTGTATGTATATCTAAACTGTACCAATAAACTTAATTTAAAATACAAAAAAAGACTGTTATGTACACATACTAATGCTGCAGAAAGACTGTAAACATTATGTACTGCAAACATGTACTGCTAATAAGAAACAATTTTTTTAAAGGGAGGCTGGGGGTGTAGCTTAGTGGTGGAGTTCTTGCCTGGTATGTGCAAGTTCCTGTGTTCAATTCCCAGCACTGAAAATAAATAAGTTAATGAATATATAAATTTATAAATAAACAAACAGGGGGCATAGGACAGTTGATGAGTAGGGATACTGAATCTCAGTGAGCTCGTGGTTTGGTCAAGTTTACTCTTTGAGCAGATGGTCACCTTACAGGAAGGTAGAAGGGCTTGAGTGAGGCCCATGGGAGAGTTCTCTGAGTTGGAAGGTGCTGAGCAACGGGGAGCTCTTGACACTTCCCAATCACCCCATTTCCAGTACAAACCAACCATTCTTCTGATGTCACTTCACAGGTTAGTTCTATACTTATCGTTTGATGAAATCTAGAATTGGACAGAGGGTATTAAGAAAGGGTTGTTGCTGGGCATGGGTGTGACTGCCTATAATCCCAGGTATGTGAGAGGCCAAGGCAGGGAGAATGTAGTTAGAGCCCAGCATGGACTACATAGTGAGTTTGAGGCCAACCACGGGGAACTTAGTGAGACTCTGTCTCAGAACAAAAAAAGGACTGGGGATGTAGCTGAATGGTAGAGCCCTTGCCTAGCATGTGCAAAGCCCTGGGTTCTTGGGTTCAATCCCAGCACAGAAAGAGAGAAAGAGAGAGATTTCTATTTAGATAATGTTACAATCCGAACTTATTTAAGTAACTACCAAAATGAACATTTGTTGACCCCTTCTTTGACAGCCAGGTTCTATGCTAAATGCTTTACCTATATTACTCCTCACACTGTAATCCTACAACATGGTTTCCACTATTAGCCCCAACTTACAAATGAGGACACTGACGCACAAAGATGCTACAACCATGAGGTGCTGGAATCAGGATTTGCATTTGGGCAGTCTGTGCTTTGGAACAACCACACCACACTGATTTCCTGAGGTGAAGATACTAGATCCTGAAGAAAAGGGAATAGAAAGTACAAGCGCAATTGACAATGAAAAGAGCTTACAGAGATTTTGGGACAAGGAGATGAAAAGAATTGAAATGGAGAAGGGGAAATGGCCATTGGAAGGGGAAATAGAGTAAAACTTGTCTTGAGAATAAGATTAAAATGAAGCCATCAAAGCTGGTTTTATTCATTCATCATGCACTCATCAGTTAAAAATTCACTGAGTAGCTGGTATTAAACATTTCATCAGGCTTTAGGGCACTCAGTCTAAAATTCAGGTGTTCATACATCTCCAAAATCTATGCTCAATGATGAGAGATGTTTGTGACAGAAAGGGATCCCTAGGCTAAAGGGTACAAAAGAACTACAGGGGGTTTTACCCCCGATGTAGGAATTGCATCTTGCCAGCCTCTTACAGTGTGAGACGCAATGTGGTGAGACCAAAGAGGTCCTCAGGGTCTGCACAGAGCAGGGGGGAGTCTCTCTGCACCATGATGGAAAAAGCAGAGTCCCATTCATGTGGGTCAGACTCCCTCCTCTAACCCCAGCCAAGATTGGACAAGACTGAACAAAATTTATGGTCAATTATTTGAGTATAGGAAGAGGATGTAGAAATTCAGCCACTGGGAATTTCTGACATTACAAAGTTCTAAAATTATTTTCAGTTTTGCATGTTGTAAGAGGATCCCAAAATTAGCAGCAATTTCTTAGAGGCAAAGTGCTAAGTCAAGTGCTTTTATTAACCACTGCCTGATATTTTCAAATCAATTTTGTGAGTCTGGAGAAGGAGTTTAATGGCCTATTGTAAGTAGAAAAAGGTAAACACAATTATTTATGACTTACGGCAGGACAAATTTTAAAGGAATACAGTTCTGGTTTTGTGAAGAAGGAGCTTCTTGTCTTTTGAAGCATTGATGTAAACTGCTGGTGCAATGCGATATAGCGAGCAGGGTAACACACTCGCTGGAATACAGTTGCCTGCAGATGCCTCTGGGAGCCAGAAAACACAAAACGACGAGGAGAAGAGCAGGATGGGAGACTGGGTAGGCACAGGTCACTCACATTCCTTAAGTTCTGATCCTCCACCACCCCCTCTCGCCATCGTCATCAGGCCTGCTTCTCTCCACGTTAATAGGATAGGTATTTATGCTGTGTTTAAGAGGAAGAGGAGAAGTAATAGCCACCTCAAGCCAACATTGCTTTTCATTATTGCCTCACTTCTGCCACCTGTTTTTCCCCAAATATAAAAATAGTATGCTCATTTAAAAGGAAATATATTAAAAATATATAAAGGGGCAAAAAAGAAAGCCTTTCTTGAAATCTCAATATCTGTTAACCTCTCCAGTAAATTAAGGGCCCATTTGTCTTGTTTACTAAGCTCTATTTCCAGACCTAGAATGGTAACCAGCATATAGTAAGTGCTCAATATAATTCTCTTATTTTGAATGAATAAAGCAATACTTAACAGTTGCACCTTAATATCTAACAATAAATTGTTCTCCACTTTTCAAAGCATGCATTTAGGTAAAATTGTGCACATAGTTTTTTTCCATGTACTTTTTACAGTGGTAAAATATATATAAGATAAAATTTACCGTTTGAATCATTTTCAAATGAACAATGCAATAGCATGCGGTATATTTGGAATGGTGTGCAAACACCACTACTATCCATTCCCAGAACTTTTTCATTATCCCATACTGAAGCTCTGTACTCACCCACTAAGGGATAATTCTCCATTCCAACCTTCCTTCAGCCCTTGGTAAACTCTATTCTACTTTGTGTCTCTATGAATTTGCCTTTTGTGGGTACCTTGTACCATGAAGTCATACAGAATTTGTCCTTTTGTGTCTGTCTTATTTCATGTTGCATAATGTTTTCCAGGTTCATTCGCATAGACTAAAGTACAATTTCATTTCTTTTAAGGCTATTAACATTCCATTGGATGGACAGGCAACATTTTGTTGATCCATTCATCTACTGGTAGCGACTGGTTTGTTTCCAATGCATACAGTTCTGCATCTCTTTTTATCACTTTTTAAAATATCACAAACTTTCCCACATCTTACTAAATTGTCTGCAGGAAGCATTTCATCTGACTGAGCGACAGTCTCACTATAGGTATATAATTGGTAATCCAGTCATACTCCTGTGTTTGAACCTTTAGGTTGTTTCAAAACTTTGCCATTGTAAATGAATCTGTGGCACCCTCTGTCACAAACTTGGTTAAATATGCAACTGATATTTTCTAAGGATTCCTAGAAGGCAAGTCCAGTTTTCTCACTGTGGCTGAGTGCATGAAATTCTAAATACCTGTACCTTTCATTCCAATAGGCTCGTCAAATGACTTTCTAGAAAGGTTGTATCTGTTTGTACTCTTCCACTTGTGCATGAGAAAGTTAGTTTATTATATGCTGGCCAAACTTGAGGGTAACATTTAAAATGCCCTTGCTAACTTGACTGATGAAAAGTGCTGATTTAATTGGCATCTGATTGGCTACTTAACTTTCCTCAGACACATCCTCTAATATCTACAAGTTTCTTCACAGCAGCTCTGACATCAACAGTAGAGGAATCAGCAACGGAGATGGTAGGGTGTCAGGTGCTAGGGCAGACAGACAATGGGAAGTGGGAATTAGCCAGCTGCATGTATGGTTAGGCTGGGGATCTGGTTATAGTCTACCTGCTTTTGTAATGAATGGAGTACTTTCAAAGCTCAGCCCTCTGCTAACAGTCTTTTTCAATATAAACTGAATCCGTTTCTCTATTCTTAAGATTTATAGCCTGGTTGCAGCTCATCTAAAATTTTGAATGATTTCTATGCAATTCCTTTCACTTTCCATTAATGGGTGTTATTAGTTTTTGTGGGGGATTTTTGTTTTTGTTTTTGTTTTTGTTTTCCTTTTGTATTTTTGCAGATAAGAAAATTAAAACTCAGGAAGGGTAAGAATCTTTTCAAGGAAACTCAAGAGTGAAGAGACTAAGCTGTGACTTGAGGCTATCTGACTACAAATCTATGCCAGTTTTTACTACATCCACTTTGTACAAGAGCTTTACATACTTGAAAATATTGGTAATTCATGTCAGGTATATAAAAAAGAATACTGAGGGGCCGGTGAGACGGCTCAGCGGCTTAAGCGCCTGCCTTGCAAGCGCGAAGGCCCGAGTTCGACTCCCGGAACCCACATACGAAAAAGGGGCCGGTGATATCGCTCAGCGGCACGGGTGCCTGTTGGCGCGTGAGGTCCTGAGGTCGTCCCCCCGGTACCCACAAAAAAAAAAAAAAAAAAAAAAAAAAAGAATACTGAGTCCTTCCATTTTACTTGGGCACATCTTTTTTTTTTTTTTTTTTGTAGCATCACTTTAAAACATAGATCAACAAAGTAGCCAAGTGAGTTAGCAGGTGTTAGAATTTTCTATTTTTAATCTTTGAAGTTTGAAAGCATGATGGAATGGAGCAGAACCATCTACTCTTGACTCTACCTTTGCTGTTTGCTAGGTGTTTGATGTTGGGCAGTTTGTTTAATCTCTCTGGGCTTTGGTTATTGTAACTTTCTTACTCACAGAGATGCTGTGAAGATTAAATGTGACAATATGTGTGAATCTAGCAAAGTACTTAGCATGCCTTAGGTGGCCCATAAAAATTTTTAAAGTTTCATGATGAGATGGCAATTGACAAAAGGGAACAAATGGGGGACATTTTGGGAGAAAAAGAGCCAATGCATTTATTACGAGAAAAAGAAATATTTAAAAAAAGTAATGTTTTTATTTAAGTAAAATATGAATTTTAAAAAGTGGGCATATCATATTTGTACATTCAGTGAAATATCTCCAAATGATAATACTCACATAACCTTCTCCTATGACAAGAAATAGAATATTGCAAGCAACACAGAAGGGTCCTGTGCTCCCCTGCTAAATATTATCCTCAGTTTTCCTACTAGTAACTATCTTGATATTAACCACCAATGAATTGAGTTTTGTCCATTTTCATAGAAATGAAACTTGACCCATTCACCATGTATAGAACATGAAGCATCACATTGTGGATGACTCTCAGCATAATTTTCAATGAAAAGAAAAAGTCATTCAGAGAAGAAATCATTTATATAAAATTATGTTTTCATTAATAGAAATTCTTACTATCAAAGTAGCCATATTTGTCAATCTCTTGATGATGCTCTGTGCTTTAAAAATATTTCCTTACCTCAAAACAGACTATTCTTTTAGATGTTTTATGCTTTGTATATAGTATTAGATAGGGATCAAGCTTTATTTTCTCCCATGAGGAATTCAATTGACCTGAAATATTTATTAAGAAGATTTTCCTTTCCCCACCACCTAGCAATAGCATCTTTGACAGAAATTAAATGTTTATATATGCATTGGAGTGTTTCTGGATTTTAAATTCTATTTCATTGGTTATTTGACTATTCTTGCACTAATACTACATTGTCTTAATTATGGTAGCTTTACATGTTTTCATACCCAGTAAAGTAACTCTTCTTATTTGTAATTCTCTGGATTTCCTGATACTTTTTTGATGTTCCCCATAATCTTGTCAATTATCACAAAAAGTAAACCTGAGATTTTTAAAATATAATCTCGAGATCAATTTATAATATTTTATATTATATTGATCAATTTATGGAGATTAATATATTCTATATTATGCTGTAGAGCCTACTGTTCCATAAACACAGTATAATGTTTCACTTATTATGTTTTCTAATTTCTCTTATTAGTATTGTATGGTTTTGTTGTAGAGATCTTATATATTTGTAATTGGTTTATGTCTAAATATTTAATAGTTTTAATGCTATTATAAATGATATACTTTAAAATTTTTCTTTGCTTGTTCTCGGAATAAAAAATACTAATTAAGTTTTGTATACTGGCTTATCAGACAAACTTGTTAAACTCATTAATTAAATTTAATAGTTTATTTGTAGATTCTACTGGATTTTACACATACATCAGCTTACTTATTCTTATGGTTTGTGTCTAGATGTCCCCCGACGGCCTCATGCAGTCATGGGGGGCAAGCTTTTCGGAGGTGTCTAAATCTAGAGTTTGCGATTGATTCATGGTCCAATGCTGGGATTAAGGTTGTAAGTGCTACACCTGCCCTAGGGTGGGTAGCCTGCACACAATATAAGGGAGGGAAAGAGTCTTCTCCCTTTCTTGTTGCTTTTGCTGTCTTCTGCCACCATGAACTGTTGCCCTTCTGCCATGTGCCACCCTGCCTTGGAGCCAGCCAATTATCGACTGAAACCTCTACAAACTGTGAGCTAAATAAACCTTGCCCTCTTTAACTTTGGGTGTCGGGTATTTTGTCTCAGCAACAGGAAAAGTAACTAAGACACTTGTGAATAGCAGTTTTAGTCCTTATGTTCATAACCTTACATTAGGTAGCTAGCTAGACATTAGCGGGCCTGAGTGACAATGTGGGGTGGGGGTGGGGTGTCCAAAATTGCAGGCGTTGCCAGTTAAGTAAGGAAAGGCTTCAACGTATATAGACATTTATAATCATTTGTTAGGTCTCAGACCAAAAGTTATTCCACAGAGCACAATGATTATCTTAAGATTATACATTGTGCACATTCTTTCTGACATCTGGCCACCTGACCATCTAACCACTGAACAAGGAATATAGCATTCCTTGCTGCCACAGCCTACAGCCCAGTGATACAAGGAAAACCCTCCTGCCTTGGGCTGGGACCTGGTTTATAATAAGAACTTATCTTTTTCAAGTTCTTTTTCATAAATTCCTTACGTGATTCAAGTCCCTAAGGAAACACTGATGATCTGAAAAGCACAGTAAGAAAATTTGCAATTCTAAAGTAGCTTCTAAGTAAAATGTTGATAAGCATGATAATTATACTAGTTCTCTAAGCCCCAGGAGTAACTTTTGTGTGTATAAATATGTATAAATATGTATCCAAACTTCACCTGGTGCAGATACCTTTGTGGTACTGAACACCTTCTCACTTGAAGATGTAACTTTCTCTACATCTACTTTACAATAAATTCTATCTATATACGTGCATGGTCTATGTGTCCTGACTGAATACTTTTATAAAGGGCACAAAGAACTGAAAACCAAGAAGTGAGGAGTGGGCTTGCTACATCAGGACCTGGCTTTCTAGTGAATATGTATATATATTCCTTTGTTTATCAAATTGGCTAGGAAATTCTCATTAAATACTGAGGGAAAGTTTTAAACATTTAATCATAATGTTCATGTAAGCTTTTTGTAGGTATATTTTATGAAATTCAAGTAATTCTAATCATGTGTGCTAAAAGCACTAGTTATGAATATACATTGAATTTTGTCAAGAGATTTTTTTAGTGTTTAGCTAGAAAGTACTTTGATGGTTTCCTCTTTATTCTGTTAATGAGATGAATCTCACTATTTTTCAAATGTTAAACCATTCTTGCATTCTTGAAGTAGGCCAATTTCTCACAAAGTATTCACTATTTTAGACATTTCTGGCTTTATTTTTCAAGAGCAATAGCGGCAGAAAAGTTGGTTCAAGGTTGTTTGTTTTGGGTTTGGTAGTAGTTGTTTTTAATATTGCTGTAAAACATTATGTTATATTGTCCTGTAACTTTCCTTTCTTACGTTTTTGTCAGATTTGGGTATTAAAGTGACAGTGGCCTCAGAAAGCATTACAGGAAGTACTTTCCCTTTTGTGTACTCTGAAAAAGTTTATGTAAAATTAGCATTCTTTCTTAAATATTTGGTGAAAGTCACCAGTAGAGACCTCTGGGTCTGGTTTTTTCTTTATGGGAAGTTTAAAAGTACATGTTCCATTTCATTCCAACTTTCCTGCTGGGCTGTGCCATGATGCCTGAGCAGGAGCTCTCCACATTTTTCCTTTACCAGCTGGTTTTCTTCTAGATTCTGCCAGTGAAGAGCTCCAGAGGAAAGCTGGTAGGTGGGAGGAAGGGAGACAGACCTGCTCCTCGCTGTGGCTACGTGTGGACTTCCTATTCTGGTCTATATCAGCAGCCTCATTTCCTCACTCCACCCAACAGTTGCGCTTTGTTCCAGATGCAGTTTGCAGCTCTCCTGGCCATCAGGAACCCTCCCTCTTTGTGCCTCTGCAGAGATGCCAGCGCCAGCCACTGGCCCCTCATCCTCAGCAGTCTGGATATCTGCTCTGTGGGGTCCACCTCAAAGCTTCTAAATAGGCCAACACCTTCCCCTTGTTACTCCAACCCTGGGGGAGGATGGTGCTCCCTGCAGTAGCTGGTTCAGTCTATAAAGTGTGATATCTTAGTTTTCTATTCTTGCCTTCTCAGTTACTTTAAGACATAGAATAATGGTTCTCCAAAGATATCCACATCTTAATCCCTAAAACCCGGTTCTATTTTTACCTTACATGGCAAAAGGTGCTTTGTCGATGTAGTTAAGTTACTTGAGATGAAAAGTTATTCTAGATCATCTGCCTGTCCCCAGTGTAATCACCGGGTTCCGAGGAGAGGGAGGAAGAGAGTCAGAGTAGGAGATGTGATGACAGAGGCATAGGCTGGTGCAATGGTGTGGGGAGCACAAGACAAGAAATACGAGCAGCCTCTAGAAGCTGGAAGAAAGCAAGGAAACAGCTTGTTGCCTACCTTGATTTAGCTCAGGGAAACTGACTTTGGGCTTGTAACCTTCGGCAGTAATGAATTTGTGTTAAGTCTCTTAATTTGTTACAGCAGCAATAGAAAAGTACCGCAGAAACTCAGTCAATGAGACTTGGCATCAAATTCTCTCTGCTAAGATAATCGCTATAGTTTGTGCCTCCTGACTTGAGTTTTGCTCCCAGGGCACCACATTTGGAGGATTATTAGGTAATAAATCTGTGCTAAGTCCCTAAATTTGTTATAGCAGCAATAGCAAAGTACCACAGATCTCAAGTTGATGAGATTTTGTATCAAATTCTGTCTGGTTAAGTAATTACTGTGAGTAGTGCTTCCTGATTTGGATAATTTTTGCTCCATTTGGAGACCAGGTTGTATCTATGTGAGAGATGGAGATAGAGACAGACAGAGACAGAGAGACAGAGACAGAGACAGAGACAGAAAGGAGAATCATTGACTCAGTCATGATCATGTGATGTTCAGCAATAAAATTAGTTAAATTAGTTTAATCAACTTAGTGAAAAATGGTTGAGTGATTTAAGGTTATGAAAGGGAGCTCTCCTACCTAGAAGGCAATGGACACAACCTAGCCTGTGTTTAGATATTTAATTCTCTTCTATTATAAACATCTTTTGTAGACAGTTTTGAATTCTAATTGCTTTCTTGAGCTAAATACAGTAAAACCTTAGTTTGAAAGCCTAATTCATTCTGGAAACATGCTTGTAATCCAAAACACTTGTACATCAAAGTGAATTTCCCCATAAGAAGTAAGGAACACACGGATGATTCATTCCACGACCCAAAAATATTCATATAAAATGATTACAATATAGTAATATAATACAAAATAATAAAACAAATTCAAAATATAAAGAAAAATAAATTGACCTTTGAAAGCCTTCATGACTGGTGTGAAGGAGACAAGAGAGAGGAGGGTTATTGTGTAGGACAAATTTCACTGTCAGCAGTGGAATCACTGCTATCTATTGGCTCAATGGAATCTTTTTCTTTTCGTGCAACTTTAACAAGGAACCTATCCAATGACACCTGCTTTTGCCTCCTTTTGAGGATTTCATGGAAATGTGACACTGCATTGTTGTTAAACAGATTCATCATTTGCATAGCTACATCCTTATTCATGTGGTGCTTTCCTATAAAATTTTGCACAGTTTCCCACATTTTACACATCTCCCTAATATCATTTGAAGTAAGGGATTTCTCTTCCTTTTTCTCCTCCTTCTCTGCAGACAAGATCATCTCCAAAACCTCTTGCTGTTGGGAGATAATCCCACAGAGAGAGAAAGAGAGAAAGAGGAGGCAGAGACAAAGAAAGAGATGGAGAGAGATGGAAAGAGAGAGAGAGACAGACAGAGAGACCGAGACCGAGACAGAGACAGAGACAGAAAGGAGAATCATTGGCTCAGTCATGTGACATTCGGCATCACGTACTACTCCTAGGGCAAGACATCACTAGTTCATCAAGTTAAAATTTATTGGAAATGCTTGCACTCACAGAATAAGTTACTCACCATCCAAGGTTTTCCTGTATTTAAAAGAGGGATTAATGTATTAAAAAAGATATATGTGTTTAAAGGCATTTTGGTATTCACTTCCAAATTGCTTTTCAGAATTGCTGTACCAACTTGTACTCCCATTATCACAGACCCATTTTTCTACATCATTGCTAACCTAGGGTATTAATATTCTTTGAAATATTTGTAACTATTTGAGTGAAAAAGTAACTTGTAATTTACATTTTTTCTTTCATTTTTCACATTTTTATTTAGGTCCAATCTATAAAGTTGTTAAAGATACAACAAGAAAAATGAAAACTGTGGCCTGGTGAGATGGCTCAGCGGCTTAAGCGCCTGCCTGGCAAGCGCGAGGGCCCGAGTTCAACTCCCGGATCCCACATACGAAAAAAGGGGCCGGTGATATCGCTCAGCGGCACGGACGCCTGCTGGCGCCCGAGGTCCTGAGGTCGACCCCCGGGTACCCACAAAAAAAAAAAAAAAATGAAACCTGTTGTCTCTTCCTCTTTAACAAAGTGCCTTTTACAGTGGCTGATTTTGTTCAACATGCTTCCACAAAGGGTCTTAGAAACCAAGTGCCTGAGCAGTCTCATGACAAAGTACTTCTGCTGAGGGATGAGCCTTGTGCCCAACTCTTTGCTCCTTGCACTGAAACCATGGTCTTTTACAAGACATGAATAGTGTCTTAAGGCTGAAGAAATACATCTCCATTGTACTAAAAAAAAAAAAAAAAAAACCCACATCTTTTTTATCCATTCATCAGTTGATGGGCATTTGGGCTGTTTCCAAAATTTAGCCATTACAAACTGTGCTGCTATAAACAGGGGTGTGCATATATCACTGTGGTATGATGCTTTTAATTCTTTTGGAAGATACCCAGAAGGGGAATAGCTGGGTTGAACGGGACCTCTTGTCCGAGTCTTTTAAGGAATCTCCACAATTATTTCCTCAGTGGTTGCACCAGTCTACACTCCCACCAACAGGGGGAGAAGAGTTCCTTTTTCCCCACACCCCTCCAGCATTTGTTATTGGTTGATTTCTTGATGACAGCCATACTCTCTGGAGTGAGATGTAATCTCAGTATTGTTTTAATTTTCATCTCTTGAATGACCAGTGATGTTGAACATTTTTTCATATATTTATTTGCTGTTTGTACTTCTTCATCTGAAATGTGTCTATTCATTTCAGATGCCCATTTTTGGATTGGGTCTTTTAATGTGGGGGGGGTCTGATTATTTTCAATTCTTTATATGTTCTAGATATTAGAGTACTACTCAGCCATAAAGAAGGATAAACTTGAGATATTTATAGCTAAATGGATGGACCTTGAGATCATACTCTCACGTGAAATAAATCAGACACACATGTAAATATTGCATTGTCTCTCTGGTATGAGAAACTGAAAGTGTAAATAAGAACCAAAATGTATAATATATATTGTGAAATAGGAAGAAATAAGGAAAGGGAACAGAGGGAGGGAAAAGAAAAAGTGAGAAAAGAAGGATAAAATGGAAACAAAGCTTTGTAAATAAGAAGGGGAGGAGGGGAGGAGAATGAGAAAAATAAAAGAAGAACCAAGATATATCATGTACAGGTACAAATTCCCTATGATGAATGTGATCATTATGTATATCTAATTTGTACCAATAAATTTCATTTAAAAAAAGATATGAAATACACACACACACACACACATACAATAAATACATCTCCTTTAGGCAGATTTCACTTAATCATGAAAGATCTTTTGCTAATGGGAACTTACTGGAGTGAAGACAATCTGTAGAAATCAGAATGTGAAAATGCCAGGTTCATGAAAAGCAGTTCCAACAGCAAGAAGTCCTCCAATATCTGGGCCAAAGTCACTCGAGGGCAGGTACTTTGTAACTCCAAAATGATGCAAAGGTTTCTTTCTTTTGCAGTACCTGAAGCTTTGGCTTGAGGTTTAGTCTTGATCCCTTCTAGCTGTCTCTGCAACTGGTGCAAAGTGACGTGAGCATCTGACTATTCAAAGTACTGCACTTTGGTTTTATTTGACCATTGTCTATTCGGCCCCAAAAGTTTAAGTGAGTCAATGTCACACTCAGGTTGAAAGCTTTTAGGATGTTAGAAGATTCCACATCATGGCGTATTATTGCTTTAAAACCAAAAAGTGGCATTTTATAACACAGTTAATAAAGTACTTCAGTTCTCTCTATAAAAACAGACATTATTATATTGCATATGGCACTCATTTCTTTAAAAAGAGAGGAAAAGATTTTCCAAATCAGCTAGGATACTGAAGGTTGTAGAGGAATGGGTGCTTTTTGGAATTGAAGTGGAATATGGGGCAAGGAATGAGGGCAGAATGCTGGTGAAATTCAGAATCCAAAGCAGTTGGTGCGGCAGGGGTGGGGGGGTAACAAAATATGCAAATCACAGTAAACAACTTCACTTGCAGCAAAAATATCTTCAGAGGTGTTGACACCAGGATGTCTTATCCTCCCCGAACACAATACATGGCCTCAGTGACTATCTTTCATATGTGGCACTCGCACTGCTGAGCAGGGTCAGCCTCTTCAGCACACAGGATAAGCCTTGTGCATTAGAGCCAGGAGAAACCTGACAATGTGGCTGTGGGACAACACAGCCCAGAGACAAGGCACGGGCTGGGCCCTCCTGCCCCCAGGGCGCTCTCCCTCCACCCACCCCAGGAGCCTCTCATGCCTCCTGTCCCATGGCTCCTCCTCTATGAGAGCAGGAAGAATTCTACATATATATGTAAATATATCTGTAGATGAAAACACATATTAAATCCTTTGAATTTCCAGAGGGTGGGAGGATATTGGTGGGAAATAGATAAAACAAGATTTGTTTTGTTGGTGGTGGCTACATGAAGGTTGTTGCACTATTCTTTCTACTTTCTATGCTTGAAAATTTTCATAATGGTGTATATTTTTATAAAAAAGAAAGACAGAGAAAGGAGGGAGGAAGGGAATAAGGGAAGATGTGGAAAGGAAGGAAGGAAAGCAATACCTTCTAAAAATCAAAGTGAGAGAAGTTAGAAGTTTCCTACTTGGCATTAGTCAGGTGTCCAGTACACGGATTTTTGGTCAATAATTATGGATATTAGTGATGTTGACCAGAATAATGGCATATAAAAGACCAGCAACAGAACTGAGTAGTCAAGTAGATATAGTGCAGTACAGGAATCTACACTTTCAACAGGCACTTCACATGATTCAGATATAAGCATTGAAGCCCACCACTGGAGAACGATTTCACTATTTTATTAAATAACATAGCCTCATTTTTAGCTTCCTATTGGGGTCATCCCCTTTCTTTGAGTAAGGCCACTTTAACTGCAGAATGTGGACAATAAATCCAACTTATTAGCCCAAAGGATTCAAAAAGTATGATGATAAATAAATACTTCCCAAATGCTATATAACTAATTACTGCAATAGCAACACATTTATTGATAGAGTGATCTTCCATAGTTCTTAATAATCTTCTGCATGCACCAGGCTACAGAAGCACCACTGGTTGGCAAATAGAATTTAGGAGATTTAATACAAAAACTGTTAATCACTGAGAAGGCAGACAGGAAAATACTGGAAGTTCTTAGTGTCGATACAAGCATTTATATAAGGAATACTTGAAAATTACCTGACTATATCATTATTGGAACAAACTTTTTTAATATGGTAGCATTTCTTTGGTAGGTCTAGGAACCAGGTCTTATTCTGAGAGAGGAATAAGCCAAGAATGTTCTCCGTTGGGTCAGTTTCTAATCATAGATCACTTTGTGTAGTTTGTGAGACATGTAAGAGCAAGACTATTAGAAAATGCGATCTCTTATCTTTTTTTAGGATTACAGACTGTCTTAAATTTAATAGAGGTAAGTTTGGCCATATCCATCCAAATTCCAAAAGCATTGGTCATTTGACCCAGCCATCCTATTTCAGAGTATTTTCTTATAGACACAGCTCCGTGTATGTAACAGCATTGCCACAGCAATTGTAATAAAAATTGGAAATAATCCAGTGCCTTAGCCTATCATTGATGGACTGGGTAATAAGCCATGGTTATCCACACAGTGGGTGCCATGCAGCTGAAGAAAAGTGAAGAAATAAGAGTGCATATTCTTATCCTTATTCTTATTATTTTGATTCTGCGTGAGGAAAAGCCTAGGGCTATAAAGATCAGTGGTACAGCTCATGCTTAGTATACATGAGGCCCTGGGTTTGACCTCCAGCAATGAAAAATAATTACAATAAAAATAAATTAAGAAGCTTGAAGGAAGTAATGAAAGTGGAGAACTATGGATAAGGCAATCATAGTACTTTTTGCTTTAATGGGATATTTTTGACAGTGAAAGGTGAATTTTCTAACTAAGAGCTGAGGGTGTTCAGCCTTCATTTATTTATCCATTTGTATAGCCACTCATTCAACTTTCAACAAATGTTAACTGAATTTTTAGGCTTCTGGGCCCTATGTAAGCACTGGAGACTCTGGTGCTGGGGTAGATCCACACTCCCTACAGAGCTCTTGCTCTGCTGGAAAGTACCGGCAAGCACACAGGCTATAGGAACAGTGCGGCCAAGTGCACTTGTTGGAGAAGTAGCACACGGGCTTCCCCGAGGGGATCACTGACCAGTGAGGACATGAATGAGTGAATAAAATAAGATAAAGTGAGCTCTTATATCCCTTCCAAATCTGCAATTCCCTTGTCATAGGACACACAGAATATTTACTATTTTGGAAGAACAGGAAGGGACTACAGTCAAATGGTTCTGCTTGGTTAAAGAAAGAGTTGAGTTTGTCATTTTGAATTTATAGAACATATTTTCTCCAAGAAAATATGTGACATGGATGGGATAGTGGAAAGAGTGTATGGAAAATGGAGAACCTAAAGGAAGAAAATTAGCTTACATTTTCATAAAAATCTTTATAATTTATAAAGCAGAAGAAAAAAATGCAATCCAATGGTAGAATTCCTGTTAAGAAATATTTTTCAAGAAAATACCTTCATGATACAAAATTGCAGTTAGACAAGCAGAATAAGTTCAAGAATGCAATTGTACAACACCTGGTGGATGGGGTGGGGTGAGGGAATTTGGTAACATGAAATAGTCCAGGGATCTAGGTTCCAGTTCCCCCAACTTGCTGTAAGGCTTTAAGGGATATAATGAGCTTCTCTGAACTTTTGAAAATATAAACTAATGGTATTTGGTAAATTGCTCCCTCTAGACCTCTAATTCCCTATCCTATTTATGGAACTTTCCCTCATATTTCTCTGTATTTCGGTAGCAGACATTTAATTTTCCATCTCAGGATGTTTGCACCTGCTCTTCCTTTTGCTTGGATTGGCTTTTCTCTCAGTCTTCACATGGTCAGGTCCTCCTCATATGATAGGTCTCAATTTCACCTTTTCAAAAAGGCCTTTTATCAAAGCCTGGATTGCTCTACCAAAATAAATGCCCCTCTTTTCTTCTATTTCCTTCATAGTTCTTATCATAATTTCCAGCACTTTGCCTGAAATTATAAGCTTAGTAATGCAGGACCAATGCCCTTTCTGTCTCTAGTGTCTAGCACCAGGGAAATATTAGGGTCTCATAAAGATGTACTGAATGAATTTTAAAAATCCCTCATGCTAGGCAATGTGGTGCATTCCTATAATCCCAGCACCGAGGGAGGCTGAGGCAGGAAAATTAGAAGTTCAAGTTGTGCCAGGCAACAATGTAAGGCTGTCTCAAAAAAAGTAATAATAAAGGGTTTGGGGATGGAGCTCAATAGTATAGTGCCCTTCTAACCCAGTATCTCTCAATCTCTCTACTCAATCCCTGGTGTCAGAAAAAAAATACTTTCATTTAGTCATATTCTTATTTTTTGAGTTGAATAGGAGATTGCATACATAATCTCAAAAGCCCCCATTTCTAGCTTACACTACTTTGGTACAATTCCCCCACCCTCACACCCATTTTTGGGGGAGAGAGACTGCAATACTTGGGTTGCTGCACACTTAGGTGATTGCAGACTGTGGGGGTAGGTTTTGGAGGCAATAAATTGTTTCCAAATCTGGATGTTTCCAAGATGCAAGCTCCCACAGGACACTGGCTTTTCTGTCTGAGTGTAATTTTTGCAAAACCAGTAATTATTTTTAGCAGTTTATACAACTGACATATAATTCCCACTGGGACTGAAGTGGCAGAGTTAAAAATAAGTTTGCCAATTATGTACTATTTGGGATCATTCTGCACAAATCTATTCTCTAACAGACCAAGAATTATCTTTGTTTAGATCTCTTTCTTTTTGTGTTTTTTTCCCACTTCTTCTTTTGAATTAAACTTAGGAGGACTCAGATGGCTCGATTTAGTTGTTGCCACTTGGGGCCTCTCACCTACTCACCCGCAGACTTGTCTGCCATTCATTTATCACGGCATCATCCAGGCAGAACACATTGCTGAGGAAAAACCTTGGGGGAACATGCAAAGTTTTAAAATAGTTTAACTAGGTTTTGCAAATCAATAATTATTCTGAAAATGTTTTCTTGGTCACTGTTTCTTCCAATGTTCTCTCTTCTTGCCATCTGCTGATTTCAGACCTCTGAGGATGCCATAGAACCACAGAACATGGAGGGCCAGCTGGGGCTGTGGACTAGATTCACTCCAGAAATTCATTTTGCAGGTGGTGACATAAAGACCTAAACTTTGGGGTGATTTGCCTACTGCACAGGGCAAGGCCATGGTCACGAAGGGAAGAAAAACCTTGGTACATTCTGCCCTACTCCATCTTCATGCTGCTTTCATGCCCCTCACTGTCAGGCTCACATCCTACCATCTTTACACCCTGCCTGTCAGCTCCAAGGCAGGATGAAGGCTGGGGTTTCTCTTTTCAACCCTAATCACGTTTCCTGGTGAAAGGGAGCTTCCCACATCTACTAGTTTTCTAGGGCTACTGTAAGAGAGAACCATGAACTGGGTGCTTAAGCAATAGATTTTTTTTTTTTTTTTTTTTTTTGGTCTTGGAGGCCAGATGTCCAGGACAGATCAGGTATCAGCAGGGTTGGTTGCTTCTGAGAACTATGAGAAAGGATCTATTCTCTGCCTCTTCCAACTTCTAGTGGCTCCAGGAAGTCCTTGGCTGTAACAGCGTGACTCTAATCTCCGTCTCTGTCTCCACATACCAGCCTTCTCCTTGTGTGTTCTTTACCTTGTCTTCCCTCTGTGTCCAAATTTCCTTTTTTTTTCTTTTAATAAGGACACAAGTCATGGAATAAGGTCCACTCTAACGACACAATTTATACTTGATTACCTCTATAAAGATCCTATTTCCAAATAACATCACCTTCTGAGGTCCTAAAGATCAGGACTTCATAGCTTTGTTTGGGGGTGCACAATTCAACCATAACACCATCCAAAGCACTTCCATGGTCAAGTGAACTGAACTGCAGAACTACCAGCTGACAGTGTGAACAAGGAGGGTTGCCCCAAGGCGGTGTCTGCGAGAGGAGTGTAAGGACACACGCCTTTGGAGGGTGGACTGGCTGAACCCCAAGACCCAGAAAAACAGCTGCCCCATGCACACAGGCGCACACACGCCTTTGCAGGGTGGAGTAATCAGTGAGACCAGCAATATGGAACCATCTGAAGCAGCAGCAAGAATCCAGCAGTTGGACTCTGGAGAACTCCACCAACAGAAGACCAGTCCCAGCCCCACATCCAGAGGCCAAGACCAGCTCTGTACCCAGCACACTTCTGAGATTAAACATGGATACTATCACAGAACCGTAAACACCAGAGGTATTTTACTACTTTTAGTCTCCCTTGTTTGTCTGATTGGCTATCCCTTTCCTGTCTGGTTGGATGTCATCTTGTTTTGTTTTATATTCCATGGTTATTTTTGTACTTAGGGTTTTTTTTTTTTCCTCTTTCCCTCTCTCTTGTCTTTCTCTGGTCTTCTTTTTTGTTCTCTTTCTCTTTCTTCCTTCTTTTTTTCACTGTTTAGGTTTCTTACCCTTTTTTTCATTTTCTTCTATTGATCCTCTTTCTCTCTTTCCTCAACTACTTCTTGAATTTAAACTTTCAGGTGAGTAAGATTGTCTATGCCCTTTCTGATTACTCCTTCACATTCTATTTCATTCTTTCTGTCCTGCATCCTCCAGTTTCCCAAAAATTGAGTGATCATCCTTTGACCTCCAGCCTTGACTCTACTATATTTGACCTCATTCATCACTTTAGCCTGTCCCTTACCCATCTTAACACCCCCCTGTGCCCCCCAAAGGGTAAAATAAGTCCACTAAGGGGAAAATCACTGTATACAAGTGCACAGTATATGTTTGATTTTGTTATATAAATTTAGAGTTTGCTCCTGTGATCAGAGGTAACAGGTTAATCATTACCATAGTTTGTCAGTAGTTAAGCTGTACTTGAAACTATTGTTATTACTAACTGTACTACTTCATCCAGGATGTCATACATGTTATAAACATTTTTTCTCCCCTGTATGATAACACTGTGATTGTATGGGGTCATAATTAACACCACAGCCAAGTACCAAAGGATTGGGTGCTGAGCCAAATAGTAATTTTTCAGCCTTCACTAATTGGGAAGGTAGATTCTTGGGATAGCTATAAAGAACCACCTACATCTAGAGGACATCCCTGAAGAGCAGACATCTCCCAGGGAAGCCTCAAGACTAGAGATAAAGCTGTATACCATAAGAAATCAGCAAGCATCAACATGGAAAACAAAATAAAATAAAGAGAATATAGAAAACTACAAGATGCAGAAGCAAAATGTGACCCCAGACCCCCAGCCCACAAAGGACAAGACCTGAACTCAATGAGATAGGTGAAATTGGAAATCAAACACTGGAACTTTCTGAAATGATAGCAACAGAAGTGAAAAAACAAGTGGAAAAGGCTATAAAGAAAATAATCTCTCAGGTACAAAAAGAAATGATGCTTAAAATCAAAGATATTAGAGAAGACACAGATAAAAGAATAGATGAGCTTAGAACAATGATGAAAACAAAAAATGCCCAACATAGGAAAGAAATGGAATCCATGAAACAGATCCAAACAGAAATCCAAGAGATCAAAACCTCCATTGAAAGTATATGTAACAGATTGAATGGAGAAGATAGAATTTCAGATCTTAAAGACAGAATTGAAGCTAGTGATCATGAAAAGAAAGATTTCTTAAAAATAGCAAGGGACCATGAAAAATCAATCCAATGGCTACAAGATGAAGCAAAGAAAACATAAGATTTATTGGGGCCAATGAGAAAGCTGGAGACAGCACAAATGCCATAAAAAAACTCTTCACAGAAATAATAGCAGAAAATTTCCCAAGCATGGATAAAGAATTTGACATACAAATAAATGAAGCATATAGAACTCCAAACAGCTATGACCAAAATAAAACTATACCAAGACATATAATAATCAAGATTCCAGAAATTCAGCACAAGAACAGAATATTAAAAGCTATTAGAGAAAATAAACATCACCTACAAAGGAAAGCCCATGAGAATCATAGCAGACTTCTCAACACAAACCCTCAAGTCAAGAAGAGCTTGGAGTGAAATAGTTCAAGTCCCAAAAGAAAACAACTTCCAATCCAAATTGATGTACCCTGCAAAATTATCTTTCAAAATTAATGGAGAAATAAGATACTTCCAGGACAAAGAACAAATGAAGAAATTCATGACCACCAAACCAACCCTACAAAGAGTACTGAAAGATATTCTAGACAGAGATAAAAATGACCACAGTTCCAAGAACAACAACAGAAAGAAACCACCAGGCAGGGCAAGCAATTAAACAGAGGGGAAAAGCAGGGAACCAACAGCAGGAAAATATCATGATAAAGATAAGCCAAAACATTTCAGTTATAACCATCAATGTAAATAGCCTCAATTCACCAGTCAAAAGAAACAGACTGGCAGAATGGATCAAGAAAGAAGATCCAACAATATTCTGTATACAAGAAATACATTTAACTCAAAAAGAAATTCATAGGCTGAAAGTTGAAAGATGGAAAATAATCTTCCATGCAACAGGAACCCAGAAAAAAGCAGGGGTAGCTATTCTGTTTGCAGACAATGTGAACTTCAAACCAAGAATGATAAAAAGGGATAAAGAAGGTCACTACATACTTGTTAGGGGAAAACTTCAAAAGGAAGATATAACAATCATAAATATGTATGCACCAAATATGGGAGCACCCAACTATATAAGACAATTAATAATAGACATGAAAAATCAAATGAGCAATAACACAATTGTAACAAGAGTCCTTAATACCCCATTGTCACAAAGAGATAAATCAACTAGGCAAAAATCAGCAAAGAAATATCAGAACAGAACCAAACCTGTGAACAGATGGACTTAGCAGATGTCTTTAGAGTGTTCCACCCAACATCATCAGAATACACACTCTTCTCAGCTGCACATAGGATATTCTCCAAAATAGACCATATATTAGCCCACAGAACATGCTTAAGTAAATGCAGAGGAACTGAAATTATCCCATGCAAATTATCTGACCATAGTGCAAAGAAATTGGAAATTAATGGCAAAAGAAACCACAAAAACTCTATAAACACATGGAAACTAAATAGCACCGTCCTAAACAACAAATGGGTCACAGATGAAATAAAGGAAGAAATTAAACAATATCTACAACTAAATGAGAATGCAGATACAACATACCAGAACTTATAGGATGCAATGAAGGCAGTCATAAGAGGGAAATTTATAGCAGTGAATTCTCACATCAGGAAAACAGAAGGAGCACAAATAAACAACCTAATGTTGCACCTCAGCTTCTAGAAAAAGAAGAGCAAGACAAACCCAAAACCCATACAAGGGAGGAAATTATAAAGATCAGGGCAGAAATTAACACAATGGAGACCAAGAAAGCAATACAAAGAATTAATGAATCGAAGAGTTGATTCTTCGAAAGAATAAATAAAATTGATAAACCCTTAGCCAACTTTATCAAAAAAAGGAAAGAAAAGACTCAAATCCATGCATTGAGGAATGAAAAGGATGAAATCATTACAGATCATGTGGAAATGCAGAAGGTCATCAATACACACTTCAAAAATCATTACTCGTATATGATGGAAAACACAGAAGAAATGGACAGATTCCTAGATATGTATGAATTACGAAAACTGAATCAAGAAGATATAAAAATTCCGAATAACCCAACATCAGTGAATGAGATTGAAAATGTAATTAAAAACTTACCGACAAAGAAAAGCCCAGGTCCTGATGGATTCATGGCTGAATTCTACAAGAAATTTAGAGAAGATTTAATGACAATACTCCTCAAACTCTTTAATTAAATTGAAAGGGAAGCAATACTCCCTAACTCATTCCTGGAGGCAAATATTACCCTGATACCAAAACAAGAGAAAGACTTAGCCAAAACAGGGAACTATAGGCCAATCTCCCTAATGAACATAGATGCAAAAATCCTTAATAAGATACTAGGAAACAGAATGCAGCAAATCATCAAGATTATACACCACGACCAAGAGGGATTCATCCCAGGGATGCAGGGATGGTTTGACATATGCAAATCAATAAATGTAATACACTATGTCAACAGAGCCAAAGACAAAAATCACATGATCATCTCAATAGATGAAAAAAAAAAAAAAAAAAAAAAAACCCTTTGGTAAAGTCCACCACTCATTCATATAAAAACCCTACAGAAAATTGGAATAGATGGTCTTTACCTCAATCTGATAAAAGCTATCTATGACAAACCAACAGCCAACATCATACTAAATGGTCAAAAACTGAAAGCTTTCACTCTAAAATCAGGAATAAGACAAGGACGTCCACTACCTCCACTCCTATTCAATATAGTTCTGGAAACATTAGCCAGGGCAATTAGACAAGAGAGAGAAATAAAAGGAATAAGGATAGGAAAGGAAGAAGTTAAACTACCATTATTTGCAGATGACATGATACTGTGCATAGAAGACCCCAAAAATTCCACCAAAAGACTCCTAGAGTTAATAACAAAATTAAGTAGCATAGCTGGATACAAAGTCAACACTCAAAAATCAATAGTATTCTTGTACACAAACTACAAACTCACTGAGAGAGAAATTAGGGAAACCACACCCTTCACAATAGCATCCAAATAAATGAAATACTAGGGAATCAATCTAACAAAGGAAGTAAAGGCTCTATATATTGAATATTATCTCCTTCTGAAGAAGGAGATCGAAGAGGATATCAGAAAATGGAAAGATATCACTTGCTCATGGATAGGAAGAACCAACATAGTGAAAATGGCCATACTCCCAAAATCCCAAAATTGTTATACAGATTTAATGCAATCCTGATGAAAATACCATTAGCATACCTCACAGAACTAGAGAAAACATTCCTAAAATTCATCTGGAAGCAGAAGAGACCTAGAATAGCAAAGGCAATCCTGGGCAACAAAAGTAAGGCAGGAAGCATCACAATTCCTGACTTGAAATTATATTACAAAGCTACTGTGATAAAATCAGCATGGCACTGGCAAAAAAAAAAAAAACCTGAGGACCAGTGGAACAGATTAGAAGATGCAAACACAACTACAAACACACTCAGCCACCTTATCTTTGACAAAGGGGCCAAACATGTTCACTGGAATAAACATAGCCTCTTTAATAAAAGTTGCTGGTAAAACTGGCTTTCTACATGTTGAAGACTAAAACTATCACCATGCACTAAACTAAAGTCAAAATGGATCAAAGATCTAAATATTAAAACAGAAACACTAAATTTACTGCAAGAGAAAGTAGGTAGAAATCTTGAAGACATAGGGTAGGCAGAGACTTCATGAACAAAACCCAAACTGCACAGGAAACACTTCAAAGAATCAACAACTGGGATCTCATCTTCTTAAAAAGCTTTTGCACATCAAAAGAAATCACCAACAGAGTGAAAAGACGACCCACAGAGTGGGAAAAAATTTTAGCCAACTGTCCCTCAGACAAAGGACTTCTATCTAGAATATATAAAGAATTGAAAAAAATCTGACCCCTCCAATCCAAAAGTGAGTGTCTGAGATGAATACACACTTAACAGAGGAAAAAATACAAACAGAAAATAAATATATGAAAAAATGTTCAACATCACTGGTCATTTGAGAGATACAAATTAAAACAATGCTGAGATTCCATCTCACTCCAGAAAAAGCAGCTATCATCAACAAATCAACCAATAACAAATGCTGGTGGGGCTGTCGGAAAAAAAGGAACCCTTCTCCCTTGCTGATGGGAGTGTAGACTGGTGCAACCACTGTGGAAATCAGTGTGGAGATTCCTCCGAAAACTAGGATTAGAGATCCCATTCGACCCAACTATCCCCTTCTTGGTATCTTCCCAGATGAATTAAAAACATCATACCACAGTGATATATGTGCACCCATGTTTATAGCAGCACAATTTGTAATAGCTAAGTCTTGGAAACAACCCAAATGCTCATCAAATGAGGAATGAATAAAAAAGATGTGGTATTTTTATACTATGGAGTACTACTCAGCTATAAAGAAGGATAAACTTGAGACACGTATAGGGAAATGGATGCATCTTGAGACCATACTCATAAGTGAAATAAATCAGACTCGCATGTGTAAACATCTTATTGCCTCCCTAGTGTAAGATCTTGAAAGAGTAAATAAGATCCAAAATATGCGATAGATATTGTGAGATGGGAAGAAATTGTTCAAAGGAAAGAAAAACTGGAATGGGGGAAAGGAGAAAAGAAGGAAGGGAAAAGAAAAAAAATATATATATATGCACACAAGATAGTTAAGATAGTTATACTACTAGTTGCTATTAGTTCATTGAAAAGAAAGGTTTGTGCGTATATTGTTTGTTCAGTTTTTCATGCCTATATCTTGTAATATTATCAACTACTTTGAAGATAACAATATGCAATGTACTAACCATTGTTACCCTCCAATTATCTTGTTTTGAAATTTTGTACCACAGTTTTTTTTTTTTTTCTCTTTAAAAAAAAAACAAGGAGAAAACAGATACGCAACAGGGCTCAGGGGAATCTTTGTAAACAAAGATGGAGTTTAAATAAATAAACAGATAATAGCTTAAATTAAAACATAATACTGTTGTTGTAGTGGTGGTAGTTACCTACTTTCAACATTCTCCCTGACCATTTTTTGTCATTCATTCACTAATAATTTATCACAGATTTTTAAATATGTGCTAGACATTGTTCTAAGGCTAATTAACAAAACAATCAACAAAACATGCAAAAATTCTGATCCTTTCTGCTATGGTTTGGGAGCATGGTGCCTGGTGCAGTGAAGTTCAGAGTTGCTCGGACAGTTAAGAAGTAGTGGTTGGGTCACTGGGGTTTTACTCTTGGAAGAGACTGTGTAGCTCTGGTGGGGCCCCAGTCTCTATCGAGCTTCCTATCTCACCATGTGAACACACACACACACACACACACACACACACACACACACACACTCCCACCAATGAGATGTCATTGGCCTTGAGGTTATATCAGAGCCAAACTGATGCCAGCACCATGGCCTCATACTAAGGGATTCGTGAGGCAAATAAACTTCTTTTCTTGTTCCCAGCCTCTACTACAGAATCATAGTAACAAAAACAGCCTGATATCATCATAAAAACCTACATATAAACCAATGTAGCAGAATAGAGGATCCATAAATAAATCCACACATGTTCAGCCAACTGATTTTTAACAAAGTTGCCAAAAACGTACATTGGAGAAGGACAGCCTCTTCAACAAACGGTACTGGGAAAGCCAGATACCCGTATACAGAAGATAGAAATCAAACACCTGTTCCTTGCCTTGTACAGAAAAACCAATGCAAAATGGACCAAAAATAATAATGACCCGAAATATAATACTGTATCTGAAACTTTGAAACAACTGACCTTATTCAAGGGAAATACCTCAAGATATTGTCATAAGCAATGGTTTCCTGGATAGCATTTCAATAGCTCAGAAAACGAAAGTAAGAATTGACAAATAGGATTACAACAAATTAAAAAGCTTCTATAAAGCAAAGGAAATAATTAACAGAGTGAAGAGGCAGTCTACTAAATGGGAGAAAATATTTGCTAGCTACTCATCTGATAGAGGATTAATATCCAGAACGTATAAGAACTTTAAAAAAATCCCCTAACGACAGAAAACTAAGTAATTCAAGAAAAACGAGCAAATGATCTGAATAGACACGTCCCAAAAGAAGTACAAATGTCCAATAAGTATATATTTTAAATGCTTAATAGCTTTTTTATATTACGTTTATTCATACAGTTTAGATATACATAATGATCACATTCATCATAAGGAACTCGTAACTGTACACGCTAAGTCTTAGCTCCTTTTTTTTTCTCCTATTCCCCTCCCCTCCCCTCAACCCCACTTCCCCTCCTTATTTACAAAGCTTTATTTCAATTTTTTTTCTCATTTTTTTCTTTACCCATCAGGGAAAAGCAAATCAAAACTAAATTGAGATTCCACTTCACCCCAGTCAGCATGCCAGTTATCCAAACAAACACAAACACAACTAACAAATTCTGGAAAGGATATACAGAAAAAGGAACACTTCCAAGGGCACTCTTGGCAGGAATACAAAATTATATATCCACTATGGAAAATAGTATTGAGGTTCTTCAAAACTAACACTAGAACTACCCTATGACTCAGCTGTACTACTCCTAAGTATGTACCCCAAGGAACTGAAGTCAACACACAAAAAGGATACCTGCCTCTGCCTGTTTATTGTGACACTATTCACAATAGTAAAGATATAGAATCAGACTGGATGGCCATTAATAGAAGAATAGATAAAAAATTTTTAAATAATGGTATCTATACATAATGGAGTATTATTCAGCCAAAAAGAAAAATGCAATCCTGTCATTTGTAGGAAAATAGATGGAACTGGAAAGCATCGTGTTAAGTGACAGAAACAGCTCACAGAAAGACAAGTATTGCAATTTTCCCTTCATATTTAGAAGCAACAACAAAAAAATGACCTGGAAATAGAAGAGAGACTATTAGGGTTTGGGAAGGGATTGGGGGAGTGGGGAAAAGGGCAAGAGAAGGAAGGGTGGACATGACCAATGCGTGATATACTCATCTATGGAAATGTATCAGTGAAGCTCATTAATTTGTATGATTAATATGTGTGAATAATTATAATTATAGGAAGAAAAAACACAGTGCCCAACCTCAGATATTTTGCTATAGTAACAGAAAATACACAAATTTACTCATGGAGCTTATATTTTAGTTACAGGATATAGATGTAAATTAAATAAGTAAGTATGTTAGATCATAATAAATAGTATGAAGAAAAATAAAACAAGGAAATGTAATAGTGCCAAGGGAAAAAATAATACAATTCTAGGTTAGGTGGTGAGGAAGGAGCTGACTGTGGCAGTGGTATTGCAGTAATAAGTAGGAGGTGATGAAGGTGTGTACCGAGGAGATAGGTGGAGGAAGTGGGAAGGATTTCCTTCTAGAATCTAGATAAGGCAGGGCGATAGACCTGATCTTTCCCAATGGACTCAGTGTAGTTTGTGAGAGAAAGGGAAAGGTCAAGACTAACTCCACAATTTTGGACCTGAGCAAGTGGAAGGATGGAGCTATCATTGAATAAGATGTGAAAAACTGGGATGCAGAGCTCAGTTTGGAACAAATTAAGTTTGAGAGGCTTATGAAAGACCCAAGTGGAAATGCTAATGTGCATGGAGGCAGTATGCCTCTCTATGACAAAATAGACCTCCTTACTCAGGCCATTCTGATCCTGTGTTTGTCAGTTTCATCATCTACTCCATGTTATCTCCTTCTCCTTCCCAATATGAGCCATGATGTTTCTCCTCCCTCTTCCCACTTATTTTTGCCTCTAAGGCTTCTCTGGCATTTTTCCTCTTTCTCAGAATGTCATATCAATTTATTTCTTGTGATCTAAATTCAAACAACTTGTTTTCTTTTTTTTCATTCCACAAACTCTGAGCCAGGCGCTGCAGAGGCCAAGATGGTGAGAGTCTATGGGCCTCTCTGGAACCTTTCTCAGCTTCCTTTATCTACACTCCTCTGATCTCAACTCTGGACCGAGCCCTGGCTGCCCAGAGCCCTCCTCTCCCCTCTAGTCATATATGGCCTCGACTATTACTGAGCAATTTGTGTTGAGTATTGTGTTCCCTAACCAGGATGTGAGCTGCCTGCTTGAGCCCCTAGCACCTGTTCAGTGGATCCCAGTGGGGTTGAAGTCACAGCTCTGGTTCATCTGTCTGCAGAGCCTTGCTCTCTGGGTCACCAGTACACTTCTAGACCTGGCCCAAGCTTCCCCCATTGCCTGGAAGTCTCCCCTTTCCCAGGTTGGTAAAGGAACAGAGGGAGGAAAGAAAGGAAAGTAGGGTCTAACTTGTATTGGAGTCTCGACTTCGATTTAATGGTCTGTGGGCCTTTGATTCTTCTCTCACTCACACCCCTATCCTCCTGAGCCTGGCCAATTTGCAATTCTCTGAGAAGGAGGTTTGATGGTAATATATAAAGTGTTGAAGGAAAAACTGAGACCAGTTTAATGTCACAGAATTTCATGAGCATGAAAAATGTTCTACCAGTCAGGAAGTAGTTTGGAATATCCCCCACAAATGTGGTGAGGTAAGAAGGACAAGAAAGGACACGCAGAGATACTGGAACATTGCAGGCTGCTGTTCGTCTTATTTGGGCATTAATCCAGCAGTCTCTTCAGCCTGGGACTGGCAGAGACTCAGTTGCCTAGCTACTTCCTCTTTGGTTAGGTTACAGACTGTTTGCCCATCAGTCTACCTTACTGTTCACTACCTGTGGAGGTACCTTTGGGTCAATTAATTGCCAGGAATGGAAGCTGTTTTAGGTCAACTCATTCCAACAGCATGGGCTTGCTCTAAAATTGATTTAGACTTGAATTCCAATTCCGCTACCTGCTAGTTGACAACATTAAGTGGGCCACTTAGCTTCAATCATTGTCATCTTACTTATCTCTAGAATGACATACCCAAGATTCTTGTGAGAATAAGTGTATATAAAGCAGATAGCACAGTGCCAAACACATAAAACATGCCCAGGGAATAAATACTATCTGCCCTGGAACATTCTGTGATTCCTGGGCTGGATTACTCTAATCTTAGTATGATCAACCCGTTGCCTAGTACAGTCTTGACCAATTCCAGAGAACAGTTGCCTAAGGACTTTCTGAAGTGAGTCCAACTTGAGTTACCTGTGCTGCAGTAACTCAATGCCTTGCTCCCATCTCTTGGCCTTCACTCCTTTTATGGGTTCTTTCAAGGTTGCCAACCCCTTGTCTAGGTTCCTTTTGGCCCCTGGCTAGATAGTCAAGCAAGAGACCTATGTCTGGAATTTGGTCTGAATTATCAGGATTTTCTGTAATTGCTACTATGGGCCTTAACCTTGTAGGCTTAGGTTGGCACTCATGCATCTTAGACTTAATCTTGTCGGCTTGTACCTGTTCATGGTAGAGGATGAAAAACAGACCTTGGATAAGTTAGCACCTAATAAAAACTGTCTTGAACAAAGCCATATACAAGGCCCCCTAGAACTAAGCAGAAGCATGATTTGATCAGAAAGAACTATCCAAGGCACCTTGGTCCAGCTACCTTAGAATGCACGACCTTCTCAATAAATATCTGTTGAATAAATGAATATTTCCATGAACTTATCAATCAATAATAGAACATAGAAGTCTTTCCTACATAAAGTTCCAAGCTGTGCATGTACACTTTGCATAATGGGGTAACTGATACATTTGGAAGCACTATATACTATTTTGTATTTTTGTTTTCATTCAATTTTGAAACAGTTTTCACATAAATTTGTCCCATGATGAATCAAAATATCCCAGTAAAGATCCCAGACAAGTGACATTGACCCTTCTTTTTTCTTTTCACTCCCTCCCTCCCTTTCTCTCTCCCTTCCTTCTTCCCTTCTTTTTTCCCTTCCTTCCTTTTTTTCTTTCTGAATTCCCAGAAAAGTTAACTTAAATTAGTAGGCATAATTATTTTTTAAAAAGTGTTTCCCAGTTGATTTTAATGCACAGCTAGGAATGAAAATCATTAATACAATCTTATGAATGTTTCTTTGGTTTTGCTTATTGTTTATTTAATTAACATTTATCATTTGCTTCTAATTAAACTTCCACACTTACAGATCCAATAAGCATACTTTCTCTGCCTTATCCATGTTTTTCATAAAATTATCACTTTGTCCAAGGCCAAGAACAAAGATCCAATGATTTCCCTCTGGCTAACACTGTGCTGTTAATAAACTTCAAAGAGATATGCCTTCAGCCAACTATGAATAAACTCAACCGTATTCTTAATCAGTCCATTCACTTTCTTTACCAGAGCAACTCTACAATATGATATTTTCTATAGAGAAAAAAGAGTTAGTTTGATATGACTTCATCACAATGCTTTTATGTGACTGAGTGGCAAGAAGAATGTTAGTCTCTGTCTTCTGCTTTAAAAGACTGTGAGATCAGACATGAATGTGCTTTTCATGACTATAACAAAATTCCTGACATAGTTAACTTACAGACAGGGAATGTTTATTTTGACTCACAGTTTTAGAGGCTCCAGTCCATGGTCAGTTGAATCTGCTACTTTGGGCCTGTGGTAAGGCAGCATATTGTGGTGGGATCATGTGGTGGAGCAAAACCACTTCATAGCCAGGAAGGAGAAGACAAGAAGGGGAAGGGCTGGCAACCTGATGTTCCTTTCAAGGGCTTGCTCCCAATTCTGAAGACCTCCCAGTGGGCACCACCTCTTAAAGTTTCCACCACATCCCAAGACTGCCACCCTGAGAACCAAGGCTTTAGCACACAGGCCTTTGAAGCACATTCACCTTCTGTATCACAAAGTAGTTGCTGGAAGGACCAGCAGGGCATACTCTTTCCTCATCTCAGTGAAGAATACCTGACTACCCAAGAAGGAAAGAAGGGATGGAGCACTTTAGTTATAGAATGATTCTCTGCAATTCCTCTAATGCACTTGCAAAGATATGGTTCCACTTAATCCTTATCTTTTCTGGAATGTATAATCCCCATGTCATAGAGGAGGATGTTGCCCTGAGCAATGGAATGG
The DNA here is from genome assembly GCA_028451465.1 of Erethizon dorsatum. Classification (NCBI taxonomy): domain Eukaryota; kingdom Metazoa; phylum Chordata; class Mammalia; order Rodentia; family Erethizontidae; genus Erethizon; species Erethizon dorsatum. Next base: position 54,283,211 of record CM051837.1, on the reverse strand, counting down.
CAGAGTCAAGCCAAGCTTTCTGATTCCAAGGCTAGTATTCTTCTCCCTCCTCTCCTACGCCTCAGACATAGGCCTCAATCCTTTGCCTGCATACAAAGGGTATGTGGAAGTCATCTCACTGACTGAATTACACAGTTCACTCCCTACTTGACTTTTTGAAAGGCTGACTCATGTTCTACTTTTTAAGCACCCATTTTCCTAGTATTTATGTAGAACTTTAAACTTGGAAGAATCTATCTGAAAGCTATGACTTCCCATTGCATGTGTTACCAGTATGCTATTGCCAAATCTGAGTAAATACAACTGCTTTCCCCAAATAACAGCAAATTGGAATCTCATATCCCTTTACTCTTCCTTTCATACAAGATACAAGGGTGAAAAGCCTGAAGCTTTAGCAGATAAATATTTAATAGAAAAGAGCACTGGGCTAAAAGTTCATGCAAAATTCTGCCTGGCAAGCATTCGTCACCTTTCTCACAGTTCCACGCCTCTTACAAATTTCAAATCTGTAGGCTCAGCTCCAGGTGGGCCTCTGGACTTGAAACTACAAGCCTAGAAGGTTTAATCAAGTAGTCTGACTTTTATGGCCCTCTTCTTCATTGTTTTGCTTCCCAAAATGGATCTTATCTTTTACCTGAACACTGGGTTCTAGCCCTGCTTCTTAAACTTCAATATTCATTTTGTCTCTTTCTTTAGTCCCTGTGGCACTGAGTTTCTGACTTCCTAATGTCAAACACACTCCTGGGCACAGGAAGCCTGTTCCTGAAAATAGAGCCAAACTACCACCTGTTGGTACCATCTCCCAGTATTGCCTGTTCCCAACTTCTCCTCCTGGGTTCCAACATCTATCGATGATACCACCTCTTTCTGCAGTCACAGATTTAAAGACCTCATTCTACTTCCTAGACTGAAGCAGTTCCTGGCAAAGGCCTTTCAGTGTGTTCCCTGTTCCATACTGTAGGTTCACCTTGTCTCAGGTTCTGATCCTCACAGCCTGAGCCATTTGACAGATAGCCAGGTCATACCAGCCATGTCCCAAAACAGAAGAATACAGAGAAATGGTTCTAGTCCTGATTCTTCTACCCATTGGCTGAGTGGCTTTGGGCAAGTCACATAACCTCCCTGAGTCTCCCTTCCCCTTCTCAACCCCACCAGGGGGATGTTTTCTAAAGATACTAAATAGAGGCCAGGGGATGGATCTAGAACTACACTATATCATCTGAAATTCAAGGATTCTGCAAACGCCACGTTTTCATAATGAATAAAATAAAAGGCCCTTTATCTCAATACACAAACTTACACACACCCTTGTCTTATGTATGATTCTGGTGTGTTTGAAATGTAAGTTTGTGCCCATAGGCTGCTATGGTCCCACGGAACTTTGGTCCTACAAGGAAAGAATGTGGAGTGGGTGCTTGCTTACTTCTTTCAGGCCCTGAGCCAGACCTTGCCTAAGAGTCATTTCCAATATGGCACCCCAGGCAGGCGGATTTAAAAGATTATAAGATAAAACTTACTGCTATCCTTCTGCAGAGTAAAATGCACTGTGTCTAAACATTACCCACAAGACATGAACTCAGACAAAACCAGATGCATACCAGAGGACAGTATGCTGCCTTCAGGGGCCTGTTTTTCCTCCAGCTTCTTCCCAGAGGTTGATGCTTGATGGAGCATACCTCTTTCTGCCATTACTTGCACAGATGTACCCTGTGTTCTCAATGACAAGGACAATTTCCCTGACAACTCTCCTTTGCTTTGGCACAGCTGTACCCTGGTACACTTGGGGGCAAAAAGATGAGATTCTTTATGGGTACCCTTAAATTGCCTATTCTTTTGACTGATTGCACTCCTTAAGCCTCAGTAATTTTATAGATTTTAGTTTATAGATCCATGGGGTCATAATATTCTATCTGTAAGAAAGAACTAGTTTTGCTTGTAAATATGTATTATAGTATCTTTCACTAAAACATCATGTTTGCTACTTGTTCTTCATATTTGTGAAGCTGAGTTTATTTTTAAAAATCAGTAACAACGAAGTCCAGCATGTTTCCACCAGGGAGCGGGTTGGGAGTGGGGTGGGGTGGAGGTGTTGAGGTGGGGGCAGGGTTCCCCTTTTGGGCTCTTGCAGGTCCCAGGATGTGTCCTGCGCCAGTGTGGCACACATTCCCATTGCTCCCACGCCACAGTCTTGTGAGATAGTTTGGACGAGTATTATTCTTATTTCCAAATGAGAAATTTAAACCCTGGAGAGGTGAAAGGACTTGGTGTTCTTCTGGTCTTGTGAACACGTGTAGCTATGACAGTTTTGCTGTGACGTGGCTTGTGCCCTTCTCTCCAGCTCTGGGGGATGCGTTTCAAGCATTGAACACTAGTGTACAGCAGGGGCCCTTCATCATCAGCCAGGCTCAGATGAAAACGTTGCAGCAAGGATGTGATTCCCCGGGGGAGTAGGCAGTGGACCACAGCTACCGATTATGAAGGAAAGGGCGGGAGGGCCCCTTCTCCGTGTTGCCAGAACATTCTTGTGTCCAGAGGAAGGGATCGCACTGAGCGCTTCTAAGTGAGGGGCATGTCAGAAGTCCATTGCGATTCCTGCAGAGTCCCATCCCGCAGGCCAACCAGACAGTTTTCTTACCCACTACTCTGCTGAGTGACAGGCAAATCCCTCTACACCTCCGCATCCTCACCTGTCAAATGGAGAAACAAGGAAACACAGGCACGGGACTACCGTCACCGTCACCGAGACGAGAGCACTTCGTAAATAATGAACTTCCAGCACAATGTCACCATTGTTTTCAGGTCATTGGAGTGTGGAACATACAAATAACAGATGGCTTCAGCTTCCTCCCAGAGACTGCCGCCTAGGAGGGGTCTGCGCTATATTCACATGAAAATGCGACAAAGGCATCTGCATTCCTGAAGAACTACATCATTCATAGTTCAGCTCATTCAAGGCTAATTTTGCTATAGATAAAATCACAAAATGAAGGGGAGATAAGCTCTCAGAATGCCTAAATCTACACATGTGGTAGCATATTTTTTATATAATTTTTTTTAAATATCCTAGCATCATTCCTTTTAGTTTTCAGAGTCTTTCTCCTAAATTAACTGCACTAGGTATCATGGCCAGTGCCAGCCCTTCTTTGTCTATCTTATCTCACATCATTTTATAGTCACGAACAGGACATTTTTAGCAACACCACTTTACAAACCTTGAGCAATGCTGTCATAGGATACAAAAGATATTAAATTGCTAAAACAATGAATTTTTTTTAAATATATCACTGTAGTCACCAAAATCACTGACAAAAGCCTCTGTTCCTAATTTGCTGTATGGTTTACTGCATACACTCAAGGACTGCTGGAGTTTTGGTTAGTACTAAGTGGGGCAGCCACCAGATAAAGGACTAAGAGAGGGGTAAATGTCACTCGGCCTGAGCGAGATCTGAATGATGCTTGCCTATAATCCCGTCTCTCTGGGAGGCTGAGACAGTATGACCTAAAGTTTGAGCCATGTTTAGGCAATTAAGCAACTCAGAAAGACCTTGTCTCAATAATAAAAAATAAAAAAGGCTGGGGATGTGGCTCAATGCAAAGGCCCTAGTATCACCTAGTATCACCAAAACCCAGCATCACCAAAAACGAAACAAAACAAGACAAAACAAACAAAAAAATCACTCGGTAGGTGCTCTGGCTTTGGAGGGGGGCATTCTGGATAAATCGAACCGATTTGTAAGAATTTCTACTATTTCAAATATTGCCCATTCAGTAATTCTTTATTACTATTTTAAATAGCATTGTTTCAAATGTACATGATGCAAATTTACATGAAATGTGAGTGTATTACTCAATGACCCCCAAGTCTTCAGAATAAAAGTGGAAACGACTGACTTGCGGTGGGGCTGGCTAATTGACAGATATTTTTTGAAGGGCGAACACTCTGAGTATGTTTGAAGAGAAAGTAGTTTGGAACGTGTTGAATAGAGGACATATTCTAATTATTGTAATATGCCAGTAATTTGGTACCACTGGAAATTGCTCAATTTCAGATCCATAGTTCTGATTGCTACACTTTTGAAAGGGTCTTGGATTCTTTCCATTGTGAAAAGCTCTGCCTACTCATCCTTTGGGTTTCATTCTAAGGCGCAATAAATACCAGGGGTGGAAAACAAGGACACCCTCAAAGGTTAAAGATTTCTGCCTGAGGGCCGGTGAGATGGCTCAGCGGCGTAAACACCTGCCTTGCAAGCGCGAGGGCCCGAATTCGACTCCCGGATCCCACATACGAAAAAGGGGCCGGTGATATCGCTCAGCGGCAAGGGTGCCTGTTGGCACGCGAGGTCCTGAGGTTGACCCCCCGGTACCCACAAAAAAAAAAAAAAAAAGATTTCTGCCTGAAATTCCTGGGGTGCCTAGGATTTAAACCATTTACTATGTCAATCCCAGTACATACGCTGTGTAATATTTCTCAGTAACTAAAAGTAACAAACAATATATGACTGAAGGAAGCTTACTGTGGGAGGTCTACCTTTGGTTGCCAAAGGCTACATTCAATATTGGTGTGTGTTTAAATAATGAAATACGCAGTTTAGGTTGCTTAGCTGAACACAGAGCATATTTTTATCTTCAATGAGCAATTAGAAATCCTGACTTTAAAATGGAGAAAATTCCTTCTCTGCTTGAATTAGCACATCAACCAGTTAATCAACAAATATTTATTAAGCTCCTACAATGGAACCTTTGACTTCCTTGTTTAATAACACTTGACAGATTCTCTGATATCCTATTGAAGAAAACATTTTCTCTACCAAGTCATGTTAAAACATGTTTATTTTTCCATTTCATCTATGGACTAGCTAAAAATGTTTCATTTTTTTCCTCGTACAGAGATGTTCTTCCATCTTCTAAATTCAGTAAATTTGTTTCTATGTTAAAAACATAGACCCATAGAATAAGAATACCTAGCCCCAAAATCTGGCTTATGCATCAAAGCACATGGGGGCCATATAGGTATATAATAGAATGCTAGTTAATTTACTATTCGTCCATAAACTTTCACCGAGGAACCACTGCCTTCATTTTACGGGGAAAGAAACTGAGGGTCACACAATTTGTGGATAGTTTGGTCGAGAGACTCCAAACCTCCTCCCAACTCACAGTCCTGTTTTATCTCTCCTGAAACTTCCATTATACTCAAGAAACTCCAGGATTAAAGTGGTAAGTGTCTTTCATTGAGATTCTAAATGGATTTTTATATAGACCCATTGTATTTTTTTCCCTAGGTCTCTACTCTCTAAGAGTATATTAAATTTCAAATTCCTTAGTAGCGAGACTTTATTAAAAGTAACCACTAGCACTCTGTTGTTGGAGGTAGAGACTTTGTTATTCCATATAATTTATATTAGAGGAAGCAAATGCCATCGTTCACTCATACGGCCCCAATTTATACCATTTTCTCCATAAAATTAGTAATGGCTCCTTGCTAGGGTCTGAATGTGTCCCCCAAAATATCATGTGTTGGGACCTTACTTCCTCAGTGCTACAATGTTGGAAGGTGTTTGGGTCATGGAAACAGAGCCCTCCCAATTGGATGCGCGCCTCGCCTGTTGTCTGAGTGAGTTCCCACTCTTGAGAGACTGGTTTAATTACAGCAAGAAGGGGTTGTTATAAAGCAAGTCCACCCCTTGTGATTTGCCTCCTTTCAGGCATCTGCTTGCTTTTCTACTTTCCACCATGAGTTGAAGCACTGAAGGCTTGCAGATGCCAATGCCATCCTCTTTGACTTCCCAGTCTCCAGAGCCATGGGCCAAAGTGAGCATCCTTTCTTTATAAATCATGCAGCCTTAAGTATTATTTCATAGCAACGGAAAATGGGCAAAGGCATTCCTCTTTTCATTCCTAAAATATTCGCATCTGGGAGATAAATTACATGGTCACCATCCCACCATCTTCCTTTTTGGAGTACTGTAGTTATCATTGTGAATGTCTTTCACTTCCTTCATTAGGTTAATTCCTAAGTATTTCATTTTTCTTGATGCTATTAGGAAAGGTTTTGTTTCCCTAATTTCTCTTTTGGCAAGTTTATGATTGGTGTACTGGGATGCAATTGAGTTTTGAGTGTTGATTTTGTATCTTGCTACACTACTGAATTTGTTATTACTTCTAGGAGTCTTTTGGTGGAGTTTTGGGGATTTTCTTTGTAAAGGATCATGTCATTTGATAATAATAATAATTTAACTTCTCCCTTTCCTATCCATATTTCTTTTATTTTTTCTCTTGTTTAATTGCTCTGGCTAATATTTCAAGAACTATATTGAACAGAAGTGGTGATAGTGGACATCCTTGTCTTTTTCCTGATTTTAGATGGAGCGCTTTCAGCTTCTCTCCATTTAGTATGATGTTGGTGATTGGTTTGTCATAGATGGTGTTTATCAGATTGAGATAAAGACCTTCTATACCTATTTTCTTCAGGGATTTTATTATGAATGGATATTGGATTTTTGTCAAATTCTTTTTCTGCATCTATTGAGATGATCATGTGATTTTTGCCTTTGCTCCTGTTTATGTGACATATTACATCCCTGGAATGAATTCTATTTGGTTATGATGCATCCGTTTGATGATCTGTTGCATTCTGTCTGCCAGTATGTTATTGAGGATTTTTACGTCTATGTTTATTAAAGAGATTGACCTGCAGCTCTCTTTTTTGATTGGGTCTTTTTCTGGTTTTGAAATCAGGGTAATGCTTGCTTCCAGGAATGACTTTGGGAATACTGCTCCCTTTTCGGTTTCACTAAAGAGTTTGAGGAGTATCGGCATCAGATCTTCTCAAAAGTTCTTGTGGAATTCAGCAGTGGATCCATCAGGACCTGGGCTTTTCTTAGTTGGTAGTTTTGTTTTTGTTTTTTGGTTTTCTTTCTCACTACTTCTTCAATTTCTTTAGCTCTTATTGGATTATTCAGGATTTTTAAATCTTCTTGGTCAAACTTTGGTAGCTTACATGTATCTATTAATTTATCCATTTCTTCCGAATTTCCCACTTTATTAGAGTACAGGTTCTCAAAATAGTTATCAATGATCTTCTGGATATCAGCAGAATTCATTGTAATTTTACCTTTTTCTTTCTTTTTTTTTTTTTTTTTTTTTGTGGGTACTGGGGGTCGACCTCAGGACCTCGCGTGCCAGCAGGCGCCCGTGCCGCTGAGCCATATCACCGGCCCTTTTTTCGTATGTGGGTTCTGGGAGTCGAACTCAGAACCTCGTGCTTGCCAGGCAGGTACTTATGCTGCTGAGCCATTTCATCGGCCCACCTTTTTCATTTCTAATTGCATGCATTTGGCTCTTTTCTTTTTCTCATTTTGATAAGATTGACTAAAGGTTTTTCCATTTTGTTTATTCTTTCAAAGAACCAACTCTTTTATTCATTGATTCTTTGTATTTTTTTAGTCTCAGTTTCATTAATTTTTGCATGTATCTTTCTAATTTTCTTCTTTGTATTAGCTTTGGATTTGGATTGTTCTTGTTTTTCTAGGACCTTGATGTGCATAATTACATTATTTATTTGAGTTCACTGTTTTTCTGATGTGGGAATTTACCACTATATACTTCCCTCTTAGGACTACTTTCATTGTGTCCCATAAGCTCTGGTATATCATACGGTCATTATCATTTGATTGTAGGAACTGTTTAATTTCTTCCTGAATTTCATCTGTGTTCCATTGATTATTCAAGAGGGTATTGTTTAATTTCCATGTGTTTTCATAGTTTCTATGGTTCCTTTTGCCTTTGGTTTCTAGTTTCATTGCACTGCAGTCTGATAATATACATGGAATAATCTTGATTCTTTTATATTTACTCAAGCTGTATGAGCTGATATGTGGTCTATTTTGGAGAAAAATCCATATGCTGTTAAGAAGAATGTGTATTTTATTATTGTTAGATAAAACACTCCATAGATACTTATTAAGTCCATTTGTTTGAAGGTTTGGTTCAACTGTGATATATATATCTTTGTTGATATTTTTTCTAGTTGATCTGCTCATTTGTGACAGGGGGGTGTTGAGGTACCCCATTACAGTTGTATTGGTGTTTATTAGGTTTTTCATGTCCATTAGTGTTTGCTTTATGAGTGTACCTGTATTTGGTGCATTTATATTTATAATTATTATCTCTTCTTGTTGAATAGTTCCCTTAACCAATATGTAGTGACCTTCTCGGTCTCTTTTGATCAGTTTTGGCTTGAAATCCACTTTGTCTGAAATTAGAATAGGTACTACTGCTTTTTTCTGGGCTCTCGTTGCAAGGAATATTGTTTTTCATCCTTTGATTTTTAACTTATGAATTTCATTTTGAATTAAATGTGTTTCTTGTACACTGCATATCATTGGGTTTTATATCTTGATCCATTCTTCCACTTTGTGTCTTCTGATTGAGGAACTGAGACCATTCACATTGAGAGTTGTTGCTCAAAGGTGTGGATTTATTCCTATCAGTGCATTATTTTCCTGTTGCCGATTGCCTTATTTTTTTTCCTTTTGTTTAGCTGCTCATCCTGCTGGGTATATTCATTCTTTTTACTGATTGGAATTGTTGGGTTCATTGTCTTCCCCTAGAATATCCTTGAGAATTTTTTGTAATGCTGGTTTAAGTCTCATGAATTTCTTGATGTGCTCCTTGTCATAGATACAACTTATTTCTCTGTCAATTTTAGAGGAAAAATTTTCAGGATATGTAAGTTGGGGCTGGAAGTTGTTATATTTTAGGACTTATAACACTTCACTCCAAGTGCTCGTGGCCTTTAAGGTTTGTGGAGAGAAGTCTGCTGTAATTCTAATGGGGTTACATTTATATGTGATTCATTGCCTTTCTGTAGCAGCTTTTAAGATTTTGTCCCTGTGATGGACTCGTGGTACTTTGAGTGCAATGTGCTACCGACAGGTTCTCTTTTGGTTGTGGCTGTTGGGGTTCCATATGGCTCACTTATCTGTAGGTTTTTTTCTTTCCCTATATTTGGGAAGTTTTCTGCCATTATTTCTATGAAAAGTTTTTTTTTATAACATTTGTGTCATCTCCTAATTTTTCACTTATTCCAATTACTTTCTTTAAAGAGAAAAAAGTAGAACAAAATTTCAAAACAAGGTCATAGGAGGGTAACAATTGTTAATACATTGTGTACTGTTATCTTTAAATTAGTTACTCAGAGTACAAGATATCAGCATTCAATTGTCCAAACAATATTAGCACAAACCTTTCTTTTCAATGAACTAAGACAAATTAGTAGTACATCTATCCTAATTATCTTATATATATATATTTTTTTTTTTTGCTTTTCTTTTCCTCCTTTTCTCCATTCCCCCATCCCAGTTTCTCTTTCCTTTTGAACAGTTCCTTCCTGTTTTACAATATCTATTATACATTTTGGATCTTATTTACTCTTTCAGCTTCTCACACTAGGGAGATAATACGATGTTTACATATGTGCATCTGGTATATTTCACTTATGAGTATGGTCTTGAGTTGCATCCATTTACCTATAAAAGTCTCTAGTTTATCCTTTTTTATAGCTGAATAGTACTCCATTGTATGAAAACACCACATCTCTTTTATCCATTCCTTGGTTGATGGGCATTTGGGCTGTTTCCAAGATCTAGCTATTACAAATTGTGCTGCTATAAACATGGGTGCACATATATCACTGTGCTATGATGTTTTTAATTCTTCTGGGAAGATACCCAGAAAGGGAATAGCTGGGTCAAATGGGACCTCCAATCCTAGTTTTTTGAAGAATCTCCACAATGATTTCCACAGTGGTTGCACCAGTCTACACTCCAACCCACAGCGGAGAAGGGTTCCTTTTTCCCCACAGCCCCTCCAGCATTTGTTATTGGTCAATTTCTTGATGATAGCCATTCTTTCGGAGGTGAGGTGGAATCTTAGTGTTGTTTTAATTTACATCTCTTGAATGACCAGTGATGTTGAACATTTTTTCATATATTTATTTGCTGTTTGTATTTCTTCATCTGAGAAGTGTGTATTCATGTCAGATGCCCATTTTTGGATTGGGTCTTTAAATTTGGGAGGTCTGATTTGAGTTCTTTGTATGTTCTCGATAGTAATTCTTTGTCTGAGGAACAGCTGGCAAACATTTTTTCCCACATTGTGGGTTGTCTCTTCACTCTGTTGGTGGTTCCTCTTGCTGTGCAAAAGCTTTTTAATAAGATGAGATCCCAGTTGTTGATTCTTTGGGATAGTTCCTGTGCGATTGGGGTTTTATTCATTAAGTCTTTGCCTACGCCAATATCTTCAAGAGTTTTACCTATTCTATCTTCCAGCAGATTTAATATTTCTGTTTTAATATTTAGAACTTCGATCCATTTCAAATTTAGTTTAGTGCATGGTGAAAGATATGGGTCCAATTTTAATCTCCAGCCTGTGAAGAGCCAGTTTTTCCCACACCATTTATTAAAGAGGCTATCTTTCGTCCAGTGAATGTGTTTGGCACCTTTGTCAAAGATAAGGTGGCTGAGTATGTCTGGAGTTGTTTCTGCATCTTCTAATCTGTTCCATTGATCTTTGGGTCTGTTTTTTTGCCAGTACCATGCTGTTTTTATCACAGTAGTTTTGTAGTATAATTTCAAGTCAGGGATTGTGATTCCCCCTGTTTTGCCTTTGTTGCCCAGAATTGCCTTTGCTATTTTAGAGGACCTGCCTTTTCTTTGGGTTTGAAGGAAGACATCACTTGTTTAAGTTTCAACATTGTAGCTTCCATAATGGTTTGGGTACTATGTGTTGGCATCATAGTGAAGTTGCCCAGATACCTTAAAAATATTTTGTTCTTTATTTGAGGGTCTGCTGGTTCCAGATGAATTTTAGGATTGTTTTCTCTAATTCTGTGAAATATGCTGTTGGACTTTTGATCGGAATTGCATTAAATCTGTATAACAATTTTGGAAGTATGGCCATTTTCACGATATTGGTTCTTCCTACCTAAGAGCAAGGGATGTCTTTTCATTTTCAGAAATCCTCTTCAATCTCCTTTTTCAGACTACTGTTGTTTTCAATGTAGAGGTCTTTTACATCCTTCGTTAGATTGATTCCTAGGTATTTCATTTTTTGGATGCTATTGTTAAAGGTGTTGTTTCCCTAATTTCTCTCTCAGTGAATTTGTTATTTTACAGGAAGGCTATTGATTGTTGAGTGTTGATTTTGTATCCAGCTATGCTACTGAATTTGCTTATTAAATCCAGGAGTTTTTTAGTGGAGTTTTTTTGGGGCTTCTATGTAGAGTATCATATGATCTACAAATAATGATAATTTAACTTCTTCCTTTCTTATTGTTATTCTTTTTATTTCTGTATCTTATCAATTTCTCTGTCTAAAGTTTCTTATGTTGAATAAGAGTGGGCACAGTGGACATCCTTGTCTTGTTCCTGATTTTAGAGAGAAAGCTTTCAGTTTTTGTGCACTTGGTGTGATGTTGGCTGTTGGATTGTCATAGATGGCATTTATCAGATTGAGATAAAGACCATCTATTCCAATTTTCTGTAGGGTTTTTCTCATGAATTTGTGCTGGACTTTGTCAAATGCTTTTTCTACATATATTGAGATGATCATGTGATTTTTGTCTTTGGCTCTGTTGACATGGTGTATTACATTTATTGATTTGCGTATGTTGAACCATCACTGCATCCCTGGGGTAAATCCCACTTGGTCCTGGTGTATAATCTTCTTGATGATTTGCTGCATTCTGTTTGCCAGTATCTTATTAAGGATTGTTGCATCTGTGTTCATTAGGAAGATTGGCTGTAATTCTCTTTCTTAGTTGGGTCCTTCTCCGGTTTTGGTATCAGGGTAATGCTTGCTTCCCGGAATGAATTTTGGAGTATTGCTTCCCTTTCAATTTCATTAAAAAGATTGAGAAGTAGTGGTGTTAGGTCACCTCTAAATTTCTTGTAGAATTCAGCAGTGAATCCATCAGGGCCTGGGCTTTTCTTTGTTGGTAGGTTTTTAATTGCAGCTTTGATTTCATTGATTGATATGGGTTTATTTAGGATTTTTATATCTTCTTGATTCAGCTTTGGTAATTCATATGTATCTAGGAATCTGTCCATTGCTTCTGCATTTTCCATCTTCTTAGAATACAAGTTTTCAAAGTAGGTATAGATGATCTTCCGGATTTCTGCTTTGGTAATTCATATGTATCTAGGAATCTGTCCATTTCTTCTGCATTTTCCATCTTCTTTGAATACAAATTTTCAAAGTAGGTATAGATGATCTTCTGGGTTTCTGCAGGGTCCATTGTGATTTCACCCTTTTCATTCCTAATTGTGTGGATTTGAGTCTTTTCTTTCTTTCTTTCTTTCTTTTTTTTTATAAGGTTGGATAAGGGTTTGTCACTTTTTGATTCATTAATTCTTTGCATTTTTTTTAGTCTCCAATGCATTAATTTCTGCTCTGATCTTTATAATTTCCTCCCTTGTACAAGCTTTTGGTTTAGTGTGCTCTTCCTTTTCTAGAAGTTTGAGATTCATCATTAAGCTGTTTATTTGCACTTGCTCAGTTTTCCTCCTATGGGTATTTACTGCTATAAATTTCCCTCTTCAGACTGCTTTCATTGTGTCCCATAAGTTCTGGTATGTTATATTGTCATTTTCATTCAATTGTAGAAACTGTCTAATTTCTTCTTTAATTTCATCTGTGACCCATTGGTTGTTCAGGAGGGTGCTATTTAATTTCCATGTGTTTAGGAAATTCTTGTGATTTCTTTTGACATTGATTTCCAATTTCATTGCACTATGGTTTGATAATATGCATGGGATAATTTCAATACCTTTGCATTTACTTAAGCATGTACTATGAGCTAGTATGTGGTCTATTTTGAAGAACATCCTGTGTGCAGCTGAGAAGAAGGTGTATTCGGATGTCGTGGGGTGGAACACTCTGTAGATATATACTAAGTCCATCTGTTCAAAAGTTTGGCTCAGTTCTAATGTTTCATTCAACAATGAATGATTTTTTAATTTAGTTAATCTGTCTTTTTGTGACAGTGGGGTATTGAGATCCCCCAGTACAATTGTATTAGTGCTAATTTGATTTTTCATGCCCTTTAATATTTGTTTTATATAGTTGGGTGCACTGGTATTTGCTGCATATATATTTATGATTGTTACCTCTTCCTCTTGAATTGTTCCCTTTACAAGGATGTAGTGACCTTCTTTATCTCTCTTAATCTGTCTTGGCTTGAAAGTCACCTTGTCTGCAAATAGAATAGCTACCCCTGCTTTTTTCTGGGTTCTTGTAGCATGGGGTATTGTTTTCCATCTTTTGACTTTCAGTCTATGAATTTCTTTTTGAATTAAATGTGTTTCTTGTATGCAGCATATTGTTGGATCTTGCTTCTTGATCCATTCTGCTAGTCTATGTTTTTTGATTGGTGAATTGAGAACATTAACATTGGTGTTCATAACTGATATGTTTTGACTTATCCTCATCATGTTATTTTCCTGTTGTTGGCTCCCCCTCTTTTTTTTTTCCATTCCTTCTCTTTGTTTGCCTTGCCTAATGGATTCCTTCTGTTGGGATTCATGGAGTTGTAGTCCTTGTTATCTCTTTCTAGAATGTCCTTCAAAACATTTTGGAGTGCTGGTTTGGTGGTCATAAATTTCCTCAGATGTTCTCTGTCATGAAAGTATTTTATTTCTCCATCAGTTTTGAAAGATAGTTTTGTGGGATACATCCATCTGGGTTGAAGGTTATTTTCCTTTAGAACTTCAAATACTTCACTCCAAGCTATTCTTGACTTTAGGGTTTGTGCTGAGAAGTCAGCTGTGCTTCTGATGGGCTTTCCTTTATAGTAATTTGTTTCTTTTCCCTAACAACTTTTAAGATTCTATTCTTTAATTTCTGGAACCTTGACTATGATATGCCTGGCTGTAGATTTTTTTTTTTTTTTTGATCATGGCTAATTGGAGTTCTATATGCTTTACTTATCTGTATGTCAAATTCTTTTTCTCCATTGGGAAGTTTTCTGCCATGACATCTGTGAACAGTTTTTTTTTTTACATCATTTGTGCTATCTCCTACTTTTTCATTGACTTCAATCAATCTTAAGTTATTTTTCTTTGCCTCTTCTAGCAGCTGCTGGATTGATTTCTCATAGTCCCTTGCTATTTTTAAGAAATCATTCTTTTCATGATCACTAATTGCAAGTCTGTCTTCTATATCTGAGATCCTGTCCTCATATTGACTTAATCTGCTGTGGATACTTTCAGTGGAACTTTTATTCTCCTGGATTTCTGCTTGAATCTGCCTTATGGATTCCATTTCTTTCCTATATGCTGAGCATTCATGGCTTCCATAATTTTCTTAAGCTTGTCTATCTTTTTGGTCTGTATCTGCTCTAGAGTCCCTAAGCATGGTCTTCATTGTGGACATCATCTCTGCAGTTATCTGAAAGATTATTTCTGATTCGATTTTTTTTCCAGATCCTCATTCAATTGCTTTGCTGTTACCACTTCAGAGAGGCCAGGTGGGTGGCTTTTGGATCGTCCCACCTCATTGCCCCCTGGGTTTGCCTTTGGTGGACTGGATGTCTGGGGTTGCATCTTGTGTAAGTGTCTTCTAATTTTCTTTTCTTTCTTTAGTTTAATTCCTGGGGTGATGCTTGTAAATTGCCTATGGTGGGTTGCTTTATTTCTAGTATTTAGAACCCTTAGATGACTACTTCTCTGAGGTATCTTCCAGGTGTAACTTGTTTTTGTGTTTTGAGTCTGTTTCAAGATCCTACCTCTTCAATTTGTTGGAGAGGAGAAGCTGCTGCCTGTTTGGCCCAGTCCCTGGATCATGGCACTGTGCCACAGTATTTTCTGTGACCCTTAGTCAGTCTCAGTCATGGAATACCAGGAAGAACAGCTGTTTAGAACAATTATGTCACTTTTGGCTATAGTAGTACCAACATCATCAAACACAGCCTAGAAAATGACAGACTGAGCTAACCAGTTATTTGCCACTTTTAACCATATAAACTGGATTTGTAGTTATATAATAATATCTAAAACAAACCAGAAAATTATATGCAGTATACAAGGCCTTAATATGTCAATTTTGCCCTTAGGGGTTAAAATTTAAAATGTGTTAAGGAGAAAATAGAGAGGTGGAAGAAGAGGAAGAGATTAGAAGTAAGGCTTGGAGGACAAAGGGGATCATGCTAACTCTGGGAAACTGGTGCAGAAGTCTGGATGGAAAGAGAGAAGGAAGGGATAAAAAGAACAGAATCATTACCACAAAGAGGCTAGAAACCACATTCACACTCATATAAAAACAAGATCAAACAATGAAGAAGAAAAACAACAACAAAAAAAAAAAAAACAAGAGAAAGAAAAAAAACAAAGGAAAAAAGTCCAATTCCAGGTTTGTCTCTGTTGTCACTGGTAGACAATGTGTGGAGACAGAGTCCCGATCCATGCTGATCTATCCCAGCAAGCCAGCAGTAGCTTTTTGGAGGGGCAGTGGATAATCTCAGTGAGCCTGCAACTTCTGGCTGAGATCAGACTCATTCGGCCTGCAGCTGTCCGTGCAACTTCCATGGGCCTGAGCCCAGCTAAGAGCTGCTAGATGAAGCCACCAGCCACTCTGAGTTCTGAGCTCGTTCTGCCCTTCTCCTAGATGGCTCCCATCCAATCACTCTCTCCCATGGGGCAACTGAGCCCTCAGCACTCACCCCCAGCCAGTGCAGTCCTTCACATCACTGTTCCCCTCCAGCGTGTGTCTCTCTGTGGAGGCCTCCAGGGTCGCTGGCGGTCACTGTTTGTCCACAGGTTTGAACCACTCCTCTTGCACAGTGAGTCCAGACTCAGGGAGAAGGCACCACTGGGTACCTCCCTCTTCTTCTTTGAAGTTTGTTCACTGTCTCCATGGGCTTCAATTCACACTTCAGATCCTTCTGGGTCCAGGGGACCCACTTTCCTCCTTCTTGTCTTCCTCAAGTTGCTATATTCCAGTGTCTGGATGGTGACTCTCAAAGAGGTTCTTTCTCTCTCTGCTTATCACTCTGCCATCTTGGTAACTCCCTTTCCAATTACTTTTAGATTAGTCTTCTTTGTGTCATCTATCAGCTGTTGGATTTATCTTTCACATTCTCTTGGCTCCTTTCAGGTGCCTTTGAGGAGTTGGTCTTTCAAGGCATCATTATATTTTAGTTCTGAAATTTTGTCCTCACATTGGTCACATTTGCTGCCCATACTGTCAATATAATTTTTAGTCTCCTGGATTTCTGATCAAAACCTTTTCATGGACTCTAATTCTTTGCTAAACTGGTCATTCATACTCTGTAGTTTTATTTAGCTCAGCTGGCTTTTTATTAGAGTCTTCTGAAAGCTCCTGGATCATTTTGGTTATTACTTCCATTATCTTTGGTTATTACTTCCATTACCTGTTTAGTTATATCTTCTGTGATCTCACTGAGTACCTCTTTGATCTGTTTTCTTACCTCCTCTGTTATTCTTTTGAGTAATTTGGGTCTGTGGCTTATGCTATTCTACTCCTAAATTGGCTTTGGGGAAGTTGAAAGTTTTGGAAGGCATTTTGATGCCTTGTTGCTCATGTTTCTATTGTTTGTTTTGTTTTGTTTTGTTTCGTGCTGAGGTTTGTGGATGCTTACAGTATAAAGACTTTCAGAGATCTCTTCAGTTCATCAGCTTTTTCAGTGATATATTTTGGCCATGGCTGACTATAGTCCTTCGCCTCAGTCCCCAAGATCTGACCACCATGGTTTATTTGGGAGGGGAGGATGCAGTGTAATTGGCCCAACACTGAGTTCTCCGGGAATGTATTCTAGTATCGTTAATGTCACAATGGTAATCTGAGTACTGGCTTACAGAGAAAACCCACTAATAGCAATAATTATGCAACCCTGGTAACATAAGCTACAGTAGTATTGTCTAAGACAAATTGGATATTAACATAAGAACTAATTATGTACCATTCTTAACCCTAGAGAAGATAGCCGCAGTTTTAGTATAAACAGTAAGACAACCCAGGTATTGCCTTATAGCTGATATGTAGATACAGGTAATGCAACAGCTATATCTCTGCTAATGGTAGAAAATAATTCAACAGTAATTTTACAGAGTTAACTAACTATCTAAAGGTTAATAGGGACTGGTGAGATGGCTCAGCGGTGTACACGCCTGCCTGGCAAGCGCGAGGGCCTGAGTTCGACTCCCGGAACCCACATACGAAAAAAGGGCCAGTGATATCGCTCAGCGGCACAGGCGCCTGCTGGCACGCAAGGTCCTGAGGTCGACCCCCGGTACCCACAAAAAAAAATAAATAAAGGTTAATAAAGCTTTATGGTTATACTATTAAAGATATAGGGGGCTGGGAATAGGGGAATGCAAGAAGAAAAATATGAAAGCTTTAATTATATGATATGAGAATGAAGAGAGAGAAGTGGTACAAAGAATTCTATTAGGGAGTAGAAAAATGTTTATAGAATTAGGTAAAAGTAAGAGGAAAAACTGATGAGAAATAGAAGATAGGCAAAAATGAGGGAGAAAAAAAGAAATCATATAGGGAATAAACATAAGAGAGAAAAAATTAAAGGGAGAAAAATTGAAGGGGAGAAGAGTGAAAAATAAAGAAAGAAAAAAGAGTAAGAAGAAGAGATAAGACATTGTTACTCTACTACTGTCTTGTTTTGAAATTTTGTAACATTGTTTTTATTATTTTTTCTCTTTAAAATTAAAAAAAAAGAAAAAGAGATAAGAATCGAGGAAAAGGGACAAAGGAAAATTCCCCAAACCCTGATAAACTGGTGAAGAAGAAAGGTGAGAAGAAAAGAAGAAAAAATAAACAAAATTAAACACAATGCACATACAAAAGAAAAAGGAGAAGAAAAGGAAAAGGAAGAAGAGAAGACAGAAAGAGAAGAAAAGAAAAAAAAGGAATAGAAAAGAAAAGAAATTTCTCTGTGCTTTCTGAATGTGTGATTTTATTCCAGGATCTACAATTTCAGGGCAGTGTCCAAGGCAAGATATGTCTTTACTCACATTGGTAGATAAGAAGGCAGTCAGATCTCAGATCTAGGCTGGACGCAGACACCAGCAGGCAGCCAGATTAGGGTGAGGGTGCCAATGCTGCAACTTTCAAATCCAGGGCAACTCAGGGTGGGCCTGGCCTTTAGTCATGGGGGTGGGACCTGTGTTCTTCAGCTTGAACCCCTCAGGGGGTTTCTTTCCAGCCCACTCCCTGACTGCAGCTGAGGTGGGACAATTTTAACAGAAAATGACAATGACATGCCCATCAGTGTTCAACCCATCATCATTCACAATAGCCAAAAAGCAGAAGCAACCCAGCCATCTCTCAACAGATAAATGGAGAAACAAATATGTGATATCTACAAACAATGAAATTCTACTCAGCCTTTAAGTGAAATGAACCTCTGATATATGTTATAACATAGATGAACCTGGAAAACACACTAAGTGAAATAAATCAAATACAAAAGGACAAATATTATATGATCCTATTTGCATAAGATACCTAAAGTAGCCAGAAAGTAGAGTAGAAGTTACTAGGGCTTTGGTGAAGGAAAAAATGGGGAATTATTGCTTAATGGGTACAGAGTTTATGTTGGAAATGATGCAAAAGTTCTGGTAATAGATAGTAGTTACAGTTGCACAACACTGGGAATATGATTACTGCATTATGAATTACACATTTTAAAAATGGCTAAACTGATAAATCTCACCACCATATGTTTTACATAGTTAAAAAAAAATCTTTTTCAAAAATGTAGAATTGTAATATAAGACGGTGAATATTGAGATTCTAACTAAAGCCTTAGTCTTCCTGGGGCCTGGGTGTGCTTGTCCTCCTCCTGAGGGATGCCTAAGGACAGCGCACCCCACCATGGCTTCCACATCCTCCTATTTGTATCCATGCCTGCCCCAAGCCAGCACAGCCCTGCTTTGTCCAGACCCTCTGTTCGTAATTTTGTCTCTATCATCTGAAACACTTCACCCGTTTCCAAGCATGTGCTCTGGTTCTTCCTCCCTTACAGGCCCCCGGTTCTTCCTCCTAAAGTTTCTGGTTTCACTTGGGAGCCCAGCGCTTGCTGCGGTCCAGTCTCAAAAGCTCCAGTGAGGAGGAAAACCCGCAGCCCTTTGGGCCACCAGGGCAGATGCTTCATCCCATGGAGGTTTCATTTTACCATCCTGTCAGGAGGATAGAAGACCACCTGTTGTTGTTGTTGTTGTTTTACTAGCAAACGTAACAAAAAAGAAATGTAAAGTGTTGATTATTTCTCCTGGAGACAGTAGAGCTGAAATCCACACAGAGGATTCCCTTACTCGATTAGTTAGGCCCTGTTCTGCTCTTGAAGTCAGTGGTCACCTTCGGTTTGTGCTGAAGTCACAGAAGGACCTTATTCTTCCTTTAATGTCTTTCTTCTATTTTCTTTTTGCCAGTGCTGGAGATTGAAACCAGGGCTCCATGCATGTTGGGCAAGCACCCTGCCACTGAGCTGTACCTCTGCTTCTGCTTCCTTCATATAAGAAGTGGGAAAGAGGGGACGGTTTCTTCTGTCACGTACACAAAAAAGCCTTTGCGATGGGGTTTTTATTGGGTTAAAGTTGAGGCTCAGGCACGATGAGATGCGGGACAGAGTCAGGCCAGGTGTCTGGGGGAGGAAGAGACCTTGCTCTTGAGCAGCTGTCTACTCTCAACCCTGATTTTTCAAAAGCTACGTGGAAGGGAACCGGAATCCCGTCCAAAGCTTGAGTCCTGGATGTGCAGATATGACTGATGGGCTTCATGGGCCCTGGCAGATGTGGAGATTGAGCGCAAGGTGCCCAAAAGACTAATGTTCCACAGATGAGGAAAGGAGAAGTTTGAATACGACACTCTCATAGCATGCTGGGCCTGGCTATGAGCCTCAGGAGGCCACAAATGATGACTGTTGCCTCACCAAGCAGCTCAGGGAGGAGAGTGCATGTAAATAATTAAAAAGAACTATTTTCTTGGAGTGAGTCACCAGGATACGGAACCTGCCAATAGGACTGAGTTGGAGTGGTGAGAAGAGTCTTAATTGCAGTCTGCAGATATCTGAAGGCCAGTAGTGATGGAACAGGAGCGGAGAGACCAGACACTAAAGGCCTCCTGGGGTCACAGGTAGCTGGATGATGTGAACAGCTGAAGAGGTGGCCACAGTGGGGGTAGCAGAGGACTGAAGGATGCAAAGCAGCAGGGCAGCCACCTGCTTATTTGTGACAGGTCCCCAGCTAAGCTACTCTCTCACCCATGCAAAGCCCTGTCCTCAGAGAAGCTGGCCAAAGGAAGTGGCTTTTTTCAGTGGTTACATTCTAATCCCAGTGATGCTTGATAGAAACCAAACATCCTCTTGCTCTTCACCCTTCCAAATAAACAAAAGTGAAAATAAAACAATAGTAGCAAGAAGGCACAGGAAAAAAGTCTTATCCTGTCCTACCAGGAGAAAGGCATGTCTTCCCCAACCACATTTGGCACCCCAGATCACTGCTGCCTTGATAGTACCTTCACCATCTTGGCCCAAGATGACTTGTCCTTCACATTTTCATCTTCAGCTTATCATGTCATTTCTTTGGGAATACGGAAGAACATTCCTGCTCCTACATGGGTTTGAACACACAATCCAAGAGGGAAAATGATGAATTCTTAAAGACAAAAAGTATGTTTCTCCTCCTGATCACCTGGAAGACAGACTGGCTTCCATGAATATTCCATAAAATATTACCAGTAAAGTAGTAAGACATCCAAGGAGCAGTCCAAGGAATAGAAGACTTAAAACATGTCATGCATGTCCTGGGTCTTTATCATAATGAGTAGGCATAGGGTGGATAGCCCTGCACCCAAACAGATACAAGTAGCTTGAAAACAGTGTAGGAGTCCCCCGTGGCTCTGTCATGCCCATGATTTGCAAGACAGAAAAGAACACAGAGTCCCCAGCTTTTCTCCCAAAATTTCATTGCTCACTAGTTGAGCTGGGTGTCCTTAGTATGTGTAGTTGGCATGAGACTCTCTCCCTGAGCATATTGGCTAAGCAGGAGGCAGTTTCCAGGAACTCCAAGGTACATTTATTGTGTTATTTGTCCCATCCCCAGGCCAATACCAACATGGGATCTGAAGCTATCTGCCCAGTCCTGTCCAGTCTATCATCTGAACTGACAGCCCAGGAAGCTGGCCAAATGGGTGAGAGGAACAGGCCATGCATACAGTTGACATAGCCTATATACATCTAGCTCATCTGGCAAGGATACCAATCTCCACTATTATATATATATAATTATATATATATATATAGTTTCTTCCTGTTTTACAATATCTATTGTATATCTCGGATCTTATTTACTCCTTCAGCTTCTCACACTAGGGAGACAATACAATGTTTGCACATGTGCATCTGGTTTATTTCACTTATGAGTATGGTCTTGAGTTGCATCCATTTGCCTATAAAAGTCTCCAGTTTATCCTTCTTTGTGGCTGAGTAGTACTCCGTTGCATAAAAAGACCACATCTTTTTTATCTATTCCTGTATTGATAGGCATTTGGGTTGTTTCCAAGATCTAGCTATTACAAATTGTGCTGCTATAAACATGGGTGCACATATATCGCTGTGCTATGATGTTTTTAATTCTTCTGGGAAGATACCCAGAAAGGGAATAGCTGGGTCAAATGGGACCTCCAATCCTAGTTTTTTGAAGAATCTCCACAATGATTTCCACAGTGGTTGCACCAGTCTACACTCCAACCCACAGCGGAGAAGGGTTCCTTTTTCCCCACAGCCCCTCCAGCATTTGTTATTGGTCAATTTCTTGATGATAGCCATTCTTTCTGAGGTGAGGTGGAATCTCAGTGTTGTTTTAATTTACATCTCTTGAATGACCAGTGATGTTGAACATTTTTTCATATATTTATTTGCTGTTTGTATTTCTTCATCTGAGAAGTGTGTATTCATGTCAGATGCCCATTTTTGGATTGGGTCTTTAAATTTGGGAGGTCTGATTTTTTTGAGTTCTTTATATGTTCTCGATAGTAATTCTTTGTCTGAGGAACAGCTGGCAAACATTTTTTCCCACATTGTGGGTTGTCTCTTCACTCTGTTGGTGGTTCCTCTTGCTGTGCAAAAGCTTTTTAGTAAGATGAGATCCCAGTTGTTGATTCTTTGGGATAGTTCCTGTGCGATTGGGGTTTTATTCATTAAGTCTTTGCCTACACCAATGTCTTCAAGAGTTTTACCTATTCTATCTTCCAGCAGCTTTAATATTTCTGTTTTAATATTTAGAACTTTGATCCATTTCAAATTTAGTTTAGTGCCTGGTGAAAGATACGGGTCCAATTTTAATCTCCAGCCTGTGCAGAGCCAGTTTTTCCCACACCATTTATTAAAGAGGCTATCTTTCGTCCAGTGAATGTGTTTGGCACCTTTGTCAAAGATAAGGTGGCTGAGTATGTCTGGAGTTGTTTCTGCATCTTCTAATCTGTTCCATTGATCTTTGGGTCTGTTTTTTTGCCAGTACCATGCTGTTTTTACCACAGTAGCTTTGTAGTATAATTTCAAGTCAGTGCTTTGCCTTTGTTGCCCAGAATTGCCTTTGCTATTTTAGAGGACCTGCCTTTTCTTTGGGTTTGAGGGAAGGCATCACTTGTTCAAGTTTCAACACTGTAGCTTCCATAATGGTTTGGGTACTATGTGTTGGCATCATAGTGAAGTTGCCCAGATACCTTAAAAATATTTTGTTCTTTATTTGAGGGAAAGTGGCAACTATGGTGACAGTAACAGGAAAAGTATCAACAGGGGGAGGTATCAGGAATGTTCCCAAGAACCGAATGGTGGCATCTTACATTCTGTGTCACTACTGGTCATGGAATGTCAATTCATTTACTTATTCATTCACTGTTTTATTAAAACAAAACTCTGCATGTGTGTGTGTGTGTGTGTGTGGGTGGGTGGGTGAGTGTGTGGGTGTGTGAGTGTGTGTTTTCAAGGCATTAGATCTTCCTGGCATGCATGCCTCATAGTTTACTTAGGGTCATGGACTGTAGGGTGACAGGAAAGTGTCATGCTGGATTAAAGGCACACTCGAGGCACTACAGGTTGTAGTTTGAGCTGAGGACATATAGGTTTTCTTTGAATTCTCTTCCAGCATGCTTTACATGAAGGGGAAATAGGAGTGCCTAGAAAGCTGAAGAAGTTTCTTAAAGAGAGATTGAGTAGAGAGCAGCTGCCACAGAGAATGGAAATTTGGGAGAAGAGGATGTGTGGGCCTAAGGGGATTTTTAAGAGACAATAGTGATTCATGGTGCTCAAAAACCTCCATTAAAAATCCAGACACAGGGGCCGGTGAGATGGCTCAGCGTCGTAAGCGCCTGCCTGGCAAGCGCGAGGGCCCGAGTTCGACTCCCAGAACCCACATATGAAAAAAGGGCCGGTGATATCGCTCAGCGGCACGGGCGCCTGCTGGCGCGTGAGGTCCTGAGGTCGACCCCCGGTACCCACAAAAAAAAATCCAGACACATACTATAACAAGGATGTAAACACGGGGCCAGGAAGTACTTCTGCTCCAGAGACTCGGGAAAGACTCTACACAAGAAGCAGCATTCAAACTTGATCTTGAAGGATGGGCAGGAGTTTTTCATGTAAAAAACAATGGATGGATTAGTAGGTCTCAAAGGCAAGTCTAGATCAAATACTGGCCATTAAGTTTTCTCTGGTCTGGGAAGAAATGAAAAAAATAAGGGCAAGGCAGTAAGATTTTCAAAAAAGCTAAATTTATACAATTTAAAAGGAACTTTGGTTTGGGATGATATACTTTCTATTGTTAGAGTGTTCTCATTTTTCTTTCTTCATGAAATCAGGGTGGAAATACATGGTAATATTACAACTTATATTGTATCTTATGTGGCCAAATGAAAACAAGACATATTTCCCACATTTCTTGCTGTTTTATTTGCCACCTCTAAAAAATTGTGGTGGTCTTTAAAATCCAAAGTTCTGGGAAGCATATGTTCTCTGTAGCACCCCAGGTCAGAGTAAGGTGCAAAGTCTGTCTTGCTGGGACAGACCCCATGTATGGGGGACTTGGAGGAACCCAGTATGCAGCAAATGGGGACAGAGCAGTGCTTTAGGGTCACATGGATGAAAGTCTTTCATAAAGATTTCAGACTTCATCCTTTAGGAAGCAGGAATCATTAGGGGTCCACAAGTAGAGAACAGGGCAGATTGTATTTGTTTTGTTGGAAGATTAACTTGGGTTCCAGCAAAGCAGATGGACTAGAAAGGAAAGAGATAAAACAGACATACCAATGATGCAATATCCCAATGATAAGACATGTGCAGTAATTATGTCCAGCAGCAATAGGGATAAGAAAACAGAGCAAGAGTCAGAAGGCTACCATAGGTGGCACTGGCCTTGAAGGTACCATCAGCTAACAGACACAACTGGCATATACAAGTATATGAGCTGAATATTAAAGACTGAAAATGGCCTCTCAGTCCTTTGGGCCCACAAATTGTACTTCTTGAGTCAGCACGAACAATTAAGATCTCTGAAGTTACCATAAGCCCATGCCACCTGAGAACCATACCATTGGGCCCATTGGCCAAGACATTAATGGGTACTTTTGAGAACAAGAGGTGATAGAGTCCAAAGACTTTGGGGGTCAGAAGACAGTTTAAGGGTACAGAATGGATTTGCAAGTGTAGCTAATAAACTGCAATTGACCATTGGCCTCAGAGAGAGGGCTGCAATAGGGAATGGTGGAGATCATGGCAAACTCAAGCTCATGTCCCCTATTTAAAGAGGGCAGCTGCTATTCTACACCGTCCAATTGTAGCAGTGTGGGGATGAGGCTAGGTCTTTGGAAATTCTGAATGAAGCTATAAATCTGAATTTGTATTGTCACCTAACTGAAGTTAAAACAAAAGGTGATTTGAGTTGAAATCAGTTTTGTTTGCAAGCTGAATTTGTTCCACTAACCTCCAACTGAGACCGTTAGCCTAGAAATCAATCATTAAGCCAATGTGTCCACAACTATTAAGCTAATATATTAACACAAGAAAGAGAACCATGAAGTCAGTTAGTGATATAAGTGAAATTTAAATTATCAGTGGAAAGAAAGGAGTGCAAAGTTCTTTTTAATTCAAAATTAACAAATCTGTAATCCTGATTCCAGAAGTTTAACAATTTGTCTCTGTAAATATACTTATAACCTCCAAGCAATGCCATGCTATTATCACATTGTTTTTCACATCTGCTTTATGTGAGGGATGAACAAATGTTACTACTTGGCTGATGAGAAACCTGAGAAAGGGTAAGATCTGTAATTTTCCAAAAATCTCAGACTGACTGCTGGCAGCTGAGGTGATCTAGAACTTTGTCCACTGCCACTACAAGGGGCATCAGTCTACGCAGCCACCTCTCCTGGGCTCCCCTGGAACCAGGCTTATGTCTCCTTAGACCAGACTTTTCTCTGCAGCTGGTGGTCTCTAGACACGCCTCCATGCTGCAGGAGGGCCTGGTGGTAGAGGGTACAGGAATCACCAGGAACACGTGGGAGATGCTTATCTTCCCATATGTGGCCAGTGCCCCAACAAAGGTAGAAACCACAAATCAGAATATGGATGCGTGAAAAGCAGCCTCTCTTGTCTGCATAGTCCCACAGGGGCTAGGCTGAGTATTCCACTGTCCTCAGTCTTTCTTACCTGCAAGAAATTGAACAGCATATCTTTATTGTCCTCATTTTTTTTTTTTTTTTTTTTGTGGGTACCGGGGGGACGACCTCAGGACCTCGCGCACCGGCAGGCGCCCGTGCTGCTGAGCGATATCACCGGCCCCTTTTTCGTATGTGGGATCCGGGAGCTGAACTCGGGCCCTCGCGCTTGCCAGGCAGGCGAGTATGCCGCTGAGCCACCTCACCTGCCCTGTCCTCATTTTTTGGTGTGCATTCTGAGGTGGCTGTATTAAGAACTGCTGGGTTGTTTCTTAGGTTAACTTCAGGGGACTTATCTTGAAATTCGTTTTACTGAGCCTATTCTCATACTTGTATTCACCTTTATAGATTAACATGAAAACATACACAGACAAGCAATGATTTTAAAACTACACTTAAGTAGTTGTATGTGATCTGAGAAATAAATTAAAAATCAAGGAGGCAAGATATTCTAGAAGTTTGGATCAGAAATGCAGAGCCAGGATGCCTGTGTTTAAATCCTGGATCCATTGTCTTGTAGTTGAAAGAGCACGGAAACACACCTTCCCTGAGCTACCTCATGCACTGATCTAGCTCATCATGTCATTCAGTGGGTTAAATGAGAGATGCAAGTGGTTACCAGGAAAACAGATTCCCAGGGGAGGTTAGCATGAAGATGCTCTCTGGATGAACTCCTGTGGGAGATGGCAAAGAAACAAAGTTGGGCAGAGAAATTGGGCTTCAATTTAGCCTCACTGGGTGCCTCAGTTAACCTCAGAAGGAATTCTGAAGCTAGTGACCTCTCAGAATTGTCCTTTGTTGGGGTGACAGGACCAGGTCCCTATATTCCCATCTGGATAAGTCATTGGCTACAGGTTGTCCCTTGGGAAGGCCTTATTCTTCAGCCAAGAGCCGTTCTCTGAGGGGGATTGATATCTGAGAACTGTTCATCAGCCCCATGCCCAGCAGCCGGTGAATCAAGTCCTTCACTGTGGAATAGAGACCAGAACAACACAACGCAGCTTCTACCACAATTAGTTTCATATATGCGTGGAAAAAAAATAACAGAAGTGATCTACACCTGATAATTTCTACATATTTAGGTCACTTCCTTATTTTCAAAAGGCAAAGATAAAATGCATCAAAGAATAGCAGATTCATAGAAGCTGGAAGGCATTTTAGGGTTTATCTCCTCAATTGTTTTATTTATAGATGCAGCAAATTGAAGAACAGAGAGAAATTTAATGATGTTCCTTAGGTCGTTAAGGAGTTCCAATTTAATTCAGGTCATTCAACTTTATGTTCAGTGTCCTTTGATCATATCACAACAAATCACTGTGACGGAGATGGAAAGCACATTTCATCTTTTATGCTAGCTCCAGTGAGTTGGTAATGGCTGCCTAGATTTAATATATTGAGCAGGAGACCCAAGGTAGAGATTTAATAGAACCATCTTACTAGAATCTCAATCTGAATTCTAGAAATTCCTTGGCCCAAAGATGAAGAGAAAAATACCAAACAAGTTGAAAACAAGATCTGTAGAGAAGAATGAACTACTATCCTAGAGGAGGAAATACCAGGCCTGGTTTCAGCTAAGCATTAAGTCTAGCCGGTTTGCTTTCTTACACACAGATGCTTCATTGAGCTTTAGTTCCTCTTCCTCCTTTGCAGAGCAATGGTGTTGGATCACATAATTATAGAAATCTCTTTCAACTCTTCCTTGAAAGCACCCAGAAATCTCTATAGAGGAGATGAAAGATCTGAGCTGAATGATCTGGGGACCACTGAGAAGGCTGAAGACATTTCGCGAACATACTGGGAGACTGGAGAAAGGTGAGCTCGGGCAACCATCCTCGCTCCTCACAGGGACGAGAGGCCGGGGCTTTGGAGACAGAGCTTATTGGGGTAACACTTTAAATTTTTATGGTGGTAAAGTACACAAAACAAGATTTACCACTTTTGCCATTTTAGGTGTACACTTCAATGATGTTAAGCACATTTACCATGTCGTGCCACCGTCGTCATGCATCTCTGGAGCTGTCATCATCTTAAACACAGACTCTGTACTCATTAAACAGTATCTCCCCACTCTGCTTTGCCTCCAGCTCCAGGCAATCTTTGTTCTACCTTCCGTGTCTATGAATTTTTCTATTCTCTGTACCTCCTATGAATAGAATCATAAAATATGTATCATTTTGTGCCTGGTTTCTTTCAGTTAGGATAAAGTTTTCAAGGTCCATCCAAGTCATAGCATGTGTCAGTATTTCGGTTCTTCTAAGGCTGAATATTATCCCCAGGGTAAGAATATACCACATTTTGTGGACCTATTCGTCTATGGACACTGTCTATGGACAGTGGGTTGTTTCTCTCATTTAGTTATTATGAACAAAGCTGCTATGAACATAGATTGCTATAGAAATAATGCTTCTTTTGCACCCAGTTTACGCCTTAACCTTTAAAATCATGAATTCCACGAGGTCACCTAGTACAGCCTTTCATATTTAAATGAGGGGAAAAGGCCACAAAACACCAACCTCTCACCAGTACCGTCCCTAATGGAAGGAACCAAGGTCACGGAATCTAAAACTGGGAATCACAATTTGGCTGAACCATGGTAAAGTGAGTGGACCAATTTTGACAATCCATGTTCAGTTTATTTGTGACATATGATTTTAAAATAATATGACTCACTTTTACTAGATATCCAGTAATTGTTAAACTAAAAGGTCCTGTTATCTAATGTTCTACATCAGAAAGCCAAATTTAGCAGTACAAAACAGCATCTATTTTGTTAATCTTCTAAATTCTTTGGATAAGGAATTGAGATCAGGCATGGTAGGGATGGCTTGTCTATGTTTTACATTTCTAAGCCCTCAGCCAGGGAGACTCAAATAGTTGGGGACAACTTGAATGGCTGGGTACTAGCATCATCTGGAAATATCTTCACTTATATATTTGATGTTTGTGCTGGGATGACTCAAAGGCTGACCCACCGTGGAGAGTGGAACGGTGCCTCTACACCCAACATCTACATGTGTGTGTGCTTCCTCACAGCACAGGGGAGCCGGAGCAGTCATGCTTCTTACATGGCAGCTCAAAGCTCTAAAAACAGGTATTCTAGTCAACAGGCAGAAAGAGCATGATCTGGCTGGGGATATAGCTCAGTGGCACAGTGCCTGCCTGGCAAGTGCAAGGTCCTGAGTTCAATTCCCGGTACAAAAAAAAAAAAAGGAAATAGCATGATATTTTACGGCCTGGCCTTGGTAGTTACATGGCATTACTATCCCTGTACTTTATTGGTAAAAGAGATACACATCTGCCCACTTCAAGGGGAAGAGACATAAACCCTACCTCTCATGAAAAAAGTATTAAAGAATTTGTGGCCCTGACTTAAAAATGTTTCCTAATAAATACTGTCCCTTCAAAGTGGTCCCCACTAGAATACCATGCCATCCTTCCTTCAAGTTTTCTAGGATGCCTGTTAGAAATCCACCTAGAGTGCTAACTATCCCTTTGACTTTGCTGGTGGCAAGTCTCTGTCTTTAAAGGTGAATCTGATTTTTGGGAAAATCCAGTAAATGAGGTGAATGGATCACTGGGCATTCAGTTAGTACTTAGTGGGTTACTGGTTTATGCTGGGAACTAGGGAGAGATGCACTGATATGGAGACAAACTTTTAGCTAAATACAAACATGAAGTGCAACAAAAAATAAACCCACCAACCAAACAAACAAAAAAGCTCAAATCAGAGTGATTTTCTTGTCTGTCTAGTGATTAAATACTAGACTTTCCAACTTAGGTCCTGGGATAGTTAACCAATTGTGTCAACTGGAGTAAGAAATGCCCAAATAAATTGGATCAGCATAGTTCTGTGTGTGGCTGAAGAGATTACTAAAGACAGAAGGCCCATCCTGGGTGTAAATGGCACCACCTAATAGGCTTGTCACCTGAATGGAATAAAAGGGAAATGAATAAGGAAGGCTCACTTTTGTTTCTTCAGAGGAGCTCCAGTCTTCACCTTCACCTTGGACATTGTCTCCTGGCTTCCAAAACAGACCCTTCAGGCTTCCATCAAAGGCCCTTCAGCCTCCTGATACGGACTCACACGGGACACAACAGTGAGTTCCGGGGCTTCGACCGGATCCTTTGGATCTCCAGTGCACCGATAGACCCTTTCCACTCTACCACACCTGACTCTGTGGGTGGCCATTTAAGCCAATCTTGTAAGTGCTTATATATTTGTATATCTTGTACTAAATCTGATTCTCTGGTAAGCACTGACTACTATAGGTACCATTTACATTTTGAGAGAAAGCTGCGTCTTTGCCCTACCCCCCACCTCACCCCACTTCTGTGAAGTACAGCTATCACATGAACAGGTAAGTTCTGGTGTGTTTGTTAAAAACATCATTTCCCTAGATATTTTAAATCATATTTTGCAGTGATCAGCAAGACAACTGGACAAGAATGATAGGATTCTATGGGCTTTCTTGCAGACTCAGGCAATTATGGAGTTGTATACTGGAAAACAAGGACTGTGTGCTCTTGCACTCAGGCAAATCACTCCCAATCAATGATTTGGTGTCACACGAGGGTAACACAGGACTCTGCATGAAACCAGAGCTTTTGTGTTGTAGCTCTGGATGCTGTCTTAGGTCTTGGCACAGAAATCATTGCTCCCAAAGGCCTTTCTCCTGGTGTCCTTGTTTCCTGTGTATCTGGAGCCTTGTCCCAGAGGGCTGTCAGGTGACCCAGGCAGCCAGCAAATCTCTGAAATATTCTTGGCCTTTCCCATGAAAATACAATTTGTGCCTGTGCAATATGACCCGATTTAGTACATAAACCCACAATAGCATTTTAGCAGTGTTCATTTTTTTCCAAATCATCTGTACAAGTTTAATTATAGAGAGCCCTCCCAGTCCTTGTTGCGGTCAGTCTGGGAAGTTTATATTTGTAATCCCATGGAAAAGTTATTGGAATTTTAGCAAGTTAATTCCAATCTACCACTTCCAGTGCAACCCACAGCATAAATAAAGACACTAAGGCATATTTATAGTTGTGGGGAGGCAAGGGGGTCCTAAGTCCAGCCAGGGTGGTGGTTACCGGAACAAAGGCCATGACCCAGGGCCGAACAGGGTTTTATTAATTCCCTATGACGGGAGTGGCTCGGGGATGAGTGACTCTAGGTAGGTAGCCTGAAATCACCTCTGAAATATGCAGAGGGAAGGATATGCTGGAGGAGTAATCTGCATAACACAATTTGAGGTGGTATCTAATGTTTTGGGGTCGGTGCTTCAGCTCTGATGTGTAATCTTCTATGACGTGGGAAGTCACAGCCTCCTTATCTCGAGGCTTGATCCCAGCTGACAGTGTGGAGCACGGCTTTCCATCCCACCCGGCTCACGCATGTTTTTGGGAGCTACGGGGGCAGGGTAACACTGAGCTGTCGCCTTGCTTTAAAGACTACACATCAGCACCTCAGCTAGACTGATTTGCGTTGCTCAAAGTCAATTGAAGCGATAAGGAGAAGTCCTAGCCAGCTCTGTACATATCAGTACGTGGAAATAGGGCCAGGTTTAGCCAAAATGGAGATAATGGATCTTTCAAGGAGAGCCATCCAGGTGGTCCTCCACATTTAATGCTTTAGTAGAAATACTTTAAATGTTGTGTGTGTGTGTGTGTGTGTGTGTGTGTGTGGTTTGTATCTCAGTAAGGTTGACTGATTTTTGTTTCTTTGGGTTTTTTTCAGACCATTTTCTTTATTAGTACATGTTTGTAGTACACAATGTTTACATTCCTTGTGGGGAGTTGGTACACTTTGAGCAGATTAATTTTCATACCACAGTCTAAGTGGTAACCCAGGGGCCAGCAGGTGGCAGAGCATACGGGGATAGTAAACCCACACTTCCACCCCACCTTAAAACTACTTGCCATCTTTCCTGTGATATTCAGGAGAGCCAAAACTATGTCACGCTCTGTATGTGACTTGCCAGAAGACCTACTTCTGTGAGAGAACTGCTTAATTTGGTTATCTCTTCAATTATACTAGCTAAAGACCCTTAAATCTCCTTGCCTCTGTCAAAGGCATAGAGGGCTCCAACTAATGTTTGGAGTATTTGACTTAAATGAAATAAGAGGTCACAGAAAACAATCAACTGGATGCATTAGGGCCAGCACTTCTCTGTGACAGCAATCGAGCCAGCAGGTAGACACATCAATAAGATAAAAATCATAACACTAATCTCACAAGGTCGCTTTAAAATTACTTTGTAGTTTTTGATATATTATATAGGTAATTATAAACAGTTTTGAATGTCCTGCTACTTTTGGATATGGTTTATCCCCCACCAAAACTCCCACTGAGGCTTGGTCCCTAGTGTGATGGTGTGCAAAGTTGGTGGGAGCTTTAGGAGGTATTTGGCCATGAGGGATTTGCCCTCATGAAGGGATTAATGCCTTTTTAATGCAACTGATTGAGTTATCACAAGAGTGTGTTCTTTTAAACTGAGATTGCCCTTTGTCTTTTGTCTGTTTTGCACACAATTGCTTGCCCTTTTGCTTTCTGCCACGATTTGTTGTTGTTGTTATTTTCAGTACTGGGGATTGAACCCAGGGCCTTCATGCTGAGCTGTATCCCCAGCCCTTTTTATTTTTTATTTTGAGACAGAATCTCACTAAGTCATTAAATTCTCCAAGCTGGGCTCTAACTTGCAATCCTCCTGCCTCTGCCTCCCTAAGTACTGGGATTACAGGTGTTTGCCACTACACCCAACTAGACTGCCAGGAGTTGAAGCAGCACAGGGGCCTGACCGGAAGCACGTCTGGTGACATATTTTCTGACTTTTCAGCCTCCAGAACCATGAGCCAGAAAAAACTTCTTTACTTATTAAATCACCCAACCATGGATATTTTGTTATAACAGCAGAAAAGAAAAACAGTTCATTTTAAGAAAAGTAGTAACCAAATTTTCTAAGTAAAACACATGCACAGAATTTCCTCTAAAAGTTTTTACAATTTAAGCCTTCAAAAGAACAAGATGATTGCTATTTTCATAGGCCTCGAAAAAACAACCAAGAGGGCCGGTGAGATGGCTCAGCGGCTTAAGCGCCTGCCCGGCAAGCGCGAGGGCCCAAGTTCGACTCCCGGAACCCACATACGAAAAAGGGGCCGGTGATATCGCTCAGAGGCACGGGTGCCTGTTGGCGCGCGAGGTTCTGAGGTCGACCCCCCGGTACCCACAAAAAAAAAAAAAAAAAAAAAACCAAGGGCATATGTATCTCTAACAACCTTAAATTCAGAGACTGATTTATTAGAATGAACAGTATTTGAAATTTACTTATTATGTGGGGCAAGCCCGAAGCTGGCTCAGCCCTACTCCAGCAAGAAGCAAACCAGCTCTGAACACTGGACTCAGAGCACAGGCAGAAGCAATGCAGATGAGCTGGGCACACTAAACATGCAAATGGGTAAGTCAGATTATTTTCACATAGGTGCCTGCCTCTATGGCCTGGTCTAGAAAATCTCAAGTGAAATATTTTCTTTATTAAAAACAACAACTAACTAACAGTATAAAAAGGAGCAGTCTACTTGAATCTACTTGAGGAATACAAGTTACAAGAATCATATCTTGGTCCTTTAAATATAGATTAAAAATGAATTTTAAAAATTTTAATTAAATTCCATTATCCTGAAGTGTTCTCATATGTATTTTTCCTAGTAGATGAGGTAAAGTGAAAGATTATTGAAACCTGTAAAACCTGAGCTCCCATTTTAGCCCCAACAGTGATCAGTTATTTATACTTTGGCGAATTACTTAACC
Source organism: Erethizon dorsatum (assembly GCA_028451465.1). Lineage (NCBI taxonomy): Eukaryota > Metazoa > Chordata > Mammalia > Rodentia > Erethizontidae > Erethizon > Erethizon dorsatum. Next base: position 54,249,667 of record CM051837.1, on the reverse strand, counting down.
TTATAGAGCTTTTGGTTTTTTATCCCTGTAAAACAATTTTAATTGTGAAATAGTTAAATGAGATCATATTTGTAAGGTCAGACACATTTTGCCAGGTCTAGTACAGTATAAAAATTTAAGCTCCTTATTCAAAAAAATCAGGAAAAATGTTTTCTGCTTTTCCTGGGACCACTGTTTCAAACTCGTCTTGATGCTTTTGTCTGCTAGTTGGTGACAAGCTGCCTCAGTCACGATGTACTCGTCTGACCAGTGAAGACTGGCAAACTCCCAGCACCTCTGCCAGCAAGTGAGCTCTCCTAGTGCATGTGTGCGGGCCCTTGAGGCGCCCACAACCCAACCCAAGGAGGCTGCACACCCCTTCCTCAATGCCAGGCACTCATCCTGCACCCATGAAGCCAGCCCTGGGTCATGTCCTTGTAACACAGCTCTTAGCATTTAGGCTGCATTCAATACATTAACTCAGTCTCTCACTTTGCCAAAGGATTTTGTGAAGATGACAGGAAATAATATGCAGAAAATGTCCTTTGCAATTTGTACTCAATGATATAAACTAATGCTTTAAAAAAAAATTCTGGAAATGGGCAGCATGTTTTTTCTACTTAGCAAGGCAGTACCAGAGAAAACTGGCAGTAGGACAAAGCTGTGTTTTTCTCTTTCAGACAGTTATAAAGTCTTTTGCGGCACTGAATACATTCATTTTCATCTTTTCCTTTCACCTTCATGGCTACCAAATGAGGTAAATGAGATATTCAATCAATTATGCAGGCACTGATAATACACATGGTATCACAAAGCTCCTTTTGTTTGTTTGTTTTGTAACATGCTAGGCAAGCATTCTACCAGAGCTACATCCTCAGCCCTCTTTTATTTTACTTTGACACAGTGTCTTGCTAAATTGCCCAGGCTGGTCCCAAACTTGAAATCTACCTACCTCAGCCTCCTCAGGTTCCTTTAATTTATTATGTGCAATGTTATGGCAGCATATCATTACCAGTAAGGATTTAGACATCTGCATGTGTTCTTTCTATGGCTAAAAATTTGAAAATTAAAACATAAACTCAAGGAGGGGAAGCGTCAAAACCCCTTTGCTTGTATATACTTCAAGACATTGTATTGCACATGATAAGTACACGCAACTTTATGTCAATTAATAAATAAACTGTTCACATAATCAGTAACATTACCTGCTTTAGGACCTGCTTTTTCATTACAAAGTTGCAGGAAGAATGCAAATATGATGGAAACTTCTTAGAGACAAGGAGTACTTGTGCCCTGCTCATGCTTGTTCCACTGGGGCGGGGGCCTCCAATCCTGAGGAATAAATGCATCACCCAGGAATCCAGGGAAGATACCCACTGCTGAGTCCCACTCCCTAGAGCTGCTGCTTCAGCTGATCTGAAGGTGAAGCCAAGGAATCAGAAATCCCTGATGGCTCTGGTGCTGCTATTCACAGTTCCCACTCTAGGGAACTGCATAGGCCAATGTCAGAATCGAGGATGCCAAGATCACACACATTTGCTGAATGGGTCAGTGAATGGGTGGAGAACAGTCTCCGCAATTGTGACACCATGCTTATGGAATCTCCCTCAAATGTACAGGGAGTACGGTATTAAAGAAGCTAATTTATAAGTTTTTTTTCCTAAAACATCATGAAGACTAAACAAGATAGGGGAAATTTTTATTTCCCAAACTCTGCTGATGGCCTGTGATTGTCCCAGTTTCTTTGATTTATTTGTGTGGGTGGAGAAGGGAGGCCAAAGGTCCTGCCAAGGTGGCTTTCAGTGGGGAGCTTAGGCTTGTTTATGTAAGATCGAGTGTGAGCAGAAAACTGCTCAAGAGAGGAAGGACAGGCTGAACACCAGCACCAGCCTTTCTCCTAGTCCCTGCCCCAGACAGTGTCCAGGCTTCTCTGTCAGTGCAGAGAAGGAATATAATTAGTCTGCCTCCAACACTCTCGTATCTTGGTTTAGCTCTGCCTGATGGTTGGTAGCACAGGTGCTTGGTGGTTGGCACCAAGGCAAACAACAAGCAAACAGAATGCTTCGAATATTAGAGCTGGAATGGCTCTTAGAGTTTAACTAAATTAATTCATGCCACTGCTCATTATTGGGAGAGCCAGACCTGAGCCAGGGTTGCTGGATTTCTATCCCAGCCCTTAACTGATGATTCCATGCGTGATGAGGTGACCTTGGGCAAGTCAGTTTGTTTCTGTATGGTTCAGATGCTCCATCTGTAAAATGGGTATAATCATCCATCTTGTAGCACTGTCATGAGGAATAAAAACAGCTTTGTATGCAGAACACATAAAGAATGAAGTAGAACGGTAGAATAATGCTATGGTCAGAATGTTTGTTTCCCCCCTCCCTTCTACACAGGAGGACGCAGCTAGAAGGCACAGTTTTCAGTGTGCAGATCAGTGGCATTAAGTACTTCATCGTGTTGTGCAACCGTCACCTCTGTGCCTTTCCAGAACTTTTTCATCATCTCAAACAGAAACTCTGGACTTTATTTTACTGCTTTGCTAGCCTCATATTTACCCTGTTAGTGAGGCCGGGATTCCTGCCCTAGGGTTCGGCGGATGGCTGAACAAATGAACAGGTGTCTCTGGAAGGATAAACTTGAAGCAATTTATCAGTCACATACACTCACATCCTGGGAGAGAAGGACACCACACGCCACCCCAGGCTGCGCTCAAGAAGGAAGTGAAGAACCAGGCAGTGGGAGGCAAGCTTTGTAGCATCATGAGGATGAAACCACTCCCAAAGAACAGCGTGATTGGCTTGTTTGATAATTCCAAGGGCTGGCAGGGAACTACAGCCCACTGTTCAGGGATCGGCAGGAGTGGCACCTGTTCCTCTGGATAAGGAGGCGACCTCATCCACTGGAGCAGGGTGGGAAGGGCAACAGGAAGTTAGCTCAGTCAGCATCCTAATTTCACCTGATGTCAAGGCATTACATGGCACTGGGCCTTAAATTTAGGGCTTCCATGTTTCCTTTCCATGTTCCCTTTCTCTTTCTGGCATTTATCATATTTTGCTACTTATCTATTCCCACTAAAAGGCCACCGGGGAAAGTATTTTTGCTTATTTGTCTGCTGCTTTATCTTCAGTGCCCAGAAGAAAACCCCAAATCTTGACACAACCCAATGTTTTCACTCTCCTTTCTACTAATTAAACTGTAAAGGAAGATAATGAAAAGAATTAAAATTGTTGAAAATAATTAAGTCTCAAGTTAAGATAGAAGTTAATGACAGTATTCAATAGCTTTTTAAAGATTTTTATCTTTTCTTTTTTTAAAAGGATCTCCCAGGAGACAGGTAAGATGTGCTGTTTGAAGTTTATCAATAGAAAAATATAATTATCAAAGTCACAAGGTGAGTTACATAAGAATACAAACTGTCCCTGAGTATCACGTAGTTAGTGAACTGACCTCAGTCTCACAAATAGACAGAACACACAATATTTACTCCAAAAGGTAATCTTATTTCAACATTTAAAAATAAACTTTAACAAAAGTAATGATCAAATGCAGGAGGCATTATCAACTGCCTAAATGCTAGTCTTTTTTTTTTTTTTTTTTTAATTCTCCCACTTAGCCTACAGACACGCGTGCAAGGAGCTGGCCATGACTAAGAACTGAGTCTGGATTATAGATCCTAATTAACCACAAAAACATTTTATGACTTATGGCCAGGCAGTTAGCTTTTGTATACTTCAATTGCCTAATCTGTAAAATGCGGCAATAAAAATTACCCTGTCCATATTTTACATGTTATTAAATATCACTAAATAGAAGATGTAAAGGTGCTCTGGACATCAAAGGAACATTAATGCTGCCAGATTATTACAGGACAGGATACCATTTACTCTTCCACAACCCCAAAGGCCTATTTCACAACTTCCCGCTTTTTCTCAAGCCCCCAGTTCCGCCTCTCCTACCCTTACATTCAACTGCTGACTTTCTACACTGGCCCTGAGGATTTTGAGGCACTCAGAAAAGAACTCCCTCAGATTCGTACCACTGTCACCACCCATCTCTGACATCTGGATTCACACACTCTGCTACTGTGGCTGCTCTTATCTAGAAACAATTTCTGGTTTCATTGATATTTAAATTTTTTTCACTTTTAACTTTTTATTTGTGCATCAATCTATAATTTGGGTTTATTTGCTCTTCTTTGTGTAGCTCCTTAAAGTGGAAGCTTAAATAATTTCACCTTTTTTGTTCTCTACTAGAAGCATTAAAGCTATAAATGTTCCTTCTATGTACTACTTTAGCTACATCTCACAAATTTTCATATATAATGATTTTATTATATATTAATTATGTAACTTTATCATTTAGTTCAGAGTATTTTAAAAATTTCCTTGTGATTTCTTCTTTGGCTACTGTGTTATTTAGAAGTAAATTGTTTGATTTCCAAATATCTAGGGAGTTCCACTGTCTTTTAATTACTCATTTTTAATTTAAATCCAGATATCTGGTCAGAGAATATACTCTATATAATTTCAATCTTCTGAAATTTACTGAGTCCTGTTTTATGGCTAAATGTATGGTCTGCTTCATGAATATTCAGTGTATACTACAAAATAATATATTTTCTGCTGTCATTAAGTGATGGATTCTATAAATGTCAATTAAAATGAGCTAGTTTATAATGGAGTTCAAGTCTCCTGTGTCCTTACTGACTTTCTGTCTACTCATTCTAAGGTTATCAAGAGCAGTGTGGAAGTTTCTAGCTACAACTGAGAATTTCTTTATCTTTCCAGTTCCTAAAATTTTTGCTTTGTGTATTTTGAAACTGTTTTTAGATACATACACGTTTATGATTATTTATTGTGATCTTGACCGACTGGATTATTTATCATTCTGAGACTGTCCTTTTTATGCTGAAGTCCACTTTCTATAACATTAACATAGCCATGTCCAGCTTTTTTATGATTAGCATTATCTCAGTATGGTTTTTTTCATCCCTTTACTTTTAATCTGTATTTTTATATATAAAATGCATTTCTTACAGACAGCATATCTTGTTTTTCACTCTGTCATTTTATTGGAGTGCTAAGGCCATTTACATTTGATGTCATTGTCAATATGTGCAATTTAGGTCTACCATCTTAATATTTGTTTTCTATTTGTTTCATCTGTTCTTTGTTTTTTGTTTTTTCCTTCTTCAGGATTAACTTAATGATTTTTAACTCTTATCTCTTCTACTGAGTATTACTTAAATGCCTTTGGGGTTTTAAAAAATTTTCTAGGGTTTATAGTAATATATCATTTCATACATATGTAAGAAACTTACAATAATGTACTTTCAACTTCCTCTTCTGTACTTTGGACTACTATTTCATACATTTTATTTCTATATGTTATAAACCTAACAACACATTTTTATATTTCTTTTAAGCAATTATATTTTGATAAAAAATTGAAAACTAAAGTCTTTTATACTTATCTATATTTTTACTATTTTTTATATTCTTTTTTCCTTTGTATGGATCTAAGTCTCCACTTCCAGTGATTTTCCTTCAGCCTAAACACTGTTTAATATTTATTATGGTAAAAATCCCTGTCAACAAAATTTTTTAACTTTTGCTTGTCTGTAAGTGTTTTAAACTTTTGTTTTATTTTTAAATGACATTTTTTCTGGATATAGAATTCAAGGTAATGTTTTTTTTCCCTAGCATTCTGAAGATGCCACCACATCTTCTAATTTACACTTTTTCTGATGAAGCATCTGCTTGAGTTCTTATGTCTGTGCTTCTGTATGCAATGTCTTTTCTCTAGTTATTTTTGTACATTTCTCTGTATCAATATGTTTTCTTTTTTTCTTTTGGTGGGTACCGGGGGTCGATCTCAGGACCTCGCGCACCAGCAGGCGCCCGTGCCACTGAGCGATATCACCGGCCCTTTTTTCGTATGTGGGTTCCGGGAGTCGAACTCAGGCCCTCGAGCTTGCCAGGCAGGCGCTTACGCCGCTGAGCCATCTCACTGGCCCTGTATCAGTATGTTTTCAGTCTTTGACTATGATGTGCCTTACCCTGATTTTCTTGTATTTATCCTGCTTATGGTTAGTTGAGCTCCTTGGATCTGTGGGTTCATCTTTTGTGTTAAATTTGGGAACAATTTCAATCGCTATTTCTTCAAATATTTTTCATCTCTCCTCCTCTCTAGGACTTTAATTAAAATACACCACACTATTTAATATTGCCACACAGGTCATCGAGGCTCTGTTAGGGTGGCGGTTTTCCTCCCAGGATTTATCTTCTCTCTTTGCTCTTGTTTGGATAGTTTCCATTGATATGTTTTCGTGTTAACTGATCTTTTAGGAATACAGTCTAATCTGCTATTAAATTTATCTAGTGAATATTTCATTTCAAATATTATGCCTATTCATGTTTTTCTTTAATCCTTAAACTGTCATAAGAATTATTTTAATGTCTTTGTCTACTAACACCATCATTTCTGTCATTTTTGGGTATAATTATATCGAATAGTTTTTCTCCTAGTATTGGTCACATTTTCTTGTTTCTTTGCATATCTAATGATTTTTTATTAGATGTTGTGTTTGTTGAAAGACTAGATTTTGTTGTCTCCCTTCAAAGAGTGTTGAAGTTTACCTTGTCAGGCAGTAAAGTTACCTGCTTGATCTCTTTTCATCAAGCATTTAAGAACAGCTAGGACAACCTTTACGACCATACTAAGGTGTGACCTTTCTCATTCTACATTGAATGCTCTGAGAACTCACGCATCTCGCAACCTGGTGTGAGCTCTGAGAATTGTCCAGTTCCTAGCTCCTTCATATGCCTCATTTTGCAGTGTTAGGGAGGTTGATAGTTTAATATTCAACCAAAGATTCTAGGGTTCTCCTATGCAAGTTCGTGACACCCTTTATCTTCATGGTGCCCTCCTCTTTAATAATCCATCAAAATCCAGATGATTTGGCTTCTTCAGACTCTAATTTCCATCTCAACACAAGAAGATTTCTTTGTTCTGCCTGAGTTCCACTTTGTCTCACACACCTGAAAGGAGCTCTGCACAGAAACCTGAGTGATTGTAGGATTCGTTTATTTATTTCTCTTCCCTTCGACATTAAATTCTTTTCCAGTTTTCTAGTTGTTTATGGCCATGTGCAATACCAATTACTCCTGCATGGGCAGAAAGGATTCTTTTTTAGGCAACTACCTGAAGCTGTCTAAAATTAAAATTTCTGTTTTTATACCAGACCCTGTCTTTCTCACCTATTGAAGGACATCTTTCTGGTAATGCTTTCTTGTCTCTCCTCATTCATTTCAGTCCAGTTACGCAGGTCTTCCTCCTGTTCCTCAGATTCAACCCTCCTTGCTACTGTGTGAGTTACCTGAGATGAGAGTCTTCCTGTGTTTCATTCTCTATTACACACCAAACTCACATAACAGAACCTGCCATAATAGCATACTTCTCAGTAAGTGTTTGCTGAGTGAATGGATGAGTAAACGAACACTTAATTACTAGAAATCACCCAAAAATAGTGAAAAAAAGGTATACTTTCTCATCTCTTTGACTCTAGAGCAGAGGTGGGCAAAGTGTAACCCGTAGGTCAAAATCTAGGCTATTACTCTGTGTTGTAAATCAAGTTTTATTGTAATCACAGCAAAGCCCTTCTGTTTGCATATTGCCTGTGGCTGCTTTCACAGTCACTGAACTACAACAGCAGAGTTGAGTAATGGCTCTAGACAGCACGTAGTTCCACAAAGCCTAAAATATTTACATTTTAATCTTTATAGTAAAGGTTTGCCGACGATCTAGAGGAGAAGGTTGAAGGGAGAATTCAGCTCCTCCTTGCTGCTCACACAAAACTCCAGCCACCAAACTCAGTCTGAAACCTGCCTACGTGAAACAGTCACTCAGTGTCATACAGAAGTATGTTGATGCACTATAATAAGTCAGCCTTAAAAGAAAATAGGAAAATAGTTTATTCTTGGCCCCATATGAGTGACCATGGTGCAGAAACATAGATTCAAGTTATCCTGAATGACATGTTTTACTACTGTGGGAAGGGTTAATGAACTTTTTAACAACAGAACAAATAAAGTCATAAATCAATACATTCAATAAATACATTTGTGGGGGCCTAACATAGATGGGTAAAGCAGGGTAAATCTTACCACTGGACTAAGATGGTACCTTTCTGCATTCTTATTAAGATTGGTCCAGTCAGGAATCTGTTTTTTTACTTAACTGATCAGAAGTTGTTATCCTCTAAATGCCTGGAAGAGGCCTTTATTTAAAGCTTCCCAGTGCCTTATTACATAAACAGGCTGTGTTTTATCTCCTTTTGGGAGGAAGAAGTTGACCCTGTCTGGTACTTCCTTTAAGAGTTCCATTGTAATATAATTTCTTCAGAAATGCTTAATTTCACAAGTGCAATACCCTCACCCTGGTGGAAGCATTAATCTAGAAATGTTCCCATCCACGCACAAGTGGGGCTCTACTCTGTGGGCTATGTCTGCCTACACACGTCCCCAGTGGGGAGATGGGGGAAGTCAGGTCTATTATTTTACTTCTACATCCATTAGTCTCTCAAGACTTGTACATTTCTCCCCAACTACTTATTCTTAATCATGTTGCCACAAAAAAGTCCATTTGTATCATATTCTTTTCACTAAATGACACATCTCATTTCTTTAAAATAGTCTGTCCTCATCCACCTCGAAGACAGGGCTTCTCAGAACACTGCCTTGCAGGGTGGGTGAGTTGGTGCAGCAGTCACTTTTCAAGGATGCTAGATACAACCTGAGATTGAAAGCACCATGAGGTTGGCTGTGGGACCCCTCTTGAATAAGCCCATGGTTGTCAAGTGGTCCTTGGCTGGAGGGCTTTCCTAGGAAGTTGGTATGGCCATCAGAATGACTCAGAGTCCAGGCTGTTCTGGGCCTGTCCTAGTGCTACCAAACCCAACTCAATTGTCTGCCTGCCACTTTAAAGCCAATAGTCATGAGGTGAGAGTTACTGGGAAGAAAATCGGGTTTATTCAAGGGCTGGCACCCTGAGAAGTTGGAGAAGCTATTGTACCCCCTCCACCTGAAAGACCATCTCGGGGAACTCAGGTACATGAAAGAGCTTACTAAGGAGTGAGAGGAGGTACGACCTGACAGTGGACAGAAAGGCTGTGTGCTGAGCTGGACCTTGTCATCCAGAGCACGTGTCTCCTTTTCTTTTTTTTCCCCTGGCTGGAACTTTCACAACCAACACTAACCTGCTGGGGCTAGTGTCCGTAATTTTTTAAACAAACATTGCTTTTCTGAAAGCTAAGCCTCAGAGTGATTTACATGCTTTGGCTATGTTGATGCACAGGACTAGAATAAGGAGGAATGTTACATATTCTGATGTTATCTGAAAGTCTCTGGGTTTTGTAAATCTAAAGGAAGATTATTTATTTAGCAGTTAACATTTTAATCATGTAAATATGACCTTTTTGTTTTGCAATGTAGAATGCTAGGCATAGGAAAGGGAAGTCAAAGAACAACTTGCAAAGGGGTGGCCACTGTTATACCAGCCTTCCTCAGGTCTCCTTGGACCTAAAGATTCTGTATAAAAGAACTGCCCTTAAGCCACGCAAAGTCGAGATTTACACCCTGGTAATAGCTAGAAGCAGCCTAACCTCATGAGTTCCTTGTGACCCTGCACACGCAAGATGTGTTTTGCTGCCTTTGCTTTATCCCTAGGGAAAAACAGTCTTCTTTCTCCACCTCTTGGCAAAATTCTCTCTCTGATCATGTGTCCATGAGATTGGGATCTTCCCTTAAAGAGAAAGAAATAAAATTTTGTAATAAAAGAAAGCTGGAGAGGATTGGTCTAGCGGTTCCCCAAAAGTTGTCCCCAACCTTTGTAAAGCAAAAACAAGACCTACATGCAAGACAAGGATCTTAATTTACATATGAATTTTCCCTGATTGCCAAGCTAGATAATCACTGAACATGCCAGATTAAAACTGACTGAGGAACAGTGAAAGTGTTTGCATACCAGAGAAGAAAGAAAAAACTTGAATGCGGGGTCAACCTTAGCAACAGATTCCTGATCTTGGGTGAAACTGGCATCCTGGGTGGTTATAGAATTTATAATCTTAGGATTTGGGTATAACTTCACCCAATGCCAAAAAGTTGGGTTGGATAAACCTCTAAACTTCTGACTACATGTTTGTATGAACAGTTAAAGTACAGTTGCTCCCCAAACCTACAGGTTCTGCATCCACGGATTCAATTAACCATGAATGAACAATATTTGAAAAAAGTTGTGCCTGTACTGAACATGTACAGACTTTCTTCTTGCCATTGTTCTCTAAACAATGCTATATAGCAACTACTTACATGGTATTTTTATTGTAATAAGGTAGTATAAAGTAATATAGAGACAACTTAAAGTATAAGGGGAGGATGTGCATAGGATATAATCACATTTTGTATATATGTTAGTATGCCATTTGTGTAAGTGATTTGAATACTTTGGTATTCACAGGGGGTCCTGGAACCAATCTCTCATGGATACTGAGGGATAATGGACAATTTAAGAGTAAATTTAAGGAGAAAAAAGAGGTAGAGGGCTGTGGCGCAATCTCTGGTCTCCAGCCATCCAGCCTACTGCTCTGGAGTTTAAGTCTCCTAAGGCTATTAATCAAGACAGGGGCTTCTTAGTGCGGACACTGTCATTGTTATGAAATCAGTGCTCACAACAAGACTGCTTGTCTTCTAAGGAATGCTGGGAACCAGAAAAGCATCAACAGAATATTTTGAAAGGGTCTGGGACTAGACCTTTGCGAGGCGGAGTCTCTTTCTCCAAGCTCGGGTGAAAGGAGATGAGCAAGGAGACTGCTCAGGGGATGAAGGTTCTTGATCTGGAAGTCAAGAAAATAAGCCTGGAAGTTTATGGCCAGTTTCCAGTCTCCCCCAAGAAGGAAATAAGAGTTCATAATCACTTGCATACTTGCACACTTGCATATTTGCACACTTAGGCTTAATATACATAAAACAATAGAGCTAAGTGTTGCAGAGTAAGACTTCAAGCTCTGTGGAACAAGAAAATACAAGAGATCTACAGGGAACACTCATAGTGATATACTGGTAACTGTTCAGATAAACCGTTGAAGTACTAGTTCCTTTTGATCTTGGGGAAAACACTGATGCATGAAGTCATCTCCTTCAAGAAACCTAAGATCTGCACATGATTAGCAAATGTACCCCTGCAGAGTGGGATTGTGACAGCCTCTACTGCCTGGTGGGGGTGTTCACCCTTCCTGGAAGGCTGCCTGCCCCGGAAGAAACCACCAGTGTGCAATATCAGCATTTTAAAGGAACTCTGGCCTCTCCTAAAGCCACCCCTACCTGTAGCATCACCTGATTCTGTACTACACGGTGCATGGCATCCAGCCCAGCCAGCAGCACATTCTCCAGGGAAATCTAGTCCCTTCCCTGAAGCCAGAACAGTCCGTCTCCAGGACTTCTGGCAGACTGTAGCTTGGGGCCATGGCCATGTACTAATGCCCTTCTCTCTGACTTCTGTAGTTTTGAGGGGACTTGGAACAGCACAGGTTCTGTGAGAGGAGAAGGAAGAGGGTGTGGCCTGGGGCGTGCTCTCTTAAACCAGTCTCCCCACCTTAACCAGTACTGCTGGCTGCCTCTGAAATTTAACTGGTAATAAACTCACCTCATTACCATAAGTATTACCTTCTGAAAAGTGGCATTGGTAGGCTCACCTGAGGAACGTGTATTCCTCCAACTAATCTGACTTGTACCTACTTGATGTCTGTTTTTATTGCAAAATACTCTCCCCTCCTTCCAATTATTAGAGACAGCCTCTATCTGAGCCATCTGGAGGGATGGCCTCCTTCTCAAATCATCTGTCACCTGATAAGGACGCCAGGGTGTTCAACTGAACTAAATTTGGCCTGATGGTGCCTCCTTATGCTAAATCTCTACTTAGAAACTAAAGGCAATTTAGCAGCTAAACACACTGACAGCTGAATTTAGGAGTCTATTTTGCAACAACTAGCTGAGTCTTGACCAATCACAGCAGCCAAGCTTCAGCCAATCACAGACTGCCAACCGATCAGACCATGTTCCCAGGAGGCAAATGCACAGCTGTCACCAGTCAAGCTGTCTCTGCCCTGACCTCCAGCTGCTGTCCCTAAGTGCTGCCTGCCCACAAAACTTGTGGCACTCTCTAAGCTCCTTTCATTCTGAGGGCTGCCTGATCTGCCAATCATTCTTTGCTCAACCCTGTTAAATTTAATTTGTGGAACATTTTTCCTTTAACAGGGTGAGGCACCTTGTCTGTGAGTCCCCCACCACACCACCTGTTGGGTGTGTGTCTGAGTCTCCCCTGGCCCCGGCCCCTCACTTCTGCCTTTTCCGTGGCACCCCCGGTGTGCCTTCCCTGCAGCACCTGGAGCAGCCTGGCTTCAGACTGCTGTCCGAGTTGGGCCCACTGAGCTGCCCTGGTGTCCACTCTGAGGTCTCCTCAAGGAGGAGCCTGCCAACAATGCTGAGTGGGTGCAGTTCCCAGACGTGGGTGAGGGCAGGCAGGGACCAGCAGCTGTTCAGAGCTAGGGAAAGGAGAGGCCTCTTTTTGTCTCCTCATCCAGGATGGAATGTGGTTATCCTGTCCCAGATTCAAAAGAATTAAGGTACCTTTGAGATGGGAAGAGCCTGTGTTTTAAGAATGAAAGAACCGATATGCTAATTATCCTGATTTGAACATACACACTGTATATAGGGGTCAAAATCTCACACTGTACCCCATGAATACACGCCATTACTATATGTCAATGAAAACATTTTTAAATTGGAAAAAATAAAATTGGGGGGAATGAAGAAACCGAAGCCCACAGCTGAGATCAAAGAGCAGAACTTCACTGCCACAAACTTTCCACTGCATCAAGTTGCCTCAAATTGTTCTAGTCAACTAATCTCTTCATTCTAAACTTTCTTGTGTGTGTGGTACTAGGGATAGAACCACAAAGGTACTCTACCACTGAGCTATACCTCCAGGACCCCTCCCTTTTTATTTTGAGACAGAGTCTCACAAATTTGCACTGGTGGGACTCAAATTTATGATCCTCCTGCCTCAGCCCCCCAGAGTGTTGACATTACAATAGTGTACCCCCACACCTGGTTCATTCTAAATATTTTAGGCTCAAAAAACTCAAGATTATAGGAGGGAGAAAAACGTTCCAACTCTAGAAAGGGAAGGGGTCAGAGAGAAGGGAGTGGTTCCTTCCCATCAGAGGCTGACCCACAAATGGCTCTTCTGCAGTCATCCTTTGTGCTCAGCCCCAGCTCGCACAGTACCTCACACCCATGGTCCCAACATGCAAGCCCGGGAGCTTCTCTAGGGTATCAGCTGCTGTCCAGCAGGAAGTGGAGGGCCCATAGCTGGTGAGAAGCTTACTTCAGTATTAAGGGCTCCTCAGTGGTGTTTCGTGTCTGTTTCCTGGGGACTGACCTGCATAACCTTGGGTATCTCTGAATTTTTTAGTTCCTTATTCCTTATGTGACTTGTGGCCGGTGGTTTGTATTAGCTTGGCCGTGCGTTCTCTGGACTCCTTATTACTCAACAGAATGATGCCACTGACCCTCTGAGCTCGTGTGTGTCTCTGCCCTCACACTGCTGAATATTCACCCTCTGACTCCCTGCTTTGGGTCCTCCTCAGGCTTGTTCCTCACCTGGGTCTCTGTCCTTCACTGCTCTTCCTGCCCTGCCAACTTGCTGAAACCTGGCTAATTAATCCCTGTGCAGGTTTAAACCACCCTGAACTCAAATACATAGGCCTGAGAAGAGAATTCGTGACTGTTTTAGCTATGAGTATCACACTTTATGGAACCATGGTGCCAGTTTGCCTAAAACTTTTCATTTCATTTGATATGTGAAATGAAAACTTTCCAAACAAACACACTAGGAAGTGTTCAAATTTTTTTTTTTTTTTAAAGCCTGGAAATATTAAAAGTTAGATTTAGAAGGAACATTACAATTACTTTAGTCTAGCCTTTCCCAAAATGAGAAAGTCCTGGGTTAATGAAACCTCTCAAACTTTGACTCCAAATTTACCACGCTAATTTGAACACAGAACCTTTCTCTTTGACATGTGTGAACCCTATGGATCTAGGATTCTCTGCATGATTCTGCACTCTGTAGGAGGTCTCTGAAGTAAGTCCAAACTTTAATTTTGCCGAGTAGGGGACACAGGTTTGATGAGGTTTGAGAGACATGTTCAATGTCACACAAGCCAGTACTGGACAGGACGGTGTCTGGAACAGGACTTCTGAATTCCCATTCCTGCTCTTTGCACTCAAATCTCATTGATTCTGTTCTAGCAAATCAATTCTTCTGGAAATTCCTCAAGACATCAAGCATTCCCAGTGCTCTTGAACTTGATTTCAAGGAACAAAATTGTATTCACACGATGCCTTTGAAATGTACCTTTTGCATGAAGTGAGAGTAAAGCTTGCTTTTTTATTTATAATCACTACAAACCAGACTGGCTTTTTTCCCTCAGCCTAGGGACAATTTGGCAACAGTGATATCAGTAATTTAAGACAGCAGGCAGCTGTCTTGATGGTTTCCATTTTCAGGCTGCTGAGGCAGGGGATGAGCCTGGTAGCTCTTTGTGATCTTTCTTAGTTTCATTGGTCTGGGATAGCACGAATATGAAATAGGGAAACCAAAGTAATGCTTCTTCAAGCTGAGATTTCTTTTTTCAAATCTATCCTAATAGTAAATGCAAATTAAATCAGTAAGATGTCATTTTACATTTACCTAAAAACAAAACAAAACCTGACATTACACAAGTGCCAGCAAGGATGAGAAGCAACTAATGAAAGCCCTCATGAATTGCTGCTGGGAATATGAGTGGTGCAGCCACTCCAGAAAACAGGGTAGAATTTTCTTTAAAAGATAAACACTCACTTATCATATGACTCAGACTTTCCTTTCCTAGGTATTACTCAAAAGAAATGAAAACATGTTCACGTAAAAACATGTATGTAAATATTATAGAAGTTCTGCTCATTATTGCCAAACACTGGAAATGATTCAAATGGCCATCGACAGACAAATGGATAAATGAACTGGAAAAATGTATTCAATGTACATCTCAGTAATGAAGAGGAATGACTATGGATCCCATAACAACTTCTCCAGGGCTTTGTTCTTAGTGAAAAAAATTAATCTCAAAAGTCTCATACGGTATGATTCCATTTATAAAACATTTGTGAAATGATAGAAGTATAGAGATGGGTAACAGATTAGTGGCTGCCAAGAGTTTAGGCAAGGTGAAGAGGGGAAGGAGTAGGGGGTGAACATAAAGCAGTTACACTCAACAGATCCTTGCGGTGATGGAAACGTTCTGCACTGAACCACTGAGATGGTGGCTGCATGTGGTAAAATGACCAACAGGAAATCAATGACAATTTCCTGTTTCTGATATATTATCATTATGTAAGATGTAACCATTGAAGGAAATTACTGCTGAAAGGCACAGGGACCACTTGGCACTGTCTTTGCATTTTCCTATGGTTCTATAATGTTTTTAAGAATAAAACAAAAGTTTATACAGTATATATCATATAAAATATATTACACATATATACCTATAGATACACGTAAACACCCATGCATGCATACACATATGACCTACGCAATAATATGAATGAGTCTTAAATATGTTAAGGTAAGTGAAAGAAGCAAGGCATGAAAGTCTCCAATATGAATGATTTTACTTATATGACGTTCTGAAAAAAGCAAAATCACGAGGATACAGAACAAATCAGTGGTTTCCAGAGATTACAGGTGGGGCAGCATGAGGAGTTTAGAACAATGAAACTGTTCCGTATCCGGATTGTGTAGTGGTGACTGTGAAATCTGCATGGGTGGTAAAATTCACAGAAATTTGTGTTAAAGTTCAAAAAGAGTGAATTTTATCATACATAAATTTTAAAATAAACTTTAAAAAATGGACTGATAGTCATGCACAGAGCATCCCAATGCCTTTGCAAGAAGCCTCATTGTAATTAGCTTAATTAGCATAAACTACACATTTGGTTTCACAATTTTAATACTCCTAATAATGATATTTGAAGGAAAAAATTCCCTGAGGCTGTGTGACCAAGCAAATGATTATCTTTACATATAAATCTTTTCATATTTTGGATTTCAGAAGTACAAGTGAGAAGCTTTGTTGGTGTTTGGTTTCTTGAAAAGCCAACTTACATTAGAGCTGGGTGGTTACCAAAGCTGGAATAATTATACCATGGAATTAAAGTCTGAACAGAGTATGAGAAAGCTAGATTAATACCAAAATGGGCAGTGGGGAGCTTACGAATTAACTGCATTACTTGAATTCACTCCTTGTTTCTGGAAATGTTTTCAGGTACCTGTCACAGAGACTCAGGTGTACAGATGCCTTATTGGGTGGCTGATTCTTGGAACTCACATGGAGTTTTGGAATGCAATTTCTTCTCTATGCCACCTGCTCCTGCATGTCTTTTAGCAGTTTTATTTAGTCACTCCTCAGCTTCTATGAATTCTTTCTCCCCTGAGCACGCCAACAATAGGATGAAAGTGGAGTCTATGCAACCCTAAATCAACCTCACTGACTTGAATTTACCAAGTTGCTGTTCTCACTTAACATTTCCTTTGTTATTTTTGGCTTGCCTCTAGGTCAGAAAATTTAAACTCTGAAGTTGTAAGTATTCTGTCTTTAAGAGAAATCAGCTCATTATTAGACACTCATTTAAGTGTCTAATCACCTTTTTCTTGTACTTTTTGTACTCAAGACAAGGAACTTTAGAATACAAAACTTCTTCCTCAACATCATTGCATATAAACATTTAAAACTGAAACCACAGGTTATGTGTCATTTTATCAGGAATAATGGGAGAAAACCTGTATGTGCCTTGTGTCCTCTCCTGCTTTGGGAATGTCCTTCTTAGCGCTTCCTCTGGGTGTCCATCACAGAACTGTGCTGAGCTTTATTCCAACTTAAAAACCAAACCCCATGACTCTGAGCTCTAAGTGCTTCAAGCAATGCTGATTGGAATCATATAAAATGGTATAAAATATTTATCGCTTCATTTTGTTTACTAGCTCAGAGATGCATGTAATGTGGACTTTTGCAATTTATTTATATTTTTGCCCTCAACTTTTTAAAAGTAAATAAGCACAAATATGAAGAATCAAATTGTTCCACAGTGCTGCTGGGACAATAGTAGTTACCCCAGTCTTTTCTCCAGATGAACCACTTTCCAGCATCTAAGCTGATGCTTTTGGTATTAACTTCTGCATCTCTCAATAAAACACTTGCAGTGTTGTCCTTGATTCTTTACCTTTACGCATTATCTATTGATGTGTCACTTTGCAAGTGAAAGATACACTCATGAGCATCATATAGTCTTCCCATCTGACCCTTCTCATATGGTCGTATCATCATTTTTTGTTAGATCTTTACTTGATGCTTATATTATTATGACCACGTAAATGCAACTTTGACTAAGCCATGTAGTAAACTATAATGGTTTTTCCTATCCCAAACAACTTTTTGTATCCCTAGATAATAATTTTATTGTTCTTATTGGTGCTCATCACTAATTCAAACACAAACCCATTCTATTATAGAAACAGCTTTTCAAGACATTAAGAACATCACATATTTAACAATTTAAGCCTCTTGAAAAAGTCACTCCCAGATTTTTAGTAGCTTCCTGATAAACGCACATGAGAAATGCAATTTTTGAAGCATTGACTTTTAAAATGTCCTTATTCAATCATTGTACTATGATTATGTACATTATACTAATCATTATACTAATTGATTATGTACAGAATTTTTAGATGGAAATCACTTTTCTTCAAAGTTTTGAAGGCATTGCTTTATTGTCTTCTAATCTCTAATTATCTTCTAATCTTCTGTTACTGTTAAGAAGCTTTGTGACATTCCAACCTGATCCCTTGTATCATTTAATCTCCTGAGATCTTTTATCCCCAGAGTTCTGGTTTCACAATGGCATGCTTTGATTTGTATCTGTTTTTATCCACTAAATATCAGTCTGGAAATTTCTATCATTCTGGTCTGGAGAATTGTTCAAATTATATTGATAATGACTTCTTCCCTCCCTTTTTCTATTCTCTCTTTTTTCCCTCTTTCTGAATTGCCTATTATTTAGACATTGGGCCTCCTGGACTAGTTTTCTAATTTCTAATTTTTCATTTTACATCTTTTTTTACTTTTTGCTCTACCTTTTTGAAAGATGTGTCAGTTTTCCATTGTTGTGACAAATACTGGAGACAAATCAATTTAAAGGGAGAAAAGATTTATTTTGGCTCATGGTTTCAGTCTATGGTGGGTTGGCTCTGCTGCCTTTCAAACTGTAATGAAGCAGTAACTTATGGCAAGGAGCAGGTGGAAGAGGAGATTTGTTCTCCTCATGGTGGTCAGGAAGCGAAGAAGAAGCCAGGTATAGTGGTACATGCCGGTAATCCTAGAACTCTGGAAGTCTCAGGTAGGAGGATCATAAATTCAAGCCCAACCTGGGCAATTTAGTGACTTAGAGAGACCCTGTCTCAAAATAAAAAATAAAAAATTGACTGGCGATGTAGCTCATTATGAAGGCCCTAGCTTCAATCCCCAATACCACAGAAAAAGAAAGAAGAGAGAAAGAAACAAGAGAAAGAAAGAAAGAAAGAAAGAAAGAAAGAAAGAAAGAAAGAAAAGAAAGAGAAAGAAATAAAAAGAAGAAAGAGAAAGAAAAAGAAAGAAAGAAAGAAAGAAAGAAAGAAAGAAAGAAAGAAAGAAAGAAAGAAAGAAAGAGAAAAGAAAAAAAGGAGGGTGCTGTGGTCCCAATATCCCTTTCGAGGGCATGGCCCCAATCACCTAACTTCCTTCCATTAGTCCCACATCTTAAAGGTTCCACCATCTCCCAACAGTACCACAGGCTGAGGATCATACCTTTAATACATGGTCTTTGAAGGACATTTAAGATCCAAACAGTTTATCAGTTTTATCTTACATGTTGTTCAATCTAAAATTTTTCTACCATGTTTCTAAATGTTTAATGCTCCTTTTTCTTCCAAAGTTACCTGTTTCTATATTCTGTTGCTGTCCCAAGGTTGAAATAGCCTTTTTTATATCTCTGAGAATACTGCTGATCAGCTTATGAAAAGCTTCTTTTCTTCAGATTTCTGTTTTGTCCATGTTACCTTTTTATGCTGGTTTGTCTTTGGATCGTTCACATTAGGGCTTTCCTCCCCTGAATGATAATCCTTAATCACCTGCTTATTATGGTGAATGGAAATTCTGAATATGTGGGCAGAGTGAGTTTCACCCTGGGGTGACCTGGCTGAATTGTTTCATCAGAAAATTCATAATCAGTGTCTTTAAGATTTTCTTCTTGGGCTGGTCAGATTCCCTGAGGACTTACAAAGGCTTGGCTGGGCTGCCATTGTTCTGGGAACTAAGTTGGGGGGATGTGCCTCAGAATCCTGGAATAGTCTCCATCTATTCCTGTGCTTCTCCTCTCCAGAGGCCTTGAGATTTCCCCCTGCAGAAAATAATCTGTGAGTGTAGGGGAGGAGAAACAGTCTGACTGCCCAAACTGGCAAGGTGAGCGGAAGACCGGATTACTTCGTAAAACCTTTCAACACATCTTACTCGTTCAGACACATCCCTTGGCCCAGAAGTACACAATGCTACCAGTTCAAGGCTTTTTAGAGAGTCTGTGGTATAAGTCATCAGCTCTCTCTCTGCTGATTTATGAGTCAGCTTCCTTGTGTCTGCTAAGTCGATCAGCATTTATTTATTATTTGCCTGCTGGATTCCAGAAGTTTGTTCCAGTTTTCTCCTCCCCTGTTCTCCTCATGCCATTAGAAATCTTCTTTCCTATAGTTTTAAAGAGATTGCAGGAGAGAGGGTTATTAGAGGCAAATACAACCTGCTATTCTTATCTGGAATTCACTCTACTTTCAGTGACAGTGTGTGACCTAGCAACCATAAGAAGCGCCACCATCCCCACCCCACTGCCCTGGGCTTTTACAGATGGTGCTACCCGTCAGGGTAGAGTAGTTTCTCTAATGCATCTCATAGCACTATCAGGATGCCAGCAAGTAGAACGCGAAAGCTCACCATGTAGGACAGGGGACCCTGCTCCTGTAGGGACCTGTTCCTTTCCCTTGCTCAGATGGATGAGGGAGTGAATTTGCCTGTCTGTGTTTGCCTGTGTTTGTGCGTTTAAGGTAACAGTGCTTGCTTAGGGCAGTATAAAGGAAATTTGCACATGAGGTGATCAAACAGTTGAGGAAACTTTCGAAACTGTCTATTTCTGCCTCTGGTATTACAAAGGAGAAATGAAGATCCAAAGTAGGATTATGACATGCTGAAGGTCTATTACTAAGAAATAGCTTCTAATATATCTAGTGTTCTCTCCTGAATTTCATTTGCATTTGTATAATAATGACTATTGATATCAGGCATCTTTTATCATGTGCTTCTTTGCTATCGTATTTGTTCTTTAAATGCGTTTTGAGATCTTTCGCAGGTTTTTAAAACTGGATTGCTTATTTGCTGACTTTTGAGAGTTTTTAAAAAATGTATTCTGGGGCCGGTGAGATGGCTCAGTGGCATAAGTGCCTGCCTGGCAAGCGCGAGGTCCGGAGTTCGACTCCCGGAACCCACATACAAAAAAAGGGCCGGTGATATCGCTCAGCATCACAGGCGCCTGCTGGCGCGCAAAGTCCTGAGTTTGAACCCCGGTACCCAGAAAAAAAAAATGTATTCTGGATATAATTAGTTACCAGATTAATGATTTGCAAATACTTTCACTTAGTCTGTGGTTTATCTTCATTATCTTTACAGTATCCTAACAGGGCAAAAAAAATTTAATTATAACGAATTCCTGTTAAACAATTTATCCTTTTATGGATTGTGCATTTGGTCTAATATCTAAGAAATTCTTACCTCACACAAGTTAACAAGTTTTATCCTGTATTTTCTTCTAGAAGTTTTAGTTTTAGGCTTTACAACTATCAGCCACTTTGAATTAATTTTTGTATATGACATGAGGTAGAGATCCAAATTCATTCCTTTGCTTATTGGTATCCAGTTGTCTCAGCAGAACTGGAGAGATCATCCTTTTCTTTATTGTGCCTTTGTTTAAAAAAAATAGTTTCACATATGAGTAGGTCTATTTCTAGTCTCTATCTGTTCTATTTATTTATTTCTTTATGTTTATACTAACACTATACTGTCTTGACTCATGTATGTTTGTGATGAGTCTTGAAATCAGGTAATGTTAGTCCTCCAAGTTAGTTCTTTTTCAAAATTATTCTGACTATCCTAAGCCATATATTTAATGATTTCTAGAACTCATTTTTCAATTCCTAAGAATAAATCTGCTGTAACTTCTCATTAGAATTCTGTTGAATCCATAGATAAATTTATGGAATTTATGTCTTAAAATGAATACTTGAATCCATGAACATAGTATATCATTTTTTTAAGTCTTCACTAGTTTTGCTCGACAATAGTTTGCACTTTGTACCATTAGGTCTTTCACATGTTTTGTCACATTTACTGTATTCCTAAATATTTCATATTTTGTATGCTATTGCAAAAGTACTCTTACTTAAATCTCCAGTTGTTCATTGCTACTATACTATATAGAAATAAAAACTAACTTTTGTATATTGTACATATCCTGCAAAACACATTTACTAGTTCTAGTAGCTTTTGTAGATTTGATAAGATTTTCTACATGAATGATTGTATTGTCTATCAATAAATACATCTCTCCTTTCTGATCCGGATGCCTTTTGTTTCTCTTTCGTGTTTTATTGGAGCCTCTAGAAAAATAATGAATAGAAATGATGAAAAAAAAAGAAGTGCTGGGCTGGTGAGATAGCTCAGCAGCATAAGCGCCAGTCTAGCAAGCGTGAGGTCCTGAGTTTGACTCCCGGTGCACACATACGAAAAAAGGGCCGGTGATATCGCTCATGGCATGGGCGCCTGCTGGCACATGAGGTCCTAAGTTCGATCCCAGGTACCCACCAAAAAAAAAAAAAAAAAAGAAGTGCTGAGAGCAGATATCCTTCACTTGTTCATTATCTTAAGAAGAACATTCAATTCATTTACTTTTAGTATGAGTTAGCTGTACGTGTTTCATAGGTGCCCTTTATAAAGTTGAAAAACTTTCCTTCTATTTTTAGAGTGCCGAGAGTTTTCACCGGGAAAGGATGATTGATTATGTCAAATCCTATTGAGTTGATTGTATGGCTTTTCTTTTCACTTTATTAACACAATTATGCTCATTAATTTTCAAATGTTAAACTAACCTTGAATTCCTGGGATAAACCAGCATGCATGGATGGGTGGATGGATGGATGGATAGATGGATAGATGGATGAGTAGATAGATAGGTGGGTGGATAGGTAGATAGATAGATAGATAGATAGATAGATAGATAGATATAGATAGATAGATAGATAGATAGATAGATAGCTGATAGATAGATAGATGATTGATGAATAGAGTTGGATTGATTGGTCTGTCATTTTCTGTATTATTTTTGATTTTGGTGTCAAGACAATGCCAGATTTAATGAATGAGTTAAGAAGTATTTACACTTTTCCAATTTTTTATAAGAGATTATGTAGAATTAATATTATTTCTTCCTTAAATGTTTCCTAGAATTCATCAGGGAGGGTATCTGAGCTTGGAGTTTCCTTTGTGAGAAGCTGTTAAGCTACAAATTCAGTTTCTTTAATAAATACTGGGTTACTTAGGCTATTTCTTGTTGAGCGTGCTTTGAGTTTATGCTTTCCAAGGAATCTGTCTGTTTCAATGAAGTTGTTGATTTACTGGCTTAAAGTTATATATAACATTCCCTTGTTATCGTTTTAATGCAGGTTTTTCAACAGGAACATATTGGCATTTTAGGCTGGATAACTCTTTGTTGAGGGGCACGTCCTGTGCACCGTGGAGTGTGCGGCAACATTCCTGCGCTCCCTCCACTGTATGGACATCATAGCAATGATTCTAAGCCCCCAGCTTCTAGACATTGCCAAAAATTCTCCAAAGAAAGCAGCCCCAGTTTAGAACCACTGTTTAAATACTGCAGAATCTATAGTGATGTCAACTCTCTCAATACTGATACTGACCATTATTCGGTCTTGATCTATCTGTCTAAAGATTTATAAATTTTATTAATATTCTCAAAGAACCCATTGATTTTCTTTCTTTTTTCAAATGTCACTGATTTATTTTTCAATGTCATTCATTGGTACTTCCTTAATGGAATTTCTTCCATTTACTTGATGCTTAATTTGCTCTAACCTTTTAAGTTTCCTAATTAGAAACATTTATTCATTTTTAGTATGAGTTTTTAGCTTACTTTCCCACTAAGTGCTAATTTAATGATACTCCTCATAAATTTTGATGTTATGCTTCTGTTTTCTTTCTTTCAAAACACTTTCTGATTTATTTTCTTTGATTCAAGAGTTATTTAGTAGTGTGCTATTTATTTTCAAATATTTGGGGATTTTAAGATTATTTTTCTGTAACTGATTTATTATTTAATTCCATATGACCAAATAACATACTTTGTCTGATATGAATTCTTTTAGGTTTATTATGACATATTTTAGAGCACAGAATTTCTCTATTTTTGGGGGGCCGGTGAGATGGCTCAGTGGCATAAGCGCCTGCCCGGCAAGCGCGAGGGCCCAAGTTCGACTCCCGGAACCCACATATGAAAAAGGGACTGGTGATATCGCTCAGCGACACGGGCGCCTGCTGGTGCGCGAGGTCCTGAGGTCAACCCCCCGGTACCCACAAAAAAAAAAAAAAAAAGAATTTCTCTATTTTGATAAATATTCGATTTCACTTTTTTTTTTTTTTTTTTTTTTTGGTACCGGGAATCAAACTCAGGGCCTCGCACTTGCCAGGAAGGCACTGTGCCGCTGAGCTCCATCCCCAGCCCTCTACTGCACCTTTAAAAAAGCATATAATCTACTCTTGTTGAGTAGAAGGTTCTATAAAATTAATTTGGTTTATAGTGTTGCCAAAGTTTTCATAAGTTATCATAAGAGGGATATTGATATGTCCATTTATGAGTTATAGCAGAGATAAACCAAAGTTTTCAGAGCTAATAGTTAAACAAATATTCTCACATAGGTAGAGAACCTAGAATCAAAATATTACTCAGAAATGTAAAGTTACATATTTAAAGTGGATAAAACCTTTAACCTTCCTCTATTATACACCATATTCCTAGACATTCAATTAGGGATTAAAAAAAAAAAAAGGGTGGCACCAGCCAGGCGTGGTGGCACAATTCCTGTAATCCCAGCTAGTTGGGAGGTTGTGCCAGGATGAAGCAAGTTGGAGCCCAGCCTAGGCAACTTAGCAAGACCCTGTCTCAAAATTTAAAAACTAAAATTAAAAGAGCTGGTGATATAGTTCAGTGGTAGACCATCCCTGGGCTCAATCCCCAGTACAAGTAAAAATAAAAATAAGAGGCACAAATCAGGGACAAATTGAGCATTATAAGCTTCCCAATATGATGCTCTATTCAGACCCAAAATAAAATATCTAAATTTAGGCATGGGGGAACTCAGACAAATCTAAATTAAAGAACATTTTCATATGGCCAGGACATAAAAAGGCTGCAGAAGTTTTCCAAATTAAGAGAGACTGCAGAGACAGGAAAGCTAAATGCAATATGGATCTGGACTGGATCCTGTACTAGGAAAAGATTGCCAGTGAAGCTAAAACATTAACTTTATATTAAAGTATTGCATCAATGTCAATGCTAAATTTCCTGAATGTAGCAAAATGTTAGACTTTGGTGAATAAAAGGCATACAGGACTGCTTTGGGCAACTTTTATAAAAGATTGAAATTATTTCAAAATAAAAAATGAAGGGCTGGTGATAGGGCTCAGCAGCATAAGCATCTGCCTGGCAAGCGTGAGGTCCTGAGTTCGACTCCCGGTACCCACATAAAAGAAAAAAAGGGCTGGTGATATTGCTCAGCGGCACAAGCGCCTACTGGCAAGCGCGAGGTCCTGAATTTGACTCCCGGTACCCACATAAAAAAAATAAAATAAAAAATAAAAAATAAATAAAAAATGAAGAATAGGAAGAAAGGAAGAAGAAAAGGAAGAATGGAAGGAAAAGAGAAAAGGAGAGAAGACAAAGAAAGGGAGGGAAAGAGGGAGGGAGGCTATTTCAGTTGCGGATTTGGCAGTGTCCCTTTTCCAATTCACTTTCTCCCAGCTGGCATCAATGCTTAACCTCAGGCATATGGACCCCTGGACTTCCCCCAAGTAGTGCTTAGAGCAGTGGTTGTGAAGCTATGGCCTGCACATTATTTGTTTTTCTTTTAAGACAAAAGCTATTAATGTATGAGTTGGTTTTTCTAAACTAAAATCTCAGTATTCTGGCCTAATTGCAGTGTCGACACTTTGTAATGAAACAGTGGGTTTTGGGCTGCAGTTTGGGCACGTGTCTCTAAAGGTTTGCCATCACTAGCTGAGAGTATGTGACAGAGAGACGAGCCCCGGATGTGTCTGGACACGATCTGTGCATGGTCCATCTATGGTCTACAAGGATTTACATCTGTTTTAGAACAATTCTCAGGACTTGTGGGAAATTTTTAAGTCAAAATTTGTGTTGCTGCTGTGAGTGTTTCTGATTGTGATTTTTCCTTCCTGTCTTCCTATACTCCTATCCCTACTGTCACAGAAATGGAGATGGGCAATGGGTAGAAAGAGGGAGACCACAGATTTTTAGCAGGAACCTGTAGAGTGGCCCACTTTGCATCTAGTCCTAGTTCTAGCTCTAAATTGCCCCACCTTCCCTTTCTTCGTCCCTATCCTTCTGACTCCCCCACCTGCTTCATTGCCAAACTTTCTCTTTTTGAACCATGGTTTCCACAGTTCTCACAGGGCCACACTCAGATTCAATTATGGTATCAAAGTCACGCTGTACTGTACATGGATTTAGGCTCTCCCCAAACATTAGCTTCCCTACAATGTCTCTTATTCTAACACATTCTGAACCCATGCCCTTGGCTAAGAGTTCTGGAAAGGTCCCCCTGAATGTATTTACACTTGAACAGTAGCATTTTAATGGGTTGCCCATCCTAGGGATATTTGTAATTATTGAAAATATGCAGCTATGGCCTAACTGCAATAATGCAGTTATGAAAGGGTCCCCTTTTCATCTCTTGTGATATTATAATGAAAATTGAAGGCTGTCTCCTGTGAGGCTGTTTTTACACATTTGGTGGGATTTAGATTCCCAAACTATTCCCAACTATGATTCCCAAATGAAACTACACTACATAGGTCTTACTTTAACTTGGTCTTGAACACCCAGCAGAAAAGTGTAACCAAAAGATGTATAAAAACAATGCCATAATAATAAGCTAGATATAAAAAGGGGCTCCGATCACTGACCCCTTCTTACAGTTTTTAGCTATAGCAGTAGCTAAACACTGTTATGGGTCATTAAGAAAAAACTACAGTAGAATCTATAAAAGCTCAACAAAAATCTTTAAGTTCTCTAGCTAAAATTGCCCTTCAGAACCACCAAGCCCTCCATCCTCTTACAGCTAAAACCAGAGAGACTTATGACAAAATATCAGATTCCACCAAGAAAGGGCTCTAAGAGCCAGTGGGTTACAATTGCTATTCTGCTCCCATAAGAACAGTTTCTGGAGTCGGCTCTTTCCCCAACCTGCCTTTCCGTTCTAGTGCTCATGCCTTGATTATACATGTTCTAATTTCACACACACACACACAAAAATGTTTATTCTTCTCTAGAGGCTTCCAAAATCCAAGTGATCATGAAGATGGAACCAATGATTAATGTGCTAGATTCCTTTTACCAGGATCCACCAGATCAACCTCATAAAGAGAGTTCATAAGTGCTGAACCACAACATGCCTTCTATCTGAGGCCCATTAAATTAGCTTTCTGGAGAAGGCCCCTGACTGTGGTCTCCCCTACCTCAACCCTTCTCAGCTCGAAGCAGCTAAATGGAAACTACACTCCTTCTCCCCTAACTACAGTTAGGAATAGCTCTTGAGAGGGAGAAATATCGTAGACAGCTAAGTTAGTTATAAATATTACAGGCAGTTAGGCCTGGGCCCTCATCACAGAAGATAATTATGGCCAAAGGCACATTCACTAAAGGCCAGGCTTTAAGAAAAAGACAAATAACTACACCCATCAAATACAATTACAAAAACAGAAAGGGGGAATCCAGATACCTCCACTGGCACAGCTAGACCTTGCTACTTTTACTATAAATTTTTTAAACCCACTTGCAGAAAATAAATACACTCCATCAGAACTTCTTTGGCAAAGAGACAAACTGATGAGCACACCTTGGGCTCAAGTCCTGCAAAAGGACATCCAAACAGGAAAGTAGGAGAGCCCAGTGAAGTTAATAACATGGGGACAAGGGTATGATTATGTATTAACAGACCACGGAACACTGCAGCGGTTGAGAAACACATAAGCAGTGAAACTCATGATATGGGGACAACTGAAGAAGACAATACAAGAGGCTCACATGCTGGTAACACAACAGGGCCTCTGAGAATGTGTTTGTTGCTATAATGACCATCATAGCCGGTACCATGTGTATAACACCAACTGCAAGAAATAAATACCCCCAACCCTCCCTTACTCTGACCCATCACATGGGCAGAATTCCCACCTAAGATTTACCATGATCAATTATATTGGGCACTCAGTCCTTTTAGGGCCTCTAAAAATATGACTTCCACTTTAAATTATACCTCTCATTTTACATATCCACCCCTGTGTTTTGAATAGAGAAGATTACAATCAAATTATTGTCTTCCAGCCTGTGTACAATTTTGGATGGCACATGATAAGAAATAATTCATCTTTTGGAGATTGGGCTCAATGAATATATCTGGGGCATGGACTAATTCTTCTTCCCCCCAATATATCTCATTGTATAACACCTACTCATTGGACCAATTGTATTAAAGATTCCCCCCCTCCACCATGGGCCATTTAGAAAGGTAAATGAGGCCAAAGGTGTCTATGGGTCCATCTGAATTAATTGACTGGGGCTCCCCCCAGGGAAAATATAAAATGAAAAACAGATAATTACTCAAAATGGCATGATGTATCCTGGAATCAAATTAATGGTTCAGCTAAACAAACCTTCCCAGAGAGACAAATTCTCTGATGCTCTTGATCAATTTAATCCACAGAAATATCTCAAGGCCCATTTTTGGTTTTATGTAGGTGTGCTTGCAATAATTTGTTTATGTCTTCTGGTTTTATTCTTACTCTGTGGGCCGGTGAGATGGCTCAGCGGCGTAAGCGCCTGCCTGGCAAGCGCGAGGGCCCGAGTTTGACTCCCGAAACCCACATACAATAAAAGGGCCAGTGATATCGCTCAGCGGCACGGGTGCCTGCTGGAGCACGAGGTCCTGAGGTCGACCCCTGGTACCCACAAAAATATATATATATATTCTTACTCTGCTGCAGAGGAACCCACCCCACCAACATCTAGAGGCTCTGCAGCTACAGCTCAGTCTGATTCAACTTCTACAATCTAATAAATAGAAAGGGGGAACTGATGGAGACCACAGTGAGGTGGCTCTGAGTAGGCTTTAGAATTAATCAATTGGCTTTTCTATATTAACCTATGAGTCTGTCCCAGGCCTAAGTGACTTGCTTGATGAACCAGTGGCTGGCATGCAGAAACAGAACTCTCCATGCCAACAGTGATGGTAGAGGCCTGTAGTGGCCTGTGACACTTGTGACATCTCTGAAGGCAAGATAACACTGGAGAGGAGGGCACTAAATCTCACTCAAAATTTCAAGGCAACAACCACCAACCTTAGAGATAAAACAGTTCTCTCATTAAGCAAAGATTTACTGCTTGAAATGTCTTTGTTGCATTTTCACAAGGCCTTGCTCACTATTGTGCCTTTTGCCTCAGCTATTCCCTGCACTTTCCTATACACCCCCTGATATATTATACTCAAGAAATACTGACAGTCAGGGGAAGTCGAAGTATTAGCCACAAGAGCTCTGACCTTCCCAGACCCCCGAATACCATATTACTTCTGCCTATTGTCTTTTATCCTTCTCTGTACACTCATCCATAAGATTGGGAGACTTGCCAGTGCCCCATAGCTGATAGAGAAACATTTTACATGCATACTTTTCTAGGAGATCTGAGATAAGGCCAGATGTGTATCTGCCAAATCCACCCACAGGTAAGACTGGTCTTGGGAAATTTGTTAGGTTGCACGGGTCTGTGGCTTCTGATGCTCTTCTGGAGATGAAGCCTTATTGCCCAGATCTCCAGGACTTTGGGGTAAGCTACAGATTTGCCATGGGTTCAGGGTTTCTGAGGACAGGGCACACACCAAACTTAACAGAACATAATCCCTTCTCTGGAAAAATTTACATTCTAGCCAATAAGGCAGACAGGAAAGGCAACTGTAATATGAAATACTAAGTGCTATTGTGGGGCAGAGTGGTGGTTCAGAGAAAGAATGAGCATCTTGGCCTGGAGTGAAAGAAGTCAAGGATCTGAGGCAGAGGAGATGCTGGGCTAAAGGAGAAGCCACATTTGGCCAGTAAAGTTGCAGGAACAGAATGAGAGGGTCCCCAAAACAAGAATGGGAATTCTAGGCAGTACACAATAAAATCCTTAACACAAACATGTGGTGTGTCCTTTCAAATCCTTTAGGAAAAAAGTGAAGAAGAGCAATATGGAAATGGGCAGAGAGGCTAAAGAGGACTTTCTGGTGAGACAAAGTTTATGCTGGCTTCCAAACACTGAGTAGAATTGCTTGTGAACAAAGTTGCGTTAGCTTTCCTTGCTTTGGCAAAAATATCTGGGAATAACAGGAAGGAAATGTTTATTTTATTTCATGATTTCTGAGGTTTCAGTCCCTGGTCAGCTGGCTCCACTGTTTCTGTGTCGGAGGTGAGGTAGTACGTCATGGTGGAAGGGTGTGACAGAGGAAAGCTGCTCACCTTACAGCAGCTGGGAAGCAGAGCGAGAGCAAGAGAGAGAGAGAGAGACCCAGAAAGGAAGAGACTGGAAACAAGATATACCCTTCAAAGGCTAACCTCTAATAACCTATTTTCTCCAGTGAGGCCCCACCTCCAAACATTCCATTTGGCTAATGAAGTCGTCAATGAATTAATTCACCTGCTGAAGTTAGAGTCCTCATGACCCAATCACTTCCTAAAAGCTCATCAGCTGGAAACCAAGTCTTCAACACAATGAGCCTTGTGGGAAACATTTTGGATCCCAACCATAACAGAGGTGATGAAGACAAGACAAAAATGGTGCATTAGGAGTTGTTCACATACATAAAGAAGTAAGACGCATGGTCATATCCACCAGGATGGCTGTAATCAAAACAAGGACAATAAATGTTGGTGAGAAATAGGTTTCCTCATACCTCATTAGTGGGAACATAAAATGTGGTTTCTCAGGAACTATGACCCAGCAACTCCACTCCTACAAACACACACAAGGAAACTGAAAACCTGTGCCCATACAGAAACTTGTACACAAATCTTCACAGCTGCATTATTCATGAGACCCAAAAAGTAGTAATAACCCAAATGTGCATGGTTAAGCAAAATATTCAACAATGGAATAATATTCAGAAGTAAGAAGAAATGCCTACTACAACGTGGACAGAATTTTAAAATATTATGCTGAGTGAAAGAAGCCAAATCCAAAGGTCCCATGGAACATATGATTCCTTTGATATGAAATGTCCAGGACAGGCAGATGCATAGAAATAGGAATTGCATTAGTGGTTGCCAGAGACTACGGGGCGTGAGGACAGGGGTAAGTAAAGATTGGCTGTTTAATGGGTATTGGGTTTCCTTTAGGGATGGAGAACATATTCCAGGATATGATACTGGTGATGGCTGTACAACTTTGGAATATACTAAAAACCTTTGAACTACATCTTGTAAAAGGTGAATTTTGTGGTATTAGATTAAATCTTTTAAAAAGTTAGTCTGGTATGGTGGTGGGCACTTGTAATCCCAGCATCTGGGAGGCTGAAGTAGGAAGATCACAAGTTCAAGCCCAGCCTGGGCAATTTAACAAGACCCTTCTCAAACTAAAAAAAGGTCTGGGGATGTAGCTCAGGGAATAGGCCCTAGGTTCAATCCCCAGTACTGCCAAAAAAAGTAAATGATTAGAATGAAGCTCCTGGGCACTATGATGGTGTGCATAGGTGGTCATTGCCTGGTATGTGCAGTGAGCCTTGGGAAAGGAGTGTTGTGGCAGATGCAGCATCTGTTGATCCATTGGCCAGCTGGAAACCTGTGCATTGGGACACTGATGCACCATAAAGTGGATGAAACAAAGTCAAAGAAAAGGATATGAGTACAAAATAACTTTATGTTTCTGTATTCTGAACTGTGATAAAGCCCAACTCTCTCATGGTAATTTCTAGGGAAAGAAAAAAATATCTAGCACATCTCCCCATCTTTTCATGAGTATATCTAATAAGCACCTGCATCCTACAAGATGGTTTGTGGATGCAGAGTGCAGACCCTGCTCGGTGAGCTGTACAGGCACACTTGCCCACTGGCACAGGGAGAAAGTGAGGAGATTGTGTGGGTACTGCTGCGGTGGGTCACAAGCCTGAGAGATGAAGGTGCTTCTCAATTGTATTTGTCAGCTTTTTGTCATTGTTAAAAACATCTGAGAATAACAATTTAAAGGAAAGAGGTTTATTTTGGCTCATGGTTTAAGTTCATGTCCACTGGCTCCCTTGTTTCTAGGCCTGAGGTGAGGCAGGAAATCAGGGTGGAAAAGCATGGCAGAAGCAAGCTGCTTACTGTATGGAGGCTGGAAGTAGAAAGAAAGAGGAAGGAACCAGGGACAAGATCTACCCTTCAAAAGCACATCCCCAGGGGCTTATCTCCACCAACCAGCCCGTTTAGCTGTGAATGAATCCATTGATGAGGTTAGTGCTCTCACAATCCAGTCACTTCTGTAGGCCCCACTTCTGAACATTGCTGCACTGGGGATCAAGTCTCCAACCCAATAAGCCTTTTGGGAGATATTTTAGATCCCAGGGGTAACACCAGTGCAGGCCAGAGAGAGCTGAACCTGCTGCTCTTAAATGTGTGATGTGGAGGAAAAGAGAGGCATTGGCTTTCACTGAGGAGGAGAAACTAAGGAGCCAGAGAGCCCAGAAGTGTTACTTTAATTGAGTTCCTCCCACCTGAGTTTCAGTCTTCTTCTCCAATATGTGGCACATAGTGGGCACTCCAGAACTACTTAGTTAAATAAATTAAACAAGTAAGCAAACATTTGTTAGCCTGGAGCCATCCCATCAACCGTTTTGAAGGACACTGTCTTGCCCATACCTGATGGAACCTCAAAACACGGGAGCTCACTTCCTGAACCACAGTGGTGGCCTCATGATACGGGCTAGTCAGAGTCCTTCTCAGGATGACCCTGGTCCCCAGAAGGGAAGGCACCCTTTGCTTCAATGTCACAAACACCAGAGAGCACGTGAAAGTGGGGTTCTGCCTTCCGAAACAAGTCTGCTGAGACGGAAGCAGTGGAGGGCAGGGCTGAGAGACAGGAGCCAGAGGACATCCTTGCTCTAAAATGAGCGCTTCTTTCATCTCACTTGGGCTTCTTGGATTTTGGGATCCTGTCACTTGTAATTGAAGAAAGTCTTGACGAACACAGACAGAAACAATGATGTTCTTCATTTGTGGGGGCAGAAACTGAGGTGTCAAAGCGTTGGGAAAGTCACCTCAGTGCTTTATACCTCAATGGTTTCCAACACAAAAGAGAGAACACAGTAAAATACAAGGACCTCTGGAGAACTGGGCACTGGGAGGAATAAGAAGGATAATCCGTGAAATCTCGCTGTGAAACCTGACACAGACTGAGGGTTTCATAGTGTTTGCTGTCGGTACTGTCACTCAGCACTTAAAACACTTCCCATAGCCACAGAGCACGCAGGTGGCAAAGATGGGATTCATTTGGCTCCAAGCCCAACTGCCTACGGTTAGCAGTGGGATGAAGGGTGGAAAACAACACTGGAAATACCTGTTAGGATCAGCTCTTGTGAGCTAGAATGCTATAAAAGGGATTTAGTTTTATTCTGCTCATAATCAAAAGTCTTAGAAGAGAATCCAGATTCTTCTGGCAGAGGCATGAACAATTTAGAGATGAGGATAAGAACACTCAACCTAAGAGAAGGCTTTTCCAGTCTCGTGACATGAAATTGAAGGACTGAAATAAGAGCGATGTTTTAGGAATTAAGATAGGGATTCTGTTTCCAGGCATGACACCCCTGAGATTACAGGACTGGATGATGGCGTTTATGGATATAATCCTCTAACCTAGGGACAAAGACTAAATTTTAATCTCATAGAATAGAAATTTCTGTGCTACAGACAAATTTGCAACTCACAGTTTGAATATCCTCAGTAAATTCCAGGAAGGCAGTGGTTTGGGGACAGAAGATTTGACCTTCCCGTCTTTCTGTAAGGCTATTAAGCTGATCTACAAGGCACTTTCTGATCCCAGATCTCTAGCCTGAGTTGTTCCTGAGCTTGCAGATTCTCTGGGACTAAAGCAAGAGTCCAAATCCCAGAGATTTGGGCCAGCGGTGGCTATGGGAACACTTAGCAACAAGAGAGCTATGTGGCTAGGAAAAAAGTAACTACTAGATTTGCCGCAGGCTTAATTTGTGACAAAAGAATGTGAGTTCTTTGACCTTTGCTGTTCCTTCCAAAAATGGCTGAGCAGAGAGAGGTGGCAGTAGTTCACATACTTCCTTAGCTTCATGACTGGATGCAAGCAGTTTGCCTTCAGCTGTGAAGGATTGTGTTAGTCATTTTCCTGTCACTGGGACAAAATACGCATAACTTACAACTTAGACAAAAGGTTTATTTAGCTCACAGTGGCAGGGCGTGGTGGCGCATACCTATAATCCCAGCACTCGGGAGGCTGAGGCAGGAGGATCACTGTGAGTTTGAGGCCAGCCTAGGCTACAAAGTGAGTTCAAGGTCAGCCTAGACTACATAGCAAAACCCTGTCTCACAAAAAAATGAGGTTATTTGCTCACAGTTTCCAGTAATCTAGTCTGAAGATGGCTGGCTGCAAGGCAGAAACAGCATGGTGGAAGGGCCAGGCAGAGGCAAGAGAGAGAGAGGGAGGGAGAGGGAGAGAGAGAGAGATTGACTCAGGGATAAGAATACATCCAGATTCAGTTCACGGATGGATTAATCTACTGGTGAGTATAGCGCCTCCGGGGTCCAATCACCTTCCAGAAGCTGCACCTCTAAATACATGTGACTTTGGGGGTATATTTTAGATACAAACCATAACAAAGAGCAAAAATCACTTCCTGGGGAACTAAAGCTGTGTGGCTACACAGGTATCTATTGAGAAACTGGGAGGAGGAGAAGGAAGCACCCAAAGCTGCCTGCCTTCTCAAGCCTACAAGAGAGAATGGTGGTGCCATTCACAGGCAGGAGGGGATTAGGTCTTGGGAGCTGTTACGGTTTGCATCTAGATGTCCCCCCAAAGCCTCATGTAGTCATGGGGGTGGGCTTTCTAGAGTTTGTGATTGATTCATGGTCCAATACTGGGATTAGGGGTGTGAGTGCTACACCTGCCCTTGAGTGGGTAGCCTGCATACAATATAAGGGACAGAAAGAGGCTTGTCTCTCCTTCTTCTTATTGCTTTTGCTGTCTTCCACTGTCATGAACTGTTGCCCCTCTGCCATGTGCCACCCTGCCTTGGAGCCAGCCGATTATGGACTGAAACCTCTACAAACTGTGAGCTAAATAAACCTGTCCTCCTTTAACTTTGGGTGTTGGTTATTTTGTCTCAGCAACAAGAAACATAACTAAGACAGGAGCCTAAACAACAAAATCAATTTTCTCACAGTTCTGGAGGCTTGAAATCCAAGATGAAGTTGTCAGCAGGTTTGGTTTCTTCTGAGACCGCTGTCCTTGGCTGTGTCCTTACAGGGTCTTTTCCCTGTGTACACACATTTCTGGTGTCTCTGCATGCCCAAATTTCCTCTTCTTAGAAGGACACCAGTCACATGAATCGAAGCCCACTGTAATGGCCTCATTTCACCTTTTTTATTGCTCTAAATGTCCTATCTCCAAATGCATTTACATACTAAAGTACTAAGGGTTAGGACTTCAACATACAATTTTGGAGAGGGAACAACTCAGCTCACTGGTGGCACCTCTGGAGAAGATGCTACTTTCTAGATGCAGAGGGAGGCACTTAGAGAAGCCGTCTCTCCTCTCTAAGCTGGCACTTCTCCTCAGGGTGCTCTGCATCCTTCCAGCGGAGGCTGAGAAGCCACTTTTATGCTGTGTGGCTAAGAATCCACCCAAACCAAAGGAATTTTTTCTCCTGGTTCTTTGTCCCAGAGAAACAGAGGAGGCTTGTGTCAACAAACTGGTTGGGCACATGGGAAAGTCTTTCTTTCTGTGATCCTTGTACCAGAGACCAGTACACTGTCCTTCCTAGGAAGAAGCCCCAAAAAATGAGGGCAGCCCACAGACTAGGTCTGGTGCACGCTCTTTGGCATCCTCTTTAAGGACACATAGAAAAGGCTCTCCCCTGATGCTCAAACCCACAGATGAACAACGTGTGTGTGGAGCAAGGAGAACAAGGAGGAAAGTTTGATGAGTCCGCCCAACAGGTCCCAGAAGGCTTTCCAGGGGCCTTAGCCTGCACTTCTCCCCTCTGAGTTTGAGTAGTGCATTTCCTCATAGAAAGATGGAGGTTTATTCTTCATACACTGCTCCTTTTTCCAAATGAAGGGGAAGATTTCCCCCAGATAACTGATTGGCAACCAGAGAAGAATAATCTGGAGTCTAAATCTTTTTAATTATGTATAGGCAGCTCCAATTCTTGATGGCTTGAATTAATGATTGCTTGACGTTATAATAATGCACAAGCAGACCCCTACAAACATTCTGTTTTTCTCTTTTGGCACAGTATTCAATAAATAGCAAGAAACATTCAAAATAGGATTTATGTGACATGATTTTGTCCAATGGTATGCCAGTTTTTAAATGTTCTAAGCACATTTAAGGTAGGAGAGGCTAAACTATGTTCAGGTTAGGTTTATTAAATGCATTTCAATTTATAATATTTTCAATTTATGATGGACTTTCAGATTATGATGCACCCGACTGAACATATCTATTCATTTTTTTGTACAGAATTTGAGTATTGTGTACTTACCCTACACTATTTTTATTTTGCTTTAATCTTTTAAAAAATTACATCATTGAAAGGAAGGGCAGTGCTGTGCCAAGAGCAGAGGATTTGCAATTTCGGGAGCCAGGCCAGGCTGAAGCTCCAGTTCTTCAGAAGGCTGGGTGATCAGAACCACATTGCCATTCAATGCTCTGAAACTAGTCTTTAAGACAAAAATTAAAATAAGACCTATAGCACTGGGTTGTTTTGAAAATCAAGTGACTTCATAAACAAAAGAGGTTGAATCCTTCTGAAAATGTGGTAGATTATGTAGAATAGGCAGCCCGGTATAATAGATGTCTGGAGGGAGAATTTGAAATCTGGATTCTACTAACCTATTGGGCAACATTGAGCATGTCCTTTTCTATCTCCAAGCCTCACTTTTCTCAACTGTTAAATGAGTGTCACTTCTCAACTTCAGTGTATGTCAGAATTACCATGGCCATGTGCTGGGTCCACCTCTAGAAATTCTAATTCAGTGGTTTTAAGATGAGGCCCAAAGACTTCCATTTCTTAAGAAGTTTTTTTTTTTTTTTTCCCCTTGGTGATACTGAGGTTCAAACCTAAGGACACTCTACCACTGAGCCACATGCCTGCCCCTTTTTTATTTTTTATTTTGAGACAAGTTCTCACTAAAAGGCTGGGCTTGAATTTACAATCCTCCTGTGAGCCTCCTCTGTGTCAGCCTCTCCAATGCTGGAATTACAGATGGCCTGCAACCATATCTGGCTTTAACAAGCATCTTAAGTGATTCCCATGCAAATGGGTTGGCAACCACACCAAGTAGAGCACTGGCCTTGTAATTTCAGACACTTGAGCATATCATTTAATCTGACTGAGTTTAATTCCTTCACCTATAAAGGAGGGATAATAATTTATGTCAACCTCTCCCACAGGGACAGTGTAAGAAGAGAAAAGGGACAACAGCTGTGAACATGGTGGATAATGGGAAGAAGACTATTTATTGGGTGTTGCTTTTTGTAGTTCATGATTGGAAATCTCTCTGTAATTGCACTATGAAGAATCTTGAAACTAGAAATTCTCTATGAGCACTTTTACTGCCACCCCATCAATTTTTATATTAGTTCCCACTATATGATTTTAATATTCACTACATGCTTATTTCTGTGTCTCCTTCCAAATAGTTCCTGACTTACTGCTCAGGGTTGCTTAGGAATTGTTATAGTTTAGACCTAAAGTGACCCCAAAAGTCTCATGTGTTCAGAAATGAGGTTTCAGAAACCAATTGGGTCATGTAGATGCTTTACTCACCAGTGGATTAATCTGTTAATGAGTCAATAGCTGAATGTGCTGGTAGGAGGTAGGACCTGGTCAAAAAAGGTGGGTCACTGGGGAATGACCTGGAAGGGTTTATTCTTATCCCCAGCCCCTCCCTTCTCTCTCTTGCTGCTTCCTTGCCTTTATGAGTTGAGCAGTTTTCCTCCACCATGCCCTTCTACCATGCCATTTCTAACTTGGAGCCACTCAGCCATGAACTGAACCCTCTGAAATTGTGAGCTAAAATAAGCCCTTCTACCTTTTAATTGCCAGATGTTTCATCCCAGTGAAGAGAAAGTGACAAATATAGGTATAGGGTTGAATAGGACCTCTAAGATATCTGCTGTGACATAAGCAACATAAAAACGGAAAATATGGCACACTTTAAAATGTAAATTTCTCTTAGGGAAACAATACCTTTCACAATAACATCCAAAAAAATGAAATACCTAGGAATCAACCTCACAAAGGATGTAAAAGACCTATACACTGAAAACTACAGTACTCTGAAAAAGGAGATTGAAGAGGATATCAGAAAATGGAAAGATATCCCTTGCTCCTGGATAGGAAGAACCAATATAGTGAAAATGGCCATACTTCCAAAATTGTTATATGGATTTAATGCAATTCCAATCAAAATTCCAACAGCATATCTCACAGAATTAGAGAAAACAATCCTAAAATTCATTTGGAATCAGAAGAGACCTAGAATAGCAAAGGCAATTCTGGGCAACAAAGGCAAGGCAGGGGGCATCACAATCCCTGACTTGAAATTATACTATAAAGCTACTGTGATAAAAACAGTGTGGTACTGGCAAAAAAACAGACCTGAAGATCAATGGAACAGATTAGAAGATGCTGAAACAACCCCAGACATACTAAGCCACCTTATCTTTGACAAAGGTGCCAAACACATTTGCTGGAAGAAAGATAGCCTCTTTAATAAATGGTGCTGGAAAAACTGGCTCTACACATGCCGAAGATTAAAACTAGACCCATATCTTTCACCATGCACTAAACTAAATTCAAAATGGATCAGAGATCTAAATATTAAAACAGAAACATTAAATTTGCTGGAAGGTAGGATAGGTAAAACCCTTGAAGACATTGGTGTAGGCAAAGACTTTATGAATAAAACCTCAACCGCACGGGAACTATCCCAAAGAATCAATAACTGGGATCTCATCTTATTAAAAAGCTTTTGCACAGCAAGAGAAACCACCAACAGAGTGAAGAGACAACCCACAATGTGGGAAAAAATGTTTGCCAGCTGTTCCTCAGACAAATGATTACTATCGAGAACATATAAAGGACTCCAAAAAATCAGACCTCCCAAATTTAAAGACCCACTCCAAAAATGGGAATCTGAGATGAATACACATTTCTCAGATGAAGAAATACTAATGGCAAATAAATATACAAAAAAATGTGCAACATCACTAGTCATTCGAGAGATGCAAATTAAAACAACACTGAGATATCATCTCACCCCAGAAAGAATGGCTACTATAAAGAAATCAACTAATAACAAGTGCTGGAGGGGCTGTGGGGAAAAAGGAAACCTTCTTCACTGTTGGTGGGAGTGTCGACTGGTACAGCCACTGTGGAAGTCAGTGTGAAGATTCCTCAAGAAACTAGGGTTGGAGGTCCCATTTGACCCAGCTATTCCCCTTCTGGGTATCTTCCCAGAAGAATTAAAAACATCGTACCACAGCGATATATGTGCACCCATGTTTATAGCAGCACAATTTGTAATAGCCAGATCTTGGAAACAACCCAAATGCCCATCAACTGAGGAATGGATAAGAAAGATGTGGTATTTTTATACAATGGAGTACTATTCAGCCATAAAGAAGGATAAACTGGAGACTTTTATAGGTAAATGGACGCAACTCGAGAAAATACTCATAAGTGAAATAAACCGGACGCACATGTGTAAGCATCGTATTGTCTTTCTAGTATGAGAAACTGAAAGAGTAAATAACATCCAAAATGTACAATAGACACGGTGAATCAAAAAGAAACTGGTCAATAGGAAAGAGAGACTGGAATAGGGAAAAGAAAGAAGGGAAAGGGAAAAAAATTGTATATATATATATAAGATGGTTAAGATAGATACACTACCAATTTTACTTAGTTCATTGAAGAGTAAGGTTTGTGCCAATAATGTTTGGACAATTGAATGCTAATGTCTGGTATCCTGAATAACTAACTTAAAGATAATAATACATAATGCATTAACCATTGTTACCCTCATATTATGTTGTTTTGAAAATTTGTTCTTTTTTTGATTTGTTTTGTTTTTTCTTCTCTTTAAAATAAAAAAAATGTAAATTTCTTATATTTTGAGCACAAGAAAAATTTTATTCTTACTATGTAATTAACCAAGGATTGTGCATCTCCAGCTGGAACACAAACCTTGGGGATGAGTGGAGGTCCGTACATGTCATGTCATCCTGAGCATCAGCTTTAGTGCCTAAAAAATAATTTTCACGATTATGACATCCCAAGAGACCTTTAGGGTACATTTTTTATCTAAACGTAACAGTCTTCCCCTTGCCCCCAAAAGGTTCATGTCCATCTCATTTTGCAAAATATATTTAGTCCATCTCTAAGAGTTCCCAAAGTCTTAACAGTTCCAGCATTGCTGAAAAGTCCAAGTCCAAAGTCTTTTCTAAGACTCAAGGCAAACTCCTAGCTGTGAGGTTCATAACAAAAAAAAAAAAAAAAAAAAGGAAATTAAGTACTTGCAACTCACAGTGACAAAGGGTAAACATTCTCATCCCAAAATGAAGAAATGGGGGCATGGAAAGGAATCAGGCAGAAGCAAAATCAAAACCCCACATTAAATCCTATAGTTCCATGACCAGAACCCTGGGGCAAGTTGCAGCTTAAACCAAAGGGTTTAAGCAGTCCCACTGCTATGGCCTTGCTGGTTGCAGTTCTCCTAGCATCTTTCTTGGACTGTCTCCACTCACTGCCAAATTCTTTCCTCAGCCAAAGTTCCACATTCTTGGCTGGCTTCTCCAACTTCCTAGTGTCTTTACTGCACTTTTGGCTTCAGTTTCACACACTGCCTTCTCAAGGGCAAACTCCCTGACCTCCAAGGACTTCCTTTGAAATCTAGGTGGAAGCCTCCATGACTTCAGAACTCTTGCATTCTGCATGGCAATATAACCAGCACCATGTGAATGATGTCAAGGTCTGCCGCAAGCTAAAGTGATAGTCTGATCCACTTGGACCATAGCTGCACTGGCCTCTGAGTGCCTGGAGAGCTGAGCACAGTGAAATGAATCCCAGGAAACCAATTCCTTAGGTAGCCTTTCTCCATCAGAAGGCCCAGGTACTCTCTTAAACAAAACTTTAGAGTTATGTACCTTTGAGTCTTCAAAGGATGGGGTCTTGCTGATTCCTGAGATGTCTCCAAGCCATCTTTCCTACTGTCCTGATGTAAAGTACTGGCTTCTTTTTAATGCTAATCTTTTCAGCAACCATGCCTTCTTTTGCCCCAACTTTATAGTTTCTTGCTTACTAAGGAAACTGCAAACATTTCTCATCTGATTTTTGCTCCTGCTTTTCACTGTAGATTTAGCAGTGCCCATGCTGCAGCCTGAATGTTGGGCTGCTTTGAACTTTCCTCCACCAGATAAATGTTGTCTTAATCACAGTCTCCCACAAAGTCTCAGGACATGGACAAAATGAAGACGAATATTTCTCCCAGAGTGTAAAACATATGGCCTCTAATCCAACTGCCAATGGAGTCTTTGTTCCCAAATGAAACTTCCTGAGCCTAACCTTTACTGTCTGCACTCCTATCAGCATTCTGGTCTTTTGAGTTCTGACCAAAGTCTCCCATTAAGCTTAGCTTATAGCATTGTAGGGCTTCACTAGTTAGGATTTTCAAATCTTTCCAAATTCCTCCTGTAAACCAGTTCTAAAAGCTTCTAAACTACATGGTCAGGTACAGTCACAGCAGTGATCCCCCTTCTCTGGTACCAAAATCTGTTTTAGCCACTTTCCTTTCACTGAGAAAAAATACCTGACCCAACAACTTAAAGACGGAGAGGTTTATTTTGGCTGATGATTTTCAGTTCAAAGTTGGCTGGCTCCAAGACAGAAATTCATGTTAGAAGGGCATGGCAGAGGAAAGCTGCTCACCCCATGACAGTCAGGAAGCAGAGAAAGGGAGGAGCTGGGAACAAAAATATACCCTTCCAGGTCATGCCTCCAGTGACCTACCTCCAACAAGTCCCCACCCCCTAACAGCATATTCAGCCACTGAATTCATCAATAAATGAATCCATTGATAAGTATAGTACTAACCCTCACAATTCAGTCACCTTCCAGACACATGACACCTTTGGAATGCATTTTAGATCTAAACCATAATACCAGGTGTCTCAATAGCTCGTTATAAAGGCCAAATAAATCTCAGAAAGAAAAGCCCTCTTTTCCCATTCTCAGTCCTCTTCTTTTCCTACTCTGGGATTCAATCCTGTTTCAGGATAATTAATGTGGAAACATCCACTTGTTCAGGGGAAAATATCCGCTCTGACCCACCGGTAAGGTCTGCTTACAATTGGCCGTTCAGTAGAGAAACTCATAATGCATTTTACAAAGTCCATGCAAATCTGTCTCAGGTGTCCCCAAATATCAGTCCAGGCAAATCTGTCTTGGGTGCCATCAAAAATCAGTCCAGGGTGGACAAATACAGTAGTATTCCACTTGTAGGAGGTACCTACAGGAGTTAGATTCATAGAGACAGAGACGGAATAGTGGCTGCCAGGGGTTGGTGTGAGGGGAGAATGAGAAATTAGTGTTTAATGGGGACAGAGAAAATTTCAGTTAGGAAGGTGAAAAAGTTCCAGACATAGATTGTGATGATGATGGTACAATGTAAATGTCCTCAATGTCACAGAACTGTACAGTTAAAGATGGGTTAAATGATTATTTTTATGTAATGTATATTTTATTACAATTTTTAAAAAGGAAATATTCTGTCCAGTTTGCACCATGGCACATTTGGGCTGGTTCTTGTCACCATCTGACTCCGGTGGGAGATGAGGAAGGGACCAGCCTGCACTGGCTGCAGACCTCCTATGAGCAAGTCTCAGCTAAAAGACATACACATGCTTCCCAAGCACAGCAAAATTTTCCTGCCCAGGCTAAATCCACATTTGGATGGGGAGAAAAAAATGTTTCTTCTTACTCCATAGATATACAATTCTACTGGCACTAACAACTGTACCCAGGAGACCTGTCTCCCTCAGTGCATTGGGCATGTTATAGATTCACAATGTGTTACCCAAAGACCCCTCCAGTTTCTTAAAACAAATACAGTCTTAGAGCCTCTTCCTCAACTGTAAAAACTGCTGGTGACTTTGAATGGTAGTCCTCGAGCAGCAGAGTCAGACACCCAGGCTGTGCAAACAGTGTGTTCCACGTGAGAAGACGAGTAAGCCATCAAACTCTGCATGGATTTGAAAGACAAAACGTGAACTCAAAGAGATTTTAATGTTCCCTCTACCCGCACCTCCCTGCTTGGGTTGTTTTCTCACTTTCAGCCTGCGGGAACATTTTAGTGGAAAGTTCTGAGACTCTTCCGCTGGTACTTGTCTGTCTTGGGAAAGGCACAAGTTGCATTCTTCCTGGCCAGAAGTCCTCCTAGAAACATGAGAAATACACACTATTGAACAGCTTAATGTTCTCCACTTGTAAGGACTTTGGAATCTGAAGGGAGTTTAAATACGGAAAGGGAAAAGAGAACAATTTTAAGTGCTGCAATGAAATCCCACAGGCAGCCTGGTTTGCAAGCCCCACACAAATCTTGCCCTGGAAATGTCTACTCAGCACATCCCTCTTTGGTCTGTGAATGCCAGATGCCCCTCCCCATCACATCTCAACAGGCCCCAGAGGGATACTGGGGTTTCACACACTCAGCAAAGGAAAAGGGAATTCCAACAAGTCACTGTGACTAAGTGGTCATCAGCAGGTATGGAGCATTGGTTAGGATAGGATTCTCTAAGGCAATGAATGAATGACTATCAAATCTGGGCCCAAAGGCAATAGATTTTATTTGCTACCATTAAAGAAATTTTCTGCCTCCCCAACTTTCTGAGACATTAAGTGAGAAGGAAATGTCATCATTTCTGTTATCCTCTCTGGCTACCCAGCATTTAAACTTTTACACTTCAAGAATCCCTCACCTTACTGAGGCAATGCTTGCCTTGTACAATAGAGGGTGGAAATGCCACACTCACCTTCCCAGACTCTCTTGGAGCTTGGGCAATGGCCAGGCTTTGCCAATCAAATGGTCCCAGCCCAGGCTTTGAACTAGAAGCTACTGAGGTAAGAAACAGGGATGAGGCAGCATCCATTGATGATGGGAGGTGGCAGCTATAAAAGTTCTAGAACTACTTGCCAACCAGCATTGCTGGTAGCCACTATTCACAGCCATGGCAGCAGAGGTTCTTAGGTGTGATTTCAGCAGTTCCTAGAGCCACAGTTGCCAACCTTAACTCTCCAGCCCTCCTGGTAATTCTACCAATTACCCAATATCCTTCGTAGTATAGTCAATTTCCCCTTAAAGAAACCAGAATCAGATTCTGTAGTATAAAATTAAAATTCCTAAATGGGGTATTCTATTAGCACAAAAGAATATTTTATTTTAGATTAAACCTTGACTACTCAGATACTTTTAAATTAATATTCAATTGCTTAAAAACATATGCAATTAAACCCATAAGTTCTGAAGCATAGCCTTTATGGAAGAGTGGAGAGAGGTAGAGGGTGGGCATTACAAGAATTAGTAACCAGCCAGGTGTAGTTGTATGTACCTATAATCTCAGCCACTTAGGAGGTGGAGGCAGGAGGATCACAAGTTCAAGGCCAGCTTGGGCTACACAGTGAGAATCTGTCTCAAAAAAATTAGTACTGCACAAAATGTTTTCCAAAAAGGGTCAATATATCTAATTAAAAGGTACTTGAAAATCAGGGAGTACTAGACATGAGGAAGAGCCAATCTCGAGTCCAGACAGTGGTGTAGGATCCCAGAAAGCAGCAGAGACATGATCTCGATCTCTCTCTCTTCCCCTACCCATTTTTCCTCAATGTTGCCCATCACGTAGACAGTGAGAGCCCTCATGGAAACAAGGCGGAGAGCAGGTGCATTGAACATGGATTCAAAATCTTTGGCCCTGACCAGGGCTGTTCACCAGCTGGTACCTTTGACTGGTTAATGCATGTTTTCCTCAGGGCCTCAGATTCCTTATTTACAAGTTGACAAGTGAGGTGATTTAAATCAGTGGATCCCAAGTCCAACTGCAAAAACTGATGCTAGACTCTGA
Organism: Erethizon dorsatum; assembly: GCA_028451465.1. Lineage (NCBI taxonomy): Eukaryota > Metazoa > Chordata > Mammalia > Rodentia > Erethizontidae > Erethizon > Erethizon dorsatum. Next base: position 54,204,722 of record CM051837.1, on the reverse strand, counting down.
AGAAATTTTTTCGTATGTGGATATAGAAATGAAAAAACAACAAAAGAATAATAACTTCTTCATAAAGCTAATTTATTTCTATTAAAATACTGATAAATTCTATTTTTTATAATTCATTTTAGATGTGAATTATATCATAGTAGTGATAGTGGATAATCAGTGTTTTTAATTTATTTTAACAATATACTAGTTTATTTTCTGTTACTATAACAAAATACCAGAGGCAGGATCCTTTATAAAGAAATGGGATTTATTCAGCTCCCAGTTTAGGCCCCTGAATGTTCAAGGTCTGGGAGTCCCATCTGTTTGGCCTCTGGTGAGGGTTCGCGGTGGACAGCAGGCATTGCAAATTTAGGTGCGCATGTGGAAGAGGTCACATGGTGAGACAGGAATCCAGAGGCACTCAGGAGCTGGACTTACTGATTTGATCTTATTTTTACGGAAAACAGCTGGGGTCCCATAAGAATAACATTACTCCCTTCTGAGAGTAATTCCCCACCCCAGCGACTCTACCATCTTCTATGAGGCCCCATCTCTTAAAGGTCCCACCACCGCTCAGTGCCATGATACTGGGGATCAAGCTTCCAGCACATGAGCCTTTGGGGGATACACTCACACCTCATCAAAACCACATCAAGTGCGTAAAGCTATGTCTGCCATTTTGTTTTTTTTGAACTTTTATCAGTCTATGAAATCCCAAACTCTGATAGCTGTTAGATTAGCTCAACTCTAAGTTACTCTAAATTTCTTTATATGAATTTAACTCAGGAGAAGTACCTGGAAAGTATCTAAGTAGTTGAGCCAGGTTTTAATTTAACATGTAGCACTGGTTGAAATTAATCGATATCCCTGTCTTACTCTCTAAATGTACTACAGCAAATTTCCCTGCCTCTCTTTAGGCACTGGTGAATCACTAACTTTGATTTCAGCTATCTGCACACGTTCTTTCGGGAACCTTTGAGCAGAGGACAGTATTCTATCTAACCCTTTCCCTAGATAGCAGCCAGCATCTTCCTTCTGCTTCCTCTTACTGTCACAGAGCAGGGGCCCATAGTCTGTGTGTGTCACCTGCCCCCATTTCAGAAATGTTCGAGGGGTTATGAACTGGCAGAGTCCTAAGCAGATGAGTTTGTGCTGGGAGAGCAGTAGGTTCTTTCAAGGTCTCAGTGTGTGGGTTGCCTCAGTACTGTTTGTTCGGTAAAAACAGTACTTTGAATTTTGACCTTTTCCCAGACTAGCAAATTAGGTCCTCTCCCAGTCAGCCACACAATCGCCAGAGGAACAACTGACACTCTACACTGCACTGTGGTGTGAACTCTGATGTTCAAGGCTAGGTAGATTAAACGCAGTTTTGACTCACAGTGTTTTCAATGTGTGATGGCGTTATCAGGACCTAACCCACTGTAAGTTGAAAAGTAGTGATTCCCGAGAAGCGTCTTGACTTGTGTATGCACTACTTAAGGTCAAGACATTTCTACTCAGCACATCAGTCAGGGATGGATTTTCAGACCAAAGTACCATTTTCATCAAGTCATATTCCTTGCTCAAAAAGTTCAAGGGTTTCTTCCAAACAGTAGAATATAGGAAGAAGAGGGAAAATAACTTTATAGTGAAGAATCCAGGCACAGAGCCCCTTGGCCAGGTGATGGAGGATAATATCAACGGTGACTAGCATCCAAGCCTTCAATGCAAAGCCTTTTGGGGACATTCATGATCCAAACTATAGCACCAACCGATCTGCAAACCACACAAGGATAGAATTGCTGTATTTCTCTGTATCCCTATACCATTTACCTGTTCCTCTAACCCTCTAGATCACTTTCCCCATATAAGAGAGGCTCTACAAATGTTTCAGGTTCTTAATTATTTTTATGCGTGGCAAAAGATGTATAACATTTGTATGAACATTTTAAAGACACATGTGTATTTGTACAAGGCTTTTTTTGAGACAATGCTTGAAAGCAGTGGCCACAAGGTTTTCAGGAGTTCTGGCACATGGTGGGTAGCGTAGAGTTTTTTGCAGGAGTAGGAGTGGGGGACAGTGCTACTGATGCCTCTTCTACTACCCAACGAGGTTCATGTGACCATGACCACCGTACTCTCCTTCATCTAGAGGGTCAGGAACATCCTGCAGCACTGAGTCCGTCACTCCTTCCCTAAAGCCAGAGCCCAGCACTGCCAGCTCTGTCAGTTGGACTTGTCGCAATCCTGGGAACATTTCTACTTCTGTGCTGCCCCCACACTAGTCACATATGCCTAAGGAGTACTTGAAAGGAGTCTGGTGCAAACGACGGACAAAATTCTGAATTTTTCTTTAAAATTTCTTTAAGTTTAGCTCATTAAAAATTAAATTTAAAAAGCCACCTGAGGCTAGCGGCTACCCTATTGGACAGTGCAGCTCTAACACAAGTCTGGCCTCCTCCTGCAGGAGAAGTGGAAAGATCGATGAATAGCCTGGCACTCAGCATCCAATGAGCCCAATTCTCTACCCTGCCATCTGTCTTTTGGGAAATGGAATATTGAATGGTCCTTTTTCCGGGTTTTATGCCAGTGCTTCAAGTACCATGTTTCACTTCCCTGGTGCTTGCCTCTGCCCCTGGCTCTCTGCCTTCCTGCCTATCAGGGCTTTGGCTTGCTGCTAGGGTTTGCCTGTCGAAGCCTGGATGGTTCACAATCAGCGCTGGAAGGAGAAGTTTTATTACAAGAAAAGGAAGCTGGATCTCCAGCCGCAGCCTTTTTCTCTGAGGGCTGATGTAGCCGCTGGGATATCCTCCTAATCACAGATGCCACCTGTGCCCTGGGATGCTGGAAGGCTGAGTGATGAGAGGAGAGGCATGAGGAGGAGCAGCCGCACACTCACCCCTCTCCTTACTTCTAACCAGTCAGGCTTCACTCAGCACTACGGATGAGTAAAAGGAAATAGACAGATGTGCCTGGGCAATTTGGTTGAAAAGGTATACATCATTCATCATCAGCCCTATGGTGACCATCGACCTGCACTTCCAGCTTGCTGCCACTTAACATGGGTTATCACTGCTCAATCCCTGGTTAAACAGTCAGAATCCTGAAGAAAGAACAAAAGAGAAATGGGTAGAGGCTCCCTTTCCCATCTATCTGAGGCCCACACACAACTTCCAGGCTGTTTCCTGAGAGAGGATTTTGGCCTTCCCTAAATAACAACACTGGAAAATGCATCCCCCTCAGAGGAGGCCAGCCCCCAACCCATGCTGCTGCGGCCTTATCTCGTAGGACAAGGCACCAGAACACAATGGTCACCCTATGTTCCTAGAAAAATTGAGTGACACATGGGGCAGAAGGTGGGTGGGCATGAACAGGGACAGTTTTCTCATACTGCCTCAGTCTCCTGCCTTGTCCTGCTGGACCACAACATGCCCAGTCTGGCTCTTCTATCGCCTGAGCTAGGCACAGTGAGAATTTGGCAGGAGACCTCTTCTTCCTCCACATTGAGGGAATTTAAGTTCTCTGAGGGCAGAAGCATAACAGGAGCAGGAAAAGGGATGAGGCAGGAAAAGGGAATGTTCTACCTGAGCACGTTCTCCGAGAATGACAAGACCCTGTCAACAGTCCTGGAGATAACATTCTTCGTATGAATATGGTGAAAAGACATTAAAGGAAGTGACATGAGGATGCGTCCTGAGCCTGGATGGTCGGGAGACCTGTGCTGAAGGCAGGCGCAAAGCGCACCTTTCGCACGTTTGTTGTCCTGCCAACTGGTAGACAGCCCCTGCCTGCAGCACACCAACGTTAGACCGTGGCTGTGCCTCTCCTGTTATCTAGAAAAGAATACATTAGTAATAAGGTGGGAAAGGAGATGGTTTGGAAAACCTAATGATCTGTTAAAGGGGATTCTAAACTAGGATCACAAAAGTATTTTGTGAGTCTGTCATCTGTCATCCCTCTTTAGTGGCCCAGCATTTACCATCAGCACTTGGAAGGTAAAAGGAACTAGCCAGCATGTAATTTTTAAAATCTTCCAAGTACATATACTCTCCTGAATCTCATTGCCCTCTAAAGATTTTCAGTATTCAAATTTTATTTCATTTTTTAACCAATACAAACCTATAACATCTTCAGTTTAGCCACACAGTGTATAATGAAAGGTAATTAGAGAATGGATGGCTCTGACGGAGTTTATCTTCCAGTTACAGGAGACCCATCATGCAATTTCTGGGATGCAGTGCAGTCTTCCGCTGATGATTCTGGGGGTTTGGAAGGTCCTTGCAGTGCCTCAGTGACGCCCCTCCAGTGCCAGCCCTCAGGTCTTCAGAAGACACCAGCAGTCATGCTGACTCTGAACTGATGGTCTCTAGAAAAAATTCACATTTGTCCCTGTTCCTTGAGGGTGAAGCATGTATTATACACAATATTTTGTTCCCTAAGCTGAAAAGTTTGGATCTCAGTTGAATAGAAATTTTAGAAATTAAAGGACATTCCATCAGCCATATGAAGCAGATGGTAAATCCTGTACTTAGGATCATTCACTGCAATTTATTACACCCTGCAAAGAGGTGTAAATATCTGGTGGGCAGTTCTGACTTTAAATAACTCACACAGCTTTCCAAAGGCCTGAGTGATTTGACTGCTTTAACCCATCACAAGAGCTTCAACTATTCGCCAGCCTCCGATCTTCCCTGAATGCCTTGCTGAGCCTGCCTGAGCTCCGCCTCTGCACTTCTACAGCAATCTGGACCCCACCTGGATTTTCCACATGCACATCGGGCTCACATGCCTCAGCACAGGCCTCCTGGCTCCCTCCAGAGCACCTCTGCCATTGCCCAAGCTGGGAAACTTGGAGTCATCCCTCCTCCTTGCTCCATTTCATCCCCAGTGAACTGATCTCCAAAGCCAGTAGACACTGGGTCAGAAATACTACTCAAGTGTGATGCCCAAGTCTATTTGAGGCTTCCACCTACTCACCTGCTTACTGTAACAAACCGCAGCCAGGTTCCCTGCCTCATATCCATGCCTTCCACCCTCCATTCTGCCCCAGGCTCACCTTCTTGAAACCAGTCTGTATAAAGGCTTTTAAAGTATCCTATCAAATTCTGACTCTCTAGCTGACCAAACAAAGCCCTTCAGTGTCTGACCTCAGGCTAACTTCACATCCCTTCTCCTAGCTCTCCAGCCTCATGGAGCAGCTCTTCCAGCCCTGACCATGGGCACGCTTCACACTTCGTGCCTTTGCGCACACAGCTGCTCTGCCTAGCGTGCCCGTCAGGTAAACTCACTCATCCTACGAAGTTCCCCCAGCTACCCAGAAGCCACACCTCTTAAGGCCCTCGTATAACTTTTGTATGTGCACAGATGTGTGTATGCTTTCCCTAGACTCTGAGCCCCTAGAATGCGGGAAAATTGTGCTGAGGGCATAGTTCCTAGCAGAGAGTGTAAACCACACATACACATGACCTGGCTTGATAAGATCTGTTTTCATCCAGGCAAATTTGGGAAATTCCAATGAACAGGTGCAAGGACTTGACCCATTCACCTGCGTAAACAGTCACTGAGAGTAGATTCCACCTTTTGAGTATTTAGGGTCAGATTTTGTGCCAGACATTTCATATATTCCCTTCATGTGAAACCAGATTTTATTTTATCATTTTGACAGTTCAATTTCTAATTTAATTTTTTTATTTTAAAGAGGAAAAAACAAAAATGATACAGAATTTCAAAACAAGCTAATAGAGGATTAACAATGGTTACTATATTGTGTATTATCTTCAAAGTAGTTGATCAGATTACAAGAAATAGGCATGAAAAATTGATCAAACGATATAAGTGCAAACCGTTCTTTTCAATGAACTAATAGAAATATGTAGTATAATTGTCTTAGCTATCTTGTATATATATTTTTTTTCCTTTCCCTTACTTCTTTTCTCCTTTCTTCACCCCAGTTTTTCTTGCCTTTTGAGCAGTTTTTTCTTCTTTCACAATATCTATTGTACCTTTTGGATCTTATTTACTCTTTCAGTTACTTACACTAGGGAGACAATACGATGTTTACACATGTAAGTCTGATATATTTCACTTATAAGTATGGTCTCTAGTTGCACCCATTCATCTATAAAAGCCTCAAGTTTATCCTTCTTTATAGCTGAGTAGTACTCCATTGTATAAAAAGACCACATCTTTTTTATCCATTCTTTGGTTGATGGGCATTTGGGTTGTTTCCAAGATTTAGCTATTATTAATTGTGCTGCTATAAAGATGAGTGCACATATATTGCTGTGTGTGGTGGATTGACAACTGGTGGTCAACTTGTAACACCCAGTTGAACTGAATCAGCGTGGTACTGGGTGTGGAGGGCCCACCTGAGGACTGTTGCCAACAACATAAAAAGGAGAACTGGAGAGGAAGAGGTGGTGCTGTTGGTTCTCCTCGAGGAGCTTGTTGCACTGGCTTTCCTGATAGGAACGTGGCTGTTATCGTCAGAGGAGCTTGGGACCTCGTTGTCGCTGAGGATGGCTGCAGTTCTTTTTGGGAGAGCTCTGGTCCTTACCTTGTGTGTCATGTCCTGGCTCCAGTGCAGACCCCTCAGCCCGCTGGCACAGACTTTTTACCTTCCACCACTGACCTTTGGGCCTTCCCGGCACAGATCTGTGAAACAGACTTGTATGAGACATTGTCATGGGCTCTGGGCCTCCAGTTGGACTCGTGGGGGGCATTGCCATGGGCTCTAGGTCTTCAGCTGGACTCATGAAGGACATTACTGTAGAATCCACACCCTCAGCTGGATTCTTTGGGTCTTTAGTGTGTGGACAGATTTCCTGCACTCCTTTGTATGTGACTCTTTGGGTGACTATTATAAAATAATCCTATAAGTTATGTGTGCTGTATTGTACTGTTTCCCTTGCAAACCCTGACTACAACACTGTGGTATGATGTTTTTAATTCTTCTAGGAAAATACCCAGCAGGGAAATAGCTGGGTAGAATGGGACCTCTAATGCTAGTTTTTTGAAGAACCTCCACATTGATTTCCACAGTGGTTGTACCAGTCCACACTCCCACCAACAGTGGACTCCCACCACAACTGCCAACACAGCCCCACCCGCATTCGTTACTGGTTGATTTCTAGATGATAGCCATTCTTTCTGGGGTAGATGGAATCTCAGTGTTGCTTTAATTTGCATTTCTTTCTTTTTTTTTTTTTGTGGGTACCAGGGGTCGAACTCAGGACCTCGCACTTGCCAGGCAGACGCTTATGCCACTGAGCCATCTCACTGGTCCTAATTTACATTTCTTGAATGGCCAATGATGCTAAACTTTTTTTCATATATTTATTTGCCATTTGTATTTCTTCATCTGAGAAGTGCGTATTCATCTCAGATGTCCATTTTTGGATTGGGTGTTTGAATTTGGGGGGGGTCTGAGTTTTTTCAATTCTTTATGTGTTCTAGATAGAAATCCTTTGTCTGAGGAACAATTAGCTAAAATTTTTTCCCACTCTGTGGGTCGTCTTTTCACTCTGTTGGTGATTTCTTTTGATGTGCAAAAGCTTTTTAATAAGATGAGATCCTAGTTGTCTATTCTTTGAAGTATTTCCCATGCAGTTTGGGTTTTGTTCATGAAGTCTCTGCCTACACTATGTCTTCAAGATTTCTACATTTCTCTTCCAGTAGATTTAGTGTTTCTGTTTTAATATTTACATCTTTGATCCATTTTGACTTTAGTTTAGCACATGGGTCTAGTTTTAGTCTTCGGCATGTAGAGAGCCAGTTTTTCCAGCACCATTTATTGAAGAAGCTATCTTTCTTCCAGGGAACATGTTTGGCCCCTTTGTCAAAGATAAGGTGGCTGAGTGTGTTCGTAGTTGTGTCTGCATCTTCTAATCTGTTCCACTGATCCTCAGGTCTGGTTTTTTGCCAGTACCACATACTACCTCAAAGAGGCTAAGTCAGTCACCCAAAGTCCAAACTAAGGTTTCTTAGCTATTGCAGGGCCAGAGCAATGGTTTCAGAAAGCATTATTTTGTATCCAACAGTGGTTGGTATGGACCCTGTTCAGGACAAAGTGTCCTTAGGGAACTTGCTGTGGGTGGCTGTGGGAAGAGGAAGGATGTTAAGGAAAACTTGGGGGGCTTTTCATCTGAAATGGCATTGTGATTGGCTGAATGCAGGTGTTTTCCACCCCGGACTTGACTGCTGAGTGAGTGCACTCTAAGTGCTC